>CM053788.1:529051285-530431285 GCA_028749045.1 Cupressus sempervirens | reverse complement strand
GGCAGATGCATTTGGTTGATTCCAATGTATTGAGAGGGGCATAGGTTAACCTATGACCCCTCTCAATGCATTTCATGACAATGTATGTCCCTAGGGGCCCTAGGGCTCCTAGGGACCCATTTGGTTGGATTGAATGCATCAAGAGGGGTAATAGGTTAACCTACCACCCTTGCATGCATTTCATGACAACATATGTCACTAGGGGGCCTAGGACCCCTAGGGACACATTTGGTTGGCTCTAATGTGTCATATGTTAACCTATGACCTCTCTCAATATATTTCTTGACAATGTGTGTCCCTAGGTGCCCTAGGGCCCCTAAGGACACATTTGGTTGGATCCAATGTGTCAAGAGGGGTCATAGGTTAATCTAAGACCCCTCTTGATGCATTTCATGACAACATATGGCCCTAGGGGTGCTAGGGCCCCTAGGGACCCATTTGGTTGGTTCAAATGTATCAAGAGGGGTCATAGGTTAACCTATGAACACTCTCCATGCAATTCATGACAACATATGTCCCTAGGGACCCTAGGAACCCTAGGGACACATTTGGTTGGTTCTAATGCACTGAGTGGGGTCATAGGTTAACCTATGAACTTTCTCGATGAACTTTATTACAAAATATATCCCTAGGGGCCCTAGGGATGCATTTTCTTGGTTCTAATGCATCAAGAGGGGTCATAGGCTAACCTATTACCTCTATCAAAGAATTTGGTTGGTTTGAATGTGTGGAGAGGGGTCATAGATTAACCTATGACCGCTATCGAGGCATTTCATGACAACATATGTCCCTAGGGCCACTAGAGACCCATTTTTTTGTTTCCAATGCATAGAGAGGGGTCATAGGTTAACCTATTACCCCTCTCCATGCATTTCATGATAACATATATCGCTAGGAGTGCTAGGACCCCTAGGGATGCATTTGGTTGGTTCTAATGTATTGAGAGCCTATGACCCCTCTCTATGCATTTCATGACAACATATGTTGCTAGGAGCCCTAGGACCCCTACAGACACATTTTTTTGGTTCTAATGTCTTGAGAGGGGTCATAGGTTAACCTATGACCTCTCTCGATAAAATTCATGACAACTTATGTCACTAGGTTAACCTATGACCCCTCTCAATGCAATTCATGACAACATATGTCATTAGGGGTGCTAGGGCCCCTAGGGACCCATTTGGTTGGTTCAAATGCTTTGAGAGGGGTCATAGGTTCTATGCAATTAGACAACATATGTCCCTAGGGGCCTTAGGACCCCTAGGGACACATTTGGTTGGTTCTAATGCATCAAGAGGGGTCATAGGTTAACCTATGACCCCTCTCTATGTACTTCATGAAAACATATGTCCCTAGGGCCCCCTAGGGATGCATTTGGTTGGTTCTAATGCATCAATAGGGGTTATAGGTTAACCTATGACCCCTCTTGATGCATTTCATGACAATGTATATCCCTAGGGGCTGTACAACCCCTAGGGACTCATTCGATTGGTTTTACTGCATCGAGATGGGTCATAGGTTAACCTATGACCCCTTTGCACACATTTTATGACAACATATGTCCCTAGGGGCCCTAGGATCCATAGGGATGAATGTGTTTGGTTCTAATGTGTCAAGAGGGGTCATAGGTTAAACTATGACCCCTCTTAATGTATTTTATGACAAGGGCCCCTAGGGACACATTTTTTTGTTCCAATGTGTTGAGAGGGGTCATTGGTTAACCTATGAGCCCTCTCGATGCATTTCATGACAATGTATGTCCCTAGGGGCCCTAAGGCCCCTATGGACCCATTTGGTTGGTTCAAATGCATCGAGAGGGGTCATAGGTTGACCTATGACCCCTCTCCATGCATTTAATTACAAAATATGTTGCATTTTATTGGTTCTAATGTGTTGAGAGGGGTCATAGGGGTCATAGGTTAACCTATGACCCATCTCATTGCATTTCATGACAGCATATGTCCCTAGTTCCTTAGGGATGCATTTTCTTGGTTCTATTGCATTCAGAGGGGTCATAGGTTAACCTATGACCCCTCTCAACATAGTTCATGATAATATATGTCCCTAGCGGCCCTAGGGCCCCTAAGGACACATTTGGTTGGCTGCAATATGTTGAGAGGAGTCAACCTATGACCCCTATCAATGCATTTAATGACAACATATGTCCCTAGAGGCCTTAGGGCCCCAAGGGACCCATTTGGTTGGTTCAAATGCATTGAGAGCGGTCATAGGTTAACCTATGACCCCTCTCCATGCATTTCACGACAAAATATGTCCCTAGGGGCCCTAGGACCCCTAGGGATGCATTTGGTTGGTTCTAATGTGTCAAGAGGGGTCATAGGTTAACCTATGACCCCTCATGACCCCTAGGGATGCATTTTCTTGGTTCTAATACATCGAGACGGGTCATAGGTTAACCTATAACACCTCTCAACTCATTTCATGAAAATGTATGTCCCTAGGGGCCCTAGAAACTCAAGGGATGTAGTTTCTTCATTCTAATGGAACAAGAGGGGTCATAGGTTAACCTTTGACTGCTCTTAATGCATTTTATTACAATATATATCTTTAGGGCCCCTAGGGCCCCTAGGGACACATTTGGTTAGTTCCAATGTGTCGAGAGGAGTCATAGGTTAACCTATGAACTCTATTGATGCATTTCATGACAACATATGTTGCCAGGGGCCCTAGGGACCCATTTGGTTGGTTCCAATGCATCGAGAGGGGTCATAGGTTAACATATGACCCCTCTTAATGCATTTCATGACAACATATGTCCCAAGGGAACTTAAGACACCTAGGGATGCATTTGGTTGGTTCTAATGTGTCAAGAGGGGTCATAGGTTAACCTATGTCCCCTCTCTATGCATTTCATAGCAACAGATGTCCCTAGGGGCCCTAGGACACCTAAGGATGCATTTGGTTGGTTTGAATGCATTGAGAGGGGTCATATGTTAACCTATAACTCCTCTCTATACATTTCATCACAACGTATGACCTAGGGGCCCTATGGCCCCTAGGTACACATTTATTTGGTTCCAGTGTGTCAAGGGGGGTCATAGGTTGATATATGACCCCTATCAATGCATTTGATGACACCATATGTCCTTATGGGCCCTAGGGCCCCTAGAGAGATATTTGGTGGTTCTAATGTGTCGAGAGGGGTGATAGGTTAACCTATGACCCCTATCAATGCATTTCATGACAACATATGTCCCTATGGGCCCTAGGACCCCTAGGGACACATTTGGTTGGTTCTAATGTGTCAAGAGGGGTCATTGGCTATGGATGAGTTTCATGAGAACATATGTCCCTAGGGACCATAGGACCCCTAGGGACGCATTTGGTTGGTTTGAATGCATTTCTCTCAATGCATTTCATGACAACATATGTCCCTAGGGGCCCTAGGGCCCCTAGGGACCCATTTGATTTGTTCTAATATATCGAGAGTGGTCATAGCTTAACCATGACCCCTCTCGATGCATTTCATGACAACGTATGTCTTTAAGGGCCCTAGGGACCCTAGGGAACCATTTGGTTGGTTTGAATGTGTCAAGATGGGTCATAGGTTAACCTATGAGCCCTCTCTTCACATTTCATGATAGCATATGTCCCTAAGGGTGCTAGGACCCCTAGGGACCCATTTGGTTGGTTTGAATTCATTGAGAGGGGTCATAGGTTAATCTATGGCCCCTCTCAAAGCATTTGATGACAACATATGTCCCTAGGGGCCCTAGGACCCCTAGAGACACATTTGGTTGGTTCAAATGTGTTGAGAGGTGTCATAGGTTAACCTATGACCCCTCTCGATGCATTTCATGACAACATATGTCCCTAGGGCCACTAGGACCCCTAGGGACCCACTGGGAATGTGTCAAAAGGGATCACTAGGGGCCCCAATGACATATGTTGTCATGAAATGAGTCAAACCTATGACCACTTTTGATGCATTTCATGAAAATATTATATTTAATAATAATATAATACAGTATATTTTAATATAATAATAATATATTATTATATTGTATAACAATAATAATCATATATATTACTAGATTATATATTTAATAATAATAGTAACCATATATTATTATATATAATAATAATCATAATAATCATACATATTAGTATATATAATAATAATTATAATCATATATAATAATAATAGTTAATAATAATAACCATAATCATATGTAATAATATTAATGCCCACAATTCCCAAAAATAAATTTCCCTCTAAAACCCTCTAAAGTTTCCCACTAAAAGTTTCTTCTAAAATTTCCCTCCAAAATTTCCAATGTGGGTGGTTTCCCTACCAATTGGAAAATTTGGAGTAATTGGATACTCGATTTGATTTTGAGTATCCAATTAGGCTTGGTATTTACCAAACCTATTTGGTCAACCCAAAAAACATGTTTGAGAAGGGTTTCACTGACACTTAGACTTCAAGTAGCCATTTGACAATGTTATTTTCATCAAAATTGAATGAAACAAACAGGGTTTCTTTATAACACTCTCAATATTCCATCGATATAATTGCTATCAAATTCTAAGTTCAATAAATATTTATTAGTTAATTTTCAATGAAGATGATTGTAAAGTGTTGATTGACATAGTGATTGAAAAATGGCTATAACTTTCAAATGGTATAACATTGTTTAAATCCAAAAGTTACATCACATTCTATGCTTCACCTAGTATAAGAAAAAAAATTAATTTGGTAAAATTTTCAATTAGTTAAGGTGGTTAGACACGATATTTTTTTTCTAAAAGAATTTTAATAGAAAATTCATATTTAATTATTTATTGGGAATAAAAGTACCCAAAAATATACGTCACATTCGGGCATGAGTCTACTTTTTATATCTATAATTATATTAAAAAATATTATCATTTAATTTTGATTAAGGTGGTCAGACATAAACCTACTTTTTATTTTCCTCTTAAAATTTGCATAGTACTGCATTAAAATCCAAACTTTTGACTAATCAAATATTTTTTTCTCTAGATAAGGCCTAGTAGTTTAGAAACTACATTCAATTTTATACAAATTATTTTCTTACAACTTTTTGATATAAAGTCTAGAACCATTTTAAAATTATGTGTCAAGTTGACATAAACCTGATTTGCTAGTTTTGCACTGCCACTTAAGCCCATAGTTTGGTTGACCATGATCCTGCACATACCCATATCCTAGATTCTATTATGAATTGCTTGCATTGTATGTTCATAGGTTTATAACTTCTAATTCTATTTTAGAAAGTTATCAGTGAGAGTCTGAAGCTTAATTATCTTCTCTTTGATTTTCTCATCAAAACTATGAAGGTGAAGGTATGCCAAGTTGCACTTAGAATATTTATGTTTCCCTTCTTCCATACCCTGCCTCAATACCTTAATGCATACATTTAATTTTTCTATATCATTTCTTATATTTGTACACATAGTATTAAGAAGTTTACCATCATGCTCAGTCTATGCTTGAATTATAGCAACATTGGTAAGTGTTGTAAACTCACTATCAAAAGTTTTGCACACAATTGTTGCTCTCTACTGAATATCTGTAGATGTATCCACATAACTTATTGTCTTCTCCAACCTTTCCAAAACTAAAGTTAAATTCTTCTTAGTAGACTTAACTAATTTCTTCTTTTCAAGGAATTTATTCAAAGAAGATATAAGATTTTGTGCTTCATCTTTATCATCTGATTGTACTACTACTATAGTGACCATTGTTGCTTGTGTAGGTGGTGTGGATAGTTTTACTATTACTGTAATTGTAGGAACACTTGTAGTAGTTGCTTTAGTTCTAGATTCAAATTTCTTCTCAGAAGGTAAATCTTCTTTCTTTTGCTCTTGTTCTTTCTCCTCATCAGATGAGTTGTTGTAATCAACATTATTGCCAAAAATGCTAGAGATAAAATCTTTAAATGGATATTCAGTTCTATCTACTATTACATATGTGTTATCTACTTGCATAGATTCACTATTAATGATAATGTGTGGTGAATCACTTGGAATTGAAGTTTTAGCTGGTTGCTTAGAACTATGAGGTGGACTAACTACTACCATAGTAGGGGCTTATCTTATGTAACTGCACACTCTCCTTAGACTCCTTAGGCATAGTAGACATGTATGTGACTATTGCATTTTGAGTTTCAACATTCACCTCTTGATAATTTTCTCCCATAAGAAGAATATATCTCTTCTTATTTCTCAACAATGGTGCTATTCCTTTCAGAATTTCCTTTATCTCTTCCTCATTATTTACTATACACAACTTTTTCACCATATTCATCCTTATTTTTTTATCCTCCTTAATTACTCTACCTTTTCTATTTCTTAGTTTATTCTACAAATCTTCAGGTATTTGACCTTTTATGCTATCAAACCTTTTATCTTTCAGAATAATATTTCTAACTACAACATTTTCTAGCTGTCTCCTATCCATATTATTGTACAAATCATAATACTTATTCAATGGCACAAAGTTATTGCCATTAATAATTTTCATATTTAGATTTTCTACCTTTGGCTTCCATGCCTTCCTTCCTATTGAAGTCTTTGCTTCCTGATCTACTAGCTCTATTGGTCTATTACTAGTCTCTTCTTCAGATTCTAAGGAACTAATTCACAAGATTCTTCTCCTCTTACTTGTTCCACTTTTTTTCTTGACTCTCTTCTTAGGAGGGGGTCTAGTTTCTCAAACCTTGTGGAATTTCTTGGTGTTGATGCTTCCTCTATTTTCTTTTGGTTCCTTAAGGGTTGCTATTGTGCAACTATTGCATATGGCACTGCATGTGCTTGCACACTTGTTTGTGCAATTGTGACCTCTTTAGTAGGTATAGCCACTGCAATAGGTGTAGGGGTCAATAATTTAGTTTGAATGGTGGCCCTCATCTCCAAGGCTATCCCTTTCATCTCTTCAAATTCCTTTCTTGACATCCCTAATTTTTTAATATAGAATCAAGTACTTTGTCTACTTTCTTCTTGATTTCTTTTTCTATTAGATTTTTTTTGACTTCTTTCATCTTTTCAGCATATGTACTCCATCTAGGGCATCTAGAATAAACTTTAGAGTGTAGAATTATCTATGCATAGCCTTCACTTAGTTCAACACTCATTTCATAACCCATAGGTTCAATGAACTTCACTCGAGGAACTACTACCTCCATACATGTGAAGTTTGTTTCTACCATGAAACATAGTTCATCCTTATATTTTTCTATCAGTGTAGGTGGTATCCTATACATCTACTTCATTTTAGCTAGGAATTATTTCATCTTTCTATCAATATCATTATCCCTGACTATTTCTAATTTAGATCTATAACCACGAGTAATAGTTTGCATTGTGCACTTGCTTCCATCCCAATTTGAAATACTAGGAAACTTTGTTGCAGAATAGAAGAATATAATCAGTAGGGATTCAAACCTAAAGACTACACTCCTAGACTTCTTGATTTTTGATATGTTATCCAACAACTAAGTTCAAGTAATATCACATAGATTAAATCTTTTACCCTTTACTGCCATCACAAAAGCTTCACGAAGAAATCTAGCAAGGACTAAATCTATCCTAGATCCATGGTTGAACCTATATCCCAAAATTTTATTGATAAGTCTCACTCCATCATCTTTAATCATGTTGATCTTCATGTTTCTACCATCAAAACTTGTGTTGAGATTTGTTTTAACTAACTTGTGCACATTCTTTATGTTTATAGGATTTCATTGTTCATTGCTCAAACCTATGACCTTGTGAATTAGGTCATTATCAATGCATATAATTGAATCTCCCAACCATATAAGATCATCGTAAACTCTACTTAGAATAATTCTTGTCCATTCATGGTTATCCAAGTCTATGTAGAACATGTGCTTAACTAGGTTAAGTTGTTCTAGGTATGCATATTCTAGTTTCAATGACAAATCATTGTTGCACATTCTCTCTAATTCCTTATGAATCTTTGTATCTTCTATGTTTTCTATTTTATAGTGAATATAACTTCTTATCTTTTTGACATGAAGAACATATTCTAGTACTTGAAAAAATGAACCAATGGGGCCATCAAGTAAGGAAACAAATGGGTGTTTCTTGAAGTTATATCTAGGTTTGTTACTGATATCAAACACTCCTTGTGTTGTCATTACTAAAAATATGCTCAATAATTTCAAAAAAATACCTTCATTTCATGTTTTAGGGTTTTCAATGATCACGTGTATCTAGAAACTTCATCAATACTTCAAATCTCTCTTCAATCTTGCACCTAAGATTTCACAAAAGTAAATGATGTTCATAAATCAATTTGTGTCCTTTAAATATTTTACAATCTACACTTTGCATTAAATGCACATCTAGCACTAGTTTAAAATACTATCTTTGTATAATAGAGAGGTTTTTTTTTTTTTTTTCTTACATAACCTTATACTAGTCATATTAAGCAATGCACACTTCACTATAGACTCCTCTCAATGTCTAGTATGTATAGCTAACTATGCAACTTGTGATATTCTCTCTAACATCGGTTATTATTAACTGATTCACTCTTTTAATGAGAATGCTTAATTCAGGTCAGATGAGTCATAGATAATAAGTTATTTTACTATCTTATTAGGTGCATTAGGATGGGCTTCTTCCTGAACTATATGAAAACTTCTAGTTTCTTTTGCCTTTACAAATGTTTCCTTAAATTCTTCTATCAGCTCCTTCATTTCTTCCTTTAGATTGTAATCACTTCTTTTGTTATTCCTTTTGTAGTTCTAATTCCTATTAAGGTTTCTTCTATCCATTCTATAGAACTTTTCTATGTGTCCAAAGCTATTGCATAACTGACATATAGGTACATTCCTTCTTTGTTCACTATTCTAGTTGTCAGGTGCTCTACAATTCCTTGTGATGTGTCCAAGATTGTTGCATCTGTAACAATTTTTTTTTTCTTTCTCCACTTTCATTTCTATGAGATCTTCTATTGCCTACATGGTTAGTGTTCCTAAACATTCTACCATTTGCATTATCATTATCAAATTTAGGTTTCTTACAATCTACTACGTAATATCCATATCCATGACAGTTATGACAATAAAAAATAAAAAAAGGTTTAAAAGACTTACCTTGCAATCATCTCCATTATGTTCAGGTTCATTATGCCTTCCATGAGATTCCTTTTTTCTATTATCCTCATCTTGATCAGATTCTTTAGATTTCTCAGAGTGAGTAACATTCTCTTTGCCTTTAGATGTATCATCTATTTTTACTATGTTTAGATCCTTTTTGACTTCAAGAGTATCAAGTTCTTTTCTCTTAATAGATTTCTTGGTAGACTGTCCAAGTAAGAATCCAAGTCCAGTCTTATCATAACTAGGTCTTTGTATAGATTTCTGTTCAATCTTCTCACTACTGGTATATAAGTTCTCAAGTTGTTGTTTGGTTTGCACAAATTCACCTTTCACAATAGTGTTGTATTTCTCTAATTCAGCATGCTCCAACTTGATAGATTCTAATTTAGATGCTACTTTACTTAACTGGGATCTTAGATATGCATTTTTAGCTTTTATTTCAAAGTTATTCTTTCCTCCATTTTCTTAAGACTTAGCTTGAGTTCAACTATTTTTAACTCATGTTTTAAGATCTCATTTTCTTTCTTTAGATCTTTAATATCATCATCACTAGTTTTCTCACTTGGTCCTTTTTGCTTCAAGTTATCTATCTTGTCCTTTAGCTCACCAATATAAGCTTTTACATCTTTATATTTGTATATTAGGCCATTGCTTTCATTAGCAAGGAGATCAATTTGTTCAAGAGCTTCTTCAAGATTCTTCTTCAACTGTTCCATATCCATAGGGATCTTATTTAAGCTGTTAAGCCTTTTTTGAATAACTAAGCTCTGATACCAATTGTTAGAAATAGATAATACTGAGTAGGGGGGGAGGGGTGGGGGGGGGGGGGGGGTGTGAATTAGTATCTTCAATACTTTTTCCCATAACTAGATATTATTAATTACTTTTCCACATGTATAAGAAAGAAACCCAATAATGCTGAATAGTATAAACAACTATACACAAAGAGAGCTCATAACACCATATATTGTTAACTAGGGAAACCTTGTCCAAGGGAAAAGCCCAGTGGGGATCAAACCCACAAGACGATTCACTATATAAAGAATCCAGTTAAGGATATTGACCCTATTAGAAGGCTATGAAGAATGTATAGTGTCTTGAGTCCCTATTAGTAGACTAGGACTTGTTAGAAGCCTCAACCCTATTAGGAGTTGGTAGATCATCTACAAATGTGTGCAAGAAGAGCCCACTACCCTAACATTCAACTATACACTACTACATTTAACATCATTTTTCGACCAAAAATTTTGACCATCAACTAAATAAATTTAGGGTGGTCGAAATGTAAAGGCAAAAATTTCATTTTTTTACATATAAGACCTGTGTTGGTCAAAATTTTGACCAACACAGGGCTTATACATCCGCAAAGTTAAAAAAACATTTTCCCAATTACGTCTTTCACGCCCGGTTTCATTTGACATTTTTGGAGCATTTTCGCATGGTTATCTCTGCATTTTCACATGGTTTTCTCTGAGCCCAATTTTGTTTCAAGCTTTCTCCACCCACTTGATTAATGATGCCTGCTAGCCTTGGGAATAATATGAAAGGGGACCCTGCATTTGCATCAATATTGGGGGGGCAGAATAGTAGTTCAAAACTCTTGATATTGTCTTTCTTTCATTCTTCCTGATGTGCTTGACTTCAAAAGCTCTTCCATTCACGACCTCCAATCACACTTGCATCTCCGATGGTTGAGGAGAGGGATTTCTCTTCAAGCATATTTCCATAGGTAAATGTGTATTTTTGTTGTAGGTTTTAATGATAATATTGAAGATGGAAGTGAATACTATTACCATCATTATTATTTTTTATGCCAAAGTTCAGCCATTGTTGTGTAATATAAATGGGAGACTCTTTGCTCAAGTGTTTTTTCTCAGTGATGTTTTGATGATAAGTGTTAAAAAGAGTCTAGTTGCAAAAAGAATGTAATGTACTTGTTGTTTCATTTTATTGAAAGTGTGTAGATGCAAATTTATCATTTGGAATGTTGGTCTATTGTAACAACTATTATAATTTTTGTTATAGTAATGAAAGAAATAAAAGGAAATGTATATGCAAAAGCTGTAGTTGTAAAAGCTTAGAAGAAATAATAATGACAAATTTTTTGTTTTATAAATATAGTTGTGTTGGTATTATATTTTTCTTGTATTTTTGTTTTAATAATACATAATTATATTGTATCATTTAGACAACAGTTTCATATTCAAAAAAAGAACAAAAATAAAATAAAATAGAGTGTGTTTCTCTCTTCAACTCTTGAACATTCAACTTAAACATCAACACATAAAGATAATAATTTGAAATCTAGTGATTTATCTTCTAGTTCAACCAAAAGAATCTCTCTCCTATATTTCAACATTACATTTAATTGTTGCATTGCAATTAGGTCTTCCTACAAGGGTTTCCATTTGGATGAATAACAAACTTATAGGTGTTTTAAAACTACTAAGCAACAAAATGCTTAATACCAAGATGGAAATACTCACACAGTCTAAAGAGTAGCCAATTCTTATTATCAATTGTATGTGCACACCATTTGGGACCAACTTCTACAAAACCAAGGGTGGTTTTCTACTCTTTTAGCTCTACAAAACCAGGATGGGTATACCCAGGAATTATATAAGAGTGGGAAAACTATACGAGAATTATCTTAGTTTCATTCTAGTTCTCATCTCAAATTCTCCAATACATGTACAATTATTGATACTTTAATAAACACATCCCATATAACAGATATGGCCAAAAATCTTCTATAGGTCTGTAGATGTTCTCAACAATAATGGCTAACTAAAGCTAAAACATTCCATGCAAATAAGTAAAGGCCAACTTTGAAGATCTATGGGAAATAAAAGAAAAGTTGATTATAATTTTGCACTTTGACAATCATGTGTGACACATTTCTCTTTCAGCTGGATTAAATTTGATCAGTACCTAATCCATTGGGGTTCAGAGTCTACTACAAATCTCTAGATCTAATTTGTTGCCTTACAACAAATTTTATTAGCAATTCTTATCAGAAATCATCATTCAAAATCCTTTCCACTACTGCAGCAACCTTATCAAATTCATCAAAGCTTTTACTTAATCCATTGAATTAATATCCATGATAAATAGATATACAACCTAATTGAACTGCATTCAATTGCACAAGCCTTTACTTATACAACATCAAGATAACCAAGTAATCAAAAGGAGACAAAGTTCAAAAAGAACTGATATGGGGATAGTTCATAATTTGTATTCATTTTCCTTGAAAATTGTATACAATTTACAATAGACTCAGAATGACCTTTAGAAAGAAACACAGATAATTCTATATTCATGTATTCTCAAGATCTGATAGAGAAAATACATCACAAATTTTGGCTCAAAAATGGTGGAACCAAAATTGACTAAGTGTATCACCTAGCAAATAGAATTCGTACCTTTTCTCTTGCCCTGGAATTTCACTTATATAGTGTGAAATGCAACAAGCTTTAGACTAAGAGAAATTGACAAGTGTCTTTTACAAGGAATATCTACATACACCTATCACAAAATGAAAAAACTATAGGTAACAAAAGATATCGAAATCAAATCATTCCTTTCGGTGGGTCAGCTTCTATTACTTGTTCTGATGTTGCTGAGTTGGCTATTGATCTGATTTATCTTCATATGTAATTGCTAAATTGGCCAACGATGAAGCTTGTTTAGACAAGGGCACATTAACCTCCACCTATAGGCTTCCACCAACTTCACTCTACATGGTAAGGACAACTTCTACCTTTTCCTTTTCTTTAATTGTATTGGCATCTTGTGGTCTCGGTTCTACAATTGAAAGTGATAGGTTTTTCTTGTCCTCTTCTTTTGATTGGGTTTGAGTAGTGATGGTATCAATGATTTGGACTTCCTCACCCTGCACCTCATCACTGTCAATTTCATCTACATCAAACTGTTCACTAGAAACCATTTTTTCCATCCACCTATCAAATAACGTGTCATCTAGCCAATTGAATTGCAAAATATCCTTTTGTTTCTTTATTATATAATCAACCTCATTATCAATATCAACAAATTCTTGTTTTAAAGAATCAAAGAATAATTTGGCTTTCACCATTTCTTCTATTGTGGTGGCCCACCATGCATGCCCTATTTCATTTATGACTTGATTCATTCTTAAATAGAATAAATCATCACGTTCCTTCGCCCATTCCTCTTTGCTTTTGAAACTATTTTTCTTATCTAGGACATGAGGAAATAAATTAAATTTTTGGTTCTTATATTTGTCTAAGTAGCCTATTATTATCTTTTGTAAATGTATCCTTTTGCTATCAAAATTAGCAAGATCAAAAACAATGTCAAAGGTTTTATCAATCTGATCATAAGAATTATTTATAACAGATAGACACAAGAAGGTTATTGCTTTCTCCCTTCTCACCCATTTGTTCACAATAGGCTTTAGAGCCTCATCATCTACTTTTAACTCCTCCTAGATGTTAATCATCTTGGCCAATTGATCATGGATTAGTGGCCATTCAACCTTGTCTCCTAGATATGTAAGAGTTGTTCTTAGTTTATCTTCATATTTAGATTCCAGCTCTACATGTAAGGCCCATAGTTTACTCTTTTCTTCTTCAAAATCCTCAGTAGTGTAATATTGTGGCCCTTGGGGTGTGTCTGGTATTTCAATGAGGGGGGTTGATTTGAAAGGTTCAACAGGGGGGAGAGGGTATGTTATTTTAGGCCTGGTGGATTTTCCTAGTAGCTTGCTTTCAAGCTCAACTCTCCTTTTTACCTCTTTATTGTAGGCATCCACAACTGCCTCATATTTACTTTGTAATTCAAAAATTTCCTTTTCCTCCCTTTTAGCAGTAGCCAAGGCAAACTGCAAATAATCCACATTCATGTGGGCTGCCTGTACATGTGAGGTATCAGCAACTCTCCTCACAATAATATTCCCTATCAGTCCTGAACCATTAGGTTGTGCTGATACAATCTTGGATCCTCTTCTTAATGACCACATAACAAGAGCAGCTTAATCATCACTAAAAGCAATCCCTACAAATTCCTTTTTATTTGGGTCTTGTAACTCCAATCTATTAGAAACAGAGTTTAAAATCAATGCATCTACAATATCCCAATTAGGCAACAATAGTTTGTTAGAAGTTTCTACCATTTGCCTTCCCTCCTTAGGGGTAATGTTCTAGAATTCTTGCATCGTTTGCTCCTTTATTTGGTTTTGGATGGAGGCTTCATCCATTTCTAGATGCTCTGTTTTCATGTTCTTACATCTTTCCTCAAAATTTTGGATGTTTGCCCTCCAATCAAATTGATGGAAAGACCTAGACCTTACAAAACTGTCATCTGACAAAAATTGCTAGCTGGCTTGTTCCAAAATAGGGTCCAATTCCCTTCCCTTAAAATTAGCTATAGTCAGCTTGAGGCTTAGCACAGGAGGTTCTTGGGGGTTCCCTTCATTGATCTCTGCTTGAGTGACAAAAACTCCCCCTTGTGATCCAATTTGTTCAATTTGCTCAATAGTGAGCTGCTCCTCCTCGGTTCTCAAAGGGGTCTGTGAAGGTGAATACTCCTCAACATGAGAATCCTCCTCTCTTATTATTTTCCTCCTCTTAGGGGAGGGCTTAGTAGGCCTCTCTTCCAAAACCCTACTAGTGGACTCAATTATTTGTTTTCCTTTGTCCACTATATTCTTTTTATTTTGAACAATAGTATATCCTGGCCTTTTTTGGACAGTTAATTGACCTGCCCTTATATTGGGAGTAAAACCCAATCTTCCCATTACTTCCCTGGCCTTTTCCAGGTAGAAACTAATAAAGAATTTCTTCTTTTCATTCATTGCCTCTATTATTTTAGAAAAATTATTCATAAGTTTTCTCATCTTATCTACATTTGTAACTGCATCATCCAAAGGACTATAATCTGGATCAAAACAATGAATGAAATCCAAAATTTTAGAAAAGACTTTCCACTTTTCTTTCCTAGTCTCTTGCTCCTGCAAGGAGTACTCATTCCTTATTAAGTCTTCAAGAAAATAAAATTCATGCTCAATTTTACCAAGCTTAATTCTTTGCCTCGGAGCCAAATGATAAAATCCTTCTGAATCACAAAAACAAGGATGAGAAGTGGCCATCTTATAAGGATTCAAAATCTTCTGCAGAGAAAGCCAACCTCCTTTTGTGATTACAAAATGATGAGCCACTGTGTAAGTAGGAAAAATTGACCCCTTTTGTCTTTTCAATAGAAGGGTTTCCTCCACTCCTCCCAGCTGCCACAATATCTTAGCAACTCCTACCTTCAAAGGCACTTGGTAGGGTAGTACGTTAGGGCTTCCTTTAAAACCATATATTCTAAATATAGTAGAAACAGAATATGGAATGACATCTCCCCAATTATGTGAAACTTTCAAACCACTTGGGTTGTCCATAGGCCTAATGAGATTCATTAATCCTTTGGGGATTCTGGGATTGTCCCTTAATAGGAGGCATCTTAGCTTTGAAGCAAAATACCTATCAAACCTAACAAAACTGGCATTCTCTACATCCCGAGTCATATCTGCACTCCACAATTGAACTGGTAATGCTTACCCACTCTCTTCTCTATCTAATTCCATTTCTTTACTAAAATATGTTACTCCCTTGAATAAGAACATGTGCATTAACAGAGAATAATGGCCAAAAGTTTGTTCCACCTTACCCTTAGCAATTCCAATCAGTCCAATGTGAATCTCCTTAGCTAAGTAAGAAGCAAAATCAAAAATTATATCCACACCAAAAGAGGAAATCTGAGTAATCATATACATAAAATCCACAGGCATGAACTCTTCTTCATCTCTCCCAAAAAATTTACATAAAGACCTATATAGTTCTATAGCCCTAGAATTGAAGTATGCCCTTTTGAAAGGCTCCCTGGAGGATGTTGTTATTGTTGGCAGTGTTCCAATTCTACCTATGTGTGTGCTCAATGCTCCTTGCCTAATTGCATCTCTCTTAGACATATACTCATTTTATAATCCTTTCAAATTAATGGGCACATGATAATCAGTGGCAGGCCCTAAACTGAAAACTTTCCTAATCTCCTCTGTGTTGATTGTAATCAAGATTTCACCATCAGTTCTCCTCACTACCCTAAAGGCTTGGTCATAATTCTTAGCTACAGCTTCCAAAAGATCATAATCCATGAAAACACTGGGAACCACCAATTTCCCTAGACCAAAATTCTAGATTTTGGCATGTGGGGTAAAAAGGTTCCTCTCTGAAAACCATTTTTTGAATAAAACAAGACTAGTCTATGAAGTTGTTGCATCACTAACCTAGTTTCCTTTGTCATACAGCTCATCTGCTATTTTTAGCCTAGGATTTAATGAAGTTAGCCTCTTAACTTCTACAGTTTCAACAATGGAAGAAGGGAGCAGTTCAAGCAAATCATCATGGACATTCCTATCCAAATAGTTCTCTTGACCAGAAAACACTTTCTATTTTGGAGCCATTTTAATTAACTCTCGAAGGAATTGAAATAGCAGAAGGATTATAATGCAAGTAATTACTCTGAATTTCACTCTAGTTCTTCTCAGTGTTATTGCAATCTTTCTACGAACAAATTTCTTCACAATCTTACCGAATCCAACACGATCTTCTCAACAACTATTTTTGCTTAGAAATGCTCTGAATCTTTGTTTGAGTATGGTGGAATTAAGAAAATATTCTATGTTATACTCTAATTTTCTTCACACGCGAAGCTTTCATCTCTCACAAATGCATAGGGTGGCGTCACCTTCTATATTCAAATTTACACCGTGGATTAACGAAAAATCCTACGATCTAGGGATGCAAGCAAAGATGACTCATGTTCCTCTTGATAAGCTGGAAGTCAACCCAATGAAAATTTTCCATGTGTACCTTTCCTTCATTGTTGGTGTCTCTGAATTGGATCTACAGAACTCTAAGGACACATGTCACTTAGGCGCTATCTCACTATACATAAAGAGTGAGCACCTTGCCATAGTGAGATAGCACCCGTCATTGATCTTGATTTGATCATGCGGATGACATTTGATGCATTGCTCAAAAGAAATATGGTGGGCCCCTTGTTGCCATGTCACTATTTGTACCCTTTATGCAACTTGCCATAGCGAGATAGCGATGATCATGGATCTGAGATGGATCTAACGATTAGAGTCTTTCATATATTTTGTGAATAGGGTGTGGGTCCGATCATTGATGACGTGATGAAATCCTACCTTGCTAGCATTTGGATTCAAATTTTTGAAGACCTGGCTATATTACCATGTTTCTTGGAGCTCATATTTTTTTATTTCTTGACTGGGTGCTATGTTGCTAATGGCGAGAAGAACAAGTTCCCGATAGTGACATAGCGAATCTCGATGTCTTTACTTTTCTTGGCGTATACATGTAGCCCATTAGATGCCAGCGTGTTCCAAAGCTTTATAATTGATATCTGATGGAGTACTTTCTGGGACCCACTTACTCTAAAAGTTTCCGTAGTACTACTTTTCGTCTGGGTGCTATGTCGCTAACAGTGAGAGACACCAATTCTCTGATAATGACATAGCAATTTTTGGTGACTCATCAAAATTTAGGGTCAGAACGATAAAGGTGAGTGAACTCATAACTAGTCTCATTAATGCATCTGACACATAATAAAACAACATGTGCACCATGCAGCCTGAAAAAACTTACGATCATCAAAAAATTTAAAAGTGACTGCTGGCAATTATTTTTGGTGAAGGTGTCATGTCACTAACGGTGAAGTGCCCAATTTCTCCGATAGCAAAAAAGTGACTAATCAAAAAAGCTAAGATTTTTGTTGACGCATTTTGTACCTAAATGTTGTAATTCTTTTTCAGGTTCTGACATGTCTATTATAAACATGATGAAATATTTTTGAAACAATACAATCTCCGATCACCGTATTTCCACTTGACGGTACCGCTTTTCAACTTAGCGGTGGTCACTATGTCGCTAAGGGTAAAATACTTGTATCTTTTCATAGCGAGATAGCGATTGCCATAGATCTTTTAGGGATCGAGCAATTAGAAACACTAAAGAAAAGATGTGGCTTAGGGCGCAAACAGTTTGAAAAGGATGGGAATCTTTGCATATTTTTAGTTTCGCGCCCAAAAAATTTAAAAGAAAACAAGACCTAGGGTTTTGACAAAATTTTTCTTCAAAGACCTACAAAATATGACTTGGCTAGATATCCTATTCACCATAAGTGGATCCCAATCTGAATTCTTCTATACGTTGGACAAAGGAATTCGATTATGCAAAAATTCAGACCAACAAAACTATCATGGAAAAATTGTGACGAAGATGCCACCTACAACTATTAGACTATCATAGAAAAATTGTGATGAAGATGACATTAAAAACTATTGGACTATCGTGTGTACAAGTCACAAAATGATTCCAACATATGAAATTAAGTGTACTACATAGGATAGTGATGACTGAATTTCCATGCCCTCCAAATTTGGTGGTTGTAACATTTATACCAATTTCATTTGTGGGATACACACTCTTGATAAGTTAGTTAGCCTTGGGATTAAGGTCGATGGGGAATGTTGACACATACAACTTGAGCATGAGTTTGAATTTGGTATTTCCTTAGGGATATTTACTTATTTTCCAAATAGAAGGTATCATCTCCATTTTGTCTATCATGATAAGTTGTCACAGGTTTTTTGAATGAATTTATTTTCTTATGTGTATTTCTTCTCATAGAATGAACTTAACCGAATGAAGCTGAACATGTGAATGCTTGATGACCTAGTTCAAGAATATTGTGTAAATAGAGGCCTTGTACATTCTAGTATAATTTCTCCCTCATATAAGGTCACTTATGGATTCAGAAAAATGCAAGATGCATTTTCAAAGGGTGTCTTTTGTTAGTTTTGAGACACCAATAATTATTGAAATAAATAATTTATCCTCAGCAAGATATTACTTCAAATTGTCATAATCTATGAATTTTGTTGACATGTTTAGACATCTCTCTCACAAGTAGATCATTGAGGCTAATTACAGATGATACCAATCCAAATAATACATGCTCAAAGGAATTTTCTACTATTAACATTAGGAGTGGATAAGAGTAGGTAGTTATTAAAACCATTTCAAATGACATGGTGATGTATGAACTCCCATTAAATTTCTCACATAAGCATGATTAAGATGTTGAATTGAGATCTCCATTCGAACATGTTCATGGTAGTGAAGCTTGCAGCTCCAACAAGACTTGTCATACTAATAAATTAGGAGTACATCTAGAAAATCATCCTAGGTGGAAAGGGAGACATAATGAGAGTGAATCACAAGGGAATTTAATGGTGGATTCTACCAAACACATAGAGATCATAATCAACTTCTTTCTGGAATCAGTAGTAATACTCTTGATCACGTACATGTGAGCAAAAAAAGATCAATTTTCCCTTAAGGAGATCATGTTTTCTTAGATACTTACCCTCAATTCTTTTTGATCTTTTATTTAGGGTATTTTGAATTACAATTATGATGATAAAATTGAATTTGTATTGGAGATGCAAGAACTGGTAAATAAAGGCATATTTGTTATGGTTGTTAAAAATATCAATCAGTGGTATTCAAACTTCTTTGAGGAAACTCTTGTGTTTCTATTTCAACTAAAGAAAGTATTGATATGTTCTCATTGATTATAATTTTTAGTATATTTGATATAAAAGGATGGTCAATTATTTCTATGTTCACAATCATGATATTTTTAGACTACTAGTTATGATATACAGGTTGAGGTTCTTAAACTTGTAAGAGACAGGGATTATACAGGGACTTTTAGAGTTTCATGATTTGGCATGGGTCCTTTTTCTTAAAGATATTCAAAAAATTTGAAACCTTTGAAAGAGATAATACTGACATTGACAAAGCTAGATTATAGTGCATCAATAAATTAGTGCATTTTGTTAATTTTTCTTGCGACTTCGCTTCAGGTATGATCTAGAATTTTAATGACACAACTATTAGTGATGTTATGACATGAAGGATTTGCTATTTTGGTGCATAATTTTCTTATTAATAAACCTGTGCTATATCAGAAATGCTATCATAGTACAACATGATTATTTTATCTCTAGCTTAACAATTTTTCTTATTTTATCACTGCATATTTCATCTCTAATAGTGGACCCTACTTTTCAATCCATGTCATTTCTCAGATTACATACCATCTTATATCTATGTTGTATATTTATATTTGATGTCTTCATTGCTGTGTAGAATCTTTACTCCTCTTCCACGTGAATGTGGCAAGCAGATTCCATTCATCCATATCTAATGCACCACATATTGCCTTCAACATAAGACTTGTTTCACACATGGAGATATTTCTCTGTCATAATCATCTTTACCATAATCTTCATGTTGCAGATGTGCTTTAAACTCCATGACATTAAAGACTTCTTTTACTGCAAAATTTTAGTAGAATATAATCATATCTTTCTAACATGCCCCATGTAGGGCCATGTCCCTACATGGGTTCACCTGCATAGCATCTTATATATACTATCAAGATCACTACCGATTGGAAAATATAGAAAACAATATTGAAAGTGATTCCAAGAAGATACTTACAGTTCTAGTAGTCAAACTATATATGCAAAACCTACAAGAAAAAATGATTAATCACATCATCAAGAGGATACAAGTTAGTGGATCCATCGCATTAAGGGTATTCATATAATTTAAGAAGGTATTAAATCTGATCCTAATTTCCTTAACAAATTCAAGCCAGGGACAACACACATTGGTAATAGAGGAATCTATTCATTAAGCATCTTTCCACGTTGCTATATTTTTTGCTAACATTATGAACACCCACACAATGCATAAAGAAGCAGGAATTGTATTAGATTTACACATATAATATGAGAACTAAACCTACTCATGAAGATCAGAATTAGCTAATACTTCTATAGTTTCTTTTTCAACAAATGTTTCAATGCAATATTGGTTTGATGTTTTAATTTTGAACACCCCTTTTACAAATAGCTTTATTTTTTACTCAATTTTGATCATTTTAAAAATTCATTGAAGATAAATTGATGTAACAGCTCAAATGTTTAATCAGATTTACAGGGAGATTACTCCAAACTTTGGTTTGGTTTGGATTGATGACCTAAAAATTTGGCTTGATCTTCAGAAGGAGAGTTACTAACACTGTGTGATTTGTCTGGGATGGTAAGCTTCCAAGAGAAAAGAAGAAATTACCAAAGATTGGTTGAATGGTTTTTAGTAGTTTGGTCTTGTTGTGGAAACTTGACATCATTAACATTACCTTCATGACTCTTAAGTCAATATTCAGTTGAAGATCTTGCAATCTCACTGTTTTGATCCTAAATTAGAAATTGATCTCAAACTATATTTGAGATTAACTGAAGCATGAATCTTCATGCATATTGTGTAGTATTTGACATTTTCTTGTTAATAGACATGAGCAGAAAGAGTAAACAGATGTGTCCTATCACCCCTATTTGACATGCCCATATTGTTCTTTCTCCCTTCGGATGGTTCACCAAAGCCATGAGGCTCTGTGATGGGCTTTCTGATGGTTTTATGTATTTTTATTTAATATTTATCTAATTAATAATATTATAATTTGATTGATCAACAAGATAATAAAAGAAGTGCTAAAGAATTACTATGTGGAACCATTATAATGAGCGATATAAATACCAATCATGGAATTCCTCAAAACTAAAAGAATTGATGTTCATTCTTTGAAAGTTTTAGTAATTTCAGCTTTGTTCAAGTGTCCATTATAAGAAACTTTCAATAACAATTTCAATACCATTACTGAATCCTCAGCACAATTATATGGCAACCTCAAATCCTGAGTCTCTCTTGTCATATATTACTTAGAATAGTACTCCATGCACACACAATATTTGTTTATAAATACAATATGTTCAGCCACTTATGTCAAATCACTAGCAATTCAATCAATTGTAAATGCCTTCCATTAAATACCACACTACCACATTATCATTGGAGACAACAAAAATTCAAGTTCATTTTGAAATACACATATGCATTCTCCTGAACTTGCAATCTACATTGTAAAATAACAAATAGTCAATTGTATGGAGTCTAGAGTTCAATTTATATACATACAATAGATAAAAAGTCTAGTTCTTGTTACCTTTATGAACTCTTCTAGGCATAGTACAAAACTTATTAATGCTCCACCAAAAGCTGTCGAAGGAACAACAATCTAAAGTTTGGGCTTGCCGCTGCCAGGATCTCCTCCCTTTCCGAAGAACTCCAAATAGCAAAAGAAAAAAAAAAAATTCAAGACCATTTAAGCTTTACCCAATAATAATATCCTAGGAGTCCAAGAACAACATTTGACTACAAGGGTGGTGATGAGAAGTGTGGGGCAGAATCCCTTCGGACCATATAAATTCTTCTACAGTTCATGTTTTGAATGCCATAAAAACCTACAATTAACATTAGAATCCATGGTTTGAATAATATAAAGTCTTAGAATCAATCAATACAAAATTCATGGTTTGATTGCTATGAAAACTTAGGACCAATACTAAATTTCATGCTTTGAATGCAATAAAGACTCAGAGTAGTGATATAATGTTTTGTAACTCAACATTGCACTCTTCCCTAGAACATCCAATATAAAACCACAGGTCACATTGCACTCTTCCCTAGAACATCCAATATAAAATTCAAAACTCATAAAGAAAAAAATAATCAATTTCATTTCTAGGGCTTTTATAATTCCTCAATAAAGTTTGACTCACGAGGCTTCACCAATATGTCACTTTAATGACTTATATAACTATTTTTTGTGTTTGAATTAAGTTATGTCATTATTAAAGGCATACTTTTCTATTAAATATAATGGCTCCTCAATTATAATTTATGAAGATAAGTAATAAATTTACAATATAACCATTATAAATAGCTTTATTACTGTTACTATAATTTTAATATCTCATTGATTACTCATCATCTCTCTTTCTCATCTGAACTAGTTGGTCAACCATTGCTTCCATCGCACAACCAACTACCTTACTAAAAATATTAATGGTTCTCTCTATTAACTCCTAACCTACTATAACTAGTAATTCCCTGAATATTTGATAAAATCAGTAGTGCCAAGGGTCGTCACTGCATTGAGATCGGTCTAGGTGCCTTGCCAAATGTAGAAATGTTGGATACACAACTTACTATAAATTGTAAGTGTACCTAACTGAAACAAATGAGGAGCAATCATAAACACTTTTGTACTATAGAAGGGAAAGATCCTCTTGTTTTGCCAGATGGGGCCCTTTAGCCATCAGCCTTAACCTACAAGGCCCAATAATAGGTCAATCCAAACATAAACCATGGTGAGCTAAAATTAGGACATTACACTTTATAACCAATCCTACTTGTCAAAAAACACATAGGACACTTCAAAAAACACTTTAATGAGCCCTCTTAACTTCAACGAGCTTTATTTATCTTTAGAGATCCCATTTT
The DNA here is from genome assembly GCA_028749045.1 of Cupressus sempervirens. NCBI lineage: Eukaryota > Viridiplantae > Streptophyta > Pinopsida > Cupressales > Cupressaceae > Cupressus > Cupressus sempervirens. The sequence goes on along the minus strand of CM053788.1, from coordinate 530,407,644 downwards.
TCATCACCAAATCTCCATTAAATGATCTCTAGCTTCTCATGGAGTTCCTATATTAGAAGCTTCATACATAGTATCACTTCCATCATCTACAATAGCTAGTGATAATCCAGATGTAACCAATGCACGATTTCCAACTAAAGAAATACTAGAGCCAATGTTGAGATCTAACTCCACAATAATAGTTAATGAGTTTCCATGTATTTTTATCAATGGGTTAATCTATTGAATTATTAGAAAATTTATGAGTCAATAAAAAAAACTCATCAAATCAAGCTTGGTGTTATTCTCAATTATAACAACAACCATTTAGGCCAACTGTTCGTAAACTACATATTGATATTTGGTTGAAACTCAATAGTTTGGATGGTGAATCTGATAATGTTTTTATGGTTGTAGAAGAAGAACTCATTTTTAGCATATCCTTGCTCAAAATAGTTTCCACAAAAATTAAGATCCACCAAATATTCTAGACCTCAAAATAGAAAACAATCAAATGATGCTATTTGTGCACACCATGTTTACTTTGGTTCTAATTATCTTCCTACCAAATAATAGTATAGGGCTTTTCTATGAAACAATGCTACTAGCTGCCACATTTCTAAAATGATCAACTGCATGCCACTATCAACTATACTCTTGCACCTATGCTTGGTGCAAGCACTAGTATATAGTACTTAAGATACCATTGAATATCTAAATCATTGTTTTTCAAAGAAGCTATAAGGCATAATTTGAGTGAATTTAAATACTCTAGGCAATTCCTGAGTGTAGATATTTCAATTCCTTAGTGTCAAAACTTGAATATATTTCATGCTTATCATTTCCTCTAGCAATTCTTACATAAAATATCATTAAAATAATTGTTCCCTTTGACAGCATCAAAGAGTGTATATATACAAGATTTTTCAAGTTGTTTTGTGCTAAATGAACCTTTTGTGATCAAGTCTTGTAAATATCTTGGTTGGTACAACTACAGATTTCTTATTGGCTTTGTACTAGTACCCAAGATTAACATTGATGACATTAGTAGAATTCCAAGTTTTGCTCTTGTATTCCTATTAATTGTACTTGATTGTCAAATATGTTAAAGAAGAAACAAATGCCAGTTAATTTACAGACTGTAACTGACTTGAATTGCTTGATGTATTTTTTAAATGTTGAGATGCATATACTAAGAATTTTTTGTTGCTACAGGCCAAGCCATAGCTGACAGATAGGTCAAAGCTTCCAACTATTGTGGATCCTATGATTAAAGAGTTGCTGAACTTGAAATATCTTCAGAAAGTATGTTGCATGTAAAATATTTCTTTTGAAGGGAATTGACATTATTTTTAAAAATACATTCAGTTTATACAATTTTACTCATGTTTTGGTGGATAAAAACTTAACGTTCTTCCACATTTCTTGCCCATTTTATTGCATATATGAAATAAGACATAATCTTGCCATTTTCCAATAGCTAAATGTCTTCAACTGTGATTGGAATTTGGCATAAAATGTATTTTTTAGGTTAGATTGTCAGTTAGTTCTGGTTGATCACCATTTGAAAATTATAGGTGCTAATCCTTTCATTGAAGATAAAATTTATAGTGCACTACATATCATCACACTTACCCAAAAAATTTGAGCCAAACATTTAATTATCTAGATTGAAAGTCATTTTTCACTTCATAATCTTAGCAAGAAGAACACCATAAGTGCTTGTGAACCAAGTATTTATGATGAAGCAAGAAGGAAAGAAAAATGAAAAAATGTGTTGAGTCAAGAGATAGACATTGGAAAGAAAGCCATTGATTATAAAAAGTATTAAGATCAAGTTTAAAAATAATGTTTTAATTGACAAGCACAAAGAAAGATTAGTAACTAAAGAACAAAAAAATTTCCGTGTACATCCATGCACTATCTCCATGATTCCATGTTTGGTCCTTAGCCTCTTTGCAATAACCACATGATCGATGATTGCCAAATAGTGCCAACATACTATTTGGAAAGGCCCTTTCTAGATCATATTTCAATTCAAAAATTTATCAAATGATGGTGCTTTGAGGGGACAATGATCATCTTCAACCATGTGACTTTGGCTCATTGCTTCAAATTTGTTACAGGATATAGAAACTTACTGACTATAAACAATAGGTATGTTCTTAGAAAAAAAACCCATACTCATTGTAAACAGTAGGTATGGACTTAATGCATATTTCATGAGTTGTGGTTCATAAAAACCCATACTCATAAGCTTGAATTGTTTGTTTAATAGCCAATGCATTGAGGTGATGCTTACAATTTGAATTCATAACAACCATTTCTCATCAACTTAAATTATTTTTTTAGTACCCATTGCATTGACATGACACTTACAAGGTTAAAGTATTGCAACTTCCTAGAAGGTCTGCCTACTCAATTCCATGATGATCCAACTTTCCTTGATCCTTGGGAGAATGATGCAGGAGCATCAAGGTCAAGGTTGAAGGCATGAGAAGACATTAAGGTCTCAAGATAACCAACATGAACATGTTAGAACAGTTGATGTAATAAGACCCTGTGAAGGTCCTTTTTGATATGTTTGTAATCATTTTAGTTACATTTGAAAACATTAATTAACAAAAACCATATATGGAGATATAAACATTAATCACAACATGTCCAATTTATTTGTAGGTATATTTTCCTGTGAAGAAAGACCACGCTTGACAATATGAATCTAGAAGAAAATAATGAGGCAATGGCTGCATTGTGGGCTCAGTTCTGAAGAAAACTTGATAAATGTTATTGTCCTTGCAAAAAGTGTAAGGGTTTAAAGAATCAAAAAATTCTAATCACAACAGCCCAGAGTCATTGTAGGCAATATGGTCATGTTGAAGGGGGCCATGATTTTTGTCCATTGCTGAATGTGGATTTCCTACTGGAGGAACATGGAGGTGTGAATATCCAAGCCGAGGATAACACTCCCATGGAAGAAGATGATAATGTGCTAGAGGACATGATTGAAGAAGATGGTGTGATGAAGAGGCTCACAATGATGGCACTAGTGAATCTGATAATAATGATGAAGATGGTCTTGATATACCTTTACTTGAGAAGGCACACGAGCCCTTATACCTAGGCTCCCAAACAACTCTACTGTCGGCTATAGTGTTGTTGGTGAACTTAAAGGTTATGAATAGCATATCCAATGTAGCAATGTCATGTATGCTAAGGTATGTCATTTTTGTCATCTTCAATGTTAGCATACAATTACTATTCATTATATTAACAATGCATATTTGTTGTTGTAGGTTGATTAGTGAGTTTTTGTTACCACCATCAAACATTTTGCCTCATTCGTACTAAGAATTATCTAACATTATGGATTAGATTGGAATGAAGTATCAGACAATACATGCATGTCCCAATGATCACATTCTATATCATAAACAACATGAATTTGCAACAGAATGTCCTAATTTTCATGTTAGTAGATATCAGTTAGATCAAATAACAAAAAAAGTGCCTCACAAGGTTCTTCGGTACATTCCCATTATTCCACATTTGGAATAGTTATTCAGGTGCGCTAGTTATGGATTACCATGCATGCAATAGAAGTTAGGATGACATTATGTGAATGCCTGCCAATGGTTCTGCATTTAAAGAGATAGAAGAAACATGGTCACACTTTAAAGAAGAACCTTGTAATCTGAAACTTTCATTTGTGGTGGATGGTGTTAATCCAAATGGAGATATGAGATCTGTTTACTCAGTATGGCCTATTTTTGTTATTAACAATAACATTCCTCCTTAGATTTCTATAAAGAGGGAGCACATAATGTTGTCAATGATTGTGGCAGGTATTTTTAAAAAATAGTTATCTAAATTAATTTATAAATAGTGCATGAAAATGGTTATAATAATTACGTAATGTTTTTGTTCATTCAATTTCTAGGTAAATACCAAGTTAAAGATATGAACGTGTATATTGTGCCTCTACTTGATGAGTTGTTGAAGTTATGGAATGGTATCACTATGTAAGACATCTCTAGACTGATAGGACATCGACAATTTTAATTCCATGCAATGCTTGTATGGACAATACATGATGCCCCTCGGCTAACTCATTTTTGCAGTATGTTATATTGTTAAGATCACATATTTTTGGTCTGTTATAGTGCTTACACATTACTATCAAATTCTTAAGTTGCGCATGATAATTGTAAATGATCCAATTATACATGATCTTTTAGGTCTTCAGATAAAGGGAAAATTTGCATGTCCAGTTTGTGGTCCGAAGATGAAATGTCATCATTCAAGAAGTTTAGGAAAGTAGGTGTTTGATGAGTTTAGACACTTTCTCCACAATAATCATAGGTATCGAATTGTCAAAAAACATCTTTTCAATGGGAAAGAAGAGACATCATCAAGGCCACGAATAATGACACCTCATTTATGGAAGTTGGAATACGATCGACTAAATCATTGAGGTAATGTCCAATTTTTCGTTCAAAGTTTACAATTTGTATTTTGATATTGTCTTATATTTACTAATGCTATAACTGATGCTTGTGAAGGTTGTCAAGGCATCAATGACCAACTTCCTAGAGGAATGAAAAGTTATCCTACTCAATTTATTAGGTTACCATAATACAAGGATCTCCCAATCGCGCATTTCTTTGATGCTATGCATATTGGAAAGAATGTAACAGAGACACTATGAAAAATATTGGATGGAAGACATGATAGAGAACAAATTGCTAAAATTTGTACTGACATTCATGAATCTAGTCATGCACTAAAAGTTTTCATTGAATCAAATAGGAATGGAGATCACATAAATACAAGTGCCCTTCCTTGGTTATTAACGGAGCAACAAAGTGATGCATTAAAAGAAGTCATAAAAAAAACAAAATTTCCAATAGGATTTGCTGCAAATATAAGCACTCTTCTATCAAAGAAACGTGATTTTGGGCAAAGGTTGAAGACACATGATTGGCATACCTTCCTCAAGGTAAGTCATGTTTTCTATTTATAGTATATTTGTAAGATTGAATGTAGTACCAGTTGCATTATTTAATAATATATTGAAATGATCAGTTTTTAATGATTGCAGTTTGTTTTACCTCTATCCCTTCCACAATAGTTTGACAATAGTATTAAACAAGTTATATATGATCTTGAAAAATACATGAGGTTAGAAGAGTGCTTTTTCTTAGATTTGTAGCTTTTTATCTGAAATCTATTGTATAATTTTATTTGAAATCTCCTCTATGTGTTTTTGCATGTTGAATCCCATTTAGGTGGTTATCATCTAAAGAAATTGATAAAAAAAATATAAAATATTGGAAGAGAAAAATTCCACAGCTTATGTGTGAAATGCAAAAGTGTTTACCTCCAACGTTTTTCAATGTTCAAGAACACTAGCTCATACATCAAGTTGAGGAGATTGAATTGTGTGGACATGTACAAGCTAGATCAATGTGGATGGTTGAGAGGCATTTGAAATTTGTGAAGGGCTTGGCTTGCAAAGAGCACGTCCTAAGGGTTCTATGATAGAGGGATATATGATATACCAGACCATGGTGTATATCAGTGAATATCTTCCAAAGTTTGCAGCAGGTATCCATCTAGATCGCATTTGGGATCCCAACTGTAATGACAAATTCAAAGAGGAGTACCTGACGGGGAAAGGTAGATTGAGGAGGGTGAGAGGTAATTATAAGTTTTTTTTTTTGTAATTTAAAAACTCTTATCCATCATATATATATATATATATATATATATATATATATATATATATATATATATATATATATATATATATATATATATATATATATATGTATGTATGTATATATATATGTATATATATAAGTTGTCTCTAACTGGTGTAATTTTCTTCTTTATAGTTGGTCGTGAGTGGGATGCACTACACTTGTATATTGCAAACAATTTTGATTGGATGATAGTGTGGATTGAACAGTCTTAATAAAATGGATGCTCATTAACATGGGATGGTGTTGCATTGTTGGTTAAAGAAGCTCATCGTAATGGAGATCCCAATGTTATAGCAATGGTACTTGATCTAATATATGGTTTAAGAGATACAAAGGTATGCATAAGATTACTAATCATGAGACATAAGTTTAATATCAACTGACAGATCAATGAGAAGATTCTTGACATGTTTGAATAATTGTAGGTAAAACACCACAAAGATATGTACTACCATGGCTATAAATTTTGCACAAAAAAGTTAGATGAAATGAAGAAAACGTATGATTCTAGGATAAGTGTTGTCTTTGTGATCACCAATATTTCATCTAAAACTGACATACATCCTCAACAATCTGAAAATCAATACTATGGTATTTTGGATGATATAGTTGAGTGCAACTTTAATTCATTCAAAATAGTTCTATTTTTCATCAAATGGTTTAGGTTATGACTGAATCGAAATGATCCTGATAGGACTGTTATTGAACACGACAGTGGATTTACTATGATTAATAAAAGGTCATTTGAGCCAGTCAGAGATGAGCCCTATGTTCTTCCAAGTCAAAGTGAGCAAGTGTTTTACTTTGGTGTTCCAGAAAAACCAGGTTGGTCATTTTTTATTAGACATGACCCAACAGGAAGGCCGGTAAAGTATAATGTGATCAAAGAAGAAGATATTGAAGAAGCATAAGAGGAAGTAAATGATTATCAGGAATGATAGTTACCCAGTGATGAAGAAGAACAAGATGGTGTTGATTTTGATCATGCTAACAATAATGGTGATAATGATGATGATGCTAATGATGATCATGATCATGGTGACAAAGATGGTGATGATCATGGCGATGATGTTCATGATGATGATAGTGATCAAGAGGATGATGATGGTGATGAAGATGGTGGTGGTGATGATGACAATCAAAGTGACGAGTATGATGGTGGTGATGATGATGATGATGATGATGATGACATGGATGATGATCATGATGATCAATGAAATATTCAGGTACGATCAATGTCAACTATGATGGGGTCTTGTATGACTAAATATTTCTTTCCAAACCATATGTGCACATATAAACATTAAGTAGAACATGTCAAATATTTTTTTAGATATAAACATTAGTTACGCTAAATTTTTAACTTAAGACAAATGATTTACATATACAATCTACTTTATTATTAATATTTTTTTTGGTAAGTCTATTACTTTAATTTCGCTGCTGATTTCTAAGACTTACTAATTTTTTTCACAGGGCGATATGGATACACCATGTCAGACACCTTCAGTAGAGGTAAACATTAATTATTGTAAATTTTAATGTTAATATAGAAAAAATTGTCCTATTATTATGTTCTTTTCTTTATGGCTTTGGAGTTATTTTGATGAAAGTATACGAATATTTGATGTTACAAATGATAGGAAAAAGCTACAATAATTGCTGATCAAATGCAATATGAAATATGGGCATCATATCTACATGACATTGGCCTTAGTAATGACCCTGTATTCATCACCCAAGAAATTACACAAAGATACATTGATGAGCTTGTTCAAATTATCATCAAGGGTGACAGAAGTGAGGAGAAAGAGGCACTGAGAATAGAATTGGACCGTATAATCCAATCTTTGAAAGTAAGCAGTAATTTGACTAAAGTAGTAGTAGAAGTTCAATAGATATTAATATTTTATAGTATCTTATGGATCATGATCTCTGATTTTATGTGTTCTTGTATAGACATATGTTCCAGTTGCAACATCACATGCTGAACATGGTCAGGGTTGTTCCATAGTACCTTCGTGTAAGTAACACTTTGTTTTTTTTGATCAACATTATAACACTTACCTCTTTTTTTTGTCGATGTTTCTTGCTAGTATCCCATTTGATCTTTATCCATTGAAAATGTCTTTCCTAACAATATTCTATTCTTTAGCTCATGATGAAGTGTGGACTCCTCCGTCAGTTGACGATCCATTATTGTCTGCTGCATTGTCGGCAACAAGGACCATGCAAACATCATCATCTATGCCTAGTAGAACTGGTAAAACCTTGTTTTGCTATATTTTGTAATGTCTTTCTACAAGTTGATGAACAATGAAGTAGCACATTAGTGCTTAAATGATGTCTACAGAAGCTTGCATACACACAAACACATGCATACACACACCACGCATACATACATACATACATAGATATATAGCCACACATAGAGAGACATGGACATAGGTAGGGAGGTAGTCCAACAGAGAGCAGTACTACTGAAGCTGATCCATTTCCCCGAGTAGTTCGTGTGATTAGTACTAGTTTGTATGAAGGGACATTGTTGCTAAATACGAAAACTATGTTTCCATTAAGAGAACAAAAGCTTCTAGGTGCTTTAAAATTGATATTATTTAAAGTGTAAATTTAGTTTACTTTTACATTACTCATTTTGGATAGATAAATCTTTTATGTTTTTGTAGGTAATAATGATTTCTTTGAACATCTTTTTCATATGACATTGAGATTGTTTGGACCCACCATACGTAAAAGGTACATAGTTTCATATCATTGCTACATAATTTTTCTTTCCTTCTATTTATTGTAATATATTAAAGTTATTGATCTAAAAATCTATTTTTTTTTAAAAAGGTAGAATTTACAAGCTAGGGAATTAAAAAATCAGCTGATTGCATCCATTGAGGAGAAATTTGGGAAAAACATTTTTGACACTGGCCTGCTTCTGAAAAGAGTAGCAAAGCATATAAAGACTGTGAGGGATTAATATAGAAGGGGTCTTAAGGATAGCCAAAATTATGATCGTCCTCCTATGATTTCACCAATGGAGTGGAATGAAATAATAGAAGATGCAAAGGAGAAAAAGCTATGTGAAGATAGAGATAATGAAGTAGTATAGGGCAAAAAGAGGTATCTCATTATAGTATTAAGTACATTGTAATCATGCACTAATTATTGATATTTGTAAATATATAATCTAAGATGTTTGAAATTGTTCATAGATTGTAGGACACATCCGTGGCTACAAAAGCGAGAATAGAAAAGGTTGGCCAACACAAACTTGGCTCTGGTGGCTATATGAATCTGTAGTCTTGACTTGTAAGTAGAGCAATGAATTCTTTTTTTTTTTAAATATAATGTTGCAAACAATTTTGTTTAATGAAACCATACATGGAAAATTGATGTTATCAAGCAAAAACCACATGGCACAGATTTCAATGTGGAGGTCACAGATGAAGATAGAAAAATTGCCTTGAAGGAAGGCTATAAAGTTGTGGTTGCATGCCTACGTGAAGAATCTATAAGCCTTGCCCAAGAATCCAGTGCATCAAATGATATCTCACAAGTAAATTGGTTAGATGAAAAGTAAATGAAATTAAATAGTTGAGAAGATTCTTTTTTGGTATTAGTTTTAAATGTAAATTGACTACATAACAATGTGAATAACATTTTACTGCAACCTTCATATCCTACCACATAACCTGCTCCTGACGAAGGCCATGATGTGCATTATAGTGGTGGAGGTATTAATTTGCTATTTGAAATTAATTATGCAATTATGAATACAATTTAACATATTCACTTAGAATTTGACGTGTATCCTTTTTTTGAATATTTTAGAGCATGTTGAACATCATGCTAAAGGAGTGGACCATGTTCCAAGTGTTCAACATGTTGATGTAGTGGCAGATCAAAATGTTAATGTACATGATGTGGCATTTTTAGGTAATAAAAATGAATTTTATGTTGTACTCGTACTTAATTACAAACTTGTAACAGTTAGAAAAGGAAAAAGAGTATGCCAATTTATCGCATTCACTTGTTCTTGCAACAGAGCTCCCTTTAGTGCAACAACCTCCTACTCCTCCAAAGAGAAGGAGCCATCATAATTTGACATTACATGTGCCCAAAGAGGAGGAGAATGAAGTAGATATGGATGTCCCTATGAGAGCTTTTCTTAAGAGAGCTCAGAAAAACAAAAAAAAGAAATGATGTTTTAAAAATCTTCTTTGATACACCTTGTTGGATAATGAAAGAACTTTGTTTTAAGTAATTATGTATGAATGATGCATATTAATACAGATTTTTATTTTATGTTAATGAATATTGTTATTTGTTAATGAAGTTTTGATTAGTATTGTGTACTACTAAATTTTATATCATATTAATGAATGTTATGTGATTGTATTGATTGAATGTTATAGTTCATAAATGGATGAATGAATGAATGAAGTATGTAATTAGATGATAATGGGTACTTTAGATTGATGTTAGGGGGAGGGGGGTGAGGCCAGATGAGCTTCCACCTTCACATATTTGGCCTTGTTAACTAGAGAATATTATAGTATTCTTGAAACCAAGTGAAGCTCAAATTTGTTAAGTCTTCAAACACACATCCCAATTCTCTTTAATGAGACTAAAGTTTTTTCGCTTGTAATAGTCTCATTGTAGTAATCTTTTGGTTCCTTGAACATATAGTTCTTGCTTAGTTTAAATCCAAATTATTAGATATTTGTCCACATTGGAGTTAGTTTGGCATAGAAACCTGCATATTTTATTATATATATTTAGTCAATTGAAAGCAATGTAGAAAGAATTCACATAGTTGATGTCTAACAAAAGAAGACAAGATGCATATACTATTTAGCATGGAAATCCTTGTAGGTGAATTGTGTGTGTATGTACACACACACACACACATATATGTATGTATATAACTTCAAACAATGTGTAGACTCAATTAGCAAGAGACACCAACCTCAAATCCTACAATGCAAAAGGAACTAACCTTTGAAATGCAAAGTGTTTAAAATGTAGGTAGATTTTCCTTAGATCTCCTTCAAGGTCTTCAAAAAATCTGCCTTGTACTTATGAATAATCCACCAAGATTTGAAATAGTGTTTTTCAATAAATGCTCTAAACTTGGAATATACCTTCATAAAAATTATGCCTTAGATCTGCTCATCATATTCAAAATAAGGCTTCACATGTCTGTTCACTTAGGTCTGATTTAGGTATTTCACAAATTTGGCTTATAATTATGCTCTTGAATCTCTTAAAATCTTCTTTGTATTCAAATGATATTTAATGAATTGATTGATACAAATTTCCTCATACTTGAATCCAAATATCATTGTCATTGTCAAACATAACACAGACATAAAATCATTTTGGTTATTCACTTGTTATACAAGTTAGTCTAATCTTTTTGGTTTTCACAAGTCATGCACTTATGCATCTTTGGGATATACACAAGCTATTAGAGATGTTAGGATGGTTCATGTCCTTTTTTTTTTTGTGTTGTTTGTAGGGTTTTTTCCATGAAGTCTAAGGATAGACATGTTGGATGTTTGTGATAGACATGTCCACCTATAAGAAAAGTATCAAATGTAGAAAAAATGCAAAGAAAAGCTTGTAAGGGTATTAGGTGTCTTTAGGCCTAGAACAAATTGTAAGGGTTTTAGGTGTCTTTGGAAGGGTTAGTGAAGTTATAAAACCTTTGAAAAGGTTAGTGAAATATATTAAAGGCATATATGATTGTAAGTTGTCGAAGTTGACACTTTGTGTCAACTTAGACAACAAATTTCAATTTATAACTAACTGGCAACAGTCAAATAGTTAGACAATAGTGGTTGTTTATTGTTGTTTGGTTATTTAGAAGGGACTTGTCAAGTGTTTGGGGGAGAAGTAGAGTTAGGGTGGTGAGACAAGGCATTGTGAAAAAATTATAATCAATAAAATAATCTTGTTCTCTGCAATTCAGTCTCTGTCCCATGGAACAGTGAGTTCCTATGATGTATCAAATGCATTTTGACTAATATTTAATGTGAGAACATTTTATTATTTTTGTTATCTTGTCCATGCATTCTTTTAATTTTCATTGTGGGTTGAGGAATAATAGAATGGTGCATTCAAACCAATGACTGGTTAGGCACAATCAACTGTACTTATTCTAAAGTTTCCAATGTAGATTCTCTCCTACCACCTATAGTCACTGTTATTGGTGGGAGACAATGAGGTTGTGATAATTTATTTGTACTATATTAACCAAATGCAGGAGAGTGGGAAAAATTGGTGCAAGTGCAGTGTTGGATGGTAATTGTTGATGGAGGTTTAGCCTGGATTAGACACCAGTCTAATAGACAGTGGATCATTTCATGTTTGAAGATGTTTGGGGGGTGTCTCTGTTACCAAAAATGAGATAGTAGAGCACTGCTAGTGTTATGATGGGAAAAATATGTCTTTCATTGTGATAGACTATTTCTAAGTCATCTGTGTTGTTTCTTGCTATTGTCAAGTAGTCTTTGTTTTCCTTGAGACCATGAACAAAATTATCTACCATTTTTGCTAATGATAAACTTTTGACTTGAACAATGATAAAGTTTATTAGTAATCATTATAGTGGAACAACTTTTGACTTGTTCAAAAATTTTAGTCGAAGGTGTTGGAATTGATAGTGAACCCCAAGCTCCTAGAAATCACCTGCAACCAAAATGCATGTTACATATGTGTCTGAGAGAGAATATGATCCAAAAAGCATGCCTACTTTGGTGATTTGGCTATTATTGCAGCACTACAAAGTTTCTTATAGTGTTTCTCATTTTCTTAAATAATAGGCAATTATTTCATGATTTCATCATATCTTATAGTGGAACAACTCCAAGAATCTTGGGTAAATTGCTTGCTATAAGACTTTCTTGTATAGGACACTTAATAATGTGCACTAATTGGTGGGCAGAAAGAGGAACAAGAAAGGATCTGTACAAGTGTATGGTGCAGTAGAATTCAAAAATGAAATTATCTTAGTTTCATTCTAATTCTCATCTGTTACCCTCACATACATACACAACTCACTTCAATTCTTCAATGCTCTCAAACTTATACACATTCCTTATCAACAGATCCGGTCATAATTCTCCTAAAATTTACAAATATTCCTAGAAATAGCAGCTACCTAAGACTTAGGAATTAGATATAAATGAGTTGAGACCAGCATTTATAATTCTTGAATAGGATTGAAAATAATTTTGATTTTGTAAGATGATTTCATATGCAATAGCAGAATTCATCCTTGTTTACTTCTGATTTATAGGACCAGTGCCTTATCCATTGGGCAAGAAATTGACTATTGGCAAGAGATCTAATTCAAATAACTTGTATAAGAATTAATCAATTGCAATCACCCATCTCCATTCTTATGCAATATCCCTTTTATGAACTCATAAACCCTACTGATTTATTGAAGCATTTATATAATTGCTTGAATTAAAAGCAACAATAAAACCAACATACAACCAATCCAAATTGCATTCAGCCAAATAAACCTTATTTAAATGACTTCAAAGTAAACAAACCCATAAACTGGAGATAGAAATTGATCACACAGATATAGTGTAAATACCCCTTTGTATTTTTCTTTTCATATGACTAATACAATAACCAATAGAAAACCAATTGACTGCCTAGAATAGGTTGCCATTTCTGTCATTTCAATTTTCTTATCAGAAAGTACAATGGAAGCAAACTCAAAACCTCTGTATACTATTGGACCGATTGAATATATACTCTTCTTGAAAGAAAAAAAAAATTGCACAAGTCTCAAACCATCACAATGCCTTGAAAACTCATTTATATAACAAGAGTTGCAACAAGCAAAGGGCAATTGTGATTTGACAAGTGTCCAAGGAACAAAGCATCATACAAAAGACAAAAAAAATCACAATAGAATGCTAGACATATCAAATATTCCTTCAGGTAGGCCCATTCTAGTTTCTGTTGTGAATCATCAACTTTTGATGTGTCTCTCATTATTTCGGCTCCTCAGAATACGTGGCTACCAAGCTGGCCAAAGAAGGATGATCTTGTGATACCTTCAAATTAGTTTTCTCCTGCAGGTTCTCACTGCTTTCACCCTGAGTAGGAATTATTACCTTTTCCCCTTCTTCTTTTTTTAGTTTTGGTGCAGAGGTGTCAATAACCTGCACCTCGCCTTCTTGTTTCTCATCATCATTTGAACTGTCCTCCTCTAACTGCTTGTCCAACAGAAAATCTGCCATCCAAGTGTCAAATTGTATATCATCCAACCAACTGAACTGTAGGATATCATTTTTCTTTTTTAAAATATAACCAGCCTCCTTTTTAAAACCAAAAAATTCTTGCTTCAAAGAATCAAAAAATAATTGGACTTTAACCAATTCCTCTGTCGTGGTGGCCCACCAGGCATGCCCCTTTTCATTAATAACTTTATTTATCCTTGTGCAGAAAAGGTCATCCAATTATTTACTCCATTCTTCCTTATTTTTTCAATTTCTTCTTTCTATCCAAGGCACAAGGAAATAGATCAAATTTTTGATTCTTGTACTTATTCAAATAAGAAACAATTTTCAGTTGCAGAGCAACTCTCCTGTTATCAAAATCTAACAGGTCATTAGCAATATCATATAATTTTTCAACATGGTCATCAGAAGACTTTATAACTGAATAACATAAAAGGGTGATTTCCTTTTCCCTTCTTCCCCATTTATTAACAATAGGCTTTAGGGTATCATCATGAGTTTTCAATTCCTCCCATATATCTATTACTTTTACCAACTGATCAAAGAATAAGGGCCACTCAATTTTGTCCACTAAATACATTAGAGCCTTTCTAAGCTTATCCTCATACTGCATATTTAACTCTACATGTAAGGCCCATAGTTTTCTCTTCTCTTCTTCAAATTTCTTAGCTGTATAATATTTAGGCCTTTGAGGTGTGTCTAGTATCTCTACGAGGGGGGTGGATTTAAAAGGTTTTACTATAGGATGGGGGTATGTTATTCTTGGCCTTGTGGATTTCCCCATTGCCTTGTTTTCAAGTTCAATTATCCTTTTTACCTCCCTATTATAGGCCTCAAGAAGTGTTTCATATTTATTCTGTAACTCAGACATAACCTGTTCCTCCTTCTTAGCAGTGGCCAACACAAACTTAGAAGAATCCACATTCCAATATGCTGCCTGTACATGTGAAGTGTCAGGAACCCTTCTTACAATTATATTTCCCATCAACACAGACTCATCTAATTGTGATGGTGTGGCTCTAGATCCCTTTCTCAACAACCAACTAACCAATGTAGCTTGATCTTCAATGAATGAGGTGCCTTGGAAGTCTCTTCTATTTGGGTCTTGCAACTCCAATCTACTTGAAACAGAATTGAAAATTAATGCATCTGCAATATCCCAATTGTGCAATAATAAAATGTTAGATGCCTTTATCATTTTCCTCCCCTCCTTAAGGCTTATATTCTACAATTCCTTCATCATTTCTTCTTTAATTTGGTTTTGCATGGAAGTTTCATCCATTTTTGGATGCTCTATTTTCGTCTTTTTACATTTCTCCTCAAAAACATTCTTATTTGTCCTCCATGCAAACTGCTAAAAAGCCCTTGATTTCACAAAACTGTCATCAGTCAAAAATTGATGACTTGCCTACTCTAATACAGGGTCCAACTCCCTACCTCTATAATCAGCTATTGTTAGATCCAAACTTGGGAGATGAAGTTTTGGAGGGTTACCCTCATCTAATTTTGCTTGAGTAATAAAAATATCTCCCTGTGATCCCATTTGTTTAGTTTTTTCACCAGTGAGTTGCTCTTCTCCAATCCTCAAAGGGGACTGGGTGGGTGAATATTCCTCATCTTGAGGCCTTTCTTCTGTCATTACCTTTTGCCTCTTAGGACTCGACTCTTTAGGTCTCTCCTCTTGGGCTATACTAGTAGATCCTATTATTTGTTTGCCCTTGTCTATAGGAACCCTTTTATTCTGAATTATAGTATATCTAGGCCTCTTTTGTACAATTATTTTATTAATTCTCACATTTGGAGTGAAAGCCAACCTCCTCATGACCTCTCTGGCCTTATCAGGATATGAATCAATAAAAAAATGTTTCTTTTCATTCATGACCTCCATTATTTTAGGGAAGGTATTCATGAGCTTACTTATTTTGTCAGCCTCTATAATAGCATTATCCAAAGGACCATATTTATTATCAAAACAATGAATAAATTTTAAGACCTGAGAATAAACTCTCCATTTTTCCTTTTTAGTTTCCTACTCCTGCAATGAGAATTCATTCCTTATAATATCCTCTCGATAATAAGAATCATGCTTGACTGGTCCCAACTTGATTCTATGCCTCAACATCTGATTGAAAAATCCCTCAGAATAAAAAAAATGGAGATGAGAGACAACCATCATATACTGCTCCAAAATTTTATGCAAAAAGATCCATCCCCCTTTTGTAATCACAAACTGATGGGCCACTATGTAGGTAGGGAAAATTGACCCTAATTGCCTTTTCAACAAAAACATTTCTTCCACTCCCCCTAACTGCCATAAAACTTCAGCCATTCCCACCTTCAAAGGAACTTGGTAAGGCAAAACATGAGGGTTCCCCTTGAAACCATAGATTCTAAAAATAGTAGAAATAGGGTAGGGGATGATATCTCCCCAATTATGTGAAACTTTCAAGTCATGGGGGTTATCCATAGGCCTGATGAGACTCATTAGTGCCCTAGGGATTTTGGGATTGTCACTCAATATGACACATCTCAATTTAGTAGTAAAATATCTATCAAATCTGACAAAACTAGCATTACTTGCATCCTAGGTCATATCTGCACTCCACAACTGGACTGGCACTATTTCTCCATTCTCCCCTCTATTTAGTTCTATCTCATTACCAAAATATGTCACTCCTTTGAAAAAAAACATATGCATTAATAGAGAGTAGTGACCAAAAGTTTTTTCCACCTTGCCCTTCACAATCCCATCTAAACCAATGTGAATTTCTTCAGCCAAAAGGGAAGCAAAATCAAAAATAACATCTACACCGAAGGAAGCAATCTGAACCATCATAAATTCTTGCTCATCTTCACCAAAAACTCGGCATAAGGTCCTGTATATCTCTATAGCTCAGGAAGTGAAAAGACTCTTCTTAAAAGGCTCTTTAGAGGCTATAGTAATTACTAGAAAAGTTCCTATTGTACCAATATGTGCCCTTAGTGCACCTCCCCTAATTACATCCTTCTTTGCTTTATATTCATTCTCTAATTCTAGCAAATTGATTTGCACATGGTAGTCTGATAATGGTTCTAGGTGAAAAACCTCTCTAATTTCTTCAGGAGTAACTAACACCAGAGGCACACCATCCTTTCTTCTTACAACCCTAATGGCTTGGTCATAATTCTTAGCAATGGCTTCAAGAAAATCATAATCCATGAAAACACTTGGGACTACTAACTTTCCCAAATCAAAATTCTAGACATTAGCATGCAGGCAAACAACTTTCTTTCTGAAAACCACTTTTTAAACAAGATAAGGCTAGTTTGAGTAGTTGTTGCATCCCTAACCCAGTTCCCCTTGTCATATAGGCCATCACCAATTTTAAGCCTAGGGTTTAAGGAAATTAACTTTTTAACTTGTGCAGGCTGTACAATAGATTCTGGAAGTAATTCTACTAAATCATCATGGACATTCCTATCCATATAATTGATTTGCCCAGAGAATGGTTTCTTAGGAGGCATTTTGACAGTATTGAGAGAATTGGAATGCCACAGAGGTTATAATATGAGTGCTTACTTGACTTACTAAACTTGTTCTTCTCTAAACTTCTAAAATTTCTCTCGAAGGACAGAAGAATAGTTTTACGTCTTTACCAGGCTTAACATGACACAATCAATCAGGCTCTTGTGCTCAAAAAATTTGCAATCTCTGTTCGTGTGGGACTGGAATTAATGAAAATCTCTATGTTATACTCTATTTCTCCCACACACGAAGCTTTCACTTATCATAAATGTGTCAAATAGAGAAATAGAGTGGCGTCACACTTTCTTTTTTAAACTTTTGCCATTGATCCTTGAAAAATCCTACGATCTGGGAATGACAACTAAGCTGACTCAGCTTTCTTCTTAACACATTGGCAGTCAAGCTAATAAAACACCTCCACCTGTACCTTTCCTTGAAGGCTAGTGCTTCAAACTAGGCCCATGGATGACTATGGAGACATGTCATCAACTCGCTAACTCGTTATACATAATTATCGAGCACCTTTCCACAGTGAGCTACTGATGATCACTGATCTTACTTTAATCATGTGGTAGACAATTGAAACAACCTTTAAGAACACATTGGTGGGTCCATTGCTCGTTAACTCACTATACCTAATTTTTGCACATCTCTTTATAGTGAGTCAATGAGCGTCGTCAATCCAGACTTGATCTTGTGGACAACAATTTTACTTCAATGGTGGTGGGCCACACTCGCTAACTCACTATACTTAACTTTTGAGCACTTCTTCATAGCGAGTCAACATCACCCTTTGATCCTGGCTCAATCTCATGATAAAAAATCTTTGTACCTAGTGCACGGGAAGTGGGTTCATGATATCACTATCCATGACATGGGTGCTGCAGATTTCTACCAAGCATTGATCGAAAGTTCGACCAATGAATGGAAAAAAATGTGTTGACAATTCCAACATTTTTCGACCATCGTATTGGTCAAAATTTTGACCAACCTACTAGATGGTCAAATTTTTGACCAATGCCATCTAGTTTTCTACCATGCATTGGTTGAAATTTTGACCAATGTCCTGCAGATTTTTACCAAGCATTGGTCGAAAGTTCGACCAATGAATGGTAGAAAATGACCTAACAATTTCAAAAAAATTTGACCAACGTATTGGTCAAAATTTTGACCATCCAGTAGGTTCACTGAATTTTGGACTGGAAAATTATTGACCAATTTGTTGGTCAAATTTGTTTGAAGTTTGGTCGAAAAATGGGTCAAAATTTTGACCAATAAAGGTCAAAAAATGAGCCCAAATGTACTAGTGATACAATAAGTTCTTCAAGAGAATAGATATACATACAATACTAAATCACTTGTTGTACTTCAAAATTCCTTTGATTGTTAGTTCTTCATACAAGGAGTAACCATATATCAATTTCCATCATATCTCGCATTATCATAACATTACTTTACATCACATATCATAACATCACATGGCCTTCTAACTTTGCAATTAAAGTTCTTTACTTATATCAATCATATTAATAAATTCTTTGTTAGTTAGCTCACATATCATCCTTATAGTCAGCTCATCAAGATTTAATAATTGAAACAATTCTTCAAGTTGTACAACCCAATCTGCTAACTTGCTCTATTCTAAACTATGAAGTAACTACATCAGTATTTCGTTCATAACTTGAACTTGATTTCTTGTACAAACATGCACACTGGTATGCATCATCAGAATGATTTCATGCATCTATGGTTAACTATGTAACAAAATATTCTAAAGGAATATTCTGCTATCAATAAATCTCATCATGCTACTGTAACATTGTCCAATACTTAGACAATTTTCCTTCACAAATAATAATAACTAAACTACAAAACATATGTTGCCATAAATGACAACCACATATCTCACCTTATTTGACTAATTGGTCATATTTCCAATAGGATAGTGACCTTAGGTCTAGCAAGTGCCTTCAGAGTTGGGACATTAAGAAAATCATTTGAGTGGAAGGGTTTTCATACCTATTCCCATGTCATGTCAATAAGATTCCTATCCTAATGTTGGATATCATTATTTTTTCCCAATTTACCTCTATATTCATAATGGGATGTTCAAAGTTCATGTCTTTGTTGTAGAATGGACCTAGGATATTTTAGCTATCCTTGTTCTACACCTTGAGAGTTATGTAAAAATTTAGGACCTTCTCTGCTAGTGATAGACTCATCATACAATAGTCCCTTATCCAAAATTTGTAGTCATCTAAACAATTTAGCTAATGATCTTCTGTGGAAAGCATTTGGAATGAATTATTTTTCTATAACTTGTTGGATCATTTCAATGTTTATCAAAATATGGGTGGATCATTGGGTATTCCTCTAGAGGATACTTCTCCTATTCTACCTTGTATGTGGAGATGTCTCATTTTTGTTTCACCTCATAAGGCCCAATAATGATAGGCCATACTTATGTCTTCCTATGCATCTTGTAAACACTTTCATATGCAGAAGGTAGTTATCTAGAAAACTCCAAGAGAATAAGCCTATCCTATGGATAGAATGGTAGCTTCTTTGGACATAAGAGTGTTCCTACTACTTGAATGTATGCAAATATGTTGTATTGGATAAATTGTTAGTATGCATTATTCTGATATTCCTTTGGGGGAGTATCCTAAGCATTGGAAAGTATTGACATGTTACATTCATGACTGTGGTTGTCATTGATGTCAATATAGCAATAAGTTTGTGAAGATTGACAGAGTAGCAAATAAAGATCTTAGTTGTATGTACAATGTTTTGATTTTCTGGTGATGCGTGTTCATGAACATGTTTGGTACAATTTCCTAATGTGAAGGTTCAATGCACATCACATAAGTCAAAGATGTATAGAAGTTCTACATAATTTATAGAGAGTAGTTCAGAGATAGAGTACCCGAGAAGTAGTTTTTGATGTTTGCATTATATCCTTTCATAGTGATATAATTTGCTGATGTGTGGTCAAATAGTGACTTTTAATAGTTTGATGATTACATCAGTGAATGTGGAAGTCCTAGTGTCACATGTGTGAGAAGTTGTATAGATTGTGATCCGATAGTGCTATTATAATTGTAAATTAATTAGTTATCTTATTATAATTAATTGGAAAAGCCTCAAGGTTGAGTCAAGAAATTATTTTTAATATATGGTGTAAAGGAAAGATTGAAGTATATGAAAAGTGCAAAAAGGAGCAGAGTGTTTACTAAATGTGGTTAAGTGATCCAAGGATTATTGGATGCAAGATTTGTGATCTAGTTACAAGATTAGGAGAAAAAGGTTTGGTTGATAGGATAAGAAGAGGAAGGAGAAATACTATTCATTTCTATTATTTTGCAAGGAATAATATAGAGATCATTTGGATAGTGGGTTCATTGATCTTTCCCTTGAAGCTATTTGGGCCTTCCACAACTCCTAATAGGGTTGGAATCTCCTAATAGGGATTCAAATTCTCCTAATAGAGATTGATATGTATTGAATGTTTTTATTGACTCCAAACAAGGTGTATCCTCTAACAAGGAATATTTATTAAAGTACATCATCTTGTGGGTACCATCCCCACTAGGGTTTTCCCTCTGATCAAAGGTTTCCGTAGTTAACATATCTGGCGTTATTGTGTATGAGTATCTTGTTGTGGTTTTTGATTAGATTTCTCATATGATCAAAGCTTAATAAGGTTGATAATTGTGATATTATTTGGATAATTGATTCACCCTCTCCTCTTTGTTATATTGGAGGACTATATATTCTAACAATTAGTATCATAGCATCATGGCCTTGAAGGATAAGCTTAAAAACTTTGAGAGATTGATGGTGAATCTTTTCAGAAAGGATAGTCCTAGATTTGATGGGACCAACAATGATAGTTGGAAGGAGAAGATGAAGACTCATGTTCTTTGTATGGGTCCAAGTTATTGACTCTTGACAAAGAGTAAAAAGAATTTGTTGAAGAAGGGAAACTTGTAGAATGTAGCGAAGTAGAGAGAGATCTAATCATGTGCAACATGAGAGCTAGAGAATCTTTACTACCATCTCTTCTAGAGAATAATACAATCAGGTAAAGTCAATTCAAATATATCATAATATTTGGATAACTTTAGAATCTATTTTTGAAGTTGATAGGCATACAAAAAGAGTAAGATTACAGAATTATATATGTGTATTTCAATATGCTAAATTGTTGAAAGATGAATATGTAAGAAGCTATATTTGTTGACTATATATTCTAACAATTGGTAGGATATCAAAGATTGTTTCAGGAATTAAGTCATATGATGGAAGCAAGGAAAAAGATGAAGTGGTGTAGAAGATTCCAAGAACTTTAACACCACCATTCAAGAAGGTGCCTCAGATGATTAAACTACTAATTTACTATACTAAGGAGTTTTCCAAGGAGACATTGATTGGAAGATTGGAAGCAAAAAAAGTAGGTTTAAAAAAATTTGGAGATTTTACTAGAGTTGAGATAGCCTTTAGTGACCTAAATGTTTAGACAAGCCTATCTAGAATTACAAGTACACATGGAGATTTTTCTAGTAGCAAAAGAATCAAATCTGATGAAGAAAAGAAGATTGGAGAAGGTATAACACTTCTTGTGAGAAAAGAACAAGATGGTAATAATATCTTTAAATGTTGGACATGTAATGAGTTTGGTCATTATGCATCTAAATGTCCTAAAAGAGAGAAAAAGTATAAAGAAGAGTTCAATCTTAGGAGAAATAGGAATTTCTTGTATCATAATGAAGAATAATAATTTGATGAAAAAGTTCATAGTGAAAGTGATGAGGAGCTAGGATTTATAGCTATTAAGGAAGATGATCTTGATAGAAAAATTAGAGAAGAAAAGGCTCTAGCTTCCCAAGCTGAAAAGAAATATGATTGAATAATAGATAATGGTTGTTCACATCACATGACTGGTGATATGAACAAGTTTGTTAAATTCAAGAACTATGATGGAGATATTTTCTAAGTCGATAACAATGCAAGGACAAAGGGTATCAATTGCAATTAATAAAAAAGGCTTGCACTATCATGGATAAAGATGAAAAGATGATTGAAACTAGAACTAAGTCTAGAGCTAATGTATTTCAGTTGAATCCCATTAAAATAATATGTTTGGTTGCTAAAGTGGATAATAGTTGGTTATAGCATAGAAGATTCTATCATATAAATTTTAATAATATTGTAAAAGTTAGTAGCATGTTTGCAATCAGATATTTTCCGAAGATAATAAAGTCTACTAATGTTGTGTGCAAAGAATGTATTTTTGCTAAGAAGAAGAAGGTATCATTTCCTAGCAAGAAGTTCACAACCAAAGAGAAGTAGAAATTTTTCACACAAATATGAGTGGTCCCTCTAGAACAAGAGGATTCTATGGTGAAAGGTATTTCATGATTTTTGTTGATGATTTCATTAGAATGATTTGGGTAGCATTTCTTAAAGAGAAGTATGCATCTTTTAAGAAGTTTAATGCATTTAAGAATATAGTTGAGAATGAATCCCGTGTTAAGATAAAATGTTTAAGATCTAATAGAGGAGAACAATTCACCTCTAAATAGTTTAATATGTTTTGTGAAGAGAATGGAATCAAGAGACATTTATCTTCACCTAGGCCACCTAAATAGAATGAGACTATAGAAAGAAGAAATAGATCGATAGCAGGGGCAACAAGAGCAATGTTGTTTGAGAATGATGCATCCAAGACATTTTGGAGAAAAGCTATCAATATTATAGTGTACACTATGAACATAGTATATATCAAAAAATATATGAGCAAGACCCCTTATGAATTATTGTTTGGTCATTCACCATGTTGGAGTTCTTTTTGGTAAAGAACATATAAGGTCTATTTAAACCTAATACTAGGAAACAAAGACAAGAACAAGCCTAAGGATGAGCTAAATCTTATATTTAGCAAGGCTAAGTCTTGGTTCTAGGCCAATTAATAGGGTCATGAGGACTCACTTCACTTTAGGCTCTACTAAGCCAAGGTAGACAAACCTAAAGGATTTAGCCTATTAACTTGATTTCTTCTATGCAAGACTATCCCCTATAGTAGAAATGGTTGATATCTTCTATGATTTACTGATAAAATTCTTGATTATAGTAGCTAATTACAACCAAAGAAAGTAACAAAAAATAAGAAATGACCAACAGTTCTAGTTCTTCAATACATTAAAAGGGAAATTGATATTCAATTAATTTTTTGATATCTTACCATAACCTATGTATGCAATAGCAGACAACATGCACTCTCCAAGTTGACCAGTCCCTTATCCATTGGGCATCGACCAAACCTTAAAATACACATGGAAATATGAAGTATACTCATATATCTAGATATCTGATCTATCTATTTGATTTGCAAATAGACATCAATCTTCATAACAACTCTCATACTTATGATGAAATCCTTCTAGTGTAACCTACAACCCTATCAATGTAAACAACCATTTACATCAATCTTTGTTCCAACAAAAAATTCATCATGACATACAACCTTATGGGATTTCCACTGAGTTCAAGCTCTTCGTTCTCAAACAAAATACATTATAGATAATAGAAGAAGGAGATGAGAATTATAATGAAACTAAGAAGGTTAAACTCTTGCATTAATTTCCTTGAAACCAATACATCATCTGCATGTTAACACACAAAAAATACACAATGAATGACTATATAATAAATGCCTCACAAGAAATTCACTACTACTGTTCATAATAGAAGAATACTGAGAAAATTGGTATCACATTAATGGGAAAGGATTTCAACCAAATCGGAACCATAGAGTAGTTACACTATAATGAAAGGTATCAAAAAATTGGAACCCTTAGAAAGAGTAGAACAGGAAGATATATAGGAGAGAAGATATTTCATGGCCTGGAAACTCAAATTTGACATGTGTCCCTTTGAAAGAGTCTTCAATTTGAAGTTGCTGAAATTGAACTTCCTTCAACTGCCTACAATTGAAATTATCAATGATCCCAAAATATCTGATATATCCCCACTTTAAAGTAATAAACAAAATATCCTCTTGAGAACATATCAAGTACAAATAAAATCTGTTGGAGGCTCAAAATTTGATCTTAACATGTCACTTCTACTTTTTCGGGTAATTCAACTTGTGTTGTTGCCAAAAAACATAATTGCTCCCAACTGCATCAAAGACAATCAAATCATCCTCAAAATTGCTGGAGAAGTCATACATGATGAAATTATGTCTATATCTAATTGTAATTTCATCTGCAACATTAAATTTTCACTTTTCACTAAGAAGCTCTCAAAATCAGAAAGCCTCTTGTAGCCGCTTCTAGTAAACACCTACACAAAATCTAATAGCAAAAATTGAAAATTTTCTCTTTTTCAATTTCGATGGTATATTACACTACCTATTTTGGATTGAAAGCATGCCCCTAGGATTGAATTGAAAAATTGGCTCCTATGTTGAATCAGAATCATAAAAAATTAAAAAAAATTAAATGTTAATATAGTCACAAACTATATAAAACATTCAAAATTTAAATCTTCCAACATATCAATGCATTTGAAATCATTGGATTTTGATTTTTTAAAACTATATATTTCCATTTCCTCTAAGTCTTCAGTGCCACTTGTCGATTCCAAATTTGTTGAAATGCCCAGGCGAGCCTCACACGCATCTTCCTCATTTGAAAAATATGTAAATAGTTGAAAATTATGAGTTTTATGCACCTACAATATTACGATCAAATTGTAACAATTCGTAACATCGTAGCATTTGAAATTTACTCTTCTGATCACATGACACACCATGTATTTGAAATATTTAAAATTTGACATTTGAAAACATTTCTCATACTAATATATGATTAATATATTAATTCTTTTAATCCTTTTCCCTCTGTAACATCTTACCTCTTAACATTTCCTCTCATGATCCAATGAAAATACCTTAATCATAGCATCTCCCATCTTTTCATGAGCTTCTCTAATGAGACGACAATTTTGTAATATCGTAGGTTCTCCTTTGTCTCTCCACGATCTCACAAAATGGGCTACCTAGTCATAGTATCTCATCCTTTCAGTTGAAACCTCCCAACCTCAAGAAAAGGGGACCACATCATAGCATCATAGGTCTTAAATTCTCCTCCTTTGATGTTATGATGAAAGTCAAAACATATGCCCTGTACTTGTGAGGCTAGCTGTGAGCAGGCCCAATCACGTTAGCAATGATGTCCACAAATCCTACATTCTTCAAGACACATTGCTATTGAGATCATATGTTTTTAAACATCATAAAATCACTGTTGTGGACAAATGTGGGATAAAGCGGTAGAAATATTCACCTTCTTCCTTTTCCATGGAGTATACCCTTACAAATAGCATGGAACCTCTACTAATGCTGCGACTAACAAATTGGTGTGGAGATCCCCTTTCTAACACTGGTTGGCTCCCCTGATTGTGCATGGGTCTTTGTCCTGCATGGGAATCATCTTTCATACTGCCACCTCAACTTTTACAGCATGAGGCTCCCCCCTTTCCTTTCTATAAATTTGAGCACTTATAGCCCCTTGCCAAGACATGGACTACAGATCCCCATTGGATGACTCCACTATTGTTGTGAGTTGCTTGTTATGGTCTTTCCTTTGGCGTGGATGTTTTACTCCTAGTCATCGGTCATCTATCATCCCTTCCCCATGTAACATGTGCTCTCCCTAAAAATCACATGGATCTCCTACTCTATCGTGCCTCTTCCTTGTTTTCCCTTTCTTGTATGCAACTTTGCCTTGCCTCCTATGCACGAGTTGCTCACAAACCATGGGCTTCTCTTCAAAATGTGGGGCTGCTGATTCTATTCCATTCTGTGGATGATGTTGCTTCTCCTAGCCCCATGCCTATCATTCTTCATTTATTACTTATGTCTAGAAACATATCACAAATGTGCAAGTTCATATAACATTCTTAACCTTTGATTTAAGCCCTTCATATTTACTTTTTTTTTTTTATTAAAACATTATACTATCAAAACAAATAGCCCCTTGTATTTATTGAACTTCTTTACCATTCAAAAAATATCCAATCCCACACATTTATTGAACTTAGATGATGGTAATGCACATGATGAAGCATTGTAATGATTACAATCATTAACATCTCCTCTTCAAAATCTTCAACTTGCACAAATTTTCATCAACCTGATGGAATCAGTTGGGCCCCAAAGTGGGTCCAACTAATTTTTTTTTGTTTTCGAACAATTGACATGGAAAAATAATCCATCAACCCTCTTGAAATAATAGGAATCAAATTTGATTACAAGTAGATCATTAAAAACTCATTTTCCCGTTCTATAAATTGTGATTCGCTGATAGGAAGGCTTAATAACTGGCTTTAAAAATTGACATAAACACCTGACATATTCAACAGACCTGCCAAATCTCATTTCATGATAGCATAAGGGTCAAAATATATTGATCTCCAAAGTTGTATACTTAACATTCACCTGTGAATAAACATGTCAAAAAATTGGAAAATGCATTTGGTTTTGA
This sequence comes from Cupressus sempervirens, assembly GCA_028749045.1. Classification (NCBI taxonomy): domain Eukaryota; kingdom Viridiplantae; phylum Streptophyta; class Pinopsida; order Cupressales; family Cupressaceae; genus Cupressus; species Cupressus sempervirens. Next base: position 530,380,568 of record CM053788.1, on the reverse strand, counting down.
CTTTGAAAACTAGGCTAATGAACACTTGAGGTTCTGGAAACTGGGGCATTGGTTCTTTTTCATAAAGAGAATATAATTCTATGATTTGGGCTCATGATGAATCATAGGATGCATTTGGAAAAAGTCTGAAGTTGGCTACCTAGATTTGCAGGATAGTGAACATCAGTAAAATAATGTTTTTTGCAAATGGAATGGCCCTAGGAAAGTGTGTAGATAGATTCATCAAGACTTGAAAACTGACACACTTGTAGAATTTTTAAAGTAGAATGTAGGGGAACAAAACATTTGATTCAGCCAATCACATATATAAAGATATGACATCCCAACCAGTGCTCCTGATCAATTTGCACTTCTGATTACTAGTGAAACTCTATGAATTGCAAAAGGAATCACATTTGAAAACTGATCAAATGGATTCATCATAAGCTCAAAACTAGAGTGTAGCAAGTCTCTAACTCCTAGAATATGATTCAAAAGGAAATTTCTTATTTGGATCAACTAGTCAAAATTTATAACTTATCAAATAGGGCTACCTAGGAATATGAACAATATGCAAATGTATGAAAATAGTAAATTGCCAACTTTGAGGGGTTCAAAACCTAGTCAAACAGATTTGAAGTAACTTGAAACTTGAAACATAAGTTCTTTGAAATGCATGCTAAAAATTCTCAAAGTGGTGAGTCATGAATCTTAATCATGTAAAATATATTCAAACATAAACATGCCCTCCTGTCACTGTTTGACACAGGCAGAAAATGCAGAACTGAAAACTACTCAAAATGGGGCTTCGTAGAAAGGTTCAAAATTTTGGTTTATCATTATAGAACATATGGATAGGCTGAATGAATGGTGTTAGAAACATAAAACACCACCTAGGCATTAATATGAGAGATGGGTACATAAGCACGAAAATGCATTCATAAGAGGCTCAAAACTTGGAATGGACACTTAAAATGGGGAGGCAATTTTGAGCACCATCACACCATCAGTTAAATATTTCAGAATATTTGGAATAAAGTTTTATATTAAGAGAGATGATGATATTAGTAAGTTTAATCGAAGAAGTGATGAAGGTATTTTCTTGGCTATTCATTAAAAAATTAAAGCATATAGATGCTTTAAACACAAAACCAAGATAATAATTGAATGCAAAAATGTAAAAATTGATGAAAAGTTTGGAAATAAGGAAAGGATGTTAGGTTAAAATTTAGAAAAAGAAGAATATATTACTAGAATTGTTAGACATAATGTAGAAGTTTTCTTTGAGACTAAGAATGATCTTCATAATGTTGTACAAACTATTGAGCAAAGAGGAGAATAGAGATTTGAACACAGAGATGAGATAAGAGTTGAGTTGGCAACTTCTAGGTGGAAAATATTCTCCAAATATCTAATCACTCATTGGGGCATTGAATTTGGAAAATCTTTTGGTACTTTTTGGGTGACAACATCACCCACAATTTACGAAAACTGGGTCACATGCTCAGACCGATCACCAATAATGATACATAATCATTTTTATTTTGACAATGACTTCACCAATGGAATATAATCTTTCCACATGGTAAATTAAATGTTTTCACCCACAATTTCTAAGGCATGTCTTAATTGATGGTCACATTCACCAATCTAGGGATAGGTAAAGTACATATATTTGACAAGTGTCTCTTGTTGGGCGGTCATAATGCACAAGGTCAATGGTAGGTCTTGAAAAGCTAATCTTCTAAGATCAACTCCAAGGTTTAGTATTTATCTTTAGACATACCAAAATCCTGTTAGTTGAAGATAAATGTGATTTTTCATGAGGAGGCCTTTGTTGGTTCTATTTTGGTCTCAAAATGAAGTAAAATCTATTCCTTGTCTCAAAAATAATACACAAAAGAGCAATGTTTTTGTATTTTGTATTTTTCAATGAATGCAATCTAACAATGCAACTAAAATGAGTTCCTATTCTAACAAGGGGTTAGCAAAGAAAAAAATGAAACTGAAATAAAATAACATGAAATTGAGGTAATGTAAAATTGAAAACTTAATGGACATAAGCTATAGAAAATAACACACTACAAGTTAAAATTTCGAAGAAATCAGTAGGTAACCAATGAAAATAGAAATAGAGCTTCCTAGAATCCACTGATGCAATCATTGGTGAGAAAGTTTAACAATTGTATGATATTTCACTCTTCATCAAATCACAAGGCCATGCAAAGTGTGCTCATGCGAGACAAAGAGTTATGCAGGCACAATTTGGTGATTTCTTCTTGAGCTAGATACATCAGCAAAATTTGTAAATATGTAGCAAACACCATAACTAAAAGATCACACAACTAGAAACAACACAATAAACCTTTGGCTCAATTACAATCTCATGAATAAAATTCAGAAAACAATGACACATTCATCCAAGAATTACTACACTCCAAATGTGAGCACCAAAAGCATAATTTTATTGCATAATAATGGCAGCCCTTGTTACATATTACAATGGAGTATTTATAAGAAATCGTCTCCTCAATTTGTGTTGAGAGTGAGAGATATATTTATGCAATAAAATGCTTTAAAAACATTAAAAGAAACTAAATATATACAATCTAATAGTTAATCTAGTGCTTAGAGGGACTCCATCCATATTTTATTCATTAATTGGATGCATGAGCCCTTTACATGTCAAAAAAAAGAAAATATGAGAGAAGAAATAGGAGGAAGCTTTTAGTCAAAGTAGGAGTGTCACAAAGTGCCAAAAATATAATCTAGTCCTTTAGAAAGCATGTGTCAAAGTTTAACTATTGTCAGAATGTATTCTCGATGTATGGAAAGCACTATTTTTGGAACAAGCAATTAAATATTGGCATATCTCTAAATTACATAGCTATAGACCTACATACCTATAGACTTGCACACCTATGAAGCTATGGACCTTGACTAGGTCAAAATCTCAAAATTTTATTGAGTGTTAAAATTGAAATTCTGGCATCTGGGTTTTGTTCTTCTTCATCCCAAAGCTATGTTTGAATGTTTAACCTTGAATTTCTCTATCATCTTAGTAATCTTAGTCACATCTAGAAGATCTAAAGCCTCATACTTATATTTTACCTTCTATCTATAATTGCCTACCTCAATTCGAGTATCAAAAAAATCCTTAAGTTTGGTATCCAATTCTAACAATGGTTCTTCCATCCTAAAGGCTTATTAGATGTCCTCATCATTAGCAACATCCACAAAAATCTTTCTAAAATTCTATCTCCATAGGTAAAAACTTTTCTCATTCCTCATATTCAAAAATATCCAAGGATGCATCACTATAATGTATCTTTGCTTCCAAAATTCTCTCTCAGGCTTGGTCCTTGAGCCGATGAATCTCCTCATGTAAGGTTCCCATCACCTTATTGCTATCCACTATATTCTCTATCCAATCATCAATCATATCTAATTCTTCTCTAGTATATACATCAATCAAAACCTCGTATCTTTGGCCCTTTATGGCTTATAGAGTTTACAAATCCTTACTCTAGGACCCTACCTCATCCATGATACTGAAGTCCTACTTAAAATTTGCTACAATCTTATTCACATTCTCCTACATAGCATACCGTAACTTCAAATTCCTCGTGATGATCATAACACCTTTCTCCTCAAAAATTTCTCACCAATCTTGACAAGCCTTCAAAAATGGATCAAGTTGTACACCTCCCCCTTCTTTAAGTACATTGTTGAAGCTCTGTTCAGGGTGTTCAAGATCTATAGGACCAACTATTTTGGCTAGATATCCATTTAGGATATCAACCTACCTTCAAAGTGCTTGGAGTTTGGCCTCTTCTTGTTCCATCTACTTGAGGACCTCTTTGACTCCCATTGTCATCATTTTTTAGGCTAAATCCTATGTAGGCCTCCTCAACATAACATCCTTTAATTCATAATCTTTGAGGCTAAGGCTTTCTGCATCTATGCCTTTAGGAGGGAGAGCCAATTGTGCAAATAATTCCTAGTTCCTTGTGCTAGTGACAAATGCTAATGGCATTGCCTCATGTGATGGAGACTTAGGTTTGTTCAAGATCTCTACAATTTCACAAATGTCATCATCTAAAGCATGGAATTGAGGCTTAGTTTTCCTCATTATTTCCATTTGAATCCATCTATGGATGCATCCTGCTGAGGATCGGGCTGTTGATGATGAAGGAGTATGTTCTGCAACCTCCTCCCCTTTGTTGCTCCTACTTGGAGTTGTATCCTATTGTGACGGCTCCCCTTCTATAGCCTCAATCTCAATAGATCCTATAGCTTGTACCTTAGTGTCTTGGGAAGGTTGTTGAGAATATTCCACCATTTGTTCCTCTGACATATCACCAGTCGCCATTTATTTTGGTCTTTTCTCCAATGATAACTCCTTCTAAACTTTTCGTTCCTCTAAACTTTGAGGTGGATGAATGACCAATCCCTATTCTACCACTACAACTCATGGTGGAGATGGAGGAGAAAGATTAGGACCCTGTGTGTCTAGCGGCATTTGCTTCCAATCTTCTTGTTGAGGTTCACCTGTAGGGGTGTCCTTGATTTTATCCTTAATCAATTTTGTACCTATGGGCATGAAATCAAAATTTGACATTGAGAAAACATCATCACCCTTTTTTCTTTTCTCATCCACCCAATGTTGTACTTCATCTTCCAACGAAGACAGTTTTAAGGGTTTTTCTTAAGTGGATGGCAGGGTACCCATGGCACTCTTTCTCCTTTGCAACTCAATGGCTCTAACTGGCTGAGTTCTTCCCTACAAGGGCACTTGTTCCTCTTCCTCTTCTAATTCTTCTTCTTCCTCCTCTTCATCTCCTTCTAAAATGCTTTCAGGAATAGATGGATTGGGCAATAATATTCTATTGATCCTTTTCCTTTTCTTCATCTGAATCTTAATCCTTTTCTTATGTTTCTTTGGGATAGAAGGAGAAGCTAGCTCTTCTTGCGTAAGAGGAATGGAGGCTTGTGGAATCTCACCCTCTTCCAGTTGGTTGGACACAATAGAGGCAACTAAGGTTCATCCTACACTTGAGTAACTCTAGTATCATCAAACCCTTATACACTTTGTTCTTGCTATTGGAGAGGCATCTGTTCTGCACCATGTTCTACTTGAATCATTTGAGGTAAGGTCCTCTTTCTTTTATTCTTTCCCTTCCTTTCAGGAGGGTGATAATATCTAACTAGGTGATCAAGTTGGTATACTAACTTTAGCCCAAAAGGAAACTAGGCTACAAAGGTAGGAATTGTCATTTTCTTCCCTCTACTTCTTTTTGGGAAGGCATGTGCATGAAAGATTGATGTATCAGGAATTGGATCAAGTAGAAAAGGTTTCTTGATCCAATCCTTCATCATTCTAACAACATGCCTCACTCGATGATTAATATCATCAGCCTCGTCCCTATTAACCTTGGCATTTATAATGGTTCTTTTCCCAATTTTGTCAGTGTTGAACAGGGGTTCTAGTAATTCCTTAGAATCTTGTTTCCTTATCCCCTCCAGGATGTTCAACTGGAGAGCCTTCTTTGCTAGATACAATGTCATCCTACAATAATCCCTAATATGGACATTGTAATCATTTGTGGCATTCATCCATTGATCTTCAACAACATCCTCATGATGGAAGTCTTTCCTTGCCAGACTCTCCACTCTCCCAAAATTGTCAAAATAGGGCCAAGGAGAGTTTACTCTTCAAGGGGATAATTCTCCCATTCCCACTCAAAGGATGAAATTTCTTGCTTCTACTTCATCTAATATGGTCCAATGACTAATGGCCATGCCCAAAAAAGGTCTTTGTTGTCTCTTTATCTTCTCATAGGCTGACTCATTTTGTCAAGAAATCTCCAACAACACGAATTTTTCACTTGTTTATCTTAGGAACTTCTTAGGATTGATGGAGGCACTAACTACCCAAAGATATGTAAATGTCTTGAACTAGATGAAGTAGGCTCCAAGAGCTGTGATTTGTCCTTTTGCTTCATCAAATAAACTTTTCCCATAGTCTCCCTTAATGAATAAAATAATCACAAAGATGAATGCATCATTCATGATTCTATATTCCTTGCTTTGTGCTAAGAGCTTCTTCTTCACTAGCTGAGGGTTAAACTATATATGGCTAGGCATTGGGATCTTGCATACTACCTCTTCTATACAAACTAGGGTAGTTTGTCACCCTTGCTTCAAGTAGGTATACCATGTAAGAAGTCATGTAAAACTTCTTCTTGTCCTTCACCATCCTCAATTGCTCACACAAGTTTTCACTTAGTGTGGTGGCCAATCTAGTGGTATCTTTGCATGTCTGATGGTCTCAATAAAGTTGACCATAAAGGTGCTGAGGTGACCTGTTGTGTGTAAAGCCCATGATTCTACTCAGGAGAATGATAGAGTATCCAATGTCTTCCTTCATATATTCTCGAGTCATATCCACTTTACCTGTTATCTTTCCCCTCGAAGGCTTCTTAATAAGGTATGAAGATTTTTTGATGTCAACTACTTCCTACTAGTGCTCCTTGTACCATCTTTCACCTATTTCATAGGAGAGCCTAATAAATTGGTCTGCTCTTGGGAGATGGAAGACCCTCTAAATATTATTGGGTCATAGATCCAACACCATCTCCTTAGTGACACTCTTGACTACTCTTTCATCAGAAACAAAATATTGTGACAGGGCTATGATTAGTTCAGTTGATTGTACTGACATGGGGTGTGACACTGCATTTACCAATCCAGAATGAATGAGTGAAGATACCAAGGCTGATCTCTTTGTTGGCTTGTTGCAAATTCTTAGGAATTCCCCTAAATCTATGTGCCCTAAGTCAATATCTTAGATTTCTATGTGGTCATCATGAAATCTTGACTTCGGGGGTATGCCTTTGAATTTGAAAACCATGGGTTTGGGTGCTATTCTAGATGTGGATGCCATTTGATCACCTGCACGTCACAAGAAAAAAAATGTTTATCAGTTCAAAGTAATAAAGCCTAGAAATAAAATGTAAAAGCTCCTTATTTGAATAAACATAAAGGAAAATAAAGCGTCCAATTTGGGCATTTAATTTTTATTTATAATTTACTTAATTTTTTAATATTTAATATTTTTTTGTTTTTTTTGGTTATTGGGTTTATTAAAAAATTAAAAAAATAAAAATAAAAAATAAAGGTGAAACTATGCGCATTGGCACGCAGAACGCTGTGCATGGTTAGGGTTTTGAATGAGGCACAGGCACCATTTTGTAATGAGTGCACAGTGCCAAAGGCCATGGCGAGCATGTGGAGACATGATATACAAAGTGTACAGCATCAAAGGTTGTGTCGGGCCACAGAGACATGATATACAAAGTGCATGACATCAAAGGCCGTGCTGGGCTATGGAGACATGCTTTACAAAATGCATAGCAACAAAGGCCATGTCAAGACACGAAGACATGTTTTACAAAGTACACAACATCAAAGGTCACGTCGGGCCATGCGATGCTCTAGTTATGGTGAAGTGGTGGAGATAACTGCAGAAGTCATGGGTGCATGGTGCACATGAACAGATGTGCAGCCCATAGTATTAGCTCGGTGGTGGCAATAGGGGAGCACAACACTTGCACATTGCACACAGTGCATGACACTACTAGGTGTGCAATGAGGAGTATCTATGGGTAAGCAGTGCTGCTCAAAGCGTGGGTCACCAAAGTGAAATTCACCTTATGTGTGGGTTTGAAGCTCCTCCCTAAATGTAATGCAAAAAGAAACAATGAAGTTTGAGTGAGGGGGGGGAAGGGGTTTTATAACACTCCCCATGAGTGAGGTGTGCGGTGTGCATCACACCCACACACACACACTTGCACAGGTGGGTTATGATTTTTTTAATTTTTTAATTTTTAAAAAAAAAAATTAGTTTTTATAGTTTTTTCAATTTTATGATTTTTTTCATCCTTTTCAAATTTTTTGATTTTTTTTGGTTTTTTTAATTTTTCAATTTTTGTGTTTTCCTAATTTTTTGATTTTTTGGTTTTTTCCAACTTTAACACTTTTGACTCTAATATATTTTCTTGACTCTTGAACCATGAGTTCAGGAGTTTGAAAAAGTAAGGGGTCCCCATTTCTGACTAGGAATGGAGCGAGTGTTGTGTGACCACAACAAATAGCCTTGAAAAAAGGAAGAAATGATGAAGGCATTTCTTCATCAGCAAACATTCTTCCAACGTGTGTCAAACACCAACTGATTTTCAAACATCTCGAGCATCTTTTGGATGACTTTGCAATCAAAATATCATAATTCAAAACCATCAAGCTCTATGTGTGATTTGTGTATTCATTCCCTTTGACATCTCAGGATTTAGTCTATCAAATTTTTTTAATGACTCAGAACAATCTTCCACTCGTCCTGGTTCATTCATTCAAAATCTCCATGAAGGCTATTCATTGATCACTAGCTTGACTAGACAAGAGAATCAGTTTGAGGAATCATGGTAGGATGCCAAATTCTTTTAACTTTCTAGAAAATTTGAATAATCACTTCATGTCATTCAGAATGTTATTTTTGATGAAGCAGTATTTTGAATACAAGATACTTTGTTCTGAGAATGTATCTTTTGCCATTTCATATCTTTAGAATCCTTCAGTCTTAACACTGTATTTTCTCTTTCTTTCTCTCTCTCTCTCTCTCTCTCTCTCTCTCTCTCTCTCTCTCTCTCTCTCTAAAAAAAAATATCCAAACTATGCTTAGACTGTGTAGTAAGGACATCAGTGTTGTTTCTTGGATTTGATCTCTTGTGAACATCCCTTGCATTCCTCTTTTAGAACTTTCTAGAAACTCTCACACCAAACAATAATCTTGGCAACCTCTAGAGGAGACCCCTCCTATTTGAACTAGTTGAAGCTTGGATCATCCATCATCATTTTTGACTTCAATTCAATAGCATGTAAAAAATTCAAATTTTAAATTTGCAAAGTGTTAAGAACTTGTTGGTCTGGACTCCTAATCTCTAGACTAAAAATCCCCTATTTCCATAAGAAATGTTAGTTTCTTGGTTGGTATAAGACACACAATTGCCCAAATGTTTTGACAAAGAAATATCTCTTCCTAAAATTGGAACCAAAGAGTGGTTAGTAAAAAATTTGAGAGAAAATCTCAAGTACACCTTACCCCCTAGGACTGACACAACTTTGAAAAGAAAAACATGATTGAAAGAAAATGCACAACATGAAAGCAAACACACTTGTAGAAATAAACACACTTACAAGAATAAAAATCTAAGCTAAATGTGGAAATGAAAACTAATTAATTAATTATTTTTTATTTTTTTGTCTTTTAGGCTTCAAAAGAATGCTTTAGAAACTGCCCATTTACGGGCAAAGGAAGAAATTCCCCCTATAAGGAACTAAGAATAAAAGTGTTTTCTCCAAGAATTTCCATGATCTGATAAGGGCCCTTCCATAAGCATTGACACTTGGTATGGCTGCCCAACTTTTATTTCACCTTATCCTAGAGTAGAACAAGGTTAGAAATCCTAAATTACTTTATTGTGGCTCTCTTGTCGAACCATCTTTTTACAAAAGGTTGATGTTTACCCATGTGCTCCAATGCAACTGTCTGTTTCTCATCTATTTCTAAAAGATTCATCAATTTGATTTCTACTTTGTTAGCATCTTCAAGATACCCACTCATGAACTTCAAAATAGGAATTCTAAGGTTGAGTGGAAATACTAGCTCTTGTCCTTAAACAAGAAAGTAGGGAGAAGTTCCCAAAGAATTTTTGACTCTCACTCGATCTGTCCATAAAGCATATTTGAGTTGTGTATGCCAATCCCTCGGATTCTTCTTGAAAAATTGTCTTATCACTATGATCAAGTTCTTGTTTGTAGATTTCACTACCCCATTTCCTTGTGGGTAATAATTTGAAGAGAACTTACTAATGACTTGATTTTCAAATGCCCACTAGGTTAGGAATGTTGATACAAAAGTAGACCCATTATCACAAACAAGGGTGAATGGCATTTCGAACCTAGTAACAATATGTTCTTCCAAGAAGTCTATTACCACCTTAGCAGTGCAATTTTTGAATGTTTTTACTTCTATCCATCATGTGTAGTAATATGTAGCTGTGAGAATAAAAGCATGTCCAGCTGATGATGGTGGGTTGATTAGACTAATAAAGTCCAGCCCCCACTTTGCGAAGGGGAGTATCTTGTACACAGGTTGTAAGGGCATTGCCAGATTCCATTCTCTATTGGCACTGGTCTGACATATATGGAAAGAATGTACATACTTGAAAGTGTCTTTAAATATCAAGGGCCAAAAATAAATCAATCTTAGAATCATGTCAGCCATTTCTTTTGCCGAACCATGTCCTATACCATACTTATCATGAAAGTGTGCCAAGACTTCCTTTGCTTCCTCATAGCCTAAACACTTCAGATAAATCCCTTCATAGTTTCTCTTGTCCAACTTGTTGTTATGTAGCATATAAGATTCACACTTCATTTTAAGTCCCCTGCATTGTGAACTATTCATCCAACTAGGACATTGGTCTTGTAGAAGATAATAAACAATGTTGATAACAAACATCTGTCACCACACCCTAATTAATGTCAACTTGTGATACAACCATCTTCTTCTAATAATCTTGATTTGTTGCATCATCAAACTTAAATTCCTTTTCATTTCCATCTTGGTTATCAGCTATCATCTTTGACAACCCTTGACCTCTAACTAATCTCGTAGATTGAATTTTAAGATCAAATTATTGAAGTATAGCCATCCACTTTCATCTCCTTTCATCGAGTTCATTCTGCATCAAAAGTGGCTTTATCGTCAGATCATGTACAATCGTATACACCTTGCTTCTTAGTATGTAATGATGAAGTTTCTTTACCACCTTGATTAATGAAAAGGATTGTTTATCAAGGTTTGAATAATTTAACTCTGCATTCTTCAAAGGGAAACTTATAAAAGAAATTAGTCTTTCATCCTCCTTTTCCTTCTTCTATGTCAGTATCCCTACACATGAATTTTTTGAAGAAAATGAATAGATCTTAAAAAGTAACTCATAATCAAGACTCACCGAGATTGGGGCCATAGAAATAGAAACCTTGATATCTTCAAATGATTTCTTTATCTCTAGAACCCATTCTGTCTTAGCCCCCTCTTTTAGTAAATGATTAAGGGGACAAACTATCTCTACAAATCCACTTATGAATTTTCACATGAAGTTTATCTTTTTGAAGAAAGACTTCAATTCCTTATGACTAAGTAGAGGTGCTAATTTTAGAATAGCCTCAGCTCTATCAGGATCAATGGAGATTTTGGCTTCAGAAATGACATGTCCCAGGAGCTTTCCTTTAGTGATGCCAAATGAACATTTCTTGGGATTGAGAGATATGTTTTATTTACATCTATTGAATACCTATCTCAGATTAGTAATGTGGGTACTTTGATATTTTGAAAAGATAGTCAAGACATCCATGTAGATGACTATACATTTGTGAATCAATCCTTTGAAAGCCTCATCCATCGCTTGTTGAAATGTAGCTCTCATGTTAATTAATCCAAAGATAATCCTTCTATAGGAAAAAGTTTCCCACTTTGTTCTGAAGGCCATTTTTAGCCTATCTTCTTCATCAACCATCACCTAAATATATCTTGAATAACAATCCAAGAAAGACATCATTTTTGAATCATTAATGATCTACAAGACCTCATCTAGTGAGGGTCAAGGATAATTTTCTTTATGGGATGCTATATTCAAGTTACAAAAGTCATCACAAAGGTGAATCTCCCTAGTCTTCTTTCATACAAGAACTAGATTTTCCACCCAAGTGGAATGGAAGATAGGAAATATGATCTTTGCATCCAACAATTTCTTTACTTCTTTCATGATTAGTGGCTCAATGATAGGATTTACCAGTCTTTGTCTTTGCTAGAATGGTTTGGCATCTAGTTTTAGTGGGATGTCATGTGTGATAATCATAGGATCATAAGTCTTCAGCTCTTGATAACTGTAGGCAATAACATCCTTATACTCAGTGAGTAATTTGAGCATGTCTTCCCTTTCCCATGAGTTGCATGTTTTTCCTATCTATATCATTCTTGGTTCTTCATCAGTACCCAAATTGTATGAGTCACATTCTTTGATTCCCTTTTCTTGGGTTACCCTTCTATTGAGTGTTAATTCATCATGATCAAAGATGCATTCTAGTTCAACCATTCCTTTTGGAATAGTTTTGGTTTTAAGATTAAGAATCCCATCTTCATCCTCAAGCTCATTATCTTTGGGTTTGTCATATGGTGTATCATTAATCTCTTGTCCTTCAAAATGGCAATTGCATATGATAATCTCAAGTATATGTTGATCATCTTGAAAGATTTGAAAGTTTGTGATATTATTAGGAATGGATGGAACTACAACCAATTCTACTAACAATCTTTTTAACTTGGCTCTTTCAACTGGATGTAAAGAACTTGCTAAAATGGCAAGAGCATCTACTACCATGTTCTTTCTTCTTGGAATGGATTTGATGTTTAAAGCTTCAAATTCATCCAATATATATCATACCCTTTTTCTGTAAGCAAGTAATCTTTTATCATTGCAAGAGTATATGGATTTTACTTGTCATATAACCAATTGAGAGTCTCCTTTGATTATAAGAGATGTGACTCCTTTCTCCAGTGCAAAGAGAAGTTCTCAAATTAACACCTTGTATTTTGCAACATTATTAGTACATCTAAACTATAATCGATATGTAGCATAGAAAGACCTACCTTTTGGGTTGACCAACTTGACACCTGTACCAGCTCCCATCTTACACTTGGAACCATCAAAGCAGAGTGTCCAAATTACATTTTCCTTGGGTTTTTTCACTTTATGCTTATATGTCCTTAACTTCTCTTTTACTGGAGGCTTGAAAGACTATTTCTTAGGGATCCATTGCAATTCTCCTTGTGTAGGACTTGATGACCCCCCTTCATAATCTATCGATAGAGGAAGTGTGTGTTTTTCTTGTTTTTCTTGAATTTCTCTTATTAGTTCTTTGATTTCCTCAACTTTAGGTTTAGGATGAATGACTACTAAAGTCTATCCTTTATATTTCACATATTTTCTTCTCCTTTGAACTTTAATCATCCCAGGAGGTGGAGAAGACAAACCTCCACCATGTGAAGAGGTATCACTGTATGACACATTTAGATCTTCACTTTTCTCTTTGATCTTTTCAACAAGGTTGGAGGAGTTCACCAAATTTTTTCTTTTTGTGAATTTAGCTATTGAGGTCCTTTTATCCTTGTTTTCCATTATGTGTGTTAGTACCTTTTCTACTACTTCTTGGCATGACTAGCATTCAAACTTAGAGTGACTAACTTTGTGTAATTGACAAAATCCTAGAAGGAGGAGGATGCTAGGATCAGCTTCCTCTCCTAAACATTGTAAATTAGTCATATGAACTGTGTCACAGTTTCACTTTTGGGCACTGGCACCTTAGGTTCTTCATTATGATCTTGAGGTGTATTGGTTGGAACCATATCCAATACCATCACTTTGTATGAATCTAAGTCTAATAGAAAGAATGCTATATTATTTAGGGCATTGTAATCTGTGATCATCAATTTCAATTTGGGCTTAACATCTATCTTGATTTGATTGTTCAATCCTTTCCATGGCAACCACAATTGAGTGAAGTTTGTAGAAAACCATCCTCTCAGACATTTTGTCCATTCTTTTCTTAGAAGGAACCCATTTATTTTTGGGATATCAACCACATATATTTCAATAACATCCTAAATCTAAGGGTCAAATGTCAACTGTACTTGTACATCTTTCAATACACTAATGACTTTTACCTTTGTTTTATCCAACTGTATCACCATTCAGTTAGAGGGTTAAGAAATAACTCCTAGCCTTTGAGCTATTGATAATGGCATTATGTTACATGAAGTTTTCAAATCAATGAGGCAATTGTGAAGATTCTTTGCATATATCCTGATGCTAAGAAAAAATGGGGGTACCTCAACCTTGTCCTTGAACATAGTGGGCATCACTTCTACAACATTCACTTGTTGAGATACTATCTTTTGAGGAACAATATTGGTATTTTGGGAAACCTTTCTATGATCCAATGTCTTCATAAGAGCTTCTTGTTGTTGTGGACAATTATGTAACATGTCAAACATGGACATATTGGCCTTAGTCCTTTTCAAGTTCTCTACCCCATTGTACTTTTCAGTGGACTAAGCAAGATTCTTTAGTATTATTGGTACATTCACTTGATTCTAATTCTGTTGTCCTCCACACACTTGTCTTACTGGTGGTCAATTGTTACTTGCTCTTGGATCAGGTGGAGTTGGTTGTAAAGCTAGAGGAATTCCATCCATCAAGGGTTCCTTTCTATTTTTGAGATTGTATGTATTCTAATTATCATTATAAAAGGAAAACATCTCATCATGTCTCATCTAGTTCTTGGCTAAATGGGAATTAGAATTCCTCACTTGCTAGTTGTTCCACTTGTGTATTCTATGCAAAATCATAGGATTTCAATAGCATAGCATTGAATTGTATAGGAGGAGGATTATCATTTACCTATGAATTTTGATTCATCTCTAGATTGCCATTATAGTATGAACCATCATTGTTAAGTGCATTTTGACTATCATCATATAGATTGATATCAATATATTGAATGTTTTTGTTGTTATTATCAGTAGGAATGCTTCCATTATATGTTTGAGTGTTCAACTATCATTTCTATCTTTGGAAGCCATCATTATGGTCAAGAGGATTGAAGTTGTTTCCCCTATTGTTGTTTTCTGCATTATTGTTGTTGTTGTTCCCACTGAAGTTCCTATTGTAATTCTGACCAAAATTGTTGTTGTAGGGGCTAGTGTTGTTTCTTTGGAAGTTCTAATTTTGTCCTTGTGACAATCTAAGATGTGTCAATTCATTGTTCATTTGTGACATAGTCTTCTTCATTTGACCAACTTCTGAAATAAGTTATTATCTATTTCCATGGGAACTATGGCCTTCTATTCAAAGAAAGATATTTTTGGAGGCTCATACCCTAGATATTTTATCACATGATTTTATGGAGTGGGTGCCTACTATAATGGAATTGGATTCATAGGTATGAACTAGCTAGGAATTGTGGGTGCTCTCATGGGGTATGTTGGTATTGTAGTGACTGCTGGAGCTGGAAGCATTAATCCTCCTCTATTAGGATTAGCTTGCTTAGTAAAGGTAATTCCCTCTGTGAAGACTTTATCCAATGTGTTGATATTTTTTGCAGGAAGTCTTCTTAGAAAAGTTACAGTAAGATGGTTCATAGCATTTAGATAAATCTGAATAGTAGCTTCAACTGATATAATGTATGGCATCTCTAGCTTGTGATATGCCATATGAAAGCAATGGTTGAAGCGAGAAACTATCTTAGTTGGGTCCCTTTTGATTGATATGAATTGTTGATGTATCATAGCTAGGTTGATGAATGTTTTGAATTATTCCTAGAACAATTTTTTGAATGTGTCCCAATCTCTAATGCATCCAAGTGGCAAATTTATGTACCAATTGAAGGAAATTTCCCCCAAAGAGTAGGGGAATAAATGAAGAACCACATCCTCATTGGTAAGTTGCTTGCGGTTGCAAATTTTCTTGAATACCTTGACATGATCTTCAACTATTTGTGTTTCACCATAGATGAATTTGGGGCAAAACTTCTCAAGATTCTTAGGGGGGTCATGGAGTGCACCTCTCAAGTTTATTGGTGAGTCCCTGATGTTCACAAAAAAGGCCATTGGAGGGTTTGGCGGACCTAATAGTGGTTGTTGAGGAGTAGCTATTGGAATATGTGGTGGTCCATGAAGTGGTTAGAGTGGAGGTGGAGTTGAAGAAGATGATGGAAGTTTGAATGGAAGTGGTTGAATTTGGGATATTCCCTTGTCACTATGTGGTTTGTGGAAGTGGGTAATCTTGAGAAACTCATGTGCACTTGGTGTAGACCCTAATTCTCGTTGAATGGGGATTTGGATCAATATCTTCCAGCTTGCATCAATTCTAAAAAAAGTGCACCTCTACAAAAGTACACTTTCTCACCTCTCCAAATTTTGCACACCATAGAGTTTTGTGCACCTATGCACCTATGAAGTTGTGGATCTTAGACCTACATACCTATGGATCTATGGACTTGTGTACTTGAAAAGATGTAGAGTTGTGAACCTAGATTTTTCAAAAACTCAAAAACAAATTTGAACTTGTACGAAGCACAGATTATTGTAGAAGTGAAAAAATTCTAAAACTTTGACAAATTTTCTTTCGTCCTAGGAGTCTAAATGGCCCTCCTTCTAGCACCACTTCTGTTGGGTGGTCATTATGTATGAGGTCAACAAAAGGAATCTATTGCACAATTATTCTTTTGAAAAGCTAATCTTTTGGGATCAACTCCAAGGTTCAGTATTTGTTTTGCGACATACCAAAATTTGCTTAGTTGAAGATAAATGTGATTGCTCACAAGGAGGCCTTTGCTAGTTCTATTTTGATCTCGAAATGAAGTAAAATCTATTCACTATCTCAAAAATAACACACAAAAGAAAAATGTTTTTGTATTTTCTATTTTTCAATGAAATAATGCAACTAAAATGAGTTCCTATTCCAACAAGGGGTTAGCAAAGAAAATAATGAAACTGAAAGCAAATAACATAAAATTGAAGTAACATGAAACTGAAAACTTAACAGACATAAGCTACAGAAAAAAATAAACTGCAAGTTAAAATTTTGAAGAAATTGGTAGGTAACCAATGAAAATAGGAGTAGCGCTTCCTAGAATCTATTGATGCAATCATTAGTGAGAAACTTTAACAATTGTATGATATTTCACTCTTCATTAAATTGCAAGGCCATAGAAAGTGTGCTCATGTGAGACAAAGAGTTATGTAGGCACAATTTGGTGATTTTTCTTGAGCTAGATATGTCAGTAGAATTTCTAAATCTATAGAAAACACTAGAAACAATGCAATAAACCTTTGGCTCAATCATAATCTCATGAAAAAAATTCACAAAACAATGACACATTCAAGAAAGAATCATTACACTCCAAATGCGAGCACCAAAAGTATAATTTTATCGCATAATAATAGTGGCCCTTGTTACATATTGCAATGGGGTATTTATAAGAAATTGTCTCCTCAATTTGTGTTGAGAGTGAGAGATATCTTTATGTAATAAAATGATTTTAAAATATTAAAAAAAATTAAATATATACAATATAATAATCAATCTAGTGCTTAGAGGGACTCCATCCATATTTTATTCTTTAATTAGATGCATGAGCCCTTTACATGTCAAAACAAAGAAAATATGAGAGAAGAAATAGAAGGAAACCTTTAGTTGAAGTAGGAGTGTTAGGAAGTGCCAAAAATTGAAGCAACCTCCAAAAAAATCTTCCTAAAATTCTCCACTACTGTCTCTACAAGTAGCAACTTTTCTCATTCCTCATCTTAAAAAATATCCAAGCATGCATCACTGTAATGTCTCTCTACTTCCAAAATTCTCTCTTGGGCTTGGTCCTTGAGCCGATGAATCTCCTCATGTATTGTTCCCATTACCTTATTGCTATTCACTATCTTCTCTATCCAATCATTGATCATATCTAATTCTTCTATGGTATATACATCAATCTAAACATGGCCTCTTTGGCCCTTTATGGCTTGTAGAGTTTGCAGATCCTTACTCCAGATCCATACCTCATCCATGATACTAAAGTTCTACTTCAAAAATGCTGTGATCTTATTCACGTTCTCCTACGTAGCATGTAGTAACTTCAAATTCCTTGTGATGATTGTAACACCTTTCTCCTCAAAAATTTCTCACCATTCCTGATAAGCCTTCAAAAATGGATCAAGTTGTACACCTCCCCCTTCTCTAAGTATAGTGTTCAAGGTCTATTCGAGGTGTTTAGGATCTAGAGGACCAACTACTTTTGCTGGATATCACTTTAAGATCTCAACTTGCCTTTGAAGTGCTTGGAGTTTAGCCTCTTCTTTTTCCATGTACTTGAAGACCTCTTTGACTCCCATAGTCATCATTTGTTATCCTAAATCCCATGTAGGCCTCCCCAACATAACATCCTTTAATTCACAATCTTTGAGGTTAAGGTCTTTTGCATCTGTGCCTTTAGGATGGAGACCTACTTATGAAAATAATTCTTGGTTCCTTGTGCTAGTGACAAATTCCAATGGTAGTGCCTTGTGTGATGGAGACTCAACTTTGTTAAAGATCTCTTCAATATCATAAATGTAATCCTCTAAAGCATGGAATTGAGGCTTAGTACTCCTCATTATTTCCTTTCAAATCCATCTAGGGATGCATCCTACTATGAATCAAGCTCTTGATGATGGAGTATGTTTTGCAACCTCCTTCCCTTTGTTGCTCCTACTCAATGTTGTATCATATTGTGAGGGCTCCCCTTTTATAGCCTTAGTCTTAGTAGATCCTTTAGCTTGTACCTCAGTGTCTTGGGAAGGTAGTTGAGTGTATTCCACCATTTGTTCCTTTAACACTTCACTGGTCACCATTTGTTTTGGTCTCTCCTCTGATGATAACTCCTTTTGAACTTGTTGTTCCTCTGAACTCTTAGGTGGAGGAGTCACTGAGCCATATTCTACCACTATAAATCATGGTGTAAATGGAGGAGTAAGATTAGGACCCTATGTATCTGGCAACATTTTCATCCAATCTTCTTGTTGAGGTTTACCTGTAGGGGTGTCCCTGATCTTATCCCCAATCAATTATGTACCTATGAGCATGAAATCAAAATCTGACATTGAGAAAAGATCATTTCCCTCTTCACTTTGCACATCCACCCATTGCTTTTCTTCATCTTCTAAAGAAGAGATTTCTATGGGTTCTACTTGAGTGGATGACAAGGTACCCATGGCATTCGTTCTCCTTTACAACTCTGTGGCTCTAGCTAGCTGAGTTCTTCCCTGTAGGGGCACTTTTTCCTCTTCCTCTTCTGATTCTTCTTCCTCCTCCTCTTCATCTCCTTCCAAAATTCTTTCAAGAATAGATGGATTGGGCACTAATATTCTAATTATTCTTTTCCTTTTCTTCATCTAAATATTAATCCTTTTCTTTTATTTCTTTGGGATAGAAGGGGAAGCTGGCTCTTCTTGCATAGGAGGAATGGAGGCCTATGGAATCTCACCCTCTTCCAGTTGGCTAGACACAATGGGAGGCAACTGAGGTTCATCCTAGACTTGAGTAGCTCAAGTATCATCAAACCCTTGTGCAATTTGTTCTTGCTACTAGGAATGTGTCTGTTCTATAGCTTGTTTTGTTTGAATCCTCTAAGGGAAGGTCCTCTTTATTTTATTCTTCCCCTTCTTTTTAGGAGGGTGATAATATCCACGAGGTGATCAAGTTGGTACATTGTCTCTGGATGGATAGGAGATTGGGCTACGAAGGTAGGAATTGTCACTTTCTTCCCTCTACCTCTTTTTGGCTAGGCATGTGCATGAAAGATTACTGTATCAGGAATTGGATCAAGTGGAAAAGATTTCTTGATCCAATCCTTTGTCATTTTGATGACCTACTTCACTCGATGATTAATATCATCAGCCTCCTCCCTGTCAACCTTAGCATTCATAATAGGTCTTTCCCTAATTTTTTCAACATTGAACAAGGGGTCTAGTAATTCCTTAGAATCCTATTGCCTTATCCCCTTTAGGATGTTTAACTAGAGAGCCTTCTTTGCTAGATACAAAGTTATCCTACAATAATCCGTAATGTGGACATCATAGTCATTTGTGGCATTCATTGAGTGATCTTCAACAAAATCCTTATGATGGAAGTCTTTCCCTACTAGACTCTCCACTCTCCCAACATTGTCAAAATAGGGTTGGGGAGAGTTGTACTCTTCAAGGGGATAATTCTCCCATTCCCACTTGAAGGAAAAAATGTCTTGATTCCACTTCACTTGATATGGTCCAATGACTAATGGCCATGCCTAGCAAGGTCTCCATTGTCTCTTTATCTTCTCATAGGCTGACTCAATTTGCTGAAAAATCTCTAACAACACTATTTTGTCACTTAGGTATCTTTGGAGCTTCTTAGGATTGATGGAGGCACTAGCTACCCAAAGATATGTGAATGTCTTGAATTGGATGAAGTAGGCTCCAAGAGCTGTGATTTGTGCTTTGGCTTCATCAGATAATCTCTTCCCATAGTCTCCCTCAATGAATTGAATGATCACAAAGATGAGCACATCATTCATCATTCTATATTCCTTGATCTATGTTGAGAGCTTCTTCTTTACCAGCTGAGGGTAAACTATATATGGCCAGGCATTGGGATCTTGCATCGTGCTTCTTTTGTACAAACCAGGATAGTTTGTCACCCTTGCTGTAAGCAGGTATACCATGTAAGAAGTCATGTAAAGCTTCTTCTTGTCCTTCACCATCCTTAGTTGCTTACACAAGTTTTCACTTAGTGTGGTGGCCCAATCTAGTGGTATCTTCACCTATCTAATGATCTCAATAAATTTTACCATAAAGGTGCTAAGGTGACCTATTGCACATAAGCCCATGACTCTACTCAGGAGAATGATAGAGTATCCAATGTCTTCCTTCATGTATCCTTAGGTCATATCCATTTTACCTATTATCTTTCCCCTCAGAGGATTCTCAATAAGGTATGAAGATTGTATGATGTCAACTACTTCCTGCTGGTGCTCCCTATACCATCTTTCATCTGTTTCATATGAAAGCCTAATAAACTAGTTCTTGGGAGATGAAAGACCCTCTCAATGTTATTGGGTTGTAGATCCAACACCACCTCCCCAGTGACACTCTTGACTACTCTTTCATGAGAAAAAAATGTTATGATAGGTCCATGATTAGTTCAGTCAATTGTACTGACATAGGGTGTGATGTTGCATTTACCAATCTAGAATGGATGAGTGAAGATACCAAGGCTAATATCTCTTTTGGCTTGTTGCAAATTCTTAGGAATTCCCCTAAATCTATGTGAGCTAAGTCAGTATCTGGGATTTCTACATGGTCATCATGAAATCTTGACTTCAAGGGTATGCCTTGGAATTTGAAAACCATAGGTTTGGGTGCTACTCTGGATGTGGACGCCATTTGATCAGCTACATGTCACGAGAAAAAGATGTTTATCAGTTCAATGTAGTAAAGAATAGAAATAAAAAGTAAAAGCTCCTAATTTGAATAAACATAAAGGAAAATAAAATGCCCAATTAGGGCATTTATTTATTTATTTATTATTATTTTTTAAATTTAAATTTTTTTATATTTTTCATTATTGGGTTTGATAATAAACTAAATAAAATAAATAAAATAAATAAATGTGAAACTATGCACTCTAGGGCATGAAACGCCATGCACAATTAGGGTTTTGAATGAGGGGTAGGTGCTACACTTGGGTGTTGTATTTGGATGGGGCATCGATTTTTGATGAGTGCATGGTACCAAAGGCTGTGATGGGCATGTGGAGACATGATATACAAAGTGCACAACATCAAATGTTGCACTGCGCCACTTAGACATGATATACAAAGTGCATGCCATCAAAGGCTGCACCAGGCCGTGGAGACACATTTTACAAAGTGTATGGCATCAAAGGCCATGCTAGACCATGGAGTCATGTTTTAAAAAGTGTGTGGCATTAAAGGTCATGCCAGGCCATGTGATGCCTTGGTTATGGTGAAGTAGTGGAGATAAGTGCAAGGGTCGTGGGTGTGAAACGCACGTGGATGGATGCATAGGCCACAATACCAGATCGATGGTGCCAGAAAGGGAGCATGGCACCCCCGTGTTCTGCATGGCACATGACGCTACTAAGTGTGGGGTAGGGAGTATATATTGGCAAGCATCACTATTCAAAGCATGGGGCACCGGAATGAAATTCACCTTACATGCGTGTTTGAAGCTCCTCCCCAAATCTAATACAAAAAGAAATAATGAAGTTTGAGTGAGGGGGGGAAGGGGTTTTATAACCCTCCTCGTAGGTGAGGTGTGCAACACACCTCCATGTGGGCATGTAGGTGCACGATGTGCATCTTACCCACGCATGCGCACTTGTGCGGTTGGGTTATGATTTTTTTTTATTATAAATTTTTTAGTTTTTATAGTTTTTCAATTTTATGATTTTTTTCTCCTTTTCAAATTTTTGATTTTTTTTTGGTTTTTTTAATTTTTAATTTCTTGTATTTTTCTAATTTTTTGGTTTTCTGTATTTTTTGATTTTTCATATTTTTTAATTTTTTGGGGGTTTTTTTTACTCTAACATTTCTGACTCCAATATCTTTTCTTGACTCTCGAACCATGAGTTTGGGAGTTTGAAAAAAGTAGGGGGTCCCCATTTTTGACTAGGAATGGGATGTGTGTTGTGTGATCACAACATCTCTATTCTAAAGAATTTCTTAGGAAATTTGTATCTTTCTACTATTTGGCTTGAAATAGATTATACTATGCACAAGTGTCATTATTTTCAAAAACTGTCTCTAAAACTTTTTGAACTTTAACTTTTTAGCCTGAAATGAGATTTAGACTGTTGATTTAGGATCATCTAATGACCATTAAATTGGGTTATTGTAACTTGGATGATACAAATTTATGGTTTCTATATATTTTTACTTTTGGTCATGATTTTCTGAAATAATTAGATATTTTCCATAGTTTTACAAAATTATCATACAACAGGAAGAAATTTATTTATTTTTTCAATTTTGAAAAAAAATTGCTAATTCAAATTAATTATTTCCCTAAAATAATGTTGGATTCACCACAATTTTATACATCTTTCCAAAGGGGGGTTTCTTAAAGTTATCCCTGACTCCTACTTCTAGCAGAAACATGACAAAGAATCACCCTCTAGAGTAGATAATTGGAACCAAAGACAGAGGTGTGATGAAAAGAAACATAGTTAATGAGAAATTATGTTTGATTTCTCAAGCTGAACCTAAAAATGCATTGGATTTAAGAAATGAAAGAAGAACTAGATTAGATTGTGAAGAATGAAACATGGGAGTTAGTTCCTAGACCTGAAGACAAGAATGTGATAGGAACCAAATAGGTATTTAGAAATAAGATGAATGACCAAGATGAAGTTGTAAGAAACAAGGCCAAACTTCTATGAAAAGGTTACTCATAGCAAGAAGGAATTGACTATGAGGAGAAATATGCCCCTGTAGCTAGAATAGAAGCAATAAGAATGTTCTTGCCTTATGCATCAAATTAGAAGTTTAAAGTATATTAGATGGATGTTAAATAAGATTTTCTAAATGGAGAACTTGAAGAAGAGGTATATATTGAAAAGCCTGAAGGTTTTCCTTTGATAGAAGACAAAGATATGGTATACAGACTAAAGAAAGCTCTATATGGACTAAAGCAAGCACCTAGAACTTGGTATGCAAGGTTGGAAAACTATTTTGCAAAACTTGGATTTGCTAAAGGCACAACAAATAGTAACTTGTATTTGAAAGAAATTGAGAATGGTTTGTTGATAAAAGTAATATTTTTTGATGATATCATATATGAAGGTAATGATGAAGAAAGTGATAAGTTTGTTGAAGAGATGAAGAATGAGTTTGAAATGAAGTTTTTCGTAGGATTGCATATTGTGCAAAAAAGTGATGGTATTTTCATTTCACAAGAGAAGTACTTGGAATAATTGTTGAAGATAATTGGATTGGAAATTTGTAAGCTTTTTGGTACACCTATGATAATTGGTCATAAATTATCTAGCAAAGATGAGACACCTATAGTTGAGAAGAAGAAGTAAAGATCCATGATTGGAGGTTTGTAATATATGACTCACACCAAACCAAATATAGAAAATGTATTTGGTATTGTAGCTAGATTTAAAGATGATCCTATAGAGTATCATTATGAAACAATAAAGAGCATATTCAGATATTTGAAAGGAACATTTGACTATGGAATTGGTATGATAGATTGAGTGATTTCACTCTTGGTGCATATATTGATGCAGATTGGGTATTCAATATGGATGACAAAAGGAGCACTAGTGGTAGAGCACTTTTTCTTGGAGGAATATTGGTTTCTTGGTTAAGCAAGAAAAAAATATTGTATCACATAAAGTACAACAAAAGCATTGTATGTAATAGTAACAAATAATTGTAATCAAGTTATGTGGATGAAACAAATATTGAAAGATATTGGAATTTAATTTAAAGAACTTGTTATCATTTAGTATAATAACATAAGTATTGTAAGTATGTCTAAGATTCTTGTAATTCATTCTAAGACTAAGAATATATCTATTAAGTATCATGTCTTGAGAGAGAAGGAAACATAAAAAGAGATTAGATTAGAGTATGTGAATACTAAAGAACATATTGCAAATATTTTTACAAATCCCTTTCCTAAAGATACATTTGAGTACTTGAGAGGTATGCTTGGGATTATGCCCCTGCCTACTTTTGAGTACATGATGAAAAGATTACATCAATATAGAAGGTACATGTTGTGGTCTCAAAACACACACCCCATTTCTTCAAGAAATATTGACCCATAGTAAATTTTTGTCTTCCATACCACTAGTCTAGGACCTAGGTCATTTTGGAACTCTTCATGAGTCTAGGTTTAACCTCAGTCTTTGACTGGGTAAGTTCAAGTTGTTAGAGTAGGAGAAAATGTCAAACTAGCACACATGCACACCTATCCAAGGTGTGCAAGTGCACTAAATGTGTAGGTACACACTCATCTCCCTTTGGAGATGTGCACATGCACACTTGTGCATGTGCACCCCTAAAAAGGGCGTGGGTCTATATAATCTTGGACCCCCTCTCCAACACTTCACTTATCTTTGTGCTCTAGAATCTTGTGCACCTTTGCACCCTTGCTAGGTGAACTCATCCTTACAAAACACAAAAAAAAAAAAAAAATTCTAGACACAAAAGGTGTGCACATGAGTACCTCCTCAAGGATTGCATTTGCACACCTTTTTTTACACAATAAAAACTAAAAAAGAACCTAATACTAAGAGAACACTAGAAGATGCGCACATGCACACCTTTTTAAAAGATAAATAAAAGAGGTGCTAGAAGGAGGGCCTCATACAATTTAGAAGAGAAAAATGACTTCCTATTTTGAGATTCTTAAGTTTTTAGAAGTTCATAAAATTTTCCATCCGAAACTATTAGAAGGTGTGTAGGTGCACTATTTTGAGAATGTGTGCTACTGTAGAGGTGCACTTTTTCTAGAATTGACATAAGATG
The DNA here is from genome assembly GCA_028749045.1 of Cupressus sempervirens. NCBI lineage: Eukaryota > Viridiplantae > Streptophyta > Pinopsida > Cupressales > Cupressaceae > Cupressus > Cupressus sempervirens. Next base: position 530,355,335 of record CM053788.1, on the reverse strand, counting down.
GAACATCCAAATCCATCATCTCCATTTTAGTGAGTTGTAAGATCTTCAGATAATGAGCCAAATTTTTTAGTACTCAATCATTTTTATAAACCTCGCAGTGACAAAAGATTTCCTAGAATTCTACCACTTCCATTTAAAATTTCATCATCTTCAGTTCCAGCCCTGAACTAACCTCCACCCATTGTTCCACCAAATACTCCATTGATTGACTTATTTTACAACATGGTAGATTCTTCAATTAACTTGCAAGGTGCACTTAATGAACTTCCCAAGAATCTTGAGAATTTTTTCCCAAGGTTCATCTATGGAGAAACACGAATAAATGAGGACCATATCAAAATCTTTAAAGAAATATGAAATCAAAAGAAAGTTCAACAAGAGAATTTGGTCCTTCATTTATTCCCATACTCATTAGGAGAAGTCACATTTAACTGGTACATAAATTTGTCACTAGGATGTATCTAGAAATGGGCTGCCTTCGAAAAACTGTTCCTTGAACAATTAAAAACATTTGCCAACCTGATTGTGACACACCATCAATTCATATCAATAAAAAGGGATCCAATAGGGACCATTTCAAATTTAAATAATTTATTTCATGTTTCTTTCTACAAGCTGGAAACACCCTATATTATACTAGTTGAATCTGCAATTCAAATTTATCTTAATGTTATGGATCATCTCACATCTATCTTTCTATGAAGGCTACCTATTGTAAACATTGACACATTAGAAAAGTTCTTCAAAAAAGAAATTACCTTTACCAAGAAATCCAATCCTAATGGAGGAGGATTGATGGTTCTAGATTAAGAGACTATAATGATACCAATATATCCTATTGGAACACCACTAATGCCTAGTCAATTCATTCCAATGAATCTAGTCCTACTACAAGAGACACCAGCTATCTTAGTTTGAGCCATAGCCTAGGATATGAACCTCCAAAAGCTTCTTTCTTTGAGAAAAAGGGGAGAACTTCCATTGAACTATAAAACAACATCACATCTAAGATTAGTCAAATCAAGAAAACTATGTCTTAGATTACCAACAAACTAACTTGTTTGAGGTTGTTGCAAGGGTGAAACAACAACTTTTAGAGAACAAATGTAGCCCCTTAAAAAAAAAACAATAGTTATAATTACAAAAAACATTTCAATGAAAATAACAATGTAGGGAATAATTATGATCCTCTAGATCACAACAATGGCTTCCAAAGGAAGAATTGATAATGAAATAATCATCCAAACAATGGAAGCATCCCTATTGATAATAACAACAATGCTCAATTTTTTGACATGAACTAGTATGAAAATTAAAAAAATGTACCTAATTATGGAGGCTCATATTTCAATGGAAATCAAGAAATGAATTAGAATTCACAACGCAATAATGGTAAGTCTTCTATGTAATACAATGCTATGATGTTAGAATCTTATGATTCTCCATAGAATCATGGAATGGTACAACTAGCTAGTAAATAATTTACTTTTTTGTTTCAAAATGACAAAAAAAATACTTACAATTTGCATAACCAAAGGGAAACTATGACCAATGGGATTCCTCCTACCTTGCATCCAACACTTCTTGATCCAAGAGCTAATAGCAATCTAGTACCTACTAGAGTACCCTACATTGGGAAACAAAATCAAAAGCAAGGGAACATGCATAAAATCCTTAAGAATCCTATATGGGTGACTAAAAAGTACAATGTAGTGGAAGATCTAAAGAGAACCAAGGCTAATATGTCCATATTTGATATGCTACAATTTTTCCTAATCAAAGGGAAGCAGTGTTGAGGACTCTTGATTATACCAAGAAAATGCCAAATGTGAACACAGTCCCTCAAAAGAAAACATCACAACAAGTCAATACTTATTAGAAAATGCCTACCATGTATAAAAACAAGGCTAAAGTGCCTACTTTCTTCCTTAATCTCAATTTTTTTGGATAGAACTTGCACATTGTCTTATAGATTCAAGAGCTTCTTGCAACATCATGCCATTTTTGATAGCTCAAAGGTTGGGAGTCACTCCTTAATCCTCAAATTGGATAGTGATACAACGTGACAAGACAAAAGTAAACTTATCAGGGTATTAAAAGATGTTAGAATATAGTTAAATGTAGACCCCCAAATTCAAGACATTATAGACATACATATGGTTGAAATCCCTGAAACTTATGTATTATTGCTAAGTAGAGAATGGAAAAAGTTCTTGAGAGGATGGTTTTCAATTAATTTTACTCATTTATGGCTAACTTATAAGGGACTAAATTATCAGATCAAAAAATAAAATGCACCAAATGAGGTGGCATTTTATGAAACTAAGCTAGGCTACAAAAAAGTGATGTCTCTTGACATAAATGCAACTGAGTGTAATGAGGGAAATGCGGACCTCAGATCCTCACAAACACTTCAACATGGTAATTACCTATGAGATCATCCCATAATAAACATTAGACAATTTATTCAAAAATTCTAATAGAGCAATCTGTTGCCCTCTAATTAGAAGGATTATGCCTTTTCTCTCAGAATGAGAAGAAAGCAACCAATCCTCTAGAATGAAGGATTTATGTAGCTAAATGAAAGTGAAATTAATCTAGATGAGAGATGCAATTGTTAATCTAATAAATGAAGAAACTTGCTATGCTAAATGAATGCATTTTTAAGCTAACATGAGATTGCAATGTAAGAATTAAACTAAGAATGCATGAATAAATTGAGTCAATATTTCTGCATAAGTTTGACTCAAATTCTAATTTTCAACCCTTAAAATGATGAATGGAGAGCTTCATTTATAGAATTCACGAGGTGATTGACAGTCAAGATCAATTAGAATGGACAATCAAGATTGAATAAGAGAGCCAGTCATAAAGGAAACTTCCTCATGAAAAGGGACTTAATTGGTTGCTTTGGAGTGATAAAAGGAGTTAATTGGTTCTTTTTTGAGTGGTAAAATGAGTTAAATAATTCCTTTTTGAGTGATAGAAGGAGTTAACTAATTCCTTTCTGAGTGATAAAAGGAGTTAATTGATTCTTTTTTGAGTGATAAAATGAGTTAACTGGTTCCTTTTTAAGTGATAAAAGGACTTAACTTGTTCCTTTTTGAATGATAAAAGGAGTTAACCCCTTTTCAAGAATATTTAATTTAATAAAATAGAATATAACCTCATAAATGGATAATTTTAATTAATTGAATAATTAAAGAAGAGAAGACATCTTATTAAATTAAATGTATTTAATTCCTTTATACATTAGCTTAAGAGGTAATTTTAATTTAATTAAAGTAGAACACTTATAATTAAATTAAATTAAATCAATAGGTTTATGTAGCTAATTTGAGTCAATACTTAGGAATTAAATAAATAATGTGATTAATGTAGATTAAGGTTTTCTCCATTTGACACCTAAGTCAAGTAGCGATTATCAGGATTAGAATTGCTTAGTAAAATAGGACTTAGAAATAATTGAATAAACCAAAGTTGGTTAATATGGTAATGTGCCAATTTTGGGGTATTAAATTTGCCCCTCTTTGAATGAATGTCTGAGTAGCATGTTTGATTTAAAAAAATCAAAAGTATGAAGCATAGATCAAGAAATGAGATTGGTTCTAAAATTGATGATATAGAGACAAGTTGATAAGCTTTTAAATAGTATCTCTAGAATGAAGCTTAACCTTAGGGGATCCAGATAGAACATCTAGATATTGAGATTGATAAGCTTTTAAAGGTTATCTCCAAAATGAAGTTTAACCTTGGGGAATCTAGATAGAACACCTAGATACCAAAGTTTATAGCACAAAGATTGTCAAATTTCATAGAATTATCCTAAAACAAGGATTAATCCTCAACAAGAGTTAGGATTATCTCCCAATTTAAGCTCAATCCTTAGGAAGGATTAGGATTATCTCTAGAATGAAGCTTAATCCTTAACAGGAATTTGGAATTATCTTTATAATGGAGCTTAATCCCCTAGACTTCAAATAGAACACATGAATACTAGTCGATAAAAGATAGTAAGATCTAATCATGAGTCGTAGAATCATCCTTAGAATGAGGCTTGATCCTCAAGAGTCAACATTTAAACTATCCCCGTACCTTTCTATCAAACTTTGATAAGAAATATTATAGGGTGTGATTGACTAATCAAAAGATGACATAGATACTAGATAGTAGGGAGCAAGATGCCTAGAGTGATAAGGTGCCCTAAGTAATGAGGACATAAGATTCAGATTGAGTTGAAGTTTAGATTCAATGATGTAATCATCTTGCCTCCTCGAGAGCAAAATTGAAAGACAATATATTATAAATGTGATGTAGAGAAGTATATTAAAAGATACTGAAGAAATTTGAGGTTCATAAGAATATAGAAGAGATCAGAATGATCAAAAGAAAAATGATTTGAAGAAATATTGAAGAGATCAAAATTATTTGAAGAATATAGAAGAGATCAGAATGGTCTGAAGAAATTTGGAAGTCGATTCAAAGTGATTCTGAGGTTTAAAAGATCAAATTTGACCAAAGTTGGTTAGATTTGATTTTTTCTAGAAATTGTTGTAAAAGTTGAAGTGTGATTTGAAAAGATTCCAAGATTCAGAAAGTATTATAAATATGGACTACGTGAGTGTTTGATTGCATCGGTCCCAAAAATTTAAAATGTAATTTTGAGCTATTTAAGTGTGTCAAATTTCAAATTTGATCCTAAAAATGGATTCAGAGTAGTCAAATTAGCCAAGAGGGTGATTAATCGATAATTTGTGCAGTTGTGAAGAAACATGATACTGTAAAGAAGCTAACAATTCCTCACTACAAAGGATACAATTAAAACAATGATCAAACTTATGCAGGCAAAACATGCAATGCAACCCTATGCTAGATGCAACCTTAAACTAGACACAACTGTAGGTCTGGTTACCAAGCTTAAAATTTATTTATCACTTAGCATATAGAGAAACCCCATACATAACACAATTACCACTAACATTGCAATCATGGAAATATGAATAGGACATATGCTCTAGTTTTGTTAGGATTAAATGCAAGCATTCGAGGCGCAAGAAGCTAGAATGACTAGAACATTTGTCCCTTTTAATAAAGCAAGTGAACATAAGCAACAAAGCATAAATGCTAGGATGACCAGAATGTTTCTTGCATGTAGACACACTAGACACATGACAGATCCCTCTTATGCTAAGTGATTAGTAAGTATTTTGTCCGCAATGACCCTTGTGTCCATAACTTGAGGTAGAATTTTCCATATATACTTGTAGTGACCCCTACATTCACTTAGCAGAATGAGTATCAATATTTACTATAGCATAAAGAGCTTACTCCAACAAGCAAGGAAAAGAACCAACATCATTGATTTATCCATACAAAAGAGTCAAGGTACACACGGTCCTCCAATATGAGATGAAGGCTCTTATAGTGAACACCCCATTTATATGTTTGCCTCGAATCATTGGAACTAAACCACAAATAGAAAGCAAAGAAAAGATCATGCCCCTAGCCCTTTCTTCTCTAGTCAAAAATGACATCATCAAGTTTCTTGAGGAGACATGATAAAGAAAAGACAAAGAAAATAAAGAAAAGCTTAGTGCATTTAAAAAAATCCATCATTTTTAGTTCAAGTTTTTGTGTTATAGGATTGATGTCTAGTGTCAATGTTTAGAACATGTGTGAAAGAAATCTCTTTCATAGAAGGACAATAGTAGACAGACACAGTTAGATCAACTGGTGACTGAAGTCAAAGAGGAATCTTCAAATAAGAAGAACCTTAATATAAAATTGAGTGACAGTAGATAGACACAGTTAGGACAATTGGTGACTGACACAAGAGATGTTATGTAAGAGGAATCTCTAAGTGATACTAGTAACAATAGATAGACATAGTTAGAACAACTAGTGACTAATACAAGAGAGATTTTCCATGAAAGGAATCTCTAAGTGACATGGGTGACAATAGATAGACACAATTAGAACAACTAGTGACCGATGCGAGAGATTCCTATGACACTACAGAGGTTGCCCCCAAGTTATGAAAAGATTCAATCCATGTATACACGAGTGAAAGTAGCAAATGAAAGTAGGAAAGAAACTATACAAGAGCCAAAAGATGTCCTACAAACTATATCATTTTGAACAAGATGTGCCCATTTACCAAGTTTTCACCTTCTTGGCAGAGATTCTTTTTTTTGCTACCATGATGCTTGTTTCCAAGTTTTCAACAATGGCACCTTTCTTTCTTTTTCAATTTTTTTAAAAAAAATTCTCTTCTTCTTTGATTTTATTGTATTTTTGAATTTCTCAATTTTTTTGGTATTTCTAAGGTGCCTATTTCTAGGTTTTCACTAGGACAATAAAAATTTTTCCAGGACTTTTAAGTATATATAGAGAGCTCTTGAGATCAAATTGACTATAGAATTGCTTCAGGTGGAGAGTTTTGATGGGCTCCTTGAGCACCTCTCCCTTGGCTATAGAAAGTTGGTAAGCACCATATCCAAACACTACAGTGATTATGAATAGACCAAGCTAGTTAGGTTGGAACTTCCCCATTTCTACTCATTGTTGCTAATTCTTAGGTTTTTCTCTCAGAACAAGATCACCTAAGTTAGAAGTTACATGGCTTAACTTTCTTATTGTAACTTCTAGACATATGTTGTTGATAAGCTCAAATATTATCACACACCACTTGCCAACGTTCATCTAATAATTCTAGGTCTTGAAGTCAAGATATTATATAGTCATCATTAGTAATGAGGCCCTTCATGGAGATTCTCAAAGTAGGAATCTCAACCTAAATGGGAAGCACAAAATCCCATCCATATACTAAAGTAAAGTGCATTGTACCCATTGGATTTTTGATACTTTTTCTATAAGCCCATAAAGCTAGATTAATTTGAAGGTGCTAGTATGTTCTAGATTTTGTAACTATGTGATGCAAAATCTTAAGGATCACCTTGTTGGATGCTTTTGCTTGACCATTACCCTAGGGGTAATAAATAGAAGACCAATTTTGTGAGATTCTAAAAATTTTACACAACTCCTTAAGATCCTTGTTTTTAAATTGTCCTCCATTTTCAGTAATGATGGAGGAAGGTACAACATACCTACATATGATGTAATTCATAGTGAACAAAGCTATAGTTTTTCCATTTTCTATGGAAAGAGGGATTGCCTCTACTCACTTAGTGAAGTAATCTGTACCAGTAATGATAGACTTATGTCCATTTGAAGAGGATGAGTGAATCTAACCCATGAGATCGAAGACCCATCCTTGGAATAGCCATAGTGTAACAAATGGGTTTAGATCTCTAGCTAGAGCATGAATGAGATTCCCATGGAGCTGACATTGGTTGTAGGACTTAGCATATTTGATTGCCTCTTGCTCCATATTTGACAAGTAGTAACCAACTCTAATAAGTTTACAAGCTATTGTCAAGCCATTTGAGCGAGATCTGTAAATGGCTTCATGTACATCTATTAATGCACATTTGGACTTATCAACTTCTAGACACCTGAGGAATGTTTTGTCAAGACCTCTCATAAATAAGTCTTCAACAATAGTGAGACACTATGAAGCATTACAAATAAGGTGACATTTTTCATTTTGGGTTAGATTGTCTAGGATGGTTTGGTCATGTAGGTAAGAGTAAATATGGTGGTTGCGAGATGAGTCATGTCCTACAATAGAACAAATCATCCTAGATTCAGGAGAGTTATAGGCAGGGTAGAGTAATGTTTCCACCAAGAACTCTTATCGGAGATCATTTTCTATCATTTGTAACAAGGAAGCAAGAGTAGCCATAGCATCAACCACTTCGTTATCTATTTGAGGAATCTACTGAAAAGTGATATGAAAAAATTATTTCTTCAAGTCATCCACCATTCATTTGTAAAGAATCAATTTATCATCCTTTATCTGATAGACATCATTGAACTAGTTGATTATAAATTGTAAATCACCAAATATGTTCAATTGATCCACTCTCCATTCAACTACAATCTTCATGCCATTAATGATAGCTTCATACTCTACAATATTATTTGTATAAGAAAACAAAAAAAATTATGCCTTAGGTAGTAAGTACCTTTTTGGTGTGATGAACAAGAGCCCAACACTAGAGCCTTGCTGTGTGAAGGAACCATCAAAGAACATTACCTAAGTTTGATGTGTAATTGTGAGAATTGATTAATTAGGAAAATCAATGTTGATTGGAAGGAGACTCTGCATTGGTGCTTTTGTTAACTGATTAATAATCACTTGTCCTTTGATACCCTTTCATTCAATATACTGAATGTCAAACTCACTTAGTATCACGATCCATTTAGCCAATCTTCCCATTAGAGATGCCTTACTAAGTAAGTATTTTAGTGGATCAATTTTAGCAATTAGTCACATAGTATGAGTAAGCATGTAGTGTCTCAACTTTTGAGAAGAAAAGACAACTATCAAGAAAGCCTTCTCGATGATACTATAACTCATTTCATAAGAAACCAACATGCGACTAAGATAGTAGATAGCTCTTTCCTTGTTATCATTGTATTCTTATGCTAGAAAGAAGCCCATAGATGATTCTTTTGCTAAAATATACAAGATTAGAGGCTTCCTCTGAATAGGAGGCATCAAGATTGGTAGATTAGCAATGTGTTGCTTTATTTGTGTTAAGCTATGCTTGTAGTCTTGACTCTAGTTGTATTTCACACCTTTATGCAGAGTCTTTGTAAAAGGTTGCGACCTATCTTCTAGCTATGAGATGAATCTATGAATGGATTGAAGTCTTCCTTGTAAGTCCCTCATCTGACTGATATTATGAGGTGGAGGCATGTCCATGATTTCTTGAACTTTCTTTGGATCAACCTCAATTCCTTTTGCAGACATAATGTAGCCAAATAGTTTCCTAGACATCACACCAAATGCTCATTTCTTGGGGTTTAGTCTCAAACTAAATTTCTCCATGCGATCTAGGATAGGTCCTAAATCTTGAAGGTGAGTATTACATTTTGTGCTCTTAACTAGTGTATCATAACCATAGTCCTCCATCATCTTATGCATCATGTCATGAAAAATTGTAGTAATTGCCCTATGATATGTAGCACCAACATTTTTCAAACCAAATGGCATCACATTCCAATAGAAAATTCCCCATGTACAAGTGAAAGTAGTATTTTTTAGACCTTCTAGTGTAATTTTATTCTGATTATAACTAGAAAATCCATCCCTGAGTGAATACATTTCATATCCTCCCATCATATCCACTATCATATCAATGTTTGGGAGTGGAAAATTGTCCTTTGGATATGCTAAGTTTAGATCTCAAAAATTTGTACAAATTCTAATAGATATGTCATTCTTGAAGACTGGAATGATGTTTGATATCCATTAAGTATAATCAATAACTCAGATGAAACCAACTTTCAAAAGCTTTTCTAGTTCAAATTTGACAAGAAATGCAACACGAGGATGCATTTTTCTATGCTTTTTTTGACTAGTTTAACTCTTGGTGTGATGGAGAAGTGATGCATTATGAGTTTAGGATCTAATCCTCAAATGTCTAAGTATGTCCACACAAAATTTATCTTTTTCTCTTGGAAGAAGGCAATCAACTCCTCTTTTTCTTCTAGAGAAAGTGACTATGCAATATGTATCATGTGAGGATGTTCTTTTGTTCCCAAGTTGATTGACTGTGTTGGCTCTATCAATACTGATGAGAAAATGACTAGGAAGTGAATCAAATATCTCATTTGTGGGTGCCTCAGAGAGGTTTTCACCCTTGGATATGTCTTTTATTTTTAGTTTTTTAGGTTTCAACATTTCCACAATATGGTTTTCACCATCAACACTTTTTTGTTTTCTTTTTGATTGTATGACTAAGATATTTGATGTCAACTTTAGTCATGTTGACACTTTGTTCACTAATGGAAGACATTATAGGTTCAACAATGTTTAAGTAACAGGCGAGAGCATAGTCATTCTAGAATGTAGGGACCTCACTAGATGCATTAGAATTCTAATCTATGAGCTTAGACTAAGTGAGTGAAAGAAAAGTGATGGGTTCAATAGCATTCATGGTATAATCGTCAAATGGTTGGACAAGCAATTTGGGACCTAGAGTAGCTTTGTCTGCAAGTGTGTTCAAATGTCTCTAAGTTATAATATCATTAATAGAAGACTCAATGATACTAGTTGGATAAGACTTATCTAACATAACCCTAGATGTTTCACCTACTTTGAGGAGGTTTTCATAGACATGAACTTGATCTATGTCTTTGTCTATAGTTGCTTCTGAGAGAGAGTCAAATTCATATTCCTTAGAATTAGTGCTACATGATGACAAACTGTAGAATTCAATAATAGTGATAGGGACATACTTTCCTTCATCATCTATATTTTTACAAAGATACTCAATGTGTAAAGCATGATTAGACTCTCCATTATTAGTAGTATCATCAAAAGAAACACTATCACCATCCATAGTGTTGACACGTGGTACAAAATCATCAGGTTTAGCAAATTATTTAGCAAGATCATGTGGAATGGGATAAGGATAAGGATCCTCATCATAAACATTGTCTTCATGGTCATCTAAGAATTTTTAGATTTTGACACACATTTTTTGAACCCTAGATGGAAGGGAATCTTCTTGAAGCCTAGTCCAGATGTATCTTAGTTCCTTCTAGATATTTCTTTGACAAGATTAATTAGAACATTTTTGTTGCATCCAATAGAATCAGTTCCTTTGTAGCCAAACTGTTTCATAAGTTTAAGACCTAGAACATACTTTTTAGGAGTAATTTCACAAGACTATTATGTGAGGTCAACTAGAGTTTCCTCTTCATAGATCCATGGAGTAATAGCTCTATTTTATCTTTCCTCCTCAAGAGGGACAATAGCTTTGACAAACATATTTTATACTAGGTCTAAGATTTTAACACAAAAGGTTTCTTTTCTTTAGATGGTCTCCCATAATGTCGAGGAGATTCAAAAAGAGACTTCAATGATAGAACCAGTTCTATGTGATATTCTCCCATTATAGTTTTTTCAGCTTTAGTGACTGATCAATTTGCTTCATCTTGTTATCATGATTATCTATAGGCTCCATGTTAATGAGTACAAAGTTTTTAGTAGACTTTAGCATGTTACAAGTATAGCTAGTGTTTGCAGGTATAGTGACTTTAGAGCCATGAAATGGGAATTTTATGCATTGATGATAAGTGTAAGAAAAAACTCACATCTCATGTATCCATGGTCTTCTTAGCATAATATTGTAAGCCAAGGGAATGTCTAAGACTTGACAAGTGACATGCCTTCTGATAGGACCAACTCAAAGAAGTAACACAACAAGACCCAAAGATTTTTGTTCGACTTCATCATATGCTTTGATAGTTATCTTTTGTCAAGGGTCAACAAACCCTTCAAAATATTCAAAGTAGCTCCATTATTGATAAGCACACATCAGACACATTTCTAGTGTATCATGACCTCAATGTGTAGAGGTTGATTATGTGAATGACTCAATGAATTTTCATCCTCCTAGGAGAAAGACATACAGTAATGTGAAGTTAGATGACCTACCATAGATTGGAATCTTTCAAGATCTAGATCTTGAGGAAGATTTGCCTTAGTGAGGACTTTGTCTAGAACCTACCATGAGCAAGTGATATTTTGATCAGTTCAAAGATCATGATTTGAGCATTTTTTTATTGTAACTAATCGAGGATACTAGAGCTAGTAGACATAGAAGTTGTCACAAGTTTTGTTCCTTTACCAAATGGACCGGCAATAGGTTTATCTTTATGGTCTAGCTTAGGAGTAGAAGGTATAGGGCCTTTGAGTATTGACTTTGCACAAGAACATGTGAAAACATTGGCACAAGTTTGTGATGACTCATCAGATGTGTTGGAAGTAGGACCCTTTAAGACAAATGATGTATCAGGTTTAGTTTTATCTTTTTTTCCCTTGATGGTGATGATGTCACAATACTCAACACCTAATAGCTCAACCATGTGGACTAACTTATCATCATCATTATAGAACATATAGTTGACCTTGTTGGTAGATTTTTGTTTTGAGTTTTCTTCTTTTTTATATTGAGGGAATGGCTCCTTGAAAGCCTTGTCATCCAAGTTCTTTTATGTCCGTCAACAAAAATGTCACCATCATCAATTAAATCTTTGGATTTGTGGTGCAAATTGATATAGATACCAATTTTTTGACCTTTATTTTGGTGGTATTCACAAAATGTAGTTTCATTCCACCATGGTGGTTATGGTTGTAGATCATAATGTCAAGAATTTTCCAATGAAGAAAAGAGTTTATTTTATAACAAGGTCTTGTAAACCATGCCCAAAGGTTCACCAAGGGGTATAAAATCTCATTTAGGGTGTGTAGCCCATGAGTTCCTTGGTTTGTTTCTAGATGTCTTATTTCTAGGAGGAGGTTTCTCAACATTTTTGGATGTTTTGAGATTATCTGTAAGATTGAATGCTGCCTTAACAGGTTTAGCAGTAATGTTGTCAACAACACCATCATGCATAACTTCTGAGTTTTTGTTTACTTATATGAACTTGTCTTTATTAGAGGTTTACCCTTGTTTAGTGTCCTTTTGAAGGGTTATTTCACCATTTTTTACCATGAATTCCTCTATCCAAATAGCTTGTGTGACCTTGTCTTCATAGGTATGTGGACCTTGAAGTTGAACTCTATACCCAAAATCAAGTAGGAGGTTATCCATAAAGATGTCAAGTTTCTCTATTTCTAGGATTTTGCATGAGTATTTGGTGTAAAGTTGTCTCCATCTCTGGAGGAATGTGAGGAAAGGTCCCCCAACTCTCTGTTTAAGGTCACATAAGTCTTGAATATTAACTGGGTGTTGTATGTTGTGAGAGTAATGTTGAACAAACAAGTTAGAAATTTCATCTAATGTTTTGATACCAATAGGAAAATGTGAGAGCCACTCCATAGCTTGACCACCTAGACTTCTTGGGAATAGATGCATGAGATATGTATGATTATGCATAAATTCCATAGACAAAGCACCAAATTATTGCAAATGATCTTGGGGATCGATGGTTCCAAAGTATTTATCATACTTAGGTAACTTAACTCCTCTTGGAAAAGGATGCATTTCTACACTTTTGTCAAAAGGAAATGGACAAAGAGCATCTAAGGTGTATGTTTTTGTAGGTTTGTCTTTATCACACATTATTTGTGCTAACTAGTCTTGCATGATTTTTGGTTGCTTTTGCAATTTGAAAGTTTTAGTTTCCTCTTCATGTATAATGAGAGTATCAACATCAAAATGATGAGGGAGCTTGGCTCCCTCTTGGGAAAGTTTGAGAAATTATTTCTCTTTCTCTTCATTAAGCAAGATTTCCATGACCTTTTGGAAGTTCTTTTCCTATTGAAATTTTTTGATATGATCAAGGAGTACTTCTACTTCTTCTTCATTCTCATCAATAAAGATACGTTCCTTATGTATTTCTTCCCTATTTTGATCTTGGTCTCTACTTTTTTCTCCATGTTTAGTTTCTTTATCAACCATTGTAGGAATATGATAAGTTTAAATGTAATTTAGTTGAAAAGTTTGTCTAAATAAGGATTTAGTTGTGTTGTTTGGAGATGTTTTACCTTTGCTAGTTTTAGGATCCTCTTAATACATGGGGTTCCTGATTTGTTGTAAGTCTATAAAGAATGATCTATAAGCACAAGATGATCTAATAGGTGAGGGGGATTGTGAAGATTCCTCACTAGATGAACTAGAGATAGACCATGTATGAACTGAAGAGAAAGCTCTACCATGATTAGCACCCCTAGCTCTACCTTGCATAGGTCTTTGGGGATAGAACATGTTTCCCCTTCTTGTTGTCACATTTATAGACAAGGACAAAAAGAAAAAGCTTAAGCAAGGACCACCCTAGAATGTAGTCTCAAAAACCAAGATAAGTGTATTGTATACTAAGGTACAAGTTTTCTAAGTAATGGCTAGAATAGCCAAAGAGTATGACTATCATAACATGAAGTATGACAAGCACAAAAGACCAAGGATAAAGTAAATGAGAGACAAGACTAGTTTGTGTGTAGGTAGTAAGTCATTAGCTAAGCAAGAAGCTACTATTTAACACTATTTGGAGACAAAAAAGAGGTAAAATAATTTAGATAATAGACCAGATTTAGAGTGCAAGTAACTTTGATAGGCAAGATACTGAAGAGATTTTTGCAAGTTTTAGATTATTCTGGGAAAATTTTTGGTTGATTTGAAAAGTTTTAGACAAGTAGTAAGATCATTTTCAAGTTTTGGATAGCATTTCAATTCTTTTAAACAAGACAATTGGTTTTTAGATAAACATAAGAAGCAAGCAATAGTTTCAAACAACCCAACCAAGGACAAAGAAACTCAAGGGGTGGGGGAAGTCTTGACCTTTATATTGTTTGATAGGTTTGGACAATGTTTAAAGACTCAATAGAAAACATGCTTTTATCACTAAAATAGAAAATTGGTAGAGAAAGCAAAACCTTTGTCCCACAACTTGTGTGCATGCATGCACCTCACACAGTCGTGTCACCCCCTAGAGGGCACCCATGATTTTTGTGTATTCAAAGGGCTCAATAACATATATGCTGAATTAACACCCTTGTGGTAGGGGTTGAGCATGTATACCACCTTCCAATGCCTAGTTGCATGCCTATGGTGAGTTTTGTAGGAGAGAATCTTTCCCCTCCTTGCACAAAGATTGTGCCTCCTTTCAAAGGTGAATTGGGTAGCAACTAACTAAGAAGTTTTTACTTGGATTCCATTCATACTAATCCCTAGTGTCTTCACAAGTTAAGTTGAGGCCATCATCCCACACCAACATCTATTAGTGCACACACTTGACTAGCAAGACTAGGGCCAACATCAACCAGTGCATTTTACAAAACCTCTTCTTGATATATGATATCATAATGAAGAAGAGGAAATTAATATGGCTTTGGAGTCTTTTTCTCAACAAAGCTTCTTTATTAGAGTGAGGTGGAATCTCTAGAAAAAGGAGTATGCTCACTTGGGTCATCCTTGGAGATTGGATCACTCTAGCAGGCCCTCTAAAGGATGATTGAGATTGATGGTTCAGATCTAAGAATCCAAGTTTCTGATTTCTTTCAAGGGGAAAGATCATACTCCTCTACCTAATTTCCTTTCCCAAACATGCAAGACATGTTAAAAACCAAGTTAGCTTAATCAATTCCACCTTGGCCTATTCCAAGACTTTGACCCCCTAAAAGGAAATCACCATCTCTTTATTAAAGGCTTTATTTGGGAGAACCACTAAATTTCTTTCCTCCCTCCAATTCCATCTTTCAAAGGCTTTTAGGTTTCTAATTTACCCTTGGTCATGACCTCCAATTGGTAAAGAGCATACTCCCCTATTCCCCTATCTTCCACCCTAAGAAGTTCACAAGCCCTATATATACTATGTGTGAAAAGCAATAAAAGAAGACACAACATTTATGTGGGTTTGAAACAAGTCTTCATCATACAAATCTTTGACAAGCGTCCTACATTCACATAGTTGGTATATGTTTGAAGTGTTTGGATAAAAGGTGTCTTAATCAAGCATCTTGCAAACCAATGTTAAGCTGTTGAAAACTAGAAATCAGAAATAAAATACTTCAGAAAACACCATTAGTCAAACAAAAGCTTAACTATGGGAAAATAAAATTTAACTTTTTTTGTTCTTTTTTATACCCATAAAATAGCTTAGAAAATGTCAAAACCTATGAAAACATCAAAAGTCAAAATTCATTTTATACTCTTTTTATTTTTTAATATTTTTTTTCAATAATAAAAATAAAATAACAAATGTTCTACAAACCACTGAATCCAAATGAAAATGCTTCAAAGAAATTTTTTAGTCAAACACCATTGAAATTTATAATTTGGAAATTTGTATTCTTGTAGAATTTCATGCAAGATTATTGTGCTATTGTGGAATTTTGTGCAAAATCTTGTAGAGACTTGCACGAGGAAATGGAGTGCACCACACAAGAAAACATGTGTTTATGCACTTCTTCATGTGAGAAAGTGTACAGAAAGATGCGAAATCTTTAGGTCTTCATGCAAAAATGAGATTTCTCACACAAAAAATCTAGAAACTTGTATGGATGAATGTGATAGAACAATAAAAAAAATGCAGAAAATATAAAAAATGAGGCCAGAAAAAATTGATTTTTTTGTACCCCATGGTGGGTGCTAGAAATGTGATGAGGGAAATGCTAGTCTCGGATCCTCACAAATACTTCAACATGGTCATTACCTATGAGATGAGCTCAGAATAAACATTGGATTATTTATCTAAAAAGTCTAATAGAGTAATTGTTGCATTCTAAATAGAAGGGTTATGCCTCTGCTATTAGAATGAGAAGTAGGAAACTAGACCTCTAGAATGAAGGATTTATATAGCTAAATGAAAGTGTAATTAATCTAGATGAGAGATGCAATTGTTAATCTAAGAAATGAAGAAACTTGCTATGCTAAATGTATGCATTTTTAAGATAACATGAGATTGCAATATAAGAATTAAATTAAGAATGCAAGAATAAATTGAGTCAATATTTCTACATAAGTTTGATGCAAATTCAATTTTTCAACCCCTGTAATGATGAATGGAGAGCTTCTTTTATAGAATCCAAGAGGTGATCGACAATCAAGATCAATTAGAATGGACAATGAAGATTGAAGAAGATAGCTAGTCATAAAGGAAATTTCCTCATGAAAAGGGAGTTAACTAGTTGATTTTGAGTGATAAAAGGAGTTAACTGGTTCCTTTTTGTGTGATAAAAGGAGTTAACTTATTCCTTTTTGAGAGATAAAAGGAGTTAACTAGCTCCTTTTTGAGTGATAAAAGGAGTTAATTGATTCCTTTCTGAGTGATAAAAGGAGTTAACTGGTTCCTTGTTTAGTGATAAAAGGAGTTAAATAATTCCTTTTTGAGTGATAAAATGAGTTAACCCCTTTCCAAGAATATTTAATTTAATAAAATAAAATATAACCTCATAAATGGATAACTTTAATTAATTGAATAATTGAATTCAATAATCAAAGAAGAGAAGATACCTTATTAAATTAAATATATTTAATTCCTTTATACATTAGCTTAAGAGGTAATTTTAATTTAATTAAAGTATAACACTTATAATTAAATTAATTAAATCAATAGGTTTATGTAGCTGATTTGAGTCTATACTTATGAATTAAATAAATAATCTAATTAATGTAGATTAGAGTTTTCTACATTTGACACCTAGGTCAAGTAGTGATTATTAGGATTCAAATTACATAGTAAAATAGGACTTAGGAATAATTGAATAAACCAAAGTTGGTTAATATGGCAATGTGCCAATTTTGGGTTATTACACCAAGAAACCTAACCATTTGAATAAAGAGTGTATGATCCTTACTCCAAAAGATGAACTTGTCACTCAGTTTGTAGACAATATGGTTGCAAAATTACAATGCTTAGGCAAGGAAGAAGATCCAAATATTTTGCTTCTTCTAGAATTTTGCACGTTAGAAAAGTTAGTCATTTGGAATTTGAATGCTCACATTGTTAGGAAGTAGTCGCTAGGGTACTCACTTATATAATGCAATCAAAAAATGACCAAATACCAAATGAGGTACAAAAGGAAAGTTCAAGTTCCACATGCATATCTAAATTTGTGAGGGTTGAAGGAAAAGAAAAAAAAGATTCCAATACATCATATAGTGACACTTCTTTAGATGGTGGGGACTTATCTAATCCTCCACTTGGGATGATCAAAGTCGAGAGGAGAAGATGTTTTTTAAAAGGACAAGGTTGGACCTTAGTGGTCATTCATTTGAAACCCAGATTGACAAGATCACTAAATTGATTGGGGCTATTTGAAGTCAACAAGAGAACCAAATGACCCTTGTATCAAAGATAAATAGTAAAAAACCACCAAGTCCACCATATGAAAGATTACAATGGATGACTCTAAATGAAAATTAGGAGCTAGTGTTTGTATTGAACTAATTAATCGCAAAGGTAGGTCTTTTTATGCATCATATCACTTATAATTTAGATGTACTAAAATTTTTTTAGAGTATGAAGCCTTGATTTACAAACTTCTTTCCATGTTGGAAAAAGATGTTAAAGTTCTCTTAATTGAGGGAGACTCTTAGTTGGTCATTAGATAGGTGAAATAAGTTTACTTTTGCAATGATAGGAGACTACTTTCATACTAGAGAAGAGTTTAGGACTTGTTGGAATATTTTGAGGCCTTGAACAAAAGGTTCATCCCAAGGAAGAAGAACATGGTATTCGATGCCCTTTCCTTTTCAGCAAGTGCATTGCAACCTATTGAAAGGACAAAGCTAAAGAGATTTTTAGTTGAATTGGTTTCTACCCTGTCTATTCCAGACAATATTATCAACTTCCAAGTCTTCCAAGATGATTAGCATATTCTTGAGTTTATCATGTTGTTAGTGAATAGATTTTCCTTCGATAAAATGTATGCAATTCTGACCTCGAATGCCCAAATGAAAGGACAAACTAGCACCAATAGTTGGATAGGTTATCACTGGGATTGATAACCTTCCTCTAAATTTTATCTAGTACAACTCCCCATATGAAATATTCAATGAATTATTTGTGAATGCTTTTAACCAAAAAGCATAAAAGGATACCAAACATCTACTCGTAAATACAACATAGATGCGAGAAAAACTAAACAACTACAAGAAATTAAATGGTAAATGACACAAAGTCCATTCACCTTGACATGCTACAAAAGATGGAATCAAGAAACACATTATCCATCTTCTTGAGAAAGTGCAAAAATGAAGATATGGAGATATAACAGCATATTTCAGAGAAAACCAAAGTGACACAAAGATCACAATTAGTGGAAAGTAGATTGCTCAAACTGAAAGTTTTGACAAACAATTAACTCTCAAGTCTCCCTCCTCTGAAAGCATAAAATGCATCACTATTACAATCACCATTAATAAAATCTTGAGGTTTTCTTTGCATTTTAAACAAAATACAACTCTCTTGACACACAGTTCAGAAAGAAAAGAAAGAAAACCCTATCTCTGCTTCTCATGACCTGCTCAAGAAAAATGGACTAATGCTAGAAACAATCTGGAAGATTTCCATCTTGGATGTAGCACAAAGTCTACAGTCTCAGAGAGAAAAATCTATGTAATCCCCTAGCTCAACTCTTCTGTTCTGCAGCATCAAAGTCTCTAGCATCGAAAGAAGTGGAACCTTTGCTCTTTCTACTATTGGCTTATTTATTATCTTTTCATCTCCCATGAAAACTTTTCAATTTCCATAACTGAATCTTGAAACCATTTCTCTTCACCTTCCTTGATAGTTTTTCTTTGATTTTTATGACATTTAGCTTTTAAAGGTTTTTCACTAAATCAAATGTCATCTTAGCATATTTGGACAAGTGGCAAATGAATAAATTAGTCCAATAATAATAATAATAATTTTCTGCTGGGCGGATTTGTTTTGACAGTCAAATGGGTCTTGGTGTGGGGGCCATAACTAATTATTCCACCATTGGATTTCCTTCATTTTTAGATATGTTGGTGAGATCCTAATTCAGCACAATTTTTTGGAGAGATTGAGAAAATTATGTCTGAGTCAAAAGTTATCGAAGACTGAGTGGAGGTATATAAAACTGCCAGGATAATCGAACCCGTTGAACATGTTTGAACCATTCGAACTCATTTGAACCTGTGGGATGAACTCTTCTAAACTTGTGATTGCACCATTGGATCTTCATTTTTGGATATACTGGTGCTAGACTAGTCATTTATGTTCTCACCAGAGAGATTTGTGAAATTATGTCCAGGTGAAAAGTTACAAGTCACTGTTTATCAGTATACAAAATTGTGATTTTGAATTGTCATGCCATCGAACCTGTTGAACCATCAAACTTGAAATTTGAACCTGATCTCTGAATCACTTTGAACCATTTTGAACTTCTGAACCAAGCCACTAAATCATACATGTGAACTGCTTAGAATAGATAATTAAACTTGTATGAGAAAATTGAACTATTTTGAAACACTTTGAATGACTTCGAACTTTAGTTCGAAGTCGTTCAAAACTCTGCACTTGAAGATTTGCAATTAAATCCTTCAAACCAGACCTTCATCTTGATCTGCACTTTTGCATCTTTTGAAACTATTGAGCTGATTGAAACTAAATTATGAACAAAGACTAGATTCTGGTATTAAGTTGAACATAATTTTTGAACCATTCTAAATTAACAAATCTGCATTTTCAAACCCATTTGAACTGCTTCGAACCTATCATACCCCATGAACATTTTTGAACATAGAATAAGCCACATCAAACCAACAAGCCTATAGGCTAATTGAATTATCATGAGTTGGAGCAGAGCATTTGAATCATTGCATTCTGAACCCATAGGACCAATCTGAAACTTGCTTATGTTGAACCTGCAAGATGAGTCATTTGAACTGCTTTGAACTACTTTGAACGAAGGTTCAAAGTGGTTCAAAAATGAAAATTAAAAGTTTTAAAATTATGACCATATTGGGTACTAACACATGTGCAATGGCCTTTTCAAGGGACAAGATATTGATGATACTCAAGATGACAAGCCTAAGGAAGATGAGCTATAGGATGAGGATGGAATTATAAATTTGAAGACTAATACTATTCCTAAAGGGATGGTAGAGTTAGAGAATATCTTTGATCAAGATGAATCAACACATAGTAAAAGGAATGTTGAAGAAAAAGAGGTTGAAGAATATGATTCATATAATCTAGGCATGGAAGAAGATCTAAAGATGGTGAGAATAAAAAAGGCTTATAACCTTCAAGTGTGAGAAAGTATGCTTCAATTACTTCCAGAGTACAAAGATGTCATAACATGGAGTTATGATGAACTCAAGGCCTATGATCCTAAGATCATCACTCATGACATTCTGTTGAAACCTGATGCCAAACCCTTTCATGAGAGACAAAGACTAGGGAATCCCATAATTGAGCCTTTGATAATGAAAGAAGTACAAAAGTTACTTGATGCTAAAATTATCTTCCCAATCAGACATTCCACATGGGTTGCTAACTTGGTCCTAGTAAGGAAAAAGACTAGAGAAATTTTCCTTTGTGTGGATTTTCAAAATTTGAACTTGGCTCCTAGAAGGATAATTACTCATTTCCCTTACTCGATGAAGTGTTACAAATTATGAATGGGTCCATAATGATGTATTTTATAGATGGATATTTTGGATATAACCAAGTGATGGTAGATGAAGAAGACAAGTTAAAGAACGCATTTACAAAAAAATTAAGAACTTTTGCATACCAAAGAATGCCTTTTGGACTAATCAATGTAGGAGCCACATTCCAAAGAGAGATGGACAAAGAATTCAAAGGGATGATAAACAAGTGCATAGTTATCTACACAGATGACCTCACTATCTTTTCTAAAGATAGGAGTACCCATATTATAGAATTGAAAAAAGCATTCAACTAATGTTGAAAGTATGGTATATCTTTAAATCCCAAAAATTCTTCATTTGGGGTCACCAAAGGAAAGCTTCTTGGTCATATTATTTCTGAAGTTGGGATATCTATTGATGTTAAAAGGATAGAAGCCATTCTTAATCTATCACCTCCTCATAGTCCTGAAGAGCTGAAATATTTCTTTGGAAAAATCAATTTTTTACGTAGGTTCATTAGTGGATTTACTGAGATAGTACATCCTCTTAATGACCTACTCAAGAAAGGAACAAAGACTGAATGGGTTCCTAAAATAAAGAAATCTTTTGAAGACATCAAAGTAAGAATCTCTACGGCCTCAATTCTTATAAGTCTGGATTATGAGTTACTATTTAAAATCTCTTTATTTGCTTTAGAACATTTATGCATTGGGATTTTTACTCAAAAGAAAGATAAAGAGGATGGGATACCTATCATGTTCATGAGTTTCCTGCTAAAGAATGTAGAGTTGAATTATTCTATTCTTGACAAACATTCTTTCCCATTGATAAAAACAATTAAGAAATTTCTTCATTATATACTTAGGAGCAAGGTATATGCAGGTGTGCATGATCTTGTAGTTAATACATTGCTGATTTATAATAAACTAGGTGAGAGACAAGGAAAATGGATGACTATATTACAAGAGTTTGATTTGGAGATTCAACCAATGAAGTTTGCAAGAGAACAAGGATTAACCAAGATGATAGCTAATAATGAGATCGATAATGATAATAAAATTAGATTTGATGAAAAAATTAACACTAATAATCAACAAAATATCATGGTGTCTCAAGTGGATATTGATCAAGTGATAATCACTGATGTTTGGTACCAAGATATTGTTTACTATCTTTTCCAAAATCAATACCCCAAATGGATGAATAGTTCCTAGCATAGAGGACTCAAGATGAAATATAAATCCTATATGTTTAAAGATAGAAAACATTACAAAAGGAACTATGAGGGAATATATTTGAAATGTTTGGAATGAGAAGAAGTCAAAGAAGTTTTGGAGTAGTTTCATGATAGATATGGCACATGACACAGATCAAAAAAAGCTACACCACATATGATTTTCAGATCAGGTTATTTTTGGCTTACCATTTTTAAGGATACATTTGAAGATGTACATTCTTGTCATATTTTTCAAACAAGTTCCAATAAAGAGAGGCATCCAACTATGTCACTATAACCAGTGTTCAAGGTATGCCCTTTTGCTAAGTGGGGGCTAATCTTTATTGTTCTTGTAAACCCACCATCATTTACATGACATATGTTCATCCTTACAAAATATTAAATGTACTAGAAAAAAATTGAAACTTTTTGAAATTACACAACAAATGTGGTTATAAATTTCTTGGAAGAACACATGTTGTCACAAGGTTGGTATGTCATTCTTCTAGGTATGCGATAATGGATCATCATTTATGTCAATCTTCCTTACTCAATGGGCACTAGACAATCAGGTCATAATCAAATTCTCTTCTAATTACTATCCCTAAGGGAATGGTGTGGCTAAGTTCACCAATAAGAAGTTGATTAGAGTGATAAGGAAATTTCTATAGAAAAATCTAAAAGGTTGGCACACTCAGTGAAGTATGCATTATAGATGGATAGAGTCAAAATAAAAAATGCTTCGGGGACATCTCCCTATTTACTCATCTATAGACAAGAACCAATGTTCCCACTTAAAATTAGGATTCCAGTATTGGAATTTATGAAATGGTATGTTGAGGATGTGAATAGAGTTAAGATCAAATTAATGAATCTCTTGGAATTGGATGAGAAAAGAAACAACTTTGGAGCATATGGCAAAACATTAGGATTTCATCAAACCGTGGTTGGACAAGTGGGCCACCAAAAAATCTTATAGAATATCTAACCTTTTTCTCTTATGGGATAAGGAAAAAGAAAATTTGGGTAGTCACACTAAGTTTCAATGATTGTGGATTGGCCCTTATCAAATTGCAAAGATTTTGGGAGAAAATACTTTTAGGCTGATTTCCCTGCAAGGGGAATTGGTCCCATTTCATGTCAATGGCTAGTTCCTGAAACATTGCTTTGAGGCCTAAAAGTGGAAAATATTTCAAAAAAAAAAAGTATTTACTTTTAAATTTTTTTTCTATCTTTTCTTGTCAGTTTGGGGGTTAGGTGCAATTAGGACTCTTTCTTGATGTATTTCCTATACCATTTTCTTGGTTGTGACTTTTGGGAAGAAGTATTTCTTTGTCAAACTATTTAGATGATTTTTTTCCTATACCAACTAGAGGATGAATGTTACTTTTAGTCATAAGGGACTTTTAGTTTTTAGATCAGAATTGTAAATCAATTGTTCCCAACACTTTGCAAATTTATATATTATCTTGGTATTTTCAAATCAAGGTTGATGAAAACAAGGGATATTCTAAAACTTGCTAGTTTAGACAAAAGTATTTTCAAAGAATTGCTAAGGTCATTTTTTGGTATGAGAGTTTCCAAAAGTTCTTAAAAGAGGAAAAAAAGAATTATCAAACTAAAGAAAGAATATGAGAAATGACACCAATGCCTTGGCCATATAGTCTAAGCATGGTTATGGTATAGAAAGAAAACTAAAAAAGAAAAGGTGGTGTTAAGAATGAAAGATTACAAAAGGCTTGAGAAAGGTAATCTGACAATAAGGACATGCCTTCCAAATTGGCTATCCAGTATCCATACAAATCACTTCATGGAAGATTCAAATGGAAGCATGTGAGATCTATGAAGTAGAATCCAAAAGACTACTTAAGACCTAAAATGCAAAAATAATTATCCATTAAGAGCCCTTAGGAAAGATTCTTTCATCTAGTTAGATAGTGATTGATACAAATGATCTATGAGGATTCTTGTTGAATGAATCAATGGAATAGAAGATTGTTTCCAAGTTACTAGAAGCTCATAGTATTGAAATGTCGAAGGAAATAAACACATTGTGTAGACATTGAGCTTGAAGATTCAAGATTCTAAAGTTTTGACTATCAAGGAATTTGAAAGGCATTTGATGTGTTCAAGACTTAGTTTTTATTTGACACATGTCAAAAGAATATTTGCTAGTGAAGAAATACCTTTGTCATTTCTTCCCTTTTTTGGGTATATTTTTGTCTCCCAAACCCCTAGTCTAGGGCTTGGGTCATTTTTTAACTCTTCATGAGTCTAGGTCTAGCCTCAGTTTTAGATTGGGCAAGTTCACAGTGTTAGAGCCGGAGAAAATGTCAAAATTCTAAGTGTTTTAGTACATGAATGTGCACTAGCACACTTAGCACACATACACTATTTTCCAAGGTGTGCAAGTGCACTAAATACAAAAGTGCATACTCATCTCCCTTTGGATATGTGCACATGCACACTTGTGCATGTACGCACCTCTAAAGGGTGTGCACCTCCCTGACCTCAAGTCTGTATAAATTCAAGCCCCCTCTCCAACACGTCACTTATCTCTGCACTCCAAAATCTTCCACACCTATTTAGCCTTGCTAGGTGCACTCATCCCTTTAAAAAAAGAAACAAAAAAAAATGTTGGACACCAAAGGTGTAGACATGCGCACCTCTTCAAGGTGTACATGTGTGCACTTGTGTTCACTCGAGAAAAACTAAAAAAGAACCTAAGACTAAGAGAACACCAGAAGGTGCACACATGCACACCTCCTCAAGGTGTGCATGTGCACAACTTCTACTTCAACTTAATAAATGAAAATAATGTTAGAAATAATAGTCCACCAAGATAACTGAGAAGGGGGGTGAATCAATTATCCAATTAAAAATTTATCAAACTTAATTAATCTTAACCATCCAATCAAAGTAAAAAACAACCATAACAATATGCACATACACAATTGCACCAAATTTTTTAACTAGAAAAATCATTGATCAGAGAGAAAACCTTGGTGGGAATGATGCCCACAAAGATATATTGATATATATTCCTTGTTAGAGGGTGGGCCCTATTAGGAGTCTATAAACACATTTTGTACATAAGAGTCCTTGTTAGGAGACTCTGAATCCCTGTTAGGAGATTCCAACCTTGTTAGGAGTTTTGCCAACCCTATTAGGAATTGTAAAAGGTAGAAGGACTTGTTGTCAAAAAAAATTTTGGGGCAAGACCATTGAACTTCATTGTCTAACTGATCTCTCAACTATTCCTTGTAGAATACTTGTTCATACTGTTCTTTAATCACTGAACTTTACTGTCTAACCGATCTCTCAACTATTCCTTGTAGAATACTTGTTCATACTATTCTTTAACCTATTTCCTCTATCTTTTCAACCAAACCAATTAGTGTCAGACCTTGTAGACTAGGTCATGGACCTCGGATCCAAATATCAAAACTCAAATCTCAGAATAAAATGTTAGCAGCTAAGTTCTCTCCAACTTTGCTCAGCTCTACTTATCCTCATATTTTAACTTGTTTCTCTTCTATTCCACTCTTTGTACTTCTTTCAATTGTTCATACATTCATATGTAACAAAGGAAAATGTCCTTCCTTTATACTAAATCCATAAAACAATTCCCTGAGTCAGCTATTACACCTTCTCAATTAATTATTATAGGACCTCATTAAGAACACATTATACTTAGCAATAGCATTAATTTGTCACACTGTAAATTGAATAACTTCCTGTACATGTAATATTATGATGAAAAAGCTTAATCATGTCATTTCCAACATTTATTCTACATACCTTTAACCTTACTTCTCAGGAATAACAACTCTACTAAGAGATATAACAAGTTTACTAGAACATGCTTCTGTAAACTCTATCTTAGAACAATCTTCACCAAAAACTTGGATAAATCCTTCCAAACTTAACATTTTATGCTTCCAAGGTTAGCTACATATAATAGACACTTAGTAGTAGATCTCTTTAACCTCAATTAGTAAAAATGCTTAATGATCTATCCATACCAACTTGATCTTTACCACTATTCTTCTGTTAGATACCAAAAAAATTTGCTATGTTGACATCAATGAAAATGTAGTCATGAATGTAACATATCATCATGATAATGATCTAATCATGTTTTTATAATATCTTCCCATAGAAGTATCATCAACATTCATGCTTCTAAAAAAGACACCTGAGGAAAGATGGGCATGTGTGCAACTCCCCATGGTGTGTACATGCACACCTTTTTAAAGGAAACCTAATGCATATAGGGTGTGCATATGTGAAACCCACTAAGGTGCACACATGAACACCCTTTGTGCACTCCTATGCATCAAGAGCTAAGTAAAATCCCCCCTTTGCACCTTCCACAAGCACATATGCACACCTCACCAAAGTGCACGCATGCGTAGGTGCACAACTGTGCTTAAATAGTCATAGAGGAACCATTTAGTTCACCTAGCTCACCTATAAGGGTGCATTAGGTGCATTTTTTTTGAATAATAGGGCTATATGGGGGATTAACTAGTTTTTCACTAGTATTGGGGCATTTTTGCTAGGTCTTTTTTAGTTAGGGTTTGTGTTTATGTTTAATTTTAGCTTTCCAAACTAATGTCTACTTTCTTGTGTAGATAAAATATTTTCATCATCATCTTCAATGGCCAAAAAGATTGCTCCCAAACCTATAGTTTTTAAATACCAAGGTACATCGAGGAAATCCTACTTTCAAGATGGACATTTTGAAATCATAGATATGGAGCTTGGACATATTGACTAGAATTCCTTTCTTACCATTTGCAATAAGGCAAGAAAAAAATCCATAATAGTATTAGCATTAATCAAATCTAGGCTTGTCAATGCAGTGTCACATCCTACTTTTGTACAATCTTCAAAACTCATCACGACTCTTGCAAAAAACTATATCATTGAAGAAAAATTTGTTAAGAGTGTTATAGGACAGATAGTCCTAGACCTTCAATCTCAAAGCATCAAGAAAGTGTTGCACTTTCCCAAAGCTAATTAGTATTTACATATTTCTTATGAAGGGGCTGAAAGATGGTATCAAGAAAATGAGAAGGAAGCCAAAGAGATAATTCAATCATCTTTCTTGATTGATAGAACACTAGTGAGCTCTAGAGTCTGCAAGGTAAACATAACCTATGGATATAGGAAGGATGACATGGGATATGCCATCATGCCTTTAAGAAAAATCATGGGCCTACTGATAGCTGGAGATCTTCATATCTAGATAGTCCATTTCATAGAAACCATCCAAATGACCAAGAAATCAATTGAATGGACCACAATGTTGAGTAATAACCTAGATGAGTAGCTAGTAGCTATTAAGGTTGACCCCAATTCTACATGACATCAATTTTGGTGTACTTATTGGCAGCCAAAATAACAAACTACCTAGGAATTTACAAAAGAGGTAGCATGCAAGATTCTAATGCATGGCCCTATGTGGTATATTGTCAGCTAGTGAATAAGAAAATATTAAATTAGAGAAAAGAGTACATGATAATGAATGAAAAATTTATATTCACAATCATTTGATTCATAGAGTGTGATTATTCCAAAACGATGTTAGTAGAGGCAAAAATGAGAGTTACAAAGATTGGTGCCTATCACATCTACTTTAAAACATTCACCTACTTAAGGGTAGCTGGTACCATGGTTAACCCAAAGAAGCTCTCGAGATATCCATTAGATAGGCTCATTTTGTTGGAGATTGCTTGGAAACTCACATCTGCATATGATAGAGTGAGGAAAGATCACAAGAAGACATGGGTATGAGTAATCACCATAGGTACTTTCGAGGTCAAGAATAAGAAATACATCATGACCTTTGATTTAGAATGGGATCTGTATCCATTAGAAGAGTAAAAATCCACTCACCCTTATTTTGACAACATAGGGATGGTCATGCATGTGGCAGGGAAGCAGTTTGTATATGAAGATGCACTAAAGGATCACTGGATGAATGCAATAGATGCCTATGATATCCAAATAAGGAATTATTGTAGAATGACTCTGTATTTGATAAAAAAAGGCCTTGAAAATAAATATCCCACTCAAGGCTATTGAGAAAGACATTAAAGATGTCTTGGATCCATTGTACAATCTAGAAAAAATCTATGACAGGCCAATCATAAATGTAGAGATTGACAGGGATGAGAATAGCGACATCAACAACAGATCTTGCCACATAGTCCAACTAATGAGGGAATGGATCAAGAAGCATTTCAAATGTGATCCAATTCCATAGTTTGTTCCTCTACAAGCCATAACACAACCTACCAAAGGTAAATGTGTAAAAGTTGTAGTAGCAACTTTCCTAGCTCAATCCTCAATAAGGTTGGAAATAGTTCATCAACATGAGCGAGAAGTTGAGTATTTTAAAGAAGGTAGAGGATTGAAAAGGGAGAGAGGGGCAAAGGGTAAGAAAAAATAGCTCTAGCCCAACTGCTTTAGTAATCACTACAAAATCTTGAACAAGTAGAGCCTCAAGATGACTTGGCAGCCAAGAGACTAAGAAAGTGCCTCCACAAGGACAAGAACATGAATAAGAAGAATAGAGCATTCCACTAATAGGTTAAGATGAAGAAGCCCCCCACAACTCCTAAAAAGACTATTTCTGATCCCACTATGGGAGGGACACATAGGAGAAGAATGAAGAAAAATAATACTCCTCCCCCATAGGTGGCCAAAACCATTCCTAAAGTTGAAGTAGAAGAAGAAGAAGGGGAAAAAATTGAATATGTCTACTTGAGTCAAAGGACTCACTTAAGTAGGGCCACAAAAGAGGAAAGAAGAAGCTCCACTGTAACACTAGTATCTATTCCAAAAGAGCCTATTCAGGTTACTACCTCAAAGAATGAGCAACAACAGTGGACTATAGACATGAGGGTCAAGAGATAGATGTCTTTGACCTCTATGATTTTTATTTCATGCCAATTGGCACTAAGATGGTGTGGGAGAAGATACAAGATACTCGATCATATGAGTCAATCCATAGGATAGGATTGGAACTGATTACCACCTCTTCCTTAAGGGCCTCTAGGCCTACCATCACTATCATCTCAAGATTTGTCATTCATAGACAAAAGCTCAATAATGCCAATTCCTCTTGTTACAAACTTAGAAGAATAGATAGTGGAGGAAGAAGAGCCCCAAAAATTGCAAGATGATGAAGTATTAGAGGAGGGGAAAATACATATAGAACCTCAACAAAATACTCATAATAGTAAGACTGGGACCTTATGCCAAGCAAGTAAAGAGACTCAAAATGATGATCTCTCTCAATGAGAAAGGACTCCAAAGAGGATTGATGTAGGAAATGGACCTACAGTACAAACCCCCTCTTTAGTTAAATATATGTCTCCATTGGGTACTACACTTGCGTTACTAAATAGGGAGGTCATGGTTCAACAAAATATATGTCATGTCCCCTCTTTTAGCTCAGTCTAGCAAAGATGTGAGACAGTTTATTATGGGGTCTTGTAAGCTAAGAGGGTTGGATAGAGACCCAATATGGTTATTTAGTGTTGGGGACTTGATGTTCTGGTAGTTATTGATTATTTGGGAGATGTTCCTTGTTTTTAGGAGGTAGTTCCTACTTTTCAGGAGGTATGATCTTGTCCAAGGTTGGGTCTCCATGAGATTACTCTTTAAGTTCAGTTTTAGAGGGATACAACTTGTTCCCTATATTTTAGAAGCTAGCATCCCTAGATTTTAGGGATGAGACTGCTAGTGGATCCTTGATTTTTGACTTTAGTCACATATTGGTGATAGGATGATTTTATGGTTTGTGATGTTAGTTGGGAATTTTGTGTCTATTTGGCTTATATTTTTAATAGTTCAAAAGTTAGCATTTAATAATTAAATAAGGCTAAGTTATTAGCCATTTTGGAATAATAAGGGGCTTTTTGGCCTCATTTGGATGCACATCCTATGGTGTGATAGCTTGTTGGAAAGGTCTCAAAATTCTCTAAATCTTTCTCTTTGGTCTCAGGGAAATTTAGTGAACAAATTTCTATCTATGAGGAAAAAGGTAATTTTCTAGTAACATGACCACTTTAAAATAAGAAATTATAATAGTTTCACTACCCAACACCTCTTGGAGACACTTAGGGTTCGATTTGAAATTGAGAGGGGTTATAAGGAGATAGAAGCTTCATTCTAAGTTCATCTTTTGCATATTTGACAACTTGTTTATGAATTTTCTCTGAATGGGTGATTTCTAGTTTGGAACACAAACCCTAGGTTGGTGATTGGCTGGGACATAGCCCTCAACAATATTTGGCACTGAATCTCTTTGGTATTGTCCATGGTGATTAAGGATAGAGACGTCATTTCTCATTGGAGTTTTAGCATGGCATATCATCTTTCCAGTTGGGACATGGTTCATTATAGCTTGTGGGACACCATTTGTAGTAGATACACCACGTGGTGTATAGAATATTGCTTGTATTCACCTCCAAATGTATGTTGGATTTGAGAACAATCTTCACCTTCTAGTTTTACATCAAATTTGTATGTGAGCTTTGGGAAATGCATTGGATTTATTGCTTGGCTCTATAATTCAGACAAATTTGCTTGGTACAGTTTGCAATAATTCTGATTTTTACTAAATACCTTATTTATTTCAATCATGTTTCATGATTTTTTTCCCCTATTCCTTTCTATGTTGTAAAACCATTAAAAAAAAAAAAACAAACTTTTTTGCACTTCTATCTAGTTCTACAAGAAAACATAAATAAATAGGAAAATAGATTTAAAGTCATAAAATTATAGTAGATCAGTAGAAGAGATCCATCAAGGATCTTTTAGTGGTATCAAAGCCTACATTTTTCCAACCTATAGGGTTTGTGAGAAATTTTCACAACATATTTCATAAAAAGTCTTGATAATTCATTTCTACATCTGGGTACTAGCTAAAAAGTCTTGATAATTCATTTTGGGATCTAGGTCTTGGATAAAAAGTTTTGATAATTCATTTCAGCATCTGGGTACTAGCTAAAAAGTTTTGATAATTCATTTTGGCATCTGGGTACTGGCTAAAAAGTCTTGATAATTCATTTTGGGATCTAGGTATTGGATAAAAAGTTTTGCTAATTCATTTCAACATCTGGGTACTAGCTAAAAAGTTTTGATAATTCATTTTGACATCTAGGTACTGAATCAAAAGTTTTGATAATTCATATTAGCATCTAGGTAGTCACTAGTTGGTGGATTGAATACAAATCTATGCATCCAAGAGCTAAGATACATAAATTTTATACGCACTGGAGAGCTTAACTTGAGCAAGGGTTTGGAACAGACTAGGAACCTATTATGGTAGAAGAATAGGTAGGCAGTAGAGGGAATTAGGATGATGAAGAGAGAGAGATGGTGTAGACCCTATTTACTACTCAACCCAGGACCACTCAGGATTTAGAAAGATTATAGGATACCTTGGAGCATTTAGAGATGGGTGGATATAGAGGCAGGTGAAGTAGATTAGTTTTAGTGGTTGGTAGTCAACACAACCATTAGCCCTATTCTTTTGTTGGGAGCTCCCTTCATTCCTCTAGGTAGCATCACCATCATAAACCTACTATGAATAGACTGTTTCTTCCTCAATTCATACTAGGTGAATGGCCAACATAGGTGGAACCACCAGAGGTGGGATTCTAGGAATCAAATTTGGCAACCACAACTAAGTGGAGAGCTCTACCTACTGAGGTTAGGGATGTCTTCCCTCTTCCCCAATATTGTGCATAGCTTAGAGATATAGCTAGGTT
Source organism: Cupressus sempervirens (assembly GCA_028749045.1). Lineage (NCBI taxonomy): Eukaryota > Viridiplantae > Streptophyta > Pinopsida > Cupressales > Cupressaceae > Cupressus > Cupressus sempervirens. The sequence goes on along the minus strand of CM053788.1, from coordinate 530,323,125 downwards.
TAGGGGAAATCATGGTTATAGACCACCATAGTAGTAGTAGAACTATGACCTCAATAGAGCTATTGGGAAGATCACATTAGCTACATATAATGGCTCAAGAGATACAAGTGCATGAGCTTGGGTTCACAAGTTGGATATATATATTTCATTATGGCCTATACCTAAGCATGAGGTTATTCAGTTTGATGTGTTACGTCTAGAGGAGATTTCCTATTATTAGTGGCACTATGGATTGGTTAACTAGGATCATGCCTTAGTACATTCCTATGCTGAGTTCACCAGGTGACTCATTACATAGTTTGACTATAAGGATACAAAACTTTAATATAGAGAGTTGGCTCATTTGAGACAAACTAGTCATGTAGAAGCTTATATTAATAAGGTCCAGTGCATTGTAGTTATGGTACCTGATATGACATAGAGGGATTGCAAGATAGGCTTAAGAGATTGGTTCATGCTTTCTAGGCGGCCACTCTTAAGGATTTTATTGATGTGACATTGGGATTGGACACCACTCTGACCTCTTATCAGACTAATAAGAAACCATTAGGGAATATACAGGCACCACAAAGACCTCCTTTACAGGCTAAGGAAATGCCACCTCCACCTCCCAAAGTAGACCTAGATTCTATAAATGAACTAAGGAGGAGGAAATTGTGTTTTTCTTGTAAGGAGCCATGGTACAAGGACATAGGTGCTTTGGGCAGGGAAAGACACATCTTATTGAGGTCATATCAGATGTGGATGAGGAGGAGGTTCGAAATATAAATGAAAAAGATGATGTTGTCCAAATTGAGCTCGAAGATGCTAAGGTAGCAGTCGCAACACAAGGGACTATGGCTATGTTGTTAGGTTCACCAATGATTCACCTCTTCTATATCTTGGGTATGATCCATGGGCATACTGTGTATTATTTGGTGGATAGTGGGTCTACACATAATTTTATAAATACAAGAATAGTAGAATGATGTGTTCTGCAAGCACAAAATTTTCCAGGAATCAATGTGACTATGGCCAATGATCTTACTCTATAATGTATCAAGGGTATCCCATAGTTGAGCATAGGCATGAAGCGATACACCTTGATATGTGACTTTTACATGTGTGATCTAGGGGGCACAGATGTAGTTTTGGGTGTACAATGGTTGTAATACTTGGGGAGATACAACCAAAATTTTAGGGCGAGATAATTGGAGTTTATAGTTGGGAGAAGGAAGATCATGCTCAAGGCATGCCCACTTCTATCTCACAGTGGATCAGCTAGGAGTATGATTACTGTTCAAGACTTAGATAGTAACAATTATTTGATCATAACCCCATCTCCCTCAATATCTCAACACATAGGAGTGGGTGCCTTAGATATGCCACGAAGATTGTATGAGGTTTGGGATGGTTTGTATAATAGAACTATTTTGGGACTGACTACTGGTCTGAATTTTGACAAGAGGACATGATGGCCATTAGTTTGGAGTCTTTGGCATGAGGGTATTTAGCGGTGGATACTCTACTATGATGATGTGATCTACTTCACTTCTACACCTTATAGTGGGGAGTATGTTTGTCCTAACAAGACACTTCAGTTTTGGGGTAAATTAGTGCTCTGTATTTGGATTGCTTGGGATAGTGGAGGATTAGTGTTGTATTGCTTGTGGGCAAGCATCTTCAAGAGAGGAGGACTATCGTGTCCCCTCTTTTAGCTTAGTCTAGCGAAGACATGTGAGTCAGCTTATTATGGGGTCTTGTATGTTGATAGGGTTGGATAGAGACCCTGTATGGTTATTCAGTGTTGGGGACTTGATGGTCTAGCAGTTATTGATCAGTTGGGAGATCTTCTTTGTTTTTAGGAAGTAATTCATACTTTTTAGGAGGTATGATCTTGCCTAGGGTGGGGTCTCCATGAGATTACTCTTTGGGTTTAGTTTCAGGGGGGTAAGGCTTGTTTCCTAAATTTTAGGAGCATCCCTAGATTTTAGGGATGAGACTGCCAGTGGATCCTTGATTTTTGACTTTAGTCATAGATGGGTGATAGGATGATTTTATGGTTTGTGATGTTATTTGGGCACTTTGTAGCTATTTGGGTTATATTTTTAATATTTCATAAGTTAGCATTGAATAGTTAAATAAGGCTAAGTTATTAGCCATTTTGGAGTAATAAGGGGTTTTTTGACCTCATCTAGATGTGCATCCTATCGTATGATAGCACATTGGAAAGGTCTTGAAATTCTCTAAATCTTTCTCTTTGGTCTCTGGGCAATTCAGTGAACATATTTCTTTCTATGAGGAAAAAGGTCATTTTCTAGTAACATGACCACTTTAAAATAAGAAATTATAACAAATGTAAAAGCATAGATCTATGTCACCATTTATGATACCAAAACCTGTTTTGGTCAAATCTAATTTCTCTATCAAAACTCATTTTAAAAAAAAAACTAAAAATACCCTTTTATAGATCTTAGATTCAATATTATCATTATATAAATTTTTGAGTGTTTTGATTAGTTACAATATGTTATAATCTCAAAATATTATAAGTTGATATTTCAACATTTCAGAAGATGATGCCTCAAAAAAGGAAAATAATAATAAATCATATAAAAAAAAATTAAAAATTATATTTATCTCTAGAGGAGAGAATCCTCTTCAAAAATATGTAATTTTTTTCAAGAAGTTATAGATTTGATAAGGAAGTTTTGATAGGAGGAAAAAATTGTTGGATTCTGATAAGGTTGAACTTGAATACTTATAAAAAAGAAAATATACATCAAAATTAATTATTTCTTTTTCTGCTCACTAGCTATACATGTCATCTATAAGATATTTTTAAATCAGAACAAAAATAGATGATTTACATATAAATGTTTGACAAGAACTACACCCTATATATTTTATAGCTAAAAAGGGGAGTCCAAAATAAAATAAAATAAATAAATTCTTACTCAAAAAAATTATAAAAATTGTAGGCATAAAATTCATCCAATTCTACACATTTCATCAGTTTACATCATCTTCATATGTTAAACACAAATACCATTTCTTTTGTCATTAATGTTGAATTATCAGATTCTGATATCCCATTTCTTCATAAAAGGTGACACAAGTTTGTGCTTTTACCTGTGCTTTCACTACATAATGCCACTTGGAGACACTTAGCATTTGATTTTCAATTGAGAGGGGTCATAATGAGATAGAAGATTCATTCTAAGATCATCTTTTGCATATTTGACAACTTCTTAATGAGTTTTCTCTTAATGGGTGATTTCTAGTCTGGGATGCAAACCCAGGTTAGTGATTGGCTGGGATGTAGCCCTTAGCAATCTTTGGCACCGAATCTCTTTGGCATTGTGCATGGTGATTAAGGATAGAGGTATCAATTCTCATTGGGGTTTCAGCGTGGCATATCATCTTTCTAGTTGGGACATGGTTCATTGCAGCCTATGGGACACCATTTATAGTAGATACACCACATGGTGTATACAGTATTGCTTGTATTCACCTCCAAATGTATGTTGGATTTGAGAAAAATCTTCACCTTCTAGTTTGACATCAAATTTGTATGTGAGCTTTGGGAAATGCATTGGATTTATTGCTTGGCTCTATAATTCAAACAAATCTACCTGGTATGATTTGCAATAATTCTAATTTTTATTGAATATCTTATTTATTTTAGTCTTGTTTCATGGTTGTTGTTCCCTATTCCTTTCTATGTTATAAAACCATCAAAAACAAACATACCTTTCTGCACTTCTGTCTAGTTCTATAAGAAAACATAAATAAATAGAAAAATAGATTTAAAAATATAAAATTACAGTAGAACAACAGAAGAGATCCATCAGGGATCTTTTAATAAACAACTGAATGTAACTACCGAGGAGGGAATGAATGAGCTAGTAAAAGCCATCAAGAATCCCAAGTAACCTACATGTGATGCATGACCACTAGTCTTTATTATGAAGAACCAAGATCAAGACTTTCTTGCACACATAGCCATCCCTTCTCCACATGCTAACATTGAGGATTTGATTCCTAATGATTATCAAATCAAGGAGATCCTATTAGGAAGGCCCATGATAGATGCCACCAAAGTATTGATCACTACATGCATAAAAGAGGTGTTTAGACACATGGATTGAGATGAGTCTGAGTTGATACTATTGTGGAAACAAAATGAGATTTTGAGAGGCTTCTTGCATGGATTTGTGGGCGTAATATACCTAGATAATCTATAGATCACTCTTTCTATGGTAGTAGAGAGAAAAGAGAAGGGGATTGTGCAGTTGGATTCATTTTTGGGAGCATGTCAGCAATGGCATGACAATTTTGAAGAAAAGGGTGTACAAATAATATAGGGAAATTTAAACCTGTTACACTATATTCAGTTGAGCGAGGATAAATTGGTGTCCATAGTGAACAAAGATTTTGGTTTGATGGATGAGGTAAATACCTGGGAAAAAGAACTACAAACTTTCATAGAGGTGTATAGACAATTTTGAAGAAGTAACATGGCACTGATAGTTAACTACCAGTTCCTAATTTAGAGCATTCCATGCATCAGAAACACATTTTGATGATAGTTCAACTCCTAGAGACATCAAGAAAAGGTCATGATTCCTTTCTAGAGCTTCAAGTGACTCTTAGATCCTCTTGCAACTTCCTTCTTCTTATCTCCTTTTATTATTTAAAGTCATATAAAGGCTTGTAAACTAATTAATGATATAAACAAAGGCAGGGACCTTCTTAGCACCATTTAGAGAGTCAAGCTATAATTAGATTTGTTTTATTATTTTTTAGCATGTTTTTGCATTTTAATAACTCTCACTCTCAACAAAAAAAGAAGATATGTGTTCTTATAAATACATGGATGTAATATGTACCTGTGGCCATTATTATGATGTAATATATATGATATTGGTGCTCTCATTTTAAGTGTAGCTATTCTTGTTGGAGTGTGTTATTTGTGTGAATGTATGTTCATGAATAATAATGGAGACAATGGTTTTATTGTGTTGTTATGATTGTGCAACCTTTTGGTTCTGGTGTTTGCCTCATTTTAATGAATTCTGCTGATGTACTGAGTTGGAGAAAAGATCGCCTATTGTTGTTGCATAGATTCTTGTCTTGCATGAGTGCACTTTCCATGGCCTTGTGATTTGATGAGAAGTGAAAAATCTTTTTTTTATTATTGAGTTCCCATCGATGATTACATAGTGAAATTGAGGAAGCATTGCTCCTATTTTCATTGGTTCCCTACTTAATCTTTTTGATGATTTAACTTGTAGATGTGTTGTTACTATGGTTTATGTCCATTAGGAATTTTTCTTTCAAGTTATTTTCTTTAATATCTCATTACCTTATCTTTGTTATTTGTTTTGCTAATACTTGGTTAAAAAAGGAATTTATATATTTTTTGGAAACATGAATATTGATGATATTTCTATGGGGGAGTATTGTAGAAACATGATTAAATCATTATCATGATGATATGTTACAGTCATGACTGTGTTTGTCATTGATGTCAACATAACAATTTTCTATGGTATTTGACAAAAGAATAGCCATAAGATCAAGTTGGTACAGATAGATCATTGAGTACTTTCAGTAGAGAGGTTAAAGAGAGATACTACTAAGTGTCTAGTATATACAACTAACATTGGAACCATAAGATATTAAGTCTCGAAGAAGTTATGTAAGTTTTGGTGAAAACTATTTTGAGATAGAGTTTGCAAAGACATGTTATGGTAACTTGTTATATCTCTTAGTAGATTTGTTATTATGTGAAGTTGAAGTTAAAAATGTGAAGAAGACATGTTGGTGATGATGTGGCTAAGCTCACTCATCATAATGATATGTTTATGAAAAGATATTCAAGTCGCAAGGCAAAAGATTAATGTTATCACTAAGTGTAACATGTTCTTAATGTGGTCGTATAATAATTATTTGAGAAGGTGTAATAGCCAACTTAGGGAATTTTTTTATGTATTTGGTATAAAGGAAGAACATTTTTCATTATCATGAATCTAAGAAGAAAATGATTATAACAATCATGAAGAGAATAATGTGAAGTTAAGCAGAACAAAGTGAAGGTGAAGGAAACTTCATGTTTGAGCTTTTATTATTTGATCCAAAGTTGGATACTTGGACCTGAGGTTCGTGACCTGGTCTACAAGGTCAGAAAGTGATTGATCTAGCTAATAGGACAAAGGAAAAAATTAAAATACAATACATACAATTATTTTGCAAGGAATAGTTGAGAGATCAGTTGGACAGTGAGTTTGGTGATCTTGCCCCATAAGATATTTGAACAGTTGGTCCTTCTATCTTCTACAACTTCTACTAGGGTTAGAATCTTCTATCAAGGATTAAAAGTCTACTAATAGGGACTCATATGTACTAAATGTTGTGATAGACTCCTAATAGGGTTCATCCTCAAACAAGGAATATTTATATTAGTACATCATCTTGTGGGCATCATTCCCACTAGGATTTTCCTTTGATCAAGGGTTTTTCTAGTTAACATATCTAGTGTAATTTTCTATGTGCATCTTGTTATAGTTATTTTTTACTTTTGTTGAATGGATAAGATTGTTTAAGGTCAATAAATGTTTTAATTATTGGATAAATGATTCACCCCTCCTCTCAGTTATTTTGGTGGACTATTTTTTCTAATAATTGGTATTAGAGCATCAGATCCTTGAAGATAAAGTTTATCAAATTTGGGAGATCCATGATAAACATATTTAGAAAAGATAAACCTACATTTGATAGAGGAAATTTTGACACTCAGATGATGGAAATTCTTGGTAACTTATCAGATTTGTGCAAAGAGAAGAGCACTAAGTTTTCAGATCCAGAATCCTTCTATTGTATACAAGAAAATAGAAGCACAAGCAAAGATAGATCTAGATCTATAGAAGATATAAAGATAAAAGGAAAGTATTGATCTACTTATCAAGAGAGAACTAGAAGGTATGACAATTTTTGTTTGTTGGAAATGTAAAGAATTTAGTCATTTTTTAACTACATGTCTTAAGAGATTAAGAAAAACTAGAAAGAGTTTACTTTCTGATAAAGTTTAAGAATTTAAAGCTAGTATAGAAAGATTCTTGAATGATTATGAGAATGAGATTGAATTGGTTAAGGAAAGGGAAGTAGTATAAGAGATAGCTTTGGTAACTATTATTGATCTAAAGGCTAACAATGAAAATGTGGAAGCTATCATTAGCAATGACTTATAGAATGGGAATCCAATTAAAGAGAAAAAATTCAATCTTAGATGAGAAGAAAGAGTTGTGTTGAAGACTCCTAAACATAATGGTATAGTAGAGAGAAGAAAAAGGTCAGTAATAGAAGTTGCAAGAGCTATGTTAGATGAGAATGATGTATCCAAGATATTTTGGAGAGAAGTTGTGAATACAATAGTCTACACAATGAATAGAGTGAAAATTAGGAAAGACACAAACAAGACCCCTTATGAATTGTGGTTTGGTCTGTCACCTACAGTTCAGTATTTCAGAATTTTTGGCAATAAGTGTTATATCAAAAGAGATGATGATTTTCGTAAGTTTGATGCTAGAAGTGATAAAGGTATGTTTCTTGGTTATTCATTGAAAAGAAAGGCTTGTAGATGTTATAATATTAGAACGTAGACTATTATGGAAACTGCAAATGTAAGAGTTGATGAGAAATTCAAGATAAAATAAAGAATAGTTGATTACAATTTAGATGATAATGTTGTTACTAAACCAAGGAATGATGAAGTATTCCTTGAGACTAATAATGATTTACAGAATGAAGGAGAGCTAAGATAGGAACAATGCTTGAAACCTTCAATAGAGCCAAGAGTTAGATAACAACTCCTAATTCGGGTAGGAATATGAGAAAGAATAATCCATTTGAGTAGATCATAAAAAGCAGAGACAAAGGTCTGATGACATGAAGCAAAATCAATAAAGAACTATGTTTGATATCTCAAGTTGAATCAAAGAATGGAGATGAAGCATGTAAAGATGACTATTGGAAACAAGCTATGAAAGAGGAATTAGATCAGCTAGTAAAGAATAAGACATGGGAATTGGTCCCCAGACTAGCAGATAAGAATGTGATAGAAACTATATGGGTATTCAAGAACAAGATGAATGAACAAGATGAAGTTGCAAGGAACAAGGCAAAAATGGTATGTAAAGGTTACTCACAACAACAAGAAATAGACTATGATGAAACCTATGCTCTTATGGCAAGAATAGAAGCAATAAGGTTATTCTTAGCATATGCAACATATAAGAAATTCAAAGTATATCAAATGGATACCAAGTCAACATTTCTGAATGGAGAACTTGAAGAAGAGGTGTACATAGAACATCCTAAAGGTTGTCCTTTGACAAACAACAAGGACATAGTATGTAGATTGAAGAAATCATTGCATGCTTGAAGCAAGTACCCAAAACTTGGTATGCAAGGTTAGATAAGCATTTGAAAAATCTTGGATATAGCAAAGGTATGGAAGATAGTAATCTCTATTAAAAAGAAATTGATGATGGATTAATGATTTTGGTAATATTTGTTGATGATATCATATTTGGAGGAAATGATGATGAGAGTGACAAGTTTTCATAAGAAAAGAAGAAGGAATTTGAAATGAAAATATGTAAACCCATTGGAACACCTATGGTAACTAGACATAAGTTATCTAAAAAGGATGAGACACCTACTATTGAACAGAAGAAGTGCAGATCTATGATCAGAGGATTGCAATATCTGACTCATACAAAGTCAGATATAGCTAATGTAGTTGGAATTGTTGCAAGATTTCAAGCTAATCCTAGAGAAGCACATTATGCAATAGTCAAAAGGGTACTTAGATACCTGAAAGGAACACCAATGTTCAGATTGTGGTATGATAGATCTAATGATTTCACTCTATATACTTATACTGATGCTAATTTGATAAGTAGTATGGATGATAGAAAATGCACCAGTGGTGGAGCCTTTTTTCTTGGAGAAAGATTGATTTCTTGGCTAAGAAAGAAGAAGGATTGTACCTCACAAAGTACAACAGAAGTAGAACATGTTGCAAAAAAAACAATAGTAATACATTTGTTTGGATGAAGTAGATCCTGAAGGATATAAGGATAAAATTCAAAGAACCTATTGTTATACATTGTGACAACACAAGCACAGTAAATATGTCTAAGGATCCAGTGTTGCATTCTAAGAATAAGCACATTTCTATCAAGTATCACATGTTGAGATAAATAGTTGTAGAAAAGGAAATTAGATTGGAGTATGTAAGCACTAAAGAGAAAATTGCAGATATTCTTTTCCCAAAGATACTTTTTAGTGTTTGTGAGGTATGCTAGGAGTTATTCACCTTCCTAAATTAGAGTAGATGATGCAAGAGTGTGCATCAGTCTAGAGTAATAGAACACTATTATTTGTCTAGACTAAATGCTAATGCTTTTTGTATGGGGGAGTATTTGTGATGGATAGAGTCATCTAGGAGTCTTGTTGGATACTGTGATAGACAGAGTCATCTAGGAATCTTATTGGATGTTGTTTTAATAGTTTCTTTGGACACTTCAGCAAGTAAGAGATAGTTGTTGCAAAGACTGTTGGTTGCTAAAACCTTTGACATTGATGTCAATGGGTGAGAAGTTTAGCATGAAAAATAGTTTGGACAAGTACAACATGGAAGAATGATTGATGAAGAGGATTTGAAATGGAAGAATGATTGATGACTTAAGGATTTGAAAAGAAAGGTTAACAGTCTCTTGCAATTGGTATACTTGGAACTAGATGTTTTTCATCTATGTTGCCATCAATGCCAAAGGGGGAGATTTTTGAACGTATGAATGCTGATGATATTCTTATGTGGGATTATTGTAGAAACATTATTAAATCATTATCATGATGATATGTTACATTCATGACTATGTCTATCATTGATGTCAACATAGCAATTTTCTGTGGTATCTGATAGAAGAACAATAGAAAGATCAAGTTGGTATGGATAGATCATTGAGTACTTTCAGTAGAGAGGTTAGAGGGATATACTACTAAGTGTCTAGTATATGAATTTGGGGTTAACATCTAGGATGTTGGCCGATCATGATTAAGTAATTATTTTCTTACCAAAATAATTCCTTAAGTTATACAATTCAATTTACTAACATGCTCTATTCATTTTTGTTAATTACCTATACTAGTAGTTCCTCTATTACTAATGTCATACTATTTGTACAAAACTATCCATTAACATATGTCATCATGACACTATCATCGATCATTCTTCAATTGTGCAAGAGCTAGCTTGAACTTTGTCATCCATACATACAAAAAGTATCTTTGCATTGTTGCAAACTATCCAATTTTTAGATAATTTTCTATCACTAATTCATAATGAAATACCAAAATGTTTATGTTACCATAAATGACAACACTACCACATCTACCTAGTCATATTGCCAACAATAATGGTGTACAGTATATGAACCAAATTTAGGAATGAATGTGTGCAATCAAAATTGTTAGAGGAGTCATCAATAATACTAAAGTTGTAAGTAAGGCTCCTAGAACTATCTTACCTATTTATACCATTAAAGTTTATACAATTTAGGAAGTTAAAGCAACATCTAGTACTATTCTTACCCTTGATGGTTTAGTTGGTTGTTTAACAACATATGAATTGAGTAATTTTGATAATAGTTTGCCTACACTTGGGGATTCTTCTAGGACTTAACTAACCATTGGTAGTTCAAATAAATAAAAGAGTAATAAAGATGAAAGTGGGTAAGAATCAGAAGAGGATATGGATGACATTGAAACATTTCTTTCAAGGAGGTTACTAAGAGGTAAAGGTAAATTGCCCCCGATATGTTTTAAGTGCAATAAAGTAGGTCATATTGCTACTAGTTGTCCTAACAAGAGAAAGAGTGATAGAAATGATAAGAAGGATAGTAACATTGGTATAGGATTTATTATTGAGAGGGGGAGTAGGTGGGTGAATCCATTATCACCAAATCAATAATTTCTTCTTTCTTTTTTATCTTCTAAAATATCTACCGATAAGATTCAATTATACCTATAGTGCTATTACCAGTTAAGTGAGCATCAAACCAAAATAAATAATATAGTCATCCAAACAGTAGTAACACCAATATTTATATCATGGAAATCCAATTTGGGTGAAAACCACAGTGTGAGAATGGTGCTCACAAATGTTGTACTCTTCTAAAATACACTCTGTTAGGAGCTTTCCCTATTAAGGGTAACAAAACACTTTTAAATTTACCTTGTTACAAGAGTTTCCTCTAGATCTGTTAGGATCTTTACTCTACTAGGAGTAACCTTGTTAAAGGATTTCAACACTCTAATCTAGAATACCACCTTGTTAGAGTTTTTACAATAGACCAATTAAGGTTGCCCTAAAGTAATCTATGATTTTCACTACCTTGCTATATCAGATCCAATAGTGCTCTTCAATACATTAACATATCATTCACCACTTTCTTCACTTATAACACACATTTTTATCTATTTTCTCTTATAGCTCTTCCACTTCAAGATGATATTATTTTCTTCTTCTTTCCTTTCCCTTTTATACTTCACAAACCCTAAACCTAATTCGAATAATCACAAGCCCATCTCTCCATGTTTGTAGAGGATTCTTGAACAATCTTTAATTACTTGACCTAAAACTTGACTTGACTAAATCTCTGTTTACCAATAAAAGGCTTTGGCATCGATAATCCTTATGTCTATGATAATCTAATAAGATAACCCATTGCTTAAAAATTATTCCATTGATCATTCTAGTTGTTACTCAATAATATGCCTCTTATATTTTCTCCTTGGTTCCTCAATGCTCCAACCAAGAGGCTTGCTAAAGACATGAAATAGTATATCATCCATTTGACATCAATAATAAATAGTATAATTAATGATCAATACAATACATAACTTTTTTTATTCTATCAACAACTTGTAAATATGTTATGCCAACAATCTCCCCCTTTGCCATTGATGGGAAACCTTTTTTAATGTAGTTCTTGTACCAAAAAACTGATCTCTACCATACAAAATGATCTGTCTTTTTAGATTATTCTCTTCATCTTATAATTTCTATCTCTTCATCACTTTTCCTTATATATTATGTAGTGCCTGCCCCTAGGTCACAATTTTGTTATCATTGTCGAAATCTTTAGGGCTAGTTTTATGTTGATGGTTAGCAGCATTGTTTTGAGACTATTAGATATTGTGCTATGGATTCAGTTGATATATGATGAGATTACTTAGACTCTACATTTCATGTATGCATGATGATTATTACATTATTTTCAGTTATTGATTAGTTAGATGGTTTATTATCACATGTGTTTTCTTATGGATACTTACCCCATACTTTCATGTGTATGGTGTGTGTGTTTGTTCTTGGATGGCGTTTCTGATGTGGTTAAGGAAGGGAGTCGTAGTCACCTACTAGTCGAGATCTACATGATACACCACTTCCTACCATTTCCTATTTAGCTTAGTATATATTGTGCTTGTACATGCATGGATTTTATGCAAGTTGTAGGTACCGGGTATCGACTTCCCTGAATTGTCAAGATGAGCGTATCCGATTGCATTATCTTAATGGTAAGAGAGGGGAGATAAATTCTCAAGTCCAAATCCCAACCCTTTAAGCCATTTGTCCTAATTGGAAATTAGGACAAGTATCTGAGCTAAGTACCCTTTGAATGCGTCAGATGATGTAATTCATGATATTAACCCTTGGTTTGATTTTGTATGTATTTTGGCTATGATGGGTTTTCGTATTTTACTTTATGAGTCTTTAGTGTATTTTCTATTAATTAAGCCTAATTAGAAGATTTAATTAATGGTTTAATTTAATGGAAATTAATATGATATTTTAAAATTTATTTTATTTAATTAATTAAATAAAATAATTAAATTTGAAGATAAAAGTTATAATTTTAAAGTTGGAATGTGATAATATTTATTTAAGTTAATAAATATTTTAGCAATTAAGTTTCAAAAATGAATTTAAAAGTGGAAAAGATATTAAAATTATTAAAACATTCTAAATTGCATGATGTGTGCGTATGATTAAAATATAAATATATTAAGATAAAACAAGTGGATTTATCAAAGTGAGTGCATGAGATATAAAAATTAATAAATTAAATTGGAAAGAGTAAAGTGTATATTAAATTAATTAATGTGCATTATTCATTCACATAGGAGTTTGTGAATTCTCAGGAGTTGTCATGTAGGCAACACAGGAGTTTGCACTGTAATTATGCACGTGTTGTCAACAACACATGGTTTAGCGCACAAATTAAGCACATGGTGTCTACAACCTTATGACTTATCTAGAAGGTTGGAAAAGACTCATGCTTAGTTATCAACACCTTCTAGTTGTTTCTAGACACATTCTAGATGCATCTTAGAGGCCTTTATATAGAGGCTCTCCTAGTGTGTATGGACAAGCTTATATTCATTCGAGAAGCTCATATGCTTCTACAAGCACTCCTAGTCACTTGGAGATTCAATTGCTGGAGGAATTGTGAATGTTGAAGGAGGGAACTTACCTATGGACTCGGGAGGCATAGTGGATTAGCATCAGAGTCCAGCTAAGTACTCATGATAATTCCACATATTCCATTACTCTCTCTCTCTCTCTCTCTCTCTCTCTCTCTCTCTCTCTCTCTCTCTCTCTCTCTCTCTCTCTCTCTCTCTCTCTCTCTCCTATCTTTATTGTGATTGCTATACTGTGGAATATATATGCATGTTGATTCTATTTTCTTGCAAAGAAAACCAATGGAATATTTTAGAGTAAACCCATTTAGGAAACTCTCATCTCTCTGATGAAAGAAAATCAGTTCTAAATCAGGATTGGGGTTCGAATTAAAATTGTGAATTTTAGATTGACAAGGATTGAATTCTAAAATTGGATAGAAGATTGAAATGGAGATTTTAATTTGACAAAGGCTTCAAATATAAAATAGAAAATTCCAAGTTAGATTTAAATTGGTAGTTAATTTGATACCAAACAATGCATCTATATTAACCCCTATGTTGGAAGGGGAGTTTTATTTAAATTGATCATATATTAATAGATGCAATGTATTATATTGTTATATAAAATCAAATGGAAAATGTTATAATAAAACATTTATAAAATTTGTGTTTGGCAGAAATTGAATTGGGAGATTTAATTTTGAGCCTTTAATATATATATATATATATATATATATACACACACACACACGTTAGGGTCGGGGGGGAATTGACACCCGTGCCCCACCGCTTTGTACGACGCGACCTTTTTAATGCCTCCCAACTATGTGGTTTAAACTGGCAATTGTGGGCATAATTCCAAAAGTTTATAAAAATTTAATAAAGTTCATTTAATATAAAACTTAAAACTACACCCGCATCCTTCTTAACTCGGCGGTGGCGCAGGCTACTTGCATGATGATGCAGACCTATGATCTGCACATCCTTAGTACCACACATATTGAGAGGTTTGCAGTGATTAATAATTACTTTTCAATGTTAGTTTATTATTATTATCATATGGTTATTGTTATTAAAGTTTTATAAATTTTGATTTAGTTTTATTGAGTTATGTCTTATTATTAATTTTAAATTAATCGTACAGCTACAAGCCATTGGCTTGAATGCAAAAGTAAGTGTATACTATGTTAGATTGGTCTTAGTTTTTATTAAAGTTTGTTTGTATATTACATGTTAATAATCGTGGGTGGTGATAATTATATGTATTATATATATATATATATATATCTATGCATCCTTATTAATATATGTCATTAGACATTATTCAATATATCCAATGATTAACATGAATATTTGTTATCTAACAAATATCATATAGAAATGGCAATATACTATAATTGTTGTTATTATTATTTGTATTATGATAAATATGAAGTATGAATTTAATAATAGATTGTTAATTATTATTACATTGTAAAGAGATATTAGTTTGTTTGAAATTAATTAACAATGGATTGGAGATTCAATAGTTAATTATAAAATAGTTAAATTAACTTAATTTAAATGTAATTTCAATCACGGTCAATTGGTTGAAGGAGGTATACAAATTTTGAATCATGAATGAAATTGTATTTAATGAAGTTGACGATTATTATATAAGGGTATTTAAGGAAATTTCTTTTGAGAGATTATATTAGTGGTAATTCCATAAATGAATGAGTTGTTATTTATTAATAATTGTTAAGTTCCACAACTTATTCATGAGTGATAGTATAATAAGTTTTATATAATTACTAAATAGTTCAATTAAATTTTATCTAATTGAGACTAGTTAATAATTGAAGTATTTAAATGAGATTCAATTGAGATTGAGTTAGAGGGGAGATTTCAATAGAAATGAATTCATTTTTTGTCATAATGACAATTCCTAACAAATCAAGATTAAGTTCATTGAGAGGTTGCTAGTTATAAAATTTTAATGATTTGAGTGATTTATATTTATCCTTGGTGAGTCTTTTAAGGAAATTATAATCAAAAATTGATAATGAAGGATAACGTTATGTCTTAATCGAGGGGATAAGTGGGTTGACCTATAGATTAAACAAAGAATCCTAGACAAGTGAAAAGTAATTGGGAAATGAAATTGGAACCCCACATTTATCTCAACTGAGTGATTTAAACAAACCAAAACTGAAACCTTATATTTAGTGTCACCATGTGATGTCTAAAGAAAATCAAGACATGAGTTTCTATTTTTTTCTCTTTGCTATCTGTGTTTGGGCTTGGGTGGTCCTAGATGGTTGACCAGTTATAGGACGTCTACCAGAGGCTTGGAGGTTAAAATGTCCCTTTTTTGATTTTACGTGATATTTCAAGCCTCAAATCAGATTTTTAAAACCAAACAACCAATATTACAAAGATCCACCAATTTCTCAAATAAACCCAAATTAGGTATGTCCGAAATAGTGCCAAAAAACTTCACAACTTCACAAATTATTAATAAATCTGAAAATGGAAATTTTTATAGAAATTTCAGCAGCATAACAGCCTAAAAAATGACATTTCCAGATCTATATAGCCTTTAAACAATAGCTCACAAATGTAGGACAAAAACTATGCTCATCGGGCTCCCGAAATTAACACAAAAATGCCCGAAAACACCAAAAAAACACTAATAAACTATCTCAGAAGTTTAATCACGTCCCAATACATATATTTAGCTCTATTTTAACATCTTAAAATCTGAAATACAGAAGCAACCCAAACTGATATGAAATACTCAACTGAAAACACCAAACTCATACCAAAAAAATAACCCCGAAAACCCACAAATCTGCACTGTTTAGCATAAAGGCAAACTCTATATGAGCATGCACATGGAATGGCTTAAAAATCCCATCCTTAGCCTTTTTTAAAACCTAAAAACTCCCATTCTTGGGTCTCCTTCTCCACAGGTTTGGCAGCCTCTAAAGAACAACAAAGAAATGAGCAAAAATCAAGTTCTGGAATGAGCCCAAAATGCCTCCAAACCCCTTAAAAGAGGGCATAACCCTAACTCACGTCCAAGAGGCGTTAATAAAATATAATTTAATAATATTTTTAATTTATTAGTCCATTGGTTTCCAAAGATTAGCCCCTTTTGCCGAAACTTCACCTTTTTGGAGCCTGCCTGCCTTAGCAAAGTTTATTATTTTTAATTATTTTGAAAAGGGGACATGACAAGTCCTCCCCTCCCAAATATTGCTTGTCCTCAAGAAATGAAGGTTGGAATTCTCAAGAATATGTGCTCCTTCCCAAGTTGCATCCTCTAGTGGTAATCCTTTCCATTTGACCAAATGCTCTATGACGCTCCTATTTCTCAATCTTTTCTTTCTTGTGTCCAAAATATCTTCTGGTATCAAAACTAATTTCCCTTCATCATCAAGAGGTGGTAATTCTGTAGATACCATGGTTTTCTGGCCTAGAACCTTCTTTAGCCAAGATACATGGAAAATATTATGTATTTTGCTATTTGGTGGGAGCTCCAATTCATAAGCTACCTCTCCTACCTTCTTGATGATCTTATAAGGCCCATAGAACCTTGGCTTGAGTTTCTCTGCCCCATTCCTCTTCAAGGTGCTTTTCTTATATGGCTGCAACCTAAAAAATACCAAATCTCCCACCTCAAAAGATCTTTCAATCCTTTTCCTATCAGAATATAACTTTTTTTGGTTCTGTGCATGTTGTAGATTATCCTTGAGGGACCTTATTATGTCTTGACTTTTCTTGACGAAATCACTTGGTGCAGGTACTCTGCTATCAGAAAGTATTAGATCATCAAAGGAAAGGGCATCATAACCATAAAGAGCATGAAAAGGAGGCATACCAATAGACATGTGATGAGATGTATTATAACAATACTCTCCTAGATGTAACCATTTCACCCAAGCATGTTGTTGATTTGAAACATAGTTCCTCAAATATCCCTCTATCTATTTATTAACTATCTCTGTTTGTCCATCTGTTTGAGGGTGATAGCTAGTACTGGGAGTGAGTTTAGTTCCTGCCAAATGAAAGAGCTCCTTCCAAAAAGAGCTGAGAAATCTACTATCCCAGTCACTAACAATGTTTCTTGGCAAGCCATGTAATCTAAAAATTTTCTTGAAGAACAATTTGGCCACTTGTGATGCCTTGAAATCAGATGTGATAGGAAAGAAATGTACATACTTATTTAGTCTATCTACCACCACATATATGCAATCCTTACCTTGAACCTTGGGCAACCCAGTGATGAAGTCCATGGAAATACTTTCCCATTTTTGTTCAAGAATAGGAAGTGGCTGCAACAACCTTGCAGGAAAATTTTGCTCACTCTTGCTTTGTTGGCATACCATACATTCTTTAATGTGTTTAAGGAAATCCTCCTTCATACCCTTCCATGAAAACCGCTCTTGAATTTGCTTGTATGTCTTGAAGTATCCCTGATGACCAGCCAAAGGTGTGTCATGAAAAACCCTCAATATCCTCTCCTTAGTTTTTTATCCTGGCACTAAGAAGATCATGTTCTTGTAATAAATCAATTCATCAAAAACCTTGTACCTATTATCATCCACTAACTTATCCAAAATCTTGGTGGCAAAGGAATCTTTAGCATACTCTAAAATTATGGAGACTTTCCAATCAACAGAGATAGATGATAAGGAACACAAAGTGGGCTTTCTTGAGAGAGCATCAACAACCACATTATTCTTTCCTTTCATGTATTCAATATCAAAATCATAAGCTTGCAATTTGCTTGCCCATTTTTGTTGACGGTCATTCAAATCCCTTTGGTTCAAGAAGAACCTGAGGCTATTATGGTCTATCTTTGCAATGAATCTCCCACATACCAAATATTGTCTAAACTTATGGAGTACATGCATGATTGCCAACATTTCCTTATCATAGATAGAGTAACCTTTCTCTGATTGATTTAATTTTATACTCTCAAATGCTATTGGATGTCCCGTTTGAGTTAGGATAGCCCCTATACCTTCTCCAGAAGCATCACATTCAACAACAAAAGGTAAAGAGAAATCTGGAATTGCAAGCACAGGGCATGAACTCATTACCTCCTTAAGCTTATCAAATGTTTTTTGTGCCTCTTCTGTCCAAAAAAAAGCTCCTTTCTTTGTCAAATCAGTCAAGGGGGCAGCAAGCTGAGAAAATCCCTTGGCAAATCTGCTATAGTAGCTACACAATCCGAAGAAACCTCTCAACTGTGCAAGATTAGTGGGTGGAGGCCAATCCAAAATTGCCTGAATTTTTTGTTGATCAACCTGTACTCCTTTAGAACTTATAATATGCCCTAAATATAAGATCTCTGTCAAACCAAACTCACATTTAGATAGCTTAGCATAGAAGGATTGCTGCTCCAAGATTCCCAAAATAGTGTCTATGTGCTTTAGATGCTCTTTCTGTGTTTTACTGTAAATCAAGATATCATCAAAAAATACCAAAAAAAAATTTCGAAGATGCTGCCTGAATACCTTATTCACACAAGATTGGAATGTTGTAGGTGCATTAGTGAGGCCAAATGGCATAACAAAAAATTCAAAGTGCCCAAAGTGACATCTGAAAGCAGTCTTTTCCACATCTTCACTCCTCATTCGGATTTGATGGTACCCTGATCTTAAGTCAATTTTTGAGAAGTATACAACACCATGTAACTCATCAATGAGTTCATCTATGTGTGGTATGGGATACCTATTTTTTATGGTCTTCTTGTTTAGAGCCCTGTAGTCTATACACATTCTCATTGTACCATCCTTTTTCTTGACAAGTACCATAGATGATGCAAATGGACTAGAGCTAGGCCTTATGAATCCCATGTCTAGGAGTACTTGAATAGTTTTTTCAATTTCTTCCTTATAACCTCTTGGATGGTGGTATGGGGTTGTTATAACTGGTTTGGCACCCTATTCTAACTCTATAACATGCTCAAAACCTCTATCTGGTGGTAATCCTGGAGGCAAGTCATTGAAAACTATACTATGCTTATCAAAAATATTTTGAATTTCAAAATAAAAATTACCTTGATTCTTTGGAGAGCTTGTTGGATGGATTATGACTCCTACTGCCCATGCTACTTGTTCTCTTTGAAAAGTCCTCTCCAACCTCTTTGCAGAGACCGCCTTAGGTGCTCCATTCAATAAACCTCTCAATATGACTTCTTTCCCATTGGAATGAAATTTAAACTCCATAGTTTGATGGTTCATGTAATAGCCTCCAATAGAGTGCAACCATTGAACACCCAATACAAGATCTATCTCCCCAATACCAACCACATAGAAGTCATCACATAACTCATAATCTCGTAAGGTCATCTCGAGTTGTTTCACCACCCGTGTGCAAGGCATAGTGAATACATCAGCTACAGTAACATTGAATCCCTCAAAATCTTCTGCTTTAAGCCCTCTTTTCATGACAAGTCCCTCATTAATAAAATTGTGAGTTGCCCCACTATCAAGAAGAACTGTCAACCTTTGCCCTGCTAGTACCCCTCGAATTCGGAAGGGATGGTATCTTAGGACTCCTGATAATGCTGCTAAAGTGCCATCCTTGCTGATTTCTTTTTCTTTCTCTTCTTCTACCTCCTCCTTAGTATCATGAAATTCCTCATGCTCATCTGAATCAGATTCTGAAGCAACTTCAATATAGTGCACTTGACCTTTCCGCAAACATCTATGTCTTGGAACCCATGGTTCTCTACAAGTAAAACAAAGCTTTTTCCTTCGTAATTCACTCCTAGTCTCTTCATCTACCTTCTTTTTTGCCAGCTTCATCACATCTTTTGGTGGTAGTGTTGGGAAAGTCTTTTTTGAAAATTTCCCTTATGTTGCCAAAGATTTGGGGGTTTTTGATTAGTGACTAATTTTATAGGCACGCAAGTTTCAAGTTGCAAGCTTCTTTTGATAGCTTCTTGTAAGGTTGAGGGTGAGAAAGCCTTAACCAAACCCTTAATAGAATCTTCTAAACCATCAAGAAAAAGATAAACAATCCTCTTTTCACTCATATCAAGTACCATAATAGCCCTTTTTTGAAATTCTTCTATATACTCATTAACTGATTTGATTTGCTTCAACTTTGACAATTCTTTAAAGTACTCTTCATCATCCTTGAGGTCAAATCTATCTATCACTCTTTGACTGAAATCATCAAATGTAGTTACCTGATCATGACCTTGAGTAGTCATTCCATGATACCACCAATCATAGGCTGCATCTTCCAAGTGTAGACTTGCAAATTGAACAACATCGCTCTCCTTCATGGGGTTAAGTGTGAAGAAAGTCTGTAATTTTTGTAGCCATGCTCTAGCTGGAATTTTATTTGTTCCATCAAATGTAGGTGCTATAAACTTGCTTATTTTATTTTTGAGCTCTCTTCCACTTATGTCATGCTCCCTCCTGTTCTCTTTCTTGGGCATCAAAGTGTTCATCATATCCACATATTCTCTAAAAGGAACCAAACTACGAAAGTCATCATCTAAGCCATTGTAAGTAGCTCTTAATGAAATCAAGTTACCTGTAACCTCTTCCATAGGATTAATGGCTGGATTTGGTACTGGTGGCTCATCTGCAGGCAAGAAAATAGTTTTGGTTGATTTAGATGGTGTGGATTTCAGATTTCTTGGCTCCTCTGAAGTGCTCCCTTTCTCATTAATAGATGCAACTCCTTGTAGTTTTTCTGTCAATATTCGCAAAGCCTCTCTAGTTTCTGCCAAACTATATACTGTTTTCTTCTGAGTATTTTGGATGTCTTGGAAGAATTTTTTTTCCATCTCATCTGGATCAGCCATACTTTTCTCTTCCTTGGATTTTGTACTTTTACTTTCAACTGGAGGTTTGATCAAATTTTTTTTATTCTTTTCTCGTTGCAAATATCTTTTTTCTCTTTCACTTAGTTGCATGCAACCATAAATTTTGACATGCAACTAATTAGAAGCAACATGCAACCATAAATTATGACATGCAAGATCTGGGTAGTTGTCAAAACTGACATGCAAGATCTAGGTAGTTGTCAAAACTGACATTCAAGATCTGGGTAGTTGTCAAAACTGACATGCAAGCTTCTACAAACCCTCAGGTTGGCAAGATCATGGCTCTGATACCACTGAAATATCCCTTTTCTGATTTTACATGATATTTCAAGCCTCAAATCAAATTTTTAAAACCAAACAACCAATATTACAAAGATCCACCAATTTCTCAAATAAACCCAAAAAACTTCACAACTACACAAATTATTAATAAATCTAAAAATGGACATTTTTATAGAAATTTTAGTAGCATAACAGCCTACAAAATGACATTTCTAGATCTGTATAGCCTTTACACAATAGCTCACAAATGTAGGACAAAAACTATGCTCATCGGGCTCCCAAAATTAACACAAAAATGCCCGAAAACACCACAAAAATATTAATAAAATATCTCATAAGTTTAATCACGTCCCAATACATATATTCAACTCTATTTTAACATCTTAAAGTCTGAAATACAGCAGCAACCCAAACTGATATGAAATACTCAACTGAAAACACCAAACTCATACCAAAAAAACAACCCCGAAAACCCACAAATCTGCACTGTTTAGCATAAAAGCAAACTCTGTATGAGCATGCACATAGAATGGCTTCGAACTCCCATCCTTAGCCTTCCTAGAAACCTACAAACTTCCATTCTTGGGTCTCCTTCTCCACAGGTTTGGCAGCCTCTAAAGAACAACAAAGAAATGAGCAAAAATCAAGTTCTGGAATGAGCCCAAAATGCCTCCAAACCCTTTAAAAGAGGGCATAACCCTAACTCACATCCAAGAGGGGTTAATCAAATATAATTTAATAATATTTTTTATTTATTATTCCATTGGTTTCCAAATATTAGCCCCTTTTGCCGAAACTTCACCTTTTTGGAGCCTGCCTGCCTTAGCAAAGTTTATTATTTTTAATTATTTTGAAAAGGGGACATGACAGAGGTTTATGTGAATGTGATGGCATGTTGATGTTATTTGATCTTGATCTTTCTAAACCCAACTTCAGTAATGTGATGGTATGCTCTATGAGATGTTTGTATTTACTGATTGTTATTGCTCATCAGTCTTCTTGAGTGAAGCTGAGTTATATGTGTATGAGACACTTGACCTAATCATTTTTGAGTCATTGATTAGTTATCCTTGGATTATTTTCTAGTCGCCATGATGGGACTGAAGTGTTGATTTATTTCTTGATGATGTCATGTTGTGACATGTTTTGACTCAACCATTTTGGAGTCTTTGATCAGTATTACTTTGAGATACTTTTTGGTTGCTTGTTGAGAACTAATGGATATTGTGATTTTCATGGATACCTTCAGTTGCCAATAGAGAACTATTGTGGTCATGATTATTTATGGATGCTTTTGAGTTGCTCATGGAGATTTGATGCTCTTATTGTGGATTATCTTTTGGTATTTTTTCAGTCGCTTGTAAAGGACTTTGGTGATTTTGAAATTTATGATTCCATGAGCTTAGGGTAGGTTATCTACTTGTAGTGTCGGAAGTGGCTTGCAATGGGGGTCAGGGCCCTAAGTGGCTGCCAGGGTAACTCATTGTAAGTTATTTAATAAGTGAAAACATTAACACTAAATGGGGATTAAATGAACCTAATAAGATAATTGTATGTTCTCGTCCATGCCTCGAGTGCTAGTACAGACTAGGATAGGAGTAGAGAGAATGCTTGGTTGCGACCTTGCATTCCGTAGTATGCCTCGTCAGTATGATAGGATACTAGTGGCCGCACAAGGATCACTAGGGGGCTGGGGTCTATTGAGAGACTGCCAAGTTAATTCTAGCATGATCCATGTGATGACACTTTTCCACTTGCATAGTAGGTTTCCTACATGTTTTGTGTGCCTCTGAAAATTAGATGTCGATTTGTGTTGGAACCCTTGAGTTAGTATACTTATAGAATTCCTAGACTTAGAGAGTATTTATGCTATGTGATTTTGATAGCCTATTTGGGACTTGATATTATCTCCTCAGCTTGGTGGGAGTGGACCATTTAGGTTCCACTCAGTCGGCTGGTAGTGTTTTTTCACTCTTACCATTTGAGATCTGTCTGAGACACCGTGGCTGATGCATTCTTTGTTGGCATCTATCTTCATGGATTATGATGGTAGACATGTATCCTCATATTGTTGATTTGCATCTGTTAGATGATGTTATCTTATGCTTTATCTTGCATGTTAGATTTATTTATGCATATGATGTAGTATGTTTAGGAGTGACATTCCTACAATGCTAATACCGATGATCTCTTCAGTGATTTGAAATGTGACGTACGGAGGGATGGCTAGGACCCACGATGGTCTAATGATGCTATTTACGGTTGGGAGGAACTGTGCACTTAGTTAATTATGTTTGATGATTTATGGTTATGATGAAGTATCATGTATGGTTTGTGGTTTCATTTATGTTATTGCATCATGGATCAGAGTTAGTATGATGATGTAGTTTATTTACATGGATGTATATTCTTTTAAGCCTTTCATACCCTGTGACATGTGCAGTGGATGATTGAGCATTTGAAAATGTAATCTATGAACATTGGACTTATCATTTTTATTTCATGTGGATGTAGTATTAGATGGAATCATTAGTACTAGTTGATTTAGATGTTATTCAACGTTAAGGGATCTATGTAGAATGTAACCTATTATGTCTATTTATGTTTATTTTCAGTTGAATGTTTGTTATTGCTTTCGCTACTATGTTATGAATGGTTTTACTTTCATGTTTAAAAAAAAATTTAAAAAATTGTTTGACAAACTTAGTGAAACTTTAGGTTAATTCTTTGGATCCTTTGGCGGGGCATTACATATTATCTTTTGATTACCAAATTTCTCCCCCTTTGGCAACACTCAACCTTAAAATATTGCTTGCTTGAATGTCCTCCACAATTTTCCCTGAAATCATTACAACACCATCACTAGAGGATACATCTCCCAAAAAAGCTTGATTCCCTAGCGGTAATAAATGTAAGATAGAAAATAGGATAGCCTCCCACACTTGTTAAGGTTTATTTCTCAAAAAGATAACAGAAATGACCAAATTACAAAGTGATCTAAATCTTTATATCATTATTCATAAGCAATTTGTTTTTAATGAAATACCCTTTTATTTATTTATAATTATTAATTAATATTCTCCAATGAAGATTTAATGTACAATTATAACAATTTATTGTTCTCTCACACTTTCCAGCAATCTTATTATCATATCTATAATCTATTATAACAATTTATTGTTCTCTCACACTTTCCAGCAATCTTATTATCATATCTATAATCTATACAACTCTAGAATAATAACTTTCCATGTTACCACACTTCAACATAAAAACTATTATATTTACAAACTCTAGATTGATAACAACTCTCCTTTTAATAGCTGAAGTCGGTAACTTTCAATCAAGATGTCTCTGTCTGAAGTCTCCCTTGGTTCCTTTGGGCTGAAGCTTTCTCTCCCGTCATTTTCCCATTACTATTCATTTCCTCCATGACTATTCATCCTTTCACTATTCATGTTTTATAAGCAATCATATTATAATACACCTAGCTCTAATTATCATAAAACGTCAATTTTAATAAAAGCAAATGTATCCCCCATACTTATCCATTTCAGTGGATAAAATATAGTGGCATGATTTCATCTTTGTGGCATGCAAGGAAATAAAATCTGGTTTGCGTCTGAAGTGACTGTTTGACGTAAAGAGTTCCCACCTGGTCAAATAAATAGCCGTTGGTTTATCTCAAAAGCAATAATGCCACTTGTGATCTACAGTGATCATTTTGAAGGCGAGAACTGTAGTGATTATGTCAGGCTGATCTCCTACAAATTTAATTATTAAAAACAGCTATTTCTTATGTTTAAATGGTGGTGGGTGCCTCATATATGACATCATAAGATGCCTTTGAATATCATTATTTAGACTTTTAATGGAGAAAGATTACTTGAAGGAAGATGCCAATAATGCCTTGCAAAGGCAAAAGGAACAAATTTGAATACGACGCCTGTTAAAAGATTTTCTATGCATATAAACTTTCTTTAATGGCGTAGAAAGAAGTGTTTGCTTTTCACTTTTCCTTTCTGTCTGGTTTTTAGTAAATGATGCTCAAATTAAATTATATAAAAACATAAATACATTTAAGGACAGATTTAGCATCGAAATCTAAGAAATATTGTGGAATAAATCTTAAGCATAGCTGTCGAAATCCAGTATTAAAAGCAACAACAACAAAGCTGTTCTTCAAGCATGGAAGTTGGATAGTCTACTCACCTAAGTCTTGTAACAATTCATTATGGTGTCATGTGCATGATTTGGATATATATGAGTATCTTGTTATATTTTATTTTGTTTGATTAAAGTTGGCTGATTTGAATTTTGAGATCTTCATTTTATTGTTGATTTTATTTAGCTGTCTCATAAGAAAGTGATGTGATTTAGAAAGCTGTATTAGAGTGCTGATTTGAAATTATTATTTGGAGATAAATTATAAATTATAAAATATATTTAATCAAATCAATAACATGTTTAATCAAAACAATTATTAGTATGTCTTGTAGAATTGTTCTTAGAAACGCTTCTTTCTAACATAAGCAATGATAAAATAAGTTTTTCCAAATTTTCTAAGCACGACACTCTAAATGATTCTTAGTTAATTTTTAGTTACGAAATATATTTTTCTAGTTTGTAAGTTGGACATTTTATAAGTTTTGTAGCTTTTATTGTGGAGTCGTGTGCATGATCTTGATATCTTCATGAATATCTACAAATATTTTAGTTTGATTGATTTAAAGTTGGATGATTTGTACTTTGATTTGTTTCATTTTATTGTTGATTTTTTTATGTTTGTCTCTTAAGACAATGATGTGATTTAGAAATATATAATAGAATATCTAGATTCGATATTATCATTTCTAAACATGATTAATAATTACAAAACATGTTTATATTTTACAATCTTATTATATGTAATTGTATATGAATAACATGCATCTTAATTAAATCAATTGTTAAGTAATTTTGTAGTTTCATTTAAGAAAAGTGTATTTCTAACATAAGCAAGACATTGAAAACAGTTTTGGAAAGTCTCTATAGAAAAATCAATTATTCTTAGTACATTTTTAGTCCAAAAATATGCTTTCAAGCTTATTCAACTGTCAAAAGGAAACCTAGTTGGCGAAGAATTTTTTTTATAGTTTTGCAAATGTAAACTATTGAGATTGGTAGCATTGTCTAAGATTGTTGGCACTTGGGGAGATTATTGAGGTTGTTAAGATGGAAAACATACTCTACTGATGACAAGATTTTTCATTTATGTCAACATGTTATGTGGTTATAGATAGACTTATATTTTGTATGTTGCAAGCTATTGATCAATTATATAGTTACTATGATTGATACTCCTGAGTATGTGAGCATGATTTTGAGTTGCAAGATGACTATAGAAATTATGTCTCTAGTTTCAGTATCTTGTGTGATGGTTTAGATAAGTTACAATTGATTTAGTGAAGACTGGTTGTAGACTAGTGTGTAGTGAATTATGCCAGAGGTAGTTACAATATTATAGATTTAGCTTGATGGTGATATGGACTTAATCTTTACAAACATAGAATATCGTAGAAGAATCCATTAAGCTTACATATTTGGTCTTGTGGATTATTTGGTTAATACTAGAATTTTTTTTTGATGTGTAATATGTGATAAATTATATTGTCAGTTGACTAGATGGTATAACCCATTGATCTTTATTGGAAAGAGTTAATTATGGATTCTAGTAGATGGATTAGTATTATTAATATTTTTAAAATTATTTTAAAAGGTGTCGATGTTTTCCTACATATTAATTTGTGCATTGTAGAATTCCTAACAAGATGACCTAGTTGCTTGTTTGTAATTTGTATAAAGGAAAGTTATTTCCTTCATTTGTGTTATATGGAATGGTTGGATGCATGATTATGTGTGCAATCCTTGGTGTTAGAATACTAGAGAAAATCTAAAAAATTTCTAGATGCTTTGGGAAGAGATATGAGTGGAACCTATCATTCCAAGTGGACATTAAAGGAACCATAAAGAAAAGTGTGTTTTTGTTGACTTACTTCAATCTTATTGAATTTTCTATCCAAAAGCGAAGGTGATTTAACCTTTCATCATCTGGGAGGTATGCTTAGAAAGTGATATTATTTTTTTCCTTTAAATATTAATAGGATTGTGAACCTTTTAGTAACGGCCAAGGTCCTTTAATGGGGACAATTGAATTAAACACATTGCATTGACTTCTAACTATGTCAGACCCTTAAAAAAGGAATTTATATATTAGTACAATATCTAATGTCTACAATCCCCACCAAGGCTTTTCCCTCTGATCAAGATTGTGTTATGTTATCGGCTTTCTTGCTATTGTTTATTCTATCTTCTGAGTTGATGATCAATTTTATAAGCATGCAATTCATTGTGTGTATCCACACCTCATTCACCACCCCTTAGCCCCCCCTCTTAGTTTTGAGGTGTGGACTTCTTTTATGAAGAATTGGTATCAATGCAAAAAGGTACTCTTTGATAATGAATCTTAACAAATTGAGGATATATATGATAGGTTATAAAAATGAAGATCTTAATTTTGATGGAGACAACTTTGATAGCTAGAAGAAATGGATGAGAAATCACTTGGTTTATTGATGATTACAATGATGAGAATTGTTATAAATCTAGACAATGGTCTATATTTGTAGATCAATGATAAAAATAAAAAATTACAATGCAAAATGTTAGCAAGAGAAATATTAATTATCATATTATTAGAACTAGAATTTATAGAAGTAAAAGTGTTACACTCGAAAATGGGATTTGGACAAACTAGAAATATTGTATGAAGTAGAATAGTGCACAAAGAAAGAAAAGTTGTAGAATTGGAAAGCTAAGCTAGGTAGTGCAAGAATGCAAGAGGATGTGACAATAAGAGTCATGGTTTAGATAGCTATAGAGATTTTTATAGGGATAAGTAATAGTGATGAAACCATAACATAAGACACAATTATGTATGTAAGATTCTCAAATATTTGACACTAGCCTATAATAACAATTCAATAATGCTATTGAGAAAGTGATTCCTGTCATTCTAGGATTCAATATGGAGACATTGATTAGTAAGTTACAATCCATTAAACCTTCTAAATTAAATCTATTTTTAAGGCTATTTTTCATGAAGATAAAAAAATGCTAACAAAGAGTGAAACCACTAGTAGATATTGTAGAAATCATGGAGAATATGATAAGGATTGGGAAGAGATAGAGGAAGGAGAAAAGAAGATGGATAATCTTGAAACCCTTATTTAAAAACTAAAATAAATAGGTAAGGGAAAGATTGAGTTAAGATTACCTATATTTCTTATTCATGTGAAAATATAGGTCACTTTGCTTCTAGATGTTTTACTAGATTACCTAGCTTCAATCCTAAGTCTTACAAGTCAAAAATTTGTAACGAATATTATTATGCTACTGAAGATGAACCTGATATTAATTTTGAGGATCATGATGATGAAGATACTTGAAAGTATGATAGATCTAATAATTTTACCTAATATGCTTATATTGATGCAGGTTGGGAAGGAAACATTGATGCCACAATAATAAAAAGTGGAATAACATTCTTCCTCAGTGGGAGATGGGTTTCATGGCTAAGTGTTGTTCCTACAAATAATTGCACCCTATTGATTTGGATGAATCATATGTTGAAGGATCATTGTTTATTTTTAAATGAGCCTATTATTATGAACTATGATAATTTACACACTATAAACATGTCAAATAATCCTATTGTACATTCATAGATTAAGAGCATATCTATAATGTATCATTTTATGAGAAAGAAAGTTCCAAGGAAGGAAGTAAGATTAAAATATGTAAGAACAAACCTAAACAAATTATAGACTTTTTCACTAAGCTTTTTCCTAAGGGAACATTTAAGTATCTCATATGTATGCTTGGGGTGATGGTCCCGCCCTGTGAAGATTAAATGACATAAGATGCATTATTTTAATATATCTCATATCACATTCATATACATGAACATGATGCTTGGTACTACTCCTAAGGAGGAGTGATCACATTAAGAAGAGATAATTCTAAGAGCTCTTTCCATTTCTTTTTTTAATATTATTTTTTGGCTCTTGCTTTTCCTTTTTATATGTGGATTGTATAGATCTAAGAAACTATTTTGATTAGAGGCATGACATTTCTTTCTTAAGGAAATAGATCAATTCGAAGAGATTATTATCACAAGAGGAGAGATTCATGTGAGAAACCTTCATCTATGAAGGTACATCTATGGGAAGCTGGAAAGTTGAATATGTTGGGGATATTTAGAAAAATGTATTTAGAAGACATTTTGATTGATGATTTTTACCACATGTTACCATCAATGATAAAGTAGGACATTGTTGAGATTGGGAGCATTATGGGAGATTGTTGGAACTTGTGGAGATTGTTGAGGTTTTTGTGATGGAAGACATGTTACATATTGATGACAAGTTTTATCACTGATGTCAATATCTATTATTTTGTTGTAGACAAACTCATATTTTGTATGTTGTAAGTTATTAATCAATTGAGTACAGATATCGATTTACAATCATGAGTATAAAAGCATGATTTTGAGTTGTAGGGTGCATGTGAAAATTATGTGTATGGCCACAATATCATATGCAATGGTTTGGAAAAGTCACATTTTATTTAGTGAAGAATGGTTGCTTACCACTTGACGGGGAATTATGCTAGACATAGTTTATGTATTTTTTTATGTAGCTTGATGGTAACTTGGACTTAATATTTTCAAACATAGGAGATGGTAGAATATTCTTTTTTGTGTGTATGTTTGAATCGTCACGAATGTATAACATGTAATATTTTATATTAGCAACCTAGTGGATGGTGTTTCATGTTGGTCTTTATTGGCAAGTGTTAATTATGGATTCTAGCAGATTGATCAATATTTGAAATGGTTGTATAATTATTTTGTTGTAGACAAACTCATATTCTATATGTTATAGGTTATTAATCAATTGAGTATAGATATTGATTTACAATCATGAGTATGAAAGCATGATTTTGAGTTGTAGGATGCATGTGAAAATTTTGTATGGTCACAATATCTTATGCGATGGTTTAGAAAAGTCACATTTTATTTAGTGAAGAATGGTTGCTAAACAGTTGACAGGGAATTATGCTAGACATAGTTTATGTATTTTTTACATGTAGCTTGATGATAACTTGGATTTAATATTTGCAAACATAGGAGATGGTAGAATATTCTTTTGTATGTGTATGTTTGAGTTTGTGGATCATTGCATTAATGTCGAAATGGTCACTGATGTATAACATGTAATATTTTATATTAGCAACCTAGTGGATGGTGTTTCATGTTGGTCTTTATTAGCAAGAGTTAATTATGCATTCTAGCACATCGATCAATACTTGAAATGGTTGTATAATTGCCGACAAAGCTGTGTATACCTTAGTGGTCCTATGTATTTATTTGTGCATTAGTAATTTCCTAACAAGATGACCTAATTGATTGTTTCTTATTGGTATAAAGGAAGATTATTTTCTTCATATGTAGGGTATGGAATGATGGGATGTATGATTATGCATGCAAGGCTTGATACTAGAATATTAGACTAGTTGAAATTTTTTTAGACGATTTGAGAAGAGGTATGAGTGGAATCTACCATTCCTTATAGACATAAAGAGAATTGTAAAGGCATGTGTGTTTCTATTAAATCAATTCAATCTTATTGAATTTTTTTATCTAGATGAGAAGGTGGTTTAACCTTCCAACCTTTGAATTGTGTTCCTAGATAGTGAGCCTTTTGTTCTCATCAACTCTTGACAGGGTTGTAAACCTCTCAGAAGACATTCAAAGCCCTTTATTAGGGGAAATTACACTAAATGCATTGTATTGAATCCTAAAAGGTTAGATTATTTAACAAGGTATGTATATATTAGTACAATGTTTAGTGGGTACCATGCCCATTGAGGTTTTCCCCTCTAATCAAGGGTTTCAATGGGTCAAATAAAATCATTCTGTTAAGGTACTGAATTTCTTTTTATTTGATTAGTCTTATAAGTTAATAACTAATTATATTTATATACAACTAATTCACCCACCCCCTATCTCACTCCCTCTCCCAACCAGCCCCCTCCTAGCTATGAGGTATGAAATTTGTGTATCAACATAACATTTTCAATACACAATTTAATAGTTATATCAAAATTCCTAAACTTGACATCCAATTAGACCTAATAAACACAACCAATTTTTCTTTTAAACTTAGTATTATTTCTAAAGGATTGAATTAGAGCTTGTGGAAAAGGAGAAGTAAGATTATTTTGAATGAAAGAATAATGTTTCTATAGGGGAGACCAAAAATAATTGTTTTGAATGAAAATAATATCTCCATATGGAACAAGGAAATTTATTCAAGAGACTACATTTATATGGAGTGGATAATTTATTTATCAAGTTAGGGTACAAATGTTGTGTAATATTAGAAATTACTTAAACCTAGATCTTATCTTGTAGGATCCACCCTAATGAAGATGGTATTCAAGAGAAATCCTATATACCACTACATCATTAAAACTATTTCCCATAACACTCATAATTTGGTGTAGAAATGTTTATAGGTATTATAAATTATTTATATAATTATAAGGATAAAGAATTAAATATTGATCCTAGAAAAGAAATTAGAACTAAATAATCATATGAGATTTATGAAAAAGTATATTTTATGATAAAAACATAAGTAGTTTGAGTGAATAGAAAACAATAATAAATAATTCTTCTATACTTTTATGTTTGGTAGAAAAAAACAAATATCCCCATAGATTATGGAATACATAAAAGTATTATAGTTATAGTTGAAAGTATACCTTATGTATAAGAATGTCTCAAAAATGGTCAATCAATGCCCCTCATAAGAACATCTTAGTCTTTTATATTTAAAAAACTATTGACAAATTAATAATACATTACAAGGAAACTAGAATGATGCCAAAGTAGGATAGCATAATAAAATTTAATGTTGTTGACAAGCTCCTTCATTGTTTACAAATTGTGAAAACCCATAATTTACATAACACACTAAAGATTGTTAAAAGTTCATGTTCTTGAAACATCGAGTAGAGTTAGATAATCATGAGCTTAAAAAATAGTAAATACATAGTTTTTGATCATTCAAAATAAAATTAAAAATAGTATTCATTACAAATAATTGATTCTAAAAGAAGAAAGAGTTAGGAACTATAGAAAATAATAGTGTATTTGTGTACTTAAGCATCCATACTAAATGTGAAAATATTCAAACTACAATTATTAAGTTATACCTTTCCTATTAAATTATATTTAAGGATCCACTACATTTATATTAATTTCATTTAAATGCAATTTAATTAACCTAATTGAGTAATCTATTTTTTCCATTTATCTTTTGTGATGGGTTTTTAATATTTTAAATTTCGTTGAGGTGTTGAGGATTTAAAAATCAACTCATAAAATCACAATATCCACTGAAATTCATCTCAAAACCATTACTTTGTCAAGTTTATAATTGTTCATAACATTTTATTTTTAACCTAGATATATTTAGAAGCCTTTCCAACATCAATTTGTGTGATTGGCGTATGCATTAGTTTTATCTTAGATATAAAAAAGGAGATGTATATATGATGTGGTTAATTACTATTCATAATTAGATCTCTAACCTAGAACCTATATTGGATCCCTATCTTGTCCCTTGTGTCTGGGTTGATGTGAGGCATTTTTTAAATTATTTTTTCAATCAATGGGATAAAGTTTATTTTGAACCCTTTATAAGAAAACTCAATTCCATTAATTAGAATATACAAGCATACCTCACTCGAGAAAGATCAAGAAAACATGGACATACCTCATGTGGACATCCAAATTTGACATAATGTAGTTGTAAGGAGGAAGCAAAGAGGCTTAAGAACATCCTTTCAAGGAAGAGAATTATTGACTTTGTCATTAAATTCATTATAGAAGCATTAAAGATTCAATCATGGAGTATTAAATATGTATTATGAGTATGTATTAGAGTACTTTAGCCTTAGGTGCTTGGTATGCTTTCTTGGTTATCCTCAAATCTATACATTACCAATTCATCCTCAACTTCAAGTTTAGTCTCCATGCTAGGGTTTTTATCTAGGGATTTAGATCTTGACATTGCACACTTTCAAAGCTCATATACAAGAAATGCACACCTTACTCTAATTCATTGACTATTTTTGGAGGTGGGAACCACCAAACTGGGGGTTGACTAAGGCAAATCCCTACATAGCTACCCAAAAACCCATTTTTAGGCATGGGTAGATCTTAGAAGGAAGAATAGAGTGCATGTTTGGATACCATTTTTGTACAATTTTTGAGATCGATAATTTATTTTATGATTGGGATCAAAAGGTTGGGGTAGTACTTAATCCCTACCCTTAAATACTAACCCCAATCTAGATTAGCACATTTCTTGAAGGTCAAATCTGGCTTGAAGCTGAATGATTTTAGAGTTTTGTAGAGCTTGTAGTTTTAAATTTAAGATAGGGTTTGTTCATTTTTGGAGTAGTAAGTGAATCCAAAATTTAAATGAGATATTTTCCTTCTTTTGAGGTAAGTACTTTATTATCTTTAGTCAATTTAGTAATTTATATTTCATGTTTTCAATTTAATGCTTCTTTCTCTTTCAAATATAATTTAGGACAAGGTTTGTTCATTTTTTGGAGTAGTAAGTGAATCCAAAATTTAGATTGAGATATTTTCCTTCTTTTGAGGTAAGTACTTTATTTTCTTTAGTCAATTTAGTAATTCATATTTCATGTTTTCTATTTAATGCTTCTTTCTTTTTCAAATATCTAGCTACTATTTATTTTCATACTTCTTGGTATCTCAAGGAATTGGACATTCTTTAATCCATTAGAACTTGGCTTGTGTTAGTGCTCCTCTATCACTCAGATTGCATTAACTAAATAAGATCTAATAAACTTGGGGATAGTTTAGAAAGGATCCTTCTTCCTAACCTCCATCCTTCTTGTAATGTTGGGCTATGTAGTGTATTGAGATCTATTTCCATGCTTCACATTGCACCCTAAAAAATTGGATATGAAAATTTCCTAAGTATAGTTGAGGAAAACTATCAACATAGGCATTATTTTAGTGAGAAATTTCCACTAGATAAAGATCATTAGTAGAAAAAAAAGATATAGATGTAATGGAATATTTATACTATGTAATTATGTTCATTACAATTAATTTATCAGCTAGCATATGTTTTGTCTTGATAATATGAAGATAGGTCTATGTTGCGGAGGGTAAGAGGAAGAGATCAGACATTTTGGCCTAAGAAATTGAACTATCTTTCTAATACAATTTGTTGGAAATTTAGGGATAATAACCTAGATGTTAACCCTCAACAAGAAATATTTTTGTAATTATTTTTGGATAAGTGTTTACAAATCTTATCATTAAACTAACTAGATAATTAAAGTTAAAAGGGTATATAATGAGGACGGTTTGGGTATTTGAAGTATGGTATTGATATGCAAATGACATGAAAGATTTATCTATGGTACTATGATGATTTTTTAATGGTTAGATGCAATTAGTTGTTGCATGATTGGAATCATATGTGAGATATAAAAAATCTACTAAATAAATATAACATATATAACTATAGTCATTTTTGGTAAATTGCATCTATTACTTTTTGTAGATAGATCTATATATTTTTAGAAGTGATCTACATTGTATAAAACCTCCTAACTAGGTTGATACCTCTAAGAAGAAATCATGTACTAAATGTATGTAAGGCTCCTAAAAATGTCAAATGTCCTATCATAGATCTTTAATCATGTGTTAGCATAAAATGATGATGGTATTTCTATGGTGGAGTTTGCTCATAGTGTTAAACACATGTTTAAGTGGTTATATATTGTATTCATGATAGAGTTTTTCATTGATGTTATGTAGACTTGTAGAGAAGTCAATAAATTTTGGGTTTGTATAGTTTAAGGAATGAATATCATCTTATGTGCACATGGGATTATATTTTAGAGTATGTATAGATGCTACAATTAGGAGAGAATAAGGAAATATGAAGACTAGGTAGTGTTACGATGGATTTAGCAAAGACAACTTTTAGACAACATTTCTAAAAAGAAGATACCGAGGTTTGGATTTTATCTCCTAATAGAGATAAAATATAGCTTAATGAGATGAGAAAGAGATTAAAGGAATGTTGAAGATGCTTTACTAAATCATGCATGATCAGATGATCACCAAGTATGAAGTTATGAAGACTTTAAGCTAACATATTACTTGTAATTATGAAAAGATGTAATATTGTAATGTAATATCTTAATTTAGTCCTATATTATTATAGTAAATTGGGAAAGCCTCAAGTATGAATCAATAAATTATTCTAGGACTTGGTATAAAGTAAAAGTCATTTCCTTGGATGGAAAGTGTGATATGCAGTCATATCTATGCCATGTAATGTGCAAGCTTAAATGCAAAAATCTTTTGGATTAGAATAGAGTTTTGGTGCATTTGAGACGTAGTGAACTTAAAGGCACTTTAGTTGGAAAGATAATTTTTTGTTGGACATTCTTTGATATACACTTGTATTATTTAGTGAGAATGGTACTAAAGTTGACTGGACAATGGGTCTATCTATCTTCCTTTCAAATCTTAATAAGGTTAGAATCACCTAATAGTGGATGATATGTATTGAATGTATTTCATTGACTCATAAAAGGGTTCATTATTTGATAAGAAAAATTTATATTAGTACATCATCTTGTGGGTACCATCCCCACCAGGGTTTTCCTTAGTTATTGTGTTTATATTATTTATATTTTTCAAAATTAATGAGGATATTGTGAATTTTTTTTTTAAACTCCTCCTAGTTATCTTGCTGGACTTTACTTTCTAACAATTGGTATCAAAGAATCAGATTCTTAAAGGAGAAACTTAACATCTTAAGAAGATCTATGGTACACTTCAAGAAAAAAAAGTCTGAATTTTGATGGTGTTAACTATGACAGTTAGAAGGAAAAGATGAAGACGCACCTATTATGCATGGGTTTGGGTTATTGGTTGATTACTATAAAACAAAAGGTTGTAATTTAAGAAGAAAAGGTTGAGCGTTGTGATGAGACTTAGATAGATACATTCAGGTACAATATTCTTGCTAGAGAAGCACTATTATAATTGAATTTGGTTAGGTAAACTATTTAACTCTTTCTCATGAAGTTTGAAAAGCTTTGAAAAGTATATTTGAAGGTGATAAAAATTCTCAAAAGGTTAGATTATAGAATTGAATTTGCAAATTATTTTAAGATTCTAAGATGATGGAAGATCATGTTAGAATATATAGTCCCCTAATACAACTAAGAGGGGGTTGGGGGGTGGGAGGGGGTGAATTAGTTATCCAAATATTATCACAATTATCAAATTTAATCAAAATTAACCATATGAGTAATATAATCAAAAACCACAACAAGATAATCATACACAATAATACTAGATATACATTAATTAGGGAAACCCTTGATCAAAGGGAAAACCCTAGTGGGGATGGTACCCAGAAGATGATGTACTAATATAAATATTCTTTGTTAAAGGATGGACCCTATTAAGAGTCTATAGAAATTCAGTACATATGAGTCCTTGTTAGGAGACTTTGAATCCCTTAGGAGATTCTAGCCCTATTAGGATTTGTGGAAGACATTTTGACCCACCATCTAAATACGTTCAAGGTTAAGACCAATAAACCCATTGTCCAAATGGTCTCTATATTATTCCTTGCAAAATAAAAGAAATGAATAGTACTTCCTTCCTATGCCTTATCAACTAGACCTCTACTCCTTCTGATCTTGTAACCATATCACAAAACTCACATCCAATAATCCCTTCGATCGCTTACTGGCATTCAATAAACACTTTGCTCCATTTTGCACTTTTCACTTTTCCTTTCTGTCTAGTTTTTAGTAAACAATGCTCAAATTAAATTATATAAAAATAGATAAATACATTTAAGGACAGATTTAGCATCAAAATCTAAGAAATATTCTAGAACAAATCTTAAGCATAGCTGTTGAAATCCAATATTAAAAGAAACAACAACAAAGTTGTTCTTCAAGCATTGAAGTTAGAGATTCTACTCACCTAAGTCTTGTAACAATTCATTATGGAGTCATGTGCATGATTTGGATATATATGAGTATCTTGTTATATTTTATTTTGTTTGATTAAAGTTGGTTGATTTGAATTTTGATTGCTTCGTTTTATTGTTGATGTTATTTAGTTGTCTCATAAGAAAGTGATGTGATTTAGAAAGTTGTATTAGAGTGATGATTCCAAATTATTATTTGGAGATAAATTAAAAATTATAAAATATATTTGAAAATCTAGTATTTATAATTATATATCAATAACCTGTTTAATCAAATCAATTATTAGTATGTCTTGTAGAATTATTCTTAGAAATGCTTCTTTCTAACATAAGCAATGATAAAATAATTTTTCTAAACACGACACTCTAAATGATTCTCAGTAAATTATTAGTTACAAAATATATGTTTCTAGTTTGTAAGCTGGACATTTTATAAGTCTTGTGGCTTTCATTGTGGAGTGTGTGCATGATCTTGATATCTTCATAAATATCTACAAATATTTTATTTTCATTGATTTGAACTTCGATGATTTGTACTTTGATTTGTTTCATTTTATTGTTGAGTCTTATAATGTTTGTCTCTTAAGTCGATGATGTGATTTAGAAATATATAATAGAATATCTAGATTCGATATTATCATTTCTAAATAGGATTAATAATTTAAAAATATATTTATATTTTACAATCTTATTATATGTAATTTTATATGAATAATATGCCTAATTAAATCAATTGTTAAGTAATTTTGTAGTTTCATTTAAGAAAAGTGTATTTCTAACATAAGAAATGACATTAAAAATGGTTTTGGAAAGTCTACAAAAAATTAATTATTCTTAGTACATTTTTAGTCCAAAAATATTCTTTCAAGCTCATTCAACTAACAAAGGAAACCTAGTTGGCTAAGATTATTTTTTACAATTTTGCAAACATGAACTATTGAGATTGGGAGCATTGTTTGAGATTGTTTGCACTTGGGGAGATTATTAAGGTTGTTAAGATGGAAAACATAGTCTACTAATGACAAGTTTACAAATAGACTTAGACTTTGTATGTTGCAAGCTACTGATCAATTCAATACATACCGTGATTGATAGTCTTGAGTATGCGAGCATGATTTTGAATTGCAAGATGACTATAGAAATTATGTCTCTAGTTTTAGTATATTGTGTGATGGTTTGGATATAAGTTAAAATTGATTTAGTGAAGATTGGTTGTAGACTAGTGGATAGTGAATTATGCCACAAGTAGTTAAATATTATAGGCGTAGCTTTATGGTGATATGGCCTTAATATTTACAAACATAGAAGATGGTAGAAGAATCCAATAAGCTTACATATTTGGTCTTATGGATTATTTGGTTAATACTAGATTTTTTTTTATGTGTAATATGTGATAAATTATATTGGTAGCTGACTAGATGGTATAGCCCATCGATCTTTATTGGAAAGGTTTAATTATGGATTCTAGTACATGGATTAGTATTATTAATATTTTAAAAATTATTTTAAAAGGTGTTGATGTTGTCCTACATATTAATTTGTGCATTGTAGAATTCCTAACAAGATGACCTAGTTGCTTGTTTGTAATTGGTATAAAGGAAAGTTATTTCCTTTGTTTGTATTATATGGAATGGTTGGGTGTATGATTATGTAGGTCATCCTTGATGTTAGAATATTAGAGAAAAACTGAAAATTTTCTAGATGCTTTGAGAAGAGATGTGAGTGGAACCTATCATTCCTAGTGGACATTAAAGTGTATTGGGCATCCTAGAAATGCCCAAAAACTAAACAATTGTTGATAGGAATTTTGTCAAATATTTTGCATACAACTCCTTATTCCTCTATTTACTAATTTAACCTCTTGCAACTTTGGAAATGAGACATTTATATTGTTTGCTTGCATGGAATTGAAAATCACTCAACATGAACAAAGAAATTACAATGATATGTAGATTGGAAATTGTATTACAACGGATAAGATGTCATTTTTAGAGTTAAATAAAATAAAATACATGATAGATTATCAACTCACTAATTACTCCACTATTATTGACAAAATGCTCTAGTAAATGTTATTTAAACCTGCTAGTATAATGACATGAATAGTGTTGCATGAATAGTGCCACATGAATAGTGTCATATGAACAGTACTCGCATGAATAGTGTTGGTATAGTATTTTGTCTTAAAAATGGTCCAATATCTTCATAAAATCATTCCCTCAAAGTAGCATAAGTGTTTGATGAGTAAAGAACAAGATATGACCAAAATATTGAATCTACCTATAGCTAAAAGCACACCCAATCTACCTAATAATGAAGCTGATAACAATGGATTCCAAAGGACAAACCCCAAGGGAATGATATCTAGAATGTCACAAGAGAGGATAGACATCCCCTAATGCCAAGAATAGATTTGCAACTCACATAACAATTTTCTTCTCATATCCAACTTGCCAAATGAAGCCACTAATGTGCCCTTTTATTCTTTCTCCGAGGGTCAATTCAAATCACATGATCGATGTAGGATAAAAGATGTGCAATATGAAACATATTAAAATAATCACTTATGTCTCCCTTAGGCTCCCCCTTGATTTGCACACATTCCCATAAATTCTAATAATAAAGTAACACTTTAATATTTTACAATTAAAGTAAATGTTACTTTAATAATACTTCACACATAACAAATATTAGCTATCAGACTCTAAAGAACATGAGTGATAGCTTGTTAGAAATCTCTCACCAAGGAGTTTAAAATCCAATCACCAAAACTAACCTCCCTTGTGTCTTGTTGACTTACAAAAAATAGTGAGTATGCCTGAGATTGAGTAAATCAACTCCATTTTGGACCAAACTGGAGATGACTAGGCCAAAACACTCTAAGATCCCTTTAAACCCTTCGTTGGACCTTGGGACCATATAGAACTAGGCTAAGACACACACACTTGGTCGATCGCTAAAGTGGGGACATTACAATCTGCCCCCTTGAAATTGTTTGTCCTTAAGCAATCTTAGTTTAGCCTGTTGAATAACCTGTACACTCTCCCATGTAGTATCCTCTTCTAGTAGGTCTTTTCATTTAGCTAAATACTCCTTCACTATCTTGGTTTTGAATTTCCTCTCTTGGGTGTCCAAAATAG
The DNA here is from genome assembly GCA_028749045.1 of Cupressus sempervirens. Classification (NCBI taxonomy): domain Eukaryota; kingdom Viridiplantae; phylum Streptophyta; class Pinopsida; order Cupressales; family Cupressaceae; genus Cupressus; species Cupressus sempervirens. Next base: position 530,282,170 of record CM053788.1, on the reverse strand, counting down.
CCTTAGGTACTAACATTTACTTTGACCAATGACTTTCTTAAGCCTTGACCCATGAAATAAATTATGCATCTGACTATCCTCTAGAAGCTCAAGCTCATACACAACTTTTCCCACTTTGAAAATCACCCTATATGGACCATAAAATCTAGGCTTTAGGTTCTATGCTCCACTCTTCTTGAGTGATGACTACCTATATGGCTGTAGCCTCAAATACACAATATCCACTACCTCAAAACTACACTCTACCCTATGCTGATCAACACACAACTTCTATTGATTTTGTGCATGTTGTATGTTGTCCTTGAGTGCTCTAAAGATATCCTAACTATTTTGCAACAAGTCTTTGGCTTTGGGCACTTGGTTATTCCCCAAAACTAAAACCATTAAGTTGGGTGCTTCATACTCATATAATTCCATAAATGGAGTCATCCTAATGGTCATGTGATATGTGGTATTGTAACAATAATCCTCCATGTATAACCACTTAACCTACACTCTTTGGTGCATAGTCACATAGTTCTAAAAGTAGCCTTCCACCAATTTATTTACTATCTCCATCTGCCCATCTATTTAAGGGGGTATCTCATACTAGGTGCCATATTTGTACCACATAGCCTGAGTAATTCCTACCAAAAGGTGCACATGCCTTGTATCCCAATCACTAACAATAAATCTCGGTATCCCATACAACCTAAAAAGCTCTCTAAAGAATAAATTTGCCACCTGAGCTATTTTATAAGTAGAAGTAATAGCAAAGAAGTGAGAAAACTTTATCACTCTATCTACCATAATATCTTCCCTACACTTGTGGTAAACCAGTGATGAAGTCCATAGAAAGACTTTCCCATTTCCTCTCTAGAATAGGCAATGGCTGTAGTAAAGCTGTAGGAAATGTTTGTTCTCCCTTATTTTGGTAACAAACTGCACACTCCCTAACATACCATTGAACACAATCCTTGAGCCCTCTCCATGAGAATCGCTCTTAGATCTACCTATAGGTCTTGAAGATCCCTAGATGCATAGTTGTAGGTGCATCATGAAATGCTCTCAAAATCTCCTCTCTAAACTATGATGTTGGGATCAAATAAACCCTATCCTAAAATCTAATCAACCCATCCAACACTAGATACCTGTCATCCTGAATGGTACCCACAACTATCCTAGAATATCAATCATCTCCTACATACTCTACTATAATTCAATCTCTCCAATCTCCTAAAACCTATGCTAGACCAAATAAGTGAGGTCTTCGAGATAAAGAATCAACCACCACATTTTTCTTACCTTTGAAAAACTCTATATCAAACCTATAATTTAGTAACCCATTTTTGCTACCAATCACTAACTATTTGACTAACCACTAGCCTTCCCCTTTGGTATTCATGACATGGCTTAACCACCTCCTATGTGTTCTATAAGTCTAGTGGTTGTATCGGGCATTAACAGCTTGATCTTTTGGTGCAATGAAAACTCTAGCTTGTAACAAGTGGCATCAGAGATTGGTTACAAGTTTGAATCCCCTTGGGTAACACTGGGGGGAATTGTTGGACTAACCTATAGCCTTGCCCTTCAGGATTCATGACATAGCTTAATCACCTCCTTTGTGTTCTATAAGTCTAGTGGTTGTATTGAGCATTAATAAGTTGATCTTTTGGTGTAATGACAACTCTAGCTTGTAACATTAAGATCATGCTATCTCATGAAGTATTTAATACTATTATGTTTTTTTTTTATCACAAAACACCCAACTACCAAATATGATTGAAAATTTGGCCAATGCATGCATTATGCTCAACATTTTGCTATCATAGAGATAATAACTCCTCTCAACTACTCAAGGCTTCCTACTCTTAAATGAAATGGGGTGTCTCTCCTATATCAATATTGCTCCTATCCTATCTCCTAAAGCATCACATTGAAGCTCAAATGGCTTTGTGAAATCAAGTAGAGCTAGAACTAGACAAGATGACATCACCTATTTGAAGTGGTCAAAACATCTCTAGGCTACCTCTATCCATGTGAAGGCTCCTTTTTTGGTGAGATTTGTCAAAGTTGCAGCAATCTGTGAGAATCCCTTAACAAGCCTCTTGTAAAAACCACATAAACCAAAGAACTCCTTATGGTGCGTGAGGTTTATGGGAGTAGGCCAACCCACAATAGTTCTAATCTTTTTAGGATCAACTTGAGAACCATTGACACTAATGATATGCCCAAAGTAAAGGATCTCGGCCATGCCAAACTTGCATTTGGATTCCTTGGCATACAATGACTCTCTATCTAGAATAGATAACACCTCATCCAAATGTTCCTCCTAGGTTTTACCAAAGATCAAGATGTCATCAAAGAAGATCAAGAAAAACCTCCTCAATTTCCCCCTAAATACCTGGTTCATACAACTCTAAAATATGGTAGGTGCATTGGTTAGCCCAAATGGCATAACCTTAAACTCAAAATGGCCATAGTGGCATTAGAAGACTATCTTCTTGGTGTTCTCTTCTCTCATTCTAATCTGGTGGGTTATCTAGATTGTAGATCAATTTTGGTGAAGAAGCATGCACCATATAACTTGTTAATTAGCTCATCAATCATAGGAATGAGATACCTATTTTTAATTGTTTTCTTATTTAGTGCCTTGTAATCAATGCACATGCACATCCTCCCATCCTTCTTCTTCACTAGAACTACTACTGAAGCAAAATGGGTTTTGCTAGATTTAATGTGTCCCATCTTCATTAGCTCCTTAATTTCCTTTTGTATCTCATTTTTTTGTTTCTTAGGATGATGATAGAGGGTATGACTAGTTTGGCTCCCTCCTAGAGCTCAATAACATGCTATGTTCCCCTGTCAGGAGGAATCCCATGTGGAATATCAACAAATACTTTGGCATGCCTATCATGTATCTCCTGGATATCAGGTCGATGACTCTTTGCATGTGGCTCTTATGGAGCTCGTATAATAAAACATTTTTTTTTCCATTCTATGTCATTATGCAAAAAAGATCTCTATATTCTCCTTAAGGAAACTACTCTGCAACTCCCATCCATGTCACCTGAGTATAATAGTTTTGCCCTCATGTTGGAATCTCATCTCCAATTTTTCTAGGTAGAGTGTGAACTCAACTAGTGAGGCCATCCATGTCATGTTGAGGATGAAATCATAGTCTCCCATGTCTACTACATAGAACTCATCATCAAACTCGTAGTCATCTCCAAACTTGATGTGAAGATTAGATATCTTCCGATAGAATAATAATTTTTGACCATTAGCTACCATGACTCTAAACCCAATATGCTTCTCAGACTATGAACCTCTTGTGGCTACTAACTATGCATCAATGAAGTTATGTGTAGCCCTACTATCAATGAGAGAGATTACTTTTTGCCCCAAGATAATACCCTTGGCCCTAAATGTGATCACCTTTTGAGCCCCTATCAATTGTACCAACAAGCTATCATCCTTAGGAATGATGTTCTCCTCTAGAGTGCTACTCTTATTTGAATTAGAGTGTTGATCCTCCCCCTCTAACTATGAATCCTCCACTGAAAAATACTCCATGTAATTTTCCTTAGCCTTGAGAGGGTACTTATGAGATAAGTCTCAAGGCTCTCTATAATGAAAAAAAAACTTCTTCCTCCTCAACTCATTTAGGGTGTCATTATCCAACTTCCTATTATCCCCTTTTGGCTATGCATCTTCGTAAGAATGTTTTTTTTTCCTTATCCTTATCCTTCTTCATATGTGAATTCCTAGGCTGAAATTTTCTCTTAAAAGAAGAAGGTGCTAAGTCACAAGCCTTCTTAGTTGCCTCCTGTAATGTAGCTAGGTCATGCCCCTTGACCCAACCCCTTAAGGGATCTGAAAGTCCATCCATAAATAGCACTACTAATCTCCTCTCTGAAATATCTATAATCAACACATCTAACCTCTAAAATTCAATTATGTGTGTCTCAATTGATCCCCACTAGTTGAGCTATGTCAACTCTTTAAATTGTAACTCAAGATTTTTGGTATTAAATCTCTCTATGAGTCTCATAGTGAACTCCTCATAAGATGTGATTTGAATATGCCCCAAGGTTACCATGCCATGGTACCACCTCTAATGCACTGGACCATCCAAATGAATAGCAACATACTTGATAACCTCCTCCTCAGGCATCAAATTGAGCTAGAAGTATGTATCTACCTTTTACACCCAAGATCATGCAGTCATCTTCCCTAAAGCATCATAATAAGGTAAAGAAAGTTTTCCAACTTTCTTTCTCAACTCAAAGTTTTGATTTCTCCCTCCTGCTCTAGGCATGTGTCTCATCCTCAAGTCCATATAATCTATGAGGGAAATATCTACCTAAAACTCTAGTCCACTAGCCTCCTAGTCCCTCTTGAATAGATCTTGTAACTTGATAATCTACAGTTCATTTAATAGTCAAATTAGACCTCTAGGTGGAAAGGTGGGTAGAAGAGGTCTCAAGTTCACTATCCAAGCTAGGCATGCAATGTGTCTAAAGTTATTAGCCACCTTCCCATTGTTTACATGTCCATTGTTATTACCATTAATATTATTCTCATGACCATTATTATCATTTTTTGCATTTCTATTGTTTTCATCACCTAGATTAGTATTGATGCCCATTTGTCTAGCCATAAGCTGCAACATTATATCCATTTCCCTATTCTAGTCCTATTGCATATGCTGACCTTGCTCTAAGATAACCAATAAACTGCCTAAATATTACCTCCTCTTGATCTAGACCAACATTTGTACATCTAGCTAGTCCTATATTCCTATCATCTTGGTCACCCATACTACTCTCTGGTTCAAAGAATATCTCTACTATGTTTGTATGACTAGATTCTATTTCCACCTGCATGGATGAACTAGATTTCTCGCTCTAGTAGTTTGAATCATTATTGTCTTTCTCTGGTATGGTAGAAGTTAATGGCCTTTGTTGCATGCTCAAACATAAATTCTTAACCTATTTTATTTTTTACTTTAGTTTTTTGATATTTCATCAAATACTTTTCCCTCTATCTAGATATTCCAAATTCCCTATAAGGCCTCCACAAGATGGAAGGACTTAAAGCTCTAATATCACTATAATGGGCACCCTAGAAATGCCCAAAAACTAAACAATGGATGATAGAAATTTTGTCAAATAGTTTGTATCCAACTCCTTATTCCTTTGTTTATTAATTTAACCTCTTATGACTTTGGAAATGAGGCATTTATATTGTTTTCTTGCATGGAATTGACAATCACTCAACATGAACAAAAGAAAATACAATGATATGTAGATTTGAAATTATATTACTAGTGATAAGATATCATTTTTAGAATTAAATAAAATCAAATACATGTCAAATTATCAAATCACTAATTGCTCCAGTATTATTGACAAAATGCTCTAGCAAATGTTATTTAAACTCATTGTTATAGTAACATGAATAGTGTTGCATGAATAGTGCCACATGAATAATACCCCCATGAATAATGTTGCTATATTATTTTGTCTTCCAAATAGTCCAATATCTTCATAAAATCATTCCCTCAAAGTAACATAAGCATTAGATGAGTAAAGAAGAAGATATGAGCGAAACATCAAATCTACCTATAATAAAGCTAATAACAATGGATTCCAAAGGCCAAATTACAAGGGAATGATGTTTAGAATGTCACAAGAGAGGATAGATGTCCTCTAATGCCAATAATAGATCTACAACTCACATATCAATTTTTTTCTCATATTCAACCTACCAAATGAAGCCACTAACACTCCCTTTTATTCTTTCTCCAAGGGTCAATTCAAATCACATAATCAATGTGGGATAAAAGATGTGAAATATAAAACATATTAAAATAATTGCTTATGTCTCCCTTAGGTGCCCAATTTTATTTGCACACATTCCCATAAGATTTAATTTTAAAGTAACACTTTAATATTTTATAACTAAATTAAATGTTGCTTTAATAATACTTCAAGGATAAAAATGTATTATCTATTGGATTCCAAAGAGCATGAGTGATAGCTTGTTGAAAAACTCTTGCTAAGGAGTATCAAATCCAATCACTAAAACTAGCCTCCCCTATGTCCTTCTAGCTTACTAAAAATAGTAAGACTGAGTAAATCAAATCCATTTTGGCCCAAATTGGAGATGAATAGGCCAAAACACTCTAAGATCCCTTTAATCCCTTTGTTAGCCCTCAGGACCATGTAGAACTAGGCTAATGCACACACACTTGGTTGATTACTAAAGTGAGGGCATTATATAAAGGAACCATAAAGAAAAGTGTGTTGTTGTTCACTTCAATCTTATTGGATTTTTCTTTATCTAGAAGAGAAGGTCATTTAACCTTTCACCATCTAGTATGTATGTTCAGAAAGTGATATTATTATTTTTCTCAAAATCTAATAGGATCGTGAACCTTTTAGTAGGGGCCAAGTTCTTTTAATAGGGACAATTGTATTAAACACATTGCATTGACTTGTGACTATGTTAGATCCTTAAACAAGGAACTTATATATTAATATAAAATCTATTGGGTACCATCCCCACCAAGGCTTTCCCTTTGATCAAGATTGTGTTATTTTATTAGCTTTCTTGTTATTTTTTATTCTATTTTCTTAGTTGGTGATAGATTTTATAACCTTGCAATTCATTATGTGTATCCACACCTCATTCACCCACCCCCCTCTCTTAGTTGTGAGGTGTGGACTTTTCTTATGAATAGTTGGCATTAAAGTAATAGGTACTCTTGAATAATGAATCTTAACAAATTAACAATATATAGGATAGCTTACAAAAAGAGAAATCTTAAGTTTGGTAGAGACAACTAGATAGCTATAAGAAATTGATGAGAACTCAATTGGATTATTGATGAATACAATGATAAGAATTGTTATAAATTTAGATGATGGGCTATATTTGTAGATCGATGATGAAAATAAAGAATTAAAATGAAATATGTTAGCAAGAGAAGCATTAATTAGCATATTATTAGAACCATAATTTATAGAAGAAAAATAGTTACACTCACAAATGAGATTTGGAAAAAAATGGAAATATTTTATGAAGTGGACTAGTGCACAAAGAAAGCAAAGTTGTAGAATTGGAAAGATAAGTTGGAGAGTGCAAGAATACAAGAGGATGCAATAATAAGAGCTTGTGTTTAGATAGTTATAGGTATTTTTATAGGAATAAGTAATACTGATGAAACCATAACATAAGATAATATTATGTAAGATTCTTAAATATTTGACACTAGCCTATATTAACAACAATAATGCTATTAAGGAAGTGATTCCTTTCATTCTAGGATCCAATATCTTGAGAAATTGATTAGTAAGTTACATTCCATTAAAATTTCTAAATTAAATCAAATTTTAAGACTATTTTTCATGAAGATAACAAAATTCTAACAAAGTGTGAAACCACTAGTAGAGATTGTAGAAACCATGGAGAATATGACAAGGATTGGGAAGAGATAGATGAAGGAGAAAGGAAGAGGGATAATCTTGAAGCCATGATTAAAAAACTAAAATATAGAGGTAAGGGAAAGGTTGAATTAAGACTACCTATATCTTTTTATTCATGTGAAAATATAGGTCACTTTGATCTAGATGTTTTATGAGAATACCTAGCTTCAAGCCTAAGTCTTACAAGTCAAAAATTTGTAATGAATATTATGATGCCACTGAAGATGAACTTGATATTAATTTTGAGGATTGTGATGATGAAGATACTTGAAAGTATGATATATCTAATAATTTTACTTGATATGCTTATACTTATGCAAATTGGGAAGGAAAAATTGATGCCACAAGAATAAAAAGTGGAAGAATATTCTTCCCCAGTGGGAGATGGGTTTCATGGCTAGGTAAGTGTTGTTCCTAAAAATAATTGTATCTTATTGATTTGGATGAATCATATGTTGAAGGACCATTATTTATTTTTAAATGAGCCTATTATCATGTGCCATGATAATTCACATACTATAAACATGTAAAATAATCCTATTGTACATTCATAGATTAAGAGAATATATATATTGTACATTCATATATTAAGAGAATATATATAAAGTATCATTTTTTGAGAAAGGAAGTTGCAAGGAAGGAAGTAAGATTAAAATATGTAAGCACACACCTAAAAAAATTATAGACATTTTCACTAACCTTTTTCCTAAGGGAACATTTGAGTGTCTCATATGTATGCTTGAGGTGATGATCACACCTTGTGAAGATTAAATGAAACAACAATGTATTATTTTAATATATCTCATAGAGCATTCATTTACATGAACATGATTCTTGGTACTGCTCCTAAGGAGGAGTGCTTGCATTGAGAAGAGATAAGTCTAAGAGCTCTTTTGATCATTTTTTTAATAGTATTTGTTAGCTCTTAATTTTCCCTTTTTTGTGTGGATTGTATAGATCTAAGAAACTATTTTGATTAGAGGTATGACATATCTTTCTTAAGGAAAGAGATCAATTTGAAGATATTATTTTCACAAGGGGAGAGATTCATGTGGTTAACATTCATCTAAGAAGGTGCATCTATGGGAAGCTAAAAATTTGAATAGGTTTGGGATATTTAGAAAAATGTATTTAAAAGGAATTTTGATTGATGATTTTTATCATATGTTTTGATTACATAAAAATTGGTTTTAAAGGACCCAAAACCTTCAACAAAGTATCAAAGAGTAACTAACTAAAGTTCAAAAATAAAAGGCCTCAATGAACAGAAAAAATAACATAGAAACATGAGGCCAAGTACAACTATGCATAAAAAGAAAACAAAACAAAAGCAAAAGGAAAGCACCCAAACAACTACATAGATTTCAATAGGTCCACTGCTTGATCAACTAGAATGGTCATATTTTGTGTAGTGGCTTTCATTTCCTCTAGCTTTTTCACTCCTCCACCTGAATTCTTCTTGGAGTTGGCCCTGGTGTTCTTGCTTGGCCCCTGATCCTCATTCATAATAGAGGAGTTACATCTTCTAGCCTGATCCATCTTCTTTAGAAATGTATTGAAATTATCAGCAATAGTTTTTAGAATGTTACAATTTTTGTCACCCAAATTCTTGGTCATTTTTTCTATATTGCTCACTTTAGCTTCTAGGCTCTCTATCCTTTTTTGTATATCTTTATTAACCTATTCCAAATTCCTATTTTTGGTTTCAATTAGAGGTACCCTTTTCATTAATTTTTTAACCTCCTCTACATTAAAAATGACTTCTAAAAGCCTATCAATATGCTAGCCCAATGTACGTTGCACCCTTGCTGTCTTATTGAGATTTTTACCATATGTTACCATCAATGACAAAGTATGATATTATTGAGATAGGGAGCACTATGGGAGATCGTTGAGATGGAAGACATGTTGTATTGATGAAAAGTATTATCATTGATGTCAATATCTATTTTTTTTGTAGACAAACTCATATTCTGTATGTTGTATGTTATTAATCAATTGAGTGTAGATATTGATTTAAAATCATGAGTATGAAAGAATTATTTTGAGTTGTCAGGCGTGTGCAAAAATTATGTGTATATATGTTCACAATATCATATTGCAATGGTTTGGATAAGTCACATTTTATTTAGTGAAGAATGGTTGCTAACTAGTTGATAGGGAATTATGCTAGACACAATTTATGTATTTTTTATGTAGCTTGATGATAACTCGGACTTAATATTTTCAAGCATAGGAGATGGCATAATATTCTTTTATATGTGCATATGTGTGAATTTTTGGATCATTTGATTAATGTTGGAATGGTCACTAATGTATAATATATAATATTTTATATTAGGAGCCTAGTGGATGGTGTTTCATGTTAGTCATTATTGGTAAGAATTAATTATAGATTCTAGCATATCGATCAATATTTGAAATGGTTATATAATTGCTGACAAAGTTGTGCAGGCCTCAGTGATCCTATGTATTTATTTGTGCATTAGTAATTTCCTAACAAGCTGACCTAATTGCTTATTTCTTAATGGTATTAAGGAAAATTATTTCCTTCACATGTAGTGTATGGAATGATGGGATATATGATTATGTATGCAAGCCTTGATACTAGAATATTAGACTAGTTGAAAGTTATTTAGATGATTTGAGAAGAGGTATGAATGGAATCTACCATTCATCATAGACTTGAAAGGAACTGTAAACACATGTGTTTCTATTCGAACAATTCAATTTTATTTAAAAATTTTTATCTAGATCATAAGGTGATTTAACCTTCCAACCTTTGGATAGTGTGCCTAGGTAGTGAGCCTTTTTGTTCTCATCAACTCTTTATAGGATTGTAAATGTCTTAGAAGACATTCAAGGAGCAAGGTCCTTTTATAAGGGGAAATTACACTAAATGCATTGTATTGAATCCTAAAAAGGTTAGATTCTTTAACAAGGAATGTATATATTAGTACAATGTTTAGTGGATACCATGCGCATTGAGGTTTTTCCTCTAATCAAGGGTTTCAATAGGTAAAATAAAATCATTGAATTTATTGTTATTTTTAATTTTATATCTTTTTATTTGATTAGTCTTATAAGTTGAGAATTAATTATATATTTATTTACAAATAATTTACTCCCTATTTAGTTAGCTTAATACCTCAGTAAAAAAGGATTGGTCATCCTTTCACATTGACTCCATGATTAGACAAAATCACAGGTTTTCCTAAGAATAACATACTGACTTAACTTTATTTTGTCAACCCAGGAGCATAAGATTGAGACGGTGGCTGGAAATTATATGCTCTGATTCCTCATTAGGTCATTACAATTAAAATAGAAAGGAAATTTTGATGGAGACTTAAGCTATGAATTGAAATGACAACTTATCTTAGAGCTTAGAGTAATGCTACAAATAGTAAATCTATCTATGCACCTATGCTACAGGAATAGTTCAATGATTCTATTATCAATGGCTACAAGAACAATAGAAGTCTACCTTGCAAAGAAACAATCAAGGAAATAAAATCTATTCTAACAAAGCAATTCACTCACCAAGTGACCCCCCTTGGATGAGTGAATAGAAAAGAAAATTAGGAAAAAAAATGGTTCATAGTAAGAGATTACATCTAAGTAAAAATAAGATCAAACACTACTATTTATGAAAATGAATCTATTCTATCTTTCTCCTGGCAAAAACATCTTTCAAAGCTACATTGAGCATTATTTAAAGGAAAACTACAAAAGCTTCCTACTTCTACAATCACTCCATTAATGAGGATCAATAACTCTTTCATAAAGTTTACAAAAGAGATATCATTAACTTCAATTTAACCCCTCTACAAATATAGCAGATTCAGTGAGCTATATTAGTGTGCTACCATAACAAAAATCACAACTTAATCTACTTGATGTGGTGATTCATCAATTTGGTTGATTTTGAATTAGCGTGAAATGCTGACTTTGAATATGCACAAAAAGTACCTACAAAACGTTGAATGCATATAACTTCCACATACATATATATTTATTTCATCATCAATGTTAGAAAAGGTATAATGTTCAAACTATCACTCTATGCAAATCTTATGGCTACAAGAAGGAATCTACCCAAAGATAGCATGGATGAGGAAAGATTTATTAGTATGTATTATTTCTTAATTATACCATAGAAGTCCATAGATTCAAGAAAACACAAGATATTTGAACTATCTATACTTCAATCTTCATCTCTGAACTTATAGATGATATATTCATATAAACATAATTTCCTTTTCTTAAACCATAGAGTCATAAAATATTTTTGCAAGATAATTGTATAAAAACAAGATAAAAGGTTCTCAAAATAATGGCCTTTTAGAGGTTCATCAACCACCCCGCCTCCCCCCCCGCCCCCCCCACCGCTCCCCCACCTTGCCCCCTTGGCCCCAACCCCTCCTATGAGGTATGAACTTTTTGTATCAACATAAAGTTTGCCATGTAAAATTTAATAGTTATACCAAAATTCCTAAACTTGACATCCAATTAGACCTAATAAATACAACCAAATTTTATTTTAAACTTAGTATTATTTCTAAAGGATTGAATTAGAGATTGTAGAAAAGGAGAAGTAAGATTAATTTAAATTAAAGAATAATGTTTCTATAGGGGACACCAAAAATTATTTTTTTGAATGAAAATAATGTTTCCATAGGGAACAATGAAAATTATTTCAAAGAGACTACATTTATATGGAGTGGATAATTTATTTATCAAGGTAGGGGGAAAATATTGTGTAATATTAGAAATTAATTAAACCTAGATCTTATCTTGTAGGATCCACCCTAATGAAGATAACATTCAAGAGAAATCCTATATACCACTACATCATTAAAACTATTTTCTATAACACTCATAATTTGGTGTAGAAATGTTTATAGGTATTATAAATTATTTTTATAATTATAAGGATAAAGAATTAAAATTGATCCTAGAAAATAAATTAAAACTAAATAATCATGTGGAATTTATGAAAAAATATACTTTATGATAAAAACACAAATAGTTTGAGTGAATTAAAAATAAAAATAATTAATTCTTCTATACTTTTATGTTAGGTAGAACAAAACAAATATCCCTTTAGATCCTATGGAATACATAAAAATATTATAGTTATAGTTGAAATTATACCTTATGTATAAGAATGTCTCAAAAATGGTCAATCAATGCCTCTTGTAATAACATCCTAGTCTTTTATATGTAAATAACTATTGAAAAATTGATAATACATCACAAGGAAGATAGAACAATGTCAAACTAGGATAGCATAATTAAATTTAATGTTGTCGATAGGTTCCATCATTGTTTTGATTATGTAAAAATAGGTTTTAAAGGACCCAAAACCTTTACAAAAAAAATCGTCTAGAGATAAACAAAATAACAAAGCAATAGTGAAAAGTATCCAATAGCAACATGAAATAAACCTCCAACAAAAACATCCGGGAGGTCAAAAAAGACATAGCTAGAAAAAATAGCAAAAGTATAGAAAAGGAAAAACAACCGGCCAGCTAAGAAGTATTTATCAGGTCAACAACCTGATCCACGAGAGTTTGCATATTTTTAGTAGCAGCCTTAACCTCATCCTTCTTACTGATCTCCTCGTTCTTCTTAGAGTCAGTGTGGGTATATTTACTAGGTCCTTGAGAGTCAGCCACTAGATGCGAATCCTAGCCCTTATTAGGCTTATTCCTTTCAAGAGAATACTCACATTATCCACTAGTTGTTTGACCAATTTCTCCATGTTACCCACCCTAGTATCCAGTTTGGACACCTTCCCTTAGATGCTACTAATGTCCTTATCCACGACCTTTTGTTTAGCTTCGATCATTGAGACCTTATGCATGAGATTTTTCACTTCTTTAGCATTCCCTATAACTTTTGAAAGCTTGTCAATATGCTGGCCTAAAGTTTGCTTCCCTCTAGAAGTTTTGCTTAGTTGTTCCATTTCCTTACCTAGCAACTACATTTGCTGTTTGAGGATACTAATCTCCTTCAGAATAGAACCTAGTTTTCCAAATAAACTCTTGGAAGACCCTCTTCCACCTTTAGCCTTATCACCCAAGCCTAGTATATGCCCTTGTTCTCCATCATCCTCATTGTCTGAATCCCCACTCTTCTTTGTTTTACTAACCTCCTGTCACCTTAAGGATTTTCTTTTCCTCTCCATTTGTTAAGCTAGAGGCTCATCATCAGAAGGATTAGAGATCTACTCATCTTGACAACCTTTTCCCTTTCCTTTGCCACCACTCTTCTTATTGTAATGGTCTCTGACTATTTCCTCCACAAAGTCACTTTCCCAATCATGATCAGAATCAACATCCTCAACAATTTTTTTCTTCCTTTCTGAACTAACCATACCCACTTCAGCTTCATCTTACATCTTAGAATCATAGCCTTTTCCTCAATGCTCCCTTCTGTATCTTGATTAGCCCCTTTCAAAGTCCTGGGTTTTATAATTTTTTTGGATTTTAACAAATTCTTAATAAAAACCACGAGACCTGCATGGCAGACATGCTCTCCATTTGGGTCATTTTGAATGGCCTATATTGAAACACTTAGAGACTATAGGAGATAAAAAAGGGAAATTGACCCTAATATCATGTCGAAAATGATTTGCCAACATAAAGTGATAACCATACAATTTTTTGAATCTCCCATCCAAAGTCAAATATTCCATAATCACATAGAGAATAAAATGTGAAGGTCAAGAAGCAAAGGCTAGGTTATAATATGAGTTACCTATTTTCATCAATCAATTCCTCTCTTGTTCTATCTCCACAAAGTCATCAATGGCCTTATCCAAGAGTTTCCTTTCCCTATAAAAATTTGTCCCATCCATATCCGACCTAGTTGCCTCCACAATGACCTCTTTAGTGACCTCCATACGCTAGTTCCCAACCATCACAAAGCCATCCTTCCATGATTTAATGAACTAGTGTGTAATTGCAGGGTTATTTTCTCTAAGCCTCTCCATGTAAATAGTGAAGTTTCCATGCCTTAGAATTTCCCACACATATGGTTTATTCTTCCACTCCATGTAACTAGGTGGCTCCACCCTTTTCCTTTCACTCCCATACTTACAGAGCCGAAAACATTAGTATTGTTCCTTTGTAAACCCCAAAATTCTCTGCGCATACCATTGCCAAAAAGAGGGAAGGAAAAAACAACCTAGAATCTATGCGAGCTGCCCACCTTTCTAAAAGTCATAACCCACCTCACACTAAATGAATCATTCTCATAATTCATTGACAACATCATAATTAAAGGAATTTTTCTGAGATCTCCATTTATCATGATTGGCATGATCACAACCATTTGGAGGTAGGGTATTATATGACTCCCAAATGATAATGTGATCATTTAAACATGCCACATTTGAAGCGCAATCAACTAAACCATTAGCTTCTCTATAGTTATGAGTTATAATGCAATTTTGGAATGAATTACTAATGTTAAATTCCTTAGAAATAATATTAATAATAGTCCACGAAGATGGACTAATTTTATTTAAATAGTTAATGATATTAAGGGAGTCACCTACTATCCATATATTCTTCAAATTGTTATCTTTGGCATAAATAAGACCATGAAGAGTAGCAAAAGCTTCAGCAACATGATTAGTTTGATTCCCTAAAGGTATAGCAATACCACCAACAAAGTCACCATTAGAATTGCTGATAACAACTCTGCATCCTACAGTGCCCAAGTTCCCTTTCAAGGCCCTATCAAAATTAATCTTAAACCATTTCAGCGGAGGACAATCCTACCTAGCATTATCCCTAGGATTAGGATCTTTTATACTCATACTCAAACTTCTTATATTCTAGTTATTAAGCAGCCCATCTTCCCATGCATTACAAGGTTGTTGTCTAGATCCACAATTTTTAATGTTTTCAATCAAAAGGACCTTGATTTTATGGAAAATATGAGTAGGATTGGAATCCACCCCTCTAAAGATCCTATCATTGTGCTCCTTCCAGATGCCCCAACACAGATAAGGAAGGATAATGTCCCACAATTTAATAATCAAAGCATTCTTGGAAGGAACTTTCCAACTAGAAAAGAACAGTTGGATGTTAGCATGGGAAACCTAATCCATATTCATTAAACTCCAAATTTTATCCCAAACCACCTTTGTAAAGGGACAATGTTGCATAATATTATCCACCGATTCCCCATCATTCTTGCAAAGAACACATCGATTAACAATAATGAAGCATCTCTTCTTAAGATTGTTAAGAGTTAATATTTTATTTTGCAAAAGAATCCAAAAGAAGATATTAAGTTTGGGAGTCAAACCTTTCACCCAAGCCCTAGCCCAGCAATGTTCATCATGTTCATCAAAAGAGTCACCAAAGGTAGAGGCAATAGAGAACTTACCACTGGGATCAAATTTCCAGATCAGAACATCCTTGTCATAGTTAAGAAAGCAAGCATTCAAGCACTTAGCAAGCTTAGCCAAATTATGATCCACCCTTAGAAGATTCACCCACAAATCATCCTTCCAATAATCACTCACAAAAGAACCATACTGATTCTTACACTGCTCCATATACCCGTTCCACCTTGGATCATCACAAAGAGAGTTATCCAAGATCCAAATGTCTTCCCAAAAAAGAACATTCCTTCCATTACCCACCTTACATTTAACCCGTCTCCTTAAAATATGTTTAGATTTCTGAGCATTTTTCCATATCAGAGAGCCTCCTTGGTCAGCATTAGAAGAAAGGAAGTGTTGAAGATCAAAGTGGTCCCTATTGTATTTATTAGCCCAAATATTCCTCCATTCCCCCTCTTCCTTGTGCCCTCTCTAGATTAATTTAGCTAGTAAAAGTTCATTCATAGTTGAAATCCTATGCAAGCCAAGCCCTCCCTTACTCCTAGGCATACACACATTCTCCTAAGCAATAAGAGGAAGTCTTTTTTTAGTCTCCATACTAGTCCACAAGAAAGTCTTCTAAATTTTCTCAATAGCAAGGGCAAACTTTCTTGAAATTTTAAAAACACTTAAAGCATAAAACTTAACTAAGGAGGGAACCCTTCCAACCAGCAAGTTTCAAGTGAATTATATCAATCAATGAATTCCAAAAGCTCTCAAGAGGAGATAGACCCAAAGGTAAACCCAAATAGGTTCCTGGCAAGGATCCACTTTCAAAACCAATAATCCTTTTAATCTTTAATTTTCTTGCCTCACTAACATTGATAAAGTAAATCACGTTTTTACTCCAGTTTATAGTTTGACCGGTAGCCATACCATAATCAATCATCACCTTCTTTAGGTTCCTAGTATTTCTCACCTAAGCCGCCCCCAAAACAATAGAATCATCAAAAAATTATTTGTGTGAACACACAAGGGTAGAGGAAGAAGGGTTGAGGCCAACAAAATCCCCTTTCACCACCATATTATTCACAAATCTCCCCAAGGATTCAGCCAAGATAACAAAAAGAATAGGAGAGATTGAGTCCCCCTATCTAAGGCCCCTAGAAGCCTTAAAGAAAGAAGTAGGGGAGCAATTTACAAGCACCAAGAAAGAAGCCAAGGAAACTTACATGAAGATAAGGTCCTTGAATCTTTTATTAAAACCAAGCACTTCCAAGCACCTGAGGAGGAAATTCCAGTTTTCTCTGTCATAGGCTCTAAAGGGATCAAGATTAAGAAGAAACCCTTCCTTCTTAGACACCACAAGAGAATGTATATTTCCATGAACTAAGATAATGGAGTCCAAAATCTATCTACTTGACACAAACCATTTTGCTACCTAGAGATGATGGTCATAAGAAGAGAAAGAATTCTAAGAGTAAGAACTTTAGAAATAATCTTATAAAAAGAATTACACAAACTACTAGGCCTAAACTAATCCAAGCTATCAGCACCTAGCTTCTTAGGAATAAGGGAAATAAAGGTCCCATTTAATTCTCTTACGATATTTTTGCTGCCAAAAAATTCCTTCACATCATTACAAACATCGGTCCCAATGATATGCCAATATTTATGAAAGAACAAAAAGGGAAACCCATCTAGACCAGGGGCTTTATCACCCTCAAAGGAGAAAGTAGCCTTAGAAATCTCATCTAAAGAAGGAATGGAAGTAAGGGATAAGTTTTGGGCCTCTAAGATATAGGAAGGAATGCATTCCAGGAACATATTTTTCTTTTCTAAGTTTAAATCAGGGTCACATTGTAGCAATCTACCAAAGAACTCCATAGCCTCCCTTTTGAAAATATCTTCATTATTAGTCAAACCTTCATTCATCCTATTAGCCATCCTATGCTTTAAGGTATTAAGATGAAAGAACTTAGTGTTCCGATCACCATCCTTCAAAAAGACCTTTCCGGAACAATGTCTCCAAAACATCTCCTCCTTGGTCATAATATTGTGAAGTTCAACCAGTTTTCTAATTTCCTCCTCCCTAGAGACCAACTCATAACCATCAGTCTCAATCCTATCTTGAATATTTTTAAGCTCCTCCATAATCTTTTTTTTGTTCTAAAAAATGTTGTCAAAGGTATTTTTATTCCATATCTTTATATGCCTCTTGACATTTTTCAGTTTGGCAGCCACTCTAAACATACTTGTAACCTCAACTTTGATACCCCACCACTCCTTAATGAGGCTCTCCAAATTAGGATGAAGAGTCCACATTTTTTCAAATCTAAAAGGAAATTTTTTTGAAAATTAACTTTCTCGGTAGCAAAGAAAATAGGATAGTGATAAAATCCCACACAAACTTGAGCATTAAGTGCACACTTATAATTTAGAAAAAAATCATTATTGATAAGAGCATGATCCAACCTAACTTGAATAAGATCCTTACCAACTCTTCTATTTGTCCATGTGTACTCAATCCCATGTAAATCAAGGTCATGGAGAAGATGAAGATCAATAAAGTTCAATAGAACTAATCTATTGTCCAGATTGGTCTGATTACCTCCCTATTTTTTAGACTCCTTTAAAGGGGTATTGAAGTCCCCTATAATCAACCAATTATCATTAGCAAAAAGCTTTCTTTGAATTATCTTTAGAATTAAAAAAATGAACATTCATCATATTTCTGCTTTGAGAAATGAGATCCCCCTGAATCCATTTGCTAGACCAAAAAATTTCCATACCACTTGATGCTCCATCAGAATCACTACCAATAATCTTTCCTCCTTTAAAAATAGAAAGGCATTCCACCTTATCCTTGAGCATCTTAGTTTCTTGAATAACAAAAATGTCCAACATATTATCCCTAATCATATTTTTTAGAATGTAATATTTATGAGAGTTATTAAGCCCTCAAATATTCCAAGAAATTATCTTCATAATTTAAGAAAATGTTTTGATTCAAGGATGGTTCTCTGACTACCATCAACAATGCTCCTATTAGCCTCAACTATTCTTTTGTGCAGATTGGAAGGCTTTCCAACTAAAGATGGAGACAACCCAACATCACCATTTTTGAGATTAACTCCACTATTCTTAGATGAGGAACCAAGTTTACCCTTAAAAGGTTTTGAATCCCCATTTTTTGGGGTCACCTTTGGTTCCTTTCTTAGTATTTTTCACTGGAGCAAAGTCTTCATCTTTTTTACTACCTTTCTTCCTACCTTTTGACTATTTCCCAACTATAGTCCAATTGGCCTCAAAACTATCCTCTTCCCAAACTACTTCCTCAACCTAAGAAATCATAAGAAGGTCCTTGACTTCACCACTAACAAATTTACGATCCTTTATAGTAGAATCCGAAGAATTTTGTACCGAAGGCACAGGCAGACCCTTCTCCTTGTGAGATCCTTCTTTAGCAAAAACCCTGCCCTACTTAGAGAAGTTCAGAATATCTTCCTGATTACTCTGCAACCTCTCACTATTAAGAGTCTTTGTCTCTAATAAAACTTGGGAAGAAGTGATTACACTAGAATCCTTCTCCAAAGGTAAGGAAGCATCATCTTGAAGGGGAGCATTAGTCTCATGAAGTTCACTAGAAGCCTCCACAAGGATGTTGCTAACCTCATCACCCTTAGAGCACTTAGATTGGTCCTTTGGGGGAGTGGACACATCCACCCCCGCACCCTTAGAGAGATCTTTCTTCACCCAAAATTTCTTAATCTTCTTAGCCTTTCCTTTCAGCAAAGGACACTTCTTAGCCCAATGCCCAACTTTCTTACAATGGAAGCAAGCAAAAGGGATAGATTCATACTCAATCCTTTGGTCCCAAATACCAAGTTTAGATTTCAAAGAGATTGATTTAGGTAAATCAACACCAAGGGAAACCCCAACACAAAATCTGGCATAGTTCAGTCTCCTCCTAGATATATTTATAGCATCTAAGGAAAGGAGTTTCCCAAAAGTATTAGCAATACCGTTGAACACATCTTCCACCTAGAATTCAAGAGGGAGGCCATGTAATTTAACCTAGATAGGGGCTTGAAAATTAGCATTATCTATAGAGTAGATGTTGGGGGTCCATTTCTAAAGCAGCAAGGTGTGTCTCCCCAAAACCTAAGGACTATTGCAGAGGTTATCCTACTTATCCTCCTCACAAGAAAAACAAAAGGAAAGACAACCTTTTACCATCGTAGAGATATCAACTTGGCCCTTCAAGCACCATTTTTTTTGAACAAAACCTCACACATCTTCAATATTGGGTCTAGGTCTAATGAAACACCCAACCAAAGTAGATTCCATGCAAGAAATATTTCTATGAATAATCTAATTAGGGATTTTGATTGACAACTTACCTTTATCCTTCACAGAGATATCTTTAACCCGTGGGAAAGCAAAATTTCTAGTAGGTCGTATCCTAAATAGATTGGACCATTTTTTAATCTACTTGGCCCCTCCTCCTAAGTCTGCCAAAAGCCTACCATCATCAACATCCCAAGATTTGACAGGGGAATCCCTAGAACTAGGTACAGAGGAATTCAAATATTGATTCCCACCGGAAGTCTCTTCTCTTTTGCTCACCATTCACCCATCAACTCATGTGAGTAGGTGGATTCCATAGGTTCCTCCATTGTTTATAACTTGTGAAAACTTATAATTTACATGACACACTAAAGATTGTTAAAAGTTCATATTCTTGAAACATCAAGCAGAGTTAGCTAATCATGAGCTTTAAAAAATTAGTAAATTTACATAGTTTTTGACAATTCTAAAGAAAATAAAGAATGATATTTGATACAAATAATTGATTCTAAAAGAAGAAAGAGTTAGGAAATATAGAAAAAAGCAGTGTATTTGTGTACTCAGGCATGCATAATATATGTGAAAATATTCAAACTAAAGTTATTAAGCCATACCTTTCTAATTTTTAATTATATTTAGCAACCCACTAGACTTATATTAATTTCACTTAAATGCAATTTAATTAACCTAATTGAGCAATCTATTTTATCTATTTATACTTCACGGTGGGTTTTTAATCTTTTAAATCTCTTTGAGGAGTTGAGGATTTAAAAATAAACTCATAAAATCATAATATCCACTAAAATTCATCTCAAAACCATTACTTTGTCAAGTTTATTTAATTGTTCATAAAATTTGAATTTTAACCTAGATATATATAGAAGTCCTCCCAACATTAATTTTTTTGATTAGTGAATGCATTAATGTTATCTTAGATATAGAAAAGGAGATTTATATATTATGTGGTTAATTACCATTTATAATTAGGTCTCTCACCTGGAACCTATATTGGGTCCCTATCTTGTCCCTTGTGTCAGGGTTGATGTGAGGCCTTTTTTTGATTGTTTGCCCAATCAATGGGATAAAGTTTATTTTGAATTCTTTATAAGAAAAATTAATTGCGTCAATTATAATATTCAAGCATACCTCAATTGAGAAAGATCAAGAAAACATGAGCATACCTCATGTGTAGAAACTATTGTGGACATCCAAATTTGACATAATGTAATTGTAAGGAGGAAGCAAAGAGGCTGAAGAACATCCTTTTATGGAAGAGAATTATTCACTTTTTCATTCAATTCATTATTCAAGCATTAAAGATTTAATCATGGAGTATAAAATATGAACTATGAGTATGTCCTAGAGTACTTTAGCCTTAGGCACTTGGTATGCTTTCTTGGTTATCCTCAAATCTATGCATTACCAGTTCATCCTCAACTTCAAGTTTAGTTTCCATGCTAGGGTTTTCTATCTAGGGATTTAGATCTTGACATTGCATACTTTTAAAGTTCATACACAAGAAACACACACCTTTACTCTAATTCAATGACTATTTGTGGAGGTGGGAACCAACAAACTAGGGGTTGACGAAGGCAAACCTCTACATAGCCACCCATAAAACCCATTTATAGGTATGAGTAGATCTCAAAGGAAAGAATAGAGTGCATATTTGGATACCCTTTTTGCATAACTTTTGAGATTGATAATTTGTTTTACGATTGGGAAAAAAAGGTTAGGGTCATATTAAATCCTTGCCCTTAAATACTGACCCTAACCTAGATTAGAACATACCTTGAAGGAAAAACTGGCCTAAAGCTAAATGATTTCAAGGTTTTGTAGATCTTATAGTTTTAAATTTTGAACAAGGCTTGTTCATTGTTAGGAGTAGTAAGTGAATCCAAAATTTAGATCAAGATATTGTCCTTCTTTTGAGGTAAGTACTTTATTTTCTTTAGTCAATTTAGTGATTTAAATTTCATACTTACTATTTAATGCTTCTTTATTTTTCAAGTATCTAGAATCAATTTAATTTCATACTTATTTGGATCTTAAGGAATTGGACATTCTTTCATCTATCTCCATATCCATTATAGCTTGGCTTGTTTAAGTGCTCCTTTATCACTTGTATTGCATTAACTAACTAAGATCTAATAAACTTGGGGATAGTTTAGAAAGGATCCTTCTTCTTGACCCCCATCCTTCTTCTAATGTTTGGCTATGTGGTATATTAAGATCTATTTCCATGCTTCAAATTTCACCCTACAAAATTGGATACGAAAATTGCCTAAGTACAATTGAGGAAAACTATTTGCATAGACATTATTTTAGTCAGTGATTTTCCACTAGATAAAGATCATTAAAAAAGAAAAAAGATATTGATATAATGGAATATTATATGGTGTAATAATGTTCATTATAATTAATTTATTAGCTAGCATATTTTTTGGCTTGAAAATATGAAGATAGGTCTATATCGTAGAGTGTATGAGGAAGAGATCAGACATTTTGGCCTAAGAAATTGAATTATCTTTTTAATACAATTTTTTGGAAATTTAGGGATAATATCCTAGATATTAACCCCTAACAAGAAATGTATTGGTAATAAGTTTTGGATAAGTGTTTACAAATTTTATGATTAAAATAACTAGATAATTAAAGTTAAAAGGGTATATAATGAGGATGGTTTGGGTATTTGAACTATTGTATTGATATGAAAATGACATGAAAGATTTATGTATGGTACTATGATGATGTTTTAATGGGTAGGTGAAATTAGTTATTACATGAGTAGAATCATATGTGAGATATACAAAATCAACTAAATAAATATAGCAAATATCACTATATTCATTTTGGTATTGTATCTATTACTTGTTGTATAGATCTATATCTTTTTAAGAGAAGAGATCTAGATTGTATAAAACCTCCTAATCAAGTTGATACCTCTAAGAAGGAATCATGCACTAAATGTATGTAAAGGCTCCTATCAATGTAAAATGTCCTATTAGATATCTTTCATGTGTTAGCATGAATGATGATGATATTTCTAGGGGGGAGTATCCTTGTAGTGTTAAACACATGTTTAAGTGGTTAAATGTTGTATTCATGATAGATTTTTAACTGATGTCAACACATTGGCTATTATGTGAAGACTCATAGATAAGTCAAAATATTATTGGTTTGTATAGTTTAAGGATTGAAGATCATCTTATGTGCTCATGGGATTATGTTCTAGAGTATACATAAATGCTACAATTAGGAGAGAATAAGGAAATATGAAGACTAGGTATAGTTATGATGGATTTAGTGAAGACAACTTTTAGAAAACATTTCTAAAAAGAAGATACTAATGTGTGGATTTTATCTCCTAATAGAGATGGAAAGAAGTTGAAGGCATGTTGAAGATGCTTTGGTGAATCATGCATAATCAGATGATCAACAAGTATGAACTTATGACGATTGTAAGCTAACATATATTACTTGTAATAATGAAAAGATTTAATGTAATATGTAATGTAATATCTTAATTTGGTCCTATATTATTATAGTAAATTGGGAAAGCCTCAAGTATGAATCAATAAATTTTATTAGGACTTGGTATGAAGTAAAGCTGATTTTCTTGGATGGAAAGTGTGATATGTGGTCATATCTATGCTATGTAATGTGCAAGCTTACATGCAAACATCTTTTGGATTAGAATTGAGTTGTGGTGCATTTGAAGCACAATGAGCTTAAAAGGAACTCTAATTGGTAAGATAAATTTTTGTTAGACATTTTTTGATATGAACTTGTATTATTCAATAAGAATGGTACTAAAGTTGTTTGGACAGTGGGTCCATCTATCTTCCTTTCAAATCTTAATGAGGTTGGTGCAATTGCTAATAGGGTTAGAATCACCTAATATGGGTTGATATGTATTGAATGTATTTCATTTACTCATAAAAGGTTTCATCCTTTGACAAAGAAATTTTATATTAGTACACTATCTTGTGGGTACCATCCCCACCAGGATTTTGCCTAGTTATTGTATTTTTATTATTTATATTTTTTTTAATTAATAAGGATATTGTGAGTTTTCTTAACTCCCATTAGTTATCTTGGTGGACTTTACTTTATAACAATTGGTATCAAAGCATTAGGTCCTTGATGGACAAAATTAAAATCTTAAGGAGATCTATGGAACACTTCAAGAAAAAAAGTCTAAAGTTTGAGGGTGTTAACTATGATAATTGGAAGGAAAAGATGAGGACACACCTATTATGCATTGGTTTGGGTTATTGGTTGATTAATACAAAACAAAAGGTTGTAATTTAAGAAAAATATCTTGAGGGTTGCGATGAAACTTAGATAGATACATTCATGTACAATATTCTTGCTAGAGAAGCACTATTATAATTGAATTTGGTTAGGTAATTAAGTCTTTCTTATGAAGTTTGGAAAGCTTTGCAAAGGAAATTTGAAGGTGATAAAAATTCTTAGAAGGTTAGATTACAAAATTTCATATGTAGCTTATTTCTAGATGCTAAGATGATGGAAGATCATGTTAGAATATATTGTCCACCAATATAACTGAGAGCGGCGAGGGGAGGGTGAATCAGTTATCCAATTATTATCACAATTATCAACTTTAAACAAACTTAATCAAAGGGAAATCCATGGTAGGGATGGTACCAACAAGATGATGTACTAATATAAAGATTCCTTGTTAGAGGATGAACCATTTTATGAGCCAATGAAATACATTGAAAACATATTAGCCCCTATTAGGTGATTCTAACCCCATTAGTAGTTGCACCAACATCATTAAGATTTGAAACGAAGATAGATGTACCCACAGCCCAAACAACTTTAGTACCATTCTTACTAAATAATACAAGTGTATATCAGAAAATGTCCAACAAAAATTTATCTTGCCAATTAGAGTTCCTTTTAAGCTCACTATGCCTCAACTGCACCAAAACTCTATTCTAATCCAAAAGATATTTGTATGTAAGCTTGCACATTACATAGCATAGATATGACTGCATATAACACTTTCCATCCAAGGAAATGACCTTGACTCTATACCAAGTCCTATAATAATTTATTGATTTAGACTTGATGCTTTCCCAATTTACTATAATAATATAGGATTAAATTAAGATATTACATTAAACATTATATTAAAATATTACATATTTTCATAATAACCTCTACTCCTAATCTTGTAACCAGATCACAAAACTCACATCCAATAATCTCTTGGATCACTTACTCAAATTCAATAAACACTATACTCCTTTTTGCACTTTGCACTTAATATGATGATCACAAAATTCATACTCTCTTTGCAAACAAGGAAAACATCTTTCCTTTATACCATATCTTCAAAATAATTCCTTGATTTTGCCTTGAGGCTTTCCCAATTAATTTTAATAAGATATTTAATTAATTAAAATTACAATAGCATTGCCAACTTATAGTCTATACAAAACTTCATACGTGCGATATGTAATGCTCCACCAACTGACCCAAAAAAAATTGATCTAAAGTTTTCCTAATTTTGACAAAAAAATTTTTTGAAAGATAAAGACTTAACAACAATAGATATAATATAGTGGAAGAAATTAACATACTCATACCTCAACAAAACATAAACATGTTACACCTCTTAAGGGTCCCATGATGATGGATCACATTTAAGTTTAATTAATACTAAAACCAATATATAACACATCCACATTAAAGAATAACTACAAGTACAAATTCCATTTAAATAAAATACAATTATATATGATGCCACTTACAAATAAATAGAATGCACAATCATCCACTGTACAGGTCACAAGGTATGAAAGGCTGAAATAATATGGGCATGTGGATGATTGTACAATTGGCCAAGTGTCATCACATGAACCAACTCTAAGGTTTCCCAACAAGTCTTTCAATCCTCCACCCCCCTAGTGACTCTACGTGGCATTAGTATTTTTTTGTACTAACAAGGCCTATTAATAGGGCATGGTCACAACCAAGAGTCCTCTCTACTCCCATCCTAGCCTATACTAGCATTTGAGGCATGGACAAGGAAAACAATGGCTCTTATTAATTCATTTAAAACCAATTTTATGAAATGTTATCACTTATTAAATAACCTACAATGGGTTATCTGCCAGCCTCTTTAGGGCCTCAACCTCCATTGAAAGCCACTTCCCAACATAACATATAGATAACCTACCCTAACCTCAATAAAATTTAAAAAGATCCCAAAAGACCACATAGTATACATTAGTTCTTAAACAAGCAACTACAAGAATTGAAATATCACTGGTCAAAATACAAGCACAACTAAAAATGATCATCCTAATACGACTAATCCAAGAAAGTAAATATAAAACAATCCACATCATAACATGATATCACCAAGAATAAATCATACAAACACCTCAGTTGTATACAAGTGATTGGAAAACAATGCAAATACAACTGATCGAAGACTCAAAGGTTAAATTAGATAGGTTACACCATTCACCTTAGTTTCACATAAGAACACGGGAAAGCAATAACAATCAATATATCAAAACACCTCATAGAGCATACAAGACACATTACCATGGTTGATTATAAAAGTTTGTGATTAAAACATCATCATGACATCACAAAATTTAACTCCTGAGCCTTTGGGCAAGTGGATAATTGTGCAAGTGGGAAAGTGTCATTGCATTAACCAACTCTAAGGTTTCCCAACTAGTCTTTTAATCCTCCAGCCTCCTAGTGACTCTACGTAGCACTAGTATTCATTAATACTGACAATGCATACTAATGAAGCATGGTTGCAACCAACAGTCCTCTCTACTCCCATCCTAGCCTGTACTAGCACTCGAGGCATGGAGGAGGAAAACAATGACTCTTATTAATTCATTTAAAACCCATTTTATGAAATGTTATCACTTATTAAATAACCTGCAATGGGTTATCCATCAGCCTCTTTAGGGCCACAGTCTTCATTGAAAGCTAGTTTCAAACATGACATACTGATAACCTATCCTAAGCTCAATAAAATAAAAAAGATCTCAAAAGACCACATTCTATACATCAATTCTTAAACAAACAACTGATAAGAATTGAAATATCACTAGTCAAAATATAAGCACTGCTAAAAATGATCATCCTAACAAGATTGATCCAAGAAAGTACACATAAAAAAATCTACATCATAACATGACATCACCAAGAATAAATTATACAAACACCTCGATCCTATACAAGTGACTAGAAAACAATCCAAATACAACTAATTGAAGACTCAAAGGTTATATCAAATAGGTCACACCATTCACCTTAGTTTCACATAAGAACACTGAAAAGCAATAACAATATAATATCAAAATACCTCATAGAGCATACAAGACACATTACCATGGTTGATTATAAAAGTTCATGATCAAAACATCATCATGACATCACAAAATAGAACTCCTGAGCCTTTGGTAAACATCCTAATTTGGTCAAAGAACTAAGTCAACTCGTCACCCAATAGTAAAATCACACATCATAAAAAGAGTATGTACAAAAGTAACTTTCAAAAAATATTAGGTTTAGAAAACACAATTGTCTAATTTTCATTAAAGGTTATCAAGTTTTCATTTTCATTTTTCAAATATTACAGTTCATAATGTTTTTGATTTCAATCAAGGTTTCAATTTCCATTTCTCTAATTGTCAGATTCACTATGGTTTTTGAGTTCACTAGAATTCCAGATGATTCAATGAATTATATAAAGTTCTTTAAACATTGTTTCATACTTCAATGTATTATCAAAACATAAGAGTTCAATGAACATACACATCATAGGTTTCATCTTTTTAAATTTTGTTAATTACTAAGGTTTTCAAATAAAGAAAATTTCCATAGCAATATAAATCATTTTCATATAAAATTGAATCATCAAGCACAACCCAAGTTTACTAATGATAAACATTAATTCTTCTAATTAATTTCCTTGATTTTCAATTTACTGTAGAATTATATTTAAATAATAAAGTAATAAATCAAATTTTCAAATAATTAAATTAAAAATTTTAACAATACTTATTAAAAATTAATAATAATAATAATTATCAATTATTACCATAATAATTTTAAATTAATTAAAATTTGTAAAAACTTTCCAAAAAGGAAACCTGCTAAAAATATAGACTTTCTCGAAATGGAAACTTGCTAAAAATACACACTTTTTCAAAATAGAAACCTTCTAAAAATATAAACTTTTCCTAAATGGAAACTTTCTAAAAATAGAAACTTTCTTGAAATAGAAACCTATTAAAAATAGAAAATTTCTTGAAATGGAAACTTGCTAAAAATAGAGACTTTCCTGAAATAGAAACTTCCCCTAAATAGAAACCTAGTTAAAATACAAACTTTTCAAAAATAGAAACTTTCTAAAAATATAAACTTACTAAAAGTAGAAACTTTCTTGAAATAGAAACTTGCTAAAAATAGAGACTTATTCGAAATTGAAACTTACAAAAATGGAAACATACTAAAAAAATAAACTTTCCAAAAATGGAAACTTACTAAAAATGAAAACTTTCCAAGAATGACAACTTACTAAAAATGGAAACTTTCCAATAGGAATCTGGTAGAGAAACCTAGATCAAACAGTTAAAATCTATAAAATAAAATTCATTTTCTTTTAAAAACCCAAATCCTGATTTCAACATCCAATTACGAAATACTGAAATAATCAAACAAAGGTTTTCAATTTAAGTCTTTCTCAGATGTATTCAAGAGTAGAGAATAGTAAATTTAACACGAGGGTTTAAATTCTTTATTTCTCATATATAGATAATCAAATGAAGAACAATTAAAATATACGACAAGGGTTTCAATTAAATTACTTTTCTTAAAGATGTATTAAGAACAATTAAAATATATAAGGGTTTAAATCAAATTACTTTTCTCAAAGATGTATTAAGAACAAGGTAGAGGGGATTTCAACACAAGGGTTTTCAACCACATTTAAAAAAACTATAAAAATAGATTTTTCCAAACACGAAGAAGACAAGAATTTGAAGAATGGAAATTCACTATACAATTGAACCACAAGATTCTACTTGGATCTGATGCTAAAACGATAGATGCATAGAACACACAACAATTCATTTTTTTCTTCTAAAAACTTTCCTCTCTAAATTTTCTCTTCCAAAACCTATGTGATTTGAAAATGAGCTCTAGATCTTTGATAAAGTGTTCTCCCTTAATTTGGGGCTCTGATTGTGCAATCACGTGATCTCTGATAAAGAGTTTTCCCTAAAATTTGAGATTCTGATTGTGCAATCATGAGAGGGAACTCGCTGATCAATTACTATTTATTACTTTATTGCCTTTTACCTTTTCATGCACCAACTTTTAGATATTTAATTACAAAATATTATAATTAAATAATTCCTTGCTCTCTTTAATTAATATTTGAGAAGTTTTTAATATAATATTTTATTAACTTAAGTAATAATAATATTTAGCATTTATTTAAAAATGAACTCCTAAATATATTATTATTAAATTAAATGAATATTATGATGCCTAAAACTAGACTATAACTTTATCTTTAAGTTTCATTCTTTCATTTAATTAATTCAGAAGATATTTTTAATAATATATTTATTAACTCAACTAATAATATTATTTAAAATAAAATTCCTAAATATTTATCATTAAATTAAATAAATATAAATATGTCAAACATAGAACTTTAATATAATATTTTAAATTTAATTTATTTATTTTATTAATTTCTCAATTAATTAAATATAATTAATTATTGAATTTTTTTTATTAAATTAAATTATTAAATTATCTTTTAATTTTATTTAATTATAACAAAAAATCACAATAGACCCATAAAACCAAATATGACAACTCTATTGAAAGTCAAAGAACAAAGTCAAACTCTAGGGTCAAAGTCAAAATTTGACGAATTCAGAAAGGTGGAACTAACTCATATACTTGTCCTATTTTCTAAGACAATTGGTATGGGTTAGGATTTGGACTCAAGAATTATCTCTCCACTCATAACATTGAAATACTGCAATAGGGTACACTCATCCTAGCAATTTAGGGAAGTCAATACCTAGTACTTGCAATTTGCATAAAATCTATGCATGTACAAACACAATATTCTAAACTAAATAGGCAATGGAAGGATGTAGTTCATTGTTAGATCTCGACTAGTAGGTGACTATGACTCCCTTGCTCAACCACATCAGAAACGTCAAGCATAAAGAAAACATACACATACACCATACACATGAAAGTATGAGGTAAGTAACCAGAGAGCTGTATATAAATCATTTCTCTAACTAACATTATGTAATAACTAAAATTACTAGTTAAACATATATATCATCATTGAAATAGTCATGAACATATGAAATAACTAGCACTAAGGTAATTCAACACCTATATTATCTGAATATGAAATACTATTAATCAATTCTATTAACCCAACAACACTAATCATAAAACATAATTAGAAAATTAACCTAAAAGAATCTAACACTACAACATAAAAGTCAAGTAGGGGTAGGCATTACAAGATACTAGGGCTTTTGTACTTGCTAATGTCACTAGTAGGCTTTCCTCTATTACCACCTGACCACACATCTCTTCATTTCATCCTAGATGTAAGATAGAGGAAAAACATCAGGAACTACTTTCTTAAAGCTTTGTTTATGTACAACTCTCTATAAATTAGGTACAACTTTTGTACTTCATCATATGTGATGTGCATTGAACCATATCATTAGGATACTATACTGAACACATCCATGACCGCACATCACCAAACAAGCAAAACCTTGTCCATACAAAAATAGTCGCTCTCTATTACTCTGCCAGTCTTCACAAACTTTCTTCTTTGTTGACATCAATGAAAAACACATTCATGAATGCAACATGTTAGTACTCTCCAATGCTTAGGATGCTCCCCCAAAGTAGTATCATCAACATTCATGCTAACAATCTCCCCCTCTAGCATTGATGGAAACACTGATGAAAAACATCTAAGTTTCAAAAATACTAAAATAGTACTCAACTATTGTTCTCATCTTCTCAAATCCTCTTCATTGATCAAGTCTAAAATCCTTTTGAATATTGCACTATTCCTCTTCTTCTTTAGGATCAACACCAATTTTTCACACTAAACAAATCACAATACACACCTCCCTCATATAGATATTCCCCCTTCCTCTTTAAATGAATCTTTCTAAATTTCTCTAACAACTATCTCTCTTGCATTCATGTACATATCTCCCCTATCCATACTTAGGAGATGTTTTTCATGCATATTCTCTCCCCCATTGACATCAATGACAAAGTCCTCATTATGTAAATTTATTGCTCCAAGTCTTCAACTAGCTCAAGCATCCAAAGACACTATTCAAGACCAAATATCAAGAGTCCTCAATGAATCAACTCATCACAAATACTCTCCCATATGGGAAGCATGAACATTCAGTATAGTCTAACAATAGTGCTTTGTACCATCAGACTAATGCACTTACTACATCATCTACTCAAAAGTAGGCAAGGGCATAACCCCAAGCATAACTCTCAAGTACTCAAATGTATCTTTAAGTACAGGCTTCATAAAGATATCTACAACCTTATCTTTAGTACTCACATACTATAATTTGATCTCCTTTTCTATTGCTTTTTCTATCAACAAATGATACTTAAATAGATATATGCTTAATCTTTGAATGCAATACAAGATACTTAAATATACTCAATGTACTTGTGTTATCATAGTAAATTATAATAGGTTCTACAAACTCAATTCTAGTATCCTTCAACATTTATTTCATCCACATTACTTAGTTATAGTTATTTTTATGTTGTAACATACTCTACCTCAGTTGTACTATGAGAAATAAAATCTTGTTTCTTTCTTATCCAAGAAACCAATCTTCCTCTAAGAAATGATTCTCAACCACTAATGCTCTTTCTTTCATCCATATTGCCTACCTAATCCATATCAATATATGCACATAGACTAAAATCACTTGATCTATCATACCAAATTTAATAGTTAGATGTTTCTTTCAAGTATCTGAATATCTCCTTTACCACTTCATAATGATATTCCTTAGGATCATCTTAAAATCTAGCTACAATCCCAACTACATTTACTATATCTGGTTTGGTGTGAGTTGGATATTGGAAACCTTTAATCATGGATCTATACTTCTTCTACTCAACTGTGGGTGTCTCATCCTTACTAGATAACTTGTGACTAGATATCATAGGTGTACCAATAGGATTCCTAATTTTCAATCCAAATCTCTTTAACAAATCCTTCAGGTACTTAGCTTGTGAAATGAAAATTCCATCACTATTCTGCATAGTTTACAATCCTAGAAAGAACTTCATTTCTCCTAACATGCTCATTTCAAACTCATTCTTCATTTATTCACAAAACTTATCACTCGTTTCATCATTTCCTCCAAATATGATGGCATCAAAAAATATTACTATTATCAACAAACCATTCTCAATTTCTTTCAAATACAAGTTACTATTTGTTGTACCTTTAGCAAATTCAAGCTTTTCCAAATAGTTGTCCAACCTTGCATACCAGGTTCTAGATGCTTTCTTCATACCATATATATCTTTCTTTAGTTTTTATAACATGTGTTTGTCCTCCGTCAAAGGAAAACCTTCAAGCTACTCAACATATACTTCTTCTTCAAGTTCTCCATTTAGGAAGGCTGATTAAAATTTAGCTGATATAATTCTACCTTCATTTCTTGAATACAATGATCATATTTACATGCTTCATTTGCACTCTTAGGTTCAACTTGGGAAAACAACCATAATTCACATATTTCTTTATTTACCTGATTTCTATTTTTTCTCCCAATGATTTGTTTAGGAGGGTGATTCTTTGACATACTTTTGCTAGGAGTTGTTAGCTCAACTATTTTTTTAGCTCTAGGCTCATATCTCTAATTCTCCTTCTACAAATAATTTTTAGTCTCAATGATAACTTCCACACATTCATGGTTAGCCTTTGGATCAACAATAGTTACCAAAGCTATATCCTCTACTACTTCATATTCCTTAGCCAATTAAAGCTCATTATCATCATCATCATAGTCATTCAAGAATCTTTCCATACTTGCTTTAAATTCTTCATTTTTCATTATAAAGTGAACTATTTCTAGATTTTCTTACTCTCTTAGGACATCTAGATGAAAAATGACCAAAATCTTTACATGTCCAACAATTTTTTTTTTTCCATACCTTCTAGCTCTCTTTTCATAAGTAGGTCAATAGCTTCTTTGATCTTCTTGTCTTCTTCAGATTTGAATATGTCTTTACTTGTGCTTTTATTATTTTGTATGCAACAGAAGGATTCTAGATTATGAAACTCAATACTTAATTATATACACAATTCAAATATCTCACCAAGAAGCTCCATCTTCTGGGTGTCAAAATTTTCTCCATCTATCTTACGACTATATTTTCTAGAATAACTTGCCATTGATTTCCTAAAGCTATTAAGCTTATCCTTTAAGGACCTAATGGTCTGACACTAATTTTTAGAATATCTAGTCCACCAATATCTAGTCCATCAATTACCCAACTATTATCACAATTATCAACTTTAAATACTTAACCATATAAGTGATATAATCAAAAACCATAACAAGATAATCATACACAATAACACTAGCTATGTTAACTAGGGAAATCCTTGATTAGAGGGAAAACCATAGTGGGGATGGTACCCACAAGATGATGTTCTAATAACATATATTAATTGTTAGAGAATAGATCCTATTATGAGTCTATAACAACATTCAGTACACATCAATCCCTATTAGGAGATGTTGAATCCTTGTTAGGAGATTCCAACCCTATTAGGAGTTGTGTGAACCCTGGTAGGAGTTGTGGAAGACAGTTGGACCCACTACCCAAATAGCTTCAAGGTTAAGACCAAGGAACCCACTATCCAAATGATCTTTGTATTATTCCTTACAAGATAATGGAAATGAATAGTACTTCCTTCTTCTATCTTGTCAACCAAACTTCTTCTCCTTCTTATCTAGTAACTATATCGCAAAAAACACATCCAATAATCTGTTGGATCGCTTACTCACATTTAGTAAACATTGTGCTCCTTTTCCCACTTTGCACTTCATATAATGACCACAACACTAAAACTCTCTTTAGAAACAAGGAAAACATCTTTTCTTTATACCAAACCTTTAAAATAATCCCCTGAGTCAGCCTTGAGGCTTTCCCAATTAATTATGATAAGATAATTAATTAATTACAATTATAATAGCACTATTTGGCTCATAGTCTATACAAAGCTTCATACAAAAAATCCCAAGGCTTGCACACTTGTTGATGTGACCAATAGGATATCCTCTATTACTAGCTGACCATGCATCTCTTCATTGCATCTTAGATATAGCATAGTGAATAAACATCAAGGACTACTTTCCTATTATGTTGTTTATGTACCACTCTCATTAAATTAGGTTCAACTTCAATACATCTTTGACTCACATGTTGTGCATTGAACCACATCATTAGGACACTATATTGAACATGTCCATGATTGGACACCATTAGAAAAGAAAAACCTTGTCTATACAACTACAATATCTCTTTGTTATGCTACTAGTCTTCATAGACTTACTACTATGTTGGCATCAAATGACAAACATAGTTATGAATGCAACATCTAAATACTCTCCAATTCTTAGGACACTCCCCCAAAGTAGTATCATCAACATTCATCCTAAAAAATCATCTATAAGAAGTTAATTTTTTAGAATAGAATAGATTATTATGGGAATTAAGACTTTTTGTGGAGAGAAATTAGAAGATTAATTTGTATTCTTTAAATATTGAAAACTTTGACACCTACACACAAATAGACAACACAAATGATTGAATAAGTTATTCTCTCTTCATCTAATTGTATAAGATAGACTCTTCTTGGGAGATTACCATTAGCCAATATGTGAATGAGAAAGGGTGGATAATTCACTAGAGTTGAAACTACTTTCAGTGCATTACATGTCAAATCTATGTTGACAAGAAGTGAAAGTACAAGTAGAGATTGTCAGTATGTATAGGATCATTGTGGGCCAAAATCTGGTCTACAAATGTCCAAAAGTTATTTGAAATTCTCTTCCAGTTTTTCCCCCTAATCATAATACCAATAAAAAAAAAACTAATCATATTAGATATCTAATATCTGATATTCGAAACCTATGCATAAGTAAAAAATTAATTCCTAATGCTTCTTATCATTTTCTTTCAAACATCAATGACTTGCACTATCAGGTATAGGGAACAAAATCGGGTATATGAAACAAGCTTCCCATTTTTCCATTCTACTTTGTATCCAATGACAAGTAGGTTCAATTTTTATTCTTTTTCAATTAATTTAATTTATTTTAAAAATAAAATTAGGATTTTTATATGAAAGTAAATGTTTTTTAGTTTGATTTATAAATTATTTACTCAAATTTTAATTTTATGTTATTTTTTGCAATAAAAAAAGGCATGAAAGAGCCTAACCAACCTCCAAAATAATTCCCTACTAAATGAATTAGCTTGACCAAATTCAAGACTTAATTCAAGATTATTTAAATAAATCAAGGGTTTTACAACAAAAATATAACAACATGTCTTATTTGTCTTCCATGCTATTCACCCTTAATACTATTGTGGCTATTATTGAGTCCCTTACTGAGCAACATGATGTAACTCTTCATTGGGATGATAAGATGTACCACTAATTTGATGATGTCTTGGATTATGATGGTGTTACAACCATTAATATTATTATAAAGAAATTAAATGACCTATTTTTTGACCCCATATCTAGTAAAGTAGTTGAGCATAGAAATATGAAATTGTCAATCAAATGGTGCACTAATGAGGCCATTAGAAGTCATATTTTGGATCGTAGGTGGATGGTTTTTGACAAACCACCATACAAAAATTTAGAGGTTCCCATATATTTCTTGAGAAAATTATATGATGAGTTTATCAAAGTGCATAAAGTTCATTATTGGACCATGAGGCCCAACATGGGTGTAGGAGGTGGAGGCCTGTAGGATATACTTGGGGTGAAGAGAAATAAATACACAACATTTTTCCCTTTTTGATATCCCCACCCCTCCTCCACTATAACATTTTGATGTCACCATTGAGGCTAGTGTGACATGAATTAGAAACATTAATTATTGAGTAGTCTACTATTCACCAAGACTAGGTCATTATTGTCTCCTCATATTGATGATGTTGGAACCCTAGCATTTCCTCACATGTTTATGTTCCACACACTTGTGAGCATGAATGCTGATGGTATTCCTTTCAGGGACTATCCTAAGAATTGATAGAATAGTTGGGGAGATTGACATGTTGCATTCATTACTATGTTTATCATGATGTCAACATTGTATTATTTCTATAAAGACTAGAAGAGTACAAGATAGAGAACAAGGTTGTATTGACTATGTATTGATGATGAGATCAAGCACAATTAAGGATGTAATCTAATTTCTTTTCTAATGATATAGACAAGTGCACAACTAGAGAGTCAAATACATGTAAGATTTATCCATGATTTATAGAGGATAGTATGTAGGTAGAGTACCTAAGAATTGATTTTTGATATTTGTATTGTATCTCTTAATAGGTATAGAGCCATGATGAGTGAAGTTAGATAGTGATAGTAGATAAACCAATGATGATGTTAGTAATTGTGCAAGGTCATAGGTCGCACCTATGAGAAGTTGTATCTACTATGAGTTAAGAGTGTTTAGTACTTATGAAAAGATGTAATTAATTATGATATCTTAATGAGGTCCTATTATAATAAATTGATAAAGCCTCAAGGCCAAGTTAGGATTATTTTAAGGACATGTTATAAAGGAAGATTATTTTCCTTTCAGTGAAGTATGTAATATATGTGAGTGAATGTGCAAATGACATGCAAAGTTGGTAAATGCATGTAAGAAATTAGTGTAATGTGAGTTTGAAGATCTAGTATTGAGATCTAAGATAGCATTTAGTATAGTATTGGCACGACAAGTGGACATAAAAGAGTTTTAAGTATTGAGTTTAATTTTATTTTTATTATTTTACAAGGAATAATATAGAGCCTAGTTGGTGCATAGAAATATGAAATTGTCAATCAAATGGTGCACAGAAATACGAAATTGTCAATCAAATGGTGCACTAATGAGGCCATTAGAAGCCATATTTTGGATCATAGGTGGATGGTTTTTGACAAACCACCATACAAAAATTTGGAGGTGCCCATATATTTCTTGAGAAAATGATATGATGAGTTTATCAAAGGGCATAAAGTTCATTATTGGAGCATGAGGCCCAACATGGGTGTAGGAGGTGGAGGCCTGTAGGATATACTTGGGGTGAAGAGAAAGAATCAAACAATATTTTTCCCTTTTTGATATCCCCACACCTCCTCCACTATAACATCTTGATGTCACCATCGAGGCTAGTGCGACATGCATTAGAAACTTTAATTATTGAGTAGTCTACTATTCACCAAGACTAGGTCATTATTGTCTCCTCATATTGATGATGTTGGAACCCTAGCATTTCCTCACATGTTTATGTTCCACATACTTGTGAGCATGAAGGCTAATGGTATTCCTTTAGGGGACTATCCTAAGAATTGATAGAATAGTTGGGGAGATTGACATGTTGCATTAATGATTGTGTTTA
The DNA here is from genome assembly GCA_028749045.1 of Cupressus sempervirens. Taxonomy (NCBI): domain Eukaryota; kingdom Viridiplantae; phylum Streptophyta; class Pinopsida; order Cupressales; family Cupressaceae; genus Cupressus; species Cupressus sempervirens. The sequence goes on along the minus strand of CM053788.1, from coordinate 530,244,244 downwards.
TCATGATGTCAACATTGTATTATTTCTATAAAGACTAGAAGAGTACAAGATAGAGAACAAGGTTGTATTTACTGTGTATTAATGATGAGATCAAGCACAATTAAGGATATAATCTAATTTTTTTCTAATGATATAGACAAGTGCACAACTAGAGAGTCAAATACATGTAAGAGTTATCCATGATTTATAGAGGATAGTATGTAGGTAGAGTACCTAAGAATTGATTTTTGATATTTGTATTGTATCTTTTAATAGGTATAGAGCCATGATGAGAGAAGTTAGAAAGTGATAGTAGATAAACCAATGATGATGTTAGTAATTGTGAAAGGTTAGAGGTCACACCTATGAGAAGGTGTATCTATTGTGAGTTAAGAGTGTTTTGTACTTATGAAAAGATGTAATTAATTATGATATCTTAATGAGATCCTATTATAATAAATTGATAAAGCCTCAAGGCCAACTTAGAATTATTTCAAGGACGTGGTATGAAGGAAGATTATTTTCCCTTTGGTGAAGTATGTAATATATGTGAGTGAATGTGTAAGTGACATGCAAAGTTGGTAAATGCGTGTAAGAAATTAGTGTAACGTGAGTTTGAAGATCTAGTATTGAGATCTAAGATAGCATTTGGTATAGTATTGACACAACAAGTGGACATAAAAGAGTTTTAAGTATGGAGTTTAATTTTATTTTTATTATTTTAAAAGGAATAATACAGAGCCTAGTTGGTGCATAGAAATATGAAATTGTCAATCAAATGGTGCACTAATGAGGCCACTAGAAGTAATATTTTGGATCGTAGGTGGATGGTTTTTGACAAACCACCATACAAAAATTTGGAGGTGCCCATATATTTCTTGAGAAAATTATATGATGAGTGTATCAAAGGGCATAAAGTTCATTATTGGACCATGAGGCCCAACATGGGTGTAGGAGGTGGAGGCTTGTAGGATATACCTAGGGTGAAGAGAAAGAAATACACAACATTTTCCCCTTTTTGATATCACCACAACTCCTCCACTATAACATCTTAATGTCACCATCAAGGCTAGTGTGACATGAATTAGAAACATTAATTATTGAGTAGTCTACTATTCACCAAGACTAGGTCATTATTGTCTCCTCATATTGATGATGTTGGAACCCTAGCATTTCCTCACATGTTTATGTTCCACATACTTGTGAGCATGAATTTTGATGGTATTCCTTTGGGTGACTATCCTAAGAATTGATAGAATAGTTGGGGAGATTGAAATGTTGCATTCATGACTATGTTTATCATGATGTCAACATTGTATTATTTCCATAACAACTAGAAGAGTACAAGATAGAGAACAAGGTTGTATTGACTATGTATTGATGATGAGATCAAGCACAATTAAGGATATAATCTTTTTTTTTTTCTAATGATATAGACAAGTGCACAACTAGAGAGTCAAATACATGTAAGAGCTATCAATGATTTATAGAGGATAGTATGTAGGTAGAGTACCTAAGAATTGATTTTTGATATTTTTATTGTATCTCTTAATAGGTATAGAGCCATGATGAGCGAAGTTAGATAGTGATAGTAGATAAACCAATGATGATGTCAATAATTGTGCAAGGTCAGAGGTCACACCTATGAGAAGTTGTATCTACTATGAGTTAAGAGTGTTTTGTACTTATGAAAAGATGTAATTAATTATGATATCTTAATGAGGTCCTATTATAATAAATTGATAAAGCCTCAAGGCCAAGTTAGGATTATTTTAAGGACATGGTATAAAGGAAGATTGTTTTCCTTTTGGTGAAGTATGTAATATATGTGAGTGAATGTGTAAGTGACATGTAAAGTTGGTAAATGCGTGTAAGAAATTGGTGTAATGTGAGTTTGAAGATCTAGTATTGAGATCTAAGAAAGAATTTGGTATACTATTGGCACAAAAAGTGGACATAAAAGAGTTTTAAGTATGGAGTTTAATTTTATTTTTATTATTTTACAAGGAATAATATAGAGCCTAGTTGGACAGTGAATTTGATGGTATTTCCCCTAAAGCTGTTTCGACAATGGGTCAATCTATCTTCTATAACTTCCAACATGGTTGAGATAGCTCCTAACAAGGATTGAAAGTCTCCTAATAGGGATTGATATGCACTAAATTTATTGCATTATCTTCTCACATAATCTATCCTCTTACAAGGAACTTTTATATTAGTACATCATTTTATTGGTATCATCCCTACTAGGTTTTTCCCTGCGATTAGAGGTTCCTCTAGTTAAAATATCTAATGTTATTATGTATGTGTATCTTATTATAGTTTATCATTATATTGTTCACATGATTAAGGTTTAATAAGGTTGATAAAATTTATATTGATCTTATAATCAATTCAACCCCCCCACTGTCAATTATCTTGGTGGACTTTACTTTCTAAACATTGGTACTAGAGCTTACTCATGGGTTCAAATCTCATAGGCCACAATGCATGATAGTGGAAGGGGGATTATTGGTAGTGGGATAGCATCCTCTGTATGATTCACAACATGGCTTAACCACCTCTTGTGATTCTATGAGACTAGTGGTTGTATAAGGAATTGATATGCTGATCTTTTGAGGGAACAACAAGCTTAGCCTTTCTAATAGGTTGACCATCTTACTTTCTTCCTAATACCTATGAGGTGATAGGGTCACTTCTCAAATTACCAAGAGTGTCTGATGTAGGAGCATCTTAGGTTTAAGAGAAATCTTGCATCACCCAAAAATATTTATATTTCCAATTTTTGTATTTTCAATAAGAGTTATTCTAGTGTAGAGTTATTTATGGAAGTTTGTTAATTTTAGTAAGTTGGTATTGTTGGCCTATATTTTCACCATGTTAAAATTCAATAGAATGCATTATGAAAAAAGAGGTTAAATTGATGTAACTAGGGTTTTCATTTTATTTTTTGTAGAAATTTTTGTTAAGAAGCCCTAATTTGATGGTCGTATGCATATCTTCATATTTTAACCCTTCTTGTTTTAAATGAATGTGCTAAAGGTTTCACACTTTAAGAGAAAATTGAAATTCTAAGAAGAAATGGTACAACCAAGAGTTATCTCCATATCTACTTTGTTACATTTTAAACTTTTCTAAGGCACAATGATGTGACTTAATTAATTGGATAGTGCTACCAAGGTCTTCACAATATATTGTAAATAGTTGGCTCAAGAAAAGAAGGTTTGAGAAAACTACATAGATAGTTTTCTCGGCTTTGCCATAGTTAGGCATGAGGGCATGGTTTAAGTGGTGTAGCAAAGATCAATGTTAGGAACTCTTTATGCAGCTCCACAACTTAAAGTTTTAAGAGTAAACGAAGTGGGGAGATATAGGGACTATCCATGATCATATGTTCACAAGGCTAAAGAATGTAGTTTGATAGATAGCCAAAAACTAGTGAAGCAACCAATGTATAATAAGGATTTGGTTGTCAATTAGTCTCATGTTTAGGGTTGTAAACTAAAATAGAAGTTGCAAAGAAGGAACTAAGAAAAGGTTGGCTTTGCTCACTACTTTGTTGACTATTTTAAATGCCTTGGAGATTAAGAGGAGAAGAAATGGTCACTCAATCTTAAGGTATAACACACTGTCCAAGGTTAAATATGCTAATGTCACTATTAAGCCAAGAATGAAAAACTAAGGTGTTTGCAGCTTTGTATCCTAAGGAGTGTAGTTAATGCAAATATGTAAGACCTTACGACATAGTTAAAATGTGGAAAAATTTATGTTAATGCTTGATCATGCAAATAAGAGAATAAGAAAAAATGGAAGCCGCAAAGAAGCAACAAGGTGTTTATCTTTTTTTTTTTTTTTACATGGTCCAAAGATTAAGCATGAAGATTGACCACAAACTAGAAATTAAGAGGCTTGCATGGTTGCAAACAAGACATAAGGATTAGACAAAAAACCTTGTGACACTGTGAATAACTCAAAGTACTGAGGGTTCATGTGGTTGCTACTTAAAATATAAAGAGGTAAAATAACTGTTGAGATTTCATAATTGCAAAAATGTAAAGTACTATCTTAAAAGAGTAAAAAATATTTAAGTATTGGTAGTAAGGGCACTCTAAAGCTTGAATGTGATAGTTTTATGATTTTTTGAAAATTTCATTCATTCTTCCTTAAAAATGTCATTAATTTTATTCCCATTCTCAAGTGCTATTAAAAGGGTTGATGTAATAGAGATTTTGACACTAGCGTTTATAGAATTCAAAGCTAAGAAGAAAACTTGTGCTTGAGATTGTTTAGAATGGTTGAATTGCTGAGAAGTGTTCAAGATTTTCAATTTAAAGAAAATGACACAAAAAGAAGGAAATTTAATTTCTCAAGTGAACTTTGAAGAAGCTTCTTAGAGTACTAAGAATGGAAAGATGAAGATAGCAAGTTTATATGTTGATGAATGGGTCTATTTTCTGTTAGGTTCATCAAATACTCTATCAGTTAATTCACATATCTTCATAGATCATTATAGATTTTGAATGGATGCTAAAGTGTGAGAAAAAAAGGTAATGAATTATTTTTCTATTTCTATAACAATAGATTATGTGAATTTCTCATCTCAAATCCCTAGAACATAAATTTGGAAAAATTGATTATGCTAGAAGTCACTATTGATGTGGATTTGGTAAAATCCATAATAAAGGCATATAATATTATATCCCATGGGTTTTATAGAAAGGACAGGAGTGTCATGTGTACACTATATAATAAGACATTCATAAAAGACTTCAACTTGGGAGGGCCTATGACAATAATGATTGAATGTGACAAACTTGATGAGACCTTCTAGGCTCAAAAGAGATTCTTCACTAGAAGAGTTATGAGGAAAAACATTCCAAGGTCTACAAAAGAAAAGGGTGAAATCCCTAAAAAAGTAGGAGACTTCATACCCTTGTAATTTTTCATGAAATATTTTTCACATACTATCTTTGAAGTGGACAAGGTGATAGGGTTGGGTGGAACTATGAATGTTCCTAGTAATGTATATATCATGCCCTTAGATATACATAATTTGCACCATAATGTGGGGTACAATTTTGTTACCCATTTAATCAATGTTATGCACAATGAGATCACATCTACACAAAAGGGAGAAATGGGAAATTTCAAATTTCACCATTACTCATTGTTAATGCATATATCTTGTACAAGAACATAGGTTACATCAATCCTAATTTTATTGAAGGAACAAAGGATATGGGAGACAACTTGCCAGTACAGTGGTGGACTAGCATATGGAAAATGTTCTATCCCTATTCAAATTCTTTAGCTTTCTACAATGATTTTATGCATCTAATTTCAAATATGTTAGCTGATATGAATGAGAGTCCCTAGGGGTGTTATAATCTTACTTAAACCCTCTAGATTCTATTTTTATGATACAAAGTTGGAACATGATTAGGGAAGTATTTTTCTTTATGAAATTTGTTCCATCATAATGGTTTATGCATGCCCCCAGCCTCTGCATCTTTTATTAAGATACATTCTAGAGAGAATGGGAATCATTGAATTCTTTTGGAAATTGATTATGATGAACTAGGAATACATGGGACATAGAATTCGAAAAGGATGTTTTGTAGTAAAAATGTAAAAGTTGTGGACTTTACCATAGGCAAGGATGTGATAGAAGAATTTAATGAATTTATGAGAGAATTTCTTCTACCTTTAGCTCCTGCTAGGACCTATGACCCTAATGATCTTGTTAGGCATGCCATGAAACAAATGAGAAAATATAATTTTCCTAGGAGCAAGCCTTATTTGGAAGAAGATGTGATCATAGATTGAATGATGATTGAGGAATGCAGAGAAGGGACATTAAAGTGGAAAAGGATAATGAAAAATTAGGAGGAAATGAAATGAATATGTCCTTCTTTTAAGGGTTTCTTTCATGAGGAGAAATATTTGGATAGATACAAAAAATTTATCAAAAATTATGAAGATATAATGTCTCAAGTGCCCCCTAGAGTCAAAAATTGGATATAACTTGATGTCCTAGAGAAAGACATTTTGATGAAGAAGAGGAGCAATCTGAAAGTTATTCTTGGGATCAAGGTGGTACAAAGATGTGAAAGTTGATTGAAATTATAGATGAAGAAATGGAAAAGGCCATCAAGATTCTACCAAGAGGGAGTAAGTATTTTGATGATATTAGACACAATTTTCTTATAAATTAGGCCACTAATAATGAATGAGTCCTAAATAAACTTTAGCTTGAGGCTAGGTTGATAGATGGAAAAATTATACAATCTAAAGAGTTTATGGAGGATTATGACTTCTTTAATTCAAAGGAGTTCAAATATTTTCTTTTCAAGATAAAGAAAAATGAACTATCTCACTAACTAGGAGTTTCAGAGGAGAAGGTTGTAGAGCTAGTGCAAAAATTACAAGAATATGATTGCAACAATGAAACCCTCATCATAGATGAATCTACAGAGCTAGTAAAGAGAAGTAAACTATTATTCTTCCTTGGATGGGAAATAAGTTCATGTTTTATGATGGATCAAATTAGAAGATAATGTAAATCTATCTTATTTGAGGTGAACAATATCATTGGATAATTGTAGGGGTCTAGTTTCAATATTGACAATAAGATGATGATAGTCTAGAGTTTGACCCTTGAATTAGGTAAGCCAACACTTATGGAAGTCAGAGAATCCCCCAAGGAAATGTAATATTCTATAATGTTACTACAACATCAAGTGACTAGATATACAACATGATGAACATAGTGTCACTTATGGGGAAAAGAAAAATGGACATGTTAGGAGAACAACTCTTTCAAACTTACAACATTTACATTAAGACAAGGAAGAAATATGAAGAAGAAATGAAGAAAAGATATGTGCTTGAACAAAATATGGCTTCTATAGAAAGTGAGGTTAAAACTTTGAAGAATGTAACAAGGCCAGTTATTGAGATAAAAGATCAAGAAACCCAAACAGACATTTATATATCAAATGTGGGTATAGATCAACAAATAGAGATGGAATGATTATAATTAGGCAAATAAATAGAAGCAAGGAAAATGGAAGTCATCTTGTCACATAAGATAAATGTCCTAAAACAAGCTTCACAAAATCTCCACAGTAGCTACATTGCTCTACAAGGAGCAGAGTACTAATGTTCAGAAGCATTAGATTTACTTTCTCTATTATTTACCAAATAGGGCCCATACAATTCATTCTATGATAGGATTGTCCCAATTTTGACACAGAAGAAAGAATTGCCTAAAGAAGTTGTCATTTTTATAAGGAAAATGATAAATAGGGAAAACAAATTGAATGGTTTCTTTTTGGGGAAATTGTAGTTGATAAACAATAATATCAAGACCATTTCTAATGGGATACCAAGAATCATTCAAAAGATTTTTGATGATGATAATAACTTAAGGGAGTGGCAAGAATGGTCTGATTCCTTCGATAATATCTTGGGACATGATATATTAATTTCTTATAGAAATTGTAAAATGATTTGGTTAGAGCTTTTGATATTATTAATCTTGTGTACAAACTTGAAGCAAATATCAATAAGATAGTTGCAGACATTTGAGATGTGATAGATGCTAAGTGGAACAAGTGTTTGAATGAGTAGAATATAGTTAGAGAAGCCACCTAGATAGAAGAAGAGTCTAACATTAGTATTTGAGAGGTTGTAGTAGATATTAAAGAAATAACATCTATAGATAGCAACTTAGCCAAGCTTGAAGGAGTAAGAAAATGACAAAATAGAAGAGGCCTCTACCCCACCACAAAGAACTTCAAAAGAATGTACTTTTCTATCAAACACAAAGTGCCATGAATTTTTTTCCAGTTTTCTCGTGCTATGAGGATGATTATATTTTTGTCTCATGTGTACCCCTTTTGTCTTGTCTCAAGGACATATGCCCTTTTCCCTCTATGCCTAAATCTTCTTGAAATTCTTGCTATATAAATGAGTTCCTAAGGCTAGAGGAGAGGTCCATGAATAATTTTGTTGAACTATGTCTTTCATTTTTTAGTTGGTCCACATATATTGTATATGTTTTCTCCAAAAGATAGAATTAAAAACAAGAATTAATAGTTGCTAATCTATTTGAGTTTTTCTCTGATAGGAGCTGACATTGAATTGTGTATTTTTAAAGAAAGTAATATAAAGATGTAGAAAGTTGGCTATACATTTGAAATATTGTCTCTTCACTTGTTACCAATTAATTCTCTGAGATTTAATAGAAAAGTTTACTATATCTTAGATGTAATTCATTTTGAATTATATTTTAGTTTACATTTTTCTTATGATCTAAATGGGTTATGTAAATGCTTGAGATAAATTGGAAGAAATCATAGTTTTCAATGAAGATTTTGATAAGAATGGGTTCTAGAACTGAATGTTGATATTCTTACCACAAAGAGTTAAGATGCATCTTATAAGGAAATGTTAAATTCCAGTGAGATAATGACCCAATGCATAAAGTACTGATTATCAATTAATGTTGATATAATTTGGAATATCTATATTGTATAATCCTTTTATAAATCATCTTTTTAATGTTTCATTGTTGAAGATTTTATTGATCACATTTTGGTTTTGACAAAGTAGTGACAAAATACTTAGTAATTATCTAGTAGAATTATAGTGCATAGTGCATGTTGAGTGATCAGAGCAAGCTAAGTTATCAAAGCGAGCTGAGTGATTTGAGATAGCCGAGTGATGAGAGCATGTTGAGTGATCAAATCATGTCAAGCATAAGTTTCCAGATGGTACAACTAAGTAATATAACTAGTATGTGCCAAGTCACTCAAATGTCAAGCAATTTATACATGTTGAGTGATTTAGGTGCCAAGTTCTATAGAAGCCAAGTTACAACATTTAGAGAATAGTGAAGGCCGGGCATCAAAGCCTTTGAATGCTGAGTGAATTTTTTTGCATAGTTGTTTGTTATTATGAAAAATCCTATGCAAATCATTATTGGCTAACATAATCATGAATTTACAATTATAACAGATAAATATGGGGTCATATTTGGAATCTCTATGAAATACATGCAACCAATTAGATTATGGAAAACATTAGGTGGCAATAAGGATCAACCAATACCATTGATTATAACCTAATCCATCTCAACCTATGATTATTTAAGAAAGAAAAACCCTAAGAAGTTTATCATTGTGAGAAGAGACAAATGCTAAGTGTTGAGAAATAATTCATAGTGGTTATGAAAAGGATATACAAAGCAGAATCAGTCTAGAGGAACATAGATAAGTAGTGAGAGGATTATAAAAGATATATCTAATCAAAAGGATCAAGATTCAATTAGTAAAATGGAGATCTAATATCAAATAGAAAGGTGTTAATCAAAGATCAAGTTTTGAATCATTCTAACATGCGATGCAAAGCAAATCTATTAAAGGAGTAGTCCTAATAGGCTATTGTAAATCTCTTAACCAAGTGCCTACTTAATTATGAGTTGAAATCCTTTAGCAAGGTGGGACCTAATAGTATTTGTAAGACTTTAATAGGGAAAACCCATCATATGGTAGATCATAGATTATGATCAAATAGTTTATAGCCATATTTGGCGGCACATTACAATTGTAGAAGCGAAGATTTGTGGGTTTCATCCCCACCCCAGTTTTACCTTCTCATTGGAGGGTTTCTAGATAACCAATTTATTGTGTTATGAGTTATTTACTTTAATCTATGTATGTCATGCATGTTAAGTTATTTTAGTTTATATGCTAAGTTATGAGATGGATGTTGGTGATATGTTTTAGAGGCAAACATTGGAAGTGTTGATTCACCCCACCCCCCTCATAACTTACTTTCCCATTGTTATTTCCAAAAATTGGTATTACAGCTAAGTTCTCTACAAAGGAAAGTTTTACAGCTTTGGAGGTAGGATCTTGAAGATGGAAGTCTACAACTTGGGAAAGACTATGGAGAACCATAAGATTGAAATACAAATTTCCCTGCATCAACTCAAGGAGCCAAGAGATGAACTACATAATTCATTAAAGAGAAGGAAAGGGATAATATTTAACAAGATGACACTCATTATCAAGAGGTAGTCAGTATTGGATTATTTAAAGATGGAAACTTAGAATATTTTGATGCAACAATTATAGATCTAATGGAATGAAATAATGCCCTAAGAAGTTATGAACCTAAAAATAGAACAAGAAGTTCAATCAGTATTGTTGTGTGAGACAGTTGAACTAAAGAAGAAAGATGAAGAAGACATAGCCATGATTGAAGAAGACAAAAGAATACTAGCTAACAGAATTGAAGAGAATACATCATAGGTGTAAAAGCTTTCAAACATGCAATTTGATACATTAAATCAAGTAATGATTGCTAATCAAGAACTGAATATGAAAGACATTTAGATTAGACATTTGGAAACACAAAATAACCTAATGCAAAATAAATTGAAGGATGAGAAAGAAAAGCTTAACAAGCCTAGTGAAGCCATATGGTACTTTGAAAAACTGATGGAAGCACCAAGGCCAAAGAATGACACTATTGGTTTGGGATATTCTACTACTAAACAAGGAGGTTCATCTAGGAGTGGTGAACAAAGGAAAAATAAGGGAAAGAATGCTAGGCCCACTTGTCATCAATATGGAAAATTGGATCATATAGTAAATGTTTACAGAAGCAACACTATAAATTAGAATCCTAAGAATAAATTCTAGGGACACTATCACAACTACAAGAAGCAAAGACATTAGGCACATGAATGCATGACCAAGACCACCAAAACTAAGAGATTTGAATAATATTGTTAAAATTGTTAGAAGTATGGATGTAAGGCATATGAATGAAGAACCAAATCCAAGTGGACATCAAACAAATAGACAAAGGTACATCCCAATGAAGCTTTTATGATTAGGATTACAACACAAGGTTCAATTGTCACTATTGTGAGGAATATGGTCACATTCCTAAAAATTGTATAAGAACACATTTTAGAGGTAACTACAATAGATGGTTGAATAAGATTGTATGCTTTAGTTTTCTTAAGACTGGTCATTTTAGGAACAACTCTCTAACATGGTCACTTGCACTAAGAAATGAAGGCAACAAAGAAAAAGGAAAGGTTGGTGCTGAAAATGTGAAGGTACAAATGAACAAATCATGGAAAAAGAAGGAAGATTAAAACACATCAAATGCATAGGAGGTCACTTCATCCAATGGATTAGGTGATCACATCACCCCCAACTAGGAAATCTAAGGCATGTATGGAACTAATATTTGAAAAGTTATATTATGCATCAGTTGAAAATATCTAAGATCTGAAAGGATCATATTAGCATGAACTAAGATGCAATGAAGTGAGTAGAACCAAGAGAAAATCTATAGGTTTGTTATTTTCTATGTTGTTTTTAAGCAGGAAAGGAATTGTAGTTATGGTAGTGTGAGTTGAGCTTGCTATGTTAGCTGAGCATGTTGAAAATCCTATGATAGTCAATCTTATAATTGTCTAAGCACTGAGCAATTAATGTTAAATTTGAAGGCTTATATAGTCAATTTTTGACTCATTTATACCAGAGTTTAAAGAGCATGAAGAGCACAAAGGAGAATTGAAAAAGGATTTTCAAGTGTTTGTGAACTAGATTCAACTGCTACTCAGCATCATTCATTAGATTTAGGAGGTATTTAACTTGCATCAAGTTACGCTATTTTGTTTTTCACAAACCCTAGGAAGTCAAAATGGTAGCTAGCTCTTTTGCAATAGTTAGGAAATAGGAGAAGCAATTTTTCAATAATTAGTTAATTACTAATGATGTGAGACAACCCTCATTTTGAGCTATTCTTGAGATTGCATACAAGGGAAATTCATCTAGTGCATTATTAATGATACCACTAAAGCTCTTAATGGTTCAAGATGTGAGATGTTTCTACATTGGAAAGATTGGAGAAGTTGGAGACAAAGAGATTAGAGAAACCTATTAGAAGTTATGTGAAAATGGAGTTTTGAAGGAGGAAAATAATATTGTTGAGAAAAAAAGGTTGACATGTGCCCTAGACTTTCCTTGAGGGTTTAAAACTAGATGGGTTAGAATTGTGTTGAGTTGTATACATGACAATCAAATTTGGTTAGTGAATAGACCAATTAGGAATACAAAAAGGATTATGCATAGAGTATTGGGGTACCCTACCATAGATAGACCAAAAAACATGCAGAGTGATGTGAAGGAGGTTACTGAGAAGAAAATAAGTGTTGTATGGAATAAGCGAGGTATGTCAATTGATACAATTTCATACCCATTTGTAGCCTTTGTAGTTAGAGTGATAGCTCATAAATTCTTTTAGTTAAGTTGAATGAATAGTGTTTCCTACATGTCATTTGATCTTGGATATAAGATTATAAAAAGAGACCTTTCATATGACTTAGACAAGTTGCAACTTCAATAATTGTCAGAAAATATGGAAGCCATCAAGAAATCCAGAAGTGCATATTGTAAGTTTGAATCTTTGATTGTTTTCATATTTTTCTATGTGCAAAACACATCCCCCACTTTTGGTAAATTTTCTTGGAAGAAAAAAAGGTTAGTAACACAACAAATAGCAAAGCTCATTAAGCAACTTGGAGATAATTTTGAGTTAGTAATGACTAGTTATTATGAGGATTTCAAGAAACCCATGAAGCAAAGATTGGGGATACATGTATCATTAGTAGAACAACATTACAATGATGTATGTTTCCTAGTTGATGTAGATTACACATATGTGCAAACAATAATACCTAGGCTTAGCTGGTTAAAATCCTTGCCATGTGAAATCAATGTGGACAAAGCTTTTGCAGCAATCATCGCTCTAGTGGTGGAGGAAATTGACAAGGATGCTATATCCTTTGGAAACTATGATGAGGCTAAATCTAAAATAACAATAAAATTACAAACTACCTCAGTAATAAGAAAGAAGAAAAAAATACTAAAGAATCTTAAAGAAAATTTTGGTGAAGGTGGTGAGGAAGTAGAAGAAGAAGCACAAGGTCAAGGACCTTTGGAACTTACACAAGGTTTGGGTGAAGATGTTGATGCAAAAGGTGTTGAGGGAGAAGAAGCTAAGGAAGCACCTAATGTTGCTGAGAAGAAGAGGAAATAAAATAAATAGGTGTTGGAGAAACCAAAGAAGGTTGTGAAGAAATATCCACAAAAGCTAGCTATACCTTTAACTAGGTCAAGCACTAGGACAACCACTACATAGGCTAAAGAAATTGCTAAGCCTAAACAGAAAAGAGAAAATGTTATAGCAGAGTTGAGTCACCTTGGTCAAAAGACTTTCAAGAGGTTGAGGAATAAATATAAGCCACAAGAAGATTCAAATGAGAAGAAGATAGAGTCTAATGACTTGAGACAATTCAAAGTGGTAAGCCACAATTCCTCTTCTAACATTGATAACTTGTGTGAAAATATTAAGACCAATGCAGATTTGTTAAATTTCACACATGTTGATTTTTATAATTTAGCAAGTGTAGAGAAAAATACTATAGAGGAGGCCATATATGACATGATGGTAACTTTTAAGACTACTCTAGAGATTTCTAACTCATTACCAAAGAGTTTATATGATAGAGTTGAGCAAAAGTGGTAATTTAGTTTGAATACTAAAATACAAATTAAGGAAACTACTTTAGTGAAAGTGATGCCTAAACTAGATAAGAAAATGATTGCTAAGGAAATGGAGAGGCATAAAGGGAAAATTTCTCCCAAATATCGAGTGTTCCATATCTAAATAAGCAAATAGAAGATGTGGTAACCAAGAGTACATCAATCTGGAAATCTATTTATGCATTATTTGTTGACAATTGGCTAATGAAGATATGTAATTGTTGTCATTTATGGAAAAAAATAATGTAATGCTTATAGGAAAAATAAAAAATAAAGATACTTAGTGTTTGGTAATTAGAAAATTGTCTAAGTATGGAATTTGGTATACAACAGTGTATTGTTTTGTTCATAACTTATTGCTGGCATCATATTATGACTAGTGAAGTTAGATGGAGATAGTATATATGTTGGTGATGATGTTTATAACCTCAGATGTTAGTATGGACTGTATGGAAAAGAGATATTTGTGTTCTAGCAAAATAGAACAATAGAATTGAAGGAAATAATTATTTTGTTTACAAAACAATTACTTGTCCAATTAGGGCTAACATCCTAGTTGTTTAGTCTAAGTTGGAAAAATATATTATAGTCTTAGCCAACATAGCAAAAATTTGTGTAAAGGCATGGTATTTATGCAAAGGATGTCTTGTAATGAGAAGTGTAGAAATTGAGTAATGATGTGTTGAGCAATTGTATGCGAACTTTTGTTAGAGCTATATTTTTTTGTAAAAGTTGTTTTGTGATCTAAGATCAAGCTCAAGATTAGAGATAAATCAATGAAGAAGTTATAGTACCTATATTCCAAAAGTCTAATTACTTGTTTGGGAAGTGATCTCTTATTGTAATTATAAGTGCATGTTTGGGTAGTGGGCTCATCTTGCATCTACTTTACTACAACTCCTAACAGGGTTGGAAAGTCCCAGCAGGGATTCAAAGTCTCCTAATAGGGACTCCATATACTAAATTTTCTCATTGAATCCTAACAGGGTCCATCCTCTAACAAGGAACTTATATATTAGTATATTATCTAGTGGGTATCATCCTCACTAGGGTTTTTTCCTGGCTAGGGTTTCCCTAGTTAACAAAATATGGTGTTATGAGTTTTCTTTGTGCATGGTTACTATTACTATTTAGCATTACTTTATTATTTTATTATGTATGGTTTAAAGTAAGAAATAATATCTAGTTGGTGATTAAAGTTTGTAGATTACTAATTCACCCTCCTCTTAGTAATCCTTATTTCTAACAATTTGTATTAGATCATAGTTAGTTTGAAGAGGCTTAACAACTTGAGTAAGATCCCTATCGATATGGAATAGTTGATGAAGAACCTTGAAGAGGCACTTGAACAAATTGATCTCCTTACTAAAGAAAGAGATAAGCTAAAAGATAGTTATGAATTCTCCAAAGTATACATTAGACGATTGAAAGAAAAGATTGAACATCTTGTATGCAAGAAAACCTAACCTGTTGTGAGCATGTGTAAACAAGAAAACATTAGTTGTAACATGTGCATATAAAATATTAGAAAAAAAATTGAAATACAACTAAAACAAGCTTGCGTTTTACAACTTAATATAATTGAAATAAAAAGTCCTCATGTAACCTCAAAGCAGCTAAATGAGGGTTCCCATAAGTGGCCTTGTTGGTGTCTTTAAGTGTAATTGATGTGGATGTACTCTCCCAAACACAATTATGAATTAAAATGATTGATAAATGATACACAATGATAATTAGACTATACTAAGATGAATGGAGAATACTTCAAGCAATGGCTATGGAAGCAACCATGATTGAAAGCACTCAAAGGATTTGAATGTGGATGCAAGAAATCAAATTATGTTAACAAAAAAAATGAAATGAAATATAGCAACTACCAAGGGGCTAGTAACAATGCATGAAATCACTAAAATCACTAGAAATTTCAAACTCTAAACTAGCATGATAACAATGCAAATCAGAGAGATGTAAAATGCTTGAGACAAGGGCTCTATTTAAGGTTTGAGAGAGGCCTTGGGGAGGTGGCATCTATGTGCCATCCACATAGGTGCCACAAGGGATACGTATGGGCTAAGGAGACAAGTCATGCAAAGGTCAACATAAGCCTTTTGGATGAAAGTGATGGCTCAAGGTTTGCTAACACATGTGTGAGAAACCTTGGAGAAAGGAAAGGGGGAAAAATGTGTAAGCGATGTGAATAAAATAATGAAATGGAAGATTTATTGGATTTTGAGTTTCTCACACATGTGTGAGCAAACACTTAGGAGCTAAAAGGTGTTTAAAAAGGTTCTTAGGATAATTAAGTAGGATTAACTAATGGGTAGGTTTAGAAGGATGAGAGTGATGGGTGTAGATTAGGTTTTTAGGATGGGATTAGGATTAAATTAAATAATATTTAACTTAATCACAAGATTAAAGAATTTAATAAAGTGGAAGGAATTAAATAAATTAGAATTTATTTAAAAGGAGATAATGGAGCACTATGCATTAAATGAATTTAGTACACTAAAGGGGGAGTATTCAAATTAAATTTAAATACATTAGGTAAATGAACCTATTTAATTAAATAAGTAGAAGAATATGACAAATATAATTAATTAATAAATAATTAATTATAATATCAAAGGAAATATTAAATTAATTAATATAGTGTTTAGGATAATTTTAAGTGTCTACACATCTCAAATCCAAGCCTGAATCTATTGAATTTGGAACTAGTGATGATGACTATTCAAAGCTAAAGATAGAGTACAAGATCTTGAAGTGTGAATTGAAGATCATGAATCTAAAGTTGACTTTGAGAAATGATCCTAGCAAAGTTGAGTCTAATTTGAAGACTAAAAATGTAGATCTTAGAGCAAGTCTGACAAATAAAATATCAAAATTTGAAACATTGAAAAAAGATCATGAAGAAATTCATAAGTACAATTTTATTGTGAAAGGTGAATTAACTCAATGTAAGTAGCAACCTAAGAATCCTTTTCTAGCAGTGAAAAACTTGATGACTCAATGTAAATACAAAGACCTAACTATGATCAGACTGGTCTTGGTTATCTAATTAACCAAGGTATTTTTTAGTGGCTAATATTTTTTATTTTTATTTATTGATTGGTAAGAGGCCAAAGCCAAGATTAATTATTATGTATTATTATTTTATTAAGCACGAGTAGATTCGAACCCAAGACCTCTTGGATAAAAGGCTCACAATTTACCATTGTGTTGTAGGCACTTGCCTATTAGTGGCTAATATTAACTAATTGGCTAATTTCAAAAAAAAATGGCTAGTGATTTGGTTAATAATTTAAGATTAATGGCATCCTAAATGACCACATTTTTATAAAATTTAGTATTAAAATGTTTAAAATCGCGCAATAATTTATTTCATTACAAAAATGAAATTCAAAGATTCACCAAAATATCCAATAAATGATTAGATTTGATTCACTAGAAATTAAAATTAATTCACTAATAATTATTAGTTATTTTAGGGATATATAAATAATATTTAATTTTCTGTATTGATTTAAAATATAATTTAATAATCCTCATAATATTTCGTGAAGTAAAAAATGTTCAATTTTGATTTGTAAATTTGCATGTTGATTCATGAACTTCATATTATTATTTAGATTCACCATTTTTTTGTACAAAACAATTATGATTCTAAAATAATCGCCATTATAAATAATATTTAATATAAAAAATTGAGAGATTCCCTAATATAAATAATTTTTTTTAAAAAAAGAATGAAAGATTTGTCAATATTTTATATCTTTTTTTGGAGGGGGTTTCTTAAAGTTTACCCTATAATTGACATGTTTGCGAAGAAACCTAGGATTAGATCCGATCCAAAAGAAAAAGAAAAAATTGATGATAAGATTGAATCTAGCTAGTCTTCTAATAAATCTAAAGAACTTGGACAAGACATCAAAGTTGAAATTTTGGATGAACCAAAACAAGTGAATAAAGTAGGTATGAATTTAGAGGTAAGTAATTTTTACGTAATGAAATAGGTCATATGAAAAGAGATTTTACAAATAAGTCATTTAATCATGTTAAGGACTTTTATTATCATAATTGTCATGGTATGGGTCATAAAGAAATTGATTGTAGCAAACCTATGTATGATAATGATAGAAGGAATAGGAGAATGTCTAGAAATACTAACCCTATAGATACAAGAAGATCTAATGTAAGAAAATCGAGAGAAGGAAGACCATATGAAGATAGAAGAAAAATCGTGTGCTATAAGTATAACAACTTTGGACACATTGCTCAGAATTGTCATGTACTTGATGATCAACAAAATCCTAGAAATAGAGCATCAGTATGTCATTTATGCAACGACATCAGATGTACAAAAAAGTATTGTATAATGGACAGAAACTTTGGAGATAGAAGGAACAATGGAAGAAACTTTGGGAACTAAAGGAATGATGGAAAGAAAGTTAGAAATGATAGAAGGAACCATGAAAGAAACTCCATAACTAATAGAGACAATAATGAATAAAGAAATGTAGTCAATGAACTTTGAGAAGAACTCAATAAGGCATTTGTAAAAGGAGAAGATATCTCAAAAGAAAGGTCAAATGATGATGATATAGGAAAATCAAAGTCAATTAGCAAGTTTGATTCAGTTAACTTAAATTAAGCCTATTTATAGCACCAAAACTTGAGAACTTCATTTTCAGATTGAGTTAGAGGTAGAAAAGTTGGAAAGAGTGTATCTAGTTAAGTTTAGATGGTACCTAAGCTTGCTTGTAGTTTGGAGCTTATCAAAACAAGTTATGAAGGAATTAAGAGTTATTGGTATTACATAAAAGGTTAGTTCTATAGAAGAAGATAAAACCTATGTTTTTGTAGAGAATTTTGTGAAGAGAAGTTTTAAGGAACATTGTCATGATTAAACGAGCTATAGTAAACCTTAGATGGCATTTGAAGATCAGATAGATGATCTTGAGTAGTTATTTGATTATAGAAGGTAATGGTCAACTTTTTTGTGTTTTCAAAGTATGCAATTAATGCAAGTTCAAGTTGATGTAATTAATGGAGTACATAATTGATTTTTACTTCATTATGAATACATCCAAATCAAAGAGAACTCACAAGTGACTTGTTAAGGTGATTTCAAAGAAAACCCTATTTTTAGAAAAGCTATTTTATCATTTTTCTAAAAAATTATTTGGTAAAAGTTCATATTTGATAGAATCATGGATATGTTAGTAGTGCTCAATGTTGAGAATGAGGAAAGACCTAAGTTGAAGGTTGTTTATAGAAGGAAACCCTAACTCAATGTTATCCATTACTCTAAATAATGTAGTATAATTGGATGATATAGGAAGTTATCTTAATAGTAAATTTGAATCCATTCAGATTGAATAAATGAACAAGGATATGGAATCAATTTTCAATCACAACATGACTGTGAAGCCCAGATTTGGAAATTTGAAGGAATTAGACCTATTCAAATATCATTTCTACCATGAATTGGACACAGATGAGTGGACATAAATCATGATAAGTTGGATACATGATGGAAAATTATGGATACAAGATAGTGTAATTGATATTTCTGCCGACCTTATTCATGAGGTAATTAGTCTTAGTAAACAAGGAAGTGTACTTATAGTTGAGAAAATAGTCAAGAAGAAAGTTGAGAGTTATATCAAAGCAGTGTATAATGGAAAGTCCATGGTGATCAATACTACTAGGTAAGATAATGTAATATTATTGAGTAGAATCATTGCCTACTTTATATGTGCAAGCTCAAAGATTGATGAATTTTTAGCTAGATTCATCTATGTGGAATATAAGATATGTGTAGAGAAGGAACAAGTAAACCTTAGTGAAATTTTGAGAATGCAATTACTTGAGAACCTAGGAAATATCAAGAAGACTAAAAAATAGTGTGTTTAGATTTTAGTCACTAATCAATTACATATTCTTTTATGTCCTTAAAAGATTTCCATATTTATTAGTCACAGATATAATGAGTAGTGATAGATGTATAATGTAGATCATAGAAGTATGCAAAAAACATCTTGCAGACAAGATATTGGATAGTGGAAACTTGATAATGAAGATATTTCAGAATGAAATGAGATAGAGATTTAGAATTGCACCTAAAATTGTAGACAAATTCAAAGAAGACATTTGTATTATGGTTGATATTGATTATACTTAGATTCAAGTAGTGGAACCTCGGGAAACATTTCTTGATCCCTTGGGTTATGAATTGAATGATGATATAGTAGTTGGCTATATTGATTTATTTTTCAAATCAAAGAACAATAAAGTAGAATACAAACTAGGAACCTATGATGAGATTAAACACTCAACACATCAAGTAACCTTGGAGAAGGCATCTCATAGAAAGATAGAATCTATTATGAAGAAAGATTTATCAGAAGCCAGTATGACTGAGAGTGAATCTAAGTAGTCAGGAAAACCATGAAACAAGGAATATTAAATGTGCAACCTTTGTTAGTATTATTTGCAAAGGCATCTTTAGAAAAAAGCATTCCATATGGAGTAGTGTCAAATGTGCAACCTAGTGAGTTGAAGAGAAAATTTGAGATATTTGTGGAAGTAGTGACCATAAAGACAAAAATAGTCAAGAAACAAACCACTAGACCAAGCAAGAGGCAAAAGAAATTGTTGATAATTGTTGAATCTAGTGATGAAGAAGAAGAACAACAAGAATTCAAGCAAGTAGAGAAGGTGACAACATCAAAGCTCAGTAACCCTAGAAGCTGAAGATGGAAAAGATTAACATAGTCATTTCTATTGAAGGTAACTTTATTCAGATGAGAAAATATTATGATTTATATAACAATGAAGAGGAGGAAAAGAAAAGAATAGAAGAAGAAGAAATAAGAAAGAAAACAAAGGAAGAGAAGAGAGAAGAGTAAAAGAGGCAGCCAAGAAGCAAAGGGAGGATGACACTAAACCTTCTAGTTCATCTACTCCACTTGTATTTGATAGCTTAGCAACAAATGATGATTATCAAATTGATTTGATCTCATCCTTATCAAAGCTTATTTAGAAGAATAGAATAGTGAAGAGCCCACAAAAAACCTTGATGGAGGTTACTAATAGACCACATAGTAATCTAGCAATACAAAACACAAAAAGTAGATCTAGAACAATGGGCATATGTAGTGCTAAAGTCATTTGATGAAAAATTTACTAACTTGTTGAATGTTGTAGAAGCAAAGACATAGATTTCACATGATACTAACTTGTTTAGCACCATTTACCATAATATTAAGAATGATTTGGTAAGTCTTGATACTTGTATCAAGGAACTTTGCAAGTGTCAATAGGATGGAAAGATATTTTACATTAAGTGTACTCTATCATATAAACTAACTAAAGACATTGATAGTTAGATCGGAGGTAAGATGGGTGAGCTAGAAGATCTATCTAGCCAAATTCAACATCCATCTTGTAAAGTTAATGATTTTGAAGGACAAGTGGCTAGTACTCACAATGATATCAAGAAACAAGAACTTTAGAAGGAAATTTTTTTGAAGAGGATATTAGATGTTAGAGAATCTATTGCAATGAAAGTATTTTTTTTTTGAGAAACAATTGGAGGAAAATGTCAAGGCTAAGGACACCTATTTTAACTTTTTTGTATTTAAAACCTGAATACAATTGAGATTGCATCATATGCTTTATGTGCAATCATCACCTCTATTGAATCAGCCAAGGAGACATGGAAAAAAGGCATGGATAATCTTAAGGCAAGTTTTCATGATTATATGAAGATTCTACTAGCTCAAGCTAGAAGGACAATTTTTGGATAGATTTTGACATTTTAACCTTTGTCATTGATGTCATAGGGGGAGAAGTACACATAGAAATTGTTAAGGGGAGAAGTACATTTAAGGGGAGAGATATAATAGGTAAAAATAATTGTAAAGTATATTGTAAGGGGGAACATATGTAAAAATGGGAAAATTGTAATAGATGTAGCATGTATATTTTTGTTAATGTTTTTGTTACTTAGCTAATTTTCCCTATTTAGTTGCCATCAATGCCAAAGGGGGAGATTGTTGACAATTGGCTAATGGGGATATGTCATTTTTTTCATTTATGGCAACACATGATGTACATGTTTATAAGAAACCTCAAAAATAATGATACTTAGTGTTTGGTAATCTAAAAATTGTCTAAGTATAGAATTTGGTATACAATAGTGTATTAGTTTGTTTATAACTTGTTACTGATGTCACATTATGAATAGAAAATTTAGATGGAGATAGTATACATGTTTTTGATGATGTGTATAACCTCATAAGTTAGTGAGGACTATACAAAATAGAGATACTCATGTTTGAAGCAAAACAGGACAACAAAATTAAAGGAAAGGATAATTTTGTTTACAAAATAATTACTTGTCCAATTAGAGTTGACATCCTAGATGTTTAATCTAAGTACAAAAAGTTGATTATGGTCTTAGCTGACACAAAAACAATTAGTTTAAAGGCATGGTATTTATGCAAAGGACATTTTGTGAATTCAAATGTTCTAAAGTGCTAACATCATATTATGACTAGCAAAGTTAGATGGAGATAGTATACATGCTAGTGATGATGTGTATAAGATTAGATGTCAGTACAAACTATACAAAAAAGAGATATTCATGTTCTAGTGAAACATGATAGTAGAATTGAAGGAAATAATTATATTGTTTACAAAATAATAAATTGTCTAATTAGGGCTAACATCCTAGATGTTTACTCTAAGTTGGAAAAGTATATTATGGTCTTAGCTAACCTAGTAGAAATTTGTATAAAGGTATGGTATTTATGCAAAGGGTAACTTGCAATGTAAAGTGTAGAAATTGAGTAAACAATGTGTTGGGAAATTGTATGTGAACTTTTGTAAGAGCAATATATGCAAAGTTTTGTGAAAGATATTTTGTGATCTGAGATTGAGCTAAAGATCAAGAGATCAATCAAGAAGAAGTTACAATACCTATATTCGAGAAGTCTGATTACTTTTTTGGGTAGTGAGCTCTTCTTGTGATTAGAAGTACATGTTTGGGCAATGGGCTCATCTTGGAGCTACTATACTATAAATCTTAACAGGGTTGGTATCTCCTAGTAGGATTTCAAAGTCTCGTAAAGGAACTCCTTATAGTAAATTTTCTCATTGACTCCTAATAGGGTCCATCTTCTAACAAGGAACTTATATATTATTTTATTATCTAGTGGGTATCATTCCCTCTGAGGTTTTCCCTTGGCCAAGGTTTCCCTACTTAACAAAATATGGTGTTATGAGTTATATTTGTGCATGGTTATTGTTACTATTCAACATTACTTTATTACTTTTTTACGTATGGTTTGAAGTAAGAAATAATATATAGTTGGTGACTAAAGTTTGTAGATTATTGACTCACCCCCCCTTGCCCCCAATAATCCCTATTTCTAATGTTATCCACCAAAGCAATAACTAAGAAAGGTGAGAAAGTAGTTGCAGATACTGAAAAAGAGAACCAAGTCAAGGAAGCTACTATGGAGGGAACTAAAAGAAGAGTGAAAAGATGTATAGGTGCTAAGTTTCAATCTGCCAAATGATGATCAAAAGAGTCAATATGACTTAGTGAGCATCAAGGATGTTTTTGATACTATATCACATAATTTTAATCCCTTGACTAAAGATGATTTGAAGAAACTTATGCAAGACTCTACTAATGCAACACTACTATGTAGCAATCCAATATTGTTGAGAGTAGATGAAATTCAAAAGGAAAAAGTTGCATCTATAGTGGAGGAACCAAAAGACACATCAAATGTGCCCCCACAAACTATAGAGGTAAAGGAAAAGGAATCACATGATCTAAATATAAATAAAAGTGTAAGACTTGAATAAGAAGATGTTACACTAAAGGCACCATCTGTAATGCCAATAATTGTTATTTAGATGAAAGAGGCAAAGACACAACCAACAACTACATCATTATTGAGCCTACATAGTTCATGTTTACCAACCATAATGATTGTTGACAAGGATGGACCAAAAGAGAACAAAGATAAGGAAAAAAGTCTTGTACCTACTCCACCATCACAAGGTAAAGTTCAACAAGAAAGAGAAAACGCTAAAGAAAATAAGTTGAATAATATATCTAAGGAGAAAATTGTCATACAGACACTGGTAACTTTTCTAGACTCTACATGTTCTATCAGTAGTCAATCTCTTTAGAGGTCATGTTCTAGCATACCCAAGAGTCCTAAAGTTACATCATTTGAGGATGCAAGCTTAGATGAGGTGATTGAGCTACTATATTTTGACTTGAACACAATTACAATTGAAGAAATGAGAATTCTTCAAGATGCTTTACAAAGGAAGAAGAGGCAAGAAATATTAAGGAGGGAGCATAAGAAAAATCAAGGTTTGCATGAAATCAAAGACATATTCATTGATTCTTTCAACCTCCTAGAAATAACTAAAGATAAGCCTATTGTAGAGAAAATTGTTAGCATTGTGGACAAGAATAATGATGAAGAACTAGACACAAATGTCAAATCATTAGAATGGTCTGAAATGAAGTTTCATACCAAGGTTTAGGAGAAGATATCTAGTGTTATTGCACTTAGATAGGTTTGATCTAGCAATCAAAATGGAAAATATAAAGGTGTTAGAGAACATTATCTCTCTATACACAAAGCTATGAAATGTTGAGATATTTACTAAGGAAACTCAATGGGCTATTGACTAACTATAGGGAGATTTTCAATTCACATGTACCACACTACAAAAATCTCCACATAATAGTCAGTTACATTTTTAGAGGCTATTGTTATCTCAGCATAGGCTTACTGAGATGCATGCATGGGATGTAAATATTTGGTCTACTTTGATCAATATCCAATCCATGTCGACACCTAACCTGGAAGTATTAAACAAGAAATTAGCCTATGCAGAGACACTGTTGAAGAAATTCTCCCATCTTTCTACACATAAAGACTTAGTTGACCTTGCTGCTCAATTAGACATCCAATATCTATCTCTAGATGCAGAAATGATAATTTGGGATGCAAAATTGAAGATAATAATGGAGCTATGCAAACTATTTTTGGATAAACATACTATCAGTGCACAACCCAATTAACATAAGTGTCAAAAAAGGGGGATTGTAAAATTTTGGATTAAAATGTTTGTCAAGGAAGATATCTACCCAACAAGAGTAATTGAAGAAAACATAGACAAAAAGCATTTTCTCAGGGGAAGTAATAAGGTATGGATGATAAACAACTTTTTTTATACAAATGCAACTTTTAAAAATTTGAAAGCTTTTTATAGAAGTCAAGCAACTTATATGCATTGTTTGACTTATAAAAAAATAATTATGTATATGCCATGACAAAGTATTTTTGCCACTCATGTCAAAGAGGGAGATTGTTTATCTAATTTTGATTTTGACAAAGGAGTGATAAAACACTTAGTCATTATCTAGTAGAGTGATTAGAGCGAGTTGAGTGATCAGAGCAAGCCAAGTGATCAAAGCATGTTGTACATAAGTTTCAAGATAGTACAATAGAGTAATATGACTAGTAAGTGTTGAGAATTTTATAAATGTTGATTGATTCAAGTGCCAAGTAAAAGTTAGTGTCAACTTTTATAGAATCCAAGTTATAAAATTTAGAGCATAGTGAAGGCTAAGCATCAAAGCCTTTGAATGTTGAGTGAACGATTTTTTACATAGTTGTTTGGTATGGCACAAAATCCCATGTAAACTATTTTTGGCTAACATAGTCATGAATTTAAAATTATAAGAGGTAAGTATGGAATCATTTTTTGAATGCTTATGCAATACATGCAACCAATCAAATTAAGAGGAACATTAGGTGACAATAAGGATCAACCACAATCTTTGATTCTAATATAATCCATCTCCACCTATGTTTATTTAAGAAAGGAAAACCCTAAGAAGTTTATCATTATGAGAGGAGATGAATGACAAGTGTTGATAAAACATTCGTGGTGGTTGTTGTGGCTATGATAAAGATATGCAAAGAAAAATCAATCTAGAGAAATAGAGATAAGCAGTGAGAGGATTATAAAGGATAGATTTGATTAGAAGGATCAAGGTTCAATCAGTAAAGAGGAGACATAAATCAAGTAGAAAGGTGCTAACTAAAGATTAGGCGATGAATCATTTTAATAGGTAATGTAGAGTAAATCTTTTAATCGAGTAGTCGTAATTGGTTGTTGTAAATCTTTTAACCATGTGCTTACTTAATTGTGAGTTGAAATCCTTTAGCAAGGTGAGAATTAACAATGTTTTTAAGCCTTTAATAGGGTAGAACCCTCACAAGGTAGGTCATAGCTTATGATCCAATACTTTATAGCCATAATTGACCAAACTGTACAACTACAGTAGTGAAGATTTGTGGGTGTCATCCCCACTCCAATTTATCCTTCTCACTAGAGGGTTTCTAGGTAAACAATTTATTATATTATGTGGTATTTACGTTATGCTATGAATGTGATGCATGCTAAGTTATTTTAGTTTATATGTTAACTTATGAGATGGCCTTTGGTAATATGTTTTAGAGGAAAAAGTTTTAAGTATTGATTCACTTGCCCCCTCCCCCCCATCTCATAACTTACTTTCCCATTGTTACTTCCAATAGATTTAAAAAGTGAGCATGTACTTATTCATGGAGTTTTAGGGTTTATTAGATTATCCATTTATCATCTCTATTACAATCCTAGAATTAGAAGAATTAAGGCCAAATTATTTTCTACAAGGGAATTCATATTGAGATTTGAAAATTGGATAGAGAAGAGGAATTCCTAGGTAAAACCACCTAAATTTTGTAGAGTTCAAAGTGGAGAAGACATTGTAGAGTCTTATTAGTTGGTCCTTTTGAATTTTTTTCCTCAAAAAATACTTCTCATGTATTTTGGCTAACTCATAAGAATTTCTCTACTTTTAAAAGGTTGTTTAAATACTATCAAATCAGAAGCCAAAAAAATGGTGACTCTTGTAGGGAGTGTATTTATCTATTTTAGTAAGAAAACCTTGAGAATCTAAAAATTTTAAATATAGGAGGAAGTACATAATGTGTTGTATCCCAATATCAAGTAGGTCATGCATCTAAGTAGTGCCTTGTCTATGTGATAGTGTATTCATTTCCCAAAGTGCATCATGATAGAATTTTATTGTATAATGGACCTTCTCTGTGATCTATATTCAAACATTCTATTCTTGTGATATTTCATTATTTTCTAGCCATATTAAAGTTTTCCCCCTCCATGAGTGGTGAATCAATCCAAGTTTTAGTAGCTAGTGGTCTATTAAAAGTGTGTATGAAATGGTTGATAGAAGAAAAAATACAAGAACATATACAAGGCAAATCTAGAGGTCCCTTTATACATAGAACTATCTCAGGTTAGTGGGAAGAACCAACCTAAGAAGAGAAGAGACTTTAGCCATACATGGAAGCCCTAAGATAGTGCCTCAACCCATTCATAGTATCAACATGTGATAGAAAGAAAATTTTCATTCTTGAATTTTGAGTCTAAGATCACTAGGCTTCTTGGTGAAATTTTCATTACCCCATTACCAAAAGAAAGAATATAGCGAGATACAATTGTCTCTTCCATAGGAGATACTACTTATAGACCCAATATGTCTAAGGAGGTAAACCAACAATGGGGATACAAGAACACCTTGAATATTAGGCCAAACCTCAATCAAGTTCCATATGTTGAAATAAATATCATAGATCTAGATGATGTTGCAGATTCAAAAACTACTTCTATAGATCCTAATGAGTTGTTATTTGAGATTGAATCACTAAGGAATGAGGTTGTAGAGGAAGATGTCAAATGTATACGTTTGGAGAAAGAAAAATAAGTAATCACTATGAATGCCCTCATAGAGAGGGAATTTTTTCTTAGAAGAATGGAAGCACTTAAAGAGAAGAATAAGAAGTTGGAAGAGAAATATTCTACTCTACATTTAGACATATTTGGAGATATGGGCGAAGTAAGGTCCAAAATCCAAGATAAAAAATGTGATCTATGAGAGAAAGAAGGACCTATCATTTCTCAAATCCAATCCTATAAACCAATTGAGGAAAAAGTAATAGATCTTACCACCAAGAATGATAATAAATGAAAGTAGAAGGTTGTAGGTGTAGAAATCAACGAGCCTTAGGTTGTCACTAAGAAGATTGCTATTTGAAATATTAACTTAGAATTGGAAAGAGAAAAGAAGAGAGGGAAGATCTTTCAAAGGAATTAGAAAAGGTTCAAAATGAAGCCAACCCAGTAGAGATGAGGAAAATTCATTTCCTTAAATACACTTATGGCTTTACAACTTAGAAAAAGAAGACTTTATTGGCCATACCTTATATTCCAACTTGTGGACCTATGAACAATAATAAAGGATTCTCCTAATCAATACCAACTTCCTCTTCTACTACTACTGGTCATTTAGTTGTTACCCAATAAGGAAAATTTCCCATATAAACCTAGGGCTAGAGCTAGTTCTTCAAATGCGTTAGGATTTCAGAAAGGGCCCATATATATGGAAAGATATAAATAGATGTTCTTTATAGGTATCCCAAGTTTCCATCATCCTATACCTAATGATTTGAGAGATAAATGTTGAGATCAAATTGAAAAGATCATTATTGAGAGAGTTTATTGAATTAGACTAAAAGATGGAGATTTTTAAAGAAGACTATGCATTTTAATCATTATTTTGTCATTGATGTCAAACTTGGTATTTTCTAGTAAGACAACTACTTATAAGATTTAAGTACTATAACTTATTTTATTGATGAAGAGGATTTGATCAAAAGATGTAATAATAACACCTAGAGGAAAGGTTGAGTTATGATTATGTAATGAAGTACAAGAATCCATTAAGACAGTGATCACATGATGTATTGATAATCTACTTAAGGTTACACTTAGAAAGTTTAGAAGAACAAGTTACACAAAGTTTTTCTACCAAGCTTGACTGAGTGGATAGTAGGTGCTAAGAAAAGATATATAAAGTCAAGCAGAGAATTAGTTGGAGCTAAGTAAATGCTTATTCTAGTGTATGTTGAGTATAATAGTGGATGTCAAGTAAATTTTAGTTGATGTCGAGTACTAGTAAACTTTAGTTCATGCCAAGTAATTTTACAGTGGATGGCAAGAAATGTAGTATCTATCAAGCATCAAAACCTTGATAATGCCGAGCTATTGCATTATTTAAAAGCTCATGAATTCAATGAATCTAAGCTGACAAGTTTATTTTCTTAGATAATGTGAACTAGGTGGAAGATAAGGTTGATGAGCTGGTGGCATAAAATTTGAGGTAAATTATTTTTAGGTGAATTCAAAGTGGATTTTAGGAGAAGTTTCTAGAAGAGATATAAGATATGGGGTAGATACATTGTATCCCACCTAATCAATCTAAACCCTAAATTAGACAATGCAAAATGAGCAAAAAATATCTTAATTTCCTATTTATAGGAATGGCTAGTCATGAAGCAAGGTTGCATTTGTGCGATAACCTAAGGGAGACAAGGATTCAAGGGTTTTGCTTCATCAAGTGACCTAAGGGAAGAGTTTGCAATGTCATGTTAAGAAAGAAGCTTAAGGAGATGAATGCTTGAAGGGTGAACAAGCTAACAAGAGCTGCGAGGTATAAATGCCAAGTAGAATTGAGGACTAAATAGTGATTTGTAATTTGTAAATGAAATTGTAAGTTGTATCAGAACAAAGCCTTACTATTACTCTTTAACAATTGTATCATTTTAGGGTAAATCCTTTGGATTAAGGTTGACCTAACAGTTATTTTTAAATCCTTTAAGTGGGTGACATTCCAAGTGAATGGTCTAAAGACCTCTAACAAGCCTCACTTCTAATAGGGTGATTGAAATCCTTTAACAGGGTCATATTTAACATGTATTGCAACTTTAAAAGGGTTGGCCTTTCACACTTAAAAAGAGTGAAAGAGTAGGATGTTACTCATGGTTTTTCCCAAATTGGGTTTCTACATTAATCATTGTGTCAAGTGTATTGATGAATCTATTATGTTTCATGCTTTACATTTTTGCAAGTTGATTTGATAGTAACTTACAATTTTTAAGTGATTGCATAATCTTATGCATGCATGCATGAGTATAAACGTTTTATGAGTTCACTAAGCTGTGAAATTTTTTATTTATACATCTAGACCTTGGATAATTAATTCACCCCTCTTCTCTATTATTATAAAGTATAATAACAATAAATTCATAAAGTTATTTGTAAATAATGCCATCAGTGGTGAAGAACAACTTAGAAAATTTATTGATATGCTAAATGATTATGAAGTTGAGCTTGAATATGATTTCATGAAGTTATTTGTAAATTCACTCAAAGAAGATGTGAGAGACTATTTTACGACACTTCTAGATGATAGAATTGTTTCACGAGATGACCTAGACAAAGTTTTTGAAGGAGAAGTATGAGGATAATACTAATCCAAGTTTCATGTGTTACAAATAAATAATACTGAGAGGTGGGTAGGGGGAGGGGGGGTTACGGGGGTTGAATTAGTATTTTACAAACTTTTTCTCACAATTGAATATTGTTAATTACTTTATAACTTACATATGAAAGTAAACCAATAATTTTGAATGGTAAATATAACCATACACATAGAGAACTCATTACAGCATTATTTGTTAACAAGGGAAACCTTTGCTAAGGGAAAACCTCGATGGGGATGATACACACAAGATGATTTACTAAATAAAAAGATCCTATTAAGGTTATTGACCCTGTTAGGAGTCTATGAAGTACATATAGTATCTTGAGTCTTTTTTAGAGGACTAGACCTTGTTAAAAGCCACAACCCTATCAGGAGTTCCTTCAACCTTCTTAGGAGTTGGTAGATCAAATAAAATGAATGCAATAAGATTCCACTACCCTAACATGGAATTATACAATTAAGTTCTTCATAATAGTATATATGCATACAATACTTTCTCACTACTAGAATTCAGACTTTCTTTGATAATACATCAAATCTTGCATCACATAAGGCTCATATATCTATTGAATAACATGTTGAAGTTGATGAATGATCAACTCCATAGCTCCCAAAAATCACGTGCCTACAAAAACCTATTACATAAGAGAGAAGAAAAAAGCTATGGAGGTAGGAATTGCCAAATGCATAGATGAGACATTCTAGAAAAGAAAAAAAGTAGACTGCTATATCAAAAGTGAATTAATCTCAATAAATTTTTACAATGAGAGATTGTCCTTAATAAAGGAGATCAAAACCTTAAAAAGGTCTAGCCTAGGTTGCATCATAATAATTAATAAAAGAAATTAATTATAAGATGGCTAAAGTTTAGCTGAAGAAACTAGAGTTAATTAGGAAATATCTAATTAATCTAACAATATCTTTCAATTTGTCCATACAATAGTTTTCATATCATATTTCTTCACATGAGCTTCACATTATTTGTGCAAGATAAAATCTATTCTTATAACTCAAAAATTAATATTTCTCTACTCAATCAGCCTTCATGTCTTCACACACTTGATCTAATATAAAATCACTTATGGATTAATATCTACAAAGTTGGTTTGTCATGACTTAGTAATTATTTTATTACAAAATAATTCCTTAAGTCATACAACTCAATTCTCTACTATGCTCTATTTTGCTTTATCAAATACTTGTATTGGTATTTCAACTATAACTTGTGCCATACTATCCATACACATCTATGCACTTAACCATGTCATCATGAAATTTTCATAAAGCTATCCTTAACTCCACTTAAGCTAATTTGAAGTGTGTCATCCATACACATCATGTCTCTCTCTATGTTGTTGGAAATTGTCTAACACTTAGAAAATTTTCTAACTCTAAATGCCAACACTCAAGACATCTTACTAACAATCTCCTCCTTTGGAATTGATAGAAATTTTTTGGAAAATTTACTAAGTTCCAAAATGATGTCGTACATAGAAAAATAAATAAAAGTAACTACACATAATTTTCTTTAAAACATAATAATTTTATTCATATTTTGATGGATTATTACATTCCTTATCACTTCTTACATTGATACATAAGTATGCTCCCCCTTACATCTACATTAAAATCATACAATTTTATTTACATAGTAATACACCCCCTTCAACATCAATGGAAAAGGTGTCAAAAACTGTATACAAAAATAGGGTTGTCTCGTACTGATCAACTTGATATTTTGGAAAAGCAATCCACATATACATGTTTCAGTCTTTCCACTTCCTTCTTCCAATTCTCCTTCACTATATTAGAAATAATAATTAGTGTGAATATTATATAGGATTCCACTTCAACTAAGCTCAAATCAATATAAGAAAAATTATCATAGTAAGTCTTTGTTGCAAGACAATCCTCCACTTCTGCAAAATGCTGATTTTAGGTGACAAGAATTCTCTAAGAGTAGAGAACATTTTTACTTCCTATTATTTATAAGACTCCCAACCTTTAATCACATTATGGATCTTCTCCACTTCTATTATATAATCTTCAATGCTAACCTTAGGAAGTTATACCTTTATAGGGAGTGTGTTAAGATCACTCATCTAACCCCTTATTTGACTTTCAAATTATGTTAGGTACTTCTATGATAGCACACACTATCTATACAATGTCTTACCTTCATTAATGTATTTTCATAACTCCTTGATGTATACATCAAGTTCCTTTAAATCATTCCTTAAACTTGTGTACACTATATCAAAAAGTGTTGCATCATGCTTCTCTTGTGCTTGTGCTAAATCTACCTCAGATAATGTTGTGAATTCTTCATAAAAGGTCTTCACCAATTCCTTGACCTTTGAAAGAAAGTCTAGACAAACTACAATTGAATTAACTATCATTTGCATCCACTCCAAGACTTTAGTTAGAGTCTTCTTAAAAGACTTCATAGATTTATTCTTCTCAAACAATTTTCTCAATAAACTCATCAATCCCTATTTGTCAACATAATCAAATAATGCTAATAATACTTTAACTATCAATGATGGGCTAGCTAGCACTGCAATAGGTATAGTTGCTAGGGTTGCATAAGGTATGTCAGCCTAATTCTGAAACACTACCTTCCCAAGGTTTGAATCCACATGTTTCAAATTGCACAAGAATTTTTATTCTTGCACTACAACCTTCCACTTCTTCTATTCTTTTTTCTTCCTCTTACTTCTTCTTTCTTTCTTCTTGTTCTTGTTCTTCTCTTCTTTTATCTTTTGTACTTCTTTCTTCCTCTCCTTGGCCTATTTCTTCTTTTCCTTTTCTTCTTCTTCATCATCAAAGCTTGAGTAAGCTATGATATTTCCATACCCTATAAATGGGTTATCCTTTGTATCCAATTTTATATGTTGACTATCCACTTGCATGGATTCAATACCCATAACTATGTATAGTGGTGAGGGTACCTATTGTGTCTTCTCAACTTCTTCCTCATCACTAGAAGGTGTACTCACTTACACATACACTGGGCTCTCAAGTATAGAATATGCACTCTCCTTTTCCATTGTAGATATTGAGGACATATATTTTATAATGGCCTCCTCTATTTGCTTCCTTACATCTTCATAATTGTCTCCCATTAGAGGAATTTGTCTTCTTTTATTCCTCAGCAAGGGTTCAATAACCTTCAAAATTCTACCGAAGTCCTCTTTAGAGTTCACTTCACATAATTTATTGATAATTTCTTCCCTCAACTTGGTGTCCTCCTTTGTCACTCTTTTCTAGCTATTTTGTAACTTATTATATAGGTCCTCTAGAATTGTATTCTAAATCTTATCAAATGTCTTATGTTGTAAAATCATATTCCTCCTTATGATATTTTCTTACTATTTTCTATTAAATTTATTATAAAACTATAATAGTTATTTAATTATACAAAATTTTCTTCATTAATGATTTGCATGTTAAGGTTTTCTACCATTGGCTTCTATGATTTCTTTCTTGACAGTATCCTTTCTTCTTGCACTGCTTACTCCATTGGTCTATCCTCGATTTCATCCTTAGAATCCTTAGAATCACTAACTTGTAGGGTCTTCCTTCTTTTTCTTGGTCCACTTGTGGTATGCTTAACCCTCTCCCTAATGGATGGTGTAGGTTCTTGCTTCACCTTCACCAATCTCTCTAACTTTACCTTTGCAATAGGTGTCTTAACCTTTGGTTACCTCTAACCTCTTACAAGTTACACTTGTACAACTACTACATAAGGTTTCTGTGGATGTGGTTTATCAATAGTTACACCTTCAAAAGATGCTACAACAACAATAGGTATTTCTTCTATTACCTTAGATTTCCCACTTTTCTTCATTTCAAGTGTAATTCCTTTTACTTCATTGAATTCTTCTCAAGTCATGCCTAACTCCTTAAGGATGGAGTTTATCACTTTCTCTACTTTATTCTTTCTTTATTTTCTATGAAGTTTGAAATGAACTTATCTTGCTTTCTCATCATAGGTACCCCATCAAGGGAATTTAGTATCCCTTTCTGATTGAGTATGATCTTTGCATACCCTTCAATGAGTTCTGCATTCATTTTATAACCCATTAGCTCAATAAACTTTACCCTTGGTTCAAAAACCTCCATGCATGTGTTATATATTTCCACAATCAAACATAAATCATCTTTATACTTCTCTACCATGGAAGGGGCTATTATGTACCTTTGTTTCATCTCAATATAAGAAGTCTTCATCATTCTATCTATGTCAATATCATTGACATTTTCTAATTTTTGCCTATAACACTGAGATACCATGTTCATTGTGCATTGATTACCTTCCCAATTTTTCATCCCTGGGAAATTCCTTGATGCATAGAAAACCAAATGTCTTAATAAGGACTCAAATTTGAAGAATACATTCTTGGTCTTCTTCAATTTTACATTTTTTTCCAATAACTTTAATATGAATATCTCATATAAATTCACTTTTCTTCCCTCAATTTCCACTACATAAGCTATGTGTAAGAATCCAACTAGCACTGTGTTAACACTTAAACCATGGTTTGTTTCAAATCTAGTATCTAGGTTTGTTTCAACCATATTCCTTACATTCTTTTCATTTATAGGGTTGCATCCTAGATTAATTATTCATGTGACCTTGTGGATTAGGTCATTATCAATTGTGATATGCACATTTCCTAACCAGATCATGAACCCTAATCAAAATGATTCTAGTCTAGACATGATTACCAAACTTAGCATTAAACATATACTTCACTAGGTTCAACTCATTCTAGTCCTTGTGTATATCCTCATCTCCTATACTCTCAATCTTGTAGTGAATATAACTTCTAATATCTTCTATGTGAAGCACATTCTATGGGACTTGCAAAAATATTCCTAACTAATCATCCACAAGAGAAATAAATGGATGTTTCTTGAATACATATCTTGGCCTTTCACTAACATCATAAACTAGCTATCTAGCCATTGTATCTTTAACTATATGCATTGAAAACTTAATTTGAGCTCTGTAAAATACCTTCAAAGTCATGTTTAGGGCTTCTACATCTTCATGTTTGAAGAATTTCATTTTGCACTTTGATTCACTATTTAAATAAAAAAATTAAAATTTCATATAGTTTTGACTATAGAATATCTTTAAAATCATTTAAAAACTTTAAATTTGAGATGTTGTACAATTTTGAAGGAAAATCATCAAAAATTATTTTCTTATCATTTCATATTTTCCCCTCTATTTTTGAATTTGTGTTAAACCTCATGTTGATTGCCACACAAGCACCACATGTTAGCATGTGATTTGCTAGATCTGCCACCTCATCAGTACCCTATCAATAGATCCATACCATATGTCACCTCCTCATGAGTTCCTAGAATTAACTCTTAATTGTAGTTTAACCCCAGTGAATGGGTGAATCAAGACATTCGCACCATTGCAACCCCTTTGGCTTAATCGTGGTTAGCTAAAGCGATCATGTGAAATAAAGCTTTTTGCACCATCAAGACCCATTCTTTGGACTTAGTATTTACTTCCTCAAAGTTGTGACCATTATTTTACGAAAAAGATTTCATCATCATGTAGTTATCTCCTAACCATGTGGTTAACACTGTGAATGTACACTTGCATACCATGTGGCACTCAGATGATGTCATCATTTTCTAGTTAGGTCACGTATGTAATCATTAAAAATTTGTTTTATACCACTACCAATTGTCCCTCCATGTGGACCATCATACATGAGTGTCTTTTTAACAATTGGCTAATGAAGATATGAAATTGTTGTCATTTATGGAAACACATGATGTACATGATTGTAAGAAACCTCAAAAATAAAGATACTTAGCTTTTGGTATGTAGAAATTGTTTAAGTATGAAATTGGTTTTACAAAATTGTATTGTTTTATATGTAAAATGTTTTAGACATCATATTATGACAAGTGAAGTTAGATGGAAATAGTATACATGTTGATGATGATGTGTATAACCTCAGACATTGGGATGGACTGTATCAAAAAGAGATATTCACATTTTACTAGTAAAACAAAATATTGGAATTAAAATTAAAGAAATTATTTTTTTTACAAAATAATCATTTGACCAATTAGGGTTGACATCCTAGATGTTTTCTCTAAGATGGAAAAGTATAATATGGTCTTAGCTAACCTAGAAACAACTTGTGAAAAGGCATGGGATTTATGCAAAGGACATTTTGTGAATTCATGTACATGTAGTAGTGTGCAATTGTATTATGATAAATGATATGCAAACTTCTTGTGAAGCAATATATGTGAAGATTTTGAGAACCTAATTTTGTGATCCAAGATAAAGCCTAGGTTATGGATCAGTCAAGAAAGAAGTAGAAATACCTATATACCTCAGCACTAATTACTTGTTTACATAGTGAGCTCTTCATGTAATTGGAAGTGCATGTTTGGGCAGTGAGCTCTTCTTTCATCTACTATACTATAACTCCTAATAGGGTCCATCCTCTAACAAGGAACACACACACACACACAGATATATATATATATATATTATCTAGTGGGTATCATCCTCGCCGGGGTTTTCCCTTGGCCAATATTTTTCTAATTAACAAAATACAGTGTTATGAGTTCTCTTTATACATGGTTATTAATTTTTTTCAGCATTACTTGCTTACTGTCTTATGCATGGTACAAACTAATTAATACTATCTAGTTGGTAACAAAAGTTTGTAGAATACTGATTTAGCACCCCTCTCAATATTTCATATTTCTAACAATTGGTATTAGAGTACAATTATTTAGAAGAGGCTTAACAACTTGAGTAAGATCCCTATGGGTATGGAACAATTGATGAAGAACCTTAAAGAGGCACTTGAAAAAATTGATGTCCTTACTAAAGACAGAGATAAGCTAAAGGATAGATATGAAGACTCAAAAGTATACATTGGACAATTGAAGGACAAGATTGAACATCTCAAATCCAAGATTGAATCTACTAAATCTAAATTTAGTGATGATGATTATTCAAAACTAAAGATAGAGTATAAGATCCTAAAGCATGAATTGAAGATTACCAAAGTTGAGTTTGAAGAATGATCCTAGAAAAATTGAATCTAATTTGAAGACTGGAAGTATAGATCTTAGAGAAAGTTTGGCAAAGAATACATTTGAATTTGAAACATTGAAAGAAGGTCATGAAGAACTACATAAGTACAAAACTATTGTGAAAGGTAAAATAACTCAATATAAGGAACAAATAGAAAAACTTTATTCTAGCAGAGAAAAGCTTGATGATTCAATGTCAATATAGAGACCTACCTATGATAAGACTGGTCTTGGTTATCTATTTAACATGTCTACAAAGAAACCTAAAAATAGATTAGATTTGAAAGGAAAAGA
Organism: Cupressus sempervirens; assembly: GCA_028749045.1. Taxonomy (NCBI): domain Eukaryota; kingdom Viridiplantae; phylum Streptophyta; class Pinopsida; order Cupressales; family Cupressaceae; genus Cupressus; species Cupressus sempervirens. The sequence continues at coordinate 530,206,750 of CM053788.1, read as the reverse complement.
TAAATTTGATGATAAGATTGAATCTAGTCAATCTTTTGATAAACCTAAAGAAGTTGGATGAGACAAGGAAATTGTGAAATTAGATGAACATAAGCAAGTGAAATCTCCTAAGGGAACTAGGTATGAATTTCAAGGTAAATTTTTTTCATGTAATGAAATAAGTCATATGAAAAGAGATTGTACAAATAAGTCATTTAATTATGTTACAGATTTTTATTATCATAATTGTCATGTATGGGTCATAAAGAAATTGATTGTAGGAAACCTAAATATGATAATGATTGAAGGAATAGTAGAATATCTACAAATACTAATCCAACAAATAGAAGAAGATCTAATGAGAGGACATTGAGAGAAGGTAGATCATGTGTTATAAGTGTAACAAATTTTGACACTGACTATAATTTTCATGCACCTATTGATCAACAAAATCCTAGAAGCAAAACCCTAATATGTCAATTATGAAAAAAAATAAAACATACAAAAAAGTATTGTAGAATGGATAGAAACTTTAGAGATAGAAGGAAAAATGGAAGAAACTTTAGAAATAGAAGGAACAATGCAAGAAACATTGGAAATGATAGAATGAATCATGAGAATAACTCCAAAACTAAGAAAGACAATGAGGAACAAAGAAATGTAGTTAGTGAACTTCGAGAAGAACTCAATGACACATTTGTAAAAGGATTATACATCTCAAAAGAAAGTTAGAAGATGGTGACACATGAAGATCAAAGTCAATAATTAAGTTTGATTCAGCTAAGTTAAATTAAGCTTGTTCACAATATCAAAATTTGAAACTTCATTTAGAGATCAAACTATGGGTAGAAAACTTTGGAAAAGATGTATCAAGATAAATATAGAGTATAACTAAGCTCACTGGCAATTGGGAGCTTATCTAAACTTGTTAAAAATAAATTAAGAGTTACTATTATAATAGAGAAATTTAATTCTATAGTCAAAGATAAAAACTATGTTTTTACAATGAATTTTGTTTAGTGAAGTTCCTTCGAGCATTGTCATGATGGAAGGACGCTATGGTAAACCTCAAGTAGCATTTGGAGATTGAACAAAGATTTTGAGTAGATATTTGATTTTAGAATGTAATTGATAGCTTTTTCATGTTTGCAAAGTACATAATTAATGCAAGTTCAAATTGAATGAATCAAATGAAGTACAGACTTGATTACTACTTGATTGCAATCACATGGGAAACATAGAGCACTTAGATGTGAGTTGACAAGGTGATTTTAAACTAAAACCTATTTTTGGAAAGATATATTTTGTCATTTATCCATAGAATTTCTTTGATAAAGTTTATATTTGATAAAATCATGGATATGTCAATAGTTCATCACATTGAGAATGAGGAGAGACCAAAATTGGAGGTCATTTCCATAAAATCCATAGAAGGAAACCCTTATTCAGCATTATCTATTATTCTAAACTAGTTAGTGTATTTGGAAGATGTAGGAAATTATCTTACTATCAAGTTTGAAAGTATTGAGAGTGAGTATATGAACAAAGATATGGAAATTTTCTTTAACCATGATATGTCAGTAAAGCTTAGATTTGAACATTTTAAAGAACTAGACCTATTCAAATATCACTTCTACTAAGAATTGGACAACAAAGAATGGACTCATATCATACTAAGTAGAATTCATGATGGAAAATTATGGATGGAAGACAATGTAGTTGAAATTTTAGTTGACCTTATTCATGAGGTGATTGGTCTTAAAAAACAAGGCAATGTACCTATAGGTGAGAAACTAGTTAAGAAGAAGGTTGAGAGCTACACTAAGGTAGTTTATAATGGTAAGGGCATGGTGATCAACACCATTAAAAAAGTTGATGTAAGCTTTATAAGTATAACCATTCTATTCTATTTTTAAAAATTCTAAGATTGATTAATTATTAGAAGGATTCATCTATTTAGCTTATAAGATTTGTGTTGAGAAAGAACAAGTTAACCTAAGTGAAATTCTAAGAATACAACTCCTTGAAAACTAAGAGAAAATCAAAAGGACCAAGAATGATGTGTTTACATATCAGTTATTGATTAATCATATATTCCTTCATGTACTTAAGAGATTTCCATACTTATCATTTACAAAGATTATGAGTAGTGAGAGATGTACCATGGAAAAGATTATAGATGTATGTAGAAGACATCCAATAGAAAAAATATTGGATGATGGAAATTTGATCATGAAAACATTTTAGAATGGGATAAAACAAATATTTAGAATTGCACCTATAATTATAGAATGATTTTAAAATGATATATGTGTTATGGTTGATATATATTTTACTCATATTCAAGCAATAGAACCATGAGAAATATTCCTTGATCGCTTAGGCTATGAGTTAAGTGATGATGTAGCAATTGGATGTATTGATCTATTATTGAACTCTGTAAAGGATCAAGCTAAGTATAAATTTGGGACATATAAAGAGATTATTTAGTCAACTTATCAAGAATCCTTAGAGAAATCATCTCACAAAAAGATTGAGACAATAATGAAGAAAGCTCAAACTGAGGCCAATATGACAGAAAGTAAGTCACAAGTAGTTAGGCAAACAATAAAATAAGAAATAATGAATGTGCAACCATTATTAGTTGGACAACCATTTGGTGTGTTAATTGGAGAAACTCCTTCAGAACAAATCATTCAATATGCTATAGTATCGGTTGAAGAACCATGTGAACCGAAGAGAAAATTTGAAAGATTAGTAGAAGTTGTGACTACCAAGACTAAAAGAGTCAAGAAATAGGCTATTGGACTAGGAAAAAGATAGAATTCATTGTTGACAATTTTGCAATCTAGCAAAGAAGACGAAGAAGAGCAGGAAGTAAAATAGGTAGAAAAAGTTACTATTTCTAAATAGACAGTATGAAAAGCAAGACAACCTTGAAAGCTAAAGATTGAAAAGATCAACTCAGCCATTGGAAATGAAGGGAACTTTGTTTAGATGAACAAACTTTATGATTTATATAATGATATTGAGAAATATTAGTTTGATATCTCTACTTTGAGATACATTATTGCTAACAATATGAAACTTAAGGATATTGAAGGTACAATAAATCAAAAAGTCTCTGACACATTTATAGAGAATAAAGCACCAACTTAGGAAGAGGATAAGGAACTTTGGAATTCTATGTTAAGGACTAAATGTAAAAAGGATGATGAAGAAGAAGTCAAGAAATTGTTGAACAAACTAGCACCCTACTTGAGGAACAAGATGAGAACATTCCTATTTATGGAAGGTGAGAAGAATAAAATAAGGAATGAAACAACTACAACTATCAATTAGACAAGGACAGAGTAAAAGTTGACACCTATACTAGCACCTAAAACTTTGGAAGTGATAGTAAGTGGCGACACTATGAATAATGACTAGACCAATGTTGTCATCTAGATTAATGACACAAAACCAATTATCTTGAATCTTATGCTGAAGTTATTCAATATTAGTTTTAAAAATTTTGAAGAAGAAAAGAGGCAATTAGAGGCAAAAAAGAGAAAGATCAAAGAAGCCAAGCAGAAATTACTTGAATAAGAAATGAAAAGGAGAGTAGAGGAAGAAAAGAAGAAAAAAGTAGGGGAGGAAGTAAAGAAAGAGAAGAAAAGAAAAGAAAAGAAGGAGAAAGAGAAAGAAGAGAGAAAAGCCGAGGAGGTAGCAAAAAAGAAGTAGAAAGAAGATGAAACTATGACACAAGAAAAGGATGAATAACTAGCCCTAAAGGCTCACCCAACTATCCAAAACACCCTGCAAGAGTTAACACAACATAAGCAAACACAAGGAACAACAACCAAAGGATGAAGAAGAGAGAAATAATTTTATTGATTCATCAAAATATTAGCATACATGACCAGCTATAAGGCCCTCTAGGTTATGGCCAAATACAAATACACTGACATTAAAAGATCCAATAGTAGTTTCACACTTTAGTTCTTCTCTACCATCTCTTCCCTCAAGACTTTTTTCCCCAAAAAAATTCCTACCCTAGAACCTAACATTATACTTCCTTAAATACTTTTCCAAAATGGCTTACAGAAGATTCTAGAACATAGAAAGGCCACAAGTTGGCTCTTTACTAATACTAACTACCTAATAGAAATTAAATGCAAGAAGAATTGGCCTAAATTGGAACCAAACATAGACAACTCGGCAAAATGAAAATTGGCACTCAGCATCTACACTAGCTCTACATAAAAAGGATTCAGTTAGTAGCAACTACAAACTCAACACCTAAAGGAATACTTGGCATCAATAGAAACTTGACACCTAAAGAAAATCACTTGACTTCAATAAGAACTCGGCACCCAAAGGAATACTCAGCATCAACAGGAACTCGACACCCAAAGAAGATCACTCGACATCAACATGAACTTGGCATCAAAAGGAACTTGGCACCAATAGGAACTCAACATCAATAGGAACTTGACAGCAACAGGAACTCGGCATCAACAGGCAAAATGAACAAAGAGTGCAAGATAGCAAGAAACCCAAGATGCTCATGCATCAGATAAGTAGGGTTAGAGAAAATGATTCTCTTGAATCATGTAAGTGTCACAACTTCAACTAAATCCAACTCAAATTGAGAAATCCATGTAGCATTTTCAATAGGTCTATTCTTCCACTTCACTAAATACTCATAGTAATCTTGTCCTCTTGTAATCTTATAAATTATTTGACTCAATATATGTTCAACTTCTTCAAACTATTTCTTAGGGTAATTATCAAGTACAACAACTTCATCATCTGATTCATGATACTTTTATAAATTAGCAACATTGAATATGGGAGATATATCCATGTCATCTGGTAACACAACTTCATAAGAATTACCACTGTCAAACTCCTTCAAGATCTTACAAGGTCCAAACATCCTCATCTTCAGGATACTGTATGTTCCAACTAGGAATCTTCCTTTCTTTAGATGAACCATCACCTCATCACCAACATGAAAATCATGGTGTCTTCTAGACTGGTTGGCATTCTCCTTATACTTCTGATTACTTTGTTCCAATCTCAAATTCACTTCCTTATGCAAAGACTCCATAAAATCAAAAAATTCTTCTCTTCTAGCATTTCTCTTTTCTTCACCAGCAACATCTCTCAAATTTGATATACCTCTAGGATACATTCTAGTAACAATCTCAAAAGCTGTCTTTTTTGTACTCTTATTCATAGAATTATTATATGCAAATTCAGCATGTGTCAATATCATCTCCCAATTACTTGGCTTATTCCCAACTAAAAATTTCAGCAAATTGCCTAAGCTTTAATTCACAACCTCTATTTTCCCATTTATTTGTGGATGGAATGTAGAACTAAACTTTAGCTCAGTACCCATCTTCTTCCACAAAGTCTTCCAAATAAAACCAACAAACTTACTATCTCTATTAGAAATAATGCTTCTTGGTAATCTATGTAATCTCACAATCTCTTTAAAGAAAAGTTTAGCAACATGGTCAACATCTGATGTCGTCTCACATGGTATAAAATGAGTGATCTTAGAATCTCTATCCACTACAACAAATATGGAATCATACCCTTTCACTATCTTAGGCAAGCCAAGAACAAAATCCATATTGATGTCAATCCAAAGTTTCTCAGGAATAGTAATAGGTGTATACAAACTAGTATTTTGACTTACTCCTTTTGCAATTTGACAAACTCCACAACTCTTTACAAATTTTTGAACATCCTTATACATTTTGTGGCCAATAATACTTCTCTTTTAGCAAACTCAATGTCTATCAATTCCAAAATGTCTAGCTAATCCACCACCACTATGCTTTTCCTTAATCAGATTCAACCTCATAGAACTTCTAGAAATACACAATTGAATAACTTTGAACAACATATGTCTTTGAATGAAATACTCATCATACTTACTTATGTGATCTATCAGATTTGGTGCTCTGTACTCACTCCACGCCTTAGAAAAATTAGGATCAACATCATACAACTCTTTCATTTCATCAAAGCCAAGAATGTCAACCTTCATTCGAGTCAAAAAAGAATGTCTTCTATTCAATGCATTAGAAACTCTATTAGTAACTCCACTCTTATGCTTAGCAGCAAATGTGAAACTCTACAAGTACTCAACCCACTTCATATGTCTCTGATTTAATTTATGTTGACTTACCAAGTATTGTAAAGTTTTATGATCAATATAGAACACAAACTCTTTATGAATCAAATAATGTCTCCACTTCTTCAATGCTTGAACAATAGCATAAAACTCTTGATCGTACACATAATACTTTCATTTAGCAACAGGTTTGCCTTCTCGACTTAATACAGCTCCTATTGCATTACCACTTGCTTCACATTCAACTTGAAATAAGGTAAATAAAATATAGGTAATTTAATGACCTTTTTTTTTAAAGTCCCAAAAATCTTATCAGCTCCATGTGTCCACTTAAATTCCTTTTTATCTCCCCTCATTTTTTCAGTCATAGCATTACAAACAACACTAAAATTCTTTATAAACTTTTTGTAAAAACTAGCCAAACCATGAAATGATCTTACCTCACCCACATTCTCAAGTGTAGGCCATTCAAAAATTTCTTTAACCTTCTCAGGATCCATCTTCAATCCAATAGATGAAATCACAAATCCCAAATACACAATCTCCTCTTGCATAAACGAACACTTTTTCAAGATGTTCTTCCTTAGTCTTACTAAATATTAGAATATCATCCAAATAAACAATCACAAACTTACCCACAAATATTTTTAAAACTTCATTCATCAATGTCATGAAAGTACTAGGTGCATTAGTCAAACCAAAAGGCATAACCAACCATGCATAAAAACCATCTTTTGTCTTGAAAGTAGTCTTCCATTCATCACCTTCTCTAATTCTAATTTGATGATAGCCACTCTTCAAATCAATCTTGGTAAAATACTTTTCTCCACTCAAACAATCCATTATGTCATGCATCCTCAACATAGGAAACCTATATTTCACTGGGATCTTGTTAATAGCTCTGGAATCAGTACACATTCTCCATTCTCCATTCTTTTTAGGTGCTAATACAATAGGTACAACACATGGACTCAAGCTTTCTCTAATCAAACCTTTCTGAAACAACTCATGCACTTGTCTACTAAATTCTTCATTCTCTATAGGTGTCAACCTATATGGTGCTATGTTTGGCAAACTAGCTCTAGGAATCATATCCATAGAATGACTTATACTTATTATTGGAGTTAAACCATCAGGAATATCATTAGCAACAATATCCTTATACTCATTCAATAATTCTATAATTTCTACTAGTACTCAACTATCACTATCTACTGTCACTTGGTCATTACTAGGTTCTACTACTCGATCATTACTAACCGCACTTGGTCCTCTAGGAACTATAGAAAAAAAAAACTTGATTCTTCTTTACTTTCTTTTCAAATTGTTTCCCATTTACCATGCAAACTTTTATTGCAGTACAACTGACCTCATCTGGACTTTCAATCAAAGGTAACAATATTTGATTCTTCCCATTCACCCAAAGAGTATATTGATTCAATCTTCCATCATGCATAGCATATATATCATATTTCCAAGGTCTACCCAAAAAATATGACAACAATCCATAGGCATAATATCACATGAAACTTCATCAAAGTACTATACAATTTTGACCTTCACAAGGCATTGTTCACTTACCACCAATATCTTATGCTGATGTTTGATCCATGAAACATTATAAGGTTTGGGATGCTTTAGCCTCTGAAATTATAACTTTGTAACTAGCTCTTTTGATACCAAAGTTTTAGAACTTCCACTATCAATGATCACTTTGCAGCATTTTCCACTTATCTTACATATTGTCTTGAAAATACTTCTCCTTAAAATAGGTTCCTCATCACTTCCCTTATTACATAAGGTTCTTCTCACCATCAAATTTTCTCCAACCTTAGGTCCACTTGGTGAACCCTCATCATTTCCTTGAATCACAACATTTTTGTTACCTTGCCCACTTTTAGAGTATCTACATTCAAAAGTTCTATGTCCCTCTTTACCACATCTGAAATAATTACCATGAAATCTACCTCTAGAATAAGAATTACCTCTTCCTTGATAAGAATTAGTATCTCCTTGGTAAGAATTACCACTTTTCCATTTAGTCTTGCCCTTGCCATCATTATTCTATTCAAATTTTCCTTTATCCTATACAAAACTTTCAAATCTACCACCTTCACCATAAGATCTACCTCTACCTCTTTATCTTTTTTCATCCTTCTTTGATAAGATTTCCTCAGCTTTCAAGGCATATTGATATGCTTCTTCTACACTTGCCAACTTCACAAAATTTATTTCATCTTGAATTTTAGATCTCAATCCATTTATGTACCTTGCAATTTTCTCAACATCATCATCCACATGTCCAGATCTGATGTCCAATCTATAGAATTCCTTGGTATATTCTTTCACAGTCATGTCCTTTTGTTTTAAATTTTGCATCTTTCTGAACAAGCTAAATTGATAATTAGTAGAGAGGAATTTTTTCTACACCTTGTTCACTATCCTTGGCCAAGTTCTAATCTTCTCCTTTGCTCTCCTTTGTCTATTAGTTTGCAAGTGCTCCCACCATAGTGATGCATGACCTTTCAACCTAGTGACTACAATCTACACCTTTCTATTATCAAAAGTGTTTTCATACTCAAATAACTTCTACATGTTAGAGATCTAATCCAACATAGTATTGATATCCAATTTTCTATCATAAGGAATAACTTCTATAGCAAGCTTTGAGTTTTCCCTAGACAACACTTGCAACAATCTTTCCTCATCTCAGTCTTCTTTAGGTTATAGATTATGGTTTGATGCTAATGCTTCATCATCACTTACATCATCAAGATGTGCTCCTCTGCTCTATGATATCTCCATAACATCTAATTTGGTTACAATTTGTCTCAATTGATCCAATATAGCATCATCAACATTTCTTCTACCACAAACCATCTTTACAATTCATGTTCCCACAAGATTGTAACCCTCTGCAAGTTATAGGTCAAATATATAGATCTTCCACCCTACAACCAAATCTAAATTAGTGTTCTACATGATCCAATCTTCACAAGGATGAACCTCAAGATTTGATAAACTTTTCTCAACCAAGGTTGTGGTACAAACTGCCTCACACTTTGATGATATGCTTACACACTCAAGAAAAATGCACTCTGATACCAATTGACATAGGCAAAGGATGAATAACTAGGGCCAAAGGATCACCCAACTATCCAAACCACCCTATAGGAGATAACACAATAGAAGCAAACACAAGGAACAATAGCCAAAGGAGGAAGAAGAGAGAAATTCTTTTATTGATTCATCAAAATATCTTCATACATGCCTAGCTATAAGGTCTTCTAGGTTATATCCAAATACAAATACATTCACATTTAAAGATCCAACAACAAATTCACACTTTAGTTCTACTCTGTCATCTCTTCTCTCAAAACTTTTTTCCCCAAAAACTTCACTACTCTAAAACTTGACATTAGACTTCCTTAAATACTTTTCCAAAATAGCTTGCAAAATATTCTAGAACATAAAAAGGCCACAAGTCAGCTCTTCACAAATATTTACTACCTAACAATTATTAAATGCAAGCAGAGTCGGCCCAAACTAAAACCAGACACAAACAACTCAACAAATGAAAACTAGCACTCAACATCCACACGAGCTCAAAATATAAAGGATTCACCTGACAACAACTATGAACTTGACACCCAAAGGAATGCTCAATGTCAACAGGAACTCAACACCTAAAGAAAATCACTCGGTGTCAATAGGAGCTTGGTAGCCAAAGGAATACTCAACATCAACAGGAACTCAACACCTAAAGAAAATCACTTGACATCAATAGGAACTCAGCACCAACCAGAACTCAACATCAACAAGAAAAATGAACAAAGAGTGTGGGATAGCAAGAAACCTAGGACGCTCCTACATTAAACTAAACCATCTAGTTCATCTACTCCACTTTCACTTTCCAGCCTAACAATTGATGATGATGATCAAACTAAATTGATCTCATCTCTGAAAAAATTGATTGAGAAGAATACAAAAGTAATGAAGTTACAAAAAACCTTAATGCAGGTAACTGAAAAATTACATAGTACTCTAGAAGTCAAGCATATAGAGGAAAATCCTAAATAGAGGGCACAAGTAGTGTTAGATTCTTTTGATGAGGAATTTATAAATTTTTTGAATATTGTAGAGTCCAAGGCCCAAATTTCTCATGATGCTAATCTATTTAGCACCATTTGTAAGAATATCAAGAATGATTTACTAAGTCTTGATACTTGTATCAAGGAACTTTAGAGATGTCAATAAGATGGAAAGGTACTATACACTAAGTCTACTTTATCTTATAATTTGACCAAGGATTTTGATAGCAAGATTGAAGGAAAGCTAAGTGACCTAGAAGCTCTAACAAGACATATGAAAAAACCTTCCAACAAAGTTGATGAATTTGAAGGACAAGTGGTTGTTGTTCATAGTGATATTAGGAAATTGGAACTTGAGAAAGAACATATTTTGAAGAGATTATTAGATTTCAAATTGTCCATTTTTTTGAAGATATCATCTATTGAGAGATAGCTGGAGGAATATGTCAAAGCCAAGGACACCTATTCAAATTTCTTATACTTTGATCTCAATGCAATTGAGATTGCATCATATGCCCTATGTTCAATTATCACTTCTACTACAATAGCCAAGGACACATGAGTAAAAGGTTTGAATAGTCTCAAGGTAAGTTTTAACAATTGGATGAATATGATATCAACTTAAGGTAGATGAATAGATTTTTTGACAACAAATGAATAGTATTGACAGTTTTTGAAATTCTAACATTTGTTATTAATTTCAAAGGGGGAGAAGATGCATAAGAAAATTATAAGGTAAGGTAGGAAATCATATCAAAAGGGTAAGCATGTGTAAGATGGATCGGTTGTAAAGATGATTAATGTATATTGTAATATTTTGGACAAGTTTTTGATACTTAGCTAGTTTACCCTATTTTGTTGCCATTAATGCTAAAGGAGGAGATTGTTGACAATTGGCTAATGAAGATATATAATTTTTGTCATTTATGGAGACAAATGATGTACATGATTGTAGAAAACCTTAGAAATAAAGATACTTAGCTTTTGGTACCTAGAAAATTGTCTAAGAATGAAATTGGTTTACAATAGTGTATTGTTTTATATGTAAAATGTTTCTAACATCATATTATGTCTATAAAATTTAGATGTAGATAGTATACATGTTGATGATGATGTGTACAACCTTAGACATTAGTATAGATTGTATGATAAGAGTTTTTCAAATTTTTACTAGTGAAACAAAACATCATAATTAAAGGTAAAGGAATTATTTTGTCTACAAAAAAATTGCTTGACAAATTAGAGCCGACATCCTAGATGTTTACTCTAAGTTGGAAAAGAATATTATAGTCTTAGCCAACCTAGAAGAAATTTGTGAAAAGGCTTAGTACTTATGCAAAGGAAATTTTGAGAATTCATATGTGTAGTAGTGTGCAATTGTAATATGATAAATGATATGCAAACTTCTTGTGAAGCAAAATATGCCAAGTTTTTCAGATGCTAATGTTGTGATCAAAGATTGAGCTAAGGTAAAAAATCAATCAAGAAAGAAGTTGCATCATGTATATACCATAGGAATAATGACTTGTTTGGGTAGTGAGCTCTTTTTGTAATTGGAAGTGCATGTTAGGGCAATGAACTCTTCTTGCATCTACTATAATACAACTCCTACTAGGATTGGAGTCTCCTAACAGGGATTCAAAGTCTCCTACCAGGGACTCTCTATGCTAAATTTTCTCATTGACTCCTAATAGGGTCTATCCTCTAAATGGAACATATATACCAGTATATTATCTAGTGGGCATCATCCCCACTAAGGTTTTCCCTTGGCTAGGGTTCCCTAGTTAATATAATATGGTGTTATGGGCTCCCTTTATATATGGTTATTAATTCTATTCAACATTACTTGTTTACTTTCTTATGCATGGTACAAAGTAATAAATAATATCTAGTAGGTAAAATTTTTTCATAAAATACTAATTCACCTCACCCTCTCAGTATTTACTATTTATAATGTGTCTTTCCAAAAGTGGTGTGTCTTTACGACACTCATGTATTAAAAAATGGTATATTTAAAAATATAAAATCTTCCCACCACAAGGAATGTGGGATAATTTCCTTTGTGAAGCCACCCACTACCATGCTTTTAGTCATCAACCACTAGTTTGGCTTTCGAAAATCTTCTTCAACACAGCTCCATTCTCCCCAATGTGACATCACCACACTAATCAAAGACCATAGAAAGGATTATATTGCCCCTTGAATGGCTAGAGGAAAGAGGACCTCTTTTCATTCATTTTTCTCTACAACCCACACATAGTATTGGATGAATCATGAATGCTTGGAAAATGCCTCCACTTTGTCCCTGAACAATCATATTCTTCCTAAAAAACATACCAATCTTCCTCCCTCAACAAAAAATAGTCAATGCTAACGTAAAAACCCCTATGATTGTAGAGAAAAATAAGATTACTTGCAAGAATAAAGGTGACATCCTCTTGAGCTCTTTTTCTTTGTCAATCGCCATTTAGAGGAGATTGAAGTCCTGCTAAGGAATCTCCAATCAATATATCTCATAGGCTATGAAAAGTTGAAGAACCTTTGGTATTGCACATTTAAATTTTCTTTTTGGTTGTAAATGCTTCAAGATATGCCAAAATTCAGAAAATCCACCTTGAAAGTAAGGAGTAACATGATGCAAAGCAAGGATATTTCCATAATGATCCAAAATGAGACCATATATAAAATGAATCTCAAAGTTTATGACATAGGATTTTCTTATTCTCACCTCTAACCCTCAGTAAAACACAAGCTGCCTAAATAGAATTTTTTTTTATACAAAACACAATGCATTTGGAAGCATAAATATCACAGGAATAATGTAGGTGAGAAAGCCAATGAATCTTAATAGAGGAAACCTATTTCATAGTTGGAGGTAGAATGGTCATGCTTTCACTTCCACATTTCCATTCCCAATAGTTGTTATACAACAATTCCTAAAGGAGGACTCTTGATTTTTAATTAAATTAGGAGATAACTGACTTTTAGAAATGGTACTATTACTTTGCACACTGCTAACTTTGGAATTTTTTGCTTGAAGCTCTTGATTACTTGTTTACATGACCGACACCATAACAAGAGATCTCCAGTCTACTAAAGCTCTAATCCCTAGTCAATTTGATATTCCAATGATGTTGAATTTAATCTTTAAAATATTAGATTTTATTGATCCTTTTAAGTCCTATTTAAAACAAAACACATTATCTTGAAAAGCCAAAGTTTGATTAGATAAGTTGGGTCACATGGTGGCCTAACTAAATTTTTGTTTTGTTTTCAAATAACTAAAATATTAGATTGATCCAATGAGAAAGTCATACTGACTATATTCTAAAGAAATCATTTCTTTTTGATTTTAAAACTCATTTTTAACCTTTCACAAACTATAACATTTTGATAGGAAGGCCTATGTCTCATCTTTAAAACTAACTAGAATAGTTGATTGAGCCTTGAAAACTTGCACACTTTTTATTTGTCAAATAGTTTTGCATCTTGTTAGATCTTGTGCCATGAAAACATGTGGGTCGAAATATATTTACCATCAAAGTTTCCTTCTCTGAATTGCTAGAAAACAAACATCTCAGAAAACAATAAATTGCATTCAGATTTGGCTCTAGAAATAGGTCAAATGGATACTTGGGGGCGTGAAAACTGGTTAAACCTATGATTTGGGCTCATGATGAATAATTGGGTGCATTTGGAAAGCATTCAAAGTGGGGTACTTGGATTTTCAAAACTACGAACACTAGTAGAACTATGATTTTATCAAATAGAATAGACTTGGGAAAGTGTGCAAATAGATGTTTCAAGACTTGAAAATGGGCACACTTTGAGTATTTTTAGAGTAGAACATAGTGGTTCAATCCATTTGGTTTATAAAATCATAGATTTAGAGTTTATGACATTCCAAATAAGGAAACTAATCAATCTACACTTTAAGACACTAGTAAAAATTTAGAAATTGCATTTGGAATTGCATTTGAAAACTAGTCAAATGCATTCATCATAGGCTTTAAACTAGAATGTAATGAGTATATAACCTCTAGAATTTAATACAAGAGGAAATTTCTTATTTTGATTAGATAGGTCAAAGTTATAACTAGTCAATGAAGGCTTCCTAGATTTCTGAACAATTTGCATCAACACAATAATAGTAAAGAACCAAATTTGAGGGATTCAAAACCTAGTAAAAATATATAAAAATGACTTGAAAAAAAAGAAGAAAATTTTCTCTAATATGTGAAAAAAAATAGTCCCAGAGCAGTGAGTCATGACAATTTACTAGGTGCAAGATATTCAAATGCAAACTAGGCCTCCTATCAATGTTTAATACTTGAGAAAAAATATAGATCTCAACATTGCTCAAAACAAAACTTCATGGAATGACTCTAAATGAAAATTTATCATCAATGGAGACATGGATATATTGAATTCAAGATGTTAGAATTATAAAATGCCTTATAGGCTTCAAAAGGATAGTTGGGTACACATGCATTAATTGCACTTATAGGGGCTCAAATTGACTCAAAATTTTAAAATGATACTCAAACCGGGGATGCAAGTTTTAGTTCCATTAGGGCACATTTTTATGTAAATGTAACAAATTTTAGGATCTTGAGATAGGTAAGAATGTAATTGAGGATACTGATGCTTTTCTAAGGAATTACAAATTTTGATAAGACTAAGACTATTGTTCTAGGTTTGATAAGTGCATTGAAAATTTTGAAGAGATTTCATCTCAAGTGCCTGAAGAAATTAGAAAGAGAATAGATCTTGAGTCTTCTGAGTAGGATATTGTTGTGGAGGTTAGAAATGACAAGGACTAAGCAGAAAGCTTAGAATGGGCTCATCAAAAAAGAAAGAAGCAAAAGATGGTCAAAATTTCACAAAAGGCTAAAGAAAAAGCCTTGAAGATTATGCCAAGAAATAATCAATATTTTTACAATTCAAGGACAAGTTATTTGATGGCTCAAGCCACTGATCATGAGCAGAGGAGAAAAAAGTTGGAGCTTCAATCTCAAATTCTTGATGGTAGAATCATTCAGACTAATGAATTCATGAATGATGGAATTTCATCAAAATAGAAGAATTCGATTTTTTTTTGTTTAAGTTGAAGTAGAGTAAACTATCCATATAGATGAAGCTAGGTGACTCTAATGAGATAGTAGATAAGATGGTCCAAAAACTACAAGAGTATGACCCTGCTAGTGAAACCCTCACTATAGAAGAGGCAAGAGAACTAATACAAAGGAGTGGTGTGATTGTCTTCCCAAGATGGGATATTAGTTCCTCATTCTTGCTAGATCAAATAACAAGGCAAGAAAGAACAATTTTATTTGAATATGAGAATAAGCTATGGTAGTTGTGAGGGCCTAGGTACAACATTGATGCCCAAACTATGGTAATGTGGAGTTTAGCTCTAGAAAACTAGAAGCAAACCCTCATGGAGATCAAGGAGTCCCCTATCGGAAATATGATCTATTATGGAATATTCATTCTACTTATTGTTGGTCTCATATTGGTTTTGACAATTGAGTGTCAACACACTTAACCAATTATTAAGTTGATGCCGAGTATAATACAGAAGCTGAGCTATAGTGTGTGTCGAGCCAAAAATTCAATAAGTGTCGGGTGAACTTTAGGTGTCAATCGAAATTCAAGTGCCGAGTGATAAGTGATGTTGAGTCACTATAGGTGTTGAGTAGAGTATAGATGTTGAGTGAAACAAAATTACTATAGGAGCTAAGTGAGACAAAATTCCAATATGTGTCGAGCATTAGCAATTAATAAGTGTCAAGTAACATAGAATCAACATATGAGTTTGTGCCTTCACAAACTCAAATGTAAACTATTTTCGAGCCAACTTAGGATGAATCTCGAAGGGTCTTGAAGATAAGATTGAATCTTTTGCATTACCTATGTAATCAACATGTAGCCAATAAGAAAAATGTAGAAGGCATGCAACCAATAGGAAAAGTGAAAGAATTGAGAGTGAAATAAAGATGGAATATTGATTGTAGATTCATACCTAACCCTAAGTCATCGAAGCCTTTAAAAGGAGGATGAAACCCCATTGTATGTACATATGTGATAAGTGTATGGGTGAATTATAGTGAAGTAAAGAAGGGTGTAAAGACCTGGAAAGAACATAACAACATTGTAGAATTTAGTTGATCAAGAACAGAGTATCAAAGTTTCGAAGAGAGACATATTATATCAAGCAAGAATCAAAATAGACAGAGTAAAACAAGGATCTAGAATCAGAAATTAAAGATTGCAAGTCTTCAAGTCAAGACTTTCTAATATCTTTAGCCATTGTATTAGGAATAAAAATCATATGATGATAGGTTAGTTTAATAGCCATGTTGTAAGCCTTTAAACAAGGTGCTAAATCCTTTAATAGGGTAACATTCCAAGTGAGTGTTTGTAAATCCTTTAACCAAGTCACTTTTAACATGGTGAAAAGTCTTTAATAGGATAGGCCTCTCATAGGGCAGACCATTGGAAGTGATCAAACTTTGTAACCTTAAAAAGTTACATATTGTTGTAGTAATACTTTGTGGGTGTCATTCCCACCCCATTTTTACCTTCTCATTTTGGAGGGTTTATGTGTTACCAAATTCTTGTGTTATCTATTTTCATGCATGTCTTTACTTTCATGTTTATTAGAATTAGATGCATTTGAATGGTTTCAGCTAAAAGGTTTTGAAAAGGTTAAAGTTAGTTACTTCGGATTCACCCCGCCTCTCAGAAGTAAATATTTCCACTTTTAAATTCCAACAATTGGTATTAGAGCTAAGTTCTCACAAGGAGGAGCCTTACAACTTGGGGAAAAGATCTAGAAATGGAAGTCTACAAACTTGGGAAGATCATAGAGAATCAAGTAATTGATATACAACTTGCTCTACACAATTTGGAAGAAGCAAGAGAGGAACTCAGAAAATCCTTAAAGAGAAGAAGAGAGATTGCCATAGCTGAGAATCATACACAATACAAGGAGATTGACACCTCAAAATTATTTGCAAATGGAGATTCCAAAGAGTTTGATGTAGCAATAGTAGACCTAATGGAGAAGACTAGAGCCCAAGCAGAAGAAATCAAAACTCTCAAAGATTGAACAAGAATCACAAGCCATGATGCTTTGTGAGGTAACTAAATAGAAGCAAAGAGCCATTGAAGATAAGGCTATGCTAGAAGAAGACAAGAGAAATCTTGCCAATAGACTAGAAGAATAGTTAATTTAACTTGCAATAATTTCAAACATGTAGCTAGACACCCTAAGTCAGATGATGAATGCACATCATGAACTGAATGTCAAAG
Organism: Cupressus sempervirens; assembly: GCA_028749045.1. NCBI lineage: Eukaryota > Viridiplantae > Streptophyta > Pinopsida > Cupressales > Cupressaceae > Cupressus > Cupressus sempervirens. Next base: position 530,189,230 of record CM053788.1, on the reverse strand, counting down.
ATATTGAGATCTCTACACTAAAGGTACAAAATGAACAACTACAAAATAATTTGAAAAGAAAGAAGGAGATTATAGAGAGCTTCAACAAACCTAACAAGTCCATCAAGTACTTTTAGTAGCTACTGAAATCACCAATGGGCTCGCAATGATACTTCAGGACTAGGATACTCCAACACTCAACAAGGAAAGTCATCCAAGACTGCAGAAGAAAGGAGTAAAAAAGGTAAGAACACTAAACCTACTTATCATTTCTATGGTAAAAATGTACATGCCTCTAATGTATGCAGGAGCAAGAATGCTCATCAGTATTACAAACCTAAGAATGTGAGTTATTGTCATAAGTGCAACAAGCAAGGACATCATGCACATAACTATAGGACTAGGACTATCAAAATAGGAAGATTTGAAAGTCACTATTACAATTCCAAGAAGTATGGACATAGAGCTTTTGAGTGTAGATCAAAGCCTATATGGACACCTAATCAACCAGTAAGGGGAAATAACCATGGACATCATTACAATTGGGATTATAACACCATGTATAACTATCATTACTGTTAGAAATATGGACACATTCCTAAAAGTTGCATAAGGACACATTTCAATGGAAACTACAACAATGGTTGAGTCAAACCACATGTTTTAGTTGCTTGAAGACTGGCCATCATATGAATAGGAATTGTCTAACTAGGCCAAAGGCACCCAATTCAAAGAACAAAAAAAGTAAATAGAAGGTAGATGTTGAACACATCAAAGGAAAAATGAATAAGACATGGAAGAAGAAAGATGGGAATAGTGGAAAATGAAGGTATCACTTCACCTAAGAGGTCAAGTGGTCACACTTCATCAAACTAAGCAAAGAGAAGGCATGAGGGTCTAATTTACAAAGCTTTATTATACATCAGTTACTAAATAAGAAAGCATTCAATAGAAGATATCAGCATGAATAGAGATGCTAAGATAAAATTTCAAGATTTTATAACCATTTTCGAGTTATCCTTGGATGTCGAGAAAAAATCTAGTACAAGTTAAATTGACTATCAAAATTAGTGGAAGCTGAATGACTAGTTGTAGCCCAGTTGGTAGTGGAAGCCGAGTACAGAGAAATTTTAGTTGAAGCTGAGTAAGGGATACTCCTATGGATGTCAAGTGATGGAAAGACAATAGAAGTCAAGTAATGTGAAAAAGCTTAAGAAGCCAAGTGGACAGTTGTAAATGTACTAAACATTAAATGCAATAAAAATAAGGTATATTATCCCATTTTGAATCATTTTTCTTCATCTCAAACAAAGACAAAAGATAAAAAAGAGTGTATAATAACTCCAAGTAGAGAATCTAGCACTTGAGCTAATTTTAACAGTGATTCAACATAGTTTCATTGATTTTTAGGTATTTACATTTGTGCCAAGTTACATAGTTTCTCATTTTCTTTGTGTTCAAACCCTAGATTGCACAAATGGCTTCTAGCTCTAAGAAAACATAGGAGAAAGAGTTGTTTGAGGTTAAGATAGTGTCTAATGAAGTAAAAAAACCTAATTTCTAGTGAATCCCTGAAGTGGCATATAAAAATGACATGACGCAATGACAAGAGGGTGAATAGGCATGTGTTATGTGGAAAAGAAAACTGGGGTGGGCCTAGAATTTGTAGCTTCGTAGCAGTATGGGTGTGGTTAAGGTTAACCATAGAGATAAGGAGATTATAGTTAGTAAACCACTTTGAGGAATATCTAGTTAAGTCTTGTGTTAAAGGAAAAGGGTAGAGAAGTAGAGATATACTTGATTTGCAACTTTGCAGCAATTATGCTTGTAGTTAGCTTAAACGTGGAGATGTTGAGATGGTAGTTATCTCCACATCTAAATGATTAATGCTAAGTAGAGGTTTAAGGTGGAGAAGTAGAGAAAGCTTGACATGTGGCATGGAGCTATTGGCAAGGTGATGAGGTAGCAAATTTGGCCTATCAAGTGATGACACATGGCACATCAGTCAACTAGGTTTGACCAATGAGGATTACTAAAGGTAAATGCAAAGTTTGAAATATTAAAAAGTATAAACAAATCCATTTAGAAGATGAGCGCATATTCTTAGATTTGGGAATTTTAAATAAACTAGGGATATATTGTATAGTTCAAGCTATGTCATTTAAAAAATATTTTGAATATGAAAATAGTATGTTCATGCCCAAGGTCCAGAATTTTCAAAAGCACACCAAGGGCATTATTGTTGGCCAAAATATCAAGTGTAATATATCAATAGAAAGGGGAGAAGATTAATTTTATAATTTTTTAGTCAAAATGTGTGCAAGTCTTTAGTGGTGAAAGATATGGGAAGACTTTCAAAATCAAAGGCATTCTTAGTAGAACATGTATTTTTCATGATGGAGCTTCAGATTTAGTTAAAAAGAAAATAGTGGAGTCTGTTGGCTCTAGATTTGAGGGAAAATGTTTTTTAGGTGTATTATTTTTCCTCTAAAACTATTTGGCCTATGTTTTGGCATGAATTTTAACAAAATATATGTCTTCTTGCAAATCAGTTATGTTTCCCATTAGTTTGAAGATGTTTTGATCAGATTGTAGAGATAGAATAATGAGATCTAATTTTTAGTTGAGGGAAGAGAGAAGAGAGAAGTTCTACAATAATAGGTGGAAGTTCTCCAAGTGGAAAAATGGTAGAATCATAGTAGATTTGGGATTAATTTCATTCTATTTATTCTCTTCTCTTTTCTTTCTATAAGTTTGGTTGTTGGTTGGTTCTAGAATTTTGGAGAAGTTTTCCATAGTTGTGATACTACCATGCCCAACATTTATCTCTTGTATGAACAAAAATGATGATGTTAAAAAGATACTTCTAGTCTATTCAATTGTTTCATGAATTATTTTCGTGTATCTTTTATGTATTAATTTCAAAAAAAAAAAAAGAATGCAGCAATCAGTTTATCTTCAATCTAATTCTTGTCTCTTATTTATGTTGTTTGCAATCTTCTGTAGTTTGTGAACAAAGAGCACAAACCTAGTTCCAACCTTTTTTAGGTTGTATGTTTTGATATATTTTCCTTGTGATTCAAGTAGTCATGTAAATGCTTGATTTATCATTATAGGGTTGCAAATTTCATGACGGCATTGGTTGAGTATGAGATTTAGTTTTGATGTAGATCTAGAGTCTTGATATATGAGATATGTCACTAATATCCAAGGATGTATTTTTGTGGTTTGTGGAATTTCCCAATAGATAAGGCACTAATTAGGTACAAGATCTATATTTTTTGTTGATCATATCTTGGTTGTCCTAAAATCAATCAATTTTAAATCAATTATCCTTTTCTAATTCTGTTTAGAATCTAAAAGGATTTTCCCTCCCTTAGCTTATCAAGTTCATAGGTCACATTATTGGATATTTCACATCTTATTTATTTGCACAAGCATAGAAGATTTAGGGGTTTTCATTTGCTAAGTATATATTTAGATTTATAGTTTTAGTAATTGGTCACATAATGGTATCTATAGGTTCACAAGCCTAGGTCTTACAGAGCCTAAAAGAGTATAGCCTTATAGTTGGCCCCACTATCTAAGTAGGTATGTTGAACATGAGAATTAGCTACCCCTATATATATTTGTTTCTATCATTGGGTTACTGAAACAATTTTAAATTAGGAGCCAATACCTTGTAGGTGGTTGTTACCTAAAGAAATTCATAAAGAAGATATAAAATATTGGAAGAAAAGAATTGGTCTACTAATGTGTGAAATGCAAAAGTGTTTACCTTCAACTTTTTTTAGTGTGCAAGAACACTACCTCATAAACCTAGTTGAGGAGATTGAATTGTCTGGACGTGTTCAACCTAGGTCAATGTGGATGGTTGAGAGACACTTGAAATTTTTGAAGGTTTTGATTCAAAAAAGAGCATGTCCAAAGGGTTCTATGATTGAGGGATATATGGTATACCAAATGATGGTGTACATTACTCAATATCTTCCTAATCTTGTAGCAAAGACCCATATAGATTACATTTGTGATCTTGAATCCATTAAAAAAATTAAAGGGGAGTACTTAGTGGGGAATGGTAGATATAGGAGAGTGAAAGGTAATAAATTATGGGATGTTATTGTAGTTAATTCATTCTTAATATCCAAAATAAATGTTTTTTAACTCATCTATTTACTTTTGTATAACTGCTAAAGAGTGGGATGCAATATATTTGTTTATTGAAAACAATTGGATGATAGTATAGATTGAACAATGTCAAAATTTTGGACATAGATTAAAATGGGAATCTCTATCTTCATTGGTTAAAAAATCTTAGTATAATGAAGATCCCAATGTTAGATGAAAGGAAATAGATTTAGCATATGGTTTAAGAGATCTCCAAGTACTTATAAGTTTGTTAGTCAACTATATATTTTTGAACTTGTGATGCAATTATTATACATTTCTAACAATATTGTATGTGAAACAACACAAGGCTATATTATGCAATGGTTATAAATTCTACATCAAAGATTTTGATGAGACAAAGAGAACTTTTGACTTTAGTATTAGTACAATCTTCTCAATATTTCATTTAGAAATATACATCATAATCTCAAAATTGATACTATGGCATTTTGGTTGACATACTTAACTGTGACTTTAGTTCCTTCAAATTAGTTATATTTTTTATCAAATGGTATATACTAGGACTCAATAAAAATGATCCTCATTGAACTATTATTGAGGATGAGAATGGATTTCCAAAGATTATGACAAGGTTGTTTGAGCCAGTTGGCGATGAGCCCTAGGTTCTTCCAAACCAATGAGAGGAAATATTTTACTCAAAGGTTCCACATAAACTAGGTTGGTAATTTCTTGTTAGACATGATCCAAGAGAAAGATTGATAAAGTATAATGTAATGGAAGAAGGAGATAGTGAGGAAGATGAAGAAGTGGATCATGATCAAGAATTAGTCGATGATTCTCCTAATGTAGATGATGTTGCTACTGATCATGACGATGATGACAAGAATGACAATGATGATGATGATAATGAAAATGATGACCATGATAGTGGTGGTGATTATGTCAATCATGATGATCCTAATGATGAGATGGATGAAGAATAATATCAATGATGGGGGGTTTGATTATCAATGACAAGAATTAAATATATAGTTATGTGATCAATGCCTTTTCTATTCAATATTGAGTTTTTAATAGATTAATGATTAGTTTGATTAACTTTTCATGTACCTTTTACTATTTATAATTTATATGTGATGATAACATTCAATCTAATTTTGAGTATATGTATCATGAATTTTTTAGCTAACATAAGACAATTGATTTACATATACAGAAACATGAAGCCCTTTCATGAACATCCCACACAGTCTCATGGATCATTAGGTATAAGTTAGTACAATGTATTTTTCTATTTGTAAAATATCTCTCATTGCCACCTATCACTCTTATTTCATGGAGTACATGTACCAACAAATAAATATTTGTTAGATTTTCCTTCCTTGAGTGAGGAAAATGTAGGAGTGGAAGAAAAGTTGAGACATCTAGTATGTTTAAATCAAGGAGATCGACTCAAAGGTCAAAATTTTAGAAAGAAATTCAATAAGCACATTTTTCCTTGCTCAAGGGGGGTCTTTTTCTTATGATGATGAGATCGAAGGAAACTCTAATGTGCCCTTTAGGTACAAACATCTATAGAAACAATGGGTCCCTAATGGACTTCATCTAGTAAACACTAATTTTTATATTGGAGAGAGGATATATCACATAGCACCATCCTCATTACATGGTTTGAGCCAATTTTGCATGGATGACATAAAGGTCTCTTACAAAAATCTTATCAAATTGATGAAGTATGTTGGACCTTTCTATGTTTGCAATAGTTGGATGTAGATTGTTAGATATAAAAAGAGTATGTGTGATGCAGGAGCATCCAGAGGTATAGGGGCAATCCTGAGTCAACCAAAAAAAATGTACTTAGACTTAGTTTCTGTTTCATGTGTTTTCATTTTTGGATACCCATTTGGGTCAAATAAAGGTTCCAACTCTCAGAGTTCCACTATCAATGTTCTAGGATAGAGTATTTGAACACCTTGGGATACATGTAAATGCCAAAAAAATAGGAGTATGTAATTGAGCCATCATTTTGGTGAACTAGAAGGTGTAAATTGGCTATATGATTTTCATTTTAATTTAGAGCATTCTAGAAAAAGAATTAGGTCAAAAGGCCCCATGGTTTGAAAGTTATCGCAGTTTTTCAATTTTTGGAGACATCCTAAGAATGCTTCAAAGTCAGGTTAAGGGCATTAAATGACCTCAAAAAGGGCCAAAAATGGGGGAGAAGCAAAGCTGGTCCATAAGGCTATAGATCGCTTTGAGAGCTTTCCAAAAATGTAAACAGTTCATCAATCGAAACTACGGTTCAAAAGTTATGCCTCCCGAAAGTTTAATTTTCATTTCTAGATTCTTCTAGATTTGCGTCAACTTATAAGATAGCTTCTAGAGCCTTCTATTTCGTTGGTGGATGCCAACTAGCACTTTCTAGAATGTACTCCTAATCCTTAACCCTCCAGGGTCTATCTAAGAACATTTCTGGCATTGTAAAAGGTAGTTCGGAGTGGAGTTTGAGAGGAGGTACTAAAAGGAGAAATTATCTCCAGACTTATACTATTGTAAGCCCTTAGGGCATTTTTTGAAGTCTATTTTCTCTGTACTAAATTTAATAGCATATTTACATAGTTAATACAATTTTCCCTTTCTTGTTGTGTCAATTTTGTGCTTGGGTCATGTCCCCATCAAGTGCTATCAGAGGAGATGGTTTCTAAGCTGAAGCTCAAGAGGGAGAAACACCCCCAGCCCTATCAGATTGCTTGGGTGAAAGATGATCATAAGGTCCCGGTAAGTGAAATTCCAAGTTGTCGTTGTGCAAGCACCCTTCGGTTCACACAATCATGACAGATTAAGTGTTAACTGGAGTCCAAGTAGCAAAGGTGTGATGGCATTGTGTTCACATCATTGCATAGTTAGTTGGCTCAACAAACATTAGGGTCCTAATAGGGTGATTACATTATTTTGTCTTGGTCATAGGGTTAATTTGATAGACCATAGTTTAAGTTGTGATTGTGTCATAAGGGAAAAATCTTTAATGTTCCAAGGATGTATTTCACACTATTAGATCTTCAAATATATGGCTAGAATGTTATAGTAGCATGTTAAGAAGGAACTACACTTAGAGTTGCAATCAAGAAATTTTATTTGTTTTAGTTGGTTGCAAGGTTAAGAGGTGAACCTTAGGTTAGAGTAGTGATGCTTGAGTGCAGTTAGGATCTTGGTTTTGCAAGGTCACAATGGTTAGTGGGAAATGTTGAAGATAAGTTGTGAAACAATGATAGATAGTTGGTCATAGTTTCACAAGCAATAACTATTAATGAAGAAAGGTGGTGGCAAAGCTATAAGCACAAGTGGTCAAACATGAAACATAAAGTTGAATGATGGCAAGGTGGTAGAATGATAAATGATGATTGGTCCATGTGACAAGGCCTATGGGTTGACTCCAAGTTGACTAATTACATACCTAATTTGGCATACTTATGATAGAGGAAACAACTCTTTGATAATAGATCAAATCTTCTTGATCTCCTACAACCACTTTCATTGTTCCCTAGGCCTGATAAATGCAAAAGAACACTTCATCACCACCTGTTGATCCATCTTCTCAATCAAAAGTTAATGGCCATCATTCTTGACCTCTCAGAGCTTCATTTGGTGGACAAGTGAATTTCTAGCATCTAGTTTTGTACCATGATTAGATATTTTCTAGATTGAAATAGTGATTGGATGTAGTGGTTATGAAGTAAATTTCAGTCAGAAACATCAAAGTTATGCTTAAGCTATAAAAGTACATTTTGTAACCCCTCTAGGGTCTGGTTGATTCTTCTCTATTTTCCTTGGCATGTTTTGACATGAACATTATAAACTTCTTTTGCCTCTGAGCTATTCATGATATTTTTCTTTATCTCTTTTATCCATTGATGTACTATGCAAGATTTATTTGCCTCTCTTCAATGTTTTGTAGCTATCTACAATTTTCATGATTGCATCTCTTTTGACCTGTGAATGAGATATAAGTGGACTCTCTTCTTCCTTTTGTTATTCATGTTATTTTTTTGATCTACATGTGATTGTTGGATTTAAACAAGTTTGAATATGTATATCTTTGATGTCATAACAGTTCAAATGTGCATATATAGGTAGAGGTAGGATTGAACACTTTATTTTGGTCCATCACCTCCTTAAAATATATTAGGTAGTTTCTTTCATGTATTCCTTCTCCATTTTCCTCCTCAAGTGTAATTTAGGTGCATCCTAATAGAAAAGGAAGTTAGCCTTCTTTGCAAACTCAACCTCATGATTCAAGTCCCATTGCTTGGAGGTTGTTTCCATGTTTCACAAGGTTGTCCTTAGATGAAAAATTTGGACAAAGGTGTGAGCTTTTGTGAAAAAAACATTTGGTACACCCAGTGGGATAATATTTAGAAGATTTCAAGTTCATTAGTGTCAAAGAAGAAAAGTTCCAATGCATGCTAAGAAGATAGCGCTACTCTTAGTATTTTTAGGCCTTTGAGAGGCTTGTATCCAAGCACTTGGAAACTCTACTCAATTCCACATCTAGTTTCTAGACCAAGTTGTTGTGATTCATGCCTAAAGTTGAAACAAGAGCTTCTTTTAGAGGTAAGTTCTAATACTAGAAGCTTTCATTTTCTAAACCAATCAGAAAGGATAGGGTATCTCTATCACTAGCTAGGAGTACAACAGTAACACATATCCCTACAAGATCTATCTCCACTCCTCCTATTGTTAGATCTTATACTAGAATACCATTTTCTCATATCAATAGATCACTCGCTTACATGGCTAGAGCTCATGATTTTCCACCTTTAATGGTGGAAGTCCTCTCCTATTGGCCCAAATATATGACATTCCAATATCAACTCTTAAAAATATACCTGAGCTTACTAGTTAAACTTCCATCTCCCCCTTAGAACACATCCAAGAAGTTGAAAATGTTTTTAATATACATGAAATATCTAAGGATGATGTTGCAGTTAGACTTCCAGCTTCATCCTTGAAAGGGAAAACATTATAGTGGTATAGAGGTTTGCCTCATAAATCTAATACTAATTGGGATGGGTTAGGAGTAGGAATTTGTAAGCATTTTAAGGACAAAAGTAATCACCTATCACTCTTGGAGTAGTTGACAACTATCAAGAGAGAACCCCATGAATATATGACAAATTTTAATTATAGATTTTAGAAGACATGGGATAGAATATTCATTACAATAAAGCCTTTTCTAGGTAATGCATTCTTATATTACCTCAAAGCCTTCAACAGTGATATTACTACCACTCTATAATCTATGGGAGGGGACACTTTACCAAATTCTTATGATTTTTCCATAAGGGAAGAAAATATATTGATACAAGGAGAGAAGTTAGCTTCAAGAGCTACAATGTCCTTCTTTCCTAACATGCTTAATCATCACCCTATTTTAGCCCCTATTCATGCTTCCTTTACAAGTTAGATTCTTGTCATGGCCCCAATAGCTTCCACATTATTGAGGTCATAATGTAGAATTTGGATAAGAGGATGAAAGACCAAGAAAAGAATATGGAGGACAATAGTATTTTAGTGCAAAAAATGGTTAATGAGATGGTGACTATGAAGAGGGAACAAGCTCAAAATAATAGGCCTCTGCACCTTTAGTATGAAGGTCCCCAATTTTAGTATGAAGGTCCCATACATAATTCATCCCCAAACCAAAGTCATGTTCCCTACAATTAGAATAGACCTATCGACAACAACCAAACTAAAAACGCTAACCTAAATAGGGCTTTAGTCCATCAGAAAAATCTTGCTCAAGATCAAGATTTATGCGCTTCTTGTAACTACTCCTTTGGATATTGTATGTGTGAGAAGGTGGAATCTTACTTGTTATTAATTGTACCAAAATAATAAGTTTCCCAACAACATAATGCTAATCAACCTATTGATGCTTTTCAGCAGGGTAATTGTTCTTTCATGAACCATTAGGTGGAGGAGCATTGTAATGTAAACTAGGATTCACATACTTACAATACTAGGAGCAAGAGAAGATTTGTTGAATATGTAACTTCAACTCCTCCCAATCAAGTTTCAACATCAAGTGCAATACCTAATGTACAAGAAATGGATAAAAAACATAGTGCTAATCAACCTGCTAATACTCCTCGATAGCAAAGGAAAAATAATAGCAGAGGAGATGTGAATGACCCTTAGGGATTTCCATCTTGACTTCCTACACATGAAGCTCCCAAGGTTTCTACCAAAAAACCTAATGCATCATTCAGTATGGTAGAATAGATGAAGAAGACAAACGTGAATATTTCTATGTGGGATGTTGTTGCTACTATAACTATGCAAAAGAAGCTACTACAACAAGAATTGTAGAGCATTGAATCAAAGGATCAACCACCTAACATGGAGAGTGTTATGAGTTTTGTACAACCATCAAAGGAGGTATAAATAAGTAAAAAGGTTAGACCTATTTCATTATATGCTTCTTTGATTATAGGATATAAGCTAGTCCAAAATTACATGATTGATTCAGGGCTAGTAGTTCAGTAATACACAAGTGTGTTGCTGATATCTTTGAAATGAAATATGAGCCCATTGTTAGCGATGTATTTTACTTGGATGTTAGTATTTTCAAGACTATAGGAATCCTTAGGAGTGTTGAAATGTACCTACATGAATGCACTAGTTGTACTATAGTTCAAGATGTAGCAGTTATTGAGGTTAAGCCACACTTTTCCATCTTCCTTTCAAGAGATTTCACTACCCAAATAGGTGGTTATATATCATTTGATTGTTCATACATGTTTTTTAGAAAAAGATATAGAACTAAAGATTCAATCAGAGTGGAACCCTTAGCCCTCCATTATATTGATCCCTCCACTCCTAATCTCATCAATATAAATTGCACCACCCTATAGATAGATGAAAATGACATGGCAAGTGAGCCTACCAATTCTCTAGTGGAGATACCTAACTTACACTTAGATGAATGGTCTAATGCATATCATTTTGATCCTATATCAAAAAAATTGGATATAGGCATTATTACTTGTTGTATATTAGAGAAGGATGCTCTTGTCCCTAACCTGGTGAAGAACAAAGAGGAGACAAGTGGAGTATGGAGCATGTAGTTTGATCGATCAAGAAGTAAAAATGGATGAGGAACTAGTGTGATGTTGATTTCTCCTACACTAGAAAGGTGCTTATTTCATTTAGGCTTCAATTTAATTGTACCAATAATGTGGCTGAGTATGAGGCATTAATGCAAGGTCTTATACTCACTCAAAATAGACAAATTCAAGTCTTAAGTGTATATCGAGATAGTGAGCTGGTGTTTAATCAAGTAAGAAATCAAAATATTACCAAAAATGGTTTTATCAAGTCTTATAAACATAGAGTATGAGATTCTCTTAAGAGTTTTAATGCATTTAATATTCAAAGCATCCTAAGGAAAGAAAATAGACATGTCGATAGACTTAAAATAGTGAGTGTGTCTTATTATGTGCCAAGGAACCTTGAAGATGAGAACAAGTAGCATATTAGAGTGGTGGTTAGGCTTGTGATCCCTAATAATAATGTCAATTGGGAACTCTTTGAATTTGATCCACAAATTGTAAGCTTATTGCATAATGAAGCAAATTTATCAAATAGAAATTAGTCAAGGATACACGAGAAGTATGGAGACCAGATCATCAATCTTAGTTCTAACAAGTTGCCTAAGGCTCTCATTACCATAGAGAGTGTCTTCAATCCTAATGACCAAGAAAGAGATAGAGGCATGAACCTTGTTGCAAACAAGGAACCTTGTTGCAGACAAGGATTATCATATACCAATTTTAGTTGCTGATGGAAAGACTCTAAATGTGGGAAAGGTATATTCTAAAACTGAAGCAAAATGTTTTGTCCATCTATGTCCAGAATTTAATGATGTATTTTCTTGGACATATGATTATTTAAAGGTTTTTGATCCAATTTTGTTTCAACACACCATAGATTTATTTGATAATGTCAAACCTATTAGGAAAAAATAAAGGCCATTAAATTTGAAGATTGAGCCATTAATGAGAAAAGAACTATCCAAATTGATTGAGGCCAATATCATCTTTCCTATCAAGCACTCATCATGGGTAGCTAATGTTGTCCCTATTAGGAAGAAGAGTGGAGAAATAAAACTATGCATACACTTTAGGGATCTTAACCAAGCCTCCCTTAAGGATCATCATCCCCTCACTTCCATGGAACAAATATTGTCTAAGGTTAATGGTTCAAAGAGGCTCTCTTTCCTTGACAAATTCTTTGGTTACAATTAGGTGTTAGTCAAGGAGTTTGATAGATATAAGACTTCTTTCACCACAAAATGGAGCACCTATGGCTATAGTAAAATGCCTTTTGGACTTAAAAATGTAGGTGCCACATTTCAAAGGGTGATGGAGATGGCCTTCAAGAATATGATTGAAAGGTCTATGCTAGTTTACATTGATGATATCATAGTGTATTCAAAGAATGCAACAGATCATTTTGGCCATCTTAGACACATATTCATAAGATGTAAAAAGTATGGAGTATCTTTGAATCCAAGCAAGTTTGTCTTTGCCACTAAACAAGGAAAATTGTTAGGACACATTATATCTGAGGATGATCTAACCATTGATCTAGAAAGAATGAAAGAAATAATTTCTCTCTCTCTTCCTAACCACAAGAAATTATTTCAAAGTTTCCTTGGAATGATTAATTTTGTAAAGAGATTTATCTCAAATTTAGCTATAATGATGAAACCTCTTACAACTATTCTTAAAAAGACCACAGTCTCCTCATGGACCAAGGAAGGGAAAGCAAGTTTTGAAGAGATCAAAGTAGCCATAACCTCAGCTCCTACTCTCATAAATCCAAATTTTGAGAGAGATTTTTATTCTTTACACCTTAGGTGGTGAGTCAAGCATTTCTACTATCCTGAGTCAATCAAATGACAAGAATGAAGGACAATGTATTTCCTTCTTTAGTAAAGAGCTTAAAGAGTATGAAGATAAATACAACTATGTGAAGAAGTAGTCCCTTATAGTCATAAGAGCTTTGAATAAATTCAAACATCTTCTATCTCATAATAAGATCCATTTACTAGTGCCTTATGCTAGTGTCAAAGACTTCTTTTCGTGCAAGGATATTAATGAGAAAAGGGTAGGTTGGATCACCAAAGTGATGGAGTATGATGTGGACATCTAGATCACCAATTTGGTAAGAGGGAAAGGATTGTACAAGCAGATTATCTCATCTCAAGAATCAAATGAAGAAGTTACCTTGGTATTAATAGCTTAGCAAGAAGTAGGGGATGAGAATCCAAAGAGTTGGATAGCTAACATGAAGACCTTCTTAGGAAAAAATAGATATCCTCAATGACTAAATAAAGCTAAAAGAATATAGTTTAGATTGTAGTCCATTCCTTATGCTATAGCTAATGGTATTCTCTTTAGGAAGTACTTTAATGGAGCCTTGCTAAGATTTGTTGATGTAGATCAAGTAGAGAGAATGATTAACAAGCTCTATGATGGTCTTGATGGTGGTCACTTTTTAGCATGGATGACTACCATGAAGATAATGAGAGTTGTTTAGTAATAGGCATCCATGTTCAATGACTACCATATGTATGTTAATGAGTGTGGAAAATGTTCCTTCTTTTTAGGTAATAAAAGGCTTGCAACCCTTCCACTTCATCCCATTCAAGTAAATCAGCCCTTTTCTTAGTGGGGATTAGATTTTGTAGGTCCTATCATTCCTCCTTCTAGTTTTGGTCATAAATAGATTCTAGATTCTATAGATTACTTTACCAAGTGGATAGAGTAAATTGCATCAAAAGATGCTACTAAGAATTTAGTTGTTGAATTCTTAGATGGGCTTGTTACAAGGTTTGGTATGCCTTCCACCATAATTTTAGACAATGCAAAGTCATTTTTAGGAGCTCAAATTTGTGTGTGGGTAGTAGATCATCGAATATGCCTAAGAACTTCTCTCAATTACTACCCCTAAGGTAATGTCTTGGCTAAGTCGTCAAATAAAAATTTCATTAGAATCATCAAGAGGACTATTCAAGATAATCAAAGGTGTTGAGACTATAAATATAGAGCTGCCCTTTTGGCTAATAGAATAATGCTTAAAAGGGCTATTAGAAACTTTCCTTTCATGTTGGTGTGTGGTAGGGAAGCAAGACTTTCTATCTCATTAGAGTTTCCATCCCTAGAATTAGCCCATCAATTGGAACTAATTGAAAATGATGTTATGTATATAAGAATAGCATAGTTAATGGAGCTAGAGGAAAAAATAAATCACGCCATACAAACCTTGGAAGCATGCCAATAGTAGATGAAGAATTCTTTTGATAAGAAAACTACTTTCAAAATTTTCATGTGTAGGTGATCTTTTGTTAAGATGTGATCTTGTAGAGGAGTAGGAGTAATTTAGTTGAATCTTGTGGATTTTGATTACTGAAGTGGTTCCCTCTATTCCTATGAGTGTTCCTCCTGTGTCCATTCCTACATCAAAACATTATTATCATAATATTGTTGGAATTACAATAGGAAAGGTATACTTTTGGGGGGTTGAATTAGTAGTTTAAACTTGGCCCCATAAAACTTTCACCACATATCCATCTCATGCATTCAATGAGTAAACTAAAATAACATATTAAGCATATACATCTCTTGCTCTTCATCCTGATGATGGATCACTATGTGTGACCTGAAATGTTGATACTAAAAATTTCATACACAATCAAATTCTAAAAAAACTCTGATATTTCTAATGGATTGTGGAAATCAAATGACACTCATATACATCTAAATCATGAAAACATGTAAACATTCACACACATAACACTAGATATAATTATACAGAAACCCTCCAAGTGTGAAGGTAAAATTGGGGTGGGGATGACACCCACAAATCTTTACTATTGCAGCAATAAAGTGTATCTGATGAAGGTTACAATGTTTTGACCATGAAACATAATCTACCCTTTGAAAGGTCTACCCTATTAAAGGCTTACAAAGACTATTAGGTCTCTAAGAGGATTTCAACACCCTATTAGAAATGTTCATTGTTAGACAACTTCAAATTACAACTAAATAAGCACCATATTAAAGGATTTCATATATCCTATTAAGACTACTCTATTAAGAGATTTTACTGAAATCGCCTATTAAAATGTCTTAGCATAGATCCTGCAATTGACACTTGCTTTCTTGATAATAGATCAACTCTATACATTGTCTTCTTGATGATTATTGATTAGATGTCTTAATGTTGTATCCTTTTCTCTATACTCTATTCTACTCTAACTAATTCTACAATTCACTCTTTATTCATAGCGTCTAAGTCACCTTGAATGCTCTGTCTATGCATGCAAACTATCCTCTTCGCTCCTTCAATTCCATATCCACTTGATAGGTAGTTTATGGTTTTCATCCTCCTTGAGAAGATTTTGGTGGCTTAGGGTTAGGTATGAATGTATGGCTAAGATTCATCCTTTTTTCACTTAATCCTTCCCTTTTTTTGATTGGCTACATATAATTGCATAAGGAATCCAAATATAGATTTTTCCTTATCTCCAAAATATTGTAATTTATCTTTAAGTCAGCTCAAAAATTGTTTACATAGTTTTTTGTGCCATAAAAAGAAATGTCAAAACTATGTCACTTGGCATCTAAAGTCTCTGATGCTCAACATGGACTAATCTCTCTACTGTGACTCGACACCTTCATTTCTTGGCATCCACAATTGACTTGGCACTTGAGTGACTGAGTACATGAGTTTCTCAGCACTCATTATAACTTAGCATGGTCTAATATTTACATATTGTGCTTGGCATGTATTACTAGTTTAGCATGAACTAATTAAATAACTTAAGTTTGTTGATACTCACTTGTCAAAACCAATCTAAGATCAAAATCTCCACCTTAGACATTAGTGTCAAAAAAAATTGAATATACATTAATATCCTTGATCTCTCAAGCATAGCATATCCATGACTCAAATTATATACAAAACTTCAAATTTTCAAAATTTTCAATAACTTATATACCTCAAAATTTGATAATTCCCTCTGAGTTGATATGTTTATTCTATAACCAAAATTGTGTGCTCCTTTTGAGTAAATGTGTCACTTCTAATACACTTTGACTTCATTACCTTGTTTTACTAATACTCTTTCATCTAATATGCTCTCCTTTAGTTGATATCTGCCATTTTTCTCTTTCTTTGCTTTATTTATCCCTCAAAAGTATATATCTCCCCCTTTGTTCTCATTTTGCTCAAAAATATTTCTCCCCCTACTACTATGCTCCCCCTTTCTATTTCTTTGCCTTTTTGACACTTATGTCAAACGGGCTATATACTTATTGTGTGTTTTCTTAAAAAGGATTTATCGACATCCAATATGATCTTGAGGGCTACATCCTAGTTATCACATGCAACATCCAATGACTTGAGTTAGATTGCAAGCTCAGTACCAAGGTGGACTAGACCATCTAAAGTAGAAAGATTGGGGTCTTTATTCAATATATTTTTAGCATAGCCTAGCTCCTTGTGCAATATTTCCATATGTGAGGTGAGGGTTTCTTGTATGCTTGTTAGTTTGGCTCTTATGTTAGCCTCATCTACTATCAATATAGCTAACTGACTTTGTGTTTGAAGCAGTGTCCTAAAATGCTTCTCACTTTGAGATAGATTAATTGGTAGTCTTCCACTTGATGTAGAAATTTGGCTCTCCAAGCTTAGAATGTGACCTCTGGTCTCTTGGGAGAAGAGTGTTGGATTACATAGTTTTGTGTACAATGAGAAGATGTTCTCAAGTACCTTCTTTAAATCCTTAACCTTAGTTTCCAATGCAACTTGTGTTTGTACTATCTCACCAAATATTTTCTCATTCACCTTATTTTGAAACTTCTTTTCTAACCATTATAATAGTTTTGCATTAACTTTTGCACTATATCTATCAGTTGTTCTATTAGCAGCTTGGTCTCTTCAGGAGTTGGTAGACTAAATGGATCTAGAAAGATGTCCTTAATATCTTGAAGTGCCTGCTTCTACCTATGTTCTCTCCTAGACATTTCTTGATGCTTTTTCCTTTCTAAGGCCTATTTTAATATGCCTACTTGTTCTAGTGTCATAGTATCATAATCATATTTTGGAATAAAAATTTCTTCATCAAGACTTATATCTCCATAGTGAATTACCTTTTCAACCTTTCATGAGCTTGGAGTTGGCATTGAGATTTGCAATGGAATAGCTTATGTGCTTGGCTTCTAAAGAGTTTGTGTAGAAGAAGTGCTAGATCTTGGTAAAGCTACCAGTGCTTAAATGGCCACTTGTTTCTTCACCTTAGGTGTTAGCTCACTCTCTTTAGGCTATCCCTAGTCTACCATTATGACTTGACTAGCACCTTGTCCTTGTTTTGTAGGTGCAGATGAGTCTATTTGACCTATTTCTTTCTGATCTACATCGATGTCTTTCTCTTCTATTATTTTATTCTCAATTGTATCAACCTTACCAATTGTATCAACCTTGGTAGATGTAGCTTTAGGCATTTGAACCAAAGGTTTTACATTAGTAACTAAAGGGATGATAGAAGGTGGTTTTTGTGGATTCACCATTTCCATTGTAACATCAGTAATAGATTTTTGTAGTTCATCTACACTAACCAAAATAGGACTGTGACAAAGTTTGGCCTGTAATGTAGATTGATCTAGTATATTTTTCAAGTCTTTTGTAGTAGGAGGATTCATGTTTTGAACTGATAGATCAGAGACATGTTTGAAAGTTATAGTTTCAATTGTCTTAGTTGTGTCATGGGGAGGATTGACACTCGAAAATTGTGTCTTGCACAATATTTTCTTCTTGATTCTTAGGCTCAGTTATTTCCTTATCATCTTCTTTCATTTATGTCTCTCCTCTAATTTTGTTAATTTTTTCATCATTTTCTTTATCATCATCTATAACCTATGAAGGTTCAACTTCTCCTTTCTTTATAGTGGTTAACCCATAAATGAGTTTCCATATTTGTGTTGACTTCTTTACAACATCTTCAATATGATTTTGTAGAATGCTAAAGGCTCTATATTTAGATGTTAACCTAATTGCATGTTTCTTTACTACATTTTCAATTTGTCCCTTGGTTTATCTTTTCATATTTAGATAATAATGTAATTTTTTCTCAACTATGTCATATATACTTTTAGGTGCTAAGTTGGAAAATTCTAAGGGTGTTGTCTTAAATTCTGACATCATGGCATATAGGGCCTCTTCCACTTGGTTTTTGTCCTCTTTACCCAATTTGTCAAAATCAACGTGACTAAAACCTAATAAATCTACATTGTTCTTAATATTTTTACTTAAATTTTCAAGATATGAGAGAGGATTGTAACTCACCTCCTTGAATTGGTTGCTGTCCTTTGACTCTATCTTCTCTTCATTAGAATCTGGTCGTGCCACATATTTTCTTCTAGGTCTCTTTTGTTCTTGACCTCCTTGTTCTATTTGCTTTGTATTTTCCTTGGCCTTTTGTGTTGTAGCATGTGTATTGGCTCTTGTTGTAGGTGAAATGGGCTTTGGCTAACTTGGTTTGGCAAGTTTCTTGGTCCTTTCCATAGGATTTCCTTGGCCTTCCTTTTATTTTTCTTGGTAGGCATGGGTGCTTCCTTGGCTTCTTCTCCCTTGGCACCTTTATTCTCCTTCTCTTCTTTATCTTCTCCCATGCCCTATGCTAGTGCTAGAGGTTCTTGAGCCTGAGTTTCTTCTTCCTCTTCATCCTCTTCTTTTTCATTCTCTTCCTCCTTAGCACCTTCTCTAAATTTGGCTTTCAACTTCTTTACTAGCTTGTCCTTCTTCTTGATTGTAGAGGCAATCTTCAATTCCATGGCAATATTTGATTTTATCATCTCATAGTTTGCAAAAACTTTTGCAATCTTATCTACTTCTTCTACTAGTCAAGTTGTTAAATTTTTTGAGGCTTCATCTACATTTATCTCATGCCCTAAGGGTCTCAACCATCTTACCCTCGGTGTGGAAGCTTGCACAAAATTATAATCAACATCCATAAGAAAACATACATCAACCAAAGATACAAGTACCCTTAGTCTCTGCTTCATTGACCTTTTGAAATCTTCAAAGTAACTAGTCAGTAAGGATTCAAAATTTTCTCCTAGTTGCTCAATGTACTCACCAATCTATATTGCAACTAATTTGTTGGTCTTCCATCTAATACTACCAAATGAGGGGAATGTGTTTTGTGAATAAAAGAATATAAAAATTGATATTGAACCAAATTTTCATTGTGCTCTCTTGGTTTTCCATATTGCTCCAATGTTCTCCATCAATTGTTGTAGTTGTAGCTCTGCTAGATCATATGTATGATCTTTCTTGACAATCTTATATCCAACATCCATAGCTATATAGGGTACACTATTCAATATACTAGATTGATAGAACTTATGTGATATAACCCTTACAACAAATTTAATAAGAGGATTAGTGATTGTATCTATAGTCATACCTCTTTTATTCTAGACAACTCTAGTATTCTTCTCAATCACTTCCTTGGAATCACTTCTTAATGTCTTAGGCTGATCTAGGGTTGGGTAGCTAGTAACCCTATGGATTATTCTCTTGGTAATTTTTATAGGTTCATTCTCCAGCCACAAGGAAGTATCTTAAATTTGGCTCAACTCTATTTGTATCCACTGTGTCTTAAATACATTTGGAAAATCTAGGGCTTGTGTTAAA
Source organism: Cupressus sempervirens (assembly GCA_028749045.1). Classification (NCBI taxonomy): domain Eukaryota; kingdom Viridiplantae; phylum Streptophyta; class Pinopsida; order Cupressales; family Cupressaceae; genus Cupressus; species Cupressus sempervirens. The sequence continues at coordinate 530,169,355 of CM053788.1, read as the reverse complement.
CCCTTTTTCTCAAGAATTTTGTACTCTTATTTCAAAACACCATTTTAACATAACCTATTGTATGCACCTCTAATTTCCATTTCACCAATGCTTCCTATCTTGGAGTTATAACATTTTCTCACATCTTGTACCATTATTACATTTGGCAAGATGATTGACAATGTGTCAGAAGGGTCTTGTTTATATGCGATGTTAGGGATGGCTTTAAAAATAGGTTGTTTAACTTCATTATTGACTAACTAAACATTTAAATATTCCATCCCTTCAACATTTTTTGAACTCGATGTCATTATGTGAAACTAGGGTTTATGAAAAATAAAACTGCATAACTTAGCTCTTGATAAATACCTTAGGAAATATGATGAACTAGCATGTGATTGCTACTAGAATCTTTTGCAAATTCTTTGAATGGATTTCCAAATTTCCTTTTTCTCTTCTTTCTCTTTCTCAAATTTGAAATGATGAAGAATGAGCTAAAATCATATGTTTACTCCTCTTTCTGAATCTTTACATTCTAAATCGCTTGTTAACTACTAATATGATTACTTTACCTCCAATTTGACCTCTTTTACCTACTACGATTGCATATAAATATTTCAATTCTAAAGGTTTTTATCAATATCATTTCCAAAGTGGTCATGATACTGAGAAATTTCATTCATTAAAATATAAGGTTCGAGATATAATTGACTCTACTACTTTATCTGTTGATAATTTGATGATACTAGGAATAAGTTTGTTCTCCTCCTAATCAAAATATGAAAATCTATAAAAATCCTTTACCTCAACATGATAGTAATACTATTTCTCAGTCATCTTCTATGGATGTTGTTTATAATTCAAAGATGGATGATCTTCATAATATTTTTAATCAAGTGGAGCATGTTTTTCAATCTGTATATCTACCTCGGGCTCAACCTTAGCTTCAATCTCAAGTTCTAGCTCAATCTCAACTGAAACCTAAGCTGAAATTGAAGTCTCAACCTAAATCATAACAACAACATAAGAATAAAAACCTCAGTAACTTTTGATTGCATTTAGTGATTCTGAGAATATGAAAGCTCCTAATGGTCCCCTTTATTCTTATGCTAGGATTTCTTAGATACCTATTTTTGGTTGTCTTGTTTTTCCTACCTCCTTAGTTAATGTTACTACTAAAGAAAATATTTTATGTGTGGATTCAAGCTTGTTATGGTTTTCTTTATCCATCATTTTTTTCTATTGATTTATAAGTTGAATATTATGGAAAAATTGTGAACACTACCATTTTTGTTGTACCTACTTCTGATCAGTTTCAAGTTACACTTGGTTTGTCATGGTTAAATGCCATGCATGTTGTTTCTTCACCTATCCATAAATGTCTTAAATATTTTATTGATTAAGAAGTGAAGATGGTTAATCATAATTTATATCACCCTTCTAGGCCTAGAGATTGTGCTACACTTGACTTCTTTTGGCCTTCATTACCTAATTGATGTCCTTCTCTACTTAATCATATTTTTTGTTCATATCAAACCTATATGCATCACAAGATTCTTGAGTTAAATATACCTCCTATTTATCTAAATCATGATCTTGTTCCTTCAACTTCCTTACCTCCTTTATCTATGGCTTCTAAATTTGTTAATCAATCTCCTTATGTGGCTTGTCACTCTATTGATAATCTTATTAATCGTCCTATAGAACCTGTGAAGGATCTAGTTTTTATTCCCACTAGTTCTCAACATATTTCAAGAAAGAAAAAACATAATAAATTTTCTAATGAATCTCCTCAAAAGCATCATGGTCAAGATAAATATCATAATTATATTCATCAAAAATATTTACCTTCTTTGGATACAACTATGCATAATGTGTTAGAAGAAGTTGTTAATAATAATGATGTTAGGTTGCATGATTCTGATGATTCTATTCATATCTTAGATCCTATTTTGATTAATCTAGATGAAGAAGCTACTCTTGATAATACTAATGGTGTTAATGATGAATATGAATATGCCATTGACACTAATATACCTAATATACTTTCCTCACAATTGACACTTACACCTAGTATTGAACATTATGATTCTCAAGAGGATCCTTTTTTGGAATTGGCTATCATTCCTACTATGTTGGATATAATCTGTCTTGCTAGTTACCCACCTTCCCTAAATAATATAGAATGAGATGGAGAGATTTGGTGCCATGCTTGATTGGATAGTTTTTCATGGTAGCCTTTTATGTGTTTTTTTGTTGTATTGTGCTTCTCCTATGATGTGTTTTCTAAATATTGCTAGATTCTTTTATATGATCCTTGTTTCTCTATTTCTGAAAGGTGATAAAGGAATTGAACCTAGTGTACTATTCCTCTATAAGTATCTCTATTTTTTCATATGTTGTACTTGTAATATTGTTCATACATGTCTCCTTGTGTAATCTACTTGGATTCATGACTTGGTAGCATTGATTCTTTTTTGTCTCTAGATCATGGTACAAAAATATTCCTCTTCATATCTCTTATGTGATATTTCCTCCTTTGTGATTGTAGTTCTACTTTCTTGGGGAATGATGTCAATTCATTTGGAATAATATCATACACACACACACACACACACACACACACATATATATATACGTATATATATATGTATACATATATATATATATACATATATATATGTATACATATATATATATATATATATATATATATATATATATATATATATATATATATATATGTATACATATGTATAAATATACATATACATATGTGTATATTTATACATATGTATACATATATATATATATATATACATATATATATATATATACATATGTATATGTATACATATATATATATATGTATATATATATATATATATGTATACATATATATATATATACATATGTATATGTATATGTATACATATATATATATGTATATATATATATATATATATGTATATATATATATATGTATACATATACATATGTATATATATATATATGTATACATATATATATATATATATATATGTATATATATGTGTGTATAGATATATATATATATATATATATATATGTATATATATATATATATATATATATCTATACATATCAAATCTTATGATCATACTGACCCCATAGTAAGTAAATCCCTTCTATGTTCTATGTATGTTTATGTAGTATTTTCCTTGATTTGTCTTTGTCTTGCGGCATCTTATAGTGGAAACATAATCAGTAGAACTGTTTATGTTTTTGTTAAAGCCATTGATCATATTAAAGTTTTAGAAATGACTTGAACATGGGGGCATACACTCTACTCACTTATTACACACACACCCACACACACACACATTTTGATACACACGTATTATTTTTCAAGATACCTTTCTCCTTTTTTGGATTAGTGACTAATCCTTAAAGAATGAATTTATATTTTAGGATCTCTTGATCCCTCTAATTTCAAAACCTTTGATCCCTTAATGTAAAATTTGTCCTTAAGACAAGATCTCTTTTTTTTTTTTGGTTTTACTCTTATGGAATAAGAATATTCTTGAGATTTAATCCTTAATGGGTTTACTAGTGAGTAGCCACATTCACTAGGAAGTACCATTCCATCTTTCTAGTTGCAAGGTTTCCTTGTGTGGTTCACAATGGGACATAAGTTACCATTGAGCGAGATAATCACACTATTTTCCCTTTTTCTAGAGATTTTTCTCTTATTGTGACCTTGGAGTTGACAAAGAATTGTGTCTCTGGGAGATTGAGGATCTCTTTGTTTCTTTGATTTTAATAATATTATCGTTTCATTATAATCTACCAAGAGTTTGCATCAAGTACATACTCTTGCTAAAGTGGGGGCTTAAATATCATCTTAAAATGGAAGCCCTTCCATGTTAAGAGTATTTATCCCTCTAAGTAAGTGATTTAGGGTCATGTTAAGCACCTTGAATAGGTCTTTGAATGAATCTAGTTGTTTTCCCCCTGTTCTCTCTCTCTCTCTCTCTCTCTCTCTCTCTCTCTCTCTCTCTCTCTCTCTCTCTCTCTCTCTCTCTCTCTCTCTCTAGCTTCTTTTTGAAAACTTTCTTTGTAAAACTAAGGACTTTGACTTTTTTATGACTTGAAGGGTCAAGGCCTACCTCATCCCTGACCTAGTTAAGCATGACCTCAACCTTGACATAAGGTAGGGTCAACTTCATCCCTTACCCTAATCCAATTTTACATTTCTAGAGGTTTTGGGATATCAATCTTTGGAAAGTTTCATTTTCTCATTTTCGAGTTAGTTGTTTTGGGTTTTGGAATGCTACACACTTAAATTGCATTTAGTCAAGGTCCATTTCTAGGGGTTAAGGTTAATTGGAATTTAATTATCCAATGTCAGCCTTCTATAGAGGTTTTTACCGTAGATCTCTATATAAAGAAGCCTTCTTCCCTCATTTTGACATCTATCATCCACCTACTATAAATTTTACACACACACAAGATAGATATCAAATGAATGATTATTTTATGAAGTGAAGATCTACTATTCATCAAGTTTTCAAGCATCCAATTCATCAAGGAGATCCATTGTTAGCTATTGAAGGATTCAATCTCTATGGAACCCTCTTGTTAAAGATTTCTCCATCCACATCCATACTCACCCAAGCCTTTTTCTATGAAAAGATCCATTCAAGATTGGTGTTGAAGATCTAATTCCATTGATTTGAGACATTGTGCATTCATTTCTACATTCATTTGGAGCATCTATACTTGTGGATTCAAGGGTTTTAGCCCTCCATAAGGAATTCAATATAAGAAAGGTGAATAGGTCCATTTCATTTGTTAATTCATATTAAAATTTCAATTATATTTCAAGGTTAATTCCAAACTATGGTTTGAACAAGAAAAACCCCCCATCCAAACAAAAAAACCATTTTTACTATAGGGACAAGCACATAACAATGAATTAAAGTGAAAGTTTTGATACCCTTTTCATCGAACTTGTGAGATCTGCAAACATAATTTATGTTAGAGCTATATAGTTCAAGGTAAAAAATTTGGGGCATAATTATACCTCGAGTTAAGATTGTGCCCTACTATTTGGATCAAAGTCAACCTACCTTCAAAAGGACAAAATTTTTCTAGGTTTGCTCTATCTTGACATTTCTAGTCTAGAACATGTTGTAGAATTTTCTAAAATTGAATGCAAACATCAAAAATTAACATTTTCTAGATTCACCCTATTTCAAGGTTATTCTTTTTCTTTTATTCATTCAAGGTTTCAAGTACTACTTACTTTCTATAGTAGATTATAGGATTTCCTCCTTTCTTCATATTCTTCATTGTTTGATTCATTTACACATTGATCACTTTCTTGTGATTAATCAATTTGGACCATTACTTTTAGGAATTTGGGTTAAGGATAGATCTTATATTCCTCATCATATCACATCCCATATCATTCATTTTTCCCCCTATTGAAGTATCTTCAAAAATTTCTCTATCAGCACTTAGCTCTGCTACCAATTGTTTGAAATGTTGAGGATATCTAAGAAGGGGGGGGGGGGGGGGGGGTGTTTGGGGGCAAATCAATTACACAAGGTCTATATGTACAATTTGAATTATTAAACACTAAACACATCATTGCTTTGCTTATCCTACTTAACTTGTTGTTGCTTAGTCCGTGTTGTAAAATTGTCATCAACTTATCACATATAAAACATTCATAAGACATTCATTATAGTTTGACACGAGTATGTTATGTGGAAACTGAATTTGGGGAAAACCACCAGCAACATGTTGCTCTTTTTCACTCTTTCAAAGTGATCTCTATTAGGAGCTAAGTATATTAAAGGTTTACAATCCACACTATTAAATGTGATCTATTTAAAGGATTTAACCACCTTCTTAGGAGTGGCCTTGTAAGAGGACTTTGCTCATTCCATTTGGAATGTCACCAAGTTAAAATATTTGCATAGACTATTAAGTCTTGCAATGGCTATTAGCTCAACCTCTATTAAAAGGATCTCAATTAAAACTATTTACAATGATAAGAAAATAAATAGTAGGTTTTGATATGTGTGATTACAACTCACTTTTTCTAGTTTAGATCTTTGTTTATTCCTTATTGGTGTTTGAAAACACCGGAGGGTTTTCAATTATCCCACTAAGAAATTGACATATCTACGAGCAGCTAACTCCCATTTTCAACATACCATTTCTAACAACAGGCCAACTATAAGGCATGACCCTTCTTCTACTTTGGGCTTTGCTAAACCTAGGTGGGTAGACCTTAGATTCAAATGATACTATACCAGTGCAAAAACATATCCCTGAATCTATTAAGCAGATTTTACCCTTATTTCTCCTAATAACTCATGAAATAACATCAATCTACAGTAGCTAAATGCAGATCAATGAATCTCATAAGTTGAGTGAGGGTTAAACATTTAGGTCCTTCAACATGAAAGGGAAAGAATGGTTGATTAATAATGTTGATTTCAACAAACCCTCAGATATGTAGTAGTAAGACTTAATGATCCTATAATTGATCAGTGCCTTAGCCATTGGGAAAATCCATGAATCACAAATATACATATGAATATCTGAGACATATGTGCATCTTGAGATATCTAATCTATCTATTCAACTTGTAAATAGACATCTATGTTCAATTTAAATCTCATTCTTACCTGATATCCTCCTCAATAAATCTGTAACCCTATTGATTTCTATGGAGCATTTACACAATTCCTTGAATCATCAGCAATAATGAAACAGCATACAGCCTTAAAGGACTGTAACTACGACCTCGGCTCTTTGTTCCAAGACCATAAAACATCACAACTCTCTAAGAATGGAGACAAGTTTTAAACTAAAACTCAATCACCTACTGCTCTTTGCATTTATTTCCTTGAAATTAATACAATCATATACATGAAAATGAAAACATGGAAATACCTAATAGATTTGAACTATCTATATATTCCTTCCTAATGTTGTTCATACAAGAGAGAATATGCTAAAGAATGAAGGTGGAATCACAGATCTAGATCCAACAAAATGGTTTCATAGAAAGACTGAGAAATTCTAACCAACAATGGTCTCACAGTAACAAAAACCTAAACCCTTATAATGTATCAGAGAAATAAAGATATAGACAAGAAATAACTCATGGATCTATTTTGAAGATGAAAAGTGTCCACTTGAAATTCAATCTCTTGCAACTGAATCACCTCTTTCATCTTTCTACCTCTTTGATTTGATTTGGTTTCATCATTTTTCTATTATTGATTAGAAAATATCTAATCTGCCATGAAAATGCTAGTGAAATTGAGGTTTTACTAAGTGAATCTAATTTGAATTCAACCTTAACTGCATTTTTACTTACTTTTAGCCACATTCAGGTCATCACCTGACTAGAAAACACAACTAAACTCTGATACCTAAATTCAGTTGCAAGATAGGACCCTGAGACAAATCCTCCTATGGCTTGAACCAGTGGCATTTTGTGCAAAAATTGACCTCAAAATTGAAAAGTTCCTCTTCTCTCGATTCTAGAGATATATAGCATCACTATGTTTTCCTCTTAGAAACTCCCTGAAAACTAGTTTAAAAATAGTCCCTCTACTAGAAAAGTCAAGTCTGCACTTTAATATTTAAAATTTGAAAAATAATCTAAAGTTGAAACTTTAGACTAAAGGCCCATTTGAATTTAAAATAACCTGATGTGGGCATTTTGAAAAAACAAATAATAAAAATATTTTCATCATTTTCCAATTTCTCCCTACCCCTCTGAATTTGGGTCAAACCCAGTTTGACCGATGCCATGTGTCACTTCCTAATTGGTTGAACCCTATCTACATCATTAGCTCGAACACATAGTGCCATGTCATCATAGCATTACACTAGGAAAGCCTACTTGCCACATGTCAAATTTTTGCATGCTCGCAATACTTAACCGACAAGCATCTTTATTTTGTGGGCATGCGCCCACCATTAGATTGTGACATGTGTCACAATCTAGCGCATCCTCTCAAACTGCTCTTGATCTTCGCCACATCATTGCACATAGGACCCACTGCCACATGGTTGTTACCTGCTATCCTGCATTACTTATCTTCCATGCATCTTTATTTTGTGGGTATGCCACCACCGTTCATCTCATGACACGTGGTGAAATTTTGATCAACCTTCCTCCTTTGATGCCATGTCATCATCTATGTGCATTTGTTCAAAATTGTGCCTTGGACCCTACATCATGTTGACATCATCTGGGCAGGTCCCACACATCAACCCATGGCCCAGGAAGAGCCTCTTTTTTTTGGTTCACAATACCATTCCAATTATTTGTATTTAAAGACTAAAAATAACTTGCCCACAAAGCATGTGGGATAAAAACTCATGGCTTTACTTCTCTCCCACATGGATTTGTTTTTTTTTCACATGTTCACCCTCTTCTAATGTAGAACCAGCCTTTCTCCATGTGCTAGAAGATTAATTCATGGGCTTCCCTACCCTTTAACATTTCCTGCGGCTTCATATGTATTTTGTGGCCTTTGAAAAGACTCCCCTTGTTTTTCTTGGTGTGGACTAGTCTGTGCACAGTGTGGAGTGTCTCTATTCATCAAACTCTTGATAGTTTCCTTTGACACTGTGTGCTCCCTTCTAACAATAGCTTTCTTCTTTTAAAAGCACTAGTTCTCCTTTTATTGCTAGCAGTTTTATCTTTTTCTGCTATGGAGCTTACACTGTGTGAGCTTCTCACCAATTGCATGAGTGTTCTATTATGTCACATGGAGGCTATTTTTTTCCTTTAATTGCATTTTTCATGTGCAGCGGCTTTCCTTTTTGAAAGTGTATGGACTAGAGCTCTTTACATGGCATGAGTTTAATCTCCACCTAGCTGTGAAGTCCTTCATTTTGGCGTCCTATGCTATTTTGGCATGTTGTTGTTTTAGTGTGGGTGGCTGCTTGGGATCTCATTGTTCTAGGACATGGATGCTCTTTATTTTAAATGGGCAGGCTCCTTTTAAAATTGTAGCTTAGACTAGCATGCAATTCTCTATGCTTGGGTGAATTATTTCCTTTAAACACTGAGTTGGGCTATTCATTGTTATGCTTTGACTGCTCTATTTTAAAACTATAGTCTGCCCATATCTAAATTTAAGTGCTTTGAAGGTAACCAGAGAGTCAAACTTTTCCATCATTCGCTTTTCCATAATGTTGCTTCATAGAAAATAGTACCAATTTATCCTAGAATAAACATTGAGTTGTTTATCCAAGAGATTTGATAGAGCAACCTGTTGCCTTCTATCTAGAAGGATTTGCCTAATTAATGTCCTCAAATTTGAGGTGTAGGCAACCAGACCTTCTAAGTACAAAGGATTTAAATAAAATGCAATTAGTCTACATGATCGTGCAAAGTATTCTAGAATGAAAGATGCATTCTAATCTAAGAACATGTAAAGTAAATTAATCTAAATGTGTGCAAGATTAAATCTAAATGACAATTAAGCTAACAATGAAAAGATGTAAGAATATGCTAAAGCAAGGTGAGTGCAAAATGCGACAACAATTCGATAGCATGAAAATTCAACCCCTGTAATGAGGAAATGAGGATCTCTTAAATAGACTTTCCTCGAATCCATCAATGGTTGAGATCAATTTCAATCAACAGCCAGGATTGAAGATGAAGTTTAGTCATAAAGGAAGATTCCCAAATCAAAGGGACTTAACTGGCTCAGATCTGAGTGTAAGAGTCAGTCAACTCAGATAGACTTTAGTGTAAAAGCAAGTGATCTGGGTCACTTCTAATTTGATTAGTAGTTAACTAGAAATTTCCCTTTTTTGAATTGAAGAGATATTTTGGAGAGATATTTAATTTAATAAAATGAGATATGCTCTCATAAATATATTTTCTTATTAATTAAATAATTCTATTTAATTAATTAGAGGCAATTTTCTTGTTTAATTAAATAACTTCATTTAATTAATTAGGAATGGCTTCCCATTTAATTAAATAACTTTGTTTAATTAATTAGAAGTAGCTTCTCCATTTAATTAAATAATTGTGTTTAATTAATTAAAAATAGGCGTATTTATTCAATTAAATAAATTTAATTCCATAGTACATTAGCCTTAGGAGATAATTTAATTTAATTAAAGTATAATTACTTAATAATTAAATTAAATCTTAATCAATAGGTTTAATGCAACTAATATGAATCAGTACTTTAGGAATTAAATAAAGAGTTTGATTAATGTAGATTTAGGTTTTCTGCATTTGACAATTAAGTCATGTAGCGAGTAGCAGAATAAGAATTGCCTAGTGACATAGGACTTTAGGATCAATCAAAAATATACCAGAATTGGTGATCGTGGCAATAAGCCAATTTTGGGGTATTACATTTTGCCCCTCTTTAAATGAATGTGTGAATAGCACATTCAATTCAAAGAAAAGCAAAAAGCATGATGCGAAGATGAGTTTGGTTTTGAAGTTGATGATACGAAGACCAATTGATAAGCTTTTAAGGGCTATCTCTAGAACAAAGCTTAATCCCAAGGAATCCAAGCAGAATGCCTAGATACCTAAAATTGATAAGCATTTAAAAGGTTTCTTCAAAACAAAGTTTGACCTTTAAGGATCTAGATAGAACACCTAGATACCTAAGTTGATAAGCATTTAGAAGATTATCTCCAGAACGGAGCTTAACCTTCAAGGATCCAGATAGAACACCTAGATACCTGAGTTGATAAGAATTTAGAGGATTATCTCTAGAATGGAGCTTAACCTTCAAGGATCCAGATAGAACACCTAGATTCTTGAGATTGAAAGCATTTAAAAGATTATCCCTAGAACAGAACTTAACCTTTAAGGATCTAGATAGAACACCTAGATACTTGAGATTGAAAGCATTTAGAAGATTATCTCCAGAACTGAGCTTAACCTTCAAGGATCCAAATAGAACACCTAGATACCTAAGATTGAAAGCATTTAAAATATTATCTCCAAAATGGAGCTTAATCTTTAAGAATCCAGATAGAACACCTAGATACCAAAGATTGATAACATTTAGAAGATTATCTCCAGAATGGAGCTTAACCTTCAAGGATCCAGATAGAACACCTAGATACCCAAGATTGAAAGCATTTAAAAGATTATCTCCAAAAAGGAGCTTAATCTTTAAGGATCCAGATAGAACACCTAGATACCCAAGATTGATAGCATTTAGAAGATTATCTCTAGAATGGAGCTTAACCTTCAAGGATCCAAACAGAACACCTAGATACCCAAGATTAATAGAAGATAACAAAGTCCAATCATGAGTTGTAGAATCATCCCTAGAATGAGGCTTGATCCTCAAGAGTCAGGGTTTAGACTGTCCCAATACCTGTTCATTGAACTTTGAGAAGAGCTATTATAAGGTTGATCAATTGATGAAAAGATAAGATAGATAGCAAAGATCCCAGATAGAAGGGAACAAGATGCTCGGAGTGATGAGATGCCCCAAATGATAAGGACATAAGATGGGAACTAGATGCCCCAAGCTATAGGTATTCAATGATGTAATCATCTTGCCCCTTCGGGAGCGAAATCGAAAGATGACACACTAGAAATAGATGTGAAGCAATATAGCAATAGATACAAAAGAAATCTTAGATGTAGCAGAATGTAGAAGAGATCAGAATGATCTAAAGAAAAGAGAAGAGATCAGAATGATCTAAAGAATACTCACAGTTGTTATGTAATGGTTGCAAGGTCACAAAGACCAAGTTTGACCAAAAGTTGACCAAATTTAGCTATAGTTGACTTGAGTTGACTTTTCCAAAATGGATTTTTAAAATATGGAGAATGTAGAGTTGAAAGGATTCCAAGAATCACAAAGTATCAGAAAGATTTGGGCTGCACAAGCATTCGATCACGTCGGTCCCCAAAATTTTAAAATGCATTTTTGAGGTTCTTAGGTGTGTCAAATTTTGAATTCAATCCAAAAAATACATTCAAAATGGTCAAATTAGCCAGGTGTATGATTTTCACACAAATCTGAGCACTTTGAAAAATTGGGTCAACAATTATATAAGGGCCCGAGGGGTCATTTTCTATTCATTTGTGCTTTTTGTCTTCTATTGATTTGAGCTTTGAGAGAGACATGGAAATGAACGTGAGATATCATCAATTTAAGTGCTCTAGACAACATAGTCGGCCAGCAAACTACGGACCACTAGTGAGTCATCGATTCCCTTCCTTCGTACTTTTTCTTTCACATACTTCGATGTCATTTATTTGACATTTTAGCATATTTTTGGATTGTTCAATCGGTCTTCGTGCAAGACCTATCTCTTTTCACAAGAAGAAATAGTGTGCGTTGTTTCTTCGCACACGGCGGGAGGATCTTCGAGCAGGAAGCATTAGCTTTTGCGCGAAGAATAAGATTCTTCGTGCAAGGAGATTCATTTCTCACATGAATAGCTCTTTTCTCACGTAGGCAGCAATTTTTTCATGCCATGACGTGATTCTTCGCATGAAGAAAGAATCTTTTCACACAAAATTTGAGAACTTTGCATGAAATTTCATGAATTTCATGCAAAATCCTGTGACAGTCATGTTTAAAAGTTTTATTTTCGCACTCCAAAATTACATTTTAATTTGTTTTGATGCATCATTTTAACTTGATACTGATTGTTTCGTATGTCACTTCTTGTTGCGTATGTAGGAGGTCTTTGGTGATGTCGCATTTAGGTCTCATTACCCACCATATGGGGAGCTATTATGGAGTCTCGATTACATTGATCAGGCACACATTGCTTGATTGGGTTTATCTTCTTTGTGCTAGATTCTAGCTGTGATGGTGAATCACCTCCTTCTTACTGCATTGGTAGAGTGTTTCCATTCAAAGATGAACACATTTCATTTGTCGATGGGTGATATGATGATCACCTCAGAGGATATATGGAGGATTTTGAGGATTCCATTTCACAGTGCCCAACTCATCTATGATACAATGCCCCGAGCAGGGACAGAGGCACTATCTATTGTTTTTGGGAGAGAGCTACTGAGAGGCAGCGCTATCAGCTGGGATGAGCTGATGCACACCTATGGACCAACACATAGGTTGGAATCTATGCTAGCTATATTTTTGAGCTACTTCTTATGTCTTTCCAGAGGACAACATGGTTTGGAGTGTCGGTGGGGTGCCATGCTTCGCAGGATGTTGGAGGCACTTGAGATCTTTAGGTGGGGTCAGTGCATGTTGGCTCACCTTTTTCATGAGATGCACAAAGTCGTCTTCCATGAGAAGAAGGCCATGGTAGCGAGAGTATATGTGTTGCAGATCTAGGCCTGGGAGCATCTTCCCATATGCAAGCCAATTTTTGAGGATGGCAGAGATCCCATGGAGCCGTATAAATGTAGATATAGAGGGCACATTACCTAGGTCCACCTGGGTAAGACTGAGCATTGGTAGACACATCTTGATGACCTAGTCTCCATTGTATGGTGACCCTAGAGAGAGATAGAGGACTGGGATGATGCCCCTAGAGAGCTACCATGGATGTTTAGTTCTCAACCTCTAGCGAGCAGGACTACATCAGTTATTGAGAGATTTGTGATATCATGAGTGTGGTGGCAGTATGGCCGACACCAGGACAATTCTGCTGAGTACTGCACCCATGCCAAGTTGCAAAAGGACATTGAGTGGGGATGGCCACCATGGATGGATCCAGGCCAGTCCATGATAGATATTCATAGCCTAGCTATAGTTCAGTGGGACTACCTATTAGAGGTAGTAGATGTTGGGATGACGCCTGCATACCAAGAATTTTTTATCAACCATCCATTCCCACATTTTACAGATCCACTGGGGATGGCAATGCAGGGACAGAGGTAGGTGCCCAACTAGTAGAAGGCATAGCCATAGCTGGCAGGTTATCCATAGCAGTAGCCATGGGTCTAGCAGTGGGTATAGCAGATGTTGATTCCCCCATGTTAGATGGGATCAAACCTAGGTGCCGGGGGTAGTGGGACTGGACAGAGTCAATGCCACAGGAAGAGGACAGAGGAGGAATCCCCATAGCAGGAGGCTCTATAGCAACAGGTGCCACCACAGCCACAAGCATCTCCACAGTAGCAGGCACTAGACATGCTAGATGAGGATATGTCAGATCAGCCAGTAGCTAGGGTGTAGGACACGATACGATGGTACCAAGAGGGGATCTGTCAAGCCTCCTCGCAGTTGGGGGACCTACATATTTCAATGGCAGTCCAAGATATGCAACTAGTGGAGAGACAGCAGGAGACAAATCGATGGAGAGAGTGCGTGGAGACTGCAAAGCAGAGATTAGAGCTGGTGCAGGATGAGGTCCACTTCCAGTCAGCTCAGGAAGCATACTATTATGCTGCATATACAAGTGCAGTACCTGATGAGACACTTCAGGTTCAATGCTTTTCTCAGTATGCCTGAGAGTTTAGAGGTGCACGACCTCCTGTCAGATCATATGCCACTGTCGCCTCTACCACCTACTGCTCCTGCTCCTTCTCGAGGTGAGCGTATGGGACAGAGTTAGATGCTATGTGCTTGACCATGATTTTGATCTCTACCTATGTATCGACTAGTGTGCCAGCATCACATGTATCATTTTTTATCGATTGCGCTCGAGTGGTGCCCATTTTTTTGTATTGATCCATTGTTTTGATATATATATATACGAGATCTTGAGCTGAGTATTCCTATGTACATGTCATTTTTTGTCTTTTCTTTACTTTGATGTAGATGAGATGTATGTTGTACTTGGATAAAATGCATATGTATGGACTGACATCTCACATAGTATTGCATTTTTTTTGCTTGACAGTGACAGGTATTCCATTGAGGAGTCGAACCAATGAACCAAATGCTTGTGCAGTCATGGAGGAACCTAATATATGTGGAGATGCCCCCAATCCTTCATCACAAAGGGTATGAATAGAATGACCATCAAATTGTGTGCTTATGCAAGTAAAGAATGTAATGCAAGACTATGTGAAATGCAACCCTAGGTCTAGTTACCAAGCCTCAATATTTAATCATCACTGGATATAGAACAAAGCTCATATGTTATACAATTCCCAGTGAATTGCAATCATGGGAATATGAATAGAACACATGTTATAGGTTTGTTGAGATTAAATGTAAGCATTCAAGGCATAGGAAGCCAGAATGACCAGAACATTTGTCTCTTTTAATATAAAATATTAACATAAGCATCAAAGCATAAACACTAGGATGACCTGAATGTTGCTTGCATACAAACACGTCAGACACACGGGAGATCCATCTTATGCTAAGTATTTAGTATTTATTCTATCTGCAATGACCCTTGCATTCATAACCTGAGATAGAAGTGCGCTAAGTATACTTGCAGTGACCCGTACATTCCCTTAACAGGATGAGTATTAGTATTTATTGTAGCATGAAGATTTCACTCCAACAAACAAGGAAAAAAACCAACGCTATTGATGTATTCATATAAAAAGAGTCAAGGTACACACGGCCATCCAATATGAGATGGAGGCTCTTATAGTGGACACCCCTCTTATAGGAATATGTCAAGTAATTGGAACTAAACTACAAATAGAAAGCAAAGAAAAGATCATGCCCCCTAGTCATTGATTCTCTAGTTGAAGACGACATCATCGAGTTGCTCGAGGGGACATGATAAAGTGAAAACAAAGCAAACAAATAAATATCTCAGTATATCCAAACAATTATATCATTTTTGAGTATAATGTATTGGGATTGATGTCAAGTGTTAGTGTCCAAAACATGTTTGAAAGAAATCTCTTTAGTAGGGTGACAATAGTAGGCAGATGCAGTCAAAACGACTGGTGACCGAGGTCAAAGGAGATTCTTCACGATGAAGAACCTAAGAAGTACTGAGCGATAGTAGACAGACACAGCCAAGATTACTGGTGACCTACGCAACAGAGTTTTTTCATAAAGGAATCTAGAGACATGACCTTAGCAACAGTAGGCAGACACAGCTGAAACAACTGGTGACTGTTGTGAAAGAGATTCTATGAGGAGAATCTTTAAAAGAGTGACACTAGCAACAGTAGGCAAATGCAGTGAGGACCACTGGTGACTATTGCAAAGGAGATTCTATGAGGATAATCTCAAAAATAGTGACACTAGAAATAGTAGGTAGACACAGTGAGGGCCACTGGTGACTGTCACGAAGGAGATTCTATGAGGAGAATCTCAAAAATAGTGACACTAGCGACAGTAGGTAGATGCAGTGAGGACTGTTGAGATAATGGGTGTTGCACACATTGCATAATATTGTTATTTTATTATTTTATTTTATTATGTAATGTTGTACCTAAATGGACGTGCAACATGTAAAGATTCCCACAGAATATTCTTGATGAGTTGTATTGTAACATTGTGAAAATATTTTATGTAATTATTTAATATTGGGGAAAAGAATTAAATGCCCAATATTAAATGTGGGGTCATGGGTTAGGTAGCACATGGTTTTAGCACATGGTTTATGTAATAGCACTTGGTGGTTTTGTGGGACTTGCTACTATATAAGCAGCCACAAGGGTAGTTGTTGTAAAGTGAGAGAGTGACAAGGAGAAGACAAAAGGCAAGAGTCAAGTGGGACAAAGCTTGACAGGTTAGCCAAGGGAGCATTTGTCAAGGTTGAAAGCATGGCATGGGATGTGTGGATTCATACTTGTTCACATAGTTTGCTCGATTGTGGCTATGGCCATGAAGGCTTCCATGGTTGTATGGCAATGGTATTTTTTGCTGAATAATACATGATGATGGATGCTTTTGGAGGCTGGGTTTTTCCCTCAATGCGGGTTTCCCAGGGTATATCTTGTGTCACAATTTTGTGGGTATGTTGTCTATTCTCTTGCATATGAATTTTAATTCTGTGTTTATTTCAGATTTATTATGGGTTATGTGGAAACGGTTATATTGTTTGTTGCCAAGTTTCCTTACAAGTGGTATCAGAGCTATGGTTTTATTATTGTAACCCTAGATTGAGTCCATGGGAATGCATGAGAGGATAAAAGAAAGGGCAAGATATATGAATGATTTATTGCAGATCTGAGGGTTTTGGATTTGCTGTTATGATGGGATGTTAAAATATTTGGGCATGTGAAATTGTTGGACAAAAATATTTTTTCAGATGTTTCATTTAAATGAGGGTTTTGGGGGGTAGCATGCAGAAATGACCTCCAGGGTAAAAATAGACCTCACCATTGGACCCGAGTCGACATTTCCATAAAATTTGATATATAATATGCCCTAGTTTGGCTATGTTCAGAGGAAATGAAAGAGTTTTTTAGTTTCAGCCCATGATGGCCGTCAAATTTAATCCCGTCAAAATTTTTGTCACTGAAAAATAAAAAATGAAATATCGTACTGAAAATGGTAAAACGACTGTCTTAGTAAAACAGCCATAACTTTTTCTCAGAATATTAGATTTCAGAGTTCTTATAGGCGTTGGAAAGTTAATTCAGAGCACTACAACATGGTATAGGTTTGGTTCTATGATTTTGAAATTTTGTCAGGTTTTCAGAGCCCTAAAGTCAGATGTTGTTTATTTTGAGCACGGATTAGGGCATAACTTGGGCATACGGAGTCAGATTTTGGACTTCGAGTAGTCAACGGAAAGCTCTTGGAGAGCTCTACACATTGGTTCAGATTTGGTGCAAGTTTGGCATGATTTATTTGTTGATATATTGATCTAAACAGTTTATAGGTATATTTTGACTATGGTAACATTGTGAGTTTATGGCATTGGAGATTTAAGTTTTCATGTCATTGTATACTCAGTTCATATTTCAGATTGGTCTCATGATGATATGGTTATCAGTGTTTGGTTTGGATATGCATGATGACTTATTGGGTCTACAAGTTGTGCAATGTTGTAAGTGGTCTATACTTACAGGTTGCATTTATAGCTTGGTTATGGGTTGTCTTTGCCCATTGATCTTTCATTATTGATGCATATTCAGATTGGTGGCTTGGATTTGGGTTGTCTATGCCCTAAGTCACATGATTTTATCTCCATGTAGAAGGGATGAGATGTTGTTACCAGGTATAGTCATGGTGGAGGATTGTGGTTAACTATTTTATGCTGACAGGTTGGACATATTGAGAGCCAGATGCTCAGTTCATGGATGTGATCATGGTGTCATGGATTTTGGCATGACATGATTGGATATACAGGTACATCCTTGATGTTTATTAGCTTGGATTTTTGATTTAGTTATGGTGGTATATCTTCTTGGTTGAGGATCATGGTTATTTGGTTTCTTTTGAGGAGCCCATGATGTGCACTTTGAGTTCTTTGATGGTTTGATGTCTTGGTTGATTCTCATGGTTAGAGGATGGGTTTTTCATCATGATGTCATGGATAGCTTGGATACACGGTTTAGTGGGAGCTTGTGACAGTGATGGGGTGATAGTGCAGGATTAGTTCCTGGTTTGATTTGGATCTTCATATAGGAGATGGATTTTATGATGCCATAGGTGACTTGGTACCACAGTTGAGTGGGAGTTGTTGGCTTTGATATATTTATTGAGTGTTTGCAGATGTTGGAAGTTTGTCTTAGATCCTATTGTTGCAGAAGCATCTTTGACATTTGCATGGTGCACTTGTTATCTTCATGGTGTGTGAAGATGGATAGATCTTAAGGACTCATGGGGTTCTTGGTTATCTTCATGGTGTGTGGAGATGGTTCTTCCTGGTATGTGGAGATGGTTTTTCTTCATGGTGTGTGGAGATGGTTGCATCTTGAGGACTCATAGGGTTCTTGGCAAAGGTGTGGTTTATGCTTTTATTCGGCATGTTATCCTTGGTATGAGGATGGTTTCATTATCATGTCATGGTATACTCTTGATACGCGTTTAGAGTTGTGACATGTTATAGTATGTTCATGTGGATCATGTTATCTCTTTAGTTGAGATGGTTAGATCATGTTGTAATGTTTATGTTCCCAAAGCCATGGTTGGAACTTTGACATTGATCTTGGTTTAGTTTCTTGGTATTGAGTACACTGATCATAAGCTGGATACTTCATGATATTGCTATGTTGCATTTGGAGTTGGCATGGATTGATTGGTTACAGGTGCTCATGGATACTTAGAGACGGTGGTGATGCTGATTTCTCTTGGATTAAAGAAGTATTTGTTGGGATGGTTGATGGTTTCAACAGGAAGTCCGAGGGGCAGTCACCTGATATGGACTTGAGAGGAGATTGTTCTTAGATGAGTCTTGGTTGGAGACTTGGGTATCTTGATGAGCATTCTCATTCCCCACTCTTGGTCTACACGGCGGTTTGCTACTTGAGAGGTATAGCCCATTGTTTTTTTCTCAGTTGCATTATATTTATGCTTGTCTTTCATGGATATGGATCTTGAGCTATGGTACATGAGTTAGTTCTGGAGGGTTCATTTGAGAGATGGTTTAGCATTGGTTATCTCCATGTGCATATGTTGTTATGCTGGTTGAGTTTGGGAGATGGTTTTATATTGGGCATATTCCTTGGATTAGGAATGGTTATTCCTTGGTTTGGGAATGGTTTTATTGAGTTTGATCTTCTTGTGAGAGGCTTACATCCATGATTAGCTATATGGTATGGTTTGGGTGTTGTTGAGGCTTCTTGTTGGGGTTTTATGGAGGAGATCATACTTGCACAGTTTACATCTAGACGTGTGTGTAGAAGAACATGATATAGGTTATGATTTTCATGGTTTCTCTAGTCTTGGTTATCTTCCTGGATGTTCAGTTTTGCCTACATTGGATTTGAGATTGGTTAGAGATTGTGATCACTGGTTTGTGCTCATGCATGTCATGTGAGAGATGACATGGTTATTTCTTTCTCTTTCCTTTGGTGGTTGTGGAGAATTTGGGAGACTATTGGAGACTTGTTATGAGAGTTTTTCTTGTAGGATATTGGTTTATGTATTGTGGATGTCCTTGATACTACATGGATTCACTTCTTTGAGATGTTGTGAGTGGATTGGTTATAGATTTGACATTATCTTTTGTAGTTGGAGCTTCTTGGTATATATGTGGCAGGTATTGCTCTTGAGGCTTGTGATTGCAGGTTATAGATTGGATATGTCGGTGATATGAGATTCACTTGTTATACCTTTGAGGTATGGATAGTTGGATGGGTTTGGCACTTGTTGTGGGTGCTGTTTCAGCTATGGATATTTTGACAACTATGGATACATGTGATTACCTTTGGATCAGGTTTTTTTTGTGCTTGGAATTTCAGTTGGTACAAGATTTTATGATCTTCTAATATGACAGGTTGGGTGGTTTTCTCTTTGGATGGCTTCTATGTATGTCCAATGGGAGTGGCATAATAGGAGGTGAGGTCATTCATGTTTGAGATGCTGGATACTTTGATTTTGTTGTGGATACTAGGATGGAGCACTTGATTTATTTTGATCCATGATGGTGGATGTGTTGGGAGGGATTGTTCCCTTGTTCATTTATGTGGCTACAGATTGACCCTATGCAATGTATACAACAAGTGGGAGATTGTTGAGATAATGGGTGTTGCACACATTGCATAATATTGTTATTTTATTATTTTATTTTATTATGTAATGTTGTACCTAGATGGACGTGCAACATGAAAAGATTCCCATGGAATATTTTTGATGAGTTGTATTGTAACATTGTGAAAATATTTTATGTAATTATTTAATATTGGGGAAAAGAATTAAATGCCCAATATTAAATGTGGGGTCATGGGTTAGGTAGCACATGGTTTTAGCACATAGTTTATGTAATACCACTTGGTGGTTTTGTGGGACTTGCTACCATATAAGCAGCCATAAGGGTAGTTGTTGTAAAGTGAGAGAGTGACAAGGAGAAGACAAAAGGCAAGAGTCGAGCGGGACAAAGCTTGACAGGTTAGCCAAGGGAGCATTTGTGAAGGTTGAAAGCATGGCATGGGATGTGTGGATTCATGCTTGTTCACATAGTTTTCTTGGTTGTGGCTATGGCCATGAAGGCTTCCATGGTTGTATGGCAATGGTATTTTTTGCTGAATAATACATGATGATGGATGCTTTTGGAGGCTGGGTTTCTCCCTCAATGAGGGTTTCCCAGGGTATATCTTGTGTCACAATTTTGTGGGTATGTTGTCTATTCTCTTGCATATGAATTTTAATTCTGTGTTTATTTTAGATTTATTATGGGTTATGTGGAAACGGTTATATTCTTTGTTGCCAAGTTTCCTTACAAGGACCACTGGTGACTATCGCAAAGGAGATTCTATCAGGAGAATCTCAAAAATAGCGACACTAAAGGGGGAATTCCCTTGAGCTATAACAAGACTCAATCCATGGATACATAAGCAGAAAGTAGGAAAAGCAAGAAAGTGAAAGCATGAAAGCGACTGTACAGAGTAGCTAGAAGATGTGCTGCAAGATGGAGCATTCGGAACAAGAGACACCTGTTTAGTAGGTTTTCACCTTCTTGGCAGAAATTTTTCTATTTTTTTTGCTACCATGATACCTATTTCTAGGTTTTCACCAATGGCACTTTTCTTGTTTTTCAATTTTTTTGTATTTTTCTCTTTTTGATTTTTTTGAATTTTTGAGATTTTTCCCTTTTTTTTTGGTGTTACCAAGGCGCCTATTGCTAGGTTTTCACCAGGGTAACAATTTTTTCAGGACCTTTTCTAATTTTTAGATTTTTTTCAAGACATTTAGATATGTACAAAGAGCTTACTAATATCAGATCAACTATAAAACCGCTTCAGGTGGAGAGTGTTGACAGGTTCTTTAAGCACTTCTCCTTCGGTTGTGGAAAGTTGATAGGTGCCAGATCCATATACTGCAGTAATGATGTATGGACCGAGCCAGTTTGATTCAAACTTTCCTTTTTTTACTTGTTGTTGTTGATTCTTGGGGTTTTCTCTCAAGACAAGATCACCCAGCTAGAATTCACGTGGCCTAACCCTTCGATTGTAGCTTCTGGCCATTCTTTTTTGATATGCTCGTAGATGATCACATGCCACTTGTCATCATTCATCAAGTAACACAAGCTCTTGAAGTCGAGCTATCCTATAGTCATCATCAATGCTAAGGCTTTTCATAGAGATTCTCAAGGTAGGAATCTTGACCTCTATTGGAAGCACAACATCCACCCATACACCAATGCAAAGGGAGTTGTGCCCATTGGAGTTCTAATGCATGTCCTATATGCCCACAGAGCTGGATTGATCTAAAGATGCTAGTCTCTCCCTGATTTGCTGACTGTGCGATGAAGAATTTTGAGGATCACCTTATTGGATGCCTCAACCTAGCCATTACCCTGGGGGTAATAAATAGAAGACCAATGTTGTGTCATTCTAAATTTCTTGCATAGTTCCTTGAGGTCTTTATTCTTGAACTATCATTGATGGGGAGGATCTTGAACAAGGTTCTAGCCTCAACTACTAGAACTCACTTTAGGCTTTCTCCTAACCTCTTAGGGTATTTATCCTATACCCTACTCCAAGGGAATCTTCTCTCTATTCCCTTATTACACTAATCCTCACCAATCAACTCAAAACTCTATTTCACCATGGGGTCTCCCTAGTGCTCTCATTGCACCGTTCTTGACAACTGGCTCCCAGGAGTGCATTCTTGGCTATATTGAATTCCAAGGCTTGTATTAGGTCTCATTCAATACTTTTTAGGATCACTAAGTGAATTGGAGTATTGGGTTTCCAATCGATTTGAAGATTGCATAGTTAAGAGGGCTACCAAGACTAATAACAAAATTAGGCCTCCAAAACTGATTTTTGGCTTATATCTCCTCAAACCCTTAAGAAGTACTCAAAAAAATTTATGATTTGGATACCCTTTTGGCTCCCCTTGAAGATTTTTCAGGTCTACAACACCCAGGTCATCCGTACAAGGGATTTCCAAAAATATGTCTATTTACAAGGGTTTCTTGTTTGTATGAACAGGAATAGAGAGAGTTCTTCCTTCCACCACTCAAATGGACTCTAAAAGACTGAAGTCCTAGAATTAAATTCCTTCACTCACCACTCTTTCCTTCCATGAATTTTTATTGCACCCAACACCCCATTCTATGCCCCTTTCAAACACTTATTTGCTGATTTCATTGCCTAGCCGGGTATGCAAACTCGCCTAGGGCCTCTTGGCAAAAATAACAAACCTCTTCAAAAAAAGACAAAAATACATATTTACATTTTTTATATAGTCTAGTACTTGATTCCAAAAGGCCATCATGGTTCCACCATTGGAATTCAAGTTATAGAGATTTCTTTGCTGATTGCTGTGTACAGACCAGCGAACTGGCAACTTTAAAAAGATTTTTCAAACTAGTAATGAAACTGATCAAAAAAACTCCTAATCTTTACCAAAGAATCTACATTCCATACACTATAAAATCACATGAAAACATCAACCCTATCAATCCATTAAAGGTGTGGATGAAGGGTGAAATCAGAAAACTGTCATCAAAATGCTCAGTTTGCTCTTCATTCCAATGCCAAAATTCGTACAAAAGCATATGCCAAACCTCAAACTAAATTGGATTGGTCTTAAATACCTCTTACCCACGTGAATCAACAGATCCCATAGGTTTCCAATTGATTCTTGAAGCCCTTATAAAGTTTTAGCACTTTTTGTCAATGTTGTCAAGCAACTTTGCAAAGTTGCATAGTTGCCAAGTGCAACTTTTGCACTATTGTGCATTTAATGGCTCCATGACCTCAAACATGGTTAAATGAACCTATTTCCATGTAATTACAACTTTTAACATATTTTCCATGTTTCCCATCCTCTTGGGGTCTTGGTCAGTGTTTGACCATTCTAGGCTCTAACAAGCAATTTAAGCAATTTTGCCAACATAGAAGCAACTTGGAAACTCAAACACAACAAAAACCTATTTACAAACACAACTCACACACTTGGGGCTTTATCCCATAGCCCTTATTCATGTGGTCTAGCCAAGACCACTACAAGGCAAAAATGATTTAGGAAACTTGGCATATTTCCTAGGTGCTCCTGCACCATTCTCCCCCTATGACAAAAAAAAAACTTAAGGTGGGTCAGTATTCAAGAGATCTTGACTGATACCTCTCTTTTTGAATTCATGTTCAGCTACCCATGTCGCTTCAGATTCAGGCTGGTTCTTCCATTTTACTAAATGCTCCATATAAATTCCATGCCTAGTCTTCTTCTTTACTCTTGAATCTAGAACTTTTTCAGCTTGAGGCTTGGTTTGGAGAGGAATACTGATTTCTGGAATATTCTTATCTACCTCTATGATGTGTTCCTCTTCCATGACATTAGGACCCTTGTATTTAACCAAATCTTGAATGTTGAAGATGGGAGAGATGGCTAGATTGTTTGGCAACTCAATCTTGTAGGCATTTGGGCCATACTTAGCTAGAACCTTACAAGGCCCTATCCTCCTCATTTGAAGCTTGCTTGGAACACCTTTTTGAAGTCTAGCCTTGTTCAAGTGTACCATCACCAAATCTCCTACTTCAAATTGTAAATCTCTCCTCCTTTCATCTACTTTAGTCTTTAACCTTTGAGTAGCCTCTATCAAGGACTTCTTCACCTGCTCATGTACCTCTCTCATGGACTGGGAAAAATCATCTGCATGTCCACTAATCTCTTCTTGATTCTTTAATTCTCGTAGCTCACAAACTCCTCTTGGGTGATAACCATAAACAACTTGAAAAGGGCTCTTACCAGTAGTTCTATTTGTGCTATCATTGTAGGCAAACTCAGCTTGTGGTAGGACTTGATCCCACACTTGGCCATACTCCTTTGTTAAACACCTTAGAAGGTTTCCAAGCACCCTATTAATTACCTCAGTTTGACCATCAATTTGGGGATGGTAAGCTGAACTATGTGCCAAGTTAGTACCTAGCCTTCTCCACAAGGTCTTCCAAAAATGCCCCATGAATTTAACATCTCTATCTGAAACTATACTGATTGGTAAGCCATGAATCCTTACAACTTCTTTGAAAAATAAGTGAGTAATATAGCTAGCATCATGAGTAGTCTTACAATGAATAAAGTGACTCATTTTGCTAAATCTGTCCACAACTACAAACACACTATCCAAACCTGATGTTGTTCTTCGTAAGCCCACTATGAAGTCCATGCTGATGCATTCCCATGGCCTATTTGGAATGGGTAAGGGCTGGTACAATCCTGCATTTGTAGAAGTTCCCTTGGCCTTTTGACAAATCATGCATTGTTCAACATACTTTCAGATATCTCTTTGCATCCTAGGCCAATAGTAGAATATTTCCACCAACTCCAATGTTTTGTTCAAACCAAAGTGTCCACTAAGGCTTCCATTATGCTTCTCTTGGATCAGATTTTCTCTCATTGATCCTCTAGGCACACATAATTGATTTCCCCTAAAAAACAACCCATTTTGCAAAGTGTAATCAGCAAACTTGCTATGAAAATGATTGTTAAACTCTACACATACCTTGTAGGCCTCTGAGAAGTCTTCATCATCAGCATATAGGTCTTTGAAACCTTCAACTCCAATACTCTCTAACTGTATTTCTTGGATAGTAAGCAGCCTTCTACTTAATGCATCAACTACTTTATTTATCTGCCCTTTCTTGTTCTTGATGGTGAATGTGTAGGATTGTAGGAACTCCATCCATTTGATGTGTCTTAGGCTCAACTTCTCTTGAGTGTTGATGTAACTCAATGCTTGGTTATCAGTGTATACAACAAACTCTTTAGGTAAAAGATAGTGCCTCCACTTCCTAAGTGCTTGCACCAATGCATACAATTCTAAGTCATAGGATGAGTACCTATATTTGGATTCATTTAGCCTTTCACTAAAGAATGCTACTGGCCTTCCTTCTTGGCTTAATACAACCCCAACAACAATATTACTTGCATCACATTCTACAATAAACAACTTGTCAAAACTAGGTAAAACCAAAATGGGTTTAGTAGCTACCTCTTTCTTCAACCTTTCAAAACCTTCATTGGCTTCTTTGGTCCACAAGAACTTAGTTTTTAGTCCTCCCTTGATGGTGTCTAATACTGGTGCACATATCTCACTAAAACCCCTTATAAACTTCCTGTAGAATTGTGCCAAACCATGGAAACTTCTTACTGCAGCCCCTGTTTTAGGTGTAGGCCAGTTTAGAATGGTTTCTATTTTACTTTCATCCATCTTCAAGTTACCTTGTGAAACTACAAAACCAAGGTAAACCAACTCTTGTTTCAAGAACTCACTTTTCTCAAGATTAATGGTCAATTTTTCTTCTTGTAACTTCTTTAAAACAATTGCCAAATGTTTCATGTGTTCTTCTTTAGTCTTGCTGAAAATGAGAATATCATCAAGATAAACCACTACAAAAATGCTTATGTAGTCCTTCAACACTTCATTCATTATCCTCATGAATGTACTAGGTGCATTAGAGAGGCCAAATGGCATTACTAGCCATTCATAAAGTCCTTCCATAGTTTTGAAGGCTGTTTTCCATTCATCACCCTCCTTCATTCTGATTTGATGGTAGCCACTCTTGAGATCTATCTTGGAGAAATACTTAGCACCCCCCAAACAATCCATTAGATCTTCTATTCTAGGAATAGGAAACCTATATCTAATTGTTATCCTATTTATGGCTCTAGAATCAGTGCACATTCTCCACTTACCTCCTTTCTTTGGTTCCAAAACAACCGGTACAGCACATGGGCTAATACTCTTCCGAATGAGACCTTGGTCAAGTAGCTCTTGTACTTGTCTTGCAATTTCTTTATTCTGATCTGGAGTCATCTTGTAAGCAGCCTTGTTGGGCAATGAGGATCCAAGAACAAAGTCTATTTGATGACTAATAGATCTTTGTGGAGGGAGTGTGGCAAGTTCTCCATCACTTATGATGTCTTTGAACTGATCCAATAGTTCTTTTACCTCTCTTGGCAATGGTGTTTGTTTGACAGCATCTTTCTCCTTTGGTTTCACAACTATGGTAAACCCAACTTCATTGTTCTCCTTGAAATCATGTAAGAATTCTTTTCCACTCATGAGTAGAACACGCTGATCTGTTGCTGCATCTATGCCTTCCTCAACAAGTGATTGGATTTTGTATGTCACTCCTCCTTTCTTGAATGTATACAAGTTCTTCTTCCCATGATAGACAGCATCCCTATCATATTGCCATGGTCTACCCAAGAGTAGATGACAAGCATCCATGGGCAACACATCACAAAGAATTTTGTCTTGATATCCTCCAATTGAAAAATCCACCCAAATTTGTTCATTTACCAACACATTCTGCCCTTTATTCAGCCATGTGACTCTATATGGATGATCATGAGGAATCTTTGTTAGCTTGAGCTTTTGAACAGCCTCTTCAGAGATGATATTATCAGTTGATCCTGAGTCAACAATAACTTTGAAAACCTTACCAAGTATCTTTCATTTTATTCTAAAAAGTGCCCTTCTTTGTTTAGGCTCTTCTTTGCTAGGCTCCTTGATCAAAACTCTTCTAAACATCAGATTTTCTCCCTTCTCAGAATCAAGATTCACTTCTGAAGTTATATTGTTGCTGCATTCTTCTTGAACATATGTTATCTTCTTATCCCCTTGGGAAGATGATGCCTTCTCAGGACATCTATAGGCTGGATGACCAAGTTGTCCACAATGGAAACATTTCATGTTTGCAAAATGTGAACCCCTGCTGAAATTGTTTGATCTGCCTCTAGCTCCACCACCAAATCCTCTTCCTCTAGTGAAATTACCTCTTCCACTTGTTTCCCCACTTTGCTCAATCAACTTGGAGTCTCCTGTGGCCTTGGGTTCATTGCTTCTTCCCCCATAACCACCTCTATGTCCTCTAGAGTCTCTCCCTCTTCCTCTACCCCTAGAGTTAGAGTCTTGTTTCCTTCTATTCTTATCTTCCACTTTGAGTGCCAATTGAAAACACTTATGAACAGTAGTAGGAGTCCAAAGGCTGATCTCCTCTTGAATACTCCATTTCAAACCACTTAAATATCTAGCCACCTTGATGCTCTCCTCCTCTTGGACCTTGGATCTCAAGCAAATTTTTTGAAACTCTTCAGTATAGGAGGCCACATCCAAATCTTTTTGCTTCAAGCTTTGTCTCTTCTTGTGTAGCTAGATTTCATAGTCTTCAGGCAAATAGTTATCTCTGATTTTTGCCACCATAGCTTTCCAATTAGAGATAGGTTTCTTGCCTTCTCTTTCCCTCTCTTCTTGAATGAACTTCCACCATGTTAAGGCTAGTCCCCTTAATCTTGCTTTGGCAACCTTCACCTTTTGTGCCTTTGATACGCCTTCACATTCAAAATGGTTCTCCATCCCTTCAATCCATTCCATGACCAACTCTGAATTCATCTTACCAGTAAATAGGGGTATCCCCTCAAGAGATTTGCCACCCAATGCCTTGATGGCTTTAAGGAAAGGTTCCTCTTGTAATGGAGGATCAGGTTCAGGTACATAGTCCTCTTCATTCTCTTCCTTTCCCTTTTCTTCATTAATTTCCAACTTCTCTTTCATTTTTCCAGCTGTCTCTACCACTTCATCAAGCTTATCTTTCATAGCTTCTAAGGCTTCCTCAAGGAGCCTATTTTTCTCCCTTTGTTCTGCCACTTCCTTTGCCAACTCAGCATTTGTTACCATGGTGGTTTCTCCCACTGACTCACTTCCAAAATAAGACATACACAATGTCTTGTCCCAAACCTTTCAAGGCTCTGATACCAATTTGATGGGGAGGATCTTGAACAAGGTTCTAGCCTCAACTACTAGAACTCACTTTAGGCTTTCTCCTAGCCTCTTAGGGTATTTATCCTATACCCTACTCCAAGGGAATCTTCTCTCTATTCCCTTATTACACTAATCCTCACCAATCAACTCAAAACTCTATTTCACCATGGGGTCTCCCTAGTGCTCTCATTGCACCGTTCTTGACAACTGGCTCCCAGGAGTGCATTCTTGGCTATATTGAATTCCAAGGCTTGTATTAGGTCTCATTCAATACTTTTTAGGATCACTAAGTGAATTGGAGTATTGGGTTTCCAATCGATTTGAAGATTGCATAGTTAAGAGGGCTACCAAGACTAATAACAAAATTAGGCCTCCAAAACTGATTTTTGGCTTATATCTCCTCAAACCCTTAAGAAGTACTCAAAAAAATTTATGATTTGGATACCCTTTTGGCTCCCCTTGAAGATTTTTCAGGTCTGCAACACCCAGGTCATCCGTACAAGGGATTTCCAAAAATATGTCTATTTACAAGGGTTTCTTGTTTGTATGAACAGGAATATAGAGAGTTCTTCCTTCCACCACTCAAATGGACTCTAAAAGACTGAAGTCCTGGAATTAACTTCCTTCACTCACCACTCTTTCCTTCCATGAATTTTTATTGCGCCCAACACCCCATTCTATGCCCCTTTCAAACACTTATTTGTTGATTTCATTGCCTAGCCGGGTATGCAAACTCGCCTAGGGCCTCTTGGAAAAAACAAAAAACCTCTTCAAAACAAGACAAAAATACATATTTACATTGTTTATACATTCTAGTACTTGATTCCAAAAGGCCATCATGGTTCCACCATTGGAATTCAAGTTATAGAGATTTCTTTGCTGATTGTTGTGTACAGACCAGCGAACTGGCAACTTTAAAAAGATTTTTCAAACTAGTAATGAAACTGATCAAAAAAACTCCTAATCTTTACCAAAGCATCTACATTCCATACACTATAAAATCACATGAAAACATCAACCCTATCAATCCATTAAAGGTGTGGATGAAGGGTGAAATCAGAAAACTGTCATCAAAATGCTCAGTTTGCTCTTCATTCCAATGCCAAAATTCGTACAAAAGCATATGCCAACCCTCAAACTAACTTGGATTGGTCTTAAATACCTCTTACCCACGTGAATCAACAGATCCCATAGGTTTCCAACTGATTCTTGAAGCCCTTATAAAGTTTTAGCACTTTTTGTCAATGTTGTCAAGCAACTTTGCAAAGTTGCAAAGTTGCAAAGTTGCCACGTGCAACTTTTGCACTATTGTGCATTTAATGGCTCCATGACCTCAAACATGGTTAAATGAACCTATTTCCATGTAATTACAACTTTTAACATATTTTCCATGTTTCCCATCCTCCTGGGGTCTTGGTCAGTGTTTGACCATTCTAGGCTCTAACAAGCAATTTAAGCAATTTTGCCAACATAGAAGCAACTTGGAAACTCAAACACAACAAAAACCTATTTACAAACACAACTCACACACTTGGGGCTTTATCCCATAGCCCTTATTCATGTGGTCTAACCAAGACCACTACAAGACAAAAATGATTTAGGAAACTTGGCATATTTCCTAGGTGCTCCTGCACCAATCCTCGATTATCAGTAATGATTGAAGATGGTACACCATATCTATAGATGATGTAGTTTGTGATAAAAAATGCTACAGTTTTCCCATCACCAACTGTGAGAGGGAATGCCTCTACCCATTTCATGAAATAATCTGTAGCTGTGATGATGATCTTATGTCCATTAGAAGAGGTTGGGTGAATCTGCCCCACCAAGTCAAAGGCCCATTGTTGAAATGGCCATGTTGTAGTAGAGGGAATTAGCTCTCTAGTTGGAGCATGAATGAGATTCTCATGTAGCTGACACTGCTTGCAGGACCTAGTATACTTGATAGCTTCTTGCTCCATTTTAGGCCAATAGTAACTAGCACAAAGGAGTTTGTGAGCTAGTGTTAGGCCATTGGAATGAGATCCACAAATGCCCTCATGAACATCAATTAGTGTGTGTTTGGACTCTTCGAGTTCTAAAAACCTAAGGAGTGTTCTGTCGAGACCTCTCCTATATAGATCATTAGCAATAATGGCATAATGTGAAGCATTATGGATTAGGTAACATTTCTCATTCCAGGTTAGACCTTCTGGAATGGTTTGATTATGAAGGTAGGAATAGATGTGCTGGTAGCATGATGATTCTTGTCCTATAATAGAACAAATCATCCTAG
The DNA here is from genome assembly GCA_028749045.1 of Cupressus sempervirens. Lineage (NCBI taxonomy): Eukaryota > Viridiplantae > Streptophyta > Pinopsida > Cupressales > Cupressaceae > Cupressus > Cupressus sempervirens. The sequence continues at coordinate 530,138,352 of CM053788.1, read as the reverse complement.
AATCAGCGGTGTCATAGGCTGGGTAGTGTAACGCTTCTACCATGAATTCATGTCAAAGATCATTTTCAAGCATTTGTAGTAGGGAGGCCAGAGTGGCCATGGCATCACCCACTTTATTATCTACTTGTGGAACTTGCTGGAAGGTGATGTGTGCAAAATACTTCTTCAAGTAATCAACCATGTGCTTGTAAGGAACTATTTTCTCATCCTTTGTTTGATACACATCATTTACTTGGTTGATAACAATCTGAGAGTCACCAAAGATGTCTAATTGATCCACTCTCCATTCAGCTGCAATTTTCATACCATTCATCAAAGCCTCATATTCAACAATGTTATTAGTACAAGGAAATAGAATCTTATATTCTTTGGGCACTGAGTATCTCTGTGGTGTAATAAAGAGTAATCCAGCACCTGATGAAATGTCCCTTTACTAGATTTGTATGATATTTCCAACCTATCATCAGATTTTCAAGATCAAATAACTAATATCACAAAGATCCACCAATTTCTCAATAAACCCCAAATCGGGTATGCCAGAAATAGTGCCAAAAGCTTCACAGCTTCACCTATTATTAATAAATTTGAAAGTGGACATTTTTTCAAAAATTTGAGCAGCATAAAAGCCTATAAAATGACATTTCTAGATCTGTATAATATTCACACAATAGCTCCCAAATGGAAGACAAAAATAATGCTCATCGGGCTCCCGAAAATAGCACAAAATAGCCTGGAATCACCACAAAAACTTAATAATCTATCACAGAAGTATAATCATATCCAAATACATATTTTTAGCTCTATTTTAAAATTTAAAAGTTTGATATACAGCAGCAACTCAAACTGATATGAAATACTCAACTAGAAACACCAAACTCTTACAAAATATACACCTGAAAACCCACAAATCTGCACTGTTCAGCACAAAGAAAAACTCTACATGAGCATGCACATGGAATGGCTACAAACTTCCATCCTTAGTCTTCCTAGAAACTTGAAAAATCCCATTCTTGGGCCTCCCTGGAAAACAGCAAACTCCCGTTCTTGGGTCTCCTTCTCCACAGGTTTGGCAGCCTCTGAAGAATAACAAAGAAATGAGCAAAAATCAAGTTCTAGAATGAGCCAAAAATGCCTCCAAACCCCCTAAAAGAGGGAATACCCCTAACTCATGTCCAAGAGGGGTTAATAAAACATATTTTAATAAAAAATTTCATTTATTAGTACATTCGCTTCCAAAGATTATCCTCTTTTGCTGAAACTTCACCTTTTTGGGCCTGCCTGCCTTAGCAAAGATTATTATTTTTAATTATTTGAAAAGGGGACATGACAAGTCCTCCCCTCCCAAATATTTCTTGTCCTCAAGCAATGGCTGAACAATAAACCAATCAATCCACTTGGATCCCAAATGTAGTCATGAACTATACTACTGCCAATTAACACAGGCTCCTGCAATATCCTCTGCAATATGACCAAGAGGAATCCATAATCAAACTGACAATTACAGCTCAACCAAACTCCAAAATCACCACTTCTACTATCAAAAACCCATGAGACACAAACTCTTAGAACATCAAAACCCAAGTAGAGTGGACAAATCAAACTACCAACACAGTAAATACCATCAACGCATCCCACTAGCCTATACGAAATGTACAATCCAACTTTGCAACAATGGTGAATTCTCTTGAATGAAACTATACCAAGTATGGAGAATCCACACACTATACAACTCTTGCAATCAACACAAATCTGCAAATCACCGGCCACTATCTCATAACCATAAATCCCATGCACTGCTGATGGTGAAAAGACATTACAAGATAAAGAGTAAGAAATGGAACCCAAACCAAATTTTCCTACCATCAACTCCTCAACACAAGGATCAAATGCTAACTGATGTACATACCCTACAATATAATGTTGATTAAAAAAAATCAACCTCAGTCATCAGCCCACCATGAACAAGTGATACAACCCACTGTGACTGATCACTAGCTAAGTCATGAGATGTCATAGCCAAAGGAGTAGAATTAATAACAACACCCACTGAAGCATCACTCCCAAACTCCTGCTCTAAGTCACATATTATCAAGCTATCAACTGTCAAACCTATCACCATGTCATGCCCATCACAACTCTCATCTTGAGGCATCAAACTATCCCATAACTGATGATAAGTACTAGGAACCAAAGTACATCTCTATATCATCATCTCATCAACATGGTCATCAAAGGTAGATTAATGAGCATACCTCATAGTGTAATGCCAATAGAATGCACCAATATCATTCAGTGGCTCAGACTACAATCTAGATGTAACTAACTTTAATCGATCACTAACCAAGTTGGAACTCACTACTACCTCTGAAGACATCGCCAAGGGAGTAGTATTACTAGCAGAAACCATGCCAACTGTCGGCTCACCAATATCACACATGATCTTTGATACAACCTCTCTAGTCTTCGTACCATTAGTACTAGAGGTCACCACCATATCAGGCATACCACAACAATTTTCTATAGCACCCAACTCAACTGAACCTGACTCTAGTGGGAATGAACCTGATATGCCAATGTTAGTATCAAGGATGGATGCATCTCCATCTCCACTATCTCTAACAATCTCAGCCATGGACATCCTCAGATCACCAAACACCACAGATTGTGATTGTATAGAATTAGGTAAAGACTTTAGTCACTCTAACTCCATGGTCACCTTAGCCAAATGAAACTATGACTCCTTGAAAGCCAACTGTGTACTCTCAAGAATCTTAGAAGTCACCTCAAGCTGCTCAGTAAGCTCACTCACCTCATCTTCCTTGGCCAACAATGCATCATATGCTGTACTACCCCACTCCATAAGATAATCTCTATTAGCTACCAACTTCATATAATCCTGTCTCAGAATCTGGATAGCCTCCCATAAAGAGTGGAACTTTTTCAAGGAAAGATAGTTGCCTTCCTACTCATCAGTAGTAGCAGAACCCCATCCATAAACTGCTAACAATTGACAAGCAGCATCAAAATGTTGGCAAGTGATAGTAATGTCTCACTCACTAACTCTCAACTGATTAGACACATGATGGCACTGGTTTGACTGTCTCCTACAAACCTCCTCTGATGCACTTTCTAAAGGAGTATCCTCAAAGTTACTAGTCTCTAGATTATTACCATTCATATCATGTGAATCAACTCTAAAGCTCATATCAACAAATGGAGTATCAAAAACTATAGCACTACTGTCCAACTCCTTTGCACCCAAGGAAACTAAGTCTTCAAAACTGCCCACTGCATCCTCCTGGATGTCATCAATGCCAATATGATCCTAGGGCTCATATGTACACACTACCAAATATGAAAGATCATCAACACATTCGAGCAAGTATGGTCGACTGGATATATGAACAAAGCCCAACACCGGTGTATAAAAACTAATACCAACATCAAACAAGCTGCTAGCACAAGAAATGACAACATTGTGCAATCTGCTAATCAAATCCATGATAGCACCCAAACAAACACTACTACCAAAAAGTGTTAAAGATCTCTAGTCAACTGAATCCCAAATGCCAATATGACAATCTCGAGTCCATATCTGTAAAGTAGAATCAGCTAGTAAGTCAAGAAAAATCCTAACTTGAGTAATATGACCAATACCAACTAACTCCACATACCTATCATGATGAGATAATGTAGTCACAATACTATCTTCACTCACCTTCAGCTAGCGGGATAAATCATGTGAAGTACTACTAGCCTCAACCTCATGTGGCGAAGCATCTAACTGTGCCTGATACTCTCTCTCAAAAAATTCATGAATGCTCAATGTCTGCTCATCTCTACCAGGTATCTCACCATCATGCACAACAACATCCTCATAATCATCATCCTTGAGGTCAAATCTATCTATCACTCTTTGACTAAAATCATCAAATGTAGTTACCTGGTCATGACCTTGAGTAGTCATTCCATGATACCACCAATCATAGGCTGCATCTTCCAAGTGTAGACTTGAAATTTGAACAACATCACTCTCCTTCATGGGGTTAAGTGTGAAGAAGGTTTGTAATTTTTGTAGCCATGCTCTAGCTCAAATTTTATTTGTTCCATCAAAAGTAGGTGCTATAAACTTGCTTATTTTATTTTTGAGCTCTCTTCCACTTATGTCATGCTCCCTCCTGTACTCTTTCTCAGGCATCAAACTGTTCATCATATCCACATATTCTCTAAAAGGAACTAAACTGCGAAGTCATCATCTAAACCATTGTAAGTAGCTCTTAATGCAATCAAGTTACATGTAACCTCTTCCATGGGATTTAGGGCTAGATTTGGCACTGGTGGCTCATCTCCATGCAAAAAAATAGTTTTTGTTGATTGAGAGGGTGTGAGTTTCAAATTTCTTGACTCCTCTGAAGTGATTCCTTTCTCATTAATAGATGCAACTCCTTGCAATTTTTCTATCAATATTTGCAAAGCCTTTCTAGTTTCTACCAAACTATCCACTGTTTGCTTCTGAGTATTTTGGATGTCTTGGAAGAATTTCTTTTCCATCTCATCTAGATTAGCCATACTTTTTCCTTCCTTGGATTTTATACTTTTACTTTCAACTGGAGGTTTGATCAAAAAAAAATTATTCTTTTCTCACTGTAAATATCTCTTTTCTCTTTCACTTAGTTGCATGCAACCATAAATTTTGACATGTAGCTGATTAGAAGCAACATGCAACCACCAAATTCACCAAGAACTAACATGCAAATGATTAGAAGTAGAATGCAACCATAAATTTTGACATCCAGCTGATTGGAAGCAACATGAAACCATAAATTATGACATCCAAGATTTGCGTAGTTGTCAAAACTGACATGCAAGATCTGGGTAGTTGTCAAAACTGACATGCAAGATTTGGGTAGTTGTCAAAACTGACATGCAAACTTCTACAAACACTCAGTCTAGCAAGATCATGGCTCTGATACCACTAAAATGTTCCTTTACTGGTTTTGTATGATATTTCCAACCTCTAATCAGATTTTCAAGATCAAACAACTAATATCACAAAGATCCACCAATTTCTCAATAAACCCCAAATCGGGTATGCCAGAAATAATGCCAAAAGCTTCACAACTTCACCTATTATTAATAAATCTGAAAGTGGAAATTTTTACAGAAATTTTAGCAGCATAACAGCCTATAAAATGAAATTTATAGATCTATATAACATGCACACAATAGCTCCCAAACGGAGGACAAAAATAATGCTCATCGGGCTCTCGAAAATAGCACAAAATAGCCCAGAATCATCACAAAAACTTAATAATCTATCACAGAAGTATAATCATATCCAAACACATATTTTCAGCTCTATTTTAACATTTAAAAGTATGATATACAGCAGAAACCCAGACTGATATGAAATATTCAACTGGAAACACCAAACTCTTACAAAATATACACCCGAAAACCCACAAATCTGCACTGTTCAGCACAAAGGCAAACTCTACATGAGCATGCACATGGAATGGATTCAAACTCCCATCTTTAGCCTTCCTAGAAACCTACAAAATCCCATTCTTGGGTCTCCTTGGAAACCTACAAACTCCCGTTCTTGGGTCTCCTTCTCCACAAGTTTGGCAGCCTCTGAAGAATAACAAAAAAATGAGCAAAAATCAAGTTCTGGAATGAGCCCAAAATGCCTCCAAACCCTTTAAAAGAGGGAATAACCCTAACTCATGTCAAAGAGGGGTTAATAAAACATATTTTAATAATAATTTTCATTTATTAGTATATTTTCTTCCAAAGATTATCCCCTTTTGCTGAAACTTCACTTTTTTGGGCCTACCTGCCTTAGCAAAGATTATTATTTTTAATTATTTGAAAAGGGGACATGACACCTGATCCCTGTTGTATGAATGACCCATCAAAGAACATAACCCATGTATGGTGCATGAGTGTCAGAATTGACTCATCTAGGAAATCAATGTTCATTGGTAGAAGAGTCTGTATGGGTGCCTTGGCCAGTTGGTCTGCAATTGCCTGTCCCTTTATAGCCTTGCGTTCAACATATTGGATGTCAAACTCATTGAGTATCATGACCCATTTAACCAATATTTTTGTGAGAGCTTCCTTACTGAGCAAGTAATTTAGTGAATCTATTTTAGCCACAAGCCGTGTACTGTGGGAAAGCATGTAGTGTCTCAACTTCTGGGAAGCAAAGGCAACTGACAAGCAAGCTTTCTCGATAATGCTATAGTTCTTCTCATAAGAAACCAGTGTTCAGCTCAAGTAGTAAATAGCTCTTTCTTTCTTTTCTTTATCTTCTTGAGCCAATAGAATTTCCAAATATGTTTCAGTGGCTAAAATGTATAAAAGCAAAGGCTTCCCATGAATAGGAGGCATAAGAATTGGAGGATTGACAAGATATTGTTTGATCTATGTTAAGCTTTGCTCACAATCTTGGCTCCAATTGAATTTCACACCCTTGTGTAAGGTCTTTGTGAAGGTTTGTGATCTATCTACCAATTGTGAAATAAACCTATGAATAGATTGAAGCCTTCCTGTAGTCCTCTCATCTGACTAAAGTTTCAAGGAGGTGGCATGTCCATTATCACTTGTACTTTCTTCAGATCTACTTCAATTCCTTTTGCAGAAACAATGTATCCTAGCAACTTCCTTGATGAGACACCAAATGTGCATTTTTTAGGATTGAGTCAAAGACTAAATTTTTCCATACAATCTAGGATGGGTCTCAAATCTTGCAGATGAGTATAGCATTTAGCACTTTTGACCAAGGTTTCATCGAGGTAGTCCTCCATGGTTCTATGCATCATGTCATGGAAAATTGTAGTAATAGCCCACTGATATGTAGCACCGGCCTTCTTTAAACCAAATGGAATCACATTCCAACAAAAGGTTCCCCATGCACATGTGAAGGCCATTTTCTCCTGATCTTCTAGTGCAAAATTTATCTGATTGTATCCACAAAAACCATCCATATGTGAGTACATCTCATAGCCAAACATCATGTCTATGATCATATCAATATTAGGGAGCGAAAAGTCATCTTTAGGACAAGCCAAGTTAAGATCACAAAAGTTTGTACAAACCTTGATAGATTTATTATGCTTGGAAACTGGAACAATATTGGATATCCATTCAGCATAATCAATTGCACGAATAAAACCATCTTTTAGAAGTTTTTCCAATTCTACTTTGACGAGCAATGCAACGTGAGGGTGCATTTTTTGAAGCTTCTATTTAATTGGTTTGATGCCTGGTGCTATGGAAAAATGATTCATTATAAGATCAGGGTCCAATCCTAGCATGTCAGAGTATGTCCAGGAAAAATTTATCTTCTTTTCTTCAGGTGACACTGACTGCCAAATGTATCAGATGAGGATGTTCTTCTGTGCCTAGATTAATTAGCTATGTTGGATCTATTAACATTGATGATCTTTCTTGGAAGTGACTAGGAAGGACATCAAATATCTCATTTGTGGGAACCTCAGAGAGGTTTTCACCCATGACGACATCTTTTGTTTTTACTTTTTTGGGATCTGAGACTGCCACAATGTGGTTTTCACCATCGCACCTCTTGCATTTTTTCTTTTTAATTGTTTGACTAAGATATTTGATGTTGGCCTTAGTCATGTTGATACTTTTCTCATTGGTGGAAGACGTTATAGGTTTGATAGCATTTAGGTAACAGGCGAGAGCATAGTCATTCTAGAACATGGGGACTTTATTAGATGCATTGGGGTTCCAGTCTATAAGCTCGAGATGTGTGAATGAGAGAGTAGTGGTTGGTTCAATTGCATTCACAGTATAGTCATTAAGTGCATGGACCAACAATTTGAGACCTGCGATGACTTCATCCACAAGTGTGTTAAAATGCCTCAAAATACAAATGTCAGTAAGTGATGACTCTAGGACACTAGTTGGATCAGACCCATGTGACCTAACCCTGGATGTTTAACCCACTTCGATTTTGTTTTCATAGAAATGCACTTGATCAATGTCTTTATCAGTAGTAGCTTCTGAAAGAGATTCAAATTCATATTCATGAGAATTAGTGCTACATGGGGAGAGATTATAGAATTCCCCAACAGTGATAGGGACATACTTGCCTTCATCCTTTGGGTTATGATTGATTAGATTCTCCCTTTTCTAAATGATATTTGAGTTGCTCAGTATTGTCCTCAGAAGAATCACTAGTATCATCCATAGTGCTAACACGTGGTACAAAGTCATCTAGTTCAGCAAAGAATTTAGCGAGATCATAAGGGATAGGATGAGGATAGGAATCCTCATCATCAAATTCTTCCTCTTGAGTATCTGACTGAGCTTGTGAATCATTTTTAGATGAACTCTCAAGTTTGGGGATGAATTTATTTGATCCCAAATGGAAAGGGACCTTCTTAAACCCTAGGCCATTTGTTTCACTATTTCTTTGAGCTTTTTCTTTTATAGGATCAATTAGGCCATTGTTATTGCACCCAATAGGGCCAGTTCCCTTGTAACCAAAATGCTTCATAAGCCTAAGACCAGGCCCATATTTCTTAGGAGTAATTTCTCGAGCTTGTTTTGTTAGGTCCACTAGAGCCTCTTCTCTCTAAAGCCATGTAGAAATGGCTCTATTTTCACTTTCATCTTCTAAGGGAACTGTAACCTTGACAAAAGCACCATTATACTTGGTCTGAGGTGTTAGCACAAATGGCTTCTTTACCTTTGAGGGTCTCCCATAAAGTCAAGGAGACTCTGGGAGAGATTTCAATGATAGCACTGGTTCAATGTGATACTCTCCCATGCCAATTTCTTTCAGTTTGAATGATTGCTCAGTTTGTTTCAGCTTATTGTCATGATAATCAGTGGACACACGGTTAGCAGGGATGAAAGTTTTAGTAGCTTTGAGCATATTGTAGGTGTAGCTAGTAGTGGCAAGAATAGTAACTTCATAGCCATGAAATGGGAATTTGATGCATTGGTGGTATGTGGATGGCACAGCACGCATCTCATGTATCCATGGCCATCCTAATAGAATGTTGTAAGCCAAGGGAATGTCAAGAACTTGACAGGTGACATCCCTCTCTACATGACCGACACGAATGGGTAAAACCACAAGGCCTAGAGGCTTTCATTCCACTTTGTCATACACTTTGATAGTGACCTTTCATTAGGGATCAATATAGTCCTTAGAATAATTCAATTGTCTAAGCAGAGTAGCATAGACAATATTTAGGCCAACACCATTATCAATGAGTACCCTACGAACACGTGTCTAATGGATCATAACCTCGATGTGTAGAGGTTAATTGTGTGGGTGACTCAGTGAGTTATCATCCTCCTCAGAAAAGGTCATAAGATAAGGTGAGGTCAAGTGACCTACCATGGATTAGAATCGCTCAAGATCAAGATCTTGAGGAACATTTGCCTCAGCGAGGACTTTGTCCAGAATCTGCTTATGAGCAGGCAAGATTTTAAGTAGCTCAAAGATGGAAATCTGAGCATTAGTTCATTTTAGCTGATCAAGAACACTATAACTAGTTGCGGTCAAGTTCGTTGTGGGTTTTGCACCTTTATCGGATGGACTAGCAAGGGCTTTCTCTTTGTGTTGTTCAAGATCTCAAGTAGGAGGTGCAGGGCCTTTGAGCACCAACTTGATGCGAGAGCGAGTAATAGTGTTAGCACAATGTTGCAAGGGCATATTATCCATTGCATTAGAAGTAGGGCCCCTCAACACAAATGGTGTCTTGGGTTTGTTGTTATCTTATTTTCCCTTAATGGTAATAATGTTACAATATTCATAATCCATAGGTTCAACCATATGAATGACATTGTCATCATTTGAATATGTATAGTTGACCTTGTTGTAGGGTTGTGGTTTCAAAGTCTCTCCTTTTTCATAAGCTGGGAAAGGTTCTTTGAATGCCTTGTGGTCTATGTTTTTGTTATGTCCATCTACCATAAGATCACCAGCATCAATCATGTCCTGGACTTAATGGCTCAAGTTTATATAGTTGCTAGTTTTGTATCCCTTGTTTTGATGATACTCACAGAATGAGGTCTCATTCCACCATGGTGGACATGGTTGTGGACCATAGGGATGGGGTTTATCCATTGGTGAAATAAGCTTGTGTTGTAGCAATGTTTTGTAAACCACATCCAGGGGTTCTCCCAAAGGCATGTATTCTCACTTAGGGCATGTTGCCCATGAGTTTCTTGGTTTGTGCCCATATGTCTTATTGTCAAGGGGAGGTTTCTCAGCATTTTTGGTCACTTTGAGGTCGTCTGTGAGATTAAATGTTGCTTTAGCAAGATTGGGTGTGACATTGTCAACAATTCCATTATGTACAATTTCTCGGTTCTTGTTGACATGTTTGGTTTTATCCCTGTTTGAAGTGGAACCTTGTTTTATGTCTCTCTGAAGACTGAGTTCACCTTTCTTGACCATAAATTCTTTGATATGGATAGCCTGTGTAATCATGTATTCAAAGGTACGTGGACCTTGTAGTTGGACTCTATACCTGAAATCAAGTAAGAGATTATAAGTGAAAATGTCAAACTTCTCCATTTCTAGGATTTTACAGGAATACTTAGTGTATAGTTCTCCCCACCTTTGGAGGAAAGTGAGAAAAGGTTCACCAACCTTCTATTTAAGCTTGCATAGATCTCGAATATTGATAGGGTGTTGTATGTTATGAGAATATTGCTGAACAAAGAGATTGGCAATTTTGTGAAACGTCTTGATACCAGGAGGTAAATGTGAGAACCACTCCAAAGCTTGACCACCTAGGCTTCTAGGGAATAAATGCATGAGGTAGGTTTGATCATGTATAAACTCCATAGACAAAGCACCAAATTCTCACAAGTGATCTTGGGGATCAGTATTACTAAAGTACTTGTCATATTTGGGTAGTTCTACGCCTTGTGGGAAAGGCAGCATGTTTATGCTTTTGTCAAATGGAAATGGACAAAGAGCGTCCAATGTGTATGTCTTTGTGGGTTTCTCTTTCTCATGCATCATCTGAGCCAAATTGTCTTGCATAATTTTCAGTTGTTTTTGGAGTTTAGAAGTCTCAGTTTCTTCTTTAGGCATGATAATGGTTTCCACGTTAAAATGAGAGGGTATTTTAGCTCCCTCTTAGGCAAGTTTGAGAAAGTACTTTTCTCTCTCTTCATTGATTAGGATTCCCATGATCTTTTGGAAGTTTTTGTCTCTTTGACATTTTACTATGTGTTCAGGGAGTATTTCCACCTCTTCCTATTCCTCATCAGTGTCAAAGTCTTTCTCTTTCTCTTTGTCATTCCTAGGTGGTTCTTGATGTTGACTATGACTACTACGTTCAGGTTCATGATCAGTCATTATAGGAATGTGTTCAGTTTCAATGTGTCGTGTTTCAAAAGGTCTACTGAAAAAAGGATCAAACATCGTGTTTGGTAATGCAGGACCTCTTCCTATCTCAGTATCCTCTTGGTACAAAGGATTCCTAACTTGTTGTAGGTTTATGGAAAATTTTTGCTGAGTTTGAGGTGACCTGGTAGGTGAGGGGGATCATGAAGATGCCTCACTCACTGAACTAGATACAGATTGTGTAACAAAAGGTAAGAAACCTCTCCCACGATTACAACCCTTGGCATGACCATGTCTAAGTCTAAGAGGATAAGACATGTTGCCACTTCTGGTTGCGACAGTCATAGACAAGGACAAGAAGCTAGAACCTAGACAAGGACTACACTAAGATTAAGTCTCAAAAAGGATAAGATAATAGGAAGAATGTTGTACACTAAGGCACAAATGGTCTAATTTAAAGGCTAGAATATCTAGAGATTATGAACAATGCGACACAAAGTGTGACAAGCATTAAGAAATGAAGACAAAAGGTTACTTAAGAGATGAGACCAGTCAAAGTATAAGAAACAAGTCTTCAGCTAAGAGAAGTGTCATTGTTTTAGGACTGTTTGCAGACAGAGAGCGATAAAAGGATGTAGGAAAAGATAGCGTGCAGGCCACAAATAGCTAAAATAGACCCAAATTGGTAATGCTGACATAAAGTCTTGTGCGAGAAACTTTTGCAGGCTACGTGAAGAAGTTTTATAGGCTACATGAAGAAGTTTCCTGGTTCATGCAAGGGTTAATGATAGTGTTTTAATTTCATGCGAGAAAGTTCACTGGGTCACGTAAAGACTCATGATAGAAGTTTAATTTTGTGCAACAATAAAATTATTTCACATGAGGACCATATGATTTCATGTGAGACCCAAATGATTTCATGAGAGAAGGCAGACTAGTTTTTCAATAGCAACTAATTTTGACAAGGTTTCTAGACTTTTTGGATAGATTGGCCAAATTTTTCAGACAAGTTCAATTGGACAAACAGCGAGATTGACCTTGCAAGATGTTTGGACAAAGTTTTAAGTTTGCAATTCAGGCAAAGTGTTCAAAGAAGACAATGGGAAGCAAGTAGTAGTCGAAAAAAATCTTGTCAAGGACAAGGCAACTCAATAGAATAAGGGAGTCTTGACTTTTGTTTGTTGTAAAATGGTTTGGACTTTGTTGATGACTCGATAACAGACACGCTTTATCTCTAGAAAAAAAAATTGGTAGAGAAGGCTAAACCTTTGTCCCACATCTTATGCACATGCATGTACCTCACACAACCATGTCACCCCCTAGAGAGCACCTATGTTTTTGGTATATTCAAAGGACTCAATAGTATACACTAAATGACCACCCTTGTGGTAGGGGACAAGTGTGTATACTACCTTCAAATGTCTAGTACCATGTCTATGGTGAGTTCTACAGGATATATTCTTCCCCCTCCTTGCACAAAGATTATGCCTCCTTTCGGAGGTGAACCGGGTAGCTTCTAACTAGGAGGTTTTTACTTGGCTTCCATTCATATTGATTCCCGGTGGCTCTGCAAGCAAACTTCAGACCAACAGCCCACACCAACATCTGAAAGTGCACACTACTTGCTTAACAAGCTAAGGGCCGATGCTGACTAGTGCACAGATAGAGCTTCCCCTTGATATGTGATATCAAGAATTAAGAGGAAGAAATTAATCCGGCTTTGGATTCTTTCACTCTACAAAGCATCTTGATTATAGTGAGTTGGAATCTCTGGTGAAAGGAGTGTGCTCACTTGGGTCATTCTTGGAGGTTGGACCACTCTAGCAGGCCCTCTAAAGGATTGACACGGACTGGTGGTTTAGATCTAAGGGTCCAAATTTTTGATCTTATTTCCTTGCCGAAACATGCCAAACAAGTTAATTACCGACTTGGCTTAATCAATCCAAACTCATTCTTCCTTAAATATTTTAATTCCCTTAAAGGAAATCATTGTCTCATCATAGAAGAGAATAAGTGTTGGAGAACCACCAAGCTGGTTGCCTTCTTTAGAATGCCATCTTTCGGAAGCGTTTAGGTTTCTGATTCACTCTTGGTCATGACTTCCAAGAAGTGAAGAGTATATTCCCCTATTCTTCCGTCTTGCACCCTAGGAAGTTCAAAAGCTCCTAAATAGACTAGTTTTGAAAATAGAAAAGGAAGACACATTGTTTTGTGGGTTTGAAAATATTGATCTTTGACAAGCGTGTCTTTGACAGCATCCTCCAAGCAAACCGTCAGTCTATTTTTGAGTGGGTTTTAAAAGGAATCTTTGACAATACATCCTACAAACAATGGTTAAGCTCCAAGAAATCAAAGAATAGATTAAGACAAGTATGTTAGCAAAATCAGATAAGCTGAAGATCGAAAAATAATTCTAAAAACTAAAACTGCTATCATAGGATTTCGTGTGAAATCTCTGTTCAAGCCGCGCGAAATTGTTTGCAGCCCATTTGAAATTACTTTTTGACCCGTGCGAAGAAGTAGGTGCTACACAAAATTTTTCATGCTCAAGCACTTTCTCGCACGACCCAGAGAGAATCTTTGCATGAAGATTCTGGATCCTCACGCGAAAATAAACAGTCTAGCGCGAAGATTCCTAAATTTGTATGAAATCATACCGACAAAGAATTTAAAATTTGATTTAAAAAATGTAGAGAAGCCCTGAGAAATTGATTTTATTGGGCCCTACGGTGGGTGCCAGAAATGTACCTATGAAATGTGGGCCTCTGAACCTCACACACACTTCAACATAGTCATTACCTATGAAATCATCCTGGAATAAACATTGAGTTATTTATCCAAGAGATTTGACAAAGTGACCTGTCGCCTTCTATCTAGAAGGATTTACCTAATTAATGTCCTCAAATTTGAGGTGTAGGCAACTAAACCTTCTAAGAACGAAGGATTTAAATAAAATGCAATTAGTCTATATGATCGTGCAAAGTATTCTAGAATGAAAGATGCATTCTAATCTAAGAACATGTAAAATAAATTAATCTAAATTTATGCAAGATTAAATCTAAATGACAATTAAGATAACAATGAAAAGATGTAAAAATATGCTAAAGCAAGGTGAGTGCAAAATGTGACAGTAATTCGATAGCATGAAAATTCAACCCCTATAATGAGGAAATGAGGGTCTCTTAAATAGACTTTCCTAGAATCCATCAATGGTTGCGATTGATTTCAATCAATGGTTAGGATTGAAGATGAAGTTTAGTCATAAAGGAAGATTCCCAAATCAAAGGGAGTTAACTGGTTCAGATCTGAGTGTAAGAGTCAGTCAACTCAGATAGACTTCAGTGTAAAAGCAAGTGATCTGGGTCACTTATAATTTGATTAGTAGTGAACTAGAAATTTTCCTTTTTTGAACTAAAGAGAGATTTTGGAGAGATTTAATTTAATAAAATGAGATATGCTCTCATAAATATATTTTCTTATTAATTAAATAATTCTATTTAATTAATTAGAGGCACTTTTCTTGTTTAATTAAATAACTTCATTTAATTAATTAGGAATGGCTTCTCATTTAATTAAATAACTTTGTTTAATTAATTAGAAGTAGCTTCTCCATTTAATTAAATAATTTTGTTTAATTAATTAAAAATAGGCATATTTATTAAATTAAATAAATTTAATTCCATAGTACATTAGCCTTAGGAGATAATTTAATTTAGTTAAAGTATAATTACTTAATAATTAAATTAAATCTTAATCAATAAGTTTAATGCAACTAATATGAATCAGTACTTTAGGAATTAAATAAAGAATTTGATTAATGTAGATTTAGGTTTTCTGCATTTGACAATTAAGTCAAGTAGCAAGTAGCAGAATAAGAATTGTCTAGTGACATAGGACTTTAGGATCGATCAGAAATATACCAAAATTGGTGATTGTGGCAATAAGCCAATTTTGGGGTATTACATAAGATAGTCTTATCATGAATTTTTCTTTTCAATTTAGCAATATTTGCACGAACACTTTCAAGAGTTGGCACATCACTTTCAAACCTAGACTCAGAATCCATCTTATGAACTTTTTAAAACTCTACCTCTATTTTCTTAGTGTTGAAACCACTAAATCGAGGCATCCATTTCTACCAATTAACTTTCATGAGTGACAAAGACATGAAAACTAAAATACCTTTACATGTTGCTGTCAAAAACCTCATATCTAGTGATTTGGCATAGGTGCAAGACTAAAAATCCTTTACACCACTAATCAAACTTTGTAGAGCCACCACCTCTTTGCAATAGGAATATAATAATCACTACTATGATTCACTTTTTACACTTCAATTTCTTATAACAATAGATTGCAAATAGCACTTTAAAATTTATCAAGAATTAAAAACTCCTTTCAAGGAGACTACCAAAAGCTTCATATATGCCCATACAACTGAAAGTCCTTCGAAATTTTGCAATGAGATCAACTAGGAACAAACTGGTACAAAGATTTGAGAGTCTCCACTCATACTTTGTGAGGAACAAAACGTAATTTGTCATTTGACAAATCTGAACCAGACCTTCAATGTATGAGAAACTTGCAGATCATTAACACCTTGAAAAGAAAATATACTTTATAAGTCAATTCCTGACTCTGAAACTTTCTCAATAGCACTTGCAAAGACTAAATTGATTGAAGATAGACTTATAATTGTCATAGAACATAATTTACATTCAATTCTCACAACATATTATTGCAAATGGATAAAACCTTACTAGGAGACATGAATCTTCAGCAAAGAAATGGAAAACACTTCATGACCTTGCTATTTATACCAGAGATTCCAGTAATTCTAACAATGAATTTCTTCATAGACTCCCCAGCAGAGTCACCATTTTGTTGGTGTTTGAAAATGCTGGAGGGTTTTCAATTATCCCACTAAGAAAATGACATATCTAGGGGCAGCTAACTCCCATTTTCAACATGCCATTTTTGATAATAGGCCAACTATAAGGCATGACCCTTCTTCTACTTCAGGCTCTACTAAACCTAGGTGGGTAGCCCTCATATTCAAATGATACTGTACCAGTGAAAAAACATATCCCTGAATCTATTAAGCAGATTTTACCCTTATTTCTCCTAATAACTCATGAAATAGCATCAATCTATAGTAGCTAAATGTAGATCAATGAATCTCAAAAGCTGAGTGAGGGTTAAACATTTAGGTCCTTCAACATGAAAGGGAAAGAAAATTTGATTAATAATGTTGATTTCAACAAACCCTCAGATATGTAGCAGTAAGGCTTAATGATCATGTAATTGATCAATGCCTTAACCATTGGGAAAATCCATGAATCACAAACATACATATGAATATCTAAGACATATGTGCAGCTTCAGATATCTTATCTATCTATTCAACTTGTAAATAAACATCTATGTTTAGTTTAAATCTCATTCTTACCTGATATCCTCCTCAATAAATTTGTAACTCTATTGATTTCTATGAAGCATTTACACAATTCTTTGAATCATCAGTAACAATGAAACAACATACAACCTTAAAGGACTATAACTATGACCTAGACTCTTTGTTGCAAGACCATAAAACATCACAACTCACTGAGAATGGAGAAAATTTTTGAGCTGAAACTCAATCATCTACTGCTCTTTGCATTTATTTCCTTGAAATTAATACAATCATATGCATGAAAATGAAAACATGGAAATACCTAATAGATCTAAACTATTTGTATATTCCTTCCTAATGTTATTCTTACAAAATAGAATATGTTGAAGAATGAAGGTGGAATCACAGATCTGGATCGGACAAAATGGTTTCACAGAAAGGCAGAGAAATTCCAACCAACAATGGTCTCATAGTAACAAAATTGGAACCCTTACAATGTATCAAAGAAAGAAAGATATAGACAAGAAAGAATTCATGGATCTACTTTGAAGACAACAAGTGTCCACTTGAAATTCAATCTCTTGCAACTGAATCACCTCTTTCATCTTTCTACCTCTTTGATTTGATTTGATTTCATCATTTTTTTGTTATTGATTAGAAAATATCTTCTTTGAAATGATGAAAACTTGTTGAGTCATCAAAATATCTAATCTACCATGAAAATACTAGTGAAATTGAGGTTTTACTGAGTGAATCTGATTTGAATTCAACCTTAACTGCATTTTCACTTCCTTTTAGCCACATTCAAGTCATCACCTGACTAGAAAACACAACTGAACTCTGATACCTAAATTTGGTTGCAAGATGGGACCCTAAGACAAATCCTCTTGTACCTTGAACCAGTTGCATTTTGTGCAAAAATTGACCTCAAAATCATAAAGTTTGTCTTCTCCCAATTCTGGAGATATACAACATCGCTATGTTCACCTCTCAGAAACCCCCTGAAAACTAGTTTGAAAATAGTCCCTTTACTAGAAATCTGAAGTCTGCACTTTAATATTTAAAATTTGAAAAATAATCTAAAGTTGAAACTTTAGACTAAAGGCCCATTTGAATTTAAAATAACCTGACGTGAGCATTTTGAAAAAACAAATGATTAAAATATTTTCATCATTTTCCAATTTCTCCCTACCCCTCTGAATTTGGGTCAAACCTAGTTTGACTAATGCCACATGTCACTTCCTAATTGGTCGAACCCTATCCACATCATCAGCTCGAACACACAGTGCCATGTCATCACTACATCACACTAGGCGAGCCCGCTTGCCACGTGTCAAATTTTTGCATGCCTTCAATACTTAACCAGCAAGCATCTTTATTTTGCAAGCATGTGACCACCATCAGATCGTGACACATGTCACGATCTAGCACATCCTCTTAAATTGCTCTTGATATTTTCCATGTCATCGCACATGGGACCCATTGTTGCATGGCTGTTACCCACTATACTGCATTGCTTATCTTCTATGCATCTTTATTTTGCAGGTATGCCCCCGCCATTCATCTCGTGACATGTGGAAAAATCTCGATCAGCCTTCCTCATTCGATGCCATGACATCATCTAAGTAGGTCCCACACATCAAACCATGGCCCAGGAAGAGCCTCTTTCTTTTGGTTCACAATACCATTCCAATGATTTGTATTTAAAGACTAAAAATAACTTTCCCACAAAGCATGTGGGATAAAAACTCATGTCTTTTCTTCTCTCCTGCATGGATTTGTTTTTTTTTTGCATGTTCACCCTCTTCTAATGTTGGACCTACCTTTTTCCATGTGCTTGAGGCTTAATTCATGGGCTTCCCTACCCTTTAACATTTCTTGCAGCTTCATATGTATTTTGTGGCCTTTGAAATGACTCCCCTTGCTTTGCTTGGCCTGGACTTATCTGTGCACAGTGTGGAGTGTCTCTATTCATCAAACTCTTGACACCTACCTCTGAGGCTACATGCTCCCTTCTAACAATGGCTTTCTCCTTTTAAAAGGGTTGGTTCTCCTTTTATTGCTAGCAGGTTTTTCTTTTTGTGCTATGGAGCTCACACTGTGTGAGCTTCTCCCCAATTGCATGAGTGTTCTATTCTTTTGCATGGAGGCTATTTTTATCCTTTAATTGAATTTTTCATGTGCATTAGCTTTCCTTTTTGAAAGCATATGGACTAGAGCTCTTTACATGGCATTAGTTTAATCTCCACCTACCTGCAAAGTCCTTCATTTTGGCATCCTCCACTATTTTGGTGCATTGTTCTTTTAGTGTGGGCAGCTACTTGGGATCTCATTGTTCTAGGACATGGATGCTCTTTCTTTTTAATTGCACAGGCTCCTTTTAAAACTATGGCTTAGACTAGCATGCAATTCTCTATGCTTGGGTGAATTGTTTCCTTTAAACACTAAGTTGGGTTGTTCATTTTTATGCTTTGACTGCTCTATTTTAAAACTGTGGTCTGCCCATATCTAAACTCAAGTGCTTTGAAGGTATCTAGAGAGTCAAACTTTTCCATCATTCACTTTTCCATAACGTTGCTTCATAGAAACTAGTACCAATTTATCCTGTAGGAATGTAACATAACACAAAAGCATAGTAGATTGGTGATGTTTTAAGAAATCTCAGAAGTAGCAGAACCTTGTCTCTCATTCTCTTCACTAGAAGTGCTTTCTCTACTTGCCTTTGTCCCCTCATTTCCATGGTATGATGTTGTTATTCTGATGTCAACCAACCAATCCATGTAAAAATCATAAACACATCAACAATAGACTTCCTTTGAATAATGTTTTACTTATGCATCAAAACATTCTTTATGATTCTATTTGTAACTTCAATGATTTGACATTTGATTGAATCTGATGGAATTAGTCGAACCCCAAATTGGGTCTGACTGAAAAAAAAATTCATTCTCGAAAAAATGACATGGAAAACTTATCCATCAACCCTCTCAAACTGACTAGAATCAACTTTGATCACAGATTGATCGTTAAAAACTCAATTTGTCACATTCTGCCAACTATCAAATTTGCACCAAGAGGTTCATTGACCGGCCTTAAAAATAGATCCAAACCTCTAACTAGGCCCTGAAATATGGCACACTGGCTCTTTGTTCTACACACCTGCATCCCACCAAATCTTGTCTCATGATGAATCCAAAGTCAAAAGATATTTGCCGTCAAGGTTGCCTCCTTAGAATTGCCTGCAAGAAAATGCATCAGAAAGCAATAAGTTGGGTTCGGATTTGGCTCTGAAAATTGGGCAAATGGACACTTGGGAAAACAAAAACTAGGACACTAGTTCTGTGTCACAAAGAGAATATGGATCTATTACTTGGGCTCATGATGAATAATAGGGTGAAAATGGCGAGCGTTCAAAATGGGCTACTCAGATTTGATGACTAGAAAGAATGATAAGAAATCAAATTTTGCAAATGGAATTGACCTAGAAAAATGTGCAAATGGATTCATCAAGACTTACAACTGGGAAAAATTAAAGTATTTTTAGAGTACTACACAATGGTACAATCCATTCGGCATGGATTCTAAATTATGACATCATGAACAGGGGTAGTGAACAATCTGCAGTTGCTGACACCAGTAAAAAGATAGAAATTGTGTTCGGAATCATGTTTGAAAATTGATCAAATGGATTTTTCAAGAGCTGAAACTCAAAACATAACAAGTCTTTGATGTCTAGAATGCAACACAAAAGGAATTTCAGCATTTGGGTCAGCTGGTCAAAATTTATATCATGTCAAACAGGACCTCCTAGAATTATTTGCAAAGTGCAAATGCATGAAAATAGTAACCAAACAAATTTGAGGGATTCAAAACCTAGTCAAACAGACTCGAAATGACTTGAAATCTGAAACATAGGTTTTCAGGTATGGGAACTAGACATTCTCAAAGTCGTAAGTCATGAAACATTTTTGGGTGTGATATATTCAATGGCAAACATGGCCTCCTATCGTTGTCTAACACAGGTGAAAATGCATAATTGACACTAGCTCAAAATAGGACTTTGCCAAATGACTTAGAATCTCAATTTAACTTCATGGAACATGTAGATGCACTAAATGGAAGGTTTTAGAAGCATTGAACACCTCACAGGGCTCAAAAGTACAACCAGGTACAATCTCATCAAAAAGCACTTATAAGGCTTAATTTTCCAATGGTGCTCAAAATTGTAGTCCAAATTTTGAGCGCCAATAGTCCTCATACTAGTTCGCTAAAAATCCATAATTGTGAAGAACCTCCTTATAGCAATATCGTGAGAATGCTTGAAATAACAGAATACCAAGTGATAGCAGAACTCAGAATGAATCTACTGATCGCAGGCCACTTCGAGGGGGTAACCTCCTTTGAGCAAGCTCAATACAATAAATTCGTCCGTACCCATCAAGGGCCTCAACCTATTCTTATATACTGGGTACGATCTAGAAAAGTAATACTACCTATGCATGTGGGATAATAAAATATACTCATGGGACGACTTACAAAGCATATGCGTCCAACAACACTACTCTAACAAAATAAACAGAAGGAACACACAGGTTCCTAACATCCCCTCTCCCTTAGAAAAAAGCTTTGTCCTCAAAGCTTAAGGTGTGGAAATTGTTGTTGAATCTGAAGAAGGGGTTCCCAGGTAGCATCCTCTGGTTGCATGCCATGCCACTGAATCAAGACCTCAGAGATGGAGCGAGAGCGAAGCTGGCGAGTGCGCTGGTCAATGATTGCCACCGGCTCCAGGATAATGGATCCTTCCGTATCCATTTCAGGGAGAGTAGTTTGTGCTCTGACAGTGGTACCCAGAACTTTCTTTAGACAAGAAACATGAAAGACTGGATGAATGCGGGAAGAAGGAGGAAGTTCCAGTTTATAAGCAACTGAACCAATCTTCTGCAGAACCTTATAAGGCCCATAAAATTTTGGGGCCAGCTTATGACGCCCTTTCAGCTTTAGGGAGGATTGTTTGTATGGCTGTAGACGAAGAAAAACCATATCCCCAACTTGAAATGAGCGCTCAGAACGGTGTTGATCTGCTTGCTGTTTCATCCAATTACGGGCCATGTGAAGATTATCCTGTAAGGTACGAAGAATCTGATCCCTGCTGCGGAGAACTATGTCAACTGCCTGGACTGGTGAGCTGTTGGGAGTGTAGGGAAGGAGCACTGGAGGTGCCTGACCATAGACTGCTTCATATGGAGTCATTTTAGAGGCAGTGTGGTAAGAGGTATTGTACCACCATTCAGCTAAAGGGAGCCACTTGGCCCACTGATGTTGCTGCTCGGAAGTGAAGCAACGAAGATAAGTTTCCAAGCATTTATTGACAATTTCAGTTTGACCATCAGTTTGTGGGTGATAGCCCGAACTCATCTTCAGTTTGGTGCCAGTTTTCTGAAACAGTTCAGTCCAAAAATGACTGGTAAAAGTTGCATCACGATCAGAGACAATGGAAGAAGGGAGTCCATGAAGACGAAATATCTGGTCCATGAAGATTTGTGCAACAGAGGAGGCAGTATAGGGGTGGCTGAGGGCACAAAAATGACTATATTTCGAGAGACAATCAACCACAACCAAGATCACTGTCTTGCCACCGGATTTAGGAAGCCCTTCAATGAAATCCATAGAAATATCAGTCCAAATCCGTGTAGGGATGGGCAATGGTTCGAGCAAGCCAGGAAGGTGGGTCGTTTCACCCTTGTGGCGTTGGCAAGTATCACATTCAGCCACCATCTGTTGAATCGTCTGTTTCATCCCTTTCCAAAAAAAGTTTCTCCTTGCTCGCTCATAAGTTTTGAGGAAGCCTGAGTGCCCTGCTGAAGGAGAAGCATGGAGTTCATAAAAACTAGCCTGATGTAGAGCTGAGTTCTGAGGAAGCACTAGCCGACCCTTGTATCGAAGAGAAGCACCATCCCAAGAGTAATGTGGTATAGCAGAAGGATTATTGGCTAGCTGGTGAATGATTTGAGATAAAGAAGAGTCACTGTCATAGCCCTGCTGAACAGACGCTAACCAATTGGGAATGGGCATAGAAATAGCGAAAAGGGAAGCTTGATTATCAAATGTGCGAGAAAGAGCATCTGCCACAATATTCTCCTTACCCTTCTTGTAGCTGATCTCATAATCATACCCCATGAGTTTGCTGACCCATTTCTGTTGTGTAGGAGAGGATACCCATTGTTCCAGGAAGTATTTCAGACTTTGGTGATCAGTTCTGATGCAAAATTGACTCCCTAAAAGGTATGGCCGCCACTTCTGTACAGCATGCAAAATAGCCATCATTTCTTTTTCATAAGTAGAGAGGGCTAGATTCTTACCAGAGAGGGCTTTGCTAGTGAACGCAATAGGATGGTCATCTTGCAGGAGAACAGCACCCAATCCATTGCCGCAAGCATTACTCTCAATAGTGAAGGGTTTGGAAAAATCTGGCATCGCGAGAACAGGTGTACTGCACATAGCCTGTTTCAGTTGTTCAAATGCAGTCTCAGCAACAGGGGTCCAGGAGAAGGCATCCTTTTTTAACAGAGCTGTCAATGGTGCTGCAATTTTCCCGTAATCTTTGACAAACTTGCGGTAGTAGCCAGTCAACCCCAAAAAACCCCGAAGGCTCTTGAGAGTTTTAGGATGCGGCCAAGTTTTCATGGCATCTATTTTTGTAGGATCCACCCGCACTCCATGGTGTGCAACAATATGCCCGAGATACTCCACTTCCTCCTGGCCAAACACACATTTAGATAGTTTTGCACAGAGTTGATGATCAGAGAGAAGTTGCAAGACAAGCTCTAGATGATGGAGATGCTCAGCCCAAGTTTTGCTATATATGAGGATATCATCAAAGAAGACTAGAATGAATTTCCGGAGGTATGGTCGAAATATGTTATTCATCACTGCCTGAAATGTTGAAGGAGCATTCGTGAGGCCGAAGGGCATGACTAAAAATTCATAGTGACCATCATGTGTGCGGAAGGCAGTTTTAGGTATATCCTCCTCATGAACCCGAATTTGATGATACCCAGAACGAAGATCTAATTTGGAGAAAAAATGAGCCCCATGAAGTTCATCAAGAAGTTCATCAACAACTGGAATGGGAAACTTGTCCTTTATAGTGAGATGATTAAGTGCTCGAAAATCAATGCAGAGTCGCCATGACCCATCTTTTTTGCGAACAAGCAGAACTGGAGAAGAAAAGGAACTGGTACTAGGGCGAATAATACCTTGCTTCAGTAAGTCATGGACAAGTATCTCGATTTCGGTCTTCTGATGAAATGGGTAGCGGTAGGGCCTGATGTTGGGCGGAACACTGCCAGGAAGGAGCTGAATACGGTGGTCCTCTGGACGAGAAGGAGGTAATCCCATAGGTTCAGCAAATATACCAGAATACTTGTCCAAAATGTGTTGGAGATCGGCAGGAGTGCTAGAAACTGCTGATGGCTGCATCTGAATGGAATGGAGCTGAGCGATGACACCATGTGAATTCTTCTTAAGAAGTTTTTCCATACGGTGTGAACTGATGATGCTGAGAGACCCTGGTTGTAAGCCTTTCAAAGTGTGTTGGTGCCCCTCGGCTGAAAACTGCATCCAAAGTTCAGCAAAATCCCAGAGAATGGGGCCAAGAGTGCGTAACCATTGGGCACCCAAAACCACATCACAGCCACCTAAGGGTAAGGCAAACATGTCAGAGCGCATGTTATAATCTCCAATAGAGAGACGCACATTGCGACATTTTCCTTTACAAGGTAAAGTGCCCCCATTGGCAATCATGACTTCAAAGCTAGAGCAGGGATGGATAAAGCAATCAGCCTGTTTGGCTATTCGTGGATCAATGAAGTTATGAGTGCTACCAGAATCAATGAGTATAGTAAGAGGGATCTTCTTGAAGAAACCCTGGACCCGCATGGTTTGTGGAGTAGTGACTCCTGCCAAAGCATGGACAGATATCTCTGGTGGAGCTTCTGGTGAAGGAGGTTCAGGCTGGTGAGGCTCAACCTCATCATCCACTATTTCCTGAGCATCTACATATTCTTCCAGTTCTGGTGGAGAATCCACATCCAAGAGATAGAGCTTTTGCTGAACACATCTATGGCCCCGAGACCATTTCTCATCACAATTATAACAAAGCCCTTTGTCTTGCCTGACTCGCATCTCTGTTTCAGACAAGTGCTTGATCGGAGTAGTTCTGGTAGCTGGTATGACTGGAGGGTTGTGAGAACCTGTATTTCTGAATGGAACAAAATTAGATCTGGAGCGTTGTAGAGCACTAATCTTGTCTTCCGCTAACTTAGCCAACCCAAGGGCTTCCATCATTGTAGTAGGTCGAAACATTTTGACTTCTGAGCGAAGTGCATCCTTCAGACCACTGACAAAACAACTACGGAAGAATTCATCAGACAAGCCTCTGTGTGATTAGCTAATTTTTCAAACTCTGTCTGGTATTCTCTTACAGTGCCTGTTTGACGCAGTTTAGTGAGTGCTCCTGTGAAATCATCAAAGGAACTAGGGCCAAAGCGCTCCAAAATGAGGGTGCACAATTCGCTCCACGTTGGGCCTACATTAGCCTTGATGTACCAACGGAACCATTGAAGAGCTTCATGTTCCAAATGAAAAGATGCAAGGGGGACTTTGTTGTTATCCAAAGTATTATGCAAGCTGAAATACTGCTCTGCCCTATAGATCCATCCAGTCGGATCAGAACCATCGAAGCGTGGAAAATCAAGCTTTGGTCCACGGAAATTGCCAGAAGAGGACCCAGTATCTCCTGAATGGTTTCGGCTCATGGCTGACTGCTGAAAGTTAAGACCCAGAATTTTGTCGTCCAGATCTTGAAGTTTGGTTTTGAGGGATGCAATTTCCTCTTCCATGATTTTTGCTCCTGTACGCGTAACAACCATAAAACAAGGTTTTTTTTTTTTTTTTTTTTTTTTTTTGGAATGGGTAGAAGATGAGAAACAAAAACTTTTTTAGTTACGGCAAACTTGGATTTGGGTAAAACTCATATAGGAAATGGGTGTTCGACGGGTGGTGGGAGACTACCTGGGGACAAGGGAAAAAGAAAAATGAGGGTTTCAAGGGTAGGGAGGCGAAATGAGGCGAACAGTCCAAGAGGGATAAGGGAGCAAAATGAGGAATCGAATCTTGTGGCTCAGTTTGGTGGCGATTGGATGAGAGGTGAAAAAGATAGGGCAAACCCTAAAATTAGATAAATGAGGGATTTAGGGCTTTGATATGTAAAATTTGGGGTTGGGTTGCCAAGGAAGGAAGTATGCGAAATGATATTGCAGACGTTCTGCGGAAGTATGAGCAGAAACAGAAAGCAAACAAGGAAGCTACGACTAAAAAATAGAAAAAATTTTACTCTTATTTTTATTTTATTTTTTTATTTTTTTATTTTTTTATTTTTTTAAACAGTCGACTTAGAAAAATTCACTCACAGACAGAACAACTGAAAAGAGTTATTGCAATAACAAGAGATATTAGAAGTGAGAGGAACCTGAAGGCCACGACAGAAAAAAAAAATTTGATGTAATTTCCACCCAGCGAGCCCAAGAGAGTGCTCTGATACCAGATGTGAAGAACCTCCTTATAGCAATATCGTGAGAATGCTCGAAATAACAGAATACCAAGTGATAGCAGAACTCAGAATGAATCTACTGATCGCAGGCCACTTCGAGGGGGTAACCTCCTTTGAGCAAGCTCAATACAATAAATTCGTCCGTACCCATCAAGGGCCTCAACCTATTCTTATATACTGGGTACGATCTAGAAAAGTAATACTACCTATGCATGTGGGATAATAAAATATACTCACGGGACGACTTACAAAGCATATGTGTCCAACAACACTACTCTAACAAAATAAACAGAAGGAACACACAGGTTCCTAACAATAATTGTCATCTCTAATCTTGATCTACTTGGACACCCTTCAAGTAATCAGTCTATACTTCACTTCAACAATCAAGCCTTTTTCTCAAAATCAGTTATCAATAACAATATCAAAATTGTAAGTTTCTCCTTTAGCTTTGCAAGCACACTCTTGTGCATTTCTGATCAAGATTTCCTTTTATATGAACTCACTCATACAAACTGGTTGGTCTCAACTAGGCTTAACTAGAAACGTCACCAAAAGTTCAGTTTAGTATCCATTTAAACAAGCAATTTGGGCTTTCCCATTTTCTACATCTACCATAGATCTTAGAGTTTCTGATCAGCTTCAATTCAATTCATTGTATCTGTATAACTTCTTGATCATCCTCTAGAAACTTCTCTAGAATCCTTCTGTTAGGTATTTTCCTAATAACCACCTTGAATTTAATGATCCAACTCATCAATCTAATCCTCAACACATTTTACATCTCCCAAGAAATTAATTGAGTCAACTTCATCTTATAATAACTTTGAATTTGATCTATTACTTTCAGTTGACAATCACTAAATTTTGATACATGATCATCACTCAAATAGTCAGTTGTTGTTTAAGATTTTTGGCTTAGGATCAACTAACTTTCTCGATCGATGCTAATGCTCAATCAACATTGAATTTTATTGGCACTAACTATGGCTTGGTTAACACTAGCATTCCTCGACACTCCTTAGTAATTTACTCTTTTTCTCGACATGTCCTATCTTTCTTGACATAAAAAATTTATTTTCTTTATCAAAGTCTATCTAATTAGATATCCATTGTAACTTCCTTTTCATAACTTCAATCTTTCCTCTAGGCGCTATAGTTATGAGTAACTCTTAAATCCTCTTCATCAATCAACTAGATATGACATTTAGATTAGGTAGAAATATGTCTCATCCATAGATTTCACATCAATGGTAAAACAACATTTTTTTCAATTGTAAGTTTCCAATAACTTTCACATTGAATTCTTTTCATTTCTTATCGATTATATATTTTCTTGTAGTTGTAAAATTTATAGCTTGATAATATCATACTCATGATCTATCATCACAATCTTCCATACTTGGTCCATAGCCATATACAACACAATATTCAATCTACTAAATTCATAGAAATTTTGAGCAATGACTCACTAAAAAATTGATGAGTGGATCAAAAATCCTTTTAATCGATAGACCAAATCCATTCCACTTGGCTCATGTATTCACCTCAATTTCTCCTCAGTTCAAGAATCACATGATTTTCTTCTTATCTAGGGTTGGATAACTTGTAACCCTATGTATCAATTTCTTCGTGATATCTACTAGTCCATTATGCAACCAGTACTTCATATCATGAATTCTTCTCAAGACAAATTTGATGCATTTGATAATGAAATTTCTCATAAATTTTAGGTCTCAAGTTAACCCTTTCCTCCAAATAATTTTAAAATTGTCCTTCAAAATTCCTTCATTACATAGATTATCATAAGCTTCCCTAATTTCATAATCTACCACTTCTCTAATTTCACACATATAACTTCTAACTATTCAAAATATAAAAGGAGTAACTAAGAGGGGAAGGATGGATCAGTTACTACAAAATTAAATCCTAGATCCCTTAGATGTTATCACAAAATAAAACTCTAAAAATTGAACTCTGTTGAAGCTCAGTAAATACTCTAAAAATGTTGTAACTTGGTAAATATTTAGATTGCTTGGCAAACACTTGACATGAAAATCTTAAGATGTTATTTTTGATTACTTATTACTTTAACTTAGTTGCAAGCACATAAAGAAATAGCATGAACACATTTGACACAAAAATTTAATGTGGAAACCCAATTTGGGAAAAACCACCAATTGCAACTAGTTACTAATTTTCACTCTTCTAAAGTGAGCCTTGTTAGGAGCCAACCCTGTTAAAGGTTACAAAACACACTGTTAAGTGTGACCATGTTAGAGGATTTACAAATAATTGTTAAGCCAACTTTGTTAAAAGATTTAGATCACTACTACAATGGTTAGAGAGTAACAATGACATGACTTGATTTGGATGCCACTGAATTACTAATTATAGATCTCAATTATGGCTTTTATGCTTGATCCTTCCTAATTAAACATATCTTTTGAGTATCTCAAGGATCTTCTACTTATCCTTCTAATTTTCTTCCTCTTAGTATCTTCAAATCTTTATTTTGTCTTTCATGCATACATACATTTCACCGCAACTTGATCTTTTACTTGTATATTCATTTTGTCAACATAGCTCAAATATAACTTAGAATAACTAATATTCATCTTCTTAGTTAGCTAGAACCAAAAAATAAATCATTTGAACTCAGTTTGGTAGACACTAACTCAAGAACAATGTTCTTGTGTTAACCAAGTAAACTTGATCAGTAATACATATTTGTATAGTTCCTTTGGCAACCTAATGAGCTTGGCCAATACTAGTTCAATCCAACATTCCTTCATTACCCGAGTGAGCTCGGTTAACACTCAAAATTCCATTGACACCTGAGTGAACTTGGTAGATACTACCTTATGAACTAAACCAATAGCCATAGAAAACTATCTTCAATACCCCAGTGAGCTTGGCATATATTGATTGATAATGATATGACATTTTATGTAACATCAAAGACAATACAAAATTAATCAATTGTTTCAATAATCTCCCTCTTTGGCATTGATGGCAAGACAACATGCCATAATATAATGAAATTTTAGAGCAAGAATAAAGTAAGGAACATATCCTTAGTTTCATTCTAATTGTCATCCATGAGAACTCCCTCTATTAGTGTGAACTCTTTCTGTCTCTAGATTCTCTCTTTGTCAGAAAGCTTCTATCTACTAGAACTTCTGCCAAGTTCATTCTCCCTTATTGACAATTCTTTCTATGATAGAAAACTTCTTACTCTTTACAACAAAAATTTCTATGAGATATGATAGTAAACCTCTCCCTCTTTGACATCTCACTCCAAAGATAATGTTCAATTAATATCAATGTACCTCAAGTAATGATTCATTTGCAATATGCTATTATCAATATTGCACCAATTGATTAATCTTCAATAATAGTGGGTTTTAGATAGGGGAATGACCCCTCGCTTACCTCTTAGATACAAAAATGAATCCTTAGGTAATAGCTTCGTAAAAATGTCTCCAATTTATTCTTTTTTATTTACATATTCCAATCTAACTTCTTAATCTTGCACCAATTCTCTTAAGAAATTATGTTTTATAGCAATATGGTTTGTTTTGGTATGCATCACTAGATTCTTTGATATATTGATTGCACTAGTTGTATCACAGTATATAACTATCAGATCCTTGATCTCTATCTTCATACCTATCATCAGTTGTTTGAATCAAATAATATTAGAACAATTGACTATTTTTGCCACACATTTTGCCTTTGCTATGGATTGAGAGATACAATTTTGTGTCTTTCTTGTCCAAGACACTATTCTTTTACTAAGAAAGAATGGTCCACCACTAGTGCTTTTTCTGTCATTAATACTTCCTACCCAGTTAGCATCTATGAATACTTTTAAGTCCAAATTGCTTCCTATTTCATACCATAACCCATATTCTTTAGTACCTTTTAGATATCTCATGATTATTTTAACTACCATCATGTGATTTTCTTTTGGATTTGTTGAGAATCTTGCCACCATACTAACTGCTAATTCAATATTAAGCCTTGTGTGTACTAATTACTACAATTTTTCAATCATTGATTTGTAAGTGGTTTGATCTATGTCTTTGGAATCATCATAGTTAAAAAGCTAATGTTGACTAGACATAAGGGTTCCAACTGGTCTTGATTCTTCCATTTCAAATTTCTTTAGCATCTCCTTGACATATTTAGATTGAGTAATATAAATACCATCTTTCTTCTATTGCTTCTATAATCCAACCAAGAATTTTATTTCTCCAAACATAGACATCTCAAATTCCTTACTCTTTTATTCTTAAAATGCCTTGCACAAAGTCATCATTTCCTATGAATAAATTATCATCAAGAAATATTTTTGCCAACACAGTCTTCTTGTCTAGTCCTTCCTTGATGTATAGACTACTATAATCATCTGTTCTTTGAAAACCAATTTGTATCAAGTAGTTATCAATTATTTCGTACCAAGCTCTAGGAGCTTTCTTGAGACCATATAATGCCTTGTGTCATTTATAGACTATGTTCTTTTTGCTTGGATCTATAAAACCTTTGGGCTATTCAATGCAGACTTCCTCATCTAGAATTCCATTCAAAATGCAAATTTTACATCCATTTGATAAACTTTAAATCCTCTATGAGCCACATAAGCTAGTAAATTCTTAACACCTTCTAATCTTGCAATAGGAGAAATTTTTTCACCATAATCAATACCTTCTTCTTGAGAATAGCCTTTACATACCAACCTTGCTTTGTTTCTGAAAACTTTTCCATCTTCATTCAGCATGATTTTGAATACCCACTTTGTGTCAATTACATTTTTATCCTTGGGTCTATGAACAAGAGTCCAAGTTTTTTTTTCTCTATCTATTTTATTTCTTCATTCATTACTTTAATCCAACTTTCATTAAACAATGCATCTTTAACATTTATAGGTTCAAATTCAGCAAGTAAAGATGTACCTTTCAATTTGCTTCTTTTTATTGTTTCATCTGATTTGTCTCCAATGATTTGTTTAGGTGCATGATGCCTTCTGACATATCTTGATAATATGAGTTCTTTGGATTTGGAATGAGTTTCATTGATTTCATCATGAATTTTAGTATTAAGCTCAGGTCCCATTGTATGTGACTCAGGTCCATCAGACTTGGTTTTCTCTAGCTCGGTAGCCTCTAACTCAGGTCCTTTAGACTGTGACCTAGGTTGCACATTTTGCAACTCAATAGTTTTTGGAGATTTTTTAAACTTTCAGATAGATTTTCCATGGTATTAGGTTCATAGAAAAAAATATTCTATAATCCTCGGGCCATTTGCCACTTTCTCCTTCACTCTTTTCTGCTAACATGTCAATTCTCACACGTGCATTTTCTATGATTTTATGAGTAGAAAAATTCAAACACTTTTATGCTTTACTTATGCATGAGTATCCTAAGAATATTCCTTCATCATCTTTGAATCAAATTTTCCTTTTCTAGATTCTTTCAAGATATAACATTTGCTACCAAATACTTTCAAGTAACTTACATTACTTTTGTAGCCATACCATAGCTCATAAGGAGTTTGATTTAAGTCTTTCTTTAGTTGTAGTATTGATTTATTCCTACTAGTAATTCATTGCAACATTCTTTTCTATCATTAATTTTCTTGCACAATCTATGATGAATGTATTCCTTCTTTTAGCTATACCATTTTGTTGAGGTGTACCAGGAGCTGGTACTTGTCTTTTAATTCCCTTTTCTATGTAGAATCCATTGAATTTGTTGGAGATCAATTCACCACCTCTATCTGATCTTAAACATTTTAACTTCTTTCTATATTCTTTTCTACTCTTGCTAAATACCACTTGAATTTTTGAAAAGCTTTATATTTTTATTTTAGATATATTACGGTCATCATTCTAGAATAGTCATCAACAAAAAAAAATGAAAAACTTTCTCTATTGTAACTCTGTATTCCAATAGGACCACATAAGTTGATATGTGCAATTTGTAATACTTCTTCTAAATGATAGTTCTTTCTTTTGAGACTAGTGTTTCCCATCTTACCAATGTGAAATTTTTGCATAGACCCACATCAGGTTTCTTCAAGCTAGGAATACCTCTTACTCTTTTATGTTTGATCATCTTAACTAGATTACCAAAGTTTATATGTCATAATCTTTTGTGACATAACCATTTTTCTTCTACTTGAGCAATAAAACATGAACTTTCATTGAGATCAAGATAAAATAGGTTACATTTTGTTTGCTTGCCAGATCCATCCAAATTTCCTTTTCCATGCAACAGTTTTCCCTCTCTATCCATAAATTCTACCTTGAATTGAATGTTATTCAATTGTGCCAATCTCAATAGATTATACTTTATTCCTTCAACCCAATAAATATTATCACATATAATTTCATTGGTCAAAGAGATACATCCTCTTCCTTTTATGCAACAAGGTTCATTATTTCCAAATCTCACACTACCACCATCATAATATTCCATGTGCTCAAATTTTGTTTTATCTCTAGTCATATGATTAGAGAAGCCACTATTAATAATCAAAGTATCATTTTTCCTAGCATGAGAGATAAGTTCCATCTTATCTCTTTAATTATTAGATTCATCTTTTACAACAATATATACCATTTCATCTTCACTATTATCAGAATCTTTAGCCATAAAATAAGATTTATTACCTTTATCCTTGTAGTTCTTGAATTTCTTCTTTCCTTTGTACTTATTGATTTTCTTCTCATCCTTGTTTTCTCTTTTTGGACACCTAGCAACAATGTAACCAATGTATTCACAAGAAAAATATAGTGCCTTTGTACTTTCCTCTAGCTTTCAAATATTTCTTTACAAGTAGGGCTTCAACAACTTCAAGATCACTGTCAAAACTTTCTTCTATTTCTTCTTCACTTTCTAATTGATTGGGTTTGATTTTTTATTCCTTTTCTTGAGTGAGATTTTTGCTTCAAGTGCAAACTCAATACCTTTAGAAGTAGGAACATAGTTAACATAGTTATCCAACTCAAAAGCTATCAATCTTCCAACTAAATCATCTAAAGATATTTTGTTGTTTGGATCACATCTCATTTATTGAATAGAACACGCCCTAATTGCATAGATAGGAAGAAGAGTTTTGAGTACCTTTCTCACAATTTTTTTGTCATCAATATCTCCTCCAGATGCTTTGATTGCACTCACACTTGCTTTGATACTTTTTACATATTTTGCAATATTTTCATATTCTCTCGTTTTCATGGTCAAAATGACCTCTGAGACTTTCTTCTTTAGATTTTCTTACATTTTCATCTCCTCCATAATTGAATTTTCGTTTGATCCACATTTCATGAGCTATTTTGCAATCTTTTACTTCATTAAATTTAGCATAACTAAGAGCAGATGCAATATCAATAATCATGATGTTATGATTTTTATTTTCAGTAAGGTCTTCAACTGATAATGTTCCAAAAGGAGTCTTGTATATAGTACCAATATACTTACAACTTGAATCATAGATAGTTGCCATATGTAATCTCATAAGTCCTTGCCATGCTAGAAAGTTGTCTTGGTTCAACTTGGGAATCTCTTTTTTGTAAGACATCCTTATCTTAGCTTACGTCCTTGAAACCTTCTCTACAAGCACCAAAAGCTTTGATACCAATTGTTGGAAATATAAGAGTAACTAAGAGGGGAGGGGTGAATCAATCATTGAAAAAATAAATCCTAGATTTCTTAGATGTTAGTACAAAATTGAACTATGAAAATTGAACTCTATTGAAGCTCAGTAAACACACTAAAAATGTTGTAACTCGGTAAAATTTAGATTTCTTGGTAGACACTTAACATGAAAATATTAAGATGTTATTTTTGATTACTTATTATTTTAACATAGTTTCAAGCACATAAATAAATAGCATGAACACATTTGACACCAAGATTTAATGTGGAAATCCAATTTGGGAAAAACCACCAATTGCAACTAGTTATTGTTTTTCACTCTTCTAAAGTGAGCCTTATTAAGAGCCAACCATATTAAAGGTTACAAAACACATTGTTATGTGTGACCCTATTAGAGGATTTAATCACCCTATTAGGAGTGGCCTTATTAGAGGTATTTAGAAAATTCAATAGAACTATCACCTTGTTAGTGGATTTACAAATTGTTGTTAAGCCAACTCTATTAAGAGATTTAGATCACTGCTACAATGGTTAGAGAGTAACAATGACATGACTTGATTTGGATGTAACTAAATTATTGATTACATATATCAATCTTGGCTTGTATACTTGACTCTTCTTGATAGAATATATATTTTTAGCATCTCAAGGATATTCTACTTATCCTTCTGATTCACTTCCTCTTAGCATCGTCAAATCTTCATTTTGTCTTTATGCATACATGTTTTTCACCCTCAACTTGATCTTTTACTTATATCATTCATTTTATCAAGTTGACTCAAATACAACTTAGAATAACTAATATTCATCTTCTTAGTCAGCTAGAACCAATAGATAAATCAATTAAACTCAATATGTCAAAACAAGAAAGTTCTTTATTAGTTGACCCTACTCGATAGACAGTAACTACGAAATAATTTTCCTGTGTTAACTGAGTGAATGTTGGAAGATTGAGGAGATTGTTAGAATATTGGTTGGAAGAATGAATGTTGATGATATTCCTAAGGGGGAGTACTACTATGATGATATGTTACATTCGTGACTGAGTTTCTCATTGATGTCAACATAGAATGTTTTATGTCTACATAGAAGTTTTCTATGGCATCTGACAAAAGAACAATAGAAAGATCAAGTTGGTACGGATGGCTAGTTGAGCATGATAACTAGTTGAGGTTATGGGAGATACTCATAAGTATCTAGTATATTTAGTTAACGTCAAAAGAATAAAGGATAGGTGCAGAAGAAGTTTTGTGAGTTTTGGCGATGTATGTTTTGAGATAGAGTTTATAGAGGCATGTTAGGGTAAACTTATTAAATCTCTTACCAGAGTTGATATCTTTAGGATCAAGGTTTAGGACATTGAGAAGACATGTTTAAAAATACATGGCTAACATTTCTCATTATAATATTTCATATATAAAAAATTATTCATGTTGCAAGGTGGAAGATTAAGGTTATTACTAAGTGTAAAGTGTTCTTAATGTGGTTCTATAATAATTAATTGAGAAGGTCTAATAGTCAACTCAAGGAATTGTTTTCTGGACAAAGTATAAAGGAAGGACATTTTTCTTTATCATGATATGGTGAGAATGTTATGTGTAAATGTTTGATAAATAGTAGAGAGTGTGGAATGTGAAGTTGAGTAGAGCAGTGCAAAAGTGAAGGAAATTTTATTACAAAGGCTTTGTTGAGTGATATGAGGTTCATGACCTAGTCTACAAGGTCTAATAGTGATTGGTATAGTTGATAGGACAAAGGAAAGGATAGAGGAAAGAAGAAGATAACATTAAATTACTTTTTTGAGTAGTGAACTCTTCTTGTAGTTGAAATTGCATGTTTGTACAATGGGCTCTTCTTGCATACATTATACCACAACTCCTAGTAGGGTTGGAATCTCCTAATAGGAATTCAAAGTTTCTAAACAAGGGTTCATTGTACTAAATTTTGGAATAGACTCATAATAGGGTCCATCCTCTAACAAGGAATATTTATATTAGTACATCATCTTGTAAGAATCATTCCCACTGGGTTTTTCCCTCTGATCAAGGGTTTCCCTAGTCAACATATCTAGTGTAATTGTCTATGTGCATCTTTATATGGTTGTTGTTTTCTTTAGTTGAGTGCTTAAGTTTGTTTAAAGAAGATAAATATTTTAATTGTTGGATAACTAATTCACACCCCCACCCCCGATCCGCCCCCCCCCCCCCCTCAGTTATCTTGGTGGACTATTGTTTCTATCAATTGGTATAAGAGCCTCAAGTCCTTGAAGAAAAAAATTAACGACTTTGGGAGATCCATGCAAAACATGTTCAGGAAAGATAGTCTAAAGTTTCATGGAATAAACCATGATAGCTAGAAAGAAAAGATGAAGACACATTTGTTGTGTATAGGTGCGAGATATTGGATCTTGAAAAAAATAGTGAAGACAATCATTGAAGAAAACAATTTGAAAACTTGCACTGAGGTAGAAAGAGATCTTTTAATGTGTGACATGAGAGTTAGAAAAGTACAATTGACTACACTGCCTAAAATTTAGTACAATCAAGTAAAATCACTTGGTACATCACATTTGATTTGGAAAAATTTCAAAAATAGTTTTTAAGGTGATGCATACTCTAAAAATTTGAGGCTACAAAGCTAGATTTGTGCATTTCAAGATGCTAAAATGATGGAAGATTAATCTATAAGAACATATATAGGTAGGATATCAAAAATTAGTACAAGTATTAAATGTCAAGGAGGAACCAAAGAAGATGATGAGGTTATATGGAAGATATTAAAGACTCTAACACCACCATTCAAGTCAATAGTTTAGATAATATAGTTGTTGATATCATATACCAAAGATTTTACAAAGGAAACATTTCTTAGAAGACTTGAAGCAATTTAGAATGAGCTTAGACAATTTGAAAAATTGACTGGAACAAAAACATGTTTCAATGTCTTGAATATTTGACCTAACTTATCAAGGGGCACAAGTGCTAGAGGAGATTTTGGTAGCAGTACTAGATCTGAGGAAGATGGAAAGATTGAAGGAGGAGTAGCCTTTCCAGTAAGAAGAGAAAAAGGAGGTAAGAAAAAAATTAAATTTTGGACTGGTGATGAATATGGTCATTATGCATCTAAGTATCCTAAAAGGGAGAAAATTATAAATGAAATCATAAGCCTAGAAAAGATAGAGATTGTTTGTATGCAAATGAAGATAATGATTCTTATGAACAAGCATTAACTTCTAGTCATGATGAAATTGGATTTGTGGCAATTAAAGAAGAAAATCCAGAGAAGGTAGCTTTGGTATCACAGGTTAGAAGAAATCTAATTGGATAATTGATAGTGGAAATTCACATCATATGACTAGTGATATGAACAATTTTGTTGACTTCAAAAGTCGGGATGGAGGAATTGTCAGAGTTGGAAACAATGTAGCATGCCAAGTTAAAGGTATTAGATCTATAACTCTTGATGGTAAAACTAATATTAAGGATGTATACATTGTTGATGGTTTAAAGCACAATCTTTTGAGTGTTGGAAAACTAGTAGGAAAAGGTTATCAGTTGTAGTTCATAGAAAAGACATGCATGATCAGAGATAAAGATGGAAAGGTAATTGGTATAGGAACTTTATCTAGAGGTAATGTATTTTAGTAGAGTCCTATTGAAAAGACATGTTTGGTTGCATAGGTAGATGATAGTTGGTTATGGTATAAGAAATTTTTTTATATAAACTTTGATAGTATTCTGAGGACTAGTAAAATGTTTTTTGTTACAGATTTTCTGAAGATTCTAAAGCCTACTAACACAATTTGTAGGGAATGTGTTTTGGAAAAGCATAACATAACTTCTTTTTTGAGCAAGAAGTTTTGCTACTATAGCAAAGTTGGAGATTGTACACACAGATCTTAGTGGTCCTAAATAGACTAGAGGATTCTATGGTGAAAGGTATTTTATGATTCTATTTGATGATATATATAGCATGATGTTGTTTGAATTTCTTAAAGAGAAATCTAAGGCATTTGACAAGTTTAAGATATTCAAAAATAGACTTGAGAATTAATTTGATATGAAGATTAAATGTTTGAGATCAAATAGAGGAGGAGAATTCACTTCAAATGAATTTAACATGTTTTGTGAAGAAAATGAAATTAAAAGATAGTTATCAACGCCAAGAACCCTTGAATAGAATGGCATTGCAGAGAGAGGGAACAAGTCTATTACAGAAGCTGCAAGAGCTATGTTAGTAGAGAATTATGTATCCAAGACATTTTAGAGAGAAGTAGTGAATACATCAATTTACACTATGAACATATTACAAGTCAAGAAAGACACAAACAAGACACCTTCTGAAGTATGGTTTGGTCACTCACCTATAGTTAAGTATTTTAGAATATTTGGAAATAAGTTTTACATAAATAGAGATGATGACATTGGTAAGTTTGATGCTAGAAGTGATGAAGGTATGTTTCTTGGTTATTCATTGAAAAACAAAGCTTATATATGTTATAATCAGAGAACTAAGACTATTATGGAAAGTGAGAAAGTGAGAATTGATGAAAAATTTAGAATACAAGAGAGAATAGTTGATTATAATTTAGATGATGATGTTATTACTAAGCCAAGGAATGATGAGGTATTTTTTGATACTAACAATTGTTTTTAGAATGAAGGAGAGCCAAGGTAGGAACAAAGCTCAGAACCTTCAATAGAATTAAGAGTTGAGATAACAACTCCTACTTTAGTTATGCAGGAGCATCCAGAGGTATAAGGGCAATCCTGTGTCACCCAAAAAAAAATATACCTAGACATAGTTTCTATTTCATGTGTTTTCATTTTTGGATACCCATTTGGGTCAAATAAAGGTTCCAACTCTCATAGTTCCACTATTAGTGTTCTGAGTTAGAGTTTTTAAGCATCTTGGGATATGTGTAATTGACAAAAAATAGGTCTATGTAATTGAACCATTATTATGGTAATTTAGAAGGTGTAAATTTGAGGGATGATTAAAATTTTAATTTAGAGCATTCCAAAAAAAAAATCAAGTCTAAAGGTTGCACGATTTGAAAGTTATCGTAGTTTTTCAGTTTCTAGAGACCTCCTAAGAATGCTTCAAAGTTAGGTTTGAGGTACTAAATGACCTCATACAGGCTTGAAAAATAGGGGATGAGAAAATCTTGTCCAGAGGGCTATAGAGCACTCCAAGAGCTTT
Organism: Cupressus sempervirens; assembly: GCA_028749045.1. Classification (NCBI taxonomy): domain Eukaryota; kingdom Viridiplantae; phylum Streptophyta; class Pinopsida; order Cupressales; family Cupressaceae; genus Cupressus; species Cupressus sempervirens. The sequence goes on along the minus strand of CM053788.1, from coordinate 530,099,137 downwards.
CTAGAAATGTAAACAGTTTGTCAATCAAAGCTACGGTTCAAAAGTTATGCCTCCCGAAAGTTTGACTACCATTTTTGGATTCTTCTAATTTTGCACTGACTTCTAAAGCAACTTCTGGGGCCTTCCATTTTGGTAGTGGATGCCAACTAGCACTTTCTAGAATGTATTCCTAATCCTTAACCCTTTAGGGTCTATTTAAGAACATTTCTAGCATTGTAAAAGGTAGTTTAGAGTGGAGTTTGAGAGAAGGTACTAGAAGAAGAAATTATCTCTAGATTTATACTATTGTAAGCCCATAGCGTAGGTTTTGGAGACTATTCTCTCTGCACTGAGTGTATTAGCATATTTTCATAGTTAATAAAATTTTCTCTTTCCTATTGTGTCCATTCTATACTTGAGTTGTGTCCCCATCAAGTGGTATCAAAGCAGGTTTTTCCTGAGTGTGTAGATAGAGCGCCAACTGTGAGGTAGTTTGCACCAGGGCTGTTTGGTTTTGGGTTTGAGTTAAGAAGATGCATCCATTAAGAGAGTGTGGTGGAAGGGTCAGAGCTATTAATCCTAAGGAGGTCAGGTTCAATCATTGTAGGAGGAGCTCAAAAGAGGAATAAATGTTGCTGCAGGTGACAAAAGTGAGGATGACAATGAAGAAGAAGAAATTGGACTGGAAGGGGAAGTTGAAGGGGATGTTCTAAATTAGGTAGAGGAGAGGCTTTTTAGGGCCATTAATAAGTTTAGAAAAAGATCTACAATTGATGTGGGTGTATTTTCAAGAAATCTAAAATCGGATGAGTTGATCAACTAGATCAATGAACTGGAGGAGTACTTTGAGTATGAGGATATCAGGGATCCAAATAGGGTTAAGTTTGCAAAGGCCAAACTAAAAGGCCATGCCAAAATTTGGTGGCAAGAGGTTCAATTGGAAAGAAATAGAAGAGGAAAGGAAAAGATCACAAGGTGGGATCGCATGGTGGACAAACTAAAGAAGCAATTCATTCCTATTGACTAAAAGCTTGATTTGTTTAAGAAGATGCATGGGTTAAAGCGAGTAAGAAAATTAGTCTAGGAATATATAGAGGAGTTTTATCAACTTCTGATTAGAGTAGGGTATGCAAAAGCAAATAAGGAGGAGGTTTCTCATTATATCAATGGGTTGTGACCTAGCATCTAGGAGAAATTAAGGCTAGTAAGAATGACTAGTGTTGAAGAGGCATACCAATTTGCCTTGCTAGTTGAAGAGAAGCTAAATAAAAAGTTTGAAGGGAGACAAAGAGGGTGTGGTCAAGGAGGATGGAGTAGTGGTAGGTCATCTAGAGGCCAAAATAAGACCCAAAAGAAAAATAAAGATGTGGGTACTAGTAGCAACCAAAGGAACAAAGGTTTCAACTGCTCCCATGATCAAGACTTTGGAGATCAGAGAGGAAGAGGTAGAGGACATGGACAAGGTTCAAGAAGAGGAGGTTTTTATGGTACCTATTTCTATTGTAATGAAGAAGGTCATTGTGCCTTTGAATGTCCTCAACAACAAGGAAGAACAAATAGAAGAGCTAAGGGTCAAGCTAGGGTTGCTCATGTGTATGAGGATGCACAATCATAACATTTAGAGGATGTAGAAAGAGGAGAGACTTTAGTAAATAAAAGGGTCCTACTAAGTGGTGAGATTGAACCAGGAAAAAGGAGGAGTCTATCTCATACCAGGTGCAAGTGTGAGGATAAATTTTGTGATGTGATCATTGATGGTGGTAGCACTAACAACTTGGTGTCAAAGGAGATGGTTTCTAAGCTGAAACTCAAGAGGGAGAAACACCCCCAGCTCTATCAGATTTCTTGGGCGAAGGATGATCATAACATCTTGGTAAGTGAACAATGTTTAATAAAATTCAAAATTGGGAGTTACCATGATGAAGTTCTCTATGATATTATTCCAATGGATGTTTTCCATCTATTTTTGGGAAGACCATGGTAGTTTGATAGGCATGCAGTACATGATGGTCATGCAAACATATACTCTCTAACAAATGATGGAGTTCACCACAAACTGAAGCCCATGATAAAGGAAGGTGAAAAAGTATGCAACAATGCTAGGACCTATCTTGTTGATGGAAGAAATTTTTTGGATGGCATGATACATCAGCATATGTGTTATGCTTTGATTCCTAGAAAAGATAAGGAAGGTAGTAGTGAAATACCACTTGAAGTTTCAAATTTATTAGGTGAGTTTGGAGATATCATCTCTGATAATGCTCCAGAAGGATTGCCACCAGTAAGGCAAATTAGTCATTAGATATATTTAATTCCTAAAGCTAGTTTTCCTAACAAGGCTGCTCATAGGATGACTCCTACTAAAATTGAGGAGCTAAAGAGACAGGTTCAGGAGCTATTGAGGAAGGGTTTGATTTGAGAGAGCCTGAGTCCATGTGTAGTACCTACAGTACTAGCACCAAAGAAGGATATAGAGTGGAGAATGTGTACCGACTCTCAAGCTATAAACATGATAACCATCAAGTATCGGTTTCATTTTCCAAGAATGGATGATCTTATGGACTGCTTGAGTGGTGTTCAATACTTCACAAAGATAGATCTCAAGAGTGGCTATCACTAGATACGAATACAAGAAGGAGATGAGTGGAAAACTACCTTCAAGACCAAGGAGGGTCTTTATGAGTGGCTAGTCATACCCTTTGGATTGATGAATGCCCCAAGCGCCTTCATGTGGCTTATGAAAGAGGTACTTAAGAAGTTCTTGGAAAAATTTGTTATTGTCTATTTGGATGATATTTTAATTTTCAACAAGACTTTGGAAGAAAATTTATTGCATATTCATAGTTTCCTTGAAAGGTTGAGGGAGGAGAAACTGTTAATTAATCTAAAGAAGTGTAGCATTGCTAAAAGAGAGTTAGTCTACTTGGAGTTTGTTGTATCACTTGAAGGTCTCAGAATGGATCCAGAGAAGGTAAAAGCCATCTTGGAATGGCCTACTCCAAGGTCTACTACTAAGGTGAGATCATTTCATGGTCTAGATAGTTTTTATAGGAAGTTCATTAAGAATTTCAGTGGCATATGTGCACCCCTGACTGACACAATAAGAGGGGATAGAAAAGAGTTCAAATGGACTAGAGCAGCTATGAGAAGTTTTGAATTGCTAAAGAAGAAGGTGACAGAACAATCTGTGTTGGCACTTCCTGATTTTAGTAAGATTTTCCAAGTGGATTGTGATGCTAGTGGTAGTGCTATTATTGCTATATTGAGCCAAGAAGGTAAGTCTATTGCATATTTTAGTGAAAATTTGAATGATGTGAAGAAGAAGTATTATATTTATGATCAAGAGTTCTATGTGATAGTTCAAGCCTTAAAGAAATGGAGGCATTATTTATTTCCAAAGGAATTTTTTTATATACTGATCACCAGGCATTACAATACCTAAATAGCCAAGGTAAATTAAACCAGAGGCATATGAAGTAGGTAGAGTTCTTGCAGACCTATACATTTGTGTTGAAACATAGAAGTGGAAAGTCTAATAGGGTTGCAGATGCATTGAGTAGGAGGCAGTTGTTGCTTATAGTAATGCAAGTTGAAGTAGTTGGGTTTGATGAACTCAAGAATCTGTACCCTAAGGATCCTGATTTTGTTGAAGTGTGGAAAGCTTGTAAAGAACCTGTTGTTGTAGATAGAACCAAGTGGTTAGACTATTTGATTTAGGATGGTATGTTGTTCAAGGGTAGTCAATTGTGCATTCCAAGGAGTTCCATGAGGGAAAATCTGATTAAGGAGAAACATAGTGGAGGGATGGCAAGACATTTTGGTAAAGATAAGACCATTTCAATTCTTAGAGAACATTATTTTGGCCTCAAATTTCATAGGATGTGAAGAAGTTTGTACAGAGTTGTCAGGTTTGTCAAGCAGCCAAGGGATTTAGTCACAATATTGGACTATATTAGCCATTTCTTGTTCCATCAAAACCATGGGAGGACATAAGTATGGATTTTGTTCTTGGATTGCTGAGGACGCAAAGGGGTATTGACTCAGTATCTATGGTGGTTGATAGGTTCTCCAAAATGGCACATTTCATTCCATGCCACAAAACTCATAATGTCATCCATATTGCAGACTTGTCTTTTAGAGAGGTGGTGAGACTACATGGTCTCCCAAGGAGTATAGTTTCTTATAGTTATACTAAATTTATGGGGTATTTCTGAAGAACATTGTGTAAGAAATTGAGAATAGACTTGAAATTTAGTTCCACGCATCACTTGTAGATTGACGGCCAAACAAAAGTTGTAAATAGAAGTCTGGGCAATTTTTTGAGATGTTTAGTTGGGGGTAAGCCCAAGGGATGGGATTTGATTCTACCACAAGCAAAATTTTCTTACAATAATTCTATAAATAGGAGTATTGGTAGATCACCATTCCAAATTGTATATGGAAGTAGCCCAAGGACTGCACCAAAATTAAGGAAGATGGAGAAAGGGCAGAGGAAAAGTGTTGAAGTAGAAGAATTTGTTGAACATATCAAGCACCTACATGAGGAGGTCCAAGCACACATTATCAAGATGAATCAATAGTATAAAGCTAGGGTTGGTCAAAGGAGAAGACATAAGGAGTTCCAAGCAGGGGATCTAGTCATGGTACACTTGAGAAAGGAAAGATTTCTAGTAGGTACTTACAACAAGCTGAAGATAAAGAAATTTGGCCGCTGCAAAATTTTGAAGAAACATGACTTAGGAAATGCATATGAGGTGGAGTCGCCAGATGGAATTCACATTTCTCCTATCTTCAACATTGCAAACTTAAGATAATATCATGATGATGGTGTAGATAAGGGGTTAATACTGGAGCCATGTCCAATTCCTACTTCTAAGAAGGAGGATATAGAAGAGATTATGGATAGTCGTGTGGGCAAGAGTACCAGAAATAGGAAGTATGAAGAGCACCTAGTTAAGTGGAAAGGATGGCCAATAGAGGACTCAACTTGGATATCAGCAACTAAGGTTTCCCATTTGGGATTTCCTCTACCATCTATAAAGTGACAGGGTCACTTTTCAATCTACCTTGGGTGTCTGATGCAGGAGCATCCAAAAGTTTATGGGCAATCCTGTGTCACCCAAAAAAAAAAAATACCTAGACATAGTTTCTATTTCATGTGTTTTCATTTTTGGATACCCATTTGGGTCAAATAAAGGCTCCAACTCTCATAGTTCCACTATAATGTTCTAAGTTAGAGTTTTTAAGAACCTTGGGATACGTGTAAATGCTAAAAAATAGGACTATGTAATTGAGCCATAATTATGATGAATTAGAAGGTGTAAATTGGAGGGATGATTAAAATTGTAATTTAGAACATTCTAGAAAAAGAATCAGGTCAAAAGGTTGCACCGTTTGAAAGTTACCGTGGTTTGTCAATTTTTGGAGACCTTCTAAGAATGCTTCAAAGTCAAGTTTTAAGTAATAAATGACCTCATATAGGCCTAAAAAATGGGCGATGAGAAAATTTGGTCCATAGGGCTATAGAGAACTGTGAGAGCTTTCCAAAAATGTAAACAATTCGTCAATCGGAGCTATGGTTCAAAACGTATGACTCCCGAAAGTTTGGCTACCATTTCTAGATTCTTCTAATTTTGCACCGACTTCTAAAGAAACTTTTAGGGCCTTCCATTTTGGTGGTGGATGCCAAATAGCACTTTTTAGAATGTATTCCTAATCCTTAACCCTTTTGGGTCTATTTAAGAACATTTTTGGCATTGTAAAAGGCAGTTCAGAGTGGAGTTTGAGAGAAGGTACTAGAAGAAGAAATTATCTCCAAATTTATACTATTGTAAGCCCATAGGGCAAGTTTTGGAGACTATTCTCTCTACACTAAGTGTATTAGCATATTTTTATAGTTAATAAAGTTTTCCCTTTCCTAATGTTTCCATTCTGTTCTTAGGTTGTGTCTCCATCATTTAGTAAAGAACATGATAAAGAATCAACCATCTGACTAGATCATTGGGAGCAAAGACAAAGGTGTGATGACAAGAAATAGAGTAAATTAAGAACTATGCTTGATATCTCAAGTTCAACCTAAGAATGCAAATGAAGCATCAAAGATGATTACTAGAAAAAAGCTATGAAAGAGGAATTGGATCAGATAGAAAAGAATGAGACATGTGAATTGGTCCCTAGACTAGCTAACAAGAATGTGATAGGAACTAAATGGGTATTCAAGAACAAGATGAATGAGCAAGGAGAAGTTGTAAGAAACAAAGAAAGATGGGTATGTAAAGGTTACTCATAGCAAGAAGAAATAGATTATGAGGAGACTTATGCTCCAGTGGCTAGAATAGAAGTAGTAAGACAATTCCTAGCCTATGCAACACAAAAGAAATTCAAAGTATATTAGATGGATGTCAAGTCATAATTTCTAAATGGAGATCTTGAAGAAGAGGCATACATTGACCAACCTAAAGGATGTCCTTTGATAGATGACAAGGACATAGTATGTAGATTGAGGAAAGCATTATATGGATTGAAGTAAGCATGTAGAACCTAGTATGTGAGGTTGGAAAAGCATTTGAACAAAATTGGATATGAAAAAGGTATGGCATATAGTAATTTGTATTAGAATGAAACTAATGATGGTTTGATGATTTTAGTAATATTTGTTGATGACTTTATATTTGGAGGAAATGATGAAGAAAAAATTTGAAATGAGTATGATAGGAGAAATGATATATTTCCTAGGATTGCAAATATTATAGAATAAATAAGGAATCTTTATTTATTAGACTAAGTACCTAAAGGATTTACTGAAAAGGTTTGGTTTGGAAACATGCAAACCCATTGGAATACCTATGGTAATTGGACACAAGTTATCTACAAAGGATGAAACACCTACTATTGAGTAGAAGAAGTATAGATCCATGATAGGATAATTGCAATAGTTGACTCGCACAAGGCTAGATATAGAAAATGTAGTCAGAATCACTGCAAGATTCCAAGCTAATCACAAAGAAGCACATTATGCAGTAGTAAAAGGATATTTAGATATCTGAAAGGAACTTCAAATTTTGGATTATGGTATGACAGATCTAATGATTTTACTCTAGGTTCTTATACTAATACAGATTGGGAAGGTAGTATGGATGATAAAAAGAGTACCAGTGGAGGAGCTTTCCTTCTTTGAGGAAGATTGGTCTCTTGGTTAAGCAAGAAGCAAGATTGTACATCTCAAAGTATAGCAAAAGCAAAGTATGTTGCAGTAGCAAATAATTTCAATCAAGTAATGTGGATCAAGTAGTTGCTAAAGGATATAAGGATAGAAATTAGTGAACTTATAATTATACATTTGACAACACAAGTATGGTAAATATGTATAAGAATCCACTATTGCATTCAAGGACTAAGAAAATTTCTATTAAGTGTCATATGTTGAGAGAAAAAGTTGTAGAAAAAGAAATCAGATTGGAGTATGTGAGCACTAAAGAGAAGATTGCAAATATATTCACTAAGTCTCTTTCTAAAGAGATTTTAGAGTATTTGTGAGGTATTCTTGGGGATATACCCCTTCCAATATTAGAGTAAGAAGATGCAAGAGTGTATTAGTCTAGTGTAATAGAGCACCATTATTGTCTGGACTAAATGCTAATGCTTCCTGAATGGGGGAGTATTTGAGATGGACAAAGTTATCTAGGACTTTGTTTGATGTTGTGTTGAATAGTGTCTTTTGACACTCAAGCAAGTATTAGTTGTTGTAGAGTTTGATACAGTAGAGTTAGTTACCTTTAACATTGATGACAATGGGGAGAAGTTTGGCATGAAAAACATTATCCTAAAGGGGAGAAGTTTGGTATGAAATGCATTATGCTAAGGGAGAAGTTTGGCATAAGTAAAATATGTAGAATGAAAATTTGGTATTGAGAACATTGAGGTATTTCAATGGGGGAGAATGATAAATAAAGAGGATTTAAAATAGTCTTTTTTTTTAATTCTTGGAAGTAGATATTTTTCATCTATTTTGCCATCAATGCCAAAGGGGGAGATTTTTGGAAGATTGGGGAGATTTTTGGAAGATTGGTTGGAAGCATGAACATTGATGATATTCCAATGGGCAATTACTACTATGATGATATGTCACATTCATGAGTTAGTTTGTCATTGATGTCAACATAGCATGTTTTATGTCTACATAATAGTTTTCTATGGTATCTGACAAAAGAACAATGGAATGATCAAGTTGGTATAGATGGCTAGTTGAGCACGATAACAACTCAAGGTTATGGGAGATAATTCTAAGTATCTAGTATATGTAATTAACATTAGAAGAAGAAAGGATAAGTCTAGAATAATTTTTGTAAGTTTTGGTGATGTTTGTTTTGAGATAGAGTTTATAGAGGAATGTTTTGATAAACTTGTTATATCTCTTAGTAGAGTTGATATCTTGAGGATCAAGGTTGATTACATAGAGAAGACATGTTGAGAATGATGTGGCTAAGCTCTCTCATCATAGTATTGCATTTAAGGAAAGTTATCAAAGTTGTAAAGTGAAAGATTAAGGTTATAACTAAGTGTAACATATTCTTAATGTGGTCCTATAATAATTAATTGAGAAGCTCTAATAACTGACTCAGGAAAGTTTTTTTATGGACTTGGTATAAAGGAAGGAAATTTTCCTTTATCATGATACATTGAGAATGTGATGTGTGAATGTTCAATAAACAATAGAGTGAGGAATGTAAGTTGAGCAAAGCAGTGTAGAAGTGAAGGAAACTTCATGACCAATGTTTTTCTAAGTGATCTAAGGTTTGGTATTTGGATCTGAGGTTCATGACCTAGCTGATAAAGTTTGACAATGATTGGTCTAGTTGAGAGGATAGAGGAAAGGATAGATGAAAGAAGAAGATCATAATGAATTAATTGTTTGTGTCATGAGCTCTTCTTGTAGTTGAAATTTCATGTTTGGGCAGTGAGCTCTTCTTGCATACATTATATGACAATACCTGATAAGGTTGGCACAACTCCTAATAGTGTTAGAATACCCTAATAGGGATTCAAAGCTCCTAATAGGGACTCATTGTACTAAATGTTGTAATAGACTCCTAATAGGGTACATCCTCTAATAAGGAATATTTATATTAGTACATCATCTTGTGGGCATCATTCCCACTAGGTTTTTCCCTCAATCAAGGGTTTCCGTAGTCAACATATCTGGTGTAATAATTTATGTGCATCTTTATATGGTTTATTTTTACTTTGGTTGAGTGGTTAAGCTTTTTTAAAGGAGATAAATATTTTAATTGTTGGGTAATTTATTCACCCCCTCCCCCCTCTCGATTATCTTGGTGGACTATTGTTTCTAACAATGAACTAGGTCAACACTGCATATTCACATAGTTCCTTTGGTAACCCAGTGAGCTCGGTTAACAATGATTCCATCTTATTAGTACTTAACACAACAAATAGTAACACTAATGGTGAGTGGAGTAGAGTAGAGAAAAAATTTGAATAAGTCTTTGGGTGAGAATCCAGAGAAAATAGGAAACAGGGAATAGATTGCAAAGGTAGAGCAGGAAAAGGAAGGGCATGATGCTAATGCCACAAACAATGGGGACCCACATGAACTGCACCCACGTCCAAGTGAAAAGATTTCTATTCTTAGATATTTTGAAGTTAGGACCCCTAGGGCATGAAGTTGATGGTCAAATCTCTTTGGGGTTAAACTGACAAGTAAATCAATCTTTCCCAAAATCATTGATAAATCCAATAAGGAAAAGGGGATCTTTGCTCTAGAAGTTCCTAGTGAGATTATCGACCATAATATCCTTAGCATGGTGTCAACCCTAGTGGGAAAATTTATTGGCCCTAGACCTAAAATAGATTTTGTAAGGGTATTAGAAAGGAACAAATGGTAGCTGAAAGGGTAGGTTGAGGTCACAACCATTGCTAAGGGTTTTATGATTTTTGAGTTCTCTTGCTTAGAGGACTACTCCAAAATCCTATGTGTGGGAAACTATTCATTGGGCAAGTCCACTCTTTTCCTTCAAAAGTGGACTTCTAACATGGACCTAAATAATGACTTCCTAACCTAGGCCCCAGTTTGGATAAGGTTACTAGAGTTGTCGTTAGAATATTGTCATGAGGATTCCTTTGATAGTATAGCCAGATCCTTTGGAGAACTATTGTCTATTGATCCTATTACTACAGCCAAGAAAAGGCTTACATATACCTGAATATGTGTTGGGGTGATGGAGGGATAGGATATACCCCAAGTGATTGAATTCCAATCTTATTTGGGAAGAAGGGTTCAACAGATTGACTATGAAAATGTCCCTTTTTCTTGTTTCCATTATATAAAGGTAGGCCATAATGTGAATACTTTCCCATTATTCAAAGAGAAAGGCAAGTATGGAAAAGCCCAAAACAAAAATGGCACAAAAAAAGCCAATGCACCTAGAAAAGTGTTGAAGGAGACAAATGTAAAAGACAAGAACACAAGAGGTGAATCTACGAATGATAGGAGGGATAAACCAATGGAAAAAGAAATTCCAATAGAAGTCAAAGCTCCAAAGAATAAGACCTCAGGGGGTGAATCAGGGAATTATAGGAGGGAAAAGACTAAGGATAGAGTAAATCCTATTGATCTCAAACTTTTGGAGAAGTCAAACAGCCCTCTGAATAGCAATAAAGTAACTGATATCTTTGTATCAAATCACCCTTTGGTCGAGAAGGAGGAGATTCCATCTCCTGGGAAGGATTAATTGAATATGGCTATGATTTCTATAGAGAAGGAGTTGGATACCTCTTTTTTCTCAGATTCCCTAGTGAGATCTATTGGAGTGATGCAAGATATTCCTCTATCCTTGGAATCCAATAATAGCCTTGTTAAAGGAGCATCCCCCATGATGGTGAATAGAATCCTCAAAATAATCTCAACCACTACCCTAAGGCATTTTTCTAGATTTGAAGCTCTCTTTGATCAATGTAAGAAGGATGAGGATCCTTGGAATTTGGCTAAATAGAGATAGAAGAATAGTTGGGACCCATCGCCAGCTTCTCTAGTAACCAATAGGAGTAGGGTAAAAGATGATAATAGAAATAAAATCACCACTTCAAGAAGAAAAAGCAAGAACCAAATTACAAAGGAATCTAATGGATGCAATCTAATGGATGGAACCTAATGGAAGGAATTTAATGGATGGAACCCAAAGAACCATCCAAGAATGATGCTCATCAATCAAAGCATGAAGATCATTTCTTGGAACATTCATGGACTCAATGGAATCCACAAATAGGAAATAGTTAGGAATATGGTAAGGGACAATATACCAGATTTTTTTTAATTCAAGAAACCAAATGAAAAAGGAAAAGAAAAAGATGATCTCTTTTGGGAATAGATTGAAAAATACTACCATAGACTCGAAAGGTGCCTCAAGAGAGCTTCTCACCATATGGAAGGACTTTCTTGAGGCTACCATTCTTTTCAATGAAGGTAATATATTTTTATGAACTTTTTCAACCCTAAGATCAAACTAGGTGGTTTGTGCTAAATCTTTATGCTCCCAATACTCAGAATAGTAGAAGGATTTTCTCGATCAAAATTTGGGATTTGGCTATTAACTTAGGTAATACCAAGTGCACTATTATGGGAGATTTTAATACTCCTCTCTTATCCTCTAATAAGCTAGGATGGCTCCTATTTGATGTTGAAAGTAGACAGCACTTGGCTGACATGATTAGGGATCTAGCTCTTTTGGATGTGGACCTGGGTGGATGCAAGTTCACCTAGTCCAAAAGGAGAATAGGCCAGGCTTTCATTCAATTTAGGTTATACAGAGCTCTTATTTCTTTGGATTGGCTTAGGAAACTTCCATTATAAGCTTTCTACTCTTGTGCAACTTGGCTCAGATCATTCCCCCATCTCCCCAACTCTAGATAGAATTAATAAAAAGAAGGCTTTCCCTTTCAGATTTGAAAAAATGTGGCCATCTCATCCTAGTTTTCACAATAAGATAAAAGAATGGTGGGACATCTATGTATTAGGTTGTTAAGAAACTTAGGCATATTAAATCTGAGATTTGCAAGTGGAATAAATCAAACTTTGGCAACATATTTTAGGACAAAGAAAGGACTTTGGGAACTTGGCTAAGGTGCAAAATGGTATTAATACTTGGGGTTATGATGATATCTCTCTCAAATATAAGAAATAAATCCTAACTAAGCTTCACAAAATTATTGGGAAAGAGGAGATGTTCTAGAGGAAAAGGTCAAGAGTTGCCTGGCTTAAGGAAGGTGACAAAAATTCCAAATTGATCCACCTCTCTAATGTGAACAACTGGGCAGCCAATAGAATCAGTGAGATCAAAAAGGGTAATGAGACTTTAAAATATGATAATGTGATTACTAATGAGGTCATTAGGTACTTCTCTATGATTTCACTAAAGAACTCAACTTGGATGTGGAGAATCAGAATGAGGTTATCAATTCCATTCCTAAAATCCTTGGTTATGATCAAAACTGGGACTTATTGGCTATCTTAAGTATGAGGAAATTAAAAAGATTTTTTTTGATCTCTTGACTGAGAAAGCCCCTATCCTTGATGGTTTCCCAACATTCTTCTTTTAGATGTACTAGGATATTGTTAATGTTGATATTGTCCAAGCTGTCCAAGAATTCTTTAGAGTTAGAGACCTACTAAAATAAGTTAATGCTATGTTTCTAGTTCTCATCCCTAAGCTTTCTGGGGTGGTTACCTTTGGTTCTTTTAGGCCTATAAGTCTCTACAACTCTTTTTATAATATTTTTGGGAAAGTACTTGCTAATAGACTTATCTTCATCTTGTTGGATATTATTTGTCCCCAACAATCGGGCTTTGTCCTTAGCATGAAAATTTTGGATTCCATCATGAAAGTCCATGAAGGTATCCATTCTCTAGAAATGGGGAAGCAAGAGGGTTTTCTTCTCAAGCTGGATCTTTCTAAGGCTTATGATAGGGTGGACTGGGGGGTTTTGGATAGCATTCTTGATGCTTTTGGTTTCAATCGTAAAGTGAGGAAGTTTTTCTCACAACTGGTTTCTTCTCCCACTTTTGTTGTACATGTGAATGGAGACCCCTCTGATTTATTCAAACTCGCTAGGGGTCTCCACTAGGGAGACCCTTTATTTCCCATCCTCTTTATCATTCTAGCTAAGGACCTAGGTAGGCTCATTCACTCTAGCAAGAGGAGAGGAGCTTTGGTGGGTTTGAAACTATCTTTAGACCCTTCTGTGTTCACTCATCAGTAGTTTGTTGATGATACTATTATGGGGGGTGAATCCTCTATGAGGGAAGCAAGATCTATTAAAAGAATCTTGGACACTTACTCCAAGGCCTCTGAGTAGTTCACAAACTGGGACAAGAGCTTGATTTTTTTCCTTAATACCCTAGCTAAAAGGGAGAAGAAGATAGCAAATATTTTGGGGTGTAAGGCTAGTATGCTACCATCTACTTATTTAGGGCTTCCCTTGGGGCTTAAACAACCTAACTCTTTCTAGGACAATCTTGTGGATACATTCAATAGGAAGCTTGTTAGATGGAAAGGTATGACTTTGAGTTAGGTGGGAAAAGTGATTTTGATTAAATCTACTCTTCAGAACTTACCTAATTATGCCCTCAGTCTTTTTTCTATTCCTTCTAAGGTGGCAATTCACTTAGAAGTTATTTATAGGAACTTTATATGGTCATCGCCTGATGAGAGGGATAAATACCCATTGGTGGCCTAGGAATCTATTTGCAAATCTAAGAAGCTTTGAGGTTTGGGGATTCATAAGTTGAAATAGTTTAATTCTACCCTTCAACCTAAGAAGATATGGAGAATTTTCAACAACAAAGGTGAATGGAGAGATATTTTGCTAGCCAAATATGCTAATAACTTCAATCTTAAACAATTCATCAATAGGGTGTCTAACTCTAGTCGTTCTTTCATTTGGAATGGTCTTCTAAAGAATAAGGATTTAGTTTTTGGAAAAGCCAAGTGGCTTGTGGGTAATGGGGAAGATGTCAACTTTTTGCTTGATGACTAGCTCAGCTTTGGTCGTCTTTGGGATATTAAGGATTTCAATAGATGGGCTATTGTCTACATGGAAATATTTGGGATCAAGGTGAGTGAATATAGAATCCACAATAGGTAGACTGACCTGACTGAGATGTCTAGAGATCTAAAACCACTGATAAACTTGATCAGACATATTCCTTTATCTAACAATAAAGATGTCATTATTTGAGGGAGACTACAAATGGTCTTTACTCTATGGCCTTTAGCTATGAGTCTCTACAATCTTAGGACCGGGCACTTGTTTGGGCAAAAGCCTAATACCCGAGCCTTATTCCAAAGATCAACATTTTCTTCTAGATCATGCTCCAAAATCTCATCCTCACTATGGATAACCTTACCAAAAGAGGTAATATGATTCCGAATAGGTGTATTTTATGTAAGAATAATAGTGAGAGTGTAAATCATCTATTTTCAAACTGCCCTTTCATTATTTCTATTTGGTCTCTTCTCCTATCCTTTTTAAATCTATCCTAGTACTTTCCTTCCAATATTCTGGAACTCTTTGTCAAATGACAATATCGGTTGGATGATATGGATTCCAAGACTTTATGGCCATGGGCCTTATCCCATGTGTGTTGGGGAGTTTTGAAGGAATGAAAGAACTGTATAATCAAGGAGAAGGAGTGGAACACAAAGGTGGCTTTTCATAAATGTTTCAATGCTCTGTTGGAAAATTTCACCAACTCTAAAGGCCCCATTCCTACTCTTCAAGTAAGAGTCATGGATAAAAGAGATGGATCTTGCTAGTCCCTTCCACCTGAGGGTTGGTTCAAGACTAATTTTAATTGGGCTACTAAAGGCAACCCAGGAAAGGTCAAGGTTAGTGGCATCATAAGGAATGGGCATGGGAAAGGTATTGTTACTCTCACTATCCCCATTAGGAGCCAAATTGATCATTATGTTGAGGCCATTGTGGCACATTAGACTATCAAGTTAGCCAAAGAAATGGAAGTGAAGTTTCTTTGGTTAGAAGGAGACTCTAAAAACATTATTGATTGCCTTAATGGTAGAAATAAGCTGACCTAGACTACTACCAATATTATTGGTGAAAGCATCCAGGACCTTCAAAAATTTAAAAACACCTACGTGGCACATGAGTACCATGAGGCCAACAATGTGCCAAATAGGTTGGCAAATTGAGCTATGAAGCATAACAAGGTGTCCAAATGGATGGATGGAAATGACACACCGTCTGAATTAAATGAAGTCATCAAGAGGGATCCTATCGTAGGTAGATTGGGAAAAATTAAATTCCATAATGAAACTTAGTTTTTTGTGGGCTAAGATCAATATTAACATTTGTGAACTTAATATGGTAATCAATTTTTATGGGGAATACGTAGAGTTGTGAGGTAGAAGTATGATATTTATCATACTTTCCATATCTACAATATCCATCAACCCATGTCAAGTATCATGGGAAGGAAGCAAATTCACGAGGAAATAAGTGGTAAGAAAAGAATGAGAGTTGAATACTTGTAGGTTCATAAGGTTATTGGTTATAGAGACAACAGTGAGGAGAACACCATGGTTAGGGAATGATATAGAAGGGAGCTAAAGGATGAAGCCTAGAAGTGGAAAAGAAGAACTAAGGTGTGGAACATTCTAAAGAAGGGTGAAATAATGAGCTTTATCAATCACCTTCATAGATGGAAACCCTTGATAACCAAAAGTATGGTAAAAAATTGGAACAAGGGTATGGTTGAAATCGATAGGGTAGAGTTCTTTGTCATAGAAGAAATCATCTCCCATGTCACTAGCATCCCTATTATAGGAAAGAAATTCTATAGAGACTGAAAGGTCTCTGGGCAAGTGGTCATGGAATTCATGAAGAACCAAGATGAGAAATAGGTGCTACTGAAGAAGGGAACCCACTACTTCCCAAAATCTATCAAGCCTTTATGGAGATTCATGCTTTGAGCCATCATTAATTATATTACTCTTGACACTAGGTTCGATTGCATTTGCACATACCAATTTTGTTGCTCAACTATTTCAAGCATGGGGTAAAAATCTCTATCCCCTTTTACCTTTATTCTTCCTTGAATGAGAATATTAATGAGTATCAAGATAAGAAAACAAGGAACCCAACATTCCATGAGGGGTTGCTTATGTTAATCTATGAATACTTTAAAGCTAGGTCTATTAGTAAACATGTCAAAGATAGGAAAGAGGGCAAGAAAATCAAATGAGACTCTGATGAGTCAGAGGAGATGTACTAACCTTTGAATATAGAGGAAAGTCTTGATATGTATACAGACTTAGAGGACTTGGAAAACTTGCAGAGGGAATCCAAAATAAACCATCACTCATAGCAAGGAGAAAAATGTACTCCCTGAACCCACTAGGGATATTGACAATTCTTTAGATAGGGGCTATATTGAATGGGAAGAAGGGATGGACATGGGAGGTGAAAGTGCAAAGGTAGAGGAGAAGATTAGGGAGGGGGAAGGTAAGGAATGAAGAAAGAGGAAGAGAACCCTAACTATTAAAGTGTTGGCAGACAGAGAGAAGAAGGCTATGGGGACTAGAAAAAATAAAAGGAATACCTTAGAGGATAATAAGGAGAAATAGGGGGAGAGTGAGAAGGTGGAAGAAGTCCCCATTGATAGGGTGGAACCTGAACAGGGCCATGAGGATGTGGATACTACCACCTATAGATGTTTAGTTATAGGGAGGATAGGAAAGTGGTGTGGAGGAACTTTGACCATGCCTTAGCTAGGTTGGGTATCAAAAGGGAACTTATCAGAACCTAGGTTAGAGAAAATGAGGAGGGCAGAATCTAGCTAGAGGAGTTAATCAATTCACGTCTAGTTATCCTTAGTGAAATTAGTAGGGACAACACAAACATGGATGTTCTCAACAATACAAAAAACAATGTGGTGGATAGCTACTGGACCACTAAATGGCTTTTCCATGAAATCCTTGACATTAAACATTGATTGAGCACTCTGGAAAGGAAGAGCTATAGCCTAAATAATAGGGTCAATAAAGATGAACAATGTATTGATAGAAGCATGGATGAAGTGAATACAAGAACTCTTGAGATGGACAAGACTATGCAAGGCATAGTTGAGTAGAGTACTAACATCCTCAAGGACAATGATAACATCAAGAAGTTCATTCACTTTGTGGATGACTAGAACATCTATAGGGAGTAGGATCTAGACACTAGCCTTAGGGATAGGACTCTTGATGAATGAGCTAGGAAACAAACCAAATCAATCACTAGTAAAAATGACACCCTGACCCCTGATCAGGAGCTTATTGAGATGAAGGAGGCATTAGACAAGTTGACTAAGCTTGAGATCAACACTGCTAAAATGTTGAGAGACATTATTTGAGCATCCTAGCCTTTTGTGGGCTGCCCTAGTTTTTTGGTGTCACTCGCCAGCTTTTTCTTGTTTTTTTCCTTTTTAGGGAGTTGTTCATTCTTTTTGTTAGGGCTCTCTATAGCCTTTTTCATTGTACTATTTGATTGTACTTTCTTTGTTCGGGTTTTAGGGCCCTTTTAAAGCCTATTTTCCTTAATCAAAAACACTAGTTCCATCAAACATTACTTCATTAGCTGAGTGACCTTATTTAACACTCACCTTTCCTTTGATGCCTGAGTGAACTTAGTAGATACTGCCTTCTGAACTAAACAAACTCTGGAATGCTTAGTAGCCAGCAAATAATTATCCTCACTACTTAAGTGAGCTCAACATATATTGGCTGATAATGATATGATATTTTGTATAACATCAAAGACAATACACAATTAATTAATTATTTCAACGCTAACATCAAGAATGATAATGACTTTAGGTGTTATTGAAGATAACACTCTCATGGATTCTTCTTTTATAGAAATCTCTAGAATAGCAAAAAATTTAGGTGGATGATAAATGTCACTCTTCACCAATTGACCTTTAACCTCTTTTATTTATTCTAGTGGCCAATGAAGCTAACATGATCATAATTAGGGTTGGATGTTCTTCCTTCTTTGGATACTTGAAAATTGTTCATGTTGTTTATTTGTGAACAATCTTCTTGATCAGATCCTTGAAATCTCTATTGGTTTCTTGAATTCTCTTAATCACTCTAAGGTCTTTGAAAATATGGACACAAGTATGAAGTGATGCATTTGAAATTTATTATATACCACTCTTTTGATTGATTAGGTTCACCATTAATGTTTTATACTTTGTTGAGTAGAAACCAACTAGCACAACAACTCAATCTCTTCCATAACCTTCTGTCTCTATTGCAGTGATTGGTCTATGTTGCAATGCTTGGTCAATACATATAATTTACTAATACTTAGAAACCTTTTGCAAAAGTTTTTCTCATGCATCTTATATATGCATAAATGAAATTTTGGCACTCATTTATGAAAGGAAATGATGTATGATATATCATTCAAGTATACAGTTCCATACATACTTCTTTTGCTTGGTTAGATATGACATGATTGAACCTTCTTGATTAGATTGGGTGACCTCAGCTCCATTGGCTCCACTATTTCCATCTTCTATTTATTTTTTCCATTTTTGGTTTATGTGATTCCTCACTTAATCAATTTCCACTTTGCCTTTACCTTTGTCTTTTATCTAATTTTTTGAATGTAATTGAGTCCTACAATTTTTGCTTTGATCTCCAAACTTGTGATATTTCAAACATGTATTGTTAGAGGCATTATTCTTATTTTTCTAATTTGTCTAGTATAATTTTGTCTCTAATATGCATTAAATTTATTAGTGCCCATTTTTTTGACAATTGTAGTAGTATCCTTCAAACCTAGATGTAGTAGGTACGTTCCTCAGTCTTGACCTACACTCATGTATTTGATTTCCTTGTTTCTTGCAATAAAAGCAGTAACCAATAAAATTAGGTTTAGGATTTTGTATACTATGTTTTATTTGATAGATAATTTTAGTATAACCAATTTGTCCACAATGTTCACATGTTGGTTTTTCTTTTGGCTTTGCATTTTTCATTTCTCCATTCTAGGATGATCCTCCTTTCTTAGTGAATGAATGTATTGACCCATTAGAAAGGCTTGATGACTTCATAAGTTCTTCAAAATATTTCATTGCTTCCTTTGGTTTGTTGAATTTCTCCATAGATGACTTCTAAGTTTGTAATATCCACATCCTTGTGATTTAGTTTCTAATTTTTTGTTACTAGTTGATTCATAATATCCATTTGTATATGTGTGAGATTCTCCATATCTGATATCCTTTCTTTAAGTCTATTTTTCATTACCCTTTTTTCTTCTTCTACCATAGTCCTATCTTCTTGAGCTTTCTTTCTTTGTTCAATCACTTCACATAGTCTCGTTGATTAGATTTCATGTTCTCTTTTCATTGTTGTTATCTCTTCATTGAGAAGTTTGTTTATTTCAAGTAGATCAATAGATGCTTTATTATTGGAATTGATTCGTTCAAATAGTCCTTCAGTCTCAACTTCATAATAATATTGCTTTATTTAGATAGAAATTTCCTTTTCTCCTTTTTAGGGAGTCCTTCATATATTCTTTTTCCTTCCCAAGTTTTTCCACTTGCCTTTACCTTTGTCATTTGTCTAATTTTTGGAATGTACTTGAGTCTTGTAATTTTTTCTTTCATCTCCTAACTTGTGATATTTGGAACATGTGTTGTTAGATTCATTATTCTTATTTTTCTAATTTGGCTAGTAGGATTTTGTCTCTAATCTACATTAAGTTTCTTAATGCCCATTTTTTTGACAATTGTAGTAGTATCCTTCAAACCTAGATGTAGTAGGTGTGTTCCTTAGTCTTGACCTACACTCATGTATTTGATTTCCTTGTTTCTTGCAATAAAAGCAGTAATCAATAAAATTAGGTTTAGGATTTTGTATACCATGTTTTATTTAATAGATAATTTTAGTATAACCAATTTGTCCACAATGCTAGCATGTTGGTTTGTCTTTTGGCTTTGCATTTTTCATTTCTCCATTCTAGGATGATTCTCTTTTCTTATTGCATGAATTTCTTGACCCATTAGAAAGGCTTGATGGCTTCATAAGTTCTTCAAAATATTTCATTGCTTTGTTTGCTTTGTTGAATTTCTCCATAGAGTCCTTCTCACTCTTTAGTTCATTCTTCAGTATCTCATTATGAGATTCTAAGTTTGTAATATCCACATCCTTGTGATTTAGTTTCCAATTTGTCATTACTAGTTAATTCATAATATCCATTTGTATATGTGTGAGATTCTCCATATCTGATATCCTTTCTTTAAGTCTAGTTGTCATTACCCTTTTGTCTTCTTCTACCATAGTCCTATCTTCTTGAGCTTTCTTTCTTTGTTCAATCACTTCGCATAGTCTCATTGATTAGATTTCATGTTCTCTTTTTAGTGCCCTTATCTCTGCATTGAGAAGTTTTTTTATTTCAAGTAGATCAACATATGCTTTATCATTGGAATTGATTCATTCAAATAGTCCTTCAGTCTCAACTTCATAATAATATTTCTTTATTTAGAGAGAAATTTCCTTTTCTCCTTTTTAGGGAGTCCATATATTCTTTTTCCTTCCCAAGTTTTTCCACTTGCCTTTACCTTTGTCATTTGTCTAATTTTTGGAATGTACTTGAGTGCTGTAATTTTTTCTTTCATCTCCAAACTTGTGATATTTGGAACATGTCTTGTTAGATTCATTATTCTTATTTTTCTAATTTGGCCAATAGGGTTTTGTCTCTGATATGCATTAAATTTCTCAATGCCCATATTTTTTACAATTGTAGTAGTATCCTAGTATCCTTTAAACCTAGATGTAGTAGGTGTGTCCCTTAGTCTTGATCTACACTCATGTATTTGATTTCCTTGTTTCTTACAATAACAATAGTAACCAATAAAATTAGGTTTAGGATTTTGTATACCATGTTTATTTTATAGATAATTGTAGTATGACCAATTTTTCCACAATGCTAGCATGTTAGTTTGTCTTTTGGCTTTACATTTCTCTTTTCTCCATTCTAGGATGATTCTCCTTTCTCAGTGCATGAATTTCCTAACCCATTAGAAAGGCTTGATGACTTCATAAGTTCTTCAAAATATTTCATTGCTTCCTTTGGTTTGTTGAATTTCTCCATAGATTCCTTCTCATTCTTTAGTTCATTCTTCAGTATCTCATTATGAGATTCTAAGTTTGTAATATCCACATCCTTGTGATTTAGTTTCTAATTTGTAGTTACTATTTGATTCATAATATCCATTTGTGTATGTGTGAGCTTCTCCATATCTGATATCCTTTCTTCAAGTCTAGTTGTCATTACCCTTTTGTCTTCTTCTACCATAGTCATATCTTCTTGAGCTTTCTTTCTTTGTTCAATCATTTCACATAGTCTCATTGATTAGATTTCATGTTCTCTTTTTAGTGCCCTTATCTATTCATTGAGAAGTTTCTTTATTTCAAGTAGATCAACAGATGCTTTATCATTGGAATTGATTGGTTCAAATAGTCCTTCATTCTCAACTTCATTATAATATTTCTCTATTTAGATGGAAATTTCCTTTCTCCTTTTTAGGGAGTCCTTCATATCTTTTTTTTCCTTCCCAAGTTTCTATAGTTTGAGTTGTATGTCAATCACCTAATTGTTTATAGTCTTCTCTAGTTTAAAATCCTCCATCTTCCAAGATCTAATCTCCAAGCCTTTAAGCTCCTTTCAGAGAGCCAACAATTTCATACCAATTATTAATTTATGGAGGTTTAAACAAGATATTGAGAGGGGGTGAATCAAAATTTATAACAATTTACAATAGTTACATATTTATCCACATCTATCAATAATGTGTACATGCAAAACTGTAAATATAAACCTATTTGTAACATGTAAATTAGTTCAATTACATGCATGAAAGTAATAACACATAAAAAAATATTTTTTACCCTAAAACCCTCCAAGCTGAAGGTAAAACTAAGGTGGGAATTACACCCACAAATCTTCACTATTGCAATAATCAAGTTAACTAGTTAAGGTTAAAATGTTTGACCATAAAATATGATCTACTCTCTAAGGAGTCTATCCTATTCAAGACATATAAAATTTTTAGGTTTCACCTTTTTAAAGGATTTAAGACTTAAAACTAAGTAAGGACTCTATTAGGATATTTTCAAAGATCTGTTAAGAGCACTCTATTAAGAGAATTACCCAGATTCAAGTTTGTTAAAACTAATTTAGTACCAGACTCTCAATTTTGTCTACAAGCTAATTTTGAGTCTCCTAAAATTATAACACTTTTCTTTCCCTTTTACATTCATTACTTATGAAGAGATCACTTTCTCTACTAAATGATTAAAAATTGTTGAATGACTTCTGATCTTCTCTTCACATATCACATGATATGATCTAGGTTAAGATTATTGTTATTTAAATATTCCCAAAAATAGTTTTCTAGATGGTTCTAGTTCTTGCCTCTTCATCATAATTTTTGATCATACACATAGAGATATGTGATCCATTTCATGTAAATTTTCTTTAACAACATCTCTGAAACTTAAATAAACTTTCCAAGTCATCTTGATAATCATTTTTGCCTAAAACTCATTTCCATTACTGACTTTTATGTAATCTCTACATTGTTGGTCTTTATTGTTTCTGATACATGGTATTATTATTTCTTAACCTTTTTTAACATTATGATGTTCAACTTATATTGTGCTTGAGAAATACTATATCACTCGATACTCACATACTTTGAATTTTCTCAGTCGCTAGTAACATGATCAATCACTGATGAGCTTGGTACACATAGAAAATTACTTTGTGACCATACACTTACTTGACTTCTATAGATTTTTCTTGGTACATACTATCTAATGTATATGTCTTAGTCTATGTAGAGTGGCTCAGTCACAGTGATGACCATCTAACTCTACCTTGTAAATGACTAAGTGGTTGACACTAATAGGCAATAGTGGTTAGACATAAAAATAGTATACTCCTTATTCATATGACCAAATTCATTGCATGAAATGGTTTTTCCTATAAATTGGTTCCTTGCTTCTTTAGGTTGTTTAGATTATTTAGGTGCTTCATTAGATTGATTAGGTTCTACCTTGTTTAGAACTCTTTTTTTTTCTCAGGTTGTTGAATCAAAAGATTTGATTCCTCTTTAATATCATACCTCTTTGATGATTCTCATAACTCAATATGTTGATTACCACTCATGTCACCTTTAGGAATTTGAGCCATGATTTTCTCATCAATCTTCTCGATGCTGGAGTATATCTTCTTAAGATGTTTCTTTATTTATGTAGTCTCTCCTTTCACAATAGTATTGTACTTCTCAAGTTCTAAAGATTGTAATTTTGAAGTCTCAAGTTTAGATGTCACCTTGGTAAGTTTGGATTTTAGCTCCATATTCTCATGGCTCAACTTTGATTGAATTTTCCTTTCATCTTCCATCAAAATCATCTTAAGATTTGTAATTTCAAGCTCATGCTTTAGGATTTCAATTTATTTATTAAGCTTAGAAACTTCATCACTATCCTTGATTTGACCATTAGTCTTTTTCTTAGATCTGATAGATTCAATCTTGTCTTTCAACTTTTGAATGGTAAATTTTGCATATTTATATTTGTCTTTCAAGATATTTCTTTCTTCTATCATTACATCAAGTTCCTCAAGAGATTATTCTAGATACTTATGTAATTGATATTTATCCATAGTGATCTTACTCAAGTTGTTAGGCCTCCTCTGAGTAATTGTGCTTTGATACCAATTATTAGAAATAGAAAATATTGATAGGGGGTTAATTTGTATTTCACAAAAACAATCCCAACTAAGGATATCTTTAGTAACCTTATAACATATACATGTGAATATATAGAAAAGTAGACATACATATAATACAATACATTTCATAACACCATTATTTGTTAACTAGGGAAACCTTGGATGAGGGAAAATCCTAGTGGGGATGGTACCCACAAAATGATCAACTAATGAATAGTATCTCATTAAAGATATTGACCCTCTTAGGACGACTCTATTACATCCTTACAGTGTCTTAGTCCCTATTGAAGGACTAGACCTTATTAAAAGCATGAACCCTTTTAGGGGTTTTTATTAAAATTATAAAATATATGCAAGATGAGCATGTTAGAATGTAAATTCCATCAATATAATTGACATGGGGAGGGGGGTGAATCACTTATCCAACTACTATAACATTTATCAACGTTTTTTATCCTTGACCATATGAACAATATAATTAGTAACCACAATAAGATACTCATGCAACATATATGTTAACTAGGGAAACCCTTGATCAGAGGGAAAACCCTACTAGGGATGGCTAGAGGATGGACCCTATTAGGTGTCAATAAAAACATTCAGTAATATCAATCCTTGTTAGAAGAATTTGAATCTATATTAGGACATTTCTCCCATGTTAGGAGTTGTAGAAGGTAAATGGATCCACTATCCAAACAGCTTTAGGGATAAGAAAAATGTACCCACTATCCAAATGTTCTCTTTATTATTCCTTGTAGAATAATATAAATGAACTATATTTCTACTTCCTCTTTCTCTATCATATCAATTGGAGTGCTCCTCTTCTTCCAATCTCTATACTAGATCACCAACTTTGCATTCAATAATGCCTTGTATCGCTTACTCATATTTTGCAAACACTATGCTCTTTTTCACACTTCTTGAATCACATTACATACTTAAAATCAAGGAAAATACTTTCCTTTATACCAAGCCCTTAAAATAGTTCCATGAGTCATTCTTGAGGCTTTCTCAATTAATTATAATAGGACCACATAAGATAATTAATTATTTAACAATTACACAACATTGTTGGCTCACAATCTTTACAAATTCTCACACTTGTGACTCTAGGACTTGCACATCCCTAACATTATCACAAAGCTTTCCTCTACCACTCTACAAATTCACATATATTAATTCTATCTCTATTAGGAGATACAATCTAATTGTCAAAAACTTCTTACAAGGCACTCTATCTCTGTACTGCTCTTTGTAAATTAGGAATAACTTTTGTACTTCTTTGATTTTCTTCTTGCACACATAATATTTTCATTAGAACATAGTATAGAGTATATCCTTAACCACACTTCACTTGACCATATATACATTGTTGGTACAACCTCTTTCTATGTCTTCTACTTTGCTAGTCTTCATTGAAACCATACTATGTTGTCATCAATGACAAACACAATCATGAATGCAACATGTTAATGATGCCAATAATCTCCACATGCTCTAGCAATGCTTAGGATACTCCCCCAAAGTAATACCATCAGCATTCACACTAACAATTTCCCACCTTGGCATTGATGGAAACATAGATGAAAAAAATCTAAGTTTCAAACATACCAAACCAACACTCTATTGTTCTTTTTGTTGGTCTCTTCTTTTCGAATGCTCTTCATCAATAAAATTTGAAATCCTCTAGAACAATTCTTTGTTCTACATATCCTTCTTTAGGATCGACATTAGTTTTTCACACCAAACAATTCTCAACTTCTCCCATTCAAAACTTTATACATAGGAGATCTCAATCTCTCCCCCATTAGTCAATCTTTCCCTCATACATGACATTTTTTTATTCTCCCCCATATATACTAAAAAGATTTTTTTCATGCACACTTCACTTCCCCATTGACTTCAATGACAAAGGCTTCATTATGTCAATCATCTTCTCTAAGTATTCAAACAACTCAAGTGTCCAAAGTCGCTATTCTAATCAAGATACCAAGAGTCCTAGATAACTCTTCTCATGATAGATACTCCCCCATACAGGAAGCATCAACATTAAATCTAGTCAGACAAAACTACACTATACCAATAGAGTAATGCAATCTCTTCATCACAGACTAAGAAGTAGGCATGGGCATAACCCCAAAAGCATACCTCTCAAGTAGTCAAATGTATCTTTAGGAAAAGGCTTTGTAAAGATATATGTAATCTAATATTTTGTGCTAACATACTCCAATCTAATTTATTTCTTTGTAAATTTCTCTCTCAAAACATGATACTTAATAGATATTTTCTTAATCTTAAAATGCAATACAAGATTCTTATACATACTCATTATACATATATTATCACAATGTATTATAACATGATCTAAAAATTCCATCCCAATATTCTTTAGCATATGCTTCATCCACATGATCGAATTATAATTATTTTTTACTACTATGTACTCTACTTTAGTTGTACTCTATAAAATACAATCTTTTTTCTTGCTTAACCAAGAAACCGATCTTCTTCTAAGAAAAAGTGCTCCACCATTGCTATTTTTTTTGTCATCCATACTGTCAACCCAATCTACATCAATATAAGTGCACAAAGTTAAATCACTTAATTTGTCATACCATAAGCCATAATCAGTTGTTTCCTTTAAATATTTGAATATCCTCTTTATTGACACATAATGATACTCCTTGGGATCAGCTTGAAATTTGGCTACAATCACAACTACATTTCCTATATTTTTTCTACTATAAGTAAGATTTTGCAAACCTCAAATCATCCAACTTCTTCTGCTCAATTGTAGGTGTCTCATGTTTTCTATATAACTTGTGACTAGTTACCATTGGTGTTCGAAAAGTCTTACAAATTTCCAAGCCAAATCTTTTCAAAAATTCTCTTAAGTACTTATCTTGTGATATAAAAATACCATCATTATTTTGTATAATTTTTAAACATAGGAAAATCTTCATCTCCTCAATCATGCTCATCTCAAATTCATTCTTCATCTCTTTAGTAACCTTATCCTTTCTTCATCATTACCTCCAAAGATTATGGCATCAAAAAATATCGCAATGATTAGCAAATCATTCTCAATTTAATTCAAATATGAGTTAGCATTTACCATACATTTAGAAAATCCAAGTTTTTCCAAATACTTGTCCAATCTTGCATACCAAGTTCTAGGTGCCTTCTTTAGACCATAAAATGCTTTCTTCAATCTAAATACCATGTATTTTTCTTCTATCAAAGGAAATCCTTCATGTTGTTCAATGTAGACTTCTTCTTCAAGTTCTATATTCAGAAAGGTTGACTTGATATCCATTTGATGGACTTTGAACTTCTTACTTGTTGCAAAAGCCAAAAACATTCTCACTACTTTCATTGTGGCTACAAGGGCATATGTCTCTTCATAATCTATTCCCTCCTATTGTGAATAACCTTTGCATACTAGGCTAGATTTGTTTCTCACAACTTCTCCTTATTAATTCATCTTGTTTCTAAATACCCATTTAGCTCCTATATCATTCTTGTCTTTAGGGATAGGAACCAATTCCCATGTCTCATTCTTTAAAATCTGATCTAGTTCTTCCTTCATTGCTAGAATCCAATGATCATCTTTGCATGCCTCATCTGCACTCTTAATTTTCACTTGTGAAATTGGACATAATTCCTCATTTACTTTATTGCTTCTCATAAATTGTTCTTTGCTTCCAATAATCTTCTCTACAAGGTGATTCTTTATCAAGTTCTTGTTAGGTGTGGGAGTTTCTATGTCAAATCTTATCTCTTCTCTTGGTTTAGATCTCTATTCTCTTCTTTTCTCAATAATTTATACATCATCCTTCAAGTCATTGTTAGTATCAAAGAAAAGTTCAACATTTTCTTGATTAGTATTTGGATCAACAATAGTCACTAAAGCCATATCTTCTTTTACTTACATTTTCTTAACCACTTCAAGATCATTATCTTTAACATCATTTTCATTCAAGAATCATTGCATATTTTCTTTAATTTCTTCATCATCATCATATAGTGAATTATTTCTAATTTTTCATACTCTCTTAGGACACCCTAATGAAAAATGAGAAAATTCTTTATATGTCCAACAAATAGACATTTTCATACCTTATGGCTCTCTTTTCATAAGTAGACCTTCTTTTGTCTTGTTTTCTTCTTTGGATTTAGATTTTTATTTGCTTGTACCTTTTTTATTTATTATGCAACAAAAAGATTCTAGATTTGGAAACTCAATGCTCTATTCTATACACAATTTTCATATCTCACCAAGAAGCTCCATCTTCTAAATATAGGTCCAAGCTAACAAGGTGGCTCTAGAGGTGGTCCACCTTTAGGAGCTACTCAATCATAGGGGTAATGTACCTTGTATGGTCTCTATAATGCCTCCTGACTCAGCAAACAATACTCCACCCTAGGGCTGTTGTCAGGGTCATAGTTCTTCTACTTGTTGCTCGCATGTTCTAGGCTCATAGGCCTCCCACCACCACTATCCAAGTGCTGGTGATGATGGTTGCTAGTGACACTCAAATTCTATGCCTTTCTATGGCTCTAGGTGGTCCTTGGTTCCCACTAGTTTTTCTTCTCATGGTGTTGTTAGCTCCAAATGGCCCTTCCCCCTAAATTTGGTTATCTCTCTACCATAGGTGGAAGAAAAAGATTAAAAACAAGCTTCTGATGACATTGTTGACAATTGGACTATTCCTGGTCCATCTACTAATCCTAGGGATGCCTAGAATTTTAATGATAGTGATGAACCATCTCCCTCAGTTGGCACTACTCTGGTGGCCTGAGGGAGGTGCTTAAATTTTTTTTAATGAATAGTTTTTGTATTCATCTTAAGCTGTGTGAACTTTCATGAGGTGATCTTGTATCCCCTTACCCCATTTTTGTGAATTCGTAACTATTATATTAATTTATTAATAGAAAGGGACTATTCATCAAAAAAATTACCTTCATATTCTATGACTTAGGACTTTCTTTTTTGAAGTTACTTGCCATTGATGTCCCAAAGCTATCAATCTTTCTCTTTAAGGACCTAATGCTCTGATACCAATTGTTAGAATGTAAAATCCACCAATATAACTAAGTGGGTGGAGGGACATGAATAAGTTATACAACTATTATAACATTTAACAACCTTATTAATCCTACACCAGATAAGTTAACTAGGGAAACCCTTGATCAAAGGGAAATCCCCAATGGGGATGGTACCCACAAGATGATATACTAATATAAAGATTCCTTGTGAGAGGATGGTTTTGGAATTACAATAAAAAATATAAACTCTAGGGGGGGAGTGAATCAGTACTTTAAAATTTAACCCATAAAAAAATTAACCACATATCCATCTCACAATTCAAAAACTAAATTGAAATACCATGTAAAGCATATACATCTAAAGTATGTAAAAAAGTAAGAATTCACACATATATGGCACAAGATATGATTACCCAAAAACCATCCAATGAGAAGGTAAAATTAGGGTGGGGATGACACTCATAGATCTTTACTATTGCAATAATAAAGTGTATCCAATGAAGGTTATAATTTTTCATCATGAAAAATGAGCAACCCTATGAAAGGCCTACCCTATTAAAAGCTTACAAATACTATTAGGTCTTCCCTTGTTAGAATGTCTTAGCAATGATCCTGTGATGTCAGATCACCTCTAAAGTAATGTATTCTTGATCCTTCTTGATTAAATATTTCTTTGTTGTTCACTAATTCCTTCCTCTATTCTCCTTTAACTAATTATGTAATGCAATTCTAATCATAATACCTTGGCCACCATGAATTTCCTATTTATGCATGAAAACTCTCCTTCTTACTCATACTTTACATACATAACATTTTAGGGTTATGTTCTCCTTAAGAAGACTTAGGTGACTTAGGGTTAGTTATGAATAAACAACTATGATTCATCCATATTGCCACTTTAACCTTCCCTTTATCTAATTGGGTGCATGTAATAGATAGGGATTCTCACTTAAGATTCATCCTTATCAACAAAATATCATAATTCAATCCCTAAGTTAGCTCAAAAATGGTTTACATAGTAGTTGGTTCTAATACAAACAAAAATGACAAAACTAAGTTACTCGACATCTGAAGTCCCTAGTGCTCAAGACTAACTGTGACTTCAATATTGTTGCTCAACATCTGAATGACTTGGCATGCACTACCAGCTTAGCTCTTGAGTCACTCAGCACATACAGTCTTCTCGACACTTGAGTGACTTGGCATATGAGTGACTCAAAACTTACTATTTACTCAACATGGTCTAACATATATGTTGTGCTCAACATATGTTACTTGTTTGGCATGAACTAAGTAAATGACTTAAGTGTATAGATACTTCTTGTCAAAGCCAATAGGAGATTAAAAATCTCTCCCTTTTACATGAGTGTCAAAAACACTTGGTTATATATTAATAATCTTGTTCTTACGAGCATAACATAGATGTCTATCTGGCTTCTATACAAAATTTTAGTAAAAATCAAAATTTTACAACATAACTTATACTTCAAAATTTAATAACTCCCTTGAGTTGTTTTATTTGTTCTATTCTGTACTCCACTAAGTAGATTTGCATCAATTAATACTCTATCTTAGTTTTTTGTCTGAACTGATCTTTGGATTTTGTTGTTCTCACACTTGCTCTTACTCCCCTATTCTTGCTCTCATTCTCTTACTCTCCCTTTTCACATTGATTTTAATGGGTTATACACCTATAGTGTATTTTTCCAAAAGGGATTTATGGACCTCAAGTATAATCTTAAGAGAAGCATCCCAATTATCACACGCTACCTCCAAAGACTTAATTTGGATGGCCAAATTGGTAGCAAGGTCTACTAAGCCATCTAATGTAGAAAGATTGGGGTCTTCTTCATAAGTATTTTTGCATAACCTAGCTCCATATATAAAATCTCCATATGAGGAGTCAAGGTAGACTAGATGCTGATTATTTTAGACCTTATATTGACTTCATCTATTTGTAATGTTGCTAATTAACTTTTTGATTGTAAGAGGGTCCTAAAGTGTTTCTTCGTTTGCAATGGAGACATGGGAAATTTTGCACCTGATGACTGCATTTGACTCTCCAAACATAGGATGTGATTCCTTATCTCTTGTGTGAAGAGTGTAGGGTTACACAATTTGGTGTACAAAGAGAAAATGTTCTCTTGTACCTTCTTCATACTATATATCTTAGTTTCTAATGCAACCTAAGTTAGTACAATATCACTAGATGTCTTCTCATTCACTTGGTTTTGAAACTTATTTTTAGACCATTCTAATAATTTGATAGTAGTATCTAGGTCAGTTTCACTTACTCTTTCCACTATATTGGTCAATTGTTCAACAATTATCTTTGTTCATCTGGGCTAGGAAAAATGAATGCATCTAAGAAAATCTCTTTCATCTCAATCAAAGTTTACTTTTACCTATGCTCCCTTATGAGAAGTTCTTGATGTTTCTTTCTTACTAAGGCCTCTTGTAGTATACACATCTACTCAATTTTTATATATGCATAATCAAATTTGGGCAATATAATTTCTTCATCTAGGCTAACATCTCCATAGGTAATTACCTCTTCTACCTTAGATGAGCTAGGACCCGACACTAAGAATTGCAAAGTTTTTGCATTTGTGCTTGGCTTCTTAAGAGTTTTATTAGAAGGAGTTCCAAATTTTGGTAATGTCACTAGTGCTTGAATTTTTAATAGTTCCTTTAGCTTGGGTGTCAAACTTGTCTCTTTAGGCTTGTTTTTTTTTGCCTTTTTTATTTCAATTACACCTTGATATTGTCCTAGAGGTGAAACTATATCTATCTGACATGTTTGGCTTTTTGTTCCATCATTTACTGGTGTTTCTAGTTTGTCTTCTCCAACTATCTCAACCTTATATTTTTTAGGTTTTTGTACATTTTCTAAGATTGGAGTTCCTTTCATGAGTGTATAGATATTACATCCTATTGTCTCCTTCCTTTGATGGAAAACTATGTGTTGTAAAGGTTGTACACTTGTGACTTGAAGAGTGATTGTAGATGTTTCTTGTGTTTTTATCTCCTCCCCTATAGTTATAGTCTCTAACTTTTGAAATTTCATCTACACTTACTAGTATAGGGTTGTCACATAATTTGGCTTGTAGAGTAGATTGGATAAGTATCATTTTCAAGTTTTCCTCTATAAGGGGATTGATTTTTTGGTTAGTAGGATCAAAAACATCCTTTAATTTGATAGTTTTAGTATTTGCACTTATTACCTGTGGAGGGCTAGTGCTTCACATTTGTGTATCTTTTACACTCTGTCCTGGTTGCTAATCTTCCTCAGCTATTGCCTAATTATCAACATCCATATCAATGCCTCCCTTAACTATGTGTTGTTAATTATTATCTTCTTCATCTTTCTTACCTCAATAGGTGTCTGATCATCTTCTTTTGATGTTATCAGTCCATATGTTATTTTCAACATTTGTTTGGATTTTTTGACAACATCCTCTACGTTGTTCTATATATGTTAATTTCCCTATACTTAGGTACAAATCTCACAACATATTTCTTAATTTCTTTTGACATCTCAGTATTACTAAGTTCTAGCATAAATTGAGCAAGGGATGTCTCCCTAATTTTTCTTAGTGTGGACAAGATCAACTACTAATAGCTCTGTTTCAACAAGATGGGCATATTGAGCTACAAATGCCTCAGATAATTCAGCAAAATTTTTAATTGTGCCATATGGTATTCTATAAAACCATTCAAGAGCTGGCTCGGCCAAGCTTTTGGGAAAGAGACGCAAGAGGAAGACATCATCATATGCCACTTCTTGGCAGTGCATGTAAAATTCTTTGATATGTGTGACAGGGTCTCATTTTCCTCTAAATTTGTCAAATTTGGGTGTCTCAAAATGCTTGGGAAATGGTGTCATGGTAATGGGTCTGTCAAATGGGTAAGGACATACATTCTCAAACTTGAAGGTTTTTTTATCATTTCCCTCTTGGATGTTCTTTAAAGCTATTTTCATGGCTTCCCATTCTGAATTAATGGGTGACATCTAGGGTACCCCCAATGTAGGAGTACCTTGAGGTAGGTATGTGCTAGATGGGGCAATGGAATATGGATGGCTTTGACGTATGGGCTTGTAGGGATTGTACATGGCTTGGGCAACTGAATGGTGGATGATGGGTTGCTGAGGTGGAGGTGGCACATATTGCTACATATGTTGCGAGGCTTGCTACTGATATTGGATTTGAGGTTGGGATTGAGGAACATAAGCTGGCTGTGCGATAAATCAATTGCTTTGTGGAGGTAAGGTATAAGATGGGTGTGAAGCTTGGGGAAAGGATCGAGGAGCTTGTGGAACTTGACTTTGGATTTGAGAAGTTTGACCAATATATGTGGGATGTGCCCCTATTTGGGAAGGTGTCTGCATGGCAAAAGAGGCCAAGAAATTGGTGGTTGGTGGTGGTGGATTTCCTCCTAGAAGTGGCATAGAAAAATAGTTGGTAAGAGGAGGTAATGGATTGGTTGGTGGTGGAGGTGGTGGGAATTGAAAGCTTGGGAATGGAACTGATGGGGTTTGATAGCTTGGTGGCTAGATTTGAAAGCTTGGTAAAGTGGTGGCAGGAGCTTGGGTCACTTGAGAGCTTGGCAGAACATTGGTAGTAGCTTGTGGGGTTTGATAGCTTGGTGGAGTGAGGGTAGTAGCTTGTAGATTTGTGGCTGATGGCACTGAGCTCCAAGGACCTAGTGGAAATGATGAAATTGTGTTCTGAGCAGAGGTAAATAGGCTAGGGGTGATAAAAGGTTGATTACTTGGCCCCATGGGTGGCATCCCAGTTGTTTATTGTTGCGGTTGGCCAAAGATGCTAGCACTAATTTGGGAGATGGGTGGATTTGGAAGGCTGGGTTGGGGGGCAGCAGCAACAATAGTGAAGGGAGTGAATGATGAGGTGTTTTGGATGAAGGGGGCTTGGGATGAAGTGGTATGGACCAATGGTGGAACGATGGTGGATGGATTGGCTTGTGGAAGGGAGATTTCAACTTGAGTGGAGGCTGGTATGTTTGGGTCTGTTGGATCATATGGAGTGGGTTGAGGCTCTTCTTTTGGCACATATTGAGGATAATTCGAATCATAAGAGCCTATGGGTGGTGGGAGTTGCTCAAACAAGGGGTGAGATGGATCTGATAAGGGGGGAGGTCTTCCAAAGTTGAAGGCTCCAATGTTGTCCCTTTGAAAGTTAGCCATGATTGTTTCTTTGTTTTTGTCTATAATGGAATTCACCAATACTGCATTTCTTGGTTGGTTCATGAAAGCTTCAATGTCAATAGGTGATGGTATCATGTTCTATGGGCTGAAGGATGGTTGAGTGCTCAAGGGGAGCAATATTGTTGGATCCAAATGATAGGGCTCCATTGTTTCCTTCTTCTTGCCTAAGTGAGTGATGGGTGGCATGAAAATGTAGAATGTTTCCTAGGGATGAGATGCAACAATGCTAATGGAGGAAAAAGAGGAAGGCTTTTCTATGCAAATGATTTCCTAGGTTGAGGCAAAGCTATATGGAAAAACCTAAGGAGGATTGGGTTAAGGATTCTAACTTCAAAGCTATGTTGCCAAATTATGAAAGGTCTACTTTCCTATGTGCAAGCTTGGTGGTGATTGTGTCAACTTAAGGATAGACTGATGATCCTTTAGGAAGAACACGAGATTGACCACTTGTGGATCCCAACCTTTAGCTCAAGGTGATGAGGATTAATAAGTGACAAAGCTAAATTACCCTAGACAGAGCTCTGTCAAAGGGATAAACTGGGTGAGATTGGTGGATTTGGAAGATGTTAGGAATGGCAAACTTTTGGCAAGGTGACAACAATTTTGAAGGCTTGGATGTGAGGTTTTGATTTCTGGCTAGATTGTTTGGTTCTAAATGAGATGAATGAGCTAAAATGCTTTAAGGGGATGACTAAGGATGGCTAGCTTACCTACAAAGATGACTCTAATGCAAAAGTCAAGCTTATGCAAGAAGATGTGGAGAAACAAGGGGGTCTAATCATAGAAATCATGCCTAGTTGGTAAGGCATAAGCATTGTTAACTCTTGGATGTTGGCTAAATTAGATGGTGCGATCTAACCAGATGTCTTGAAGGGCTTTGTCGTAGCTTTATCCTCTGCTTTGTGGAGTTTGGCAATTTGAGGGCTTGGTGTTAGTTCCTTTCTCTTGGCTGAAAGTTCTTGGTATGCCTGAGATGGCTTGAGTTTGACTTTGTGAAACTTCTGTTTGGGTTTGGGTTGCTCTGACATCAATTCTTGAATCTGCTTGGCTTTGAGAGACCTTAGTTATTTTGCTTCAACTTGTTCAACTTTTGGAATAGGCAGTGACTACGCTAAGTGTACCCTAAGCTAGGATTGACCAAGTTTGGCAAACATTCATTCAACAAATAAAAAAGCAAGCAATAGATAGGAACAACCAGATAGAATTTTTTGATTCTTAGAATGTGATACTTGCACTGAGGAGTGTGTATGTTTTACAAATGTTTCAATTAGTCACTTCAAACACATTAACACTCTAGATGGTTGTCTACAAGGCTAACAATTGGGTTAGCTAGGGAGTCCTCGATATACCCAAAGGTACGTGAGGCCCAAATCCGTAGATGAAACCAACAAGATGTCACATAGCCGAGAGGAGTGGTAACCCACTTCTCCTCTTTCACTTCACAAGGGTATAAAGTTCCTTTAGGCTTAGCTTGAGTGACAAAAATCTTCATTCCAAGAGAGGTGTCTTTCGATTCACCTTCCGATTCTTATACTCTGCCAAAACACTGGAGTTGAGGTCATCCAGGGGTGATGAAATCCCCAAGCAGGCCTCCTAAAAAGAAACAAGGTTTTGGATACTAATCTTATGCACCCAAGATGGCCTCGAAAGACGACAAGGGGAGAGAAGACTTGGATGACCTTGGGCTAAAAAAAAAACATGCTTGTTCTTTTACCAACTGACTCTTATGTGTGCTAATCTAGACTTTGCAAGCACTCATGTTTAAGAGACAATGTTCAATTCCAACTTGAAGCACCAACAAAAGTAAATCGATCTATGAATGCAAACAAGAAGAAGAGTTAGGGTCAATAAAAGCAAACCTGCGCGCCCGAAGGCCCTCCACATCAAGTATCAATTAATTTCCTTTAAAGCATTCAAGAGTTGGTGTGATTTTGTTTTAAGTCCAAAGCAAAGATGTGTGAGACTCGATTTGTCAAGCGCGCACCCGAAGGCCCTCCACGTCAATAGTTGTTCAATTTTAGTGCCCAAACTTGAAGTGTGATCGATTTAATCTAGAGTTTTGGTCATTTAAAATTTTTGATAAAGTTAAAGCAAACGTTCAAAGACCAAGTGAGTGAGTTAGATTGTGGAACATTTAACACCTTTTTCAAGTAGACCCATCCCCATAAATGGCGCTGAGATTGGAACCAATGGTTGAATTGATAGGTGATTAGAAAAGAGGTGAGTCCAAAGAACTACTCAAATTGATTTTTGCAAATTTGTATTTAACTTAACAAAGTTTCTTAAATCTCCAAAAATCAAACTTTACCTAAATTGCATGTGGAAAAGAGATTTGTTTTGTTCAATTTTAGAAGCTCCAAATGAAGTGTTTGATTTTACAATGGTTAATTGATCCTTGGCATTCAAGATTGGATTTGTTGTTTTAATCATGCATTCAAGGAAATTTTGATTTTAATCCATGGCATTCAAGAGTGTGTTTAGCAACATGCATTCAAAGACAAGTGATTAAACATTCAAGTTTTTTCCTTTGAGCATTCAAGATTGAGATTT
The DNA here is from genome assembly GCA_028749045.1 of Cupressus sempervirens. NCBI lineage: Eukaryota > Viridiplantae > Streptophyta > Pinopsida > Cupressales > Cupressaceae > Cupressus > Cupressus sempervirens. The sequence continues at coordinate 530,062,509 of CM053788.1, read as the reverse complement.
TGTGTGTTGTTTTAAGAACTTTGAAGTGCTTTGTTTTAACCTTAGATCATTCAAGATTGTTTTGGACTCAAAAGCGAAAATGAATCTTTGGACTTTGGTTTTCATTCAAGATTTTGTGTTCTAGTTTGCATATTTTAAGCCCAAAAATGATATTCCTAGATTGTTTTGATGCATGAAAAACCTAAGAAACATTCAAGATTTTGCAACAAGACATTTTTTTGGAACAAATAACAAAGATTTTAGGACAATTTTTGGCAACCATTTAGGACTCTTAGTTTTCATGAGATTTTTAAAAGAACTTTAAAATATTTGCAAATGAGGTTCATTTTATCCTTGATTGATGCTTTGAGTTTGATTTAGATTTTAGTGTGCACGTAGTGTTGATTTTGAACCTTTTGAAACGAAAACTTGAAGTTCTTTTTAAATTTCCAAAAATGAAGTGTTCCTAACTTTGCATGAATGCATCTAAAACCTTGATGTTGCAAGGATGCAAATGATTGAATTGGTTTAGTTTCACTTGTTAAAAGGCTTTTTTTTTTTTGCAAATTTTTAGTTTTTAATGGATTTAAGTATGATTTAGGGGTTCATTTTAAGCACTAAAAAGAAGTGTGTATGATTTTGCTTCCTTCAAAAAAAATGGCCAAGATCTCCCACAAGAAGAAGAAGAAGAAGTAGATGGAATAAGAAGAATATAGACAAGAAGAGGAAGAAGAATTCCAAGTGCTTTGTCCACCTATAAGCTTGAAAAATCTGCAAACACTATGATATAGATTATGAGTTCCTTTGTCTTTTTCATGCTCATGTGGACCTACAAAACCAATTTATACAATCCTACCAATCACAAAAACAAACAAAATTAGCCAAAATTAGCAAATGACATACAAAACTTGACTAAAAAAGCTAATGAAGATGACCCATGTGGGGTCCCACCAGGCGTGCCAAAATGTATATGAGCAATGTTAGTATGCTAATAGAAACCAAATTTAAATAAAGCTTCTACAAACTAAAAAAAATTCATAAACTTCAAGATAGACTAAGATGAGCTCTCAATTGAGAAAATGAGCCATTAATGGACTCTCTCAATAAGAAGCTCTCTTGTTGAGTGGCTTTGTCTAAATAGATAGGATGTATGCTCAAGCTTATGCTTCAAAAAGGGCTTCAAATAGAGTTGGAATTTGGGTGTGAGTGTATGGTTTTGATGTAAAATGGCTTCTTAAAATGGCATTATGACTTTACTTCATGGATTGTGTTATTTTGCAAAGGGGAAAGATCCAATTTATAGGCAAGAGGCTTGAGGGATTGAGGGCTAAGATGCAAGGATGGGAAAAAGCTCATGGAGGGCTCAGATTGCATGAGAGGAGAGCACATGGATTGTGCTTCCTTACAGCCAATCAGAGAGTGACACATGGCATAGAGTGAGAGGATGGAGGAAAGGGGAAGGCTGAGTCAAAAAAGGAGGCTCAAGGGATAAAATCTTCATAAAGACCCTCATAATGGCTTGTAAGAGCAATAAAAGGGCTTTGGAAGAGTCATTTATGGCCTAGCAGGCTTCATAAAGTTTTATGGTTGGGATATTTTGAGGGAGATGAGAGGAATTTTGACTTGGGATTGATTAGGAAGGTTTTAAGCTTGCTTAGGCTTGTGCAAATGATTAGAGGATGGATTAGGATGGTTTAGGATTAGCTTAGGGATAGGCAAGTGGATGGCATTTAATGAGGGTGGGTGAAGGAGGAGATATTTGTTAACTTTGGCTTGGGTTAGTAAGTCTTAACCCATGTTTAGAGAATGTGACAAGGTTGGGAGGGGATTAGGATTAGGTTTAAAGACATCTTCTAGAAGAGTCTAGACTTTGGATGAGGATAAAGACTTTCTAGAATAGTCTAGAATTTTCTAGGATGAGGATGAAAACTTTCTAGAAGAGTCTAGAACTTCTTAGGATGAGGATAAATTAGATTTTTAGGAAATAAATAAAGTTTTATTTATTTCAAGGGTTTGGGTTGAGGAGATATTTATTAAAAAAAAATTAATAAACATGAGGATTAATATTTAATCTTAATTAATTATTTTGAATTGGGATTAGGGGTAGGAAATGATGGGATTAGCCTTTAATCAAAAGTAAAGAAGGATTAGAAGATTTTGGAAGAGGTTAGTGGTCTTAAGGAAATTGGCCAAGTTTTGGGCAAAAAATAAATTTTTTATTTATTTTGGGTTTTTTGGTCAATTTATTAATTAAATAATTAATAAATAAGGAAATAATGTTTAAATAAGATTTAAACATTTTTGGGAGGGATTCCTTAATTAAATATTTTTAATTAAGATAAGGGGATTTAATGGCATAAAAATAAATTAATTAATAAATGATGATGTCATCAAAAAAAATTTAGAAAATAAAAATACTTTATTTTTTAAAGGTTTTTAGGTTTCTACACTTGTCACTACTTGTATCTTGGCCTTTCTTTTCTTATTGTCAATAGGACTAGGTGCTTTCTTGGCTTCTTCTTCATCGAAACCTTCTATAGTTTCTACTTCCTCCTCTTGCTAATCCTCTCCCTAACCTTGTGTTAGTGCCAATGGTGCTTGAGCCTATGTGTCCTCTTCTTCTTCATCAGCTCCTTCACCAAATTTTTCTTTCAGTTTCCTCACCAATTTTTTCTTCTTCCTAATCATAGAAGTAGTCTTCAAATCCATAGTGATCTTATATTTGACATTCATAATTACCAAAAGATTTGGATTATTTGTCCACTTCTTCTACAAGTAATGATGTAATTATTGCAAAGGCCTCATCAACATTGATCTCATTATCTAATGGCCTTAGACATCTCACTCTAGGAATTGTTACTTGTACATATATGTGATTAGTATCAACTAGGAAGAAAAAATCATCAAAATATTTCTTCACTAGTGAGACCGGTGTCCTTAATCTCTTCTTCATAGATTGTTTAAAATCTTAAAAATAACTAGTCATTACTAACTCAAAGTTATCGCCTAATTATTCGATAAATTCTCCTATTTATACTAGAATTGATCTATTCACCTTCCATGCAACCTTACCAAATGTAGGAAATGTATTTTTCACATAGAAGAAAATACATACTAGAATAGATCCAAATTTACACTGAGCACTCTTGGTTTTCCTTATAGCTCCCCAATTTGCAATCAATTGTTGCAACTGCAACTTGGAAAGATCATAAGTATGATCCTTCTTTACAATTTTGTATCCTATATCCACTATAATACAAGGTATACTATTTAATCTACTTGATTGACAAAACTTGTGTGCTATTACCCTTAGTGCAAAATTTATCAAGGTATTTGTTATTGTGTCAATGGTCATTCCACTTTCGCTCCATATAGCCCCTGTGTTCTTTTTAATGACTTCCTTCAACTCACTTATCATAGTCTTTGGTCAATCTAGAGTTGGATATCATGTTACCCTATGAATTATCTTCTTTGTGATTTTAATTGGCCCATTTTCGATCATGAATTCTACTTAAGACCATCTTAATCCACTATTTTGAAGATGTTGGAGGAATATGGGGCACGAGTTAACCCTTTCTTCTCTAAAATTTTGAATTCTTCCTTCAACTCTCCATTTTCACATAGTCTCCCATATTCTTTTTTGATTTCCATGTCTCATATACTTCCTATTTTGTAATTGTAATAATTCTTGAAATCTTGAATAATCAAGACTTGTGGTGGCATCATAGACAATGCACCAGAGGGATCCTTCTTATATGCTATATATCTAGAATTTCCTTGAAAATAGGTTGTTTTATCTCATTGCTAACTAACTAAACATTTAGAACTTCTTTTCCCTTTACATCTTTCACTTTCAAAGAACTAGACATCATTATATATATCTAGGGCTTGAAAAGTTGAAATTGTGTAGCTTGGAATATAGTAAATACCTTATGAATTCTACATGAATGGTGTTCAATAACCATTTAAATATCTTAAAAATTCTTTAGATCTAATTCTGTAGTTCATCTTTAGCTCTTCATGTACTTCTTCAAATTCAAATGATGTTAAATAAATAGAAATTGATCAAATAGCCCTTAAAACACTACATTAAATGCTAAGTACTTACACAAATTTAAGCTTGGCATCAATATATTTCAAGCTCACTTGGAATCCACATGTCTTTCCATATGCTTGATAGCCATTACAAGCTAAGCATCAATTAAAAAATCACTCAGAAACCATCTGAAACTTTTCATGCTTGGTAGTAATATGAAAAACTTGATAAAAATTGAAGATATATCTTTGATTTCAAATGACATTTTGCATATTTATTCATGCATGTGTAATCTTTTCAAAACTAAATCCTTGGAACTGATGTATGGTATATCTCTTAAATATCTATCCTACATACCTCTTGATTTCTTATTCTGATGAGGTGTGATCACCTGACCCATTGGGTGAAGTGATGCCATCTACACTTGATGTGTTGCAATCCTCCTTTCTCTTCCATTTCTTGTTCATCTCATCTCTAACATTTTTAGTTTTTTCCTTTCCTTTTCCTTTGTTGAACACACAACATGGTGCCTTTGACCTTGTTTGATAGTATATGTTGATGTGACTAGTCTTCAAATGACTAAAACATGTAGTTTGACTCAACCACCTTTTATAATTTCTTTTGAAATGTGTTCTAATACAATTCTAAGGAACATGTCCATATTCTTGATAGTAGTGACAACTATACCTTGTATTATAATCCCAATTATAAGAGTTTCCATTATTCTTTACCTTTTTTCTACTTGTTTGATGACCAGTTAGATTTGAATTTGCACTCAAAAGCTCTATGTTGATACTTCTAATAGTTATAACAATATTCTTCAAGTATTTGAGTGTACATGGTCTTGGTCCTACATTTATGTGTTGATGACCTTTTCTATTGCACTTATGATAGTGACTTGTGTTCTTTTGCTTAGCATTCTGATTTCCAATCTTACTCCTACACACATTAGTCATATGTCCTAACTTACCAAAATTATGACAAGTAGATTTGAGTTCTTACCTTTGTCACTTCTTTCTTCAATACTTCTAGATGATTCTCCTTCTCTAGTACTAGTGTATCCTAGTCTAGATGTATCATTATAAGATCTAGGGGATCTCATCAATTACTCAAAGTACTTGATGGCTTCACTAGGTCTATTGAATCTTTCAACAAACTCCTTTTCCCTTTTCAGGTCATTGCTCAATTGTTCCTTCTACAAGTTCAATGTTGTGATCTCAATGTCTTTACTATTTATTTCAAGATTAGCAATCATGACTTGATTCATTGTTTCCAACTACATGCGAAAAATCTTATTTACTTTTGATGTTCTCTCTTCTAGTTTGCTGATCAAAATTCTTTTGTCATCTTCAATCATGACTTTGTCTTCTATAGCTTTATTTTTCTATTCAGCCACCTCACATAGTAATATGGCTTGTGATTCTTGCTCTATCTTAAGATTTCTAATTTCTTTAGCTAGGGTTCTGTTTCTTTCTATTAGATCTACAATTGTTGTATCAAATTCATTAGAGTTTCTATTTGCATATAACTTAGTAGTGTCTATCTCTTGGTATTGTGTCATTCTCCTCAATATCAATTTCCTTCCTTCTCCTCAATAATTTCTTGAGATCTTCTCTTGCCTCATTAAACTGATGTAGAATAAGTTGCATTTAAATTTTTTGGTTCTCAATAACTTTTCCCAACTTGTAGAATTCTATTTCCAAGATCTTTTCTCAAAGCTACAAAGCTTTACTTTCAGAGAACTTAGCTTTGATACCAATTGTTGGAATTTAAATAGGAAAGATAAACTCTTGGGGGGGTGAAATAGTGCTTTAAACATTAACCCATAAAAACATTCACTACATATCCATCACACAATTCAATAACTAAACTAAAATACCATGTAAAACATATAGATCTAAAGTACGTAAACAAGTAAGCATTCACAAATATATGACACAAGTTATGATTACCCAAAAATCCTCCAATGAGAAGGTAAAATTGGGGTGGGGATGACACCCACAAATCTTCACTACTATAGTAATAAGTGTATCCAATGAAGGTTACAATGTTTGATCATGAAATATGATCTACCTTGTAAAAGGTATACCCTATTAAAAGCTTACAAAGACTATTAGGTCTTGCCTTGTTAGAATGTCTTAGCAATGATCCTGTAATTAGCATTTTGTTACTTGATGTCATATCACCTCTTGACTAATGTATTTTGGATCCTTCTTGATTAGATTTCTCTTTGCTATTCACTATTTTCTTCCTCTATTCTCCTTTAACTAATTCTTCAATGCAATTCAGATCATAATACCTTGGTCACCATAAATGTCCTATTTGTGCATGCAAACTCTTCTTGTTACTCATACTCTACATACATAACATTTTATGGTTTTTTACTCCTTACGAAGACTTAGGTGACTTAGGGTTAGGTATGAATAAATAGCTATGATTCATCCATATTGTTGCTTAAACCTTCCCTTTATCTATTTCAGTGCATGTAATACATAGGGATTCCCACTTAAGATTCATCCTTATCAACAAAATATCATAATTCAATCCTTAAGTTGGCTTGAAAATAGTTTACACAATAGTTTGTGCCAATACAAACAACAATGTCAAAACTATGTTTCTTAGCATCTAAAGTCCTTGGTGCTCGGCACTAACTGTGACTTGAATACTATCACTTAGCTTCTAAATGACTCAATATGCACTACTTTCTTGGCTCTTGAATCACTTGGCATAGAATTTATCCTCGGCACTTGAGTGACTCAGCATATGACTAAATCAATACTCATTGTTTACTCAGCATACTCTACCTTATATGTTGTGCTTGGCATATGTTACTTTTTCAGCATGAACTAAGTAAATGACTTAAGTGTACAGACATTTTTGGTCAAAACTGATATGAGATTAATAGATGGACCCTATTAGAAGTAAATAAAAAAATTTAATGCATATTAGTCCTTGTTAGGATATTCCACCCTTGTTAGGAGTTATGTCATGTTAGGAGTTGTAGAGGGAAGATGGACCTACTATCCAAACAACTTTAGGGGAAATGCCAATGAACCCACAGTCCAAATGATCTTTGTATTATTCCTTGTAGAATAATAGAAATGAACTATACTTGTACTTCTTCTTTCTCTATCCTATCAACCAAACTACTCCCCTTCTTCTAATTTGGATACTAGATCACTAACTCTTCATTGAATAATCCCTTGGATTGCCTACTTGCATTTTTGAAACACTTTGCTCTTTTTTTCACTTCTTCAATCATATTGTATGCTTACAATCAAGGAAAATAATTTCCTTTATACCAAGTCCTCAAAATGATTCCTTGATTCAGCCATTAGGCTTTTCCAATTAATTATAATAGGACCACATTACGATAATTAATTATTTTATAATTACACAACACTATCAGATCACAGTCTTTACAACTTGTCACATGTGCAACTCCAATACTTTCACACTCGCTGACATCATCACAATATTTTTCTCTATCACTATACAACTTCTAATATCCTTATTCTCTCTTTGTTAGGAGATACAATTGAATCGTCATAGACTACCTATCAAGTGCTCTATCTCTACACCACTTTCTGAAAATCAAGCATAATTCCTATACAACTTCAAATTTCTTCTTGTGCACTTAACCTCATCATTAGGACATAGTTTAGAAAACATAATTAATCATGCTTTACTTGACAATTTGTACATTGTCCATACCACCTCACTCTTTGTCTGCTACTCTGCTAGTCTTCATAGAAATCATACTATCTTGTTATTAATGAAAAACATAGTCATGAATGCAGCATGTTAATCATGCCAACAATCTCCACATCCTCTAGCAATGATTAGAATAGTACTACAAAGGAATACCATCAAGATTCATGTTAATAGAACTCACTTCCCAAATATGCAATATACAATAAGATTTTATACACAATAGACATGCATACAAACACCCCTTGCCAATGCCAATATCTTCAATATCTAATATGTCCTTTGTAGCTCCTTTTACAATCTTCACATATACTAATCCCTCTTATCTTAACATCAAATTTTCATCACAAAATGATAGCATTATAATCACAAATACTAGCACACAAATTTACATATCCAAGTCTTTCTTCTAAAACAAGTAATTCTATTATATCATCTTTTATGTCTTCATAGTTGTCCCAAAATAGAAAACTATAATTTGATCACTTAGGGTTAACATATATGATATCATCTCCAATTGATTAAGTAATTGTTTAGCTAAATAAAATGACACCTTAATTGAAAATACCATTTTCCATATTTATGTCTTGGTCTACCTATGTATACCTAGAACTCATAAATAAATCATTAATATCTATATTTCTATTTCTCATCAAGAGTTACTATATTTTATATAGGATCATCATAACCTATTCTTTCTTCCCTTAAGTTCACACATTTTAATTCACATTCTATTAACTTTAAAAACCAAAATAATGTTCGTGTTGGAAGATAAGCTCTATGATACTAGTACAATTTTCTAAGTCATCAAACATAAAATTTATCTCCATGATATGTTGACTTGATACAAATGATATGTTGCCATAAATGACAACCTCAATGTATTTCCATACTTACTTCCTATCCAAATTTTCAACAAATGGTGTAAAAGTACCTTTTAGAGAAGTTAACAAAAGAGGGCCTCCTTTGGATTGAGTTTCTCACATGTGTGAGCAACCACTTAGGGAATGAAAAGGGACTAAAAGGGTACATGTGCTATATAAGTGGGATTAACTAGTGGGTGGGCTTAGAAGAATTAGTACGATGGGTCGTAGAATATGCTTTAGTTAGGATTTAGAATTAAATTAAATATGATCTAATTTATTGGTGGGTTTAAGAAATTTAATCACAAGGAGGGATTTAAATGAATAAGATTTATTTTTAAAAGGAGAATTTACAGAGCACTTTGTATTAAATAAATTTCATAAATTGTCAGGATGTATTTGAATTAAATTTGAATTCATTTTGGAAAATGGAAATATTGAATTGAAATAAATTTAATTAAATAGGTAGACAAATGTTATAATAATAATTAATTGATTAATAATAAACTATAGTTTCATATGAGATATTAAATAAGTCGATATAACATTTGGGATGATTTTAATTGTCTATGACTATTGTCTTCATCAAGGATGTTTTATTATTTCTTCCCTAAATGATGTTTTTCATAAGACACATTATGTCAATTCTCTAAGTTCAATTATTCCCAAAAAAATATTTTCAAGCTCAAGTCTCCAAAGACACTATTAAATGCCAAAACCAAGAGTCCTTAATGACTCATCCTAAATATAAATACTCCCTCATAGGAGAAGCATCAAGTTTCCAATCTAGGTAAAATATATAGTGCTTTGCTACCAACTAGACTGGTATAATATCTGCATCATCTACTCAGAAGTAGGTTGGGGTATAACCCCAAGCATACCTCTTAAATAATCAAATGTGTCCTTAGCCAAAGGTTTTTTGAATATATGTTCTATCTACTCCTTTGTGCTAACATATTCTAAACTTATCTCTTTCTCTACTACCATTTCTCTTAAAAAGTGATACTTAATTGAAATGTGCTTAAATTTTTAAATGAATTTTTTTTGAAATCATGTGATCTATTATACCATAGGCTATAATCAAGTGTTCCTTGAAAATATCTAAAAAAATATTTTTACTCTTTCATAGTGTGTCTTTTTAGGATCTTCCTAAAATCTTTACATAATTCTAACTATATTAGCTATATTAGATATAGTATGTGGAAAATATTATAGTCCACCAATAATAGATCTATATATCTTATTTTCAATGTTAGGGCATTCATCTTTGATAGATAACTTGCATCTAGTTATCATAGGTGTTTCAATAGGTTTACAACTTTCCAATCCAAATATTTTTAAAAAATCTTTGAGATTCTTAGCTTGTGATATGAAAATGCCATCTTTAAATTTTACAATCTATAATCTCAAGAATTATTTCATATATCTAATCATACTAATCTCAAATTCTTTCTTCAATTCTTCTAAAAATGTCTTGCTAACTTCATCGTTACCTCCAAAAAAGTTCTCATTCACAAATAATATAACAATCAATAATCCATCTTCATTCTTTTTGAGGCATAAATTTCTATCAATGTTAACTTTCAAAAATCCCAAATTTTTCAATTTTTTGTCTAATCTTGTATACCAAGCTCTACATGTTTGTTTCAATCCATATAATGCCTTCATTAATCTGAAAACCATATCCTTCTCACATGTTAGATAAAATAAATGTTGTTGTTAAATATATACCTACTCTTCAAGTTCTCCATTCAAAAAAGATGACTTCACATCTATTTGATAAATTTTTAAGTTCTTTTTAATTGTATATGCCAAAAAGATGATCACTACTTCTAATACAGCAATAGATGCACAAGTTTCTTCAAAAATAAATTCCTTCTTAGTGTAAATATCATTTACAAACAATCTTACTTTGTTCCTCACAACTTCACCTTGTTCATTCATTATTTTTCTAATATTACTATCTTTAGCTTTAGGAACCAATTATCAAGTCTTATTCTTCTAAATACATTTTAATTCTTCTTTTGTAGCTTTGATCTAATGATCATCTTTTCAATCTTCATTAGCATTCTTAGGTTCAAGTTGAGAAATTGAACACAATTCTTCATGTACCATATTTATTAGGATAACTATTTTCTTGAAACTTCTAATGATTTCTTTAATGCAATGATTCTTCACCATATTTCTACTAGGTTTCACTTGTTCAACCCTAATTTCTACATCAGGTTCAAGTATTTGTTCTTCTCTTTGCTCTTCATTTTCTCTTTGTAGTTCAATATGGAAATAAGAGTCATATTCAAAAAAAAAATTGTTCTCAACATTATTATCTCTCTAATTAGTTTCTCCATTAGAATCATAATAAAGTATCTTTGCTTGAATTATCCAAGAAAAATTCCTTCATCACTTCTAGCATCAAAATTTCCAATATCATTATCTCTCTTAATATAGCATTTACTTCCAAAGATTCTAATGCATTTCACAATAGGCTTATGTCCAAACCAAAGCTCATAAGGTGTATTACCAGTTCCTTATCAAAATCTTAATTCTATTCATGGTGTATAATACAGTGTTTAGTACTCATCTCCAAAAGATATGTGATACATTATCCCAAACATCATTTCTCTAATTACTTCAATCACTGACCTATTCCTTCTTTCTACTATCCCATTTTATTTTGAAGTCTTAGGAAATGAAAGCTGTATATTTATGTCATTTTCCTCACAAAAATTGTTAAACTCATTTAAAATAAATTCTTCACCTCTATCAAATCTCAAGCATTTAATATTCAAACTAGATTCATTCTCAACTATACTATTAAATATTCTAAATTTATTGAAAGCTTTAGATTTACATCTAAGAAATGAAACCCACATGATTCTAGTGTAATCATCAACAAGATCCATAAAATACCTTTCACCAAAAAAAATCTCCAGTCTTTGTAGGACCACTCAAATTTGTATGCACAGTCTCAAACTTTGCTAAAGTGGTAAATTTATTTCTTGCAAATGATTACTTTTCTTTTTCAACCAAACACTCTGTGGACACCATGGTAGAAGGTTTCACAATTTTAGGCAACTCTCTAACAAGGAATCTAATACCATCTTTACAATGTTATCAAATAAAATATGATATAATATATTATGCCATAGCCAACTATCATCCACTTTAGCAATTAAAAATGGCATTCCAATAGGTCTCAACTGAGATACATAACCTACTATCCAAGTTATACTAGTACCAATCAATTTACCATCTTTATCCTTCATAACACAAGTCTTTTCTACAAACTACAATTAATATCCCTTGTCAACTTGTTGTCTAACACTCAAAAGATTATATTTTAGACCATCCAAAAAATAAACACTATCAAGGGTAGTCTTTCCATCAAGAGTAATACATATTTTTCCTTTTATGTAACAAGATGTATTATTTCCAACTCTAAATACTCCACCGTCGTACCTATTAAATTTGCCAAATTTTCTTATATCACAAGTCATAAGCTGGGAACAACCACTATCAATAATCCAATCAATCTTTCTTTTCTCAATCTATGAAACAAATACTTTTTCTTCTTTAATACCAAAAAATCATATTTCTTATGCTCATCATCACTATCATATTAAAAGTTTACCATCTTAAAATTAGGTTCACCATCCTCATTAGCATAGAAGAAATCCTTAGGTATTCTTGACTTGTAAGGATTTTTTTTGGCTTAAAATTAGTTTCACTCTAAGGACATTGAGAAGAATAATGACCAATTTCTTTACATGTCCAACAAAAAAGAATTTTGTTACTGCTAAGTTTTCTCTTCATAAGTAGGGAAAGCCCTTCTTTAATGTTCTTATCTTTAACATGTTTTTCTTGGTTGCTAGTGGTATAATTTTTGCTTGTACTCACACTTCTTGTGAACATAGGTTTGTCCTTTTCTACACTAAAAGTTGTTCCTATGCTAGGAAATCATTATGCTTCATCCATATTTTAGATCCCTATAATCTTGCAAGAATAGTCTCCTTTGTAAACTTTAGTCTGTAGAGAATAACATGTTTGATAATTTGTTCCCTTTGATGATAAGGTGTCAAGGTTTACAAAATTTTCCATACAATTACATCTTCTATATAACAACCACAACAACCATTGTTTCCAACAATAATCTCTAATATTCTATATAAATAGCCTCTTATAGATTTATCTTCTTACATTTTAGCATGTTGAAATATACATATATCCAACTTTCCAATCTAAATTTCTTAGCATGTTCATCACCCTCAAATATTTTCTATAAAGTAAACCAAATTTTATTTGCATGTCTTAAGGATTTTACCTCTCGATATTCTATTTGAGGAAGATATGACAATAATGCATATCTAGAAAATATATTCTACATGAATAGACATTTTTCATTTATTTCCTTCCATTAAACTTATCTTCTTTTGTCATCTCCTTTGTATTCAATGTCATTAGAAAATATTCCAGACCCATGCATATCAGGCGAGTTTTATTGATTCCATCAAACTCTGAATTTTCTTTTCTAAAGAAAAAGCCATGGATCTCCTCAAGATATTAATAGTTTTTCTTTAAGGATTGGATTTTCTAATACCAATTGTTGGAAAGTAAAGTCCACAAAGATATCTAAGAGGGGGTGAATCAGCTATTTATTTTAAATAACTCTTAATATCTATGTTTATTAATTCTAAAACAAATCAAAAATAGATACAAAAACCATAGAAAAATAACCATGCACAATAACACCAGATATGTTAACAAGGGAAACCCTTTATTAGAGTGTAAAACCAAGTTAGAATGACACCCACAAGATGATTTACTAATATAAAAGTTCCTTGTAAAAGGATAGACCCTGTTAGGAGTCAATGAAATATAGTAAGTACATAGAGTCCTTATTAGGATTCTTTGAATCCCTATTAGGATATTACAACACTATTAAGAGCTATGCCAACCCTATTAGGATTTGAAAGGAGGAAAACTAAACTTGCTATCCAAATAGCCTCACAATAGTCTTCAGTAGATAATTTTATGGATAAACATGTCTAAGATCTCTAAACTAACTAAACAACAACTCCTTTGTCAATAACATTCCTTTGAAGTTCCCTTTACATCACTCTTCATCAATCTATGCTATAATCAAAAGATGTTTGCATTCAAGTTTTCTCAATGATCTAATCACTAATCAAAACAACACATTTCACTTAATTTAGCACAAGGAAATGGCCTTTCCCTTATACGAAGTCCTAATAACAAGTATTGAATCAATCAAAAGGCTTTTCCAATTTACAACAATAATATAGGACATCTTTAAGATATTACAATACATGTTACATCATAAATAAATTATTTCCTTAATGACATCAATAATAGTCAGCTCATAGAAAATAATATGGAATAGACCTCAATAAGTTGGCTCAAACTACATATTTGATTTTTCTATACAAACAATATAATCTTCGACAGGGCTCTAAGATTCCTTTAAGTTAAATTAACCAAATTATATCTCTATCAAAAGATATAGTAGATTTACCTACAATTGCTTCCTAAAAATTGTCTTTCATAACTACCTTCAAAAAACTACTATAACTAAAAAATTTCTTTATATTTCCTTATTCATGATTGACTATAGCATTCTTACACATTACTAAACACACACACACACACACACACACACATAATGAAATAACTTGCACAATAGAAAAAATAATATGAAATATTATATAAATAGTTGATAATAACTAAGAGTAATAGGTCACTTCGAGGGACAGCCTCCAAAAATCTCTAATGAGAACACACTTCACAATATGATGTTGAAATAAGACTCACAACCTCCTATATATAGCTAATTATGCTTAGGTTGAATAGAAACAACCCTACATAACACCTAGGCTGACTTACTTAACTAAATAATAATATAATAATGATAACATGACTTAATTAAGGATTAAGATAGCTGCAAGTTGACTATTCATAACCTTATATACACTAATATTAAGGGTGTAGCATGCCCCCTCTCTTGAAAGAATCATTGTCCTCAATGCTAACCAAGTTTGGATTTTTTTGACTAAACTTCTCATCCTCCCATGTGGCCTATTCAACTAGTAAGTTCTTCCATTGGATGAGATATTGAGTCAGGGTTTTGTTCCTCAGGTTCTTCATGCATGTTTGAAGAATGCACTCTAGTTCCAAAATTATTCGTCCTTCTTCATCAAGTTCTAGTTGTACTATTTGAGTAAGAAAATTCTACCTAATTACCTTCTCCAAATAAGAAACGTGAAAAATTAGATGTTTCTTTGTTGTTGGTGGCAACCCAAGCTTGTAGGAAACACTACCGATCTTTTACATGATTTGGTATGGTCCATAATATCTTGGAGAAAACTTATTATTCTCTTTTTGTTTCTTCATCGAGATTTTTTTATAAGGTTGCAATCTCAAGAAGACCCAGGTCCCAACTTCAAAATTTATTTCACTATGACATGGTTTGCTTGTTGTTCAATTCAATTTTGTGCCATAGATAAATTCTCCTTGAGTCCTGAAAGTACCTTTTGTTGATGAAGCAAGTGTTCCTCTACTACTTGAATCCTTGGTGACACCTTTAATGATGATGTGATGAAAGGAGGATGATATACATAAAGTGCCAAAAATAGAGAGATTTTTGATGAGCCATGAAAAGAAGTATTGTACCACCATTCTCCAAGAGGTAGCCAATCTATCCATTGAGATTTTTTTTGAAGTGAAACAACATATATATCCTTCCAAAATTTTATTAACAACCTTAATTTTATGATCTAATTGAGGATGGTATGAAGAACTATGAGCCAATTGAGTACATAAACATGAGAATAAATCTTTCCAAAAGTGACCAGTAAAGATAGGATCATGATCACTAACAATAACCTTAGGTGTACCATGTAACTTTTGGATATTCTCCAAGAAAAATTTTTCCATTATACTTGTTGTAAAAGGATGTGATAATGCAATGAAATGTGCATATTTAGTGAGGCAATCAACTACTACCATGATGACATTACAACCTTTATATTTGGGAAGCCCTATGATGAGGTCCATGGATACCTCTTCCCAACATTAATTAAGAATAGATAAAGGGTACAAGAGACTTGGTGTCTTAATTTTTTCTCCCTTATTTCTTTGACAAGCCAAACATTCAACTACAAATTGTTGAACATCACCTTTCAGCCCTTCCAAAAAAAACTCTTGCTTGACATGATGATATATCTTAAAAAATTTTGAATGACCACCAATTGGAGACTAATGTAGTTCTTTGAGAATCTTGTGTTTTTTTGGGACTCAAAATTGAAGCCCTAATTTTGGGTACCATTCAAAAAATCAAGCCCTATAAATGCTTTTGATGCATGTGTACTTGGCTATCCATTTGAGACCTAAGAGGTGTTTAATATTTCTAACACCTTGCATTCAATATATTCACTTGTCCCACAAGGAAAATTTGTCATTTTGAGTCATTCTATAAAATTTCATTTGAGCAATGACCAAATTTGTATTTTTACCAAAGTGTCAAATAGTGATAGGGGCCTAGCTTGCTTTTGAATATCTCATACCCAATAATTTTTCATGACTCGCCACTTTTAGAGTATTTAGTATCCATACAAGAGAACTTATGTTTTAGATTATGAGTTGTTTCAATATGTTATGACTAGGTTTTTAATCCCTTAGATTTGGTCATTTATTGTTGTCGTGCTAATGCAAATTGTTAAAAATTTGGGGACTTGTCATAAATTTGACCCAGTTGAGTGAAATGAGAAAAATCCTTTTGCATTTCATTTTAGAGGTTGGAGATTTGCTATGTTTCAATTTTGAGCTTATGAAAAAATTGTTTGATCAATTTTCAAACATGATTGCAAATGCAATTAGTAAACTTTTACTAGTGTCATAAAATGTAGATTGGTAGGTACCCTTGTTCGGGATATCATAAATCTAAATCCATGATAGGTGAGATTGAATGGATTATACCATTTCATTCTACTATAAAAATTATTTAAGTGTGCTAATTTACAAATCTTGGTGAATCTGTCTACACATTTTCCCTGGTCCATTACATTTCAAAAAAATGTTTTTCTACCAATGTTTCCAGTCTACAAAATCTAAGTAGCCCACTTTGACTGCTTGCCAAATGCATATTGTTATTCATCATGAGCCCAAATCCTAGATTTATACTCTCCTTGTGATAGGGGACCAACACCCTAGTTTTCATGCCCCAAAATGTCAAGTTGTCCTATTTTCAAAGCCAAATCCAAATGCATTTTGTAGTTTTCTGACATGTTTGCTTGGAAGCAATTCTAAGAAGGAAACTTTGATAGTCAATATCTTTTGACTAAGAATTTTTTATGTGATGAGATATGACATGAGCTAAATTTTTGAACTAAAACCCTAGGAGTTTCTAGTAAGTCCATATAGCACTATTATATATCGTTGGAATTGGGAGAGAATGAACTTTCCATTTCTGGAGTTTATTTTCACATAGGAGGCCACTAGTTTGAGTTATGAAAGGATTTTTCTTAGGTACCTAATTTTTTGTTTAATTCAGTTGAGGTAGTTCAGATCTAATTTCCAGTAAAATGGTGAATTGAGTAAATATAAATGGTATTAAAAATTAGTAATTGGTGAGTTTTGTTACTTCCAAGTCAATTAAATCAAGGTATTAAGAGCATTTCATGATGTATTTCAGATATTTAAGTAGCAGACTGGTTTTTATCATTGAGGAAGAGATATTTCAGGTTTGTTACAAAATAATGATGAAAATCAAATCAGATTTTATAGGTAGAAAGATGAGAGAGGTTTTACAAAAATAAGGAATGAATATTCAAGTGGACAAATGTCATCTCTAGATTAGATTCGGGATTCTATTCTTCTTCTATATCTTTCTTTTTCTCATCCATTGTAGAGGTTCTAGTTTTGGAGAACTTTTCTCACTATTGTGATACCTAGTTGGCAGTTTTCACTATGAGACCATGGGTTCCAGTTTTAAACATACTTCACTACTATGATACCACATTCTTTAGAAATTTCCCTTGTATTGAACAAAAAGAACTAAGAATACAAATATTTTTGATCTATTAGAAAATTTTACATTTCATTTTCATGCATCTTATTGTATTTGTTTCAAAGAAATGAATGAAAATATAGTAGCAAGTTAGTCTTCATTTTGATATCTGGTCTCCCATTCATGATGTTTGTGATCTCTTGTGTTTTGTAAACAAATGGTATCAAACTCAGTTGCAATCTGTTGGTTGTATATTTTGATTTATTCTTCTTATGACTCAAGGAGTTATGTAAATGCTTTATTCATCATCATAGGATTGTAGATCTCATGAAGGGATAGGTCCAGTATAAGGTTCAAAAAGATGCATATGTTTGATTCGCAAGGTGAATAGATAGATCAAGAAGTCTTGATAGGAGGGATATGTCAATGACTTTCAAGGATGTGTGTTAGAGTTTTGTAGGATTTCCCAATAGATAAGGCACTAATAAATTATAGGATCAAAGTGTTATGTTGTTCATGTCATGTTCTTTGCTGAAAATCAACATCATTAATCAAGTATTTTTTCTTTAATGTTGAACAATTGAAATGGAATACCCTCACTTAGCTTAGCAATTTGTTTGCCCATGTTATTAGCTATTCCATGTCTAATATCTATGCATAAGTGTTAGAAGATTTAGGGTTTTTATTTTCTTTGTTTGATTCAAGTGTATGTTTTAGCACTAGCACCATATAAGTGAATTTGGGGTACACTTGCCTAGGTTTTGTAGAGCCTTATAGTTGGCCTATTGTCTGAAAGGGTATGTTAATGATGGGAAGTAGTTGCCCCTAGATGTATCTTGTTCTCATTGGGGTAATTTGAAACTATAGTGTTTCAAAACACCAACAAGATGCCAACTCTACTAGGGAGATGATGGCAAATAAGCCTTATTAAAAGGACAAAAATCTCTGGTGTGAATTGAATATTTTAGTCCTATTTTTCAAAATTGTTTTACCCATCCAATTTAGCAAAAAGATGGTGACTCTACTGGGGAGTGTACTAAATCTAAATGGTAGACAAACCTTGAGAATTTGAAAAAAGGAGATTCAATACAACAACAGAAGTGCATGAAAAAAGTTGTAGCCATAAGTTTTCTGATGTTCTTTCTAGTTTCTTACTCCAAGTTATGCACCCCAGTCAAGTTTTATCCATTTGCAACATTAGCTTGAAGGTTGAGTGTAAATTATGCTACTAAGAGTGTTCATCTTCAATCAATTCAACCAAATTTTGTTTTCAAAGTGCTATTTTAAAATTAGAGTCAGGAATGAAAAAAGGTTTTGTGTTCCCTTTTTCAAGTTTGTAAATCTACAAGAGTAGTTTGTTGATTTGCATCTCTCCTATATCTAAAGGTCTGGTTTAGATTTTTCTAGTGACAAATTATGTTTTATTTCTCACAAAGTGTGAGTGACGACTCTAAATTTTTGCACCAATTTTTTCCTAAATGATTTCATTGCAATATTTTTAACGAATTTTAGTTGTATGGGTAGATCTAAAGCTTTTGATAGTTTCTTGAAAAGGAAGTATACGTTCTTGATAAGTTTTAGAGTCTTGTTGCATTTTCTTTTATAAGAAAGTGAAGTGTTAAAAGTAAATCACAAAAGTGATTTATTTATCCTCTGTCAAGGAGGTGGTGCCTCTACAAAGTTCTATCAATGGTGTGAAGGATTTTCAGTATGCACTCATGTCAAATCAGAAGATCAAAGTCTTGCATCAACACTTGAGGTATTTGTGATTTTCATGTTTCTCTTTCATGGAAGTCAAGTGTTAAAAGTGGTTGCCTCTATTCAGGTGATTTTCAGCACTAGAAGAAAGAGGTAGAAATTTTATTTTTAAGATGGAGTTAGATCTCAAATCTAGCATTAGTTTTCCAAGTTCTAAAAGTTTGGAGACTATAGTTAAAAATATTACTATGTTGAATAAACTAATCTACAATAAGATTGTCAATATCATAAGAGTTGAAGTAGGAAGTACTCAAGGTCTAAACACAAAAAAATGTTATCTAAAGCTTAAATAAGTAATCAGCAAGATGCCTTTTCATTCTAGACATGATGAATCTTCCCTACCTAGAGTTCTCCTTAATGTTCTAGTGCCTAATTCAGTTAATTGGCCAGCACCTATAAGAATACAAGAGTTTTTGCAAGTTGAAAGATTCATCAAGGAGATGGAAAGTGATAATTATACAGTTCATGTTATATCTTCGAATAATAATAATGAGTGTGTTGAAAGTCAAGGTAGTAATGAATATAATGAGTCTGTAGAGAAAGATAATTTGTCTTCCAAATGTGAAGAGGTGGATTCAAATGCAAATGGATTAGATAATTGTAATTAGCATGAGGAAGATGGACACAAAAGTGAAAATGAACTTTGTTGTAGTGAATATGAAGTTGAGGAATTATATAATAGCAGTGGAGGTAGTTCTTGCCATGATAAGAATGAATGTTGTAATAATTCTAATGTTCCAAATTTTTATACTAATGATTTTGTTGTTATGAATTATTTATGTCATCTGGATGATAATCATAGTTAGAAGAAGATTTTTGAGGTAGTCTTCTTGAGCCCTAATGAAATTTCAGCTTTGGTAGCCCTTGATTTTGAAAAGCATGTAAGTGTTTCTAAGGATATTAATATTTTCCCTCATAATGATTTTTCATTCAGTCAAGTTACTTCCCCAAAGTTTGATGTGGAAAGAGATATAGAATTTGAACAATCTTTTGTCAAATTTAGGAAGTGTATTTGATAGTACCTCAAATGTATTTATACAAGATGACTTGTTGGATGTGGGGGATATTAGTGAAGGAAATTTTGATGTTGTTTCATGTTCTTCTCATGTTGGTTTTTTTGCAATATTTTTTTTATGTTTCGTGTGATGAAGAGGAAAACAATGAAATTCGTCAATCCAATTATGGATTTTCTTTATGTGCTGATAAGTATGGTAGAGATAAGTTCAAGGTTCATTCTGACATTTTTTTAGGTGAAGAAAATGATTGTGATCAGCATAGTTTAGATCAACATTTTCAGGATGAGTTCTCATACTTGGTGACTAATCAGTTGTTCGAGTGTGAAGAGGTTTCAATGAAAGGTAAATTTAATTTGATGAGTAACATGACTACAAGTAGGCAGCGATTAGATTCTACATACTCTTCAAATCCAATTACACAAGCTGAGTTGCAAAATTTTGACACATGCAACTTTTTTAATAGAATCCTTCATGTTTCTAGTTATTAGCATGCAACAGTCATATGTAGATGATCATTTTTAGATTGATCCTAGTTTACATAAGCATGCTGATTTTTTTTCTCATAATGAACATGATATAGAATTTAATGCTGATTTATATATGCCCTATGAGAATGAAGGAAGTTATCTTGTTTTCCCAAATGAGCTAAAAGATAATATTGATTATATTGGTGAAACTAATAGAAGAGATATTTTTAGCTTACCTCATGAAAATGTAGATGAAAATCAGATTTATGATAGAGATAAGAAGTTTTAATAAGTTCAGTGGCCTAGGGTCATCGTTTGTACAGTTTAGGAGTAGTTATTTTTGCTTTCAATAAGCTATTTGAGAGAAGTTTTTGTTTTCAAGTGTGTGGTCTAATCATTCTAGAGATTTGAATCCTTGTCATGCCCATAAGGGACATGCATCCCTAGACAAAACCACTATTAGGACTCAAAATTGAAGCCCTAATTTTGAGTACCATTCAAAAACTAAGCCCTATAAGAACTTTTGATGCATGTGTACCTGGCTATCCATTTGAGTCCTAAGAGATGTTTAATGTTTCTAACACCTCACATTCAATATATTAACTCATCACATGAAGATAAATTGTCATTCTATGAAATTTTGTTTTGAGTAATGACCAAATCTACATTTTTGCCAATGTCAAACAGTGACAAGGGGCCTAGTTTTCTTTCGAATATCTCACAATCAGTAACTTTTCATGAATCACTACTTTGTAAGTGTTTAGTATCCATACTAGAGAACCTATGTTTTAGATTTTTAGTCATTTTGATATGTTTTGACTAGGTTTTGAATCCCTTAAATTTGGTCATTTATTATTGTCATGCTGATGCAAATTGTTCATAAATCTAGAAGGCCCTGTTTAACATGTTATAACTTTGACCCAATTGACTAAAATGAGAAAAAAAAATTCATTGCATTTTAGAGGTTAGAGACTTGATATGTTTCAATTTTGAGCTTATGAAAAATCTGTTTATTTGGTTTTCAAATGCTATTCCAAATGCAATTCTTAAAGTTCTACTGGTGTCATAAAATGCAGATTGGTTAGTACCCCTGTTTAGGATGTCATAACTCTGAATCTGTGATAGGTGAGATCAAGTGGATTGTACCATTGTGTTCTATTCTAAAAATTATTTAAGTGTGCTATTTTGCAAATCTTGATGAATTTGTCTGTACATTTTCTTAGGTCCATTCTGTTTCCAAAAACTATTTTTTTGCTAGTGTTTCCAGTTTGCAAATTCTGAGTATCCCACTTTGACCACTCACCAAATGCATCATATTATTCATCATTAGCTAAAAGCATAGATTTATACTCTCCTCATGATCATGAACCAATGCCCTAGTTTTCATGCCCACAAGTCTCAATTTGTCCAATTTTCAATGCCAAATCCAAATGCATTTTGTGGTTTTCTGACAATTTTTCTTATAGGCAATTCTAAGAAGGAAACTTTGATAGTCAATCTATTTTGACTTAGAACTCATCATGGGATGACATACAATAGGAGCTAAATTTTTGAACTAAGACCTTGGGAGTTTCTGGTAAGTCCATATAGCACTATTATATATCACCAGAATTGGGAGAGAACAAATTTTCTATTTCTAGAGTTTGTTTTCACAAAGGATGCCACTGGTTTGAGCTATGTGAGGATTTGTCTTAGGTATGCAATTTTTATTTTAATTTAGTTGTATAGTGCCTACCCTAGTTGCATTTCGCTATGATTGATTTTCATATTTTGCCTTGTGAGACCTTGGTGTATTTTCTATTAATTAGGTCTAATTAAAAGATTTAATTAATGACTTAATTAAATGAAAAATTAATATGATATTTTATTATTTAATTTTATTTAATTAATTGAGAAATTAATTAAATAAAAGAATTAAATTTGGAGATGAAAATTATAAGTTCAAAGCTGGAACGCAATAATAATTATTTAACTTAATAATAATGTGATTAGTGTTAATTTTTACATAAATGTTAAATAATATTATTATTTAAGTTAATGAATATTTTATTAAATTGAGTTTCCAAAAAAATAAATTGGGAAAATAAATTAATTTATTAAAATGTCATGATTGCATGATAAGTGCACAAGATCTTTAAAAAAAAAATTAATAAAATTAATTTAAAAAGGGTCAAGTAAATATTAAATAAAGTAATGTGAATTATTTTAATAATTATTCACCTAGGAGTATGTTCACCTCTTTTATGCATGAGTTGTTTATGACACGAGAGTTAGTGCACTGATTAAGCACATGGTGTCTACAACCTTGTTATTTTTATTCTAGGTGGGATAAGGCTTGTGTTGAGTTGTCAATGCTTATCTCTTTAGACACATTCTAGATGCATCTTAGAGGCCTTTATATAGATGCTCTCCTAGTGTATATGGACATTCTCATATGCTTCTACAAGCACTCCTAGTAGCTGGGGGTCGATTTGATTCTTGGAGGAGCTGTGAATGTTAGAGGAAGAAGAAAAGACTTGGTTTGCAAGGATGGCATATTATGTTGATTTAGGAAGGGATCTATGGAGGGTAGATCTAGAATATCTCGATGCTTAAGGGGCACACTCAATCAGTGCACAAGCCCATTCATGGGATTGATTCCAAATTTCTTTTGAAAGCCACTCGGGGAATAATACACACGTACACTGTCATGAGGAAATGAGTCAAAGTCTGTTGTAGTCCCTGTCGAATGGGTGATAATTCTTTGCTAGCAACAGCGGGTCAAATTGCATTTGGAGGATTGGCTAGTGTAATAACCAAGCACGGGTATGTTTTTCTCCACCTCCATCTCATGTTATTTTGCAATTTCTAATGTGTGTCTCTGATACAATGCTTATTATTTTATAATTTGTATCACTATCACCGTAAGTTCATAATACCGGTTGGCATTTCTTTGTTTACGGTTTACAATACCTGAGAAAGCATTCATTTCATACCTTATGTATTCCATCGATTTGTGGTAGAGGCTCTAATTTGGAGTCAAAATAGTTTGTCCAGCTTCTTTGTTAAGGGCAAACAACAGAGAGTGTGAGAAAGTAATCATACCATTGGATTTAGTGAACTTCGAAATAGAAAAAAAAAAAAAAAGAGAAAAAAAACGTATTACAAGAATCCACAGTTTACCCTTTTGGGTGCTGACAAAATGTACTTTTCAGATAATGCTTTTGATGAAGTGGGATCTCCCTCTATATTATAACGCATTAATCCTTGTTTATCCTCCACTTCAAGCCATATTCGATCGTGTCCTCTTCCTTGTATTTTGGGTCTTCCATCGTGGCAGAGCTAGAATCTTGTCCATGACCTTATTACCTCCTTCGGTTGGTGAAGTTTAATTGGAATTTGATAACACATACTGCATTTTTCGTTGGTTACTCATCTGAATGGGTAATAATAAGAATATTCAGTTAGCTTCTAATTCAGTTGGACTATGGTCATTGTTTTCTTTGATATGCCAAAAATAATGACTCGAAACCCAATTTTTCCATCATCGCGTCACTGGGTTTTTTCCTACACACACAGGGTTGGCCGTATTCGACTTGAGTTAGTGTGAGTTGAGGATCCATAATTTGTGTTGCACACATTTTTCAATGATCCGTGATAAGCTTGGTTTTATTGGTGTCTAATCTAATGCCAAATCTTAGTCTTATAACTTCCACATTAGGATTGTTTGTAGATTTAATGCTACCTCCTATGCACAATACATTCATAGAATGGGGTCTGGGCATATGAATTTGTATTAAGAATAGAGAAAGGAGCATGTAAATGTGTAAATGAAACAAATTCAGTACACCAAATATTTCTGATTTAGCTATAGGTAATTCTAGTGTGGGAAATCTTATTCTATATGTTATCTACAATTCGCTACCAACTAAGAAATAGTGTTACTAGTCCATAGCAATATGTCACAAGCAAATCCTTTCTCTCATGACACGCTGGCAACTATATAATAAGCTAGTGATATTAAACATAAGGCAAAGTTTAATACTATTAAAGCTTAAGTATTAATAAATAATACAGTGTGGTCAAAGAGGAAGAATTAAAGGATATTTTCAGCTAACAAATGGTTGATAAGAAAATTATGCAAAACGTGTTGAACTGGTTAAGGTCTAATAGTGATAGTGGCTTTGTTGGTTGTCAAAGGTTTCTCTACTTCTTTTGAAGATCCTCTCTATCAAATTTTAACATCAAACACTGATCTAATATTGTTCCATCAGATCCAACTCTAGACAAGCTTGGTCTCAGATTATATTTGTAGATTGATACATTCAGCTTGGGTTCAGTTTTTAGGATAATTCTTGATGTTACAAGTGACATATCTGAAATGTAGTCAACCGTGATTGCTTGTCAACTTATCTTGTAAAGAAATTGTCTAACATGTTGTAATAAGCTTTTATTCTTTTGGCTATAACAATCTTAACATTAGATCTTTAAGAGTTGTTTGAGTTGATTATTCGAGTGGGTGCTTATAGGTTACTTTAGGAGATGGCAGCTAGCGATTGTCTCCAAGTTATGTAACATATAATATCTTGATTGGAGGCACTTTTGAAGAGGCTACAAGAGGCAAAGAAGCTCAAGAAGTGGCCAGAATAGTATATTGGGAAATGCTTGGGTTGTGCTTAACAAGGTTAATATTAATTGTTCTTCAATTGCTATATAAAAAGAGTGCTTGTCAATGATTCTTAGATTAGATTCTTTGGACCAAAGAGAGAGAAAGTAGATTGCCAAACCCATAACAATAGACATTCAACTAAATCCCTAGGAAAATAAAATAAAACAAAAGGGTGAGTTGAAGTGAGTGAAACATGCTTAAAGAACTTTAAAATGCCCCTTTATGGTAGGGTTATAAATATTACTAAAGTTTTAATAACAGTTTTTAATTATTGTTAGATAAATTTATATTTATTAATATTAGTATATGTTGAATATTATTTTTTATTTAATATATATTAATGTTATTATGTTAACAATGTTAAAGGAAAATGAAGTATTAATTTGAGGAGGGATATTAATGTAGTTTTGGTATTTAGAGTCTAATAATTAACTTAATTAAAATTAAGGTTAATTATTAGAGCATGTTATAAATTGAAGATTTTAAATTATTCAACTATTGTTATCGATAATACTAGATTCATTAGAATTGCAAATTAAATTATTGGGAATCAATCAATAATTTAATTTAATGGGATCGAATTAAATTTAATAGAAATGAACTCATTTTATAGTGAAGTCATGGAGTCTTTCATTAGTGTTATTTTGAGATATTTACTGATTGCTTGTCGAGGACCGGTAGATATTGAACATTATCATTTAATGTCTTTTAGTTGCTCGTAAAGAATTGTTGCAAATATTAGGATGGCCATCTTGGTGCTTCCAGTGACTTGTGGCAAACTGATGTGAATATAGTGGACTATCTTTTGATGCTTTCCAGACGTTTGTTTAAGACTGAGGTGATTTATATGATTCTTGATTTGTGATTTCATAAACATACACTAGAGGTTTTGTGAGATTTCTTTTATAGTGTTTATGTGGATGGATGACATGATATGTCTTATGATTCAAATTGAAATTTATGTTTATGAGATTTAACTTGTGGAGCATTGATGTGTACTTGTATGGAAGTATCAGCTTGTTTTTTAGGTTACCTATTAAGGAACCAAGTTTGATTATGATGAATGTTGTGGTATGGGACACAACTATGATTTCTTAAGAGAGGATGTCTAGGTACATGTCATTGGGAGTGGCTTGCAGAAGGGGTCTGGGGCCCAAAGTGGTCAGTACTAGGGTAACCTGATGCAAGTTATGTAATAAGTGATAATCTAGTAAATAAAATTTATGGGGGGGAAAACACACTAAAAAGATAAGTTAGAGATATTTGATCTACCCATGCCTTGAGTGCTTTTATAGGCTAAGGATGGGAATGGGATGATTGCCTCATCTTCATGAGATGGCTTTCTGGTTCCACATGTGCCACGTTGAGGGTTTGGGGTTCAGAGTAACCAGTCTAGGGTAACTCAACGCTTGAGGGTTCGGGGTCTATTGAGAGACCAGTCCAGGGTAACTCAAGCAACCATGTGATGACACTCCCTAGAATGTAGCCTAAGTCTCCTCTTTAGAGTTTGTGTGTACCTCTAATGGTGTACTTATTGTGATTATTGATTTTCATTGATGATGATTGGCAATTTTTGGATGATCTACTCTTGACATTTGGATTTCGTCTTGAGTTTATCTCCTTTAGAGCTATATTAGTTGGCATTTACCTTCATTTTGTTCCTAAATGTTATATCTTATGATGGATGTAAATTTTTGACATGTTTCTTATATTGATGATTAGCATGTGATAAATGATGTTATCTACTTTGTAGAATCATCTTATGCTTTATTTTATATGATTAGATTTCTCATGCATATGTTGTAACATGTTAGATTTCTTTCTGTGTATGATGTAGTATGTTTTAGAAGTGACATTCCTACTTTGGTAATACCAATGATCTCTTCGGTGACTTGGGATGTTACACGCGGAGGGATGGCTAGGGCCCACGATGGTCTAATGATGCTATTGATGGTCGGGAGGAACCGCACACTTAGATTAATTATGTTTTATGATAGATGGTTATCTTTTATGATGATTGTTATATCCTTAGTGATGAATGGATGTATCATGCATGTTATTTGTTTACATTTACTTGAATGTACTTGTATCATGGATTTAATAAGATTGATGAATCATTATCTTTGCATTTTTATATCCTTTTGAGTCATTCATACCATGTGACATGTTCAGTAGATGATTGAGCATTCAAAATTGATTTGCCAAGATGCATTTAGAACAAAAGAATATTATCAATCTTAGACTTTCTATAATTTATAAGAATGTGGAAGTAGATGTTGTTAAATTTAGTTTGATTAAATTAAATGTGACTCAACTTTTGGGATCCTTAAGGAATGTAATCATGTTAGGTATGCTTTACATGATTAAATGTTAATGCTTCTGCTATCATGATTTGATGTGAATGGTTGATCTTTCATGTATTAGGAAAAAAAAAAATGTTTGGCAAAGTTTGTAAAACTTCAGGTTTATTCTTTTGGGATCCCTTGGTGGGGCGTTACAAGTTGAGGTAGCTCAGATTTGATTTCCAGTGAAATGGTGAATTGAGTAAATGTAAAAGGTAGTAAAAAATAGTTATGGGTTTGTTTTTTTCCTTCCAATTCAGTTAAATCAAGGTATTATTAGCATTTCATGATGCATTTCAGATATTTTAGTAGAAGAATGGTTTTCATTATTGAGGAAGAGATATTTTGGGTTTGTTACAAAACAATGATGAAAATCAAATCAGATTTCATGGGTAGAAAGATGAGAGAGGTTTTACAACATCAAGGAATGGATGTTCAAGTAGATACATGTCATTTCTAGATCAGATCTAGGATTCCTTCTTCTTCTATATCTTTCTTTTTCTCATCCATTGTAGAGGTTCTAGTTTTGGAGAAAATTTCTCACTATTGTGATACCTAGTTGCCAGTTTTCACTATGAGACCAGGGTTCTAGTTTTGAACATACTTCACTACTGTGATATCACATTCTTCAGAAATTTTTGTTTTCATGCATCTTATTGTATTTGTTTCAAAGAAATGAATGAAAAGGGAGCAACAAGTTAGTCTTCATTATGATATCTTGTCTCTCATTCATGTTGTTTGTAATCTTTTGTATTTTGTAAACAAAGGATATGAAACTCAGTTACAATCTATTGGTTGTATATTTTGATTTATTTTTCTTATGACTGAAGGAATTATGTAAATGCTTGACTCATCATCATAGGATCGGAAATCTCATTAAGGGATAGGTCAAGTATGAGGTTCAAAAAGATGCAGATGTCTAATTCACAAGGTGAATAGATAGATCAGGAAGTCCCAATGTATGGGATATGTCAATGACTTTTAGGGATGTGTGTTAGAGTTTTGTAGGATTGCCCAATAGATAAGGAACTAATCAGTTACAAGATCAAAGTGTTATGTTTTTCATGTCATGTTCTTTGTTAAAAATCAACATCATTCATCAAGTATTTTTCCTTTAATGTTGAAGAACTAAAATGTAATACCCTCACTTAGCTTATCAATTTCTTTGGCCATGTTATTAGCTATTCCAAGTCTAATATCTCTGTGTAAGTGCTAGAAGATTTAGGTTTTTTATCTTCTTTGTTAGATTCAAATGTATATTTTAGCACTAGTACCATATAAGTGAATCTAATGTACACCTGCCTAGGATTTGCAAAGCCTGAAGAAGTGGAAGGGTCTAGCCTTATAGTTGGCCTAGTGTCTAGAAGGGTATGTTAAAAATGGGAAGTAGTTGCCCCTAGATGTATCTTGTTCTCATTGAGGTAATTTGAAACTGTATTATTTCAAAACACCAACAAGTTTAATAGTGGAATTCTTGTAGAGATACAAGCACTCTTTATACCAAAGAATATCCCCCTTTAAACAAACCTTATCTAAACTACTAGGGTCAATTTTTATTTGCTAGATGAGATTACATATTGCAACATCATTTTTCCACTCTTCTTTGGCTTCTACCACCCAATTTTCTTCTAATATTGAAAGGGCACACAATAAGGCTTCATCTTTTTCATCCTAGCTAGAAAGTACATCGACCTTAATATTTTCCTTCCCTTTCTTGTATACAATTCCAAACTCGTATCCCAACATCTGAGTGACCCATTTTTGTTTCTCTTCTCACAATAGTTTTTTTTCCAAAAAATATTTTAGCTATCATGATCTATCTTAACCTTGAAGTGTCAACCTATTAAATAAGGCCTCCATTTTTGAACTACACAAACGAATTCTATGATTTCCTTCTTGTAAATAGGTTTGAGTTGATTTTTACCTTTTATTTGACAAATCTCAAAAGAAATTGATCAACTTTCTTGCATGATAATCTCTCCTATCCCATTTCTAGAAGCATCACATTCCATAATGAATTCCTTGTTGAATTCTAGAGTGGCAAGCACTGGAGTTATACACGTAGCTTTCTTCAATTGCTCAAATGATACATTAACATATTCATTCTAATGAAAATAATCCTTCTTCAATAGAGTGGTAAGGGGTGTTTCCATATGACCATAATTCTTCACAAATCTTCTATAGTATCCTATCAATCCCAAGAAACCCTTCAGCTTCTTAATAGTTTTTGGAATAGGCCATTTCATGATAGCCTTAATTTTGTTAGGGTCCACTTTCACTCCATGTGAAACTATGTGTCCCAAATACTCCACCTCCTTAAGACCAAAAGCACAATTGGATGGCTTAGCATAAAGTTGATGACCTTCGATTAATTATAATGCTTGATCTACATGCTACAAATGTACTTCCCAAGTCTTGCTATAAATTAATATGTCATTAAGAAACTCTAACACAAACTTTCTCAAGAACTTCTTAAAAATGGAATTCATCAAACTTTGGAATGTATATGGTACATTGGTAAGACCGAATGGCATCACCAAAAATTCATAATGGTTGTCATGAGTTTGAAATGCTATATAACAAATATCTTCCTCCTTAATCCAAATTTGGTGATAACCCGATCTAAGATCTAACTTGGTAATATACATAGCTCCATTTAATTCACCTACAAGATCATCAATGACTAGAATAGGAAACTTATCTTTAATGGTGCACTTGTTGAGCACTCTATAATCTATACATAGTGCCAAGTTTCATCCTTCTTACACACCATCATAACAAGTAAGGAGTGAGAACTTTGGTTATGCCTGATAATTCTTGCCTCTAGCATTTCCTCAATAATTTTTTCTATGTCACTTTTTTGTATGTGGGTACCTATAAGGCCTGATGTTTGGTGGTTGGATCCTTGGATCTAGTTGCGTGGCATGGTCATGATCCCTATTAGGAGCAAGTCCTTTAGGCATATCTCCAAGAATCATTGAGTGACAATCAATTATTGCTTGTAAATCTATATGACTAACAACATTAGATTGAGAGACTTCTAATGAATATAGCTAAGCCACAAACCCATCCACACCTTTCTTAAGAAACTTTTGCATTTGATGAGAGCTTACCATCTATAGAGATTTTTCCTTCAATCTTGTTAGCTCCACTACCTTTCCTTTTGATCTAAATCACATGAATAGTGCTTTGAAGTTCATCTCAATTATTCCCAATGTAGTAAGCCATTGTACTCCCAAAAAATATCTGATGTGTTAGTGTAAAAAATTAAAAAATTATTACACTTTACTTAAGTTTACTTAGGTTAATGCATTATTAGTTATCTAGACACCTAGGAGTATGCATAGTCATATGAGTTGTCTTGTTGGCAACACAGGAGTTTGCATATTCATTTGAGTTTTCATGTAGACAAAAAAGTTTGTTTGCACTCCAATTGAGCACATGGTATATACAACATCTCTTTACATGATACAACTATATAAGCTTTTTTGGAAATAATCAAGACTAGTTACGTTAATGAGAGGGGAGGGGTGAATCAGTAACCTCAAAAATTTTAAATCAATTCAACACTAAACAATATAAATCATTCACCATTCATTCTTCTAATCTACTGCATGCATAAGAAAGATAAACATTCATAACAAATGAACATAGTATTTTGGTGACCCAGAAACCTTCCAAAAAGAAAGTAAAACTGGGGTGGGGATGATACCCACAAAACTTCAGTACTACAGTATAAAGTTGGACTGTTAGGGCTTATATTAACCACTTCTAATGATCTACCCTATTAAGGGAAATTTGGATTGCTAGATCCACCTTGTTAGAGGTTTTACAAACATACAATGAAGTATGCACTCTATTAAGAGATTTATACAAAGACTATTACGTCTACCCTATTAAAGGATTTAGAGAACTGATTCACCTGTCAGGATGAAATAGTAGATCTAACTTACAACTTGATTGTTGATTAGATCTTTGAAGTACAGATCACCTCTTTTGATTGATATAGCTTTGCTACTCCTTATAGACCTTGCTAAACACTCTACTCAGCTGTTGATTCGCATTCATTCTTCTCAAAACATTACATACCCATTGCTTGATACTCTCTTGCATACATTGCAAATGATACAATACATTACATATATACCATTCCAATATTTACAAATACAAGGTCAGCTAAAACACGTGTAAACAAAATATTACTGAGTTGGCCAAATAGTAGAAAACTCGAGCTCTTCAAGCTGACTTGGTGAACTTCTAATACTCGGCATCCACCGCATTACTTGAAATCGTCATGCACTCAATAGAAGTAGAAGCTCGGTCCATACTAATCACACAATGCAGCTTTGAACTTGATAACCATTGGAGACTCGGTAGATATAGTGTTACTTGGTAGATACTAAATCCTTTATTTACCTTGTTGTCACTCGGTAAACACTACACATCCATCACTCAGTAGACATTGACTTCACATCACACAAATTGATGACTCGGTAGACACTATGAAGCTTGGTGACCACTACCTACTTAGTGAACACTATAAGCTCAGTAAACACTGTTGGACTACATATTCACTTGGTAGCTTTAGGAATGCTCGATGAAAATTGAGAAACATGTTTAACACAAGATTTTCTTGGTATAAACTATAGACTGAGTGATGAGCTCAGTAACCATACAAGATTGAATAAGTGTTGTCACTAATGACCATTACAACATAATGCCAATAAAGCTATTCTTTCATCATCACACAAACTTATGTGCTCAATGGAGGATAATCCACTCTTGGTGGACATGTGCTTAGTTGTGAGGCTTATCACTTTTCTATTTAGTCATTCTAGATGCCTAAATATATACTTATTATGATCATACATTATTGGTCCATATTGTGCTAAGTTCTTAAGCTTCTTGAACTTGGTGTCATTTTTCCCTAAGGAAAATTCTTACATGGTATCAGAGCTGAGGGAGCTTTATTTCCTAGTCATTGGAGAACATTTTTTGCTTCACCTCTCGAAGGGCCATGATTCGGATCCATAGTATATGTAGTTACTAGGAGTATCTAGATCCAAACCGAACCTCACCATTGCATCCAAAGCTTTGTTTCGGTGAATTTTGACTATAAATTTTTCTACCCTAGGCTATAATCAAATCTAAGGAAATTTTTTTTTGCAAACTAGAACTCGAAGGCCCAATTTGTAGAATTGTTATGATCTCTTCAGATCTATGCAATTAATTTTTTACTTTGCATCTCTACGCTTTTTTGGATCTACATTTTTTTCTAGAAATTTTTCAACCATCGAGCCTATATGAGAGCATTTATTGCAAGCAACTAGGCGATCAAACCCTGGCAGCCACAGTCAGCATATTCCATAAAATATTCCATCACAAACTAGTGGACTTCACATCATAGCCAGTATTTAAACTACTAACCAACGAGACAATGGGCTTCTCAATAATTTGGTGGCTTCTTAGCCAATACCACCTTTGTCGGCTTCCATTTTTATTTCATCTGCTCCCCCACACACAATGTATGTGGGACTAAATTCCCACATCACCGTCGCTAGCTCCCAGCACCAACGTTCTCCTCTACCAGCACCAATACCAATGATCTACACACTTTTACCACCTTTGAAAAACTCCTCCCCTAGCATTGAAAGTAAACAATTGACCACTATTTTTCTTCTACTGGCCACCATCCATTGCTCCCTCCATCGACAATTTGCTCCCCTATGATAGCTCGACCTTCTCTACTGCCATGATCTACCAGATTAGCTTATGCTATGTTAGTAGTGTCATGTTAGATCCTATGAAGAGACATGTCAGCACTATACATTTCACCGTAGTCATTAGACTGTACTGCCCCATTAGTTGGTTGGACTATTTTTTGTTGATGTCAGCATTTCATGATCCTAAAATTGACAGTCGTTTGACCTTCACAAGAAGGTTAAGTTACACTACTATGATGGCAATTTGGACATAAAATTTAACCCAATGTTTTCCTAATTTCATCAAGGCAGACCCCTCACCATATGCAATTTTGATTTGATAGTTCAACTTTGGAAGGCCATATCTCAATCATCCAAACTCCAAATTAGGTACAATTTTTTTATTTAGGCTAGAATTTCCTAAATGCTTTAGTGGTGCTATTATTTTCTAGTTTTGGTGTACATATTTGTTAGAAAAAATAGTTTTTGGTGACTATACTTGTCCAATCTTGCATTTTGCAACTTCAAATGCTTTGTATGGGCTCATCTAGACACATATTCAAGTTCTTTTTTTTTTTTTGAAAGTGAATAATTTTTTGTCTACTTTTTAGATCTGTAATGAGATTATAGGCTTGTGTGGATAGAAATACCACTTTCAAAAATAGGTCCTTTTCTATATTGTATTGCTTTGATTAAACTTCAAAATTATTGTATATTTGAGCTACATTGCTAAGTGCCAGATTTGAACTCTAAGAAGAGGTCGTAAACAACGAAATTAGAAGTCCACTTTGGCCCTAAATTGGCAAGTGGCTATTATGTTTGATTGAGTGAAAAGGGGGGGTGTCTCTTGGTGTTGTGTTCCTCTTTTCTTGTTGTTATCTTTCTTTCCTTGCATTATGGGAAACATTAAGGTTCCAAAATTAACACCACATAACTATGCCACATGGTCAGTTAAAAAATGGTGTGAATTAATGAATGAAGAAGTTTCTCAATATGTAGATAGATATTTTCCTAAACCAATAGGTGATCAAGTATCTCAAAGTGAAATTCATGCTTGGGAATTAGCAAATAGGAAAGCCCTAGGACTCATTAGGTTAGGGGTTGATTACAAGATCCTCTATCAGATCATAAAATATAATACATCCAAGGAAAATTGGGATGCCCTTAAAAACCTATATGAGAAAGTGACTGAGGAGGATGTCTACAAGCTTGAAGATGATCTTATCTCCCTAAATCCTAAGAGCTTTGATTCTATGCAAGATTTTATCATTAAGGTGAATGAGTTGAGAACAAAACTTAATGATTGCGGTAATCCCATTAAGGATGACAGGTTGATTTAACTAATTCAGAATAAGCTACCATCAGAGTATTCCACATTTGTCACTTCTTCCAACACCAAAAAGGCTACCTTGGGGGCTTCTTATAAGAAAATCACTTTTTATGACTATGCATAGTTGTTAGAGGATGAACAAGCTAAGTTGATAACAATGGGGATTCTCAACTCTTCAAAGTCTAAGGCATTGGTGGCTAACAATGAGAGCTCCAAAAATCCAACTGGTGAAAGTTCAAACAAAGGCAAGGGCAACAAGAAGAATTTGAAAGATAACAAACAAGGGGAAATGGAAAATAACCACCTAAATCAAATCAACAACAAGGAAAGTCTTCTCCTAATACCAACAAAAAGGGGGGCAATAATCAACAAAAGAAGAAGTGTGCCTATTGAAAAAAAATTGGTCATGATGAACATTAGTGTTATCACAAGTAGATTGATGAATTGAAAAACATCATGAAGAAACACAGTGTTTCATTGCCTAATGCTTATAAGGAAAAAGGGTCTTCATCTTCAGATTCTAAGAGCAAAGGGCAAGCTTTACTCACAAACATTGTCAGTCAGGAAGAATGGATTATTCACTCAAGTGCCACACATCACATGGGTGCTTCAAAGTGAGATTTTTCTTCCATGATAGCTTCAAAGGTAGCTCACAACTTTTTAGGAGATGATACTAAAGTGGAAGTTGAAGGAAAAGGTGAATTTGAGATGGAAAATGGAGCATTCAAGAATTTTCTCTATGTTCCTAATCTTAACTCCAACCTTCTTTCAATTTACCAAATCACTCACTATGGAGGTGGAAACAAGGTTGAATTTCTTCCAAATTCAGTTATTGTGACAAGCATCAAATATTATTCTATGGTTGGAATAGGTGAAGCTAAACATGATGCAAGGCTTTACACTTTTTCTTCCTTTGTATCTAAATCTAATGCACAAGCCTTGTGAATGCATTTGAATACTAAAAGAAAATTGTGGCATGAGAGGTTTGGACATCTCAACTATAGGTATCTTCAACAACTTAGCAAAAAGAACATGATTCATGGTCTACCTCAAGTCTAGTTTTCAGAAGGCGTTTGTTTAGGTAGCACACTTGGGAAGCATCCAGAAAAAATGCTTGAAAATGGGAAGTCTTGGAGAGCACAGAGTGTTCTTGAATTAGTTCATAGTGATGTAGTAGGCCCATTTCCAGTGCCATCATTTGGAAAGTCTCGCTATGAACTCACCTTCATTGATGACTACTCTTGCTATACTTGGGTATTCTTCATTGCTCATAAAAGTGAAGTGTTTAAATGATTTCTCACCTTCAAGGCTCAAGTAGAAAAAAAGTCAAATAAAGCCATCAAAGTTCTTCAAATAGATAATGGAAGGGAGTATGTGAACTCAAGACTTATAGACTTTTGCACTCAAGAGGGAATTGACCTTCAGCATTCATTACCATACACTCCACAACATAATGGTGTTTCTAAAAGAAAGAACAAAACCCTCAAGGATATAACTACTTGCATATTATTACATAAGTCTCTTGATCAATTTTTTTGGGCTGAAGCAATGAATTATGCAAATTAAATTCAAAATAGGAGTCCTCATAAAGCATTGGATGATGTAACTCCTTTTGAAGCTTAGATTGGAAGGAAACCTTCTGCAAAGCACTTTAGAGTCTTTGGTTGTCCAACATAAGCATGAATACCTCCATAGAAATGCAAGCCATTGAAATCTCAAAGTAAACCTTGCATCTTTGTTGGTTATTCAGACTCTCATAAAGCCTACAAATTGATGGATGTAGAGACACATGAAATTTTCTATGAGAGGAGTGTACACTTTGAAGAAAGTTGTCCAAGATTTACTTCTTCAACTCCTCCTTCTTCATTCTTTATTGAAGAGAGTGACGGTGATGACAATGACTTGGAAAATGTTCATCCACAACCCAAGCAAAGGCAATAGACAAATGAGGTTGAGGAAATTCCTTCTACCTCTACATCTTCTTCCACTAGACCTAAATGGGCTCAGTAGACATTGGATGTAGCAAGACCATTGGTAGGGAATCCTTTAGATACAAGGGGGAAGAGATCACAACATAACTCACTCCCACATGCTTATATTGTAGTTGCTTCCAATCCTCAATCATTCAAAGAAGCTTCAGGAATTCCAAAATGGGATAAAGCAATGGAGGAAGAATATAATTCTCTTATGAGAAACAACACATGGGACTTAGTCTCTCTTCCTAAGGGAATAAAATTTGTTAAGTGTAAGTGGATCTATTGGACCAATTTTGTATTGGATGAAAGTGTTGATAAGTATAATGCACAACTTGTTGAAATAGGTTTCTCTCAGGTGCTTGGTATTGACTACACTAAAACCTTTTCCCCAATTGCAAAAATGAAATCCATTTGTTTGACACTAGCTATAGTTGTAGCTCAGAGATGGGTTGTTCATCAGATGGATGTGAAGAGTGCATTCTTGAATGGTGATCTTCATGAGGAGATTTATATGGAGTAGCCATAGGGTTTCATTCAGGGTTCTACTTTGATTTGCATGTTGAAAAAGTCTATCTATGGACTAAAACAAGCTCCAAGAGCTTGATATGCCAAGATGGATTCTTTCCTTCTCTTAGTAGGATTCACAAGATGTCATTTAGATCTAAATGTCTACATTCTTCAGTGGGATGATTCTCACTTTCTACAAGTGCTTTATGTTGGTGATTTAATCATTATAGGGAGTACAACATCCATCATTGATAGTGTCAAGTCTACTTTATAGGATAGATTTTCCATGATAGACTTGGGTCTACTTCATTACTTCCTTGGTATTGAGATACAATAGTCTTCATTAGGGATCACATTATCACAACTCAAGTATGCTCTTGATCTACTTGCTCGATTCCACATGAGTGACTGCAAGGCTACATCTACTCCATGTCTTTTAGGTGTTAAGTTAGAAGCAAAGTGTTCTACTCCCCTTGTTGATGCTACTTTGTATAGAAAGTTGGTTGGAAGTCTCATCTACTTGACACATACATGCCCTAACATATTCTTTGTTGTTGGCATGATTTCTCACTTCATGCAAGAGCCACATGAACTTCACTAGAAGGCAACCAAACATATCGTACACTATATCTAGGGTACACCTATGTGTGGTATATGCTATGCAGCTACTATTGAACTATAGTTAGTGGCTTATGTAGACTCAAACTATGTAGGCAATCTTGATTCTCACAAATGCACTTCAAGATACATGTTTCATCTCGGTTCTGACCCCATTTGTTGGTAGAGTAAAAAGTAGAACACTATTTCTCTTTCATGTACTAAGGCTAAGTATCGAGGAGCTATCACTATGGCTATAGAAGCTATTTGGTTACAACATATTCTAAAGGAGTTTGGTTTTGACATACCTAGACCCATAGTCATACATTATGATAATCAGAGTGCCATTGAAATCTCAAAACATCGAGTGCAGCATCAACGCACAAAACACATTGAGGTTCATATGCACTACATCAGAGAGCTAATTCATGAGTAGGTCATTGCATTATAGTATTGTTCTATAGAATAGTAGATTGCAAACATCTTCACCAAGCCCTTTATTGAGGTCAAGTATCTTCATTTGTGAGATCTCGTGGTGGTGTGGGATATTTCACCAGGGGGACCACATGACTCTTCTCTTCTTTATTGTACTTATCTCTCTTTTTGGGGGAGTATTTTTC
The DNA here is from genome assembly GCA_028749045.1 of Cupressus sempervirens. Classification (NCBI taxonomy): domain Eukaryota; kingdom Viridiplantae; phylum Streptophyta; class Pinopsida; order Cupressales; family Cupressaceae; genus Cupressus; species Cupressus sempervirens. The sequence goes on along the minus strand of CM053788.1, from coordinate 530,023,935 downwards.
CCATGAGGTTTTCCCTCTTTCTCTATTTTCAGAGAGATTGCATTGCATTGCATCACATTATATGTAGAGCATTGCATTTGTACATGGGTACCTAACATGGCCTAGTAGCTAGGACCCATCATGCATTTTCATCATAGCTTTTGTGAGCTTAAGTGCATTTCCCTGAGTTGCACCTAAGGGGGGGTTGTTAGTGTAAATAATTAATTATTATTACACTTTACTTAAGTTTACTTAGGTTAATGCATTATTAGTTGTTATGTAGACACCTAAGAGTATGCGTAGTCATATGAGTTGTCTTGTTGACAACACAGGACTTTGCATATTCATCTGAGTTGTCATGTAGATAACATAGTTGTTTGCACTCCAACTGAGCACATGGTATCTACAAAATCTCTTTATGAGATACACCTATGTAAGCTTATCCTCTCATCATCGCACAAACTCCTATGCTCAATGGAGGATAATCCACTCTTGGTGGACATGTGCTTAGTTGTGAGGCTGATTACTTTGCTAACCCCTAATCACTCTAGATGCCTTTATATACAGGCACTTCTAGTGTGTGTATATGATATTCATTCGTATTATTGTTATTATCATCATACATTATTGGTTCATATTGTGCTAAGTGCTTGAGCTTCTTGATCTTGGTGTCATTTTTCGCTAAGGAAAATTCTTACATCTTGCACCCATGGATATCACATACATTGGGGCATCAAGTTGATAATCTCCCATGGATAATTTGATGCTATGACACTTCCCTAAACAACTAACTATGCCCCCATCTGTAATCAAAACTTGAAACTCTGGGGGTGGATATATAAAACAATTTAGAAGAGTTTCCAACTTTTTGTTGATGAAATTATGAGTACTACCTAAGTCAATCAACACTGTTACTTTGTTCTTCTTTCAGAAACCCACTACCTTAGAGTTTGTGATGCACTGAAACCTGAAAGTGCATGACAAGAAATGATTGGTTGAGAATCATGTGATTCCTCACCTGAATCTCTATCCTCCTTTGATATGGGCTCATCCTCTTCTTCCTCACTTGGACCTTCAATATAGAACAATTTCTTTTGACTACATTTATGTCCTCAACTATATTTGCTATCAATATTGAAACACAACCCTTTATCTCTTTTCTCCTCATTTTTTTGTGGATTCAACCTAGTAGGTTGAGGAAGAGAAGGTGTCGAATATCCTTTTTCTCTTGTCACATTATCCCCTTGCTTTCTAGGAATATAGAAATTCTCCTCTACCCTGCGTGCCAATATAAAATCTACTCATTTACTAAGTTGGGATGCAATATGCATACCTCTTGTTGAATGTGATCCTTGAGACCACCCAAGAATAAATCATTCAAGTTCTCCTCTCTAATTGTATCAACTCTTAAGGATAGATTTTGGAATTTTTGAATATAATCCTTAACTAATCCTATTTGTTGAAGCTTAGCAAGTTAGCTAAAGAATTTTTCTATCACAATATTGCTATATTGTTAGATTGGAGTTCTTCTATAAAAAATGACTATGTTACAGTGAGATACTTTTTACTCCTATGAGTACAAAGTCAATGATACGAAATAAATTGATCTGATTCTAGATATAAGGAAGCCATCATGACCTTTTGTCCATATGGGATTTGATGTACTTCAAAAAAATTCTACATTTGGTTTATCCATGTTAGAGGATCCTTGCCATCAATTTTGTGCATATCCACCTTTGGAAAAAAATTCCTAGATCTCGTAGGGTTAATAAAATTTGTGCCATTATTAGTTGACTTGAAGGTTTCACCTTGATTGCTTTTGAGCTACTTCCTTGTTTCATTCATATAGATGCTTAACATGCTTCATATATCTGATATATCTCCTCGTAGGTCACACATATCCCTCTTAACCTCCTCCTTAAACTTACTAATTTCCTCATTGTGATTACTATCCTTTGTTGCTTCCCAATCTTGATCAAAGAATTTCCCCAGTGTGGTAGCATTCTTTTTGTCTCTTATTGAAGGCCTCATCATGATGGAAACCAATATTGTTGAAATAAATCATACAAATGAGATGTAAATTATTTTATTTTTTTTTATAGTAACTTACTAGGGCCAACATAACCTTACTCGAAAAAAAAACCCAAAAAATTAGCAAATTTGCTGCCTTGAGAGAGAATTTTCCTAATTTTGCAATATCTTGCTTTTTTTCCAATTTTTCCAAGCTTTGAAATTTAGGATCCTCTACTATGTATTCAAAAACCCAATACAAGTTACACTTCAATTTGGCGAGATGTGAGAGATATGAAGATCTCAATAAATAATGTAGAAATAGTAATTCTGCAATAATTTTATCAATTTTGCTCTAATTCCTCTAAATTTTGCACTATATCTTCTTTAATATGGTCTTCAAAAATAATTTAAAAATCTTTGAAAAATTCACTAAAATCTAAAAGTTATGCTCTTCCCAAAATTGACCTAATATTGAGAAAAATCTTGCCTCTATGGTGCCAAGATCATGCTCTGATACCATTTGTAATGAAATAACTTGCACAATAGAAAAAATAATATGAAATATTATATAAATACTTGATAATAATTGAGAGTAACAGGCCGGGGGAAACCTCTAAATATCTCCAATGAGAACACACTTCACAATATGATGTTGAAATGAGACTGACAACCTCCTATATATAGCTAATTATGCTTAAGTTGAATAGAAACAACCCTACATAACACCTAGGCTGACTTACCTACCTAAATAATAATATAATAATGATAACATGACTTAATTAAGGATTAAGATAACCACAAGTTTACTATTCATAACCCTATATACACCAAAATTTAAGGTGTATACATACATATATACATGCATACATGCATACATATATATATGTGTGTGTGTGTGTGTGTGTGTGTGTGTGTGTGTGTGTGTGTGTGTGTGTATGTATATATATACACATATACATATATATATATATACATACACACACACACACACACACACACATATATATACATATATATATATATATATGTATACATATATATACATATATGTATACATATATACATATATATGTATACATATATACATATATATGTATACATATATACATATATATGTATATGTATACATATGTATACATATATATGTATATATGTATACATATATATATATATATATGTATATGTATACATATATATGTATATATGTATATGTATACATATACATATATATATGTATACATATACATATATATATGTATACATATATATGTATATATGTATACATATATATGTATATATGTATATGTATACATGTATATATGTATATGTATACATATATATATGTATATGTATACATATATATATGTATATGTATACATATATATATATATATATATACATATATACATATATACATATATATATATATACATATATACATATATATATATATATATGTATACATATATATATATATATACATATATACATATATGTATATATATATGTATACATATATATATATGTATATATATATGTATACATATATATGTATACATATATATATATGTATATATATACATGTATACATATATATATATGTATACATATATATGTATACATATATATATGTATATATGTATACATATATATATATGTATACATATATATGTATACATATATATATACATATGTATACATACATATATATATGTATACATATATATGTATACATATATATATATGTATACATGTATATATATACATATATACATATATATATATATATATGTATACATATATATATATGTATACATATATATACATATATATATGTATACATGTATATATATACATATATACATATATATATATATATATGTATATATATATTCTCAAAATATAAGTCATTGGTCCCATTGACCACACAAAACAAATCTCCCTCGGTAACTTCGGTAATCTACACATATGTTGACATCAATGACAAACTCTATGATGAATGTAATACATGACCACTGAATCATGTCTCTAGCAATGCTAACATGCTCTCCCATAGGAATATACAATTAGCATTCATGCTAACAAAACTAAAAGACACTCTTTAGTAAATGCCAATAGAAACTAGTCTTAAAAAATCTTCTTTAACTCACCTAAAACAAAAGACCTCCATATGTGATGGGAAACATAACATATGTAAACTCAATAAAATATCCCATAATGGTAACAAGAATATGTGAATAAATTTATGTCATCACTAAACCTATCTCTATATTGAATAATATTAAGCACGCTTTCTAATACGAAGGTATGTTGACATCAATGAAAAATTTATTAGTGTCAAACATAACTGACAACAATACAAATTAGAATCTCTTCTAGTATCCATCATAATATTTATCATTTAAATCTACACCATTCTTCAAGAATGAATGAATGATTAAGGCTTGAGAAGGTCTCTTCAAATTTATCCAAATGAAATAACTTTACTATCATTTCAATAGTCTCTAGAATATCTTCAAGTATTGTGTACATGTTCAAGAGTTGACAACCCTAATGATAAAAGGTGTTTCCCTCTTTTATATAGGAAAAACCATGAAACGAAAGTTGTCAATGACTCTACTTAGAATAATCATATCATCCTAAACTTTGTATTCTTAGCCAACATCATTTTAAATTTTTTGATCATGTTCTTGTTGGTAGACTAAATCAATGTATTACTTTGGGGATAATAATATGATAATTTTCTTAAAAATCTATTAAGCTTGATTGGATTTTCATCTATTTGAGTATTTATAAAGCCTTTAATGTTAACCTAAATATAGTAGAAGGAAGAAATATAATCATAATACCTCCCAATGAGTCAAAAACCAAAGGTTCAGACACCTCCTTAAATGTAATTATTTCTATGGTTCTAAGTGTCGATTTTTGTCCAATAATAAAACATGGGATGGCCATACAAAAATAGTTTGAATCCCACTGGAAAAAGGGTGGATCAACCTAAATGGCATTGATAAGGAGGAAACCTACCCTTTTCTTTATATTCAAGAAAACACACATTCTATAGTTTCTTACCCATTTATGGGCATCATTGAGAAAAGATGACCAAAGATATTTGCCTCGTGATTGTGGAAACATTAATTTTCAGGGAGAAATTACCTTGTCCATCTTAAATTGTCTCTAAAACATTCAAACATCTATATTTTGTGAACGTATTATAATTTTTCATGGCAATGATAAATTTCTAAGAATATATAATAAATTTGCCCCATCTTCTTCAATTTATGCATGTAATCCTTTACAAATATGCATTATCTTTAATGTACTAAATGAATACTATTATTAAAGACCATATTCAGTTAAAACCAAAAATTAGTGCACATTTTTTTCCTAAGAGAGTCTGGTAGGTGGTCATTATTCTTAATATACACCTAGCTCAATGGCCAAACTCAAATTTTTAGAGTTTAAAAAAGATTAAATTTATCCATAAAGATAATCAAAAGATAATTAGAATCATCCTTTTAAGATTCTATGTATTTATCTTTGTAAGATGGTTAGAAGAACAATTTTTTTTCTTATTACAAAGCTAGGAAGAAGAATTATATTTTCTGATTACAAAGGTGAGTATTTTAAGGAAAAAATTGGTAAAGATGTACTATATCTCATGCAATTTCATTAGTATCAAAATTATAATGCTTTACTTATACCAACATTGCCTAAGTGCAAAGTATTTCATTAATTTTTATAAGGGATGGGTTCTTATAAATCACAATTTGTAAAACATGGGTTAAAAAAAATTACTATTCAAAAATCTAGAATAGAATCCTAGTAATAACATCACAATTTAACTTGTCCTAGAATATTTTTTCTAAAAAGTCTTTATTCTTCTTTATCTTCTCATTCATCTTGATCATAGATCGTAGAATGTGAGCCGAAACATTAATACAATAATTGCATACACAATCAAATCCAAAATCCAAAAGCATTGTAACTGAAACTACATGAAGAAATAAGAATCATGTGAAGCTTCATGTAAATGGTCCAAAGGTAAAATGGGCATTGACATGCAACAGCCTGATTTTGGAAAGAACAGTGAAGAGGTCCAAGTTACAAAAACAGCAAATGACGATGGAGATATGCTTAAAAGCTGTTTTATATAGAGTAGGCTGTATTGGGTACCGGCCAATTCATAAATGAGCATGAATCTTGTTAGCGACGAGAGTTGGAGAGCTACTCTGAAATGGAGGAATCTTTGATGATGAGCGAGTCAGCCATGAAATACATCACTTTGAAAGATGTTTTTCTCAAACTCCTTTACGAAATTCTTCAGTCACTTTCTCATTGTCGTGGGCGGCAAAACCAGTACAAGAAAAGAGAAAGATAGAGATAAAAACATATTGAAAACGAAAGAATTTGAGTTCATTGTTCATTGCACTTGCATCAAGAATTTTCCAATGACTCTTATCGGTGGAGAATTGCGTCTGCCATGGAACTTGTTGAATATGTCAGATCGAGATAATACATTTTTAATGAAAAGTTGTTTGTTTAATACGTTGTGCTTCACACACAGGTTGTTAATGCCGGACATGACATCATAAAGATGCCTTCAATTTAACATCTCTTTGGCTTTTCATGGAGAGAGATGACTTGAAGAAAGAAAATGCCAATAATGGCCTGCAGAGGCAAAAGGAACAAATTCGACTGCGACTTGGCCAAATGCACTACTTTTTATGAAAATTGGTTTGGTCGGTATATGCAAACAAATAAAGTCGGTTTTTTATACAATTGTATTAGTGATATACCTTTGTTCATGTCAACTTGCTACATTGAGATGCTTATTTCTATATTTATTTATTTTTACAAAGTATATTTGCTATTTTTTAAATTTATTTTGATTGGGAAGGAAACCCAACCTGTGATTAATTTAATGATTTTGAATTAATTGTATATCAACTAGCATAGATGTATTAAAGTGTGTCAGTTTACCTTTTGTTTTTTAAGGATAATTTGTTAAATAATAGATATAAAGAAATATGTAAAGAGAGAAAATTATGGTTAATGGTTGGATGAAATTTTAAATTAACTAGCACTTACATGTTTGAAGGGTGCAAGAGTTGGTTCATAGTATTATATTACAAAATATTGTAATATTTTTGTTGTAGAGAATTTTTTTAGAATATATTTTATTTTATATTGAAACATTTGGAGGGGTAGTGATATCTTTGTTGTTCTTTATGTGCAAAATAGTTGCATTGTGTTTCAAGCATCAGTTGATTCAAGCTAGATTTCTTTATTTTATTTTTTGTATAATTGTATATGGATTATTTTGTATTTAGCATACTTGTCGAAGGTAAAAATGAGTTGAGTATGGAGAGTATCTAGAGTTCTTACTCTAGACATAGCTATAAATATCATTCCTCGTCTCTCTATTTTATTGATGTCAATTTTTTTCATGAGCCCTTGCAATTTATGCATAGTAATAGCCCATGACATGGTGAATGGGAGTTGTCTTCGACCACCTAATGTGAAACACAGTAGTAAGTCACATATATATTCACAACGTCCTTACTACATAATATCTGATCTTTAATTAATATAACATCTAGAATATGTCTCTTTTCATTTGGAGGAGTATAGAACATTCGACTATTCTAGAAACTATTTCATTCTCATATGATTCACAACATGGCTCAAAAGCACCAGACCCATTCTAAAAATATGTTAAATGATATGTTAAGACTCTCAAAGTTCTCAAGGCCATAATGTTTTGTGTATTTATGTTCCTTGTGGGAGTAATTATAGGCCTCCATCACATTACATGTCAAATGAAACTTTTTGTTGAACTAATTAAAACTCTCAATTTCATGTGCCTCTACAAGTTGTAGCTTTCTGCACTCATTTATGTAATATTCTGCAATATAATCACAAATTTCTAAAATTAATGAGTGATGTGATCCAATATAGGCAAGAGACAATGGGGACTCGGAGGATGATAATGCAGTGCAAGGCAAGAAGAATCCCCAAAGGAAATGTCCTAGCCCCCAGCAATAACCACACAGTGGAAACACAACAACAATGCAAGATCTAATACCAAATCACAATAATTTATTCATAGATATAACTGTTATATGCAATGTGCTAGGCTATTAGGCCTTCTCGGTTATGGCCAAATACAAAGCAATTACAATAAAAATTTCGCAAGATCCCTCAAGATCCAACCCAAAAACTAGCTAGTCCAGATCCACACTGGTAGAAACCTCCAAGGAAGATCTCAACTTGTGCTCGCAAGCCACCAAGAAATCTCCTTGTTTTCTAGCCTCAACCCTAGCTCTGCTCCAACTTCATCCAAGATCCAAGTGTAAAATACCTCACATTTGGCACTATGTCCACACATTCACAACTCCATCACAATCTTGTTGTAAACTGCCTCACATTCAGTGCTATGTCCATAGACTTAGGAAAACTTGCTCTTCAGCTACTCTCCACACTCACTCCTCTTTCAAATGAATGAATCAAAGACTCCACAAGACCCCTTACTTATACCCAAATAAGCCATAAGTTAGCCACAACATAAATTAAATACCCATACATAAATGAAATGCCAAAAGTCAGCCTCCAACAACAATTAAATGTCCAAAAATCCATACTTGAGAAAAATGGATATATCTCCTAGCTCCAATTGAATTAGAACTCGTGCTTCAAATTGAAGGTATTAATTTAGGTCCTCTACAACCTCTTAAAGGTGCAAAGGCTGATTCATCAATGATATCTATGCATCCATCCTGAAAGTCATGCACAAAAACATGTCGTGCAAACTACCAGAAATCAATACTCCAGGAGAATTGTCATATCTCCTAACTTATAAAGAATTAGGACTTGCATCTTTAAATAGAGAGATTACTCTAGGCCCTCTTCAATCCCTAAAATGCACGTCCTCTCATTCATTGTACAAAATTATTTACATAGCCTGCAACAAGAACCCAGAAACCAAAAAACATAGTTCCAACAACAAGGTAAAAATAGCTCAAACTTCAACTCAATCCATCCAATCTCTATGCAATCATGAGGAAAGGTTCTCCAATATGTCTCCAACACATCCCTAACCATGAAAATCATAACTCCACCAAATCCAAGATCAATACTCTTGTATTAGACTCCCCAAGTATATAGAAAAGTATGTCCCATATTTTGATACCCAAAGGAAGATCTACAACCAACTTCATCTTCACCAAAGGCTTCCACTTCATCAAAGTCAATAGAAAAAAATCTAAAAATCAACCATCTATGCTTCATTCATTGAAAAATCATAATCAAATACATATTAGCAACCCAATCAGCATGCTCAAACCCAAGAAAAAACTGAACATAATGCTTCATCAACAAACCCTCATCCACATCAGCAACTAGTGAATCCACACCAGTAGCAACAAACTCCACATCAATAGGAACATCTATAGCACATGAATTTAGATCCATAGCAAAAACCATATGCAAAAATGCACCAAGTTGTGGTGCCAAAAAGATGACATTTTTTTCCTTCAAAATTTTCAATAGCGCACACGCACTATAGTGCATATGTGCTATAGTGTGCATGCGTTATGGCTTGGGCATAGGCTTCTTGAGCCCAGGCCATAGCACATGCACACTATAGCATGTATGCACTATGGAAAAATAGATTTTTCAATAGCGCATGCATGCAAAAGTGTGTATGTTCTATGAAGAAATGAAATTCTCAATAGCGCATGCACGCTATAGTGCATACACGCTATTTGAAATCACACACAACAATAAAAACCCCTACTCTCTCTTTCTCTCCCCCTCTCTCTCCCTCCACCCTCTCTCTCACTTTCTCCCTCCCTCTCTCCCTACCCCATCCTCTCTCTCTGCATCCCATCCCATACTCTCTCTCTCTCTCTCTCTCTCTCTCTCTCTCTCTATCATCCACTACTCTATGTCCCCCCTCTCTCTCTCTTTATATACATCCTATCCTACATATTCTTTGAACCCCCATATCTCTCTCTCTCTCTCTCTCTCTCTCTCTCTCTCTCTCTCTCTCTCTCTCTCTCTCTTTCCATTCCATTCCACTCCCTCTCTCTCTCTCTCTCTCTCTCTCACTCCCTCCCTCCCTCCCTCCCTCCTTCCCTCTCCATTCCACTCTCTCCATTTCTTCCTCCCTCTCTCTTCATTTCTCCCTCCCTCTCTCCCCACTTCATCCTCTCTCTTTCTCTCTCCCATCCCCATCATCTCTCTCTTTCTTTGCATCCTATCTTGTACTCTCTCACAAACATAGACTCCCATCCCCCCTCTCCAACTGCCTACTCTCTTTCTCTCACTCTCTCTCTCTCCAATCTACTACTCTCTCTCATTCTCCCACCCCCTACTCTCTCTCCCATCCCCTACTCTCTCTCTCTCTTAGAATCACTCCCATCCCCCCATCTCTCTCTCTTCTCATCTCCCTCTCTCCCTCTCCCACTTCCTCTCCCATCACCTACTCTCTCTCACACACTCTCTCTCCCATCCCCTACTCTCTCTCCCCTCTCCCATCCTCTACTCTCTCTCTTTCACATACACACTCTCATCCCCCCTCTCTCTCAAGCTAATCTCTCCTCTCCCATCCCCTACTCTCTCTTTCACACACACTCTCCCATCTCCCTCTCTATCTCTCACTCTCTCTCCTCTCCCATCCCCTACTCTCTCTCCCTCTCTCACACACACTCCCATCTCTCTCTCTCTCCCTCCCTCTCTCTCTCTCTCTCTCTCTCTCTCTCTCTCTCTCTCTCTCTCTCTCTCCCACTGCCTACTCTCTCTCTCATTCTCCCACCCCCTACTCTCTCTCACTCTCTGTCCCATCCCCTACTCTCTCTCCTCTCCCTATTAGGATTAAACCATAGATAGAAATAACAATTACATGAAAATATAACCAATATTAGAAAATAATAGATCACATAGAAAAGAACACAAGACACCAAGATTTAACGCGGTTCACCCAATCCCTAGGCTATGTCCACCAAATAACAAGTTTGATATTATTATGATCCAGTGGTTACAACCTTATTACAATCCTTAATCCCTTACTGTTCAATACAGCTGCAAGAACCAATTTTTGCATCACAACTATGAAAAAATTCCTAACCCTAAGCCCTTTTATACAACTATTATTATCGCTTTAGGGTTATAATTAATAATTACATGTCAACCCAAAATCTTGATAAAATAGGGCCCAAAAAAAATTTTTCCAAAGAATTTATGAAGTATGTACAGTACTTTCCTAATCAGTCACCACAAACTAATAATCTCCCACTTGGGGATTGATCAGGCTCCACACCAAACAACAATCTCCCACTTGGAGACTGATCCTGTAGCTATGTTGCTACTCTATGAGGCTCCCACTGGATCAAACCACCTTGGACTTTGTTGTTCTTTTATTCATGTTCAACCTAGAAGACCAACCAAAGCTAAAGAGGATCTCAGCTTCTCCCTTGTTACTACCTTTTTAAACATATCTGTTGGATTGTCATCTATATGTATCTTGTCCAACTTTAATTGTCCATCCTCCAAAACTGGTTGAATGAAATGGTACCGTAACTGTATGTGTTTGGTCTTTAAATGCAGAGTTGAATTTTTTACAAGATGAATGGCACTCTGACTATCTGTAAACAAATAATTATCCTTCTGAGGGTGTCTCAATTCTTCCAAGAGGAACTAAAGCCATATCATCTCCTTGGTTGCCTCTATAGCAACTACATACTTTGCCTTTGTAGTGGATAAAGCATTAACCTTTTGTAATCTAGAAACCCATCTCACGGTTGCCCCACCAATAGTAAAGACATAACCTATAGTACTTTGCTAGTATCAATATCCCCTGGTAAATATGAGTCAACATAGCCCTATAAATCAATATTAGAGCCCCCAAAGTGTAGACACTTATTGGATGTTTCTCTCAGATATCTGAAAATCCATTTAACTACATTCCAATGCTCAATTCCTGGATGACTCGTATACCTGCTAACAACTCCCACTACATGTGCAATATATGGCCTAGTACATACCTAACATATATCAAGCTTCCTATAGCTGAAGCATAGGGTACCTTGGACATCTTATCCTCCTCTTCTTGTGTCTTGGGACACATCTCCTTAGTCAACTTCAAATGACCAGATAAAGGTGTGCTGACAACTTTAGCATTCTCCATAGAGAAATGTTGCAACACCTTCTCAACATAATTAGTCTGAGATAGAATCAATTTTCTATTCTTCCTATCTCTGCTAATCTTCATACCAAGGATTTTTTTGCTACTCCCAGATCCTTCATAGCAAATGCATGTGCTAACTGGCATTTTAGTCCCTTAATATGATCCATGTTAGACCCAGCTACAAGAATATCATCAACATATAAACATAAAATAATGTAGTTGTCATCATCAAACCTCTTAAAATAAATGCAATGATCCGAATAACACCTTTTGTATCCATGCTCATGCATAAAACTGTAAAATTTCAAATACCATTGCCGAGGTGCTTGCTTCAATCCATATAAACTTTTCTTCAATTTGCACACTAAGTTCTCCTTACCTTTGACCTCAAATCCCCATGGCTAAGCCATATATATCTCTTCATCCAAATCACCATGAAGGAAGACTGTTTTAACATCAAGATGCTCCAAATGCAAATCTTTAGTAGCTACAAGACTTAAAGTAGTATGGATAGAAGTTAATTTAACAGCAAGAGAAAATATCTCATCAAAATTAATTCCTTTTTCTATGCAAATCCTTTTACAACTAACCTAGCTTTAAATCTTTTATTACCTCTTTCCTCTTCTTTTAACCTGTAAACCCACTTATTTTGTAAAGCTCTTTTACCTGCAGGCAACTTGAATAAATCCCATGTCTTATTCTTCAGCAAAGAGTCCATTTCATCTTTCATTGTAGACTCCCACTGAATCTTAGTATCCACCTGCATAGCTTCATCATAACATTCAGGTTCACCAGCATCAATAAGTAAAATAGAATACAATGAGGGAGAAAATCTTTTTGGAGGTCTAATTTGCCTTGTTGATCATCTAAAATTCATTAGTGTGTGTGGTATTTTTTGTTTCAGTTGTTGCACATCATGAGGAATGGCTGGAACATCATCTTTTGGAGTATCATTTAGCACTACATAATCATCTTCTTTCTTCTCATGTTGCTGCAACAGATCTTTGTACAACACTTTCTCATTGAATATGACATTCCTACTTCTTACAATTTTATGATTTTCAAAATTCCAAAGCCTATAACCAAATTCATTAATGCCATATCCATATCCAAAAAATATGCATTTCTTTGACTTAGCTTCCAGCTTGGTTCTATTTTCAAAATCTATGCGAGCAAAGCTTCACAACTAAAGGTTTTGAGAAAAGAATAACTCACCTTCTTACCAGTCCATGCTTCCTCTGGAATACCACAACCCAAAGGAGTAGAGGGACCTCTATTAATCAAATATATAGTAGTATTGATAGCCTTTTCCCACATGTGTAAGGGCAATCCAACATGCAACCTCATGCTCCTTGCACGCTCCATTATAGTCCTGTTCATACATTCAACCACTCTATTTTCCTGTGGAGTCCTTGGAATGGTTTTATATGTACAAATAAGCAATAATCTTCAAATTCATGATTGCAATATTCACTGCCATTATCAGATCTGAGACATTTTAATTTTTAACCAGTCTCATTTTCAACCAAGCATTTCCATTTCTTAAAAGTTTGAAATACATTAGATTTTTGTCTAAGGAAATAAACCCATACTTTTCTAGTTCCGTCATCAATGAATGTAACATATTAATGGGAACCACCAAGGGAAGATACCTGAGCCAGTCCCCATACATCTATATACACAAGCTCTAATTTCTACTTTTTATTTTCCTTCCTGGTCTTCACAAAGCTCACTCTCTTTTGTTTTCCACACACACAACTTTCACTAAAATCCATATTAACACATTTTAGACCTCATAAAACTTTCTTTGGATGAATACTTTCATACCTTTCTCACTATAGAGCCCAAGTCTGTTGTGCCACAACATTATATCAAAATCTATAGCAATTATTTGTTCTCCCTGGTCAACTGTAGCAATTGTTCCTAAACATTCATTTTTCTTTTAAACAATTAAAGTAGAAGGAACAATTATGACTTGTACAAAGATATAATGTGCCTACTTTCACACATTTTTCTACTACAAGGGAACCTTTTTAAACCTTCTAATTTTTATCATTAAAGTAACTACACAACCCTCATTACTATGATGCCCTACTAAAATTAAATTCCTACTCAGCCTTGGAACATGTCTTACCTCATGTAGTAGCCAATGATTCCCATTCTGCAACTTAATCTTAATTTTTCCCTTTCCAAAAATTTGACAGGGTTCATTATCCCCCAAATAAACAAGTCCAAAATCCCCTTGGACATAATCAATGAAATAACCTCTATGAGGTGTAGCATGAAATGAAGCACCAGAATCTAAAACCCATGAATCATCAACACTTTCTAAAGACAGAAGCAAAGCATCCTCTTTGAATTTTTTACTTACCACATTTGCCTCCTTGTCTCCATCTAGTTTATCTCCTTCATTTTTCGTTCGATTCCAACAATCTTTCTTTTTATGCCCTAGTTTCCCACAGTACCAGTAGTCATTCGGTCCTCTCAATTGAGACCTCCTCCCTTTTGACTTTCCTCTCGATTTTCCATGATTTCCAAAAGTACTTCCTCTCTTAGTCTTTTTGCCTTTGTTTTGTGCATTCAAAGCACTTCCTGGTGTAGATCCACCTGAGGTTTTCCTACGAGTTTCCTCACTCAAAATAACACTGATCACATCATCATATTTTAGGGTAATAGATTTAGGAATAGAATTACTCACAACCATTACCAAGCCATTCCAGCTTTCAGGCAAAGAACACAAAATCAAGAGAGCCCTAATTTCTTCATCAAAATTAATTCCCACAAAGGATAACTGACTAGTAATAGTATTAAACTCATTTAAATGATCCGCAACAAATCCAGCTTCTGCCATTTTCATATTAAATAAACGCTTCATGAGAAATACCTTGTTTGAAGCAGAGGGCTTTTCATACAGTGTCGCTAGGGTTTTCATCAACTCTTCTATTTTCTTTTCTTTTGTAATATTGAATGCCATCGATGGTGCCACCCATAATCAAATTCTTCCAAGTGCCTTTATGTCTAAAAGATCCCATTCATCATTTGACATAGATCCCTGATTCTTGGTTTTTCCTTCCAATGGCTTCCATAAATCCTTCTAATACAAATAGTCTTCCATTTGCATCTTCCATAACTAAAAGTTCTACCCATTAAACCTATCAACCCTCAACTTACCCTCGTTACCATCACTCCCACTCAATTGTGAGACTCTCATTCAATTGTGAAACTTTCCTACAAAGGATAACTAAAAAATAACCTTGCTCTGATACCACTTGTTAGGATTAAGCCACGAACAGAAATAACAATTACATGGAAATATAACCAATATTAGAAAATAATAGATCACACAAAAAAGAACACAAGACACCAAGATTTAACATGGTTCACCCAATCCCTGGGCTATGTCTATCAAACAACAAGTCTGATATTATTATGATCCAATGGTTGCAACCTGATTACAATATGTAATCCCTATAGCTCAATACTGCCACAAGAACCAATTTTCACATCACAACTATGAAACAATCCCTAACCCTAAGCCCTTTTATACAAGTATTTTTATTGCTTTAGGGTTATAATTAATAATTACATGTCGGCCAAAAATCCCAATAGAATAGGGCTCAAAAAAAAATTCATGAGCCCTAAAGAATTTATGAAGTATGTACAGTACTTTCCTAATCAGTCACCACAAACTAACACTCTCATCCCCTACTCTCTCTCTCTCTTACGCACTCCCATCCCCCTCTCTCCCCCTCTCTCTCCCACCGCCTACTCTCTTTCCCATCCCTTACTCTTTGTCTCTCTCTTGGGCTACTCTCTCACTCTCTCTCCTCTCCCATCCCCTACTCTCTCTCATACACACTCCCACCCCCTCTCCCTATCTCTATATCTCTCTCTCCATCTCCCTCTCCCACTCCCTCTCCCAACACCTACTCTCTCTCCCTCTCTACTCTCTCTCTCTCACTCTCTCTATCTCTCATCCCCTACTCTCTCTCTCATTCTCCCACCCCTACTCTCTCTCGCACACTATCTCTCATCTGATATTCTCTCTCTCTCCCACCCCCTACTCTCTCTCTCTCACTCACACACTCCCATCCCCCTACTCTCTTTCCCTTTCTCTCTATATCACTCTCCCTCTCCCACTCCCTCTCCCACCACCTACTCTCTCTCTCTCACACTCACTCACACACTCTCTATCTCCCATCCCCTACTCTCTCTCAGGCTACTCTCTCTCCTCTCCCATCCCCTACTTTCTTTCTCACACACACACACACACACTCCTATCCCCCCTCTCTCTCTTACTCCCTCTCCCACTACCTACTCTCCCTCTCACTCTCTCCCCCATCCCCTACTCTCTCTCTCCCACCCCCTACTCTCTCTCCCATCCCCTACTCTCTCTCCCACCCCCTACTCTCTCTCACTCTCTCTCATATCCCCTCTCTCTCACTCTCCCACTCTTGCTCCCTCTCACATTGCTTACTCTCTCTTTCTCATCCCCTACTCTCTCTCTCCCATCCCCTATACTCTCTCTCTCTCTCTATCTCTCTCCCCACCCCCTACTCTCTCTCTCTCTCCCTCTCTACTCTCTCTCCCATCCCCTACTCCCTCTCTCCCATCCCCTACTCTATCTCTCTCTTTCACCCCCTACTCTCTCTCTCACATTCTCTCTCCCATCCCCTACTCTCTCTCATACACACACACTCCCATCTCTCTCTCTCAACCACTACTCTCTCTCTCTCCATACTATCTCTCTCACTCACTCTCTCTTCTCTCCCATCCCCTACTCTCTCTTTCTCTCTCTCCATCCCTATCTCCCTATACTACCTTCTTCGATCCCCTACTCTCTCTGTTTCTCCCTCCCTCTCTCCTTATCCCACCTCGTACTCTCTCCCCATCTTCTAATCTCTCATTCTCCCACCCCTTACTCTCTCTCTCACTCTCTCTCACTCTCTCTCTCCCATCCCCTATTCTCTCTCTCTCTCTCTCTCTCTCTCTCCCTTTCCCCCCTACCCCCTACTCTCTCTCACACACACTCCCATCCCCCTACTCTCTCTCCCTCTCTCTCTATATTGCTCTCCCTCTCCCACCACCTACTCTCTCTCACTCACACTCTCTCTCTCTTCCATCCCCTACTCTCACACACACACACACACTCCCATCCCCCTCTCTCTCTCACTCTCCTACTCCCTCTCCCACTACCTACTCTATCTCACTCTCTCTTCCCCCATCCCCTACTCCCTCTCACATTCTTCCACCCCCTACTCTCTCCCCCATCCCCTACTCTCTCTCTCCCACCCCCTCCTCTCTCTCTCCCACCCCTACTCTCTCTCTCTCTCTCTCTCTCTCTCTCTCCCCCCCCCCTCTCTCTCACTCTCCCACTCCCACTCCCTCTCCCACTGCCTAATCTCTCTCATCCCCTACTCGCCTCTCACTCTCTCTCCCATTCCCTATACTCTCTCTCCCACCCCCTACTCTCTCTATCACTCTCTCTCCCTCTCTACTCTCTCTCCCATCCCCTACTCTATTTATCTCTATCGCCCCCTACTCTCTCTCACTCTCTCTCTCACCATCTCCTACTCACACACACATACTCCCATCTCTCTCTCACCCCCTACTCTCTCTCTCCCCTCTCTCTCTCTCTCTCTCTCTCTCACTCCCTTTGTCTCTCTTGTCTCCCATTCCCTACTCTCTCTCTTAGAGCCATCCCCTTCTCTCTTTCTCTCTCCCCCATCCCCTACTCTCTCTTTCTCTCTTTGTCCCTCTCTTCATATCCCACCTTCTTCGATCCCCTACTCTCTCTCTCTCTCTCTCTCTCTCTCTCTCTCTCTCTCTCTCTCTCTCTCTCTCGCTCCCCCTCTCCCTATCCCACCTCCTACTCTCTCCCCATCTTCTAATCTCTCTCATTCTCTACCCTCTCTACTCCTTTCCTTCCCTCTCTATTGAAATTTAGACATCAAGAGTGCATGTGCACTAAAGTGTGTATGCGCTATTAAGGCCTAAATTTAAAAAAGCTTTAAATAACATGTGCACACTATAGCATGCACGCACTATTTAAAGCTTTGGATTCTAAAAAGTCTAAGTCATGGTTTTTCATTGGGGATCTAGCCCAAAGGTTTGGAGTCTCTAAACTAATCTGAGACATGTTTTGTTGCAAACATACAAAAAATGATTTATTTTTTTCGTGTGCTCTCCTTCAAGTTTCTTTGTGGTTGAGCATCGATAAAATTAGGTTATATGAAATTGTAGGTCTCTGTGTTAGCTATATAACCATATAAATTATTTTTTATTTGAACTATTTCAAGCCTTTCAACTATATTTTCTTTTGAATGTATGTCAATTTTCTGTCAAAAACCAACGTGTACTAATTGGGCTGTAGATTTTAGCTCATTCATTGAATTTTGCAACAACTTAGTTTTCTAGAAACTAGACTCCATTCTACACACTTTGAAAAAAAGAAGTTTTCATTTTAGATTAGTTTTCAATCATTTCTAGGGGGAGCACATAGATATTTCACATATTTGGGATGCGTCCAATTAAAAAATTCATAAAAAATAAAATGTACATTATAAAATTACCCGAAAAATATGGGATATACTACACAATGTTAGGTAACTTTTGACAAGAGCAATTAAAGAATTTTTTTTAAAAAGTTAGAATTTTAGGGCGGTCACACTTTATACTGTGTTATGTTTTTTTCTAAATAAACAGTACCACTTTCTGTGACCCCCTTTTTTGAGGACCTAAAACTAAACCATTTTGAAAAAACATTAGTATTTTACAAAGTAGATTCAAAAGATTACTACTTTTTTTTTTGTCATTTTTTAAAATTTTGAGCATAACTGTCTTCAACTTCTTGATGAAGATCAGAAATTGTTGATTTAAGAAAAAAGGTGTCCACTTATACCTCCCTTTTGGTACCAAAACTTGGTGCACTTACCCATATGAAAATCCTCATAATCAACAATCTAATTATGCATAACAAGATGCTCTACAACATGTAACTCATCACCAACAAGAACCTAATTATCCATAACCAAGTGCTCTACAATTTCTATGTCAGTCTCAATCAACTAATCATGAAAATTAACCTCTATCCCAACATCAACAAGGTTAGGAATATCTTTAGCAACAACCTCCAGCTGCTCTGCAAGTTCTATTTTAGACTCCACAAACTGATCAACAAAACCAACCTCTTCCACCTTGACCTTGCTATACCATCTTCTCTCATGAACAAGTCTCTTAATCAGCCAAAAAACTCTCTTCTGGATTGGTAGACTCTAGCTCCACAAACATCTATGAAATTCCTTCCTCATTCTATCCTTATCTCGATCATCTAAACTAGTTTCAAATTGAGAAACCACCTCCTTAGCTTAATCATCTAAACTAGCCTCAACCCGAGTAGACATCTTAGAAAACCTCCTTTCCAACACATCACTGAGATTTCCAATCATCTTAGGGTCTAATCCTCTTAGAACCATCTCCTAAGATCTTCATAAACCCTCTGCAAGAAATCCTTCCTACACTCCCTGTGACAAAAATAAATTTTTTGCAAGTTAGATCGTAACCTACCACCTTGCATGAACAATCAAAAACCACATCACAAGTCCAAGACCATGGATCTGCAATCTAAAAACTCTCTATGATCATGCCTCAACAAGATTAGTCTTCCATCTTTGCATCCATCAATCCATCTACAATCCCTCTACAATTGCAAGTCAGAACCATGATCTGCCACCTCGCAACCAAGAGATCTAGGACTGTAGAAAGAACAATACACCACTAGATCAAGATCTTCTCATATCTACTTCTCCAACCCAAGTTCTGGTGAAAACTTGCACAACTTTGGTGATCTATCTACACACTCAGGAAAAAGTAAGCTCTGATACCATCTAACATAGTGCAAGGCGGGAAGAATCCCCAAAGGAGATGCCCTAGCCCCTAGTAATAACCATACAATGGAAACACAACAACAAGAAATAACAATGCAAGATCCGATACCAATCACAATAATTTATTCATAGATATAACTATTACATGTAATGAGTTGGGATGTAAGGCCATCTCAATTATGTCCAAATACAAATCAATTACAATACCAGTTCCGCAAGAGCCCTCAAGATCCAACTCAAACACTAGCTAGTATAGATCCACACTCTGGTAGAAACCTCCAAGGAAGATCTCAACTTGTGCTCAAAAGCCCACCAAGCAATCTCCTTGTTTTCCAGTTGTAGTCCTAGCTGTAGTCCAACTTTTTCCAAGATCCAAGTGTAAACTACCTCACATTCGGTGCTCTATCCACACATTCACAACTCCATCACAATCATGTCGTAAACTATCTCACATTAGGCGCTCTGTCCATAGATTTAGGAAAACTCACTCTTCATCTACTCTCCACGCTCACTCATCTTCTAAATGAATGAATCAAAGACTCCAAAATAACCCTTACTTATACCCAACTAAGCCACAAGTCAGCCATAGCACAAATTAAATACCCATACATAAATTAAATGCCAAAAGTTGGCCTCCAATAGCAATTAAATGTCCAAAAATTGATACCCAAGAAAAATCATGATATCTCCTAGCTCTAATTGAGTTATAACTCATTCTTCAAACTAAAGGTATTAATTTAGGTCCTATACAACCTCTTAAAGTCGCAAAGGTTTTTTCATTAATGATATATACACATCCATCCCAAAAGTCATGCACAAAAACCTATCACACAAACTTTCAAAAATTGATACTCTAGGAGAATTGTCATATATCCCAACTTATAAGGAATTAGGAATTGCACCTTTAATAAAAGATAGTAATCTAGGCCCTCTTCAATCCTTGAAATGAAAATCCTCTCATTCATTGCACAAGATTTGTTACATAGCCTACAACAGGCACCTAGAAACTAGAAAACATAGTTCTAGCAGCAAGGTAAAATTAGCTCAAACTTTAACTCAATCCATCCAATCTCTATGCAATCATCAGGAAAGGTTCTCCAATGTGTCTCCAACACATCCCTAACCATGAAAATCATAACTTTACCAAATCCAAGCTTGATGCTCCTGCATTAGATGAACTACTAGGTGGACTAAAACAAATCATAGTACTCCTCAACAACAATCATAATCTTGAGTGCATCAATCCAATCTGTTGGCTTTTGATTTGATAGAATTTTAATAACCTCTTATTGGATTAGGATACCTATGAATTAGCTAGGGACCATAATGGGCATTCTAAGAAGCAAAATAAAAGGGCCAACTAAAAAGATTCTAATGTCTTCTCCACTTTGAATTTTGCAAGATTCAATTAGATATACCTAGGAATTCATTCTTTATTTCTTCACAACTCACAACTCAAAAATGAATTTCCTTATAGAAAATGATTTAGCCTTAATTTTTCTAACTCTAGGACTACAAGGAGATGAAAAATGGATACTTATAAAACCCTAAGACTCCATGAGTCAAGCATAGTCTGACATTTAAAACTTCAATAACAAAATATTAAAATAATTGATTTATATGAATGTTTGCAAAGTATCAGATATTCCAACTAGATCAACTTTCGAGGATGACCATTGCCTTATCTATCGAGCTACTAACTCAGAGGAATTAGACATCTACTTCTGGATCTATATTAACACTTTGTGAAAATATTATCAGTATTCATTTCCATATCTCATATTTATCAAAATATTCAATAGCAATCATAAAGTTCTTCCAATTTACATTAAGCATTTACATAACCCATTACATTATTAGTAAAATAAATTTGAAATATATATAATTTAGAACAAATTACCATTAAAATTTAATAAACTTCACAATTAAACCTCAGAGAATGAAATGGAGATAAAAGAAGAGACAAGCTCTAGGATGAACAACAAGCTTTCTGGATGTTGTATTAACTTCTTTGAAATTGTATACAATTCAATAAAAATCCTTATTAGAAAAAAAATCTACTAGACTAGCAATTGTTAACTTTTTTCATTCAACTTTGGAATCAAATTATATAGTATACATGGATTGACTCCAAATATGAACAAAAAATCTATTCAGAATAAAAATCTTGAACCCTCACTACACATCTTGGAAACCCCTTTATAGAAATAAGGATTCCAACAAGCTTTAGATGGTTGGACACATGTTCAAAAGAAAGATACAACAAATTTTACATATGAGACAAAACAATTACAAAAAGAATGTCAGACATAGCCAAAATTTGAATAGTTGTTAGTATGGATGTTTAGGATCAACTCTATAATTTATAATGAGAGCACACTTAAAATAAGTGAACCACAAAGATAAGGTGTCTCTATCAAATAGTTGTCCTCACTCTCCGTGCTCTTTTACTTTTTTCTATATGCTCGGTCACAATCTCTAGATGGAATTGCCTTTATGCCAACTATCACCTCCTAGATAGTAATACTAGATTCCTCATCTAGCTAGCTGGCTCTACTGATTGTATTCAGTTCATTTAGGCATTTATTCCATTTTGCATCAGTTAAAAATCTAACCTTTATAATTTTAAAAAAATTTATATCTACCTCATGTAGAACCAGAATCAGTGTGCAAAGAACATTAACAAATAAAGTAAACATTCACAAACCAAAAACTAAATTCACATATATGCTTAGACTAAGAAAGAAAATAAGAAGTGCAAACCTCACAAGAGAAAACACTCCATGCTTTCTTGATTTTGTAGATGTGTCCTTTTGCTGTGGATGTATGCTCAAGATGCTCAAAAGCTGCTTCAATGGAGATGGGTAATGGCAAATTGGTAGCTTTGTGAGCTCTCAATTTGGCATTATAAGGGTATGGTTGATGGCTTTGGTTCTCAAAATAGCATGGTAACTTTAGCTCAAAGATTGTTGATGAAATGGCTTGGGATGGGATTCAATTTATAGGCTAAGGGGTAGAGGGATGGAGGGCTTAGATGCAAGGATGGATGAAGGCTTAAGGAGGGCTAGGATGCACTCAAAGGAGAGCACATGGATTGTGCTTGTTTAGCACCAATGGGAAGGTGACACTTGTCACAAGGAGGATGAGTGTGAGAGGGTAGGGTTAAGGGTTGGTTAAAGTCATGATGAGTGGGGTTGAGTATGTAAGAGGGATGTAAGAGGAATGAGTGTGGAAGAGGGAAGAGTGTGGAAGATGGGTGTAAGAGTCATGAGTGGGCTTGTAAGAGTCTTTATGTTTTGTAAGAGCACTCGTGACTTAGTGGTTGGGTTTTTTGAGGGAAGACTTTAGTTTGGATTAGGAAAGTCTTAAACTTGTTTAAGGAATGTGACAACATTAGGGGGTGGATTAGGCTTGGGTTTAGGATTAGATTAGGGATGTTAGAGATGTGCAAGTGGATGGCATTAATGAGGGTGGGTGAGTTAGTGGCTAAGCTTGGTTAGCATGGGTGGATGGGGTGGATTAGGCTAAATGGAGGATTAGAGATAGGTTAGGGGTTTTTGAATTTGAGGATTTCATTTATCAAATAGATTTATTTAATAAATGGGGATTTTTGGAATTAGATAGAAGAATAGGATTTAATTGATAAATAATAGATTATTTGATTTATCAATTAGGACTATAGATGATTAATTAAATTAATCAACTAGGGGATGACAAAGGATTAATTAAATAGAAATTTAATTAATAATGCCTTTTTAGATAACTAAATAGGATTACTAAAATAGTGTAATCAAATTTAGGTGTCTACACCTCAAGCTTATATAATATATCAACAATATCAAAAATTGTTATAATGTCAGTTTCCCCATTATTTTAGGCAACAATCCTTTCATGTTTCAAAATGCTATCAAAAGAGTCTGACCATTCTTGTCATTCCTTAAGATTGTTCTCATCATCCATAGTTTTAGGTATGAAGAAAAATGTCCCATTGGAAATCACCTTCATTATACTATTTATTGATTGCAACTTGGCAGAAAAGAATGCATTTAATTCTTTTACTCTATTTACCATTTTCCTTGTGTAAATAATGGTTTCCTTGGGCAATTTTTTCTTTTGGGGAAGAATTGGGACCAACCTATTAAAGAATGAAATATATGGACCCCACTTAGTGAACAAGGGAGAGACAATGGATAGTGCCTCTGTACATTTGTATTATGCTCCATGGAGTGTAATATAACTGTTGTGGATACTTTGAGAAACATGTTTAAGAACACTTATTTTATGTGAGAGCATACTCTTCATTGTTTTAATCTTTGTTTATTTTCAAGCTTCTAGCTCATCCATCTCCATCTTCTAATCTATACCCACATTTGTTGAATCAGTATTAGTTTGCATCTCTTGGTCTTTGACCTCTATGATAGGTTTGGTTACAGTTCTCAAAGTCCTTAGCTCATTCTTGAGGGTAGCCAGTCTTTTCTCCAGTACATATGTTTTCTTTAGTTCTTCCTCATATTTTTCCTAGTTTAAATGGATATGCTATAAGTTTGATACAGTTTCTCTTTAAGTGTATCCATTTTTCTCTTCCCCATGAGTGATGCAATGTTCATTAGATTGTGAATATGGTCAATTGAAGTAGTAGTGACATTCTAGAATATCACATTTCCTTGGGGTGAGTCTCTTACTTCCATCAAAGTTGGATTGTTAGATTCACAGGCCATGATCCCTAATGTCATTGTCTTGGAGTCAACATTGAATCTAGACCCCCACAACTCTCCTGCAACATTTGTCTCCTCAAATGAGATAGATTTATCTTGTCTTCTTATTTGGTATAGCACGAAGGATGAGCCAAGCTCCCATATAGGGAAAAGTAACATCCCACTTATTTTCACCAGCTCCCTAGCTTCATCCATAGTGAGAGTTTCACTATTTGGGTCATACTCTTGGAGTTTCTGCACCAGTTCGGCTACTTTTTATTGTGAATCTCCTAGGTCTACTTGGCGAGTGAGTTCATTTTGTTTAATCTTGAACAAGAATGATTTTAAGTCCTTTGAATTTTTGAAGTCATCATCCTTCATTTTTTATTGAGTTTGGATTATCCTTTCATCCAACATCCTTGTTTAAAGCTCCAATCTATTTAGGATTCATTCATTCTTTCCTAATTGCCTTATTAAAAATTTATGTCTAATGTCATCAAAATATTTTATCCCCCTTGGTAGGATTTATAGTTCCTTTTCCCTTGACTTGTCTGGAATTTATATCAAATTTTGGTTCTTCCTGCCACCTTGACCCTATGATGAACTTTTTGGCTGGTCATCTTCAAGATCAATTTCTATTACATCATCATGTTGTGGAGATTCTAGAGCTTCTCTATCTCTTATTTCAGGAGGGACTTGAGACATTATGGCATCAAAATTGTCTAGACATTTATTATACCTATCTAGTTACCTCTCCTCAGGGTAGAAGCCTTTAAAGGAGGGGTCTATTTTTTTCATCTCCTCTTCTAGCCTCATGAGAAATCTCCACTTTAAGTTTATGTCTCTATTTTCCTCTATCTCTAGGAAATTCATAATGACATCTTCCTCCCAATATGTTTTTCTATTTGGCAAAGTGCACTTCCTCATCTCTTTCAAGGAATGCCTAATAAGATCATTAGGATAATAGGTCCTAGTAGGAGCAGTAGGCAATAAGAATTTACTCATGAATCCATCTATTTCTTTAGTTGCATCTTTACCTATAACAAAATTTCCAATTTTGACATTTCTAGGAACAAAAGAACCTTTTTTTTATCACAGGCCCTAGGTATTCCCTACTCATCATTATTAGTTTGTAGAAAAATTCTACTTTCCCCATTCTCTCTAGAATGTACCTAGGAAAGACATAAGGGGGTTGGGGATATCCATAAACCCTTATTAAAGAAAAATTATCAAAAAGGGAAAGACATGCCCACTCATGGATTAGCCTCACATCTTCATTCAAGCATGCAGATGGTCTAATTAGCATCCCAACCCCCCTAGGGACCCTCTATGTTATATTAGTTAGCATATTAGAAATTGGGAAAAAAAATCATTATAAAAAGAAACAGAATTGGAGTAAGGGTAAAACCTTTGCCATAACCTTGTCCATAGCTACATTGACAGGTTTTCTCCATTCTCCCTTATCCCTTCAATAAAATCAAGACTGATGTGCCCTATATTTTGTAGAGGATGTTGTGCATCAACAATAAGTAGTGGTGGAATTTTAAATTCCCCATCTCTCCCCTTTGAGAAACAATAATTTCATCATGCATTACACTTTTAATGTGGGTCACAAAGTCATGCCCTACATTATGGTGCAAGTATTGAATGTCTATGGCCATGATATAAATATTTCCATGAGTATTCACAAAAAATAAACTTTTGGCTCAATCAGATTTCATGAACATACATTCACAAAAAATATGACACACTTAGGCAAACATCACTACACTCCAAATGCAAGTACCAAAAGCATATATTATTGCAAAATAATGATGACCTTGATTACATATTACAATCTTTTATTTATAAGAAATCATCTCCTTAATTTATGTTGAGAGTGAGAGATATCTTCATTCAATCAAATGCTTCTAACTTAATAAAAAAAATTGACTATCTAATTGGTGCTTATTAGGAATTCATCCATTTTTATATCATTAATTGGATGCATGAGCCTTTACATATCATAAAACAAAAAATTTATGAGAGAACAAGAAGAAGAGAGCCTTCAATTGATGTAGAAGTGTCTGTTAGAGTTAAACTGTTGTCAGAATGCATTTCTGATGCATGGAAAGCTCTGATTTTGGAACTAGAAATTAGCTATCAGAGCATCAAAAATTGCAAAATTTTATCAAGTGTCAAAAATGAAATTTTGAATTCTGGGTTTTGTTCCCCTTTATACTAGAGTTATGTCTAGGTGTTTTCCCTTGAATTTCTCTATTATCTCAGTGACCCACACCACATCTGATAAATCTAAGCCATTGTATTTATCCTTCACTTTCTGCCTATAATTATTCACCTCTATATGGGTTTCAGCAAAATCCCTGAGTTTTGTATCAAGCTGCAAAAAATCTTCCTCTGTCCTAAATGCCTGCCAGATATCATCATCATTTGAAACTTCCTCAAATTGTTTTTAGAATCTTTGAATGACTACCTCTACAGGTGTTAATTTCTCCCATGCATCATCTTCAAAAATATCCAAACATGCATCACTATAATGTTTCTCAACTTCCAAAATTTGCTCTCGAGCTTGGTCCTTGAGCCTATGAATCTCTGCATATAATGACTCCATTACTTTATTACTATCTTCTATCTTCTCAATCCAATCATCTATTAAATCTAGTTCCTCTATCGTATATACATCCATGAGCATCCAATACCTCTGGCCTTTAATCGCCTATAATACCTGTAGATCCTTTCCCCAGGTATGCACCTCTTCCATGAGACCAAAATCTTGATTCAAAATTGCTACCATTTTATCTACATTCTCCTACATGACATGTAGTAGCTTAAGATTCCCTTGGATGATGAGTTTTCCTTTCTCCTCAAAAAATTCTTGCCATTGTTGATAGGCATTCAAAAAAGAATCTAATTGCATCGTTCCCCTATCTCTCCTTTCAAAAACATCTTTCAAAGTCTCTTCGGGGTTAGTGAGATCCAAAGGGACAACAAATTCACTCAAATATCCTTTTAGGATTTCATTCTATCATCCAAGTGTAATCAACTTTGCCCCATCTTGTTCTAGGCTTCTAAAAACCTACTTCATCCATGTAGTGACCATCAGCTTTGTGGTTTCCAAGGTTGGCTTTCCAAGCATGACCTCCCAGATCTGATAATCTCATGGAGTCAGTTCTTCAACATTTGACTATGAAGGAGGAAGAGCTACATGAGAAAAAAGGTCCTAATTTGAATCACTCATAATGAAGGCTAATGGTCATGCATCTTTAGGAGGTGAATCAGATTTCCTTAATACTGCTATTAATTCCATTCTATTCTCCTCTTCAGTAGTGAACTATTTCTTCTTGCTTCTAATTACTTCTTTTCAGAGCCACATTGGAATATGTTGGGCTGGGGATTTTCCTTTTGAGGATGAAGGAGTTTGTTTGGCTATACCCTTGCCCTTATCACTCCTTTCTAATGTCTTTTCCCTTTATGAAGGCTCTTCATCTGCAATCCCCATATCTGTGGAGCCCATAGTTCTCACCTTTGTGTC
The DNA here is from genome assembly GCA_028749045.1 of Cupressus sempervirens. Classification (NCBI taxonomy): domain Eukaryota; kingdom Viridiplantae; phylum Streptophyta; class Pinopsida; order Cupressales; family Cupressaceae; genus Cupressus; species Cupressus sempervirens. Next base: position 529,995,642 of record CM053788.1, on the reverse strand, counting down.
TTGCAAAGTTTTTTGAGGCTGTTCACCTATTTGTCCCTCTTCTAACACTTCATCGGTGGATACTTGTTGTGGTTCTTCCTCATGTTCTGTTTGAACCTGCTCAATTTTTTAGAACCTGGAAGAAGAGGGGTAGCCAATCTCTTGTCAACACAAAATGTAACTTGCAATCAGGGCCCATGAACTATTTTGAGTCCTTGTGACTCAGGGGGCATATGAGTGTAATCCTTCTATTGAGGTTGATTGGTATCTCTAATCTTATCCCCAACTAACTCAGTTCCCATGGGCATAAAGTCAAAATATGACATCTCAAAGACATCAGTACCCTCAACATACTATTCATCTATCCATTGTTACATCTCATCCTCCAATGTAGTGGTTTGTAGAGGTTCATTTGGGATAGATGGAGGCGTAATCATAGAGCTTCTCCTTCTTTCTTGTTCTATTGCTCTGGCTAGCCTGGTCCTTTGACTCAATGGTAGATTATCTTCTTCATCCTCATCACCCTCTTCTGCTTCTTCCAAGATAGGTTCTGGGATAGATGGAAAAGGGATCACTTTCTTAATCACCTTTGGTCTTCTCTTCACTGGAGTCTTAATCTTTCTTCTTTTTGGTGCTGAGGGGGAGGCTTCTTCTACTTGCCGAGGTGAAGAAACCTCTTGAATCTCAACCTCTATTTCTATTTGGCCTGGTGCAACTAGTGGTGCTTGAGGATCACCCTAGGCTTGTGTAGTTTCAGTATTCTTCGACCCTTGTATGTTTTCTTCTCATTGTTGTTTAGGTGCCAGGATTTCTCCCTCTTCAGGTTCAACTCTTTGAGGAGAACCTATTTTCCTTTTGCCCCTTCCTCTTCCCCTTTGAGCTCGATAATAACCAACTGGTTTGTTAAGTTGGTGCACTATTTTCAACCTTACTAGTGATTGATCTAAAAAGGTAGGGATAGTGACCTTTTTCCCTATACCTTTGGTTGGACAGGATTGTGCATGAAAGATAACCATTTTAGGAATCGGATCAAGCTTGAATGGTTTCTTGATCCAATCTTGCATCATTTTAATGACATACCTCACCTTATGGTTGATGTCAAAATTCTCTTCTCCATCAACCTTACCATTCACAATGGGCCTTTTGCCAATCTTATCCCTGTTGAACAGAGGATCAAGTAACTCCTCTGAGTCTTGTTATAATATCTTCAATGAAATATTTATTTTCAAGGCATTTTCTTCCAGATACAAAGTCATCCTACAATAATCCCTTATTCAGATATCGTAATCATTTGTTGCATACATCCAATGATCTTCGATGGCTTCTTCATGTTGAAATGTTTTTCCCACCAAATATTGTACTCTCCCAATGTTATCAAAACATGGTCACAGAGTGTTGTACTCCTCCAAGGGATATTGATCCTATTTGCACTCAAAAGAGGAAATAACCTGGTGTTGATCAACCTAAAAGGTTCCTATAGTCATAGGCCACCTCCAACAGGTTTTATGTTGCTTCGTAACTCTGTCACATGCAAACAAGAGTTATTGGGAGATCTCTAGGAGAACAAGTCTATCACTAGGATACCTCGGGAGCTTCTTGGGGTTAATTGTTATATCCACTACCCTCAGATATGTAAATGTTTTGAATTGAATATAATAAGCCCTGACCAAAAGAATTTGTGCCACTGCATCATCTGATAATCACTTCGCATAATCTCCTTCTATGAATCAAATTATAGTGAATATGAAGGCATCATTAACAATTATGTATTCCTTTATTTGTTCTGAAATTCTTTTCTTCACCAATTGGGGATACACAATATATGGCCATGTGTTAGCATCCTGCATACTACCCCTCTTGTAGAGCCCTAGAAAATCTATTGCTCTTGCAGCCAACAAGTATACCAAGTATGATGTCATGTAGAACTTTCTACACTTCTTAGCAATCACCAAATATTCACACAAATTCTCACTAAGAGTGGAAGCCTAATTTAGTGGCATTTTTGCTTTCTTTATTGTCTCAATAAAGTGCACCATGAAGATGTTCAGATGTCCAGCCGATGACATACCCATAACTCTACTCAAGAGTATGATCGAGTATCCAATATCTTCTTTCATGTATCCTCTAGTCATGTCCACATTTTTAGTTTAATTTCCTAGAGGAGTCTTCACAATGAGGTACGAAGATTGGATGATCTCATAGGCCTCTTCAATGTGTTCCTAATACCATCTTTCTGCTTGCTCATAGGTAAGCTTGATGAACTAATCTTCCTGTGGGAGATGGAACACTTTCTCAATATTCTTTGGTCAAAGATCAAGAACAATTTCTCCTATTACGCTCTTCACAACCCTCTCCTTAGGGACAAAGTGTTCTGCAAGTGCCATAATGAGTTTCAAAGATTACACTAACATCGAGTGTGATACTGCATTGACGAGTCCTGATCGGATGACTGCAAAAATCATTGAGGACCTCTCAGTGGGTTTGTTGCAAATCTTCAAGAATTCCCCCAAGTTTGTGTGTCCTAAATCTATATCCCTAATTTATAAGTTTTCATCCTAAAAGTGTGACTTTTTTGGAACACCCTAGAACTTAAACACTATAGGTTTCGATGCCATTTTATTACCAAGGGAAGATGATGAAGATTGCATTGTATCTGCACAAAAGGTATGCCTATTAGTTTAGAATTGAAGAAAAATGATTAATTCACACCCTAAAATGACAGCAAGAGAAACCCAAAAACTAAACCGCTTCGAAAAAACCCTAAATTAAAGCTTTAAAAACAAAAAGGGCACACCAAGCACACTAAGAAGGTGTGCCTGATGCATAATATTTAGTGTGCTTAAGTTCTTTAACAAGTTTAAGGTGCGTCGATGCGCACCTAAAACTTATGTTTTAATGCCTTGTTCATTTTATTTTTTTAATTTTTGCTTTTGTTTTTGAGAATTAGGTGTGCATTAGCACACCTAAATAGGTGTGCTAATAGGTGTGCTAATGTGCACCTAATTGTGTTCCTTTAAAATCGTTTTGACTTTTTTTTAAAAAAAAATTATGGGTGCACACTAGCACACCAAGTTAGGTGCGCTCTAGCGCACCAAGTTAAAATTTTTTAAAGGGTTTTGAATTTGTGTCTTTTTCAGGGGCAGAGATGGAGGAAGAGTGCTGCACCTAGGAGTTTGTAGAGTTGCAGTCAAAGGTTGGTGTGGTGGGGAAGCAAAGATAATGATGTGAAGAAAAGAAAAGTGAAGAGGGAGGAGACCCCTATATTAATAGATTATAAGACTGTTGGCATAGTTGTGCCACAAGTGCATTCAAAAGCTATCTCATAAGAGATTTGGTGCACTAGGCACATCAAGTAGGTGTACCTGCTATGCAGTTTTTGCAATTTTGGTTTATTCTTTGTCAGAACTTTGTCTTTTGATAAATGGACTTCCCAGACAGGACCTAGACATGAACTAGGGCTCTAGGTGAGACCTCAAAATGACCTGGACTCTAGACTAGGGCCCCAAAAAAGCCAAAAAATAAAGTATGGGGTCCCCAGTTTTGATTGAAATGGGGCGTGCATTGTGGAACCACAATAGTACACAAGGGAAATTTTTCTAGAAAGTTATCATGTACATTCCTTTGTTGGTAACCTACTTTCCTCGAGAAATTTCTTCGTGGAGTCATGTTATCTAATTTATCATAATTCAAACTGTAATTTCTAGATAATCAAGAGTTTCAAGCACTTACCCACAAATTTTCTTACTTTACTAAAAAATTATGTTTGCAACACTTCATTCTTTGAGAAAAATTGCAATCTAATCTCTCGTTCTTTTTCAATCAAATTCTCTTTACACAAATTCACAAGTTCTATGTAAATTTTCTTTACACAAATTCACATTGACCAACATTAATGTTCTAATAGTCAAATTTTAGGTAGTGCCAAAAATTTGAAATTTGGGCGTCAATTTGGGCAAAGATCAGATGGTTCTATTTTAAACTTTAAGAGTTGTGTTACCTTTTTGGAAAGTTGGACATGTGTCATCACATCACTTTCTCACTTTAGCTAAAGTTCAGGCATCTTTAAAATGCAAGAAAGTGACGATTGTCAATCTACATTTGATTAATGATCTTGAAAGATCCTAGTTGTCATTGTATTCATCTCAAAACTTTGGGCCCATTAATACGTCACTTTGTCACTTTAGTTAAACTCCATGAAACTTCATTTTGTGAGAAAGTAACAATTTCCCATCATTTGATGATCTAACATTTATGAAAAAGAAATACCTTTCTTTATACTCTATGTTCTTAGAAAATAAAAGCTCGCCACCTAGAACATCGTAGTGACAACAACCTTTGGCAACTCATAACATGCTTTGGCCTTACCATTTCCACATGTCATCACATCACGTTCTCACTTTGGTTAAAATTTGTGCAACTCCAAAAAGTAAGGATGTAACACCCATCGATCAAACAAGATCTAACAACTTCTAGAAATTGAAGTGCTTTTGTTATAGTCAGTGTCTTTGACCAACCAGAACATGCCATTCAGACAACTACTCTAGCACATTCCTTTCTGAGGCCCACAACTTAGTCTGGTCCCACTATGTCCACATGACAACTTGTCACTTTGTCTCTTTAGTTAAAGCTTCAGTATTTTTAGAATGTGAGAAAGTGACAAGCATTGATCTTCAATTGATTGATGACTTAGAAGATGCACAATTTTATATCGCTTGAAACACAAAAAGAGGGGCCCATAGGAGACATGTGTGTCTATGTCTCTTTCTTGCTTTAGCTAAACTCCATGCAACTTTATTTTGTGAGAAAGTGATGATCGTCGATCTTAATCTGATCAATGATCATGAAGGTAACTCACCAAGGTTAAGAACTTAATCAGAACAATAAGAGGGCTAACCATAAGGAAAACTTAGGTTAAAACAAAGTCATGCGCTAGGGTAAAGAATATTTTCATGAAAATATTTTAAAAATTATGTGAAAACTATATAATAAAAGGATTTTCAAAGGTTTTTAGGGCTTTATTTAAAATCTTCCTATACATATTTTTAAAATGCGAACAATGTCAACCAATTTATAGAAACTTAGGGCACAAATGACACTAGGGCAATAAAATTAGGGATTTTTCTAGGGTATAATCAACCAAGATACGTACAATCCCTAAATACAAAAGGATAACTATTTTTTTTTGCAACAATTTTGAAGGATTTTTATCATGTGAAAAACCAAGCCAACAACCTCTTATACAAAGGAACTGGTTGTATGCTTACATTCTTAGCAATAACATACCTTCTTTTTCTTTGTAAATTATATTTTCCTAAGCTTATTATTGTGCTATTTGCCATCTTTTTCTCAATCTCTATAGTTTGGTCATGGTAGGATTGTATCAAATTTTTTTTCTCATTAAGGATTTACATGAACCCATCAAGATTTTCCATAAGTTCATTAATTTTATCTCCCCAATATTTAATATCAACGAGGGGATCATATTTCTTATCTAATGCATTAATAAACTCTAGAACCCTACTATATACTTTCCACTTCTCTTTCTTTACTTCCTGGCCTTGTAAAGAAAATTCATTTCTTATTATATCCTCAAGAAAGTAAACAAAATGCTCATAAGATTTATCTTTGGTTCTATCCCTAAACATGTCATAAAAACCTTCGAGGTCAATAAACTATGGATGAGATTGAGCCATTTGGTATTTATCCAAATACTTACCTAAATGTCTCCATCCTCCCTTAGTGAGTACAAAATTGTGGATGATTGTGAAGTTCAGGAAAATTGTGCCTCTAGACCTTCCCATCAACTCCTTTTCTTCTAGTCCTCCTATCTGCCATAGAAATTTTGCAATTCCAACCTTTAGAGGCACTTGATAAGGAAGAACATGAGGTTTCCCCTAGAAACTATATACTTTGAAAATAATGGATACAGAGTAAGGGATAATCTCCCCCCAATTATGGCTCACTTTCAGACCCTTGGCATGATCCTTAGGCCTGACCAACTCTAGTAAGGGCTAGGGTATTCTAGGGTTGTCTCAAGTTAACAAAATCCTTAACTTTGAGGTAAAATACCTGTCAAAGTTTTAAAAAAACTAGTATTTGTAGCCTCCTAGGTCATGTTAGCACTCCACAACTAAACTAGTAATTTCTCACCATCCCTTTCCAACTCCAACTTCATCTCCTTAAAGAAAGAAGAAAATCCTTTATACAAACACATATACATTAGCAATGAATACCAACAAAAATACTTGTCAACCTTGGTCTTACTGATTCCAATTAATCCATTATAGATTTCTTCTATGAGACATGACACAAAATTGAAGATAGAGCTCATAACATGTCGCAATGTTTGAGCAATAAAAAAACTAGGGATCCATGGATGTGATCTTGCTCATCCATCCCAAAGATTTTGCAAATGGAGAAGTAAACTACATATTCCCTAGGATTAAAATATTTCCTTAACAATGGCTCAAGGGTATGAGTTGTCATTAGTGGGAAATGCATTATCCTTACAAAATGTTCCTGCAATGACCCTCCCGAAAGGTATACCCTCTAAGAATCATACCATGCTTGCAAGTTATCTAGGTCAATTTTCTCATGTAATGCATGGTTAGGATTTAACATGAAGACCTCCCTAATTACTTCAGGTGTGAACCTAAAAATGTTTTCCCCCACATGATTCTTCATGACCCTTAGCATAGGATCATACCTCTTTGCTATCATTGTCAAAAATTCATCATCAAAGAAAATACCAAGAACAATCAACTTTCCAATACCAAACTGTCATACCTTACTTAAAGAAGTATAATGTTTCCTCTACAAGAACCACTTTCTGATTCATAGATCCAAACCACCAGCAGATGTCTCAAAATATCTCAACCAATTTGCTTTATCATAAAAACCCTCACTAACCAATAATCAAGGGTTTTTGGGAACCAACTCTTTTCCCTTAGTTGCTTCATTAGTGGAGAAAGTTAATTGTTCCAGAAAGTCATCATGCACATTCTTATGTTGGTATTTGACCTTTCTAGAAAAATTCCTTCATAGAGACATTCTATGAATAAAACCAAGATAGGAAATTCTTTAGACAAGAGAAGTTTTAAGCACTTACCCACCAATTTCATACTTTAGTAACACAATCTGTTTGCAACAATTCACTATGTGAGAAAATCAAACTCTGAGCTTAGGTTCTATGTGCTTCAGAATCTCTTTTGCTTTGTAACTGGTTATGAATTGAATTGTAGATTTTATGTAGATTTCCTTCACACAAATTTGCTTTGATACACCATTAATGATCCAACAATTAGATTATGTATGTTACGCCAAAAATTTGAAAATTGGCCATTGATCTGGGCACAATCGAATGATTTTGTTTTAAACTTAATGACTACATTATTTTTTTAGAAAGTTAAACATGTGTCAAGACCCTATATTCTCACTTTGGCTAAAAATTAAGCATTTTTACTTTGTGAGATTACAATGATCATTGATCCCCATCTAAATCCACGGCTAGGAAGATGCTTATTTTTCATTATTGTTTGAATGCAAGAAGGGCCCATAAGGACACTTGTCAGTTTGTCACATCTTCGCACATTTTAAACAATGAGCATCCTAGATTTGCAAGGATACATTGTCTGTTGATCTAAAAGGAGATCAATAGTTGTCGTGAAATAACTAACTTCTGCACTTTCTCAGGTCCAACTAGATAGGTGTCGTGTTGTCACTGTCTCGCTTTAGATAAACTCCTCGCACCTTGAAACTATGAGAATGCGATGGTCGTTGATCTAGGAATAGATCAATAGTTCCAAAAGTAACTCACCAAAAGGGTTTTAATCAAGGAAAAATAATATGCAGGCTAACCATGACATGACCTTGGGTTAAGAATGAGTTACGAGCTAGGGAAAAACAAAAGTTTTGTGAAAGAAATAAAAAAGATTGCAGAAAAAACCTTATAATAAGATTTTTGAAAAGTTTTTGGGCTTTTTTCAAATCTCCCACCCCAAATTTTTTAAAAGATGTGGACTAACATTTAAAACCTAGAGTAAAAGGATTCAATAAGGCACAACACCTAGGTTTTGTTTTAGGGCACAATTGATCATGAAGAACATAAAACCTAATTGCTTTATGTAAAACCTTGGATTTTCACAATGAATTTTACAAATTTCTATTAGATGAAAAACCAAGCTAATAAAGCCTATTATGAATACTTTAGAATTTTTGGAAGTAGATGTTATTTTAAGAGATATGATGATATTGGAAAGTTTGATGCTAGAAGTGATGAAGGAATGTTTCTTGGATACTCATTGAAAAGAAAAGCGTATAGATATTATAATTAGAGAACAAAGACTATTGTTCAAAGATCTTGGATATGCTTATCTAGAACATTTCCTAGTGAAGGTTTTTTTGAGGCTATTCGGATAGTGAGTTCAGTTACCCTCCTTTCAACTCCTAACAGGAACTCCATGTATTGATTATATTTCATTGACTCCTAACAAGGTCTATCCTTTCACAAGAAACTTTTATATTAGCACATCATCTTGTGGGCATCATTCCCATCAAAGTTTTCCCTCTAATCAAGGGTTTCCTTAGTTAATATATTTGGTGTTATTGTGTATGTTTATCTTTCTATGGTTGTTGCATCTATTATTTACATGTTCCAAAATTAATAAAGATATTGAGAGTTATTTTAATTGCATAATTGATTCACCCCATCCCTTGCCCACCCCACTCTCAGTTATCTTGGCAAACTTTACTTTCTAACATGAAACACCAAGGAGATGAATATGAAGGAAAACCAAAACAAGAGTAAACCTAAAACAAACAAAAAAAACTAATATACATTTTTAAAAAGGTTTTTCAAAAATAAGGATGACTATTATCATTGGAGGAATATAGCAATATATACAAGACTTGTCGGCAATTGTCTTTTTTTTTTAATTCTAAATTACAATTTTTTTGCTATCAATGCCAAAGTGGGAGTTTGTTGGAAATCATTGGCATATTATGATGTGAGAGATAAGTTTTTCATTGATGTTAAATAGTAAAAGTGAAGAAGTTTATAGAAAAATAGTTCTATACTATCAAAAAGTAAGAGGAGTCTTTGATAAGTAGATGGTTAATAGCATAAAGAAGTCAACTATCAAAAGCCAATAATTATTTGTCAAATGGAACTCCATGTTGCAACTGACGGAAAGAAGAATATGAAAATGATTTATGGAAAGATTGAGATTAAGGAACCATAAGATCAAAGGTCAAGATTATAAGCATTAATAAGGATCAAGTATAAAGGAGGTAATAACAAATGACTAGAGAGTGATTGCTACAAGGACTAATCAAGAAGATAAGAGGACTGAGAAATAGAGAAGGATTGAAGATATAGATCAAGAGCATAAGGGATCTTATAAGCTTTGGAAGGAAGCACATACAAGTCAATTACTATATTGTAAAGAATCCTAACATTTTCTATAAGGTATTGTGAAACCCCTTAGCAAAGTAGTCTCTAACTAGATTATTAAGTTCATTTTATGATCATTAATGTAAATCATTTAATAGGGTGAATGCCATACATGCGTGATTAAGTATCTTAGCACAATAGTGCTAACAAGACTGTAGATACATCTCACAATATATAGCTCACTCATAACTAAATGAGTCACCCAGAAGTTGACATATTGTAAGACTTAATCAACAATCTCTTTTTATTGCAATAAAGAGTTGTGCACACCATCCTGGCCATAGTTTTTCCCTCTAAACAAAGTTTTTCCCTCTAACCAAGGGTTTTCTGTGAGACCAAAAATATTTTTGTTATGGGTGCTTGAATCTTGTTATGTGTTACTGTTATTTACTTTACAATTTTCAACTACAACACACCAGTAATAATGTGAATGCTATCGACAAATGACAATTGCAGTTTAATGTTTATGGTTAACAGTCTAAATATGTAGAAGATTTATTAGTTGATTCCCTCCCTGTCTCAATACCTAACCTTTCCAATCAATAGTATAGGAAATTATAGGGATTAATTGGTTTAGTATGGAAGTGATGTGGATGAGAAATATTAATTTCTACAGGAGACCTCTTTTGTTAGTTTCATACAATGTCTAGGAAGTATTTTGAATATAATTGTAAATGAAATGGGATTAGGAAAATTATCAAATGGATTCATATTGGTTTTGTAAATGGACATAGGGATACTTTATAGCTAGGAAAATCACATAGAACAATTTGTTTGAAAGGGGACACATTAGGTACTGAATTACTAAATTTCTTAGGGAAAACCAATTGACTACAATAAATATTTATCTTAGAGGTGTATAAATTGGCACATATGCTTATTTATGATATATAAATATTTCTACCAAGCCACACCTTATAATGATTGCCCAATTTTGGAAGAGATTCCTCTGAAATTGGTCTCCAATTATAGTTAATGTGTGCTTTATAGCTACTTTTTCCTCTTCAATGGTACTTCAGATCTCGTAAAATATTGAAGTCAACTTGGAGGTGATATTTCCATATTAAAAGAGAACATAATCGCTTAACCAAAAATATGTATGTAAGCAATTAAAGAAAATAAATAAACACCTTACAATAATGCACTTTAGATGCTCATTTTAATACATAAAGTCAATGCATTTCACAATTAATTAGTTTTTGAATGAATGTATTTAAATAGAAGCATACACCATCAAATTGTGTAAATGTGGGGTTTGTTAGCTCACAAAACCTAGTGAAATAAGGTAAAGGTCAACCAAATTTAATTTATTTTTTCAAAAAGATCAAGTTTATGGGGATGGCTCTAGGGTTGATTTGGTGTTTACATAAATATCTCAAGTTACATCATCTTATTTTATTCAAGTAATTATTATTCAAATAAAATATCTTAAGAAAAGTAAATAATATGAAATGTATTTATGTAAGTGTATAATTAAACATAATAAATATATAACTTAAAGTAAATGTATTGAGATGTGTGTAATTAAAATAAGATGTAAAAAAATTCCTGACAGTTCTTGTAAATTAAAATAATGAAAACTTAGATTGACAAGTCAAACTTCACATAAATCTAGACATATGAAAAAATATTCTCCTATGACAACCATCAACAAAATAATTTAAAAATCTTATAAATATACTATTCTCACTATTGCCCAAGAGAATGAAATAATCACAATCTTTTAAAAGCATTATAGAGCTTTGAAGTAATCTCCCATGTTGTAGGAGGGTCCTCACCCAAGAAAACTTGGAGGTAACAAATAGTCTAAGAATAGGAAAATGATTTATGGAAAGATTGAGATTAAGGAACCTTAAGATCAAAGGTCAAGATTAAAAGCATCAATAAGGATCAAGGATAAATGGGGTAGTAACAAATGAACAGAGAGAGTGATTGAACTACAAGGACTAATCAAGTAGATAAGAGGACTAAGAAACAAAGAAGGATTGAAGATATAGATCAAGAGCATAAAGGATCTTATAAGCTTTGGAAGGAAGCACATACAAGTCAATTACTATCTTGTAAAGAATCCTAACATTTTCTATAAGGTATTGTGAAATCCCTTAACAAAGTAGTCTCTAACTAGATTGTTAAGTACATTATATGATCATTAATGTAAATCCTTTAACAGGGTGAATTCCATAAATGCATGATTAAGTCTCTTAGCATAACAGTGCTAACAAGACTATAGATACATCTCGCCATATATAGCTCACTCATAACCGAATGAGTCACTCAAGCGTTGACATATTGTAAGCCTTAATCAACAATCTCTTTTTATTGCAAAATAGAGTTGTGGGTACCATCCTTGCCATAGTTTTCCCTCTAACCAAGGGTTTTCTATGAGACCAAAAATCTCTGTGTTATGGGTGTTTGAATCTTGTTATATGTTACTATTATTTACTTTACAATTTTCAACTACAACACACTAGTAATAATGTGAACCCTATCAACAAATGACAATTGAAGTTTAATGTTTATGGTTAACAGTTTAAATATGCAAAAAATATATTAGTTGATTCCCTCCCTTGTCTCCATACCTAACCTTTCCAATCAATAGTATAGGAAATTATAGGGACTAATTGGTTTAGTATGGAAGTGATGTGGATGGGAAATATTAATTTCTATATGAGGACTCTTTTGTTGGTTTTGTATAATGTGTAGGAAGTATTTTGAATATAATTGTAAATGAAATGGGATTAGGAAAAATATCAAATGGATTCATATGAGTTTCGCAGATGGACATAGGGGTACTTTATAGCTAGGACAATCACATTGAACAATTAGTTTGAAAGGGGATGCATTAGGTATTGAATTACTAATCTTCAATGGGAGCCACTTACAAACATTAGTCAGTGTGCAAGATTTCTTAGGGAAAAACATTTGACTACATTAAATATTTATCATAGAGGTCTAGAAATTGGCACATATGCTTATTTATGATATATAAATGTTTCTACCAAGCCACACCTTATGAAAATTTACCAATTTTGGAAGAGAGTCCTTTGAAATTGGTCTCCAATTATAGTTGATGTGTGCTGCAAAGCTACTTTTCTTCTTCAATGGTACTTAAAATCTCACAAAAGATTGAAGTCAACTTGGAGGTGATATCTCCATATTAAAAGATGACATAATCACTTAGCAAAAAATATGTATGTAAGAAATTAAAGGAAATAAATAAACACCTTACAATAATGCACTTTAGATACTCTTTTTAATACATAAAGTCAATGCATTTCACAATTAGTTTTTGACTGAATGTCTTTAAATACAAGCATACAATATCAAATTGTGTAAATGTAGATTTAGTTAGCTCACAAAAACTAGTGAAATAATGTAAAGGTCAACCAAATTTAATTTATTTTTTCAAAAAGATCAAGTTTAAGGTGATGGCTCTAGGGTTGATTTGGTCCTTACATAAATATCTCAAGATACACCATCTTATTTTATTCAAGTAATTATTATTCAAATAAAATATCTTAAGAAAAGAAAATAATATGAAATGTATTTAAGTAAGTGTATAATTGAATATAATAAATATATAACTTAAAGTAAATGTATTGAGATGTGTGTAATTAAAATAAGATGTAAAAAAGGGTAAAAGTACAAAGTTTTTTATTAAGAAAAATAGGTTTACAAGGATCCTAAAACCCAAGAGTTTTTACATAATATCTAACATAATAATTTTAACTAAAGTCCAGACCCTATGCATCTGCCTATAAAAAGCCATAACAAAAGAAAAGCTCGTGGCTAGGAAACAAAAGCCAACTACCCTAAACTAAGAAAAGGACGAAGCAAAAAATAAGACCTCTTACTATTAGTTCTCCCTATCTAGATCTTGCAAATTTTTTGCTACTTCGTTGGCACTCTAGATTTCCATGCCCTCACATTCCTGGTTCATGTCATTAGATCATTCCACCGGGCCCCTGGTCTCTTTCATTTCTCCCTCGGTCTGCCTAAAGTCCATGCTAGCCTTTTCTTCATTTTTCTTGTGTCACCTTTTAGAATGACTTACTAGAACAATTGAATTTGAGTATTTCTATATAAAAATCAATTTTGTTCAAATATATGATCTAGATAGATTCATTCTAGCTAAGTTATATATGGTATCACATTTTTCCAATTCGAAATGTCTATTAAATGCATGTTTTATACTAGTTTGCATCCAATTACTAAAGAAATACAATTATTTTAGAAAATTGATGTTTCAATAACTCTCACTAGTTTTTATGATATATTTTTAATAAATTATAAACACCATTTTATAGAGCTCAAAGTCAAGAATATTCTCATATAGAGTTTATAGTGTTTTAATTAGATATAGTATATTATAATTAAAAAATTCTACAAGCACCTATTTTAACACTAAAAAAGATGTCAATTTTGAGAAAGAACAAAATATTAAATCATATAAAAAAATTAAAACTTATATGGTGTTCTAGAGGAGAGAGTCCTCTTCTAGAATGTATACTTTTTTTTTTGGTTAGAATAGATTTATTTTCAAAAATGTGGTGGGAGATGAAAATTGTCGATTTTAGGTGAGTTGAACTTTGAATGATTATAAAAGTGAAATATAAGTCTAAAGCCAAATTTTAATTTTGAAAGTTCTAGATATATATGTTATATATAAAATAGTCTGAGATCAGAGGGAAATAAGTTTATTTCCATATAGTTTTGTGGTGGGAACTAGACACTTAATTTTTAACATTTTTCAGCAACTAAAAATTTATCTATAAAATTTATGAAAATATATCAAATTCTTATTCCAAATAATTGTTAAAAATTATAATCTTAAACTTGATCAATTTCTACACATTTCATTAGTTTACTTCATTTTCAAATTCTAAATAACAATACCAGTTTTATATCATTGAAGGTAAACAATTATACTTTTTTTAGCCTTTTCGTTTGCAAAAGGGTGACATAGGTTTGTGCTTTAACCCAAAAAATCTTGACAATTCTTGTATATTAAAATAATGAAAACTTAGATTGATAAGTCAAACTTTACATAAATCTAGACATATGAAAAAATATTCTCCTACAACAACCATCAACAAAATAATTTAAAAATCCTATAAATATACTATTCTCACTATCACCTAAGAGAATGAAATAACCACAATATTTTAAAAGCATTATAGAGCTTTTAAGTAACCTCCCATGTTGTAGGAGGGCCCTCACCCAAGAAAACTTGGAGTTAAAAAATAGTCTAAGAATAGGAAAATGATTTATGGAAAGATTGAGATTAAGGAACCCTAAGATCAAAGGCTCAAGATTAGAAGCATCAATAAGGATCAAGGATAAAGGGGGTAGTAACAAATGAATAGAGAGAGTGATTGAACTACACGGACTAATCAAGCAGACAAGAGGACTAAGATATAGAGAAGGATTGAAGATATAGATCAAGAGCATAAGGGATCTCATAAGCTTTGGAAGGAAGCACATACAAGTCAATTACTATCTTGTAAAGAATCCTAACATTTTCTGTAAGGTATTGTGAAATACCTTAACAAAGTAGTCTCTAACTAGATTGTTAAGTTCATTATAAGATCATTAATGTAAATCCTCTAACAGGGTGAATGCCATACATGCATGATTAAGTCTCTTAGCAAAATAGTGCTAACAATACTATAGATACATCTCACAATATATAGCTCATTCGTAACCGAATGAGTCACTCAAGAGTTGACATATTGTAAGCCTTAATCGACAATCTCTTTTTATTGCAAAAAAGAGTTGTGGGTTGTTGGAAATATTCAAGACTAGGCTAAGTTACTAAGAGGGGAGGGGTGAATCAGTAACTTCTAGAACTTCAACAATTTCAACTCTTAATTCAACAATCCAATTAGCATTTAATTCATCATATATAATATGATCTAATTTGCATGCATAAGAAACTGAAAACATGAAAGCATTCATAACACTATGACATAAAGATTTGGTGACCCAGTAACCTTCCAAGTAGAAAGTAAAACTAGGGTGGGAATGATACCCATTACTTTAGTACTGCAGCATAAAGATAGCCTGTTAAAGCTTACATTGATCACTTCTGATGATCTGCCTTATTAGGAGCAATGAATACTGCTAGGTTCACCTTGTGAAAGAATTTACAAACATACAATTAAGTATGCACTTGGTAAAGAGATTTACAAAAGATTATTAGGTCTACCTTGTCAAAGGATTTGATTGATCCACCTATTAGGATGAAATAGTAGATGATCTCTAATCTGCAACTTGGTTTGTTGAATGAGATTCCTTTAAGTACTGATCACCTTGCTGTGACAAATATGACTTTTTTGCTCCTTATACTGCTATAGCCATTTCAATTCGCTCCTTCTGTTCTTCTCTGATGATTACATTGATTTCATGCTCATACATTTCACACTACTTATGCACTTTGGATATGATACAATACATTACGTATATATCAATACAATTATACAAATTACAAAGTCAACCACAATACAAGTTACCACAAATATTACAAAGTTGGTCCACATGAAGACATTTGGGTTCTAGAGATTGACTTAGTGAGGTTCTGATACTCGACATCCACAGTCAATGCTCCGCATTGTCATGCACTTGGTAGACGTAGAAGCTTGATCCATATTGATCACTTCCAAGTAGTCTTGAACTCCAGATTTGCATTGGTGACTCGGTAGATACTATGAAAACTCGTCATATAAATCGAGTCTCTTGATTTACATTGTATGACTCGATAAACATTATCACTTTGAGCTCGGTATAAACTGAGTAACATTAGATTCGCATCACATACACTATGAACTCGGTGAACACTATACAACTCAGATTGCACTAGTAAAATCAACATACACTGAGATGCATGTTACACTGCTGATCTTCACTATAATTGTGACTGCTCGGTAACCACTGAGATTTGTCCAAAGGACTCGGTAGCAATTGTAGAACTCGGTGATAACTAAAATACTTGGCAAACACAGATAGATGTGCAATAAGCTCGGTAGCTATATACAATCTAAATAAGTGTGTCATTGATAAAAAAACTTGACTGATATGTCAACATGGGTACCATCCTTGCCATAGTTTTTCCCTCTAACCAAGGGTTTTCTATGAGACCAAAAATCTTTGTGTTATGGGTGTTTGAATCTTGTTATGTGTTACTATTATTTACTTTACAATTTTCAACTAAAACACACTAGTAATAATGTGAACACTATCAACAAATGACAATTGAAGTTTAATGTTTATGGTTAATAGTTTAAATATGCGAAAGTTTTATTAGTTGATTCCCTCCCTCGTCTCAGTACCTAACCTTTCCAATCAATAATATAGGAAATTATAGGGATTAATTGGTTTAGTATGGAAGTGATGTGGATGAGAAATATTAATTTCTATATGAGGCCTTTGTTGGTTTGATACAATGTGTAGGAAGTATTTTGAATATAAGTGTAAATGAAATGGGATTAGGAAAGATATCAAATGGATTCATATGAGTTTTGCAAATGGACATAGGGGTACTTTATAGCTAGGACAATCACATAGAACAATTAGTTTGAAAGGGGACACATTAGCTACTGAATTCCTAATCTTCAAAGGGAGCCACTTACGAACATTAGTTAGTGTGCGAGATTTCTTAGGGTAATACAATTGACTACATTAATTATTTGTAATAGAGGTCTAGAAATTGGCACATATGCTTATTTATGATATATATATTTCTACCAAGCCACACTTTATGATGATTGCCCAAATTTGGAAGAGAGTCCTCCAAAATTGGTCTCCAATTATAGTTGATGTGTGCTTTATAGCTACTTTTTCCTCTTCAATGGTACTTCAAATCTCACAAAAGATTGAGTTGACTTGTAGGTGATATTTCCATATTAAAAGAGGACATAATCACTTAACAAAAAATATGTATGTAAGCAATTAAAGAAAATATATAAACACCTTACAATAATGCACTTTAGATACTCTTTTTAATACATGAAGTCAATGCATTTCACAATTAGTTAGTTTTCAAACGAATGTCTTTAAATGCAAGCCTGCAACATCAAATTGTGTAAATATGGATTTAGCATGGATTTAGTTAGCTCACAAAACCTAGTGAAATAAGGTAAAGGTCAACCAAATCTAATTTATTTTTTCAAAAAGATCAAGTTTAAGGCGATGACTCTAAGATTGATTTGGTGTACACATAAATATCTCAAGATACATCATCTTATTTTATTCAAGTAATTATTATTCAAATAAAATATCTTAAAAAAAGGAAGTAGTATGAAATGTATTTAAGTAAGTGTATAATTGAACAAAATAAATATATAACTTAAAGTGAATGTATTAAGATGTATGTAATTAAAATAAGATGTAAACAAACTCCTGACAATTCCTGTATATTAAAATAATGAGAACTTAGATAGATGAGTCAAACTTTACATAAATCTAGACATATGAAAAACATATTCTCTTACAACAACCATCAACAAAATAATTGAAAAATCCTATAAATATACTATTCTCACCATCACCGAAGAGAATGAAATAACCACAATCTTTTAAAAGCATTATAGAGCTTTGAAGTAACCTCCCATGTTGTAGGAGGGCCCTCACCCAAGAAAACTTGGAGTTAAAAAGTAGTCTACAATAATAATAACAACTACATGCGAGAAATGGGGTTCCCATTAGAACATTTTAAAGGATAGACCCAATGAATACCTCACAACACCAATAAAACAAAAAAAGTTCTAGACAATAATACTACGACAAAAAGAAGCAAAATAGAATTGTAGATAACTTGGTAAAGTTAAAAATCATTATTTATATTCTGCAACTTGAGACAAGCCCTAGGAACACCATGATTTTGTTATGGTGATTGGTAACACCGTTGGAGAACATGATGCCAAAAACTTAGGATTCCTTCACCGTTTTGAATGTCTAAAATACATTGATTTTAATGTTGAATTTGAACGCAAGTGTACAGCCCTAGACTTTGAGTATTATGGCGAAGTACGTCCACGTGTCAGAGAATGATTGGTGAGGTATTTGGTCACACATGCCTTGGCGACTGGTACTTTCCATCTCTTACTTGTAAAACAAGTGAAGAATTACCACCAAAGGGATTTGAAACCCTACTTAGCTACAAAGTTTTGTGTTCTATTTAATATTACCTAATTTCTTTGACATGGACTAACTGGTACAAGATACAACCAATCCAATGGCTGCCACTTGCTTAAAACAAGGACCTCTTCATCCACCCTGTATATTCCACGGCTACTTATTGTTGGATGGATGCAATTTTTTTAAGTTAGAACAATGGGATCAGTTATACCTGTTTGAATCAGTGTTTACACACCACATAAGTTTTGGTTGGACTTTGGATATTCTTTTAAGCCTTTTAAATTAAGTCATGGCATTTGACTGCTCCTCATTTGTATTTATAATTTGCAAGTCCATGTCGTACTGAATAGATTAAAGTATTTGTGTTTTTTTTTTAAAAAATTGTTTTTGGATAGAAATTGTGTATTGTTTTGGGATATGGACTTTTGGGGCTGTTTGGTTTATTATTTGGAGGATGTGGACATTTGAAATAGTAGTGTTTTGGCTTATCATGGTAATAAACTAGTGTTATATAATGGCTTGGTACTTGCCGTTAGTTTTAGTATAAATTTATCATATTATATATAGAATATTTAAATTAATAAAAAATATTATATCATTTTTTATAATAATAATATATAATAGTATTTTTTAAAAGATTGTATAATATTTTTAATTGAACGAAAAAAATTAATTTGTAAAATATAATATTAATATACAATATCAAAAATCATAAAAAGTATGAAAGTATCATGTTTTACAATCCTAGTTAAAATGATATAAATCACATTATAAAAAATTTAAGAAAAACTTTTAATCACTAGTTAACACATTAAATGTAAAAAGTATCAAGAAGTATAATAATGTTTTGGAATTTAAAAAATATATATAATTAGTAGTTGTTAAATTATTTAAGTAAACCAATGTTTAAATAGGTAAATGTGTAAATGAGCATTTGATTTGTTTGCTTATTATTACTCTATAAATAGATATTTGTCATTGGACGATGTGTTTATTTAAATAATATTTTAATTGGTATTTGAGATGTTTGTTTTATTTGTGTATAAATGGGCATTCGTGGTATTTGTTTGATTATTGTGTAAGTCGGTAGTGAGGTGTTTGCTTTATTATTGCATAAATGAGTATTTGAGGTGTCTGCTTTAGATGATAAAGACATTTTACATTTTAATATTTTGATTGTGCTTGATAATGGTTCATTAATTTTGCCATTATGAATGAAATTTTTTAAAAACACCCACTATTTAAGAACACCTAAATAAGAGAGTGTGAACAAGTATTTGAGGTGTTTGATTTAATGTCAGAATGATAAAGACATTTGAGATTTTAACAAATTGGATCACACATATCTTTCATTTTTCTTTGTGATGATAGATCAAAAAAGTATGGTACACAAATCTAAATATTACAAAATTATATTTGTATGATTTTTGTCAAAAAGCTTAAAGCACAATTATAATTGATTAGGAAGACTTAATATTATTAATTAACGAATTACTATTAAAAAGCACTTACATAAGATATCATAAAAGATAAATGTGCTTTTGAGCTGTTTGAATTATTATCAAGATGATGAAGACATTTGAATATTGACATTTTGGATTCATTCTTGAAATTTTTTCATTTATCTTTGTGGTGATGAATCAAACAATATGATCTAAAATTAAATGTTAAAAAATAATATCTATATATAACTTTATATTACAAACTTAAAACAAGCATAATTATAATGCATTTTGAAGACTTGTGTTTTTACTTAATAAATTACTATAAAAAACATTAGCTGTGAAAGTTGGAATGAGATTCATTTATAATGCACAAAACATGAAAATGTTTAATAAAATAACAATTCTGATAGACTTTGAAGACTTGGTGTATTAAATTAATAATTCATATTGAAAAACACTCATATAAAAGAGCATAAATGATAAATAGGTCTTCAAGGTGTTTGAATTATAATAAATATGATAATGACATTTGAAATATTGGCATTTTAGATTCACACTTACCTTTGTTTATCATTGCCATTATTAATAAAAAATAATGATTCAAAACTAGATATTGAAAAATCAATATTTTATATAATTTTATATTTAAAACTCAAAGAATAATTGTAATAGACTTTGAAATCCTAATGATTTTTAACTAATAAATTAATGGAAAAAAATTTTAAATGGAAAAGTTAGAACAAGTTTCACTTATGCTATATATAAGATTGAGATATTTACTAAAATGAATATATACATATGTATGTGTATGTATATATACATATACATATACATATACATAGACATAGACATATACATAGACCTGTGTGTGTGTGTGTGTGCATATATGTATATTTATATACATACATACATATATAGATATACATATATATAGATATATGTGTGTGTGTGTGTGCATATATATGTATGTAATACACACACACACACACACACACACACACTCTTCAATTTGTGCTCACTTCAAATAAAATTTAAATCCATCCACTAAGTAATAATATTTTATTTAGTAGACTCAATTTAAAATGAATTTCTAATCTATAGATAATAGTACATAAAATGTTAAAATAGAAAATAAAAATTGTGTACAGGAAAAAAATAATGTTATATAGAAAAATAGACTTTGAAGACTTAATATTTTTATTAGATTAGTGTTATAAACACTAGAATGACAAAATTGAAATGGGCTTAAGTTTTGATAAACAAAAGGATGAAATGTTTCGTAATGTGACAAAAGGTAATCATATTTTCTAGTGTGTACTCAATTTGAATGGAGTTTGAATTCATCAATACATTACTAATGTTATCTTCTGTAAACTCAATTCAAAACAAATTTGAATCCATCAACAATAGTAGATAAAATAGTAAAAATGTTACATTTTGTAGATTCAACTAAAATGAATTACAATCCATTAATAATAGCAGACCAAACATTATAAATAAATAAGAGATTATGTATTTATTATTGTTAAGAAAAAAAAAGATTGTAGGTATTAAATTTCTTGTGTCCATGAGATTATTGTCCACAACTTCTATTAATCATTATGTGAATTTATTTCTTCTAACATTTCAAAATTTATTGAGAAAAATGCATGAATAGTGGCTTAGGGTCTAATAACAGTTCATTTTTTTGTCATTGGAGATTTGTGAATCACTATTGAGGCATTTGTGTGCTATTACTAAGAAATCTGTCCACAAGTATTGGTGATGATGAGTAAATAGTTATTGGTGCAACGAAGGCCATGTATTGATCGCCAATTGGAAATGACCACTTTTTAACCCTTGTGCACGTGACTATTCCTACAATATGCACCATTGATAGCTACAAAATGAAACCTTGACATCTAATAGTTAAGTCACATAAAAAGACAACTAAAAATTTTCTCACAATCCTATATTTCCATCTAGCTTAATTGAGCAGAGCCACCTAGCTTAATTGAGTAGAGCCACCTAGCTTTTGCTACATGATCTAACAAGACAAAATAAGTCATTTAGAAAGTTATTGTCATCCAGAAAATTCAACTTGCCAATATGTTTATAGAAGGAATGAGTTGAACGAGTCATATGGGTTGCCTTTGTAATTCATTCATGATTATCAAGCCCCATGTAAAAAAAATGGGAGATACAAAAGTTATGATTGGAGGTTTGGGTAAAGTAAAAAGAAGCTTGTAAGACACTCCGGGGCGTGCATTGAAATTATATTTGGAAGTCACTCAACAATCGTGTCACACCTCTCCTTACATTGACTCATGCAACCGTCCTGCCATTCATCCACGTCAGCCAGGCCGCCAGATTGGCCAATCTCTGCAAGAAACTCGAAGGTCCTTTTAAATAATTAAATGTAGTTGTTGCCCCCGATCAGCACACTTTTAAAATCTAATATACTTTGTTTGTCAATGCTTATCTCGAAAGATTGTGGGGTGAACGAGACTGGCATTCATGGCAAAAATAACGTTGCAAGCGCAAAT
This sequence comes from Cupressus sempervirens, assembly GCA_028749045.1. Taxonomy (NCBI): domain Eukaryota; kingdom Viridiplantae; phylum Streptophyta; class Pinopsida; order Cupressales; family Cupressaceae; genus Cupressus; species Cupressus sempervirens. Next base: position 529,973,107 of record CM053788.1, on the reverse strand, counting down.
GCTTTCCTTGCAAGGGAGGGAGGGAGGGAGGGAGGGAAACCGGAGTTACAGCGGGGTTAAAAGTGCGGTACAATTAGGTGGAACAGGGGACTACTGGGGGTAACCGTGGTTAAAGGGGGAAAAATACAAAAATACAAAAGGGGGCTAGGGGCAAAGTAGGGTTCACGTGGCGGAGGAATGAGAGGGTTACACGTGTCAGAGGCATGGGATGAGATGGAGAAAGGATCGTACAGCAGCGTAGGTGGTACACTGGTGGACAATCGCCGCACGCATGTGATGAAGTAGCTCTTTATTTGTTTTGGCCGGGTTTTTAAAATTCAGTCGGGTTTGACCGGGTCAATGGCGTAAAGGAGAGTAAACCGTAACAGTGGGGGAGTGGAGTGTAGTGATTTTCCGACAGGGCGAGCGTGTAACGGTTCCCGGCAAAAGTGAAGGAAAGCACCCAATATTGGTGACATAAGTAGACGATACGTTTCTCTTACATGCTTGGCCATTTCCGGCATTAGGAGGCGTGTCTGGCGGTGCGAAGATGTTTTTAGTCGCTTATGCCTTCCACGTTGTTGTTGAGCTTGGAGTTGGGCCAATTTGCAGAGGCAGAGCTTCAGTGAATTCATTATATATAAGTGTGTGCCCACGCCTCTTCCGCTTTGGTTGACTCGGTACAAGGGGTGAAACGTGAGTTTGTTTTTGTTTGGGATTGTTTTCGTCTTCTTTTTTGTTTGTGCTCTTCATCAGCCTTATCGCTTGTTTTTGGGCTTGCTTTTTTGTGTTTATCGGCTGGATGTATCCGGTGGGCGCCATTTAGGTCGGTTTGTAGTGATTTGTTTCATACCTGCTCCTCCGGGGATCTGCTTGTGCTTGTACTTTGAAGCGCCTATAAGATGGTTTTTTGTTGATTGATCATGTCTGTTTTGAGAGGAGGGACTGTGAAGATGAAAATGAAATGAGGTGATGATGTGAAAGGGAGGCCTGGGACTCGGATTGAATGAGAATTTGCGGGGTTTTGAGGTGCGGATTTGGAAGTGAGGAGTTTGATCCGATGCGAACGAGGAAGGGGACTTGTTATTCTTCGCCTCATGGCGGGTGCCGGCGGGATTCGAAACGGGGACGTGAGGGTGGTTTGGAATGCAGCGGGAGTAAGAGGCAAGTGCGTATGAATCACCTGGATGCACTGCCGGATGACTTGCTGTTGTCCATTCTGGTTAAGCTCAGCTCCTCTGCGGGGCGGCCGGCGGACTTGATCAGCGCCCTTGTTACGTGAGTGTTTCTAGGGTTTGTAAATTTGGATTTCGCTTTTTTTTATTTCCTGGTCTTTAGGAGTTTAAAGATGGAAATGTTTTTTTGTTTTTTTGGATTTAAGGGGGAAATGATTTTGTTTGTGCAGATGCAAGAGGTTCAATGAGGTCGGAATGCAGTCGATGGTGCTGCAAAATGCTTCAACGCCTGTGTTCGCCATGGAAGCGTGTCGCTGGTCGGAAGGCTCGCATCGATTTTTGAAGAAATGCGCGGATGCAGGGAACGTTGAGGCCTGTTATACCCTTGGCATGGTATGAGTTGGCTGGACTTTCAAAAAAATTGAGTTATTTTAAGGTTCAGGTCCAAAAGATGATTTTGTATGCGCCGGATGTTTAATTGCGCTGTAAATAATTGCTATGGGGCAAGCTTTTCGAGGAAATGAGTGTGGAATTTTTCCCTCTTCTTTTCCGAGTTTTGATTTTTCCCTGTTTGTTTTGCCAGATTCGGTTCTACTGCCTGCAGAATAGGGGCGGGGGAGCTTCGATGATGGCAAAGGCTGCCATATCCTCTCATGCTGCGGCATTATATTCCCTGGCCATAATACAATTCAACGGCAGCGGCGGGAGCAAGAAGGACAAGGATCTAAAGGCAGGAGTCGCGCTTTGTGCAAGGGCGGCCTTTTTAGGGCACATCGACGCTCTGAGAGAGCTAGGGCATTGTCTGCAGGACGGCTATGGAGTCGCTAAGAACGTCGCAGAAGGCAGGCGTTTTCTGGTCCAGGCAAACGCTCGGGAACTTGCTTCCGTTTGCCCCAAATCTCAGCAGAAAAGCTTCCGTTTCCAACCCTCATCGTTGGAACCCTGGCTAAGGAATCTCCGCAGAACCACAACTTCAGATCCGGTGGATACATTTTCTTCGCTGCAGGGCTGCCCGCTCTTGAGCGATTTCGGATGCAACGTTCCTCCGCCGGAATCGCACCCCGCGGTGAAATTCATGGTGGAGTGGTTCAATCTTCACCCGCCGGGTCCTGGCCTGAGATTGTGCTCGTATGGCGGATGCGGTAGGCCGGAGACGAGAAAACACGAGTTCCGGCGGTGCTCCGTGTGCGGCACTGTGAACTACTGTTCAAGGGCTTGTCAGGCTCTAGACTGGAAAATCCGGCATAAAAATGCCTGCATGCCCGTGGATGACTGGCTCGAGGCCGACGATGACGATGATGACGAAGACTATATTGATGAAGAATTTGTGTAGAACAATCATTTGCATCAGCCAGCGTCAATTTCTTCAGAAATTGTCAGCGATTTTGAAATGTGTGTGAGTTTTTCCACCATTGTACAGCTTTGGAACGAGATTGCTTTCTGTACAGTTTGAAGTAAAAAAACACAATTCAAGCAAGTATTTTCACTGTTTGCTGCAAGTATTTTTACTGTTTTGCTACCTTGTTAGCGTGAGATGCATTTCACACTGCAGTGAAAGCAAAGAAACGAGAGTCGTTTCATTATTCCGTACAGTCAAACCCTTTCGTGACTGTGGAAACTAACCAAAGACTTGATTCAATTCATGCTTGAAAGCAAAAAGTAAATATAGATGCTTCTTTGACTGAGGAATTAACTAGATGGCTGAATTTTCTGGTGGCGGAATAAATATGCGAAACATTAAATTTCTATGAGCAGATGACAGCTTGATCGACATTTACAATGGGGCCTCTGTACCTTCTCTGTTTTCATTTGCAGTCAAGAATTAGTTAGAGATGCAATCAATGTCGACGTCATGTGGGGCAACCAAAGAAATTTCCAAATTAAATGCGCGTATCAACACCCGAACAGAATTTATGGGAAAATGAAATTTTTTCTCAGTTTTCGACAATCGTTTAATCCTTAGTGCCTAAACTTTGTTAATCCATCTAATTCTCAGGGAAAATGAACAGATTTAGAGAGATGATTTAATTTTTCGGTTTAATCCTACTGCTTAGAATTCTTAATCCGTTTAATCCGGAGTGAACATGAATCGAATTTGCGGAAATAGAAAATTCTTAATGCATACTGCTTAAACTTGCTAATCCGTTTATAATCCTTATTGAATATGAATAGAATTTGGGGGAAATGAATAAAATTTTGCAATTGTCGAAAATCGTTTGATGCTTACTTATGAATTGATCGTTTAATCCCTAGGGTAAGAGAATACAATTTAGGGATTGTTTTCTTGCAGTTTTCGCGAATCGTTTAATCCTTACTGACTGAATTTGTTAATGGATCTTTAAGTTATTTGGGCGAAATGAACAATTCTTGCAACTTTAAGAGAATCTGATCTTGTTAATCCGTTTTAGGTTTCCGACAAATTTACGGATAGTGAGCGGGATAAATCTCTGAATATCGCTTTCGAATGCAGATGAAAATCTCTGGACATCTGATTTTTAGGTTTAATCAAGAAGTATTTGATTTGATATAGGATTCGTTCTACATGTTTTTGTGTGTTCTTCGTTCCAGCTGACCGGGTCTCTGTTGAATTTTCCATCTGTCATGGATGTCGCTTGTTTTAAGTGTTTCATTTGGTTTATTCACGAAATGTTCTAATTTCAGATTGAATCTTGATTTCCTGTTATAGTATTTTTGTGTTTTTGTCCGAGGAGTGGTTTTATTATTAATAGTAATGAGAGCACTGGTTTTGAAATCTTTATTGTACTTTGTTTGGTCTAAAGCCTTCTTTAGAGGAATGGGCATCCTTTTTATGTTCTGTTATTTTAGAGCAACCAAATTACAAGGGCCGTCATGAAATACTTTTGTTTTTAAAAGGTTGGTATATTATAATATTTTAGTTGTTAGACATTAAATTTAAGATTTAATGTTTGAGTTTTTTAACATGTCTGAGCGACTCTCAAACGAAAATTTGTGACACACACACCTGAACTTTAATAAAAAGCTGACGCGTCATTTGAGGAGATATAATCGGTGTTGCTTCTTTGTGTTGATCAGAGTATCTTCCACATCTCCACATTTCTTGTCGAGAAAAAAAATTCATGTCGTGTTACACGAAGGTGCATGCCTTGCCCTTCTGCTGCATTCGAAAAAGAAATTATATGATTTAAATATTGTTGAATAATTTGACTATAATTTGTTGGTCTGCACATTATAGACATTGTGGAAAGCCCTCAAAGATATCCTAGAATCATGCTAGACTTAAATAAAACTAAATAGAAATTCACAAGTTCTTGAAGCTTTTTAAGTAGGAGTGAAAAATAAAGCTGGAGAGAAAAATAAAGCTGCCCAAGATAGAATTGTGTGTGATAGCATCCAAACACAATGGAAAATTTAGATACACGTCTTAAGTTTGATTGTTGAACGCAACAACATTGACACATTTACCATGAGTGATAAACATCTCATTTACTAATATCAATTATCAATCATTAAATGAATGCTATTTATTTTTAATATTGTGTGGCTTTAGAAGACCCCACATGTAGAAAAACTCTAATATAAAAATAAAGTTGATTTAAATCAATAAAAAGTTTGAAAGTATTCAAACATAGCTTGATTCAAGCACAAACCAAGAAGGTAAAAAGTTAGAAAGTATTCAAACATAGCTCGACTCTGACAAACCAAGAAGAAAGGAGACTTTTTTTAATATTAAAAGCAACCAAATTAAGGGGGCTAGCTCTTTGTACATCACTATGGACAAACCATTCAATCACAACACATTAACAACAAAACATTACCAGTATATCAACTACCCAACCCTTAATATCAAAAACATGATACACAACTCAACAAATTCAAACTAGATTCTAGCTCACATGTTATCCCATCTACTAGTAACAAACACAAAATGAAATGTCCCTTTACTGATTTTTATTGATATTTCCAGCCTCAAATCAGAACTTTAAAATCAAACAACCAATATTACAAAGATCTGCCAATTTCCCAATAAAACCCCAATCGGGTATGTCCAAATTAGTGCCAAAAACTTCACAACTTCACAAATTATTAATAAATCTGAAAATGGACATTTTTACAGAAATTTCAGCAGCATAACAGCCTACAAAATGACATTTCCAGATTTGTATAGCCTTTACACAACAGCTCACAAATGTAGGGCAAAACTATGCTCAATCGGGCTTCCGAAATTAACACAAAAATGCCCGGAAACACCACAAAACACTCATAAACTATTTCAGAAGTTTAATCACGACCCAATACATATATTCAGCTCTATTTTAACATCATAAAGTCTGAAATACAGTAGCAAACCAAACTGATATGAAACACTCAACTGAAAACCCAAACTCAAACAAAAAACAACCCCGAAAACACCCAAATCGGCACTATTCAGCACAAAGGCAAACTCTGTATGAGCATGCACATGGAATGGCTTCAAACTCCCGTCCTTAGCCTTCCTGGAAACCTGCAAACTCCCGTTCTTGGGTCTCCTTCTCCACACGTTTGGCAGCCTCTGAAGAACAACAAGAAAATTAGCAAGAATCAAGATGTAGAATGAGCCCAAAATGCCTCCAAACCCCTTTTAAAGAGGGCATAACCCTAACTCACGTCCAAGAGGGGTTAATAAAATATAATTTATAATAATTTTTATTTATTAGTCCATTGGTTTCCAAAGATTAACCCCCTTTTCCGAAATTTCACCTTTTTGGAGCCTGCCTGCCTTAACAAAGTTTATATATTTTTTAATTATTTGAATAGGGGACATGACAAGTCCTCCCCTCCCAAATATTGCTTGTCCTCAAGCAATGAAGGTTGGAATTCTCAAGAATATGTTCTCCTTCCCAAGTTGCATCCTCTAGTGGTAATCCTTTCCATTTGACCAAATGCTCTATGATGCTCCTATTTCTCAACCTTTTCTCTCTTGTATCCAAAATCTCTTCTGGTATCAAAACTAATTTCCCTTCATCATCAAGAGGTGGTAATTTTGTAGATACTATGGTTTGCTGGCCTAGAACCTTCTTTAAGCAAGATACATGAAAAATATTATCTATTTTGCTGTCTGGTGGGAGCTCCAATTCATAAGCTACCTCTCCTACCTTCTTGATGATTTTATAAGGCCCATAGAACCTTGGCTTGAGTTTCTCTGCCCCACTTCTCTTCAAGGTGCTTTGCTTATATGGCTGCAACCTAACAAATACCAAATCTCCCACCTCAAAAGATCTTTCAATCCTTTTCCTGTCAGCATATATCTTTTGTTGGTTTTGTGCATGTTGTAGATTATCCTTGAGGGACCTTATTATGTCTTGGCTTTGCTTGATGAAATCACTTGCTGCGGGTACTCTACTATCGGAAAGTATTAGATCAACAAAGGAAAGGGCATCATAACCATAAAGAGCACGAAAAGGAGGCATACCAATAGACATGTGATGAGATGTATTGTAACAATACTCCCCTAGGTGTAACCATTTCACCCAAGCATGTTGTTGATTTGAAACATAGTTCCTCAAATATCCTTCTATCCATTTATTAACTATCTCTGTTTGTCCATCTGTTTGAGGGTGATAGCTAGTACTGAGAGTGAGTTCAGTTCCTGCCAAATGAAAGAGCTCCTTCCAAAAAGAGCTGAGGAATCTACTGTCTCGGTCACTAACAATGTTTTTAGGCAAACCATGTAATCTAAAAATTTCCTTGAAGAACAATTCGGCCACTTGTGATGCCTTGAAATCAGATGTGATAGGAAAGAAATGTGCATACTTAGTTAGTCTATCTACCACCACATATATGCAATCCTTACCTTGAACCTTGGGCAACCCAGTGATGAAATCCATGGAAATACTTTCCCATTTTTGTTCGGGAATAGGAAGTGGCTGCAACAACCCTGCAGGAAAATTTTGCTCACTCTTGCTTTGTTGGCATACCATACATTCCTTAATGTGTTTAAGGACATCCTCCTTCATACCCTTCCATGAAAACCGCTCTCGAATTTGCCTGTATGTCTTGAAGTATCCCTGGTGACCAGCCAAAGGTGTGTCATGAAAGACCCTCAATATCCTCTCCTTAGTTTTTGACCCTGGCACTAAGAAGATCCTGTTCTTGTAATAAATCAATTCATCAACAACCTTGTACCTGTTATCATCCACTAACTTATCCAAAATCTTGGTGGCAAATGAATCTTTAGCATACTCTAAAATTATGGAGACTTTCCAATCAGCAGAGATAGATGATAAGGAACACAAAGTGGGTTTTCTTGAGAGAGCATCAGCAACCACATTATTCTTTCCTTTCATGTATTCAATATCAAAATCATAAGCTTGCAATTTGCTTACCCATTTTTATTGACGATCATTCAAATCCCTTTGGTTCAAGAAGAACCTAAGGCTATTATGGTCTGTCTTTACAATGAATCTCCCACATACCAAATATTGTCTAAACTTATGAAGTGCATGCATGATTGCCAACATTTTCTTATCATAGATGGAGTACCCTTTCTCTGATTGATTTAATTTTCGACTCTCAAATGCTATTGGATGTCCCCTTTGAGTTAGGACAGCCCCTATACCTTCTCCCGAAGCATCACATTCAACAACAAAAGGTAAAGAGAAATTTGGAATTGCAAGCACAGGGCATGAACTCATTACCTCCTTAAGCTTATCAAATGTTTTTTGTGCCTCTTCTGTCCAAACAAAAGCTCCTTTCTTTGTCAAATCAGTCAAGGGGGCATCAAGCTAAGAAAAACCCTTGGCAAATCTTCTATAGTAGCTACACAACCCGAAGAAACCTCTCAACTATGTAAGATTAGTGGGTGGAGGCCAATCCAAAATTGCCTGGATTTTTTGTTGATCAACCTGTACTCCTTTAGAGCTTATAATATGTCCCAAATATAGGATCTCTGTCAAACCAAACTCACATTTAGATAGCTTAGCATAGAAGGATTGCTGCTCCAAGATTCCCAAAACAGTGTCTATGTGCTTTAGATGCTCTTCCCATGTTTTACTGTATATCAAGATATCATCAAAAAATACCAAAACAAATTTTCGAAGATGCTAACTGAATACCTTATTCATACAAGATTGGAATGTTGCAGGTGCATTAGTGAGTCCAAATGGCATAACAAGAAATTCAAAGTGCCCATAGTGACATCTGAAAGCAGTCTTTTCCACATCTTCACTCCTCATTCGGATTTGATGGTAGCCTGATCTTAAGTCAATTTTTGAGAAGTATACAGAACCATGTAACTCATCAATGAGTTCATCTATGCGTGGTATGGGATACCTATTTTTTATGGTCTTCTTGTTTAGAGCCCTGTAGTCTATACACATTCTCATTGTACCATCCTTTTTCTTGACAAGTATCACAGATGATGCAAATGGACTAGAGCTAGGCCTTATGAATCCCATGTCCAGGAGTTCTTTAATAGTTTTTTCAATTTCTTCCTTATAACCTCTTGGATGGTGGTATGGGGTTGTTATAACTGGTTTGGCACCCTGTTCTAACTCTATAACATGCTCAAAACCTCTATCTGGTGGTAATCCTGGAGGCAAATCATTGAAAACTATACTATGCTTATCAATAATATTTTGAATTTCAAAATGGAAATTACCTTGATTCTTTGGAGAGCTTGTTGGTTGGATTATGACTCCTGCTGCCCATGTTACTTGTCCTCTTCGAAAAGTCCTCTCCATCCTCTTTGCAGAGACCGCCCTAGGTGCTCCATTCGATAACCCTCTCAATATGACTTCTTTCCCATTAGAATGAAATTTAAACTCCATAGTTTGATGGTTCATGTAATAGCCTCCGATAGAGTGCAACCATTGAACACCCAATACAAGATCTGTCTCCCCAATACCGACCACATAGAAGTCATCACATAACTCATAATCTCCTAAGGTCATCTTGAGTTGTTTCACCACCCGTGTGCAAGGCATAGTGAATCCATCAGCTACAGTAACATTGAATCCCTCAAAATCTTCTGCTTTAAGCCCTCTTTTCATGACAAATCCCTCATCAATAAAATTGTGAGTTGCCTCACTATCAAGAAGAACAGTCAACCTTTGCCCTGCTAGTACCCCTCGAATTCGGAAGGGATGGTATCTTGGGACTCCTGATAATGCTGCTAAAGTGCCATCCTTGCTGATTTCTTTTACTTTCTCTTCTTCTACCTCCTCCTTAGTATCATGAAATTCCTCATGCTCATCTGAATCAGATTCTGAAGCAACTTCAATATAGTGCACTTGACCTTTCCCCAAACATCTGTGTCCTGGAACCCATGGTTCTCTACAAGTAAAACAAAGCTTTTTCCTTCGTAATTCACTCCTAGTCTCTTCATCTACCTTCTTTTTTGCCACATTTGTCACATCTTTTGGTGGTAGTGTTGGGAAAGTCTTTTTCTAAAAATTTCCCTTATGTTGCCAAAGATTTGGGGGTTTTTGATTAGTGATTGATTTCATAGGCACGCAAGTTTCAAGTTGCAAGCTTCTTTTGATAGCTTCCTGTAAGGTTGAGGGTGAGAAAGCCTTAACCAAACCCTTAACAGAATCTTCTAAACCATCAAGAAAAAGATAAACGATCTTCTTTTCACTCATATCAGGTACCATAATAGCCACTTTTTGAAATTCTTCTATATACTCATTAACTGATTTGGTTTGCTTCAACTTTGACAATTCTTTAAAGTACTCTTCATCATCCTTGAGGTCAAATCTATCTATCACCCTTTGACTGAAATCTTCAAATGTAGTTACCTGATCGTGACCTTGAGTAGTCATTCCATGATACCACCAATCATAGGCTGCATCTTCCAAGTGTAGACTTGCAAATTGAATAGCATCACTCTCTTTCATGGGGTTAAGTGTGAAGAAAGTTTGTAATTTTTGTAGCCATGCTCTAGCTGAAATTTTAATTGTTCCATCAAAAGTAGGTGCTGTAAACTTGCTTATTTTATTTTTGAGCTCTCTTCCACTTGTGTCATGCTCCCTCCTGTTCTCTTTCTTGGGCATCAAAGCGTTCATCATATCCACATATTCTCTAAAAAGAACTGAACTACGAAAGTCATCATCTAAGCCATTGTAAGAAGCTCTTAATGTAATCAAATTACCTGTAACCTCTTCCACTGGATTAATGGCTGGATTTGGTACTGGTGGCTCATCTGCAGGCAAGAAAATAGATTTGGTTGATTTAGATGGTGTGGATCTCCCATTTCTCGGCTCCTCTGAAGTGCTCCCTTTCTCATTAATAGATGCAATTCCTTGTAATTTTTCTATCAATATTCGCAAAGCCTCTCTAGTTTCTGCCAAACCGTCCACTGTTTGCTTCTGAGTATTTTGGATGTCTTGGAAGAATTTCTTTGCCATCTCATCTGGATCAGCCATACTTTTTTCTTCCTTGGATTTTGTACTTTTGCTTTCAACTGGGGGTTTGATCAAAATTTCTTTATTTTTTTCTCGCTGCAAATATCTTTTTTCTCTTTCACTTAGTTGCATGCAATCATAAAATATGACATGCAAGATCTGGGTAGTTATCAAAACTTGACATGCAAGATCTGGGTAGTTGTTAAAACTGACATGCAACTTCTACAAACCCTCAGGCTGGCAAGATCATGGCTCTGATACCACTGAAATGTCCCTTTACTGATTTTTATTGATATTTCTAGCCTCAAATCAGAACTTTAAAATCAAACAACCAATATTACAAAGATCTGCCAATTTTCCAATAAAACCCAAATCGGGTATGTCCAAATTAGTGCCAAAAACTTCACAACTTCACAAATTATTAATAAATCTGAAAATGGACATTTTTACAGAAATTTCAGCAGCATAACAGCCTACAAAATGACATTTCCAGATTTGTATAGCCTTTACACAACAGCTCACAAATGTAGGACAAAACTATGCTCAATCGGGCTCCCGAAATTAACACAAAAATGCCCGGAAATACCACAAAACACTCATAAACTATCTCAGAAGTTTAATCATGACCCAATACATATATTCAGCTCTATTTTAACATCATAAAGTCTGAAATACAACAGCAAACCAAACTGATATGAAACACTCAACTGAAAACCCAAACTCAAACCAAAAACAACCCCGAAAACACCCAAATCAGCACTATTCAGCACAAAGGAAAACTCTGTATGAGCATGCACATGGAATGGCTTCAAAATACCATCCTTAGCCTTCCTAGAAACCTGCAAACTCCCGTTCTTGGGTCTCCTTCTCCACAGGTTTGGCAGCCTCTGAAGAACAATAAGAAAATTAGCAAGAATCAAGATGTAGAATGAGCCCAAAATGCCTCCAAACCCCTTTTAAAGAGGTCATAACCCTAACTCACGTCCAAGAGGGGTTAATAAAATATAATTTAATAATAATTTTATTTATTAGTCCATTGGTTTCCAAAGATTAACCCCCTTTTCCGAAATTTCACCTTTTTGGAGCCTGCCTGCCTTAACAAAGTTTATATTTTTTTTAATTATTTGAATAGGGGACATGGCACAAAACTACTTGTAGATGACATGAGATCTCATCTATAAGCAGTAGAGACATAATTTGTACCACACGACATAATGTTCTTGTTCAAAAACACATTGGCTATACTACTAAAACTACTACCAGTATATTGACTAAAATGTTTCAACCAAAATAATAACAAGTCTTTAAGGCCCAACAACCATATCAAAAAAGTAAATGTTGGATAATTCCAACAACAAAGGTCCATAAGTAAACACAAAATAAAAATAAAAGGCCTAAACTTTGGCCTTTTCTTTTCCCTGCTTGGCCAACAAGATTTTGGCCCAATCGTTAGGCATAACTTTATAAAGTTTCCTAGAGTACTCTGCACCAAGACCATCCTCGTCATTCCCTTGTTGTAGTAACCAAAGAGTGGTGGTAGAAACATGAGTAACTTTGAGGGATAACTTGGAGAGAGTCATGAATCTCTCATCCAATGCATTCAAATGAGCATCAAGCGCCTCCATCTCCCGCTTCATGTCCTTAACCAACCCAGACAACTCTTGACACCCAACATAATTCCCTTTTGTAGTTTCCATTGTCTACACCTACATCACCATAGGGTTAATGAAAACCATATTCTTTTCTTTCTTCTCCACTTGCACATGGGAAGTAGCCATCATCAACCAATTATCTTTTTTGGTTCCCCCGAGAGGGGATAACTTTAGAGGTTTAATTCAATGTAATCATGGTAAAGCTTGTAGACACATGTGTTATCTCACTGTTGACCACCTTGTTTATTTTCCTTTTTTTTAAAGATCTCCTGCAACACCAAGCTATCATCCTTGTTCCCCATCCCCTCATTATCTTCCTCCTTCACCATTCTTTTCTTCTCCTTACTTCCATTTTTTTTACTTGCTTCCAATTTTGTATCCTCATTAAGCTCCCAATTCCTACAACCTTTTTGCTTCATTATGGGCCTACTTTTGGCCAACCTCCCATATCTTCTTCTACCCCCATCATTATCATTCCTAGAATCGATAAGATCCATTTCTTCCATTTTCAACTTTTGCATTTTCTAGGTACCATTCTTCTTAGGGTTTCTCGAAGGTGTGGAAGAGGGGGAAGGCCAAGGAGAGTGGAGCATAACGCAACCCCCACCATTACTAGCGAGATTAGGTATGGCCTGGTTATTAACTAAGACAACATAATGAGGTGGAGCAAGGGCCTGGGGAAAATTATAAAGCTAAAGGATAAGACTTGGTGTTAAGTAGTATAACTCTTCCATTTTTTCCTTCTATCCCTAACATCTACAACAATGGCTTCCAGATCATCTAAAAGAAAAAAATGAAATGGAAATTTCATCATGGTGCCTAAAATGATTCAATAGTGGGAAATGGTAGTATTAGCAAACACTAAATCTACCCTCAAGGGTCAAATATTTTGTAAACACAAAACACACCTCATTCCAAGGGAACGAGAGGTTTTTACAACTAAACCCACCTCTGAATCTCACTATCTCTTCATATTTCTTAAAGAACATATTCATCCTCGTTTCATCAGTGATGTTCGTGAACTTTTTCCATTTCTAATCTTCCATTGAGAGTCTAGTCACCATGGTGATAATTTCCTCATTCACATGCAAGGAAACACCATTCATGCTGACTCTTCTATTAGTCCAACAACTTGTGATGAAATATTATCATTGTACCCAACCATGACTTCCATAAAAGGAGCCAGACCACCTTCATACAGTACCACCCAAGTTCATGACTTTCTAGCATAATCCTTGATCCACGAGGGCCCAATGCAAACCTGTTAGCATGAATGTTGATGGTATTCCCTTGGGGGAGTATCCCAAGCATTGGGGAGATTTTTAGCATGATTGGCATGTTGCATTCATGACTGTGTTTGTCATTGATGACAACATAGTATGGTTTCTATGAAGACTAGCAAAGTAACAGACATAGATTGTGGTTGTATAGTCAATGTACAGATGGTCAAGTGAAGTGCGATTGAGGACGTGCTCTAAATTGTATCCAAATGACGAGGTTAAGTGTGCATGAAGTAAGTCAAAGACATACATAAGATACACTTGATTTATAGAGAGTAGTATATAGACAGAGTATCTAAGAAGCAGTATCTCATGGTTGGATTATATCTCCTAACATAGATAGAATCTTGATGTGTGAAGTTGTACAGTGACAGTAGATAGTATGATGGTGATATTAGTGACTGCGCAAAGTCTAGGGTCATATGTGTGATAACTTGTAAAGATTGTGAGCTAATAGTATTATGTAATTGTGAAATAATTAATTATCTAAATATGGTCCTATTATAATTAATTGGACTCAAGGAATTATTTTGAGGACATGATATAAAGGAAAGTATTTTCTTTGATTGTAAGAATGTATTGTGATCAAGAAAGTGCAAACAAGAGCAGAGTATTTGTAAATGTGAGTAAGCAATGCAAGGGATTATTGGATGCAGAGTTTGTGATCAGGTATCGAGATAAGAAGAAGAAGAAGAGAAGTCTAGTTGACAGGATAGAGGAAGAGGAAGTACAAGTAAAGTTCATTTCTATTACTCTGCAAGGAATAACACACAGATCATTTGGACAGTGGGTCCATTTGTCTTCTACAACTCCTAACAGGGATTCAAAGTCTCCTAATAGGGATTGATATGTATTGAATATTTTTATTGATAGCTAATAGGGTCCATCCTCTAACCATGAATTTATTTATTAGTACATCATCTTGTGGGTACCATCCCCACCGGGCTTTACCTCTAATCTAGGGTTTCCTTAGCATATCTGGTGTTATTGTGTATGAGTATCTTGTTGTGGTTGTTGATTATATTGCTCATATGGTTAAGGATTAATAAGGTTGATAATTTTTATAATAGTTAGACAACTGATTGACCCTCCCCCCCTCAGTTCTATGGTGGACTTTACTTTCTAACAAAACCTCATCACCCCCCATATCTAAGTCCTGCTTAGAATTCTTAGAAAGGAGATTGTTAAACCTTATTTTTTCTATAAGTTGTTAGAGCCATTTAAGATGAGGTCTTCTTTCTTGATATAAAATTATGTTTGGAAGCTATGGTTGGTCTATACCCCCATGAAGAAAACTCTCTATGTATTGAAGACAACAACAAATTTTATTGTCCTTGCAATTTTCAAGAATGATGAAGGTCATAAATATAATTTTTAAAGGTATAACCAAAGAATCATAACAAATAACTATAGCACTACTGTAGTTCATAAACATTAGGTAGTACAAATTTCATTTGAATAGAACTCCCAAAGTCAATCTCCCACCATATATCCTAGGAACCAATCTACTTAATTGAACTTTTAAACCTCAAGACACAACTAGAGAAAAAATAAGCATTATATTATTCATTAATCACTCAAATATAAGGTTGCTCCCTTATTAAAAGTCAAAATTTAGAATGATTTAAAAAAAAATTATATTCTATAAATTGTATTAGGAATTTGGGGCTTTGTAAAAATGAATTAAAAGGATCCTTGAAAGAAAAGAAGACAAATTAAAATTAATCAAATAGAGAACATCAAAATTTATTAATCCTTCATAAATAGGTATCTAGTCTAGTTCAATTGATAAAAGTTTTATGTGGTAGAGACCAGGTAATGGAGTCTAGTATTCTCTTAGCCATATGGCACTAGAGGGTATATATCACACAAATCTTATTGGTCATATTAGAAAGTTTACCTAACGCATTGTCATTTCAAAAAGGACTACTTGATTTCTATAGTCCAAAAGCCAAATCCCTAATAAATAGACATTTTAGAATATAATAAAATTTCAATTGATGAATGTATAAATTATGAAGAATAGTTTACATGATAAATAATTGTATCAAATACAAAATTATAGAATTTGATGCAGTGCAAGCACCATCTTAAATTGAAATCACTCCAACTTAATGAAGGTTTAGCACCTATTTAATGCAATTTCATCAATTCCCTCCTCTTTCATCTCCTCTTCCCTTTTTTGTCCTTTGCCCTATATGGAAGTGGAGTAAAAACTAATGGATCCTCTTTAAAGCTCTTATTTTTGTAGTGTGAAGCTCAAGGTAAGATCTATTTCCCTTAGGTGCCTCATTTTCATGCATTCATCCTCATGGAATTTTCACCTTGCACCAAAATAAGATTTCTTTATAATCTGGGCCTAAATTTAGGATTTCGGGACCTATATATTAGAGCCACGAGATACACTACAAGATTTGGACCCATTTTCTGACAGAAGACCATCATAATTGTGATGTCCAACCATCTCCCTAGCGAAAAAAGCTCCTGTCAACTCCCATCAGACTTTTTTTGTCACAAATTACAACAACCAAGACATTCGTTGTAATGGTGACAGGAGAGACAGTCACAACTTGGAGGGAGAGAGGGGCAAGATTTGATGTTGTGGACATCACAATTGAGATAGTAGTGCTAAAAAACCACAAATATCTATCAGACTATTCCAATAGACACTGGTTGTAATTGAGATGGTTAACCATCTAAAGAGCTGTTAGGCTGTTGTCGCAATTGTGACGCCCTTATGATAGTAGTGCTGTATAACTGATAGATATCTATCATAATGTTTTGATTGTAATCTGTCAGTAGCTGTCGAAAATAGTCATTGCTTACATTGCATTACCATCGAAATTGTGACGGGTTTCCGAATTATAATTAAAAAAATCTTAGCTACCTAACAAGTCTCATTTAGATTATATGGTTCATCTCATATTGTTACAATTTCATTTACTCACCAGGTTCCTAACATTTCTTATTTGTTATTGTAGTTTTTGCACCAAGCCCATGATGTCTAATGGTTTGTCAAGAAATCTATCTCACTAATTCCCTATTTTTGAATCTCTTACTTATCATTTTCTTGAGTTGAATGACATTCTTGATATACAAATCTCTTATATTAGTCTATTCTATATTGGGGCTAAGAAACACTATAAAAGTATTGTCTTAAACTAGAACACGATGTTGAATAACATTTTCTTATTTGAGAGAAAGGAGGTGAATGAATGGGTAACATTACTTGTTGCGAAAAGAAGGCTCGCATTGAAGAAGTTGACAAGGTTTTATGGATTAAAGAGGTTAAGAGTTTGAATCCTATAGTGGCCCCCATTGGTGTTGAAGATGAGATCCTAGATGGAACCTTGTGCTACTTTGATGCACTAGAGGACATTCTTCAGCAAGAGGGAGTGTCTCTTCACTCTCTTGATGCACGCAAAAAGGTTCTTCTTTTGAGTGTTCTTGGTGCTTTCACTCCTACCAGGGTACATTTCCTAACTGTTATTTCTTTGTTTTGTTCTTTTCATTTTGAGTTTAGAGCCAATGGTTTTTATAAGTAGAAATTACCAAATCTGTCTTATTTGGATGATGTCAACATATTTATGTCTGACACTTTCTTGAAAAGAAGCTTGTTGTACTTTTCTATGCATTTCATTTCTTCACAGATATGATATTGCTTTATTATTCTTATTCTAAAATATAGTGATTAGTAAAAAAAATTTACTCTCATTATTAATATCACTATTTATCACTTAGAAGTTTGGTTGTTGCAGTTTGGAGATTGTACAAGGGTTTATGGAAAGGACTAAAGATTTGAAGGTGAAAGGTGTTAATGATATTTTTCTAATTAGTGGTATGCATTATTATTTGCTAGAATTATATGATAGTCTTTTTTATGCATCTCATTAGAACTTTCATCTGATCTACATTGCTACACCCTTTGCATGTTATGCAATTTCATGTCCTTTAATGTAATATGTTATTTTTTTGTTTCTCTTAGTTAACAATCCATTTGTTATGAATGAATGGGGAAAAATATATCTAAACAAAAAGAACGTCAAGTTTGTTGTAGATGGTTCTATAGAGTATACCAGTGCATTGAATTTGCAGATAGATTTGACAAAAGAAAACATGGGAATGAGACCCATAAGGTTTGCTCTTGTTTATGATGATCTTGAAGTCAAAATTGTCAAAATTGGTGAAGGTGATCTAACACTAATGAAATTCTCCAACTACGTTGATAGTGCTCGTAGGCCAAATGATTTGCATTATTTTGAGATTTCTTTGATAATTAAGTGCTTTCTAAATAATATTTAGCATCTTAATGCTGCTTATTATGTAAAATTTCTTGGGATAAACAATGGGAATCCAACTATTTTTGATTAATCTCTCATAGTGAATGTCTTAGCATTTAATTTAAATTGTAAAATGTGCATAGTATGTACCACCTCATAGTATGTGTAGAAGTTGATGAAAGCCAACTTCATAGCTCGCCAAGATCACCTGCATGCAAATAACTTGCTGAAGGGAAACCAAAGAAGCAAGAGGTGGAGCTTGGAGAAACACTAAATGGACAGAGAGAGAAGATATTGCAAACTAAGAAAAAAATATTGCTATTGAAAACGAGATATGAGTTGAGAAAATACAATGAGAGAGCCTGAATATAAAGGCCTCAAGGAAGCTTGTAGAACAAGCTGAAAAGTGCTAAAAGATAAGGTTGACAACTAAGCATACATCTACAAAAGGTGGAATATCCTTGATCAAGGTGAGAGGATAAGAATGACTTAGATAGGAACAAACTCCCGTGTTGTCAACAACTCATCCACTACAACTATTAACTAAATGCATTAACCTAAGTAAACTTAAGTAATAGAATAAATAATTAATAAATAATTATTTACTCTAACAGTATGTACCACCTTGCCCATGATAGTGGCTTTTTTTGTATCTATGCTATTCAAATTGTAATCAATAAGAAGCTCTTGGCCTTCATGTATTAATTTTATCACACATACAGATACACGTCCCTTGCGCACCTCAAATATGCAATTGGGTTGCTTCTTAGTTGACATAGTTCATGTACTATTTATAAAACTTGCAATATTCCTCGATGATTTTGGCCTTCCATTAATGTATATAGCTACTTTTTTACTTTTTTCACTAACTTTTTGTTGTATATAACTTGCCATGAATGCATACATACACATACTTTTTAAATATCTAACAATCTATATCTAACTACTGTAATCATACCAATGTTCAACATACTCCATCAATTCAATAGATTTTTTGTAAAAGACCTTTATGCCATCCATGGAAAATAGGTCCAAACCATGTAATGAGGACGGTGTTATGCGATATATCATCTTTGTAACAAAAAAATTAGTGTTTATTGGAGGAAGCTCATCGGGGACCCATTGTTTCTGTAGATGTTTATACCTAAAGGGTACATCAAGGTTGCCTTTTCTCTCATCATCATAAGAACATGACCCCCCTTGAGCAAGGAAAAATTTCATGCACTTATTGAATTTCTTTATGATATTTTGACCTTGAGTCAATCTCCTTGATTTAGACATATTAAATGTCTCACTTTCTTCTTCCATTCCTACATTTTCCTTGCTCGAGGAAGACAAAACTGACAAATACCTAGTCATTGGTACCTACAATCCAAAAAATGAGAGAGATAGGTGGCAATGAGAGATATTTTAAATTTATTAAAAGACATTAATCTCTATGTGGTGTATTGACTTATACTTGACGATCCATGAGACTGTGTGGGATGCTCATTAAAGGGCTTTAGGTTTCTACATATGTAAATCAATTGTCGTATGTTAGCTAAAAAAATCATGATATTGTTAATTTAATGACAATACATATTGTCAATTAGTGCCAAAACACTTAGTCATTATGGGAAATCAGTAGTGACCGAGCTACCAGACAACAATGTTAACCTACTATGAATGAAGTTGTATTGCAGTGTCAACCAAGTTGACAATTCCCACCATGCTATAGTGTTGACAGTATTGACCGAGCTCCAGTATGAACCCAGAAAATAGAGTATTCTTGTTCCAAGATGATAATCAAGTAGGCAGAGTAGTCTGAACCGAGTCTGCAAGTCCACCTATTGGAAAATTACAATTGAAACAATTGTTGTTTTGTCATTGATGTCAAATCTATGGATGAGACATATTGCTACCTAATCCAAATGTCACATATATTTGATTGATGAAGAGGATTTGAAAGTTACTCATAACTATAACACCTAGAGTATCTAATAAAATGTCCATTGTAACTCCTTTTCATAACTATAACATCTAGAGGAAAGGTTGAAGTTATGAAAAGGAGTTACAATGGACATTTAATTAGATAGAATTTGATAGAGAAAAGTAATTTTTTATGTCAAGGAAGCTAAGTTTGGCAGAGCAAGAGTAAAATACTAAGGAATGTTGAGTAATGCTAGTGTCAATCGAGCCACAGTTAGTGCTAATAAAATCTAGTGTTGATCGAGCATTAGCATCGATGAGAAAGTTAGTTGATGCCAAGCCAAAAAGCTTTTCAGTGATCAAGTATTTCAGTATTGACTAAGTGTCAGAATTCAGGGATTGCTGAGTGATAGTAAAAGATCAAATTTAAAGAAATCATAAGATCAAGCTGACTCAATTGATTTATTAGGAGATGGATAGTTAAATTCAAGGTGATGATTAGGTAAGGACCTAACAGAAGGATTGTAGAGAAGTTTCTAGAGGATGATCAAGAAGATGTACAAATATGTTGAATCGAGTTGAATATGATTGTAAACCCTAAGTTCTATGGTGGATGTATAAAATGGTAAAGCACAGATTCCCTATTTAAGGTGATATAGAACTGAACATTTAGTGCCCAGTCTTTGCCCCATCTAGTGTGTGTGCAATTTTTTATGTGAAGGAATTCATACAGAGAAATGTTGATTAGAAAAACACATGTGAGTGGATGAGAAGCTAAAATAGAAAGCTTGCAGATGTGATGCTATTGTTGATAAGTGAATTTGAGAAGAAGGCTTAAGTGTTGATGAGAAGAATGGACTAATTACTTGAACGGTGTCCAAGTAGATCAAGATCAGAGGTGACAATGAAAGACTTATCAATGAACCAACATAAGGAACAAACAAAGATCTGAACTAACAAAAGTGAGTTGTAATCACACAGATCAAAAACTATTGTTTTCTTTCTTATCATTGTAAATAGTTTGTATTGAAATCCTTTTAATAGAGGTTGATGTAACAATCATTTGAATACTTAATAGTCTGTGTAAATCCATTAACTAGGTGACATTCTAAATGGAATGATCAAAGTTCTCTTACAAGGCCACTCCTAATAGGGTGATTAAATCCTCTAACTATGTCACATTTAACAATGTGTATTGTATCCTTTAACAAGGTTGGCTCCTAATAGAGCTCACTTTGAAAGAGTGAAAAAGAGTGAGATGTTGCTACTGGCTTTTCCCAAATTAGGTTTCCATGTAAAATCCTAGTGTCAAATTGTGATGAATATCTTATGAATGTTTTACATGTGATGATGTTTTCATTATGCAATGCAAGTTAAAGTTTATGACATTTTTATAGTAGAGACTGAGCAACAATAGGATATGTAGGATAAGAAGAACAATGATGTGTTTAATGTTTAATTGTTCAAGTGGTACATATAGACCTTGAGCAACTAATTCACTCCCCTTCTCAGTTATTCTAAACATTTCTAGCAATTAGCATCAGAGCTCAGTACTTATTGAGAAAATTTTGAAGGTACTTAAAGATAAAGATCATGACAAATAAGAGAGATGTACCCAAGCCGAATAAGGAGATCTTTCTTGCATGGCAGACCTTGATGAAGCTACACATATCCAGTATTATTGATGGTGCTATCAATTTTTTGAGCAATAAATATGTAGAGTTAACAACTACTCCTTTTACTGTTGAAGAACTAAGAAAAAAGTCAGATCACAACCAAGCAGTGTTGGAGATTGCCTTAGCCCTAAGCTATGCTGAGCTTGATGACCTAAAAGATTGCAATACTGTAAAGAAGATGTTGGACATATTGAAGACCAAAAATGGAGGTGATGACAATGTACTAAGAGCTAAAGCTAAATTTAATGATATGAGAATGATGAAAGGTGAAAACATAGTACAATGCTGCACAAGAGTTAAAGAGGTTTTTAATGTCATTCAAGGAGAAAATGGAACAATTGAAGATGAAACAATGATAAGAAAAGTATTGAGGACTCTACTCCCTATCTATTTCCTTAGAGTCTCTACAATTCAGGAACTGAGATGCACACCAAGTAATAATTTGACCTTAGAAGGTGTAGTTGGTAGACTTATTGCTTTTGAGATGTCTAATTTTGATAACTACACACCTACTACCATTGAATCTACTTTCAAGTCACAACTGATTCTTGGTAAGAAAAAAGTTAAACATGTGAAGAGTGAAAGTGATAGTTTTGATGAAAAGAGTGATGAACTTGAAATCCTTATTGCAAAATAGTTTGGAAGAGGAAGAGGTAAATACAAAGGTAAATTACCTATCATTTTTTTTCATGCAACAAAGTTGGTCACATTGCTGCTAGATGTCCTGATAGAGAAGATAAGGATGGGAAGAAGGAAACCAAGTAAAAAGGAAGAAGAGATGAAAAAGACTACATAAGAAGGAAGGATGAAAAAGGTAAGAAATATTTTTATATTGCTAAAGAAAAGACTGACAATGAATCTGAGAGTAATGATGATGAAGTTGTCTATGTTTCTATGAAAGAAGAGTTTGATGAAGATGAGAAAAATGCATTAATTTCTTATGTCAACAAAAGTGATAGATGGATAATTGATAGTGGATGTTCCAATCATATGACTGATGACAAAGACAAATTGGAAGATATTGGTCCATACAATGGTGGATGTGTTAAATTTGATAATGATATCCCATGTGTTATAAAAGGTAAAGGCACTATTCAATTGACTAACAAGATAACATGTGAAAATGTTTACTAGACTGAAGGACTTAACTATAATTTTTTGAGTGTTTCACAATTGAACAAATCAGGTTATAGAGTTGAATTTCAAAACAAAAAGGCCCAGATACATGATGGTCATGGTAAGCTAATTGGAATTAGGTAACTTATTTTATCTAGACCTATTAGGAGAAACATTTATGTTTGAACAACAAGAAGATGTTTGGTTATGGCACAAAAGATTATGTCATGTGAATTTTGATAATTTGATGAATATTGGTAAGATGAAGACAATGAGAGGATTGCCTAAACTAAAGAAGCCTGACAATGCTATGTGTAAACAATGTCAATTAGGAAATATGACCAAGTCTAGTTTTAAGAGTAAAGCATATACTTCTAGTGATATTTTGGAATTGGTTCATACTGACCTATGTGGATCCATTGGTGTTAAAATTTACCGTGGATATCAATATTTCATTCTATTTGTGGATGACTACTCTAAAATGGTGACTATGATGTTTCTTAAAGTTAAATTTGATGCTTTAGTTATTCATGTAGTATTTAGCCAGAGTTGAAAAAGAAACAAGGAAGAGTCTGAAGTGTTTGAAATTTGACAAAGGCGGTGAATTCATTTCACATGAGTTCAATACATTCTGCAATGATAGAGGAATTAAAAGACAGACGTTAGCACCAAGGACCCCTCCTTAGAATTGGATAGCTAAAAGAAGAAACAGATTTGCAACAACACTAATGATGGAGAATGATGTATAACAAAAATATTTGAGAGAAGTGGTTAGTACTGCTTTCTATACCTTGAATAGAGTTCAAGTCAAGAAAGGTATAGATGCTACACCTTTTGAACTATGGTATGGTTATACTCCTAATGTTAAAATTTTTTAAAAAATTTGGAAGTAGATGCTATATACTGAAAGATAATAGGAATGGAAAACTTGATGTAAAGAGTAATGAAGGTATATTCCTAGGTTACTTCATAAAAAGAAAAGCGTATACGTGTTTAAATTTTAACACTAACAAAGTTTTGGAAAGTGCAAATGTGAGAGTTGATGAGTTTGTAGAAAAAGGTGATCCTTCATGTAATGAAGAACCTGAAGACTATAGTACATTCATCTATGTGGATGACGATGCTTCCAACACTCAAAATGAATTGACAAGTCAAGCTACAAGTTCCCATTAGATAGGAAATGATGGAGTACAAATGAAAATTGCCAAGCAATAGAGAGTAGGTGCCAAGCAATAGGCTAAAGATGCCAAGTTAGAGACATGAAATGTTGACCATCAGATAGTGAATTTTGAGCATTCATACCTGAACCAAAACTAGAACAAGAAAGAGGAAATGAGCCTAGGATTTTTTTTTTAGATGAACGTGAAGAAGAGCCAAGAAAAAGCTACTTGTATTGCCAAAATATGTGAGAAGACATCATAAACATGAACAAATCATTGGAGATGTTGAATCAAGTGTGATGACAAGGAGAAAACTCAAAGGTGACACATGCTTATTATGTGAGTTTGAGCCTAAAAAAAAATGATGCTTTAGACGATGAAGATTGGATACAAGCTATGAATAAAGAAATCAACCAAATTGTGAAGAATAATAATTGGACCTTAGTGCCAAGACCTAAAGACAAAAATGTCATTGGGACAAAATGGGTTTTTAGAAACAAGCTCAATGAAAATGGTAAAGTAAAAAGAAACAAAGAAAGATTGGTATGCAAGGGTTATGCACCAGAAGGAGTTGAGTACATAGAAACATTTTCTCCTATGACTAGACTTGAAGGAGTCAAAACTTTGCTTGCATAGTCAGCTTACAAGAATTTCAAGGTATATCAAATGGATGTCAAATTTGCATTTTTAAATGGTATACTAGAGGAAGAAGTATACATTAAATAGGTTGAAGGATTTGTAGATCTAGACAATAGGAACATGGTATGTAATTTGAACAAAGCTCTTTATGGATTGAAGAAGGCACCAAGAGCATGGTGTAAAAGGTCACATAACTATTTAGTGAAAATTGGATTTGAGAGGACAATTGATAACAACAATCTATATTTGAAGAATGGTAAGAACAGTGAAGTACTGTTATTTGAGATGTTTGTTGATGATATCATATTTGGAGGAAGAGAAGCATTATGCAGATCATTTTTTCATGGAATGAAAAAGGAATTTGAAATGTCTATGTTTGGTGAAATCAAATTCTTTGTTGGATTACAAGTATGTCAAATGAAGTGTGGTATTTTCATTTCACAAACCAAATACATCAAGGAAATATTAAAGACTTTTGGTATGGAAGATTCAAGGCTAGTGAGAAAACCTATGTCTACAGGACATAAGCTATCTAAGAATGATGATTCTATTGATGTGAATAAGAACCTATACATATCCATGATAGGAAAATTGCAATATGTTGTTCACAATAGACTAGATATTGCATTGGCATATGGGGTAGTTGCTAGATTTTCATAAAATCTTAAAGAGAATCACACGATGGTTGTAAAAAGGATAATGAGATATCTAAAAGGTGCTAAAGACTATGGATTACACTACAAGAGAAGTGATAGATTTGATCTAAAGGTTTTCACTGATTCAGATTGGGCAAGAAATATTAATGACATAAAAAGTGCTAGTGGAGGTGCATTCTTTCTAGGAAAGAGATTGGTGTCATGGACAAGATAGAAAAAAAATTGTATTTCCTAATCGATAGTTGATGTCGACTATGTGGCAAGTACAGTGAATTGTTCAAATATAATGTGGATTAAGTAATTGTTGAAAGACATGAAAGAGGAGATTATAGATCCAATAGTTACCTATTGTGATAACACAAGTGCTATTAACATTTCGAAGAATCTAGTGATGCACACTAAGACAAAGCACATTTAGTTCAAGACAAAGAAGTAAAGATAGAATATGTGAATACAAAGGAAGAGATTGCTAAAATATTCAAAAAGCCATTGCCCAAAGATTCTCATGAATATCTTAGGGGTAAATTAGGGGTTATTTTCCTAACTAAGGCTAATTAAGAAGCCAAAGTGCATTGCATCACATGTGCCAAACAAAGCATTCTAAATAGTGGTGTAGTACAACTCTACTTTGGGACATGCCTAAGGTAGAATACTGTAGTACAACATAAAAGATCAGTCATAGATAGATGACAAGTATTAGCCAGACATACAAAATATACACAATTCAAATGTATGAAGAATTTGAAGCTGAGACAGCTACACATCTTCAACATTGTTGTCAAAGAGGGAGAGATCATTGAGAATCTAAGATGAAAGATGGATAGATTACTAAAAAGTCACAAGATTACTGAGAAAAGAAAGATAAACCTTAGAGGGAGAGAATCATGAAAGAGAGAAAACAGACAGAGGGAGTTTACAAGTTTGAAAGGATGAGAATCAAAATGAAACTAAGGATAGTGATCACTCATGGAAGAAAAATCTTTTGGATCGTATGGTAACTAAGTTATTATTAGTATTTTAGATATTTTAAATGTTGCCATAAATGCCAAAGAGGGAGATTGTTGGAAACCTACAATTGGAACAATTGTTGTTTTGCCATTGATATCAAATCTATGGATGAGACATATTTCTACCAAATCTAAATGTCATATCTATTTGATTGATGAAGAGGATTTGAGAGTTACTTATAACTATAACACCTAGAGGAAAGGTTAAAGTTATTAAAATGAGTTACAATGGACATTTAATTAGATATATTTTGATAAAGAAAAGTAATTGTTTATGTCAAGGAAGCTAAGCCTAGTCGAGCAAAGGAGTAAAATACTAAGGAATGCTGAGTAATGCTAGTGTCAACTGAGCTAGAATTAGTGCCGAGAAAATTTAGTATTGATCAAGCATTAGCATCAATCGAGAAAGTTAGTTGATGCCGAGACAAAAATCATTTTAGCAATCAAGTATTCAATATTGACCAAGTGTTAGAATTAAGTGATGTTTGAGTGATAGTAAAAGACCAAATTCAAATAAATCATAAGATCAAGTGGACTTAGTTGATTTCTTGGGAGATGTAAAATGTGTTGAAGATAAGATTGACGAGTTGGATCATTAAATTCAAGGTGATGATTAGGTAAATACCTAAAAGAAGGATTCTAGAGAAGAGAAGTTTCTAGAGTATGATCAAGAAGATGCACAGATAAATTGAATCGAGTTGAATCTAATCATAAACCCTAAGATCTATGATGGATGTAGAAAATGGTAAAGCAAAAATTGCCTATTTAAGGTGATACAAAATTGAACATTTAGTGCCCAGTCTA
Organism: Cupressus sempervirens; assembly: GCA_028749045.1. Lineage (NCBI taxonomy): Eukaryota > Viridiplantae > Streptophyta > Pinopsida > Cupressales > Cupressaceae > Cupressus > Cupressus sempervirens. The sequence continues at coordinate 529,946,413 of CM053788.1, read as the reverse complement.
TCCCCATCTAGTGTGTGTGCAATTTTTTATGTGAAGGAAGTCATACAGAGAAAGGTTGATCAGAAACACACAAGTGAGTGAATGAGAAGCTAAAAGGGAAAGCTTGTAGATGTGATGCTATTATTGATAAGTGAATTTGAGAAGAAGGCTTAAGCGTTGATGAGAAGAGTGGACTGATTACTTGAAGGGTGTCCAAGTAGATCAAGATCAAAGGTGACAATGAAAGGCTTATTAGTGAACCAACATAAGGACCAAACAGAGATCTGGACCAACAAAAGTGAGTTGTAATCACACAGATCAAAACCTACTACTTTCTTTCTTATCATTGTAAATAGTTTGTATTGAAATCCTTTTAATGGAGATTGACCTAACAGTTATTTGAATATTTAATAGTCTATGTAAGTTTGTTAAGTAGGTGACATTCTAAATGGAATGATCAAAGTCCTCTTACAAGGCCACTCCTAATAGGGTGATTAAATCCTCTAACTATGTCACATTTAACAATGTGTATTGTATCCTTTAATAAGGTTGGCTCATAACAGAGCTCACTTTGAAAGAGTGAAAAAGAGTAACATGTTGTTGGTGGTTTTTTCGAAATTGGATTTCCACATAAAATTCTAGTGTCAAACTCTAATGAATGTCTTATGAATATTTTACATGTGATGATATTTTCATTATGCAATGCAAGTTAAAGTTTATGACAATTTTATAGTAGAGATCAAGTAACAACATGATATGAAGGATAAGCATAATAGTGATATGTTTAATTTTTAATTGTTCAAGTGGTACACATAGACCTTGAGTAACTGATTCACCCACCATCTTGGTTATTCTAAACATTTCTAACATTACCGATTGATCAGTATGAATGAAGCATCCAATATTAACTAAGTGCTAGTGCTAGCAAAGGTGATAGTGTTGCTCAAGTGTCTTTATTATCACCCAAGCAAGCCATTGAACCCATGTTACAATACTGAGCCGACTTGGTAATTATTTTTGGAAATATTTATATTGTAGCTGACCTATAATGGACTTATTTGGATGGATATAAGTATAAAGTATTTTTTTATCCAAAAAAGATGATAGAAGTAATACTATGAATTAAAGAACATTGTCTATAAGTAGATATGGAAGAGAAGAATATTTGAAAGGCCAAGGTGATAGTGTTGTCCGAGTGTCTTTAGTATCACCCGAGTAAGCCATTGGACCCATGTTACAACACTGAGCTGACTTGGTAATTATTTTTGGAAATATTTATGTTGTAGCTAACCTGTAATGGACTTATTTGGATGGATACAAGGTACTTTTTTTATCCAAACAAGATAATAGAAGTAATACTATGAGTTGAAGAATGTTGTCTATAAGAAAATATGGAAGAGAAGAATAAAAGGCTATAATCAACATAAGGAAAGACAAAGACTCATCTATCATAGTTAGGTAATTAGTTACTTCAAAGGATCTTCATCAACAATCAGAGTTGCATATCAAATATCAATCTAGATTCATCCTAATAGGTGCATCAGTCCTAAATCCTTTAACAAGGTGGGCCTAACAATTCTTTACAAAAACTCCTAACAAAGTACATACTTAATTGTATTGTATAAATACTTTTGCAAGGTGGACCTAGTAGTCCTTATTAATCTTAATAAGTAGATCACCAGAAGTGATCAATTGTAAGCCTTAATAGGCTAACTTTATTATTGCAGTAGTGAAGCATTGTGGGTGTCATCCCCACCCTAGTTTTACCTTCTATTTGGAGGGTTTTTGGGTTACCAATGTAGTGTTATGGTGTTTCTACTTAATTTATGTTTCTTGTAGATAAGTAGATTAGATAACATAACAAAGTTGATTAAGTGATTGAAGTTTAAATTGTTCTTGATTCACCCCCCCTTTTTGTCACGTAGCTTGCATTACATTTCCAACAATTGGTATTAGAGAAAGGTTTTCTCATCTAAATGTTAGCAGCTTGAGATAAAATATTAGAGACAATGGAGATATACACGCTAGAGAAAGCCATTAAAAATGAAAATTTGGATCTACATGTGGCCATGGAACAAATCAAGAAACTGAAGAATCAACTTTCTTAATCCCCGAAAAGAAGAAAATAATTGGAAACATAGATGAATGACAATATATGCATGAAAGAAAGAATTGAAGACATTTACAAAAAGATAATTTCAAATGAAGTAGATGCAACTATAGAAGATCTACTTGGAAGGAACCTTATTCTACAAGAAGAAACTGAAAAATTAAAAAGAGAATAGGAGATTCATTCATTCAGGATACATGAGGTCATGGAATAGAAGAACCAAATAGAAAATGATAAAAATATGACAAAAGAAGACAAAAGATTACTCAACACCAGGTTAGAAGAAAAAGACAATGAAATCCACTAGCTTTCACTACATTAGGTGGATATGGTAAATCAATTGAATAATACAAATATAAAGAAGTCATCAATTTGATAACAAAAAATGAAAGACTCATAAATGTGTTGGAAATTTGTGTAGCACTCCTCTTGAGATTTGTGACAAAGGCTTAACTACCTCCTATGTACTATAAGTTGAGTGGTTGTATTGGGCATTGGTAGATCGGTCTTTTGGTGCAATGGAAACCCCAATCTAACAAGTGGTATCAGAGCTTGGTTACAGGTTCGAATCTTCAGACCCTCGGGTAATGCTGAGGGGGAGATTTTGGAAATTTATTCAGTGCTCCCCTCGAGATTCTTGACAAGGGCTTAACTACATCCTATGTACTATAAGTTGAGTGGTTGTATCAGGCATTGCTAGATTGGTCTTTTGGTGCAATGAAAACCCCACTCTAACAAAGTAATCTTAGAGAAGAAAAAGAAACCAATGAAAGAATGAGGAGATCATAAGATAGCATGGATCAATTAGCATAGCTATCCCAAAATAGACACAAAGGTAAATCAGGATTCGACTACACTAAACAATGAGGTCAAAGCAATAAAAGGCCTACATGTATCAAAGCAATAAAAGGCCTACATGTAATAATTGTTGAAAGTTAGGAAATACATCAAAAAAGTGTTGGAGCACCAGAAAGTCAAAGTTTAATGGTAAATGTTATAGTTGTAACAAAAATGGACATCGAGCTAATGAATTCACAAAGAAAACTAAGTTTGAAGGAAAATGTTTCACATGCAACAAACAAGGTCACAAATCCTTGAAGTGTAAAACCAAGAATTGGAATCCTACTGAACAACTTGCTAAAGAAATCTTTGGTTGGGATTACAACACTTGGTGCAGATGTTATCTATGTGGAGAGTATGGACACATTGGAGCTAACTACATGAAGACTCACTTCAGAAAGAGGAATCCTACCAAAAGATGTTATGTATGCAAGGAACTTGGTCATATAGAAAAGAATTGCATGAATAGAGATAAAGATGAAGATGAAAAGAAAGAAAGGGATGATAAGATCGGGTCTCAAATGAAACAACAATGGGTGAGGAAATCTCTATAAAATTAAAATGAAAAAAGTGAAGTTATTGACACCCAAGGAAATGAATTGAGTAATGCAATCATCTCTTCATAAGCATGCAAGGAAACCACTAGAGATGCGAACAAATTCATATTCTACATCAATTCTAGTCATCTAAGCAAGATGGTCTAGATCAACATATTAGATGCCCTTGGACAAAGGAAAGTTTTAGACTTAATTGAGTTGTTAGTCCTAATTGAGTCACTCTTTAGGCCTAACTGAGTTGTTAGTCCTAACCGAGTTACTCCTTACACCTAATCAAGTGAGGATAGAATCAATTGAGCATGGTTAGTTATCCTTACTTGAGATTCAAGGTACATTCAAGGTTTGGAGACCAAATTGAGTCTCTTTCACCTACATAGGTACAAAGCATTAATGAGGACCTACAATTGAAAATCTGATAAAAGGGAGAGATCAAAGATTCATTTTTCACTGCGAATTTATAGTTTTCTCATAGCACAACATTCTATGAGCCCCCAAAATGATTTAAGGAATTTTTTTTGAAGGAAGGTCGGAGAAGTCACCCTCCTACAAATCCTTCATCAACCTAGCAGTATGGTAGCATCTTCAAGTACACAGGTCAAAAGGGGTTCTGAAATGTTGGTAAAGAGTTCAGACTGCATTCCTCCAAAATTCAAGCTATATCTAGCAATTGCCAGGGAGAAGGATCCACAAGGGGCACACTCATAAATTCCTCTCAAGATACTTCTCATTCACAATATCATATCATTTTATCATTATTCTATTTAGGAACTAGGTAATTTTGAGCTGGATCAAGCATATGGTGTTGTTAGAAAGGCCAGGGTTGCAGTTGCACCAAAAGGTTGAGTTGGCAATGCTTGATACAACTAATAGTCTTATAGAACTATAGGAGTTGGTTAACCCATGTCACAAATCCTGCAAGGGATGTTGGCCCATTTCCAATAATCCCCCTCCTAGTGTCACTCACCATGGCCTACAAGATTCAAACCTATGAACAAGCTTTGATACCAATTGTTAGAAAGGCCAGGGTTACTGTTGCACCAAAAGATTGACTTGGAAATGCCTGATACAACCAATAGTCTTATAGAACCATATGAGGTGGTTAAGCCATGTCACGAATCCTACAAGGGATGCTAGTCCAATGCCAATAGGTGAATTATGTGATAATGATGGGTTAAATCCAAAAAAAAAGTATCTAGAGGTCAAGGGCTTGACCCACATCATTCACATGCTAAGGAATTTTCAAATCAAGTGGATTAGGTTCATACTAAGCTAAGTCCATGACATGTCATTCTAGATTAAGTAGAATTATCCTATTAAAAAGAAGATGACTCATAGGATAAATGGGTATCCAATTTTGGAGAAGTTAAAGGTTGCCAAAATGGGTAGAACTGGCTAAGCTAACCCTATTTGAATGGATGGCGAAGGCATGAAATTGCATAATGTGACTGACATGGAAATCAAGTTTGTCATCCATGTCATAGCACACAAAATTTATAGTTCAAGCCATCCAAACAATGTGCTATATGAAGCAATGGACCTGGCATACAAGGTTGTGAAGAAGAACCTCTCCTTTGACCTTGCCGAGCACCAACACGTCTAGTTGAGCAAGAACATGGAGAGTATTCGAGCCTCCAAGAACAAATCATGTAAGTTTGGTTCACTTTTGGTCTTTTTATTATTTTATGTGAAAAATTTATTTCCATAAAAAGGAAATGTTGTTTGGAAGAAGGACAACCCAATATTGTATCGAATTAATGAATTCATAGATGAAATGGGTGAGAATTTTGAAAGCATCATGGATGCATACTTTGATAACTTCAAGGAAAGGATGTAGATTAGGCTTAGTATCCATAAGAAATTGGTAGATGGCTATGAGAAGGATATATGCTTTCTAGTTGAATGTAACAAATTTTATATTTAGGCAGTTAAACCTAGGATTGCATGGGTAAAGCCTCTAGCATATGAGGTAAATATTGATGAAACAAGAGACATTATTGAGGCTCTCATTAATGAACCTGTGGACCCCAAGGCTACATATTTTGGAATATATGAGGAGGCCAAGACCAGAATCTCACTTGAGATTTAGATTCCTCAAATCCTAAAGAGAGGAAAGAAAAGACTAGACAACCTTGAGAAGAAATTTTCCAAATCAGATTCACCTCTCATGCTCACTAAAGGAAAGGGTGATGATGTAGAAGAGGAAGATTAAGAGGAAGATGAAGAAGAAGGTGATGAAGAAGAAGGTGATGAAGAAGAAGAGGAAAAAGACCCTCCTAAGAATAGGTTTAAGACCCCATCAAATTCTACATCAAATAAATCAGCAAGGCCTACTCCTGTGATCATTGCTACAAAGCCTAGATGAAGAAAATGAAGCTTGAGGAAGAATATGATATTAAGATGAAGATAATACTCCTATCATTTCTCTCAAAAATCCACCACCTACCTTTGAAAAAATATTGAAAACATTAAGGGAAGGAAGTGGCATGATAGATTTTAGATACCTAAAATATGACTCCAGAAGAAAAGACGAGCATAAGAAAATTGAAGATGCAATGGTTAAGAAGATGGCTAAGTGGAAGTATTACCCTGATGAACTCATAGCTCAAACTTTTGAAACTCTTCTTAAGGTTGTTTCTCACCATTGGGATAGTGAAATAAAAATAGAGAAAGACATTAGAGAGAAGACTCTAAGAAAAATAATGCCAAACTTCTCTAACAAAGAAATCAAGCATGCAATTTCTAATCATGAAAGTAGAGAGACTCCTAGATTTAGAGCTTTTCAAGTTTTGTCACATAAGATAGAAGATGTTGTGTAGTCCACAACAAATATGTGGAGAACCATTTTTGATATCAAAGAAGAGGGATATCTACTAAAGGTTCAAACAATTAAAGAGTATGATCCTAAGAAGATTGTTGTAGAGGTCATGACATCTCTTCCTACCACTCCACCTAAGGCAACACCAGAGCAACAATCCATTGAGTTGAACATGTTTCAACCAAGCTACAACATGAGAAGGGCTCAAATGACAAAGGAAAAGAGATCACACCTTCTTCAACTATTAAGAGAAAATGAAAAGGGAAGATAGTTGATGACATAGATCTAGATGAAGATATTGTGATCCCAAATTGGGATCAATCTGATCTATTAGCTGAGAAAATGGATATTTTGGGAGAATTGTGGAAGAAAAGGGCCAAGCAATAGATGCTAAGGGAAAAAAGAGATAGAAGAAAAGTCTTATAGGACATCAAAGATATATTTATGAATTCTCTATCTATATAGGTAAATGAAAAATCTGCTATCATTGATTAATTGATTGATATTGTACATAAATTTAATGAGGATATAGATGAGCAAGACAAACTCCTTGAAAAAGATGAAAGGAAGTTTGAGAATAAAGTGCTAGAGAATGTAGCATAGAAAATAACCATAGATTAGGTAGAATTGTCTATTTTGATTTCTGCATTAGAAAATGTTGTGAATGATGTTGTATCTTTATTTGTAAAATTGTGTTACATCAAATCTTACCAAGGAAATAAAAGATAAATTTGTCAAGATTGATATGGACTTGAAGCCTAATACCAGTCAGTTGGTACTCAACCCAAGTTCCAATTCAAATCATTTTGCAAAAACCAAAATTTTTGATAGATTTTTAGGTAGAGCTACTAAGAGAAGAAGCTAGAATAAGGGCAGCCTTGGTAGATATATAAAGTATGATGCTTCCCCACATGGATATTATGTAGAAAATAATAAATCATGCAAAGACATTAGTTAAGGACACAAACCTTTTAGTGGGAGATCACGTGTTGGAGTTATCAACAAAGCTTCAAATTGATCTACACATACTAAATGTACTTCAAGATAACTAGGATAAGACTATGTCTTTGATTTTGAAGGTACATCATGATTTTCTTTCTCATTTTGGCACAACCTTGCAAAATTTTGGCATTTGTAACAAAAAAGGGGGAAAGTAGGTAAAAGGGAAAAACATATGCATATAAAGAGGGTAATTATGTATAGAATAAAGGAAATATGTACAAAAAAAAGATATGTAAAATACAATCATACAAAAATAATTTTGAAAAATAAAAAATAGAGTTTTTAGTTTAAACCGAGTTATAGAGTCTTTAGTGTAAACCGAGCTACAAAATAGAGCACACTCAAAGGGGAAGTTTGATTGAAGGAGCTTTAGTTTCAGATTTTGAGCATGATAAGTGTTTTTGTCACTAATTCCAAAGGGGGAGATTGGTAATCTAATGGAAAGACATGTTGTCAATTAGTACCAAAATACTTTGTCATTATGGGAAGTTAGTAGTGACTAAGCTACCAGACAAAAATGCTAACCTATTATGAATGAAGTTGTGTTGTAGTGTCAACCAAGTTGATAGTTCCCACCAAGTTATAGTGTCAACTGAGTTGACAATATCTACCAAACTCTAGTATGAACACAGTCAATAGTGTATTCTTGTTCCAAGATGATAACAAAGCTGGCATAGGAGTGTGAACTGAGTCAATAGTGTCTATCAAGTGATTAGTAAGAACTGAGCATCTAGTATCAAATGACTGCCAAAATTAGCTAAGGTGACAATGTTTCTCGAGTGTTTTTAGTATCACCTGAGTAAGCCATTGAACCTGTGTTACAACACTGAGACAACTTGGTAATTGTTTTTGGAAATACTTATGTTATAGCTGACCTATACTAGAATTATTCACATGGATATAGGTATAAGGTATTTTTTTTATCCAAACAAGATGATATAAGTAATACTATGAGTTGAATAAAATTTTCTATAAGAGAATATGGAAGAGTAGAATATTTAGAAGGCTACAAGCAACATAAGTGAAGGCAAAGACTCATCTATTATAGTCAGCTGCTCAGTTTACTTTAAAGGATCTTTATTAGCAATCAGAGTTGCATTTCAAAGATCAATCCACCGATTCATCCTAATAGGTGCATGAGCCCTCAATCCTTTAATAGGGTAGACCTAACAATCATTTGAAAAAACTCCTAATAGAGTACATACTTAATTGTATTGTATAAATCCTTTCACAAGGTGTATTTTTTAGTCCTTATTACTCTTAATTGAGTAGATCACCAAAAGTGATCAATTGTAAGCCTTAATAGGCCAACTTTATTACTACAGTAGTCAAGCATTGTGGGTGTCATCCCTACCCTAGTTTTCCCTTCTATTTGGAGGGCTTTTGGGTTACCAATGCAGTGTTATGGAGTTGCTACTTTCTTGCATGCAAGTAGTTTATATAACATAACAAAGTGGATAAAGTGATTGAAGTTTAAATTATTCTTGATTCAATCCCCTCTTAGTCACCTAGCTTGCATTACATTTCTAATAGATACACATACTCAAAACTACATCAAATATTAGCATCACATATGAATTATAATCATTAAAAGGTATGTGAAAAGATAATTAGATTAATCATTGATCTATCAAGAACTCAATATTGAATAGCATAGGAATTGATCACATAATTGTACATTTCATTCATGTCATCAATATTCAAACCACACATTAGTGTTAGCTAATGAAACCCCTTGTCATTGATATTCTTCTTCATCCATCTCATCATTAGGACCATCATCATCATTGACATCATCACCACCACTATCATGGTCATCGTTGTCATCGTCATCATCATCATCATCATCATCATCATCATCATCATCATCATCATCATCAATAGTAACATTATCATCTTCTTCTTCATTTTATTTTGCATCAAGAACATCATCAACTAACTCTCGATCATGATCATCATCTACATTATCTTCCACTTCTTCCTCTTCTTTATTATCTACTTCTTCCATTGCATTATACTTATCAACCTTCCTCTTGGATCATGTCTAACAAAAAAAGATCAGACTAGTCTATGTGGAACCTCAGAGTAAAATACATTCTCACATTGGCTTGGAAGAACACAGGGCTCAATTCCCACCTAGATCAAACAACCTTGTATTAATCATTGGAAATCCATTCTTTATCTCAATGATAGTTCTATTAGGATAATTTTGATGGGGTCATAGCTTGTACCTTTTGATGATGAAGAGAACTAATTTGAAGGAATTAAATTCATAGTCAAGTATATCAACCAAAATGTTGTAGTGTTGACTTTGAGTCTCTTGAGGATGTAAGTGGTTTCTAGATAAAATATTGGTCACTTGAAAGACTACACTTATCCCAGAATCACATGTTCTCTTTGTATCATCCAACCTTTTGATGAAAAATTTATAACCATTGCATAAAATAGCCTTGTGGTGTTTCACCTATAATAACATCAAACATGTATAAATTATTGCATCATGAGTTGGAAAATATATGGTTGATTAACAAATTTATAAGTACTTAGAGATCTGTCAAACCATATGCTAAATCTATTTCCTTTTGTGTAATATTGGGATCTCCATTACAATGAGCTTGTATAACCAATGAAGACATAGATTCACTCTTTAATCTATGACTAGACTATTGACATCGTCCAACCCATACCGTCATCCAATCTTTGATTGTTTGTAATAAAGAAATGTATTGGATCCCACTCTTTAGCAATTGTACAAAAGTAAATAGATGACTTATGACAGATTAATTTTGAAGGTTAAGAATTTATTAACTACAATAACATCTCATAATTTATTACCTTTCACTTTCCTCAATTTCCTATTCCCCACCATGTACTCCCCTTCAATTTTTTTAATGGAGTCAAGATCCCAAATGCAGTCTATATGGGTCTTTGTTGCAAGATTATGAAGATATTGAGTAGCCTAAAAAATAATTTGGTATGCCATATATCCCTCAACCATATTAACCCTCGAGACATTCTTTTTGTCAAAAAAACCCTTCAAAAATTTCAAGCACATCTCAACCCATCCACATTGACCTACTATGTACAAGTCTATGCAGTTCAATCTCCTCAACTTGGTGCATGAGGTAGTATTCTTGTGCATTGAAAAAAGTTGAAGGTAAACACTTTTTCATTTCACACATTAGTTGATGAATTCTTTTCTTCCAATATTTTATATCTTCTTTATGGATTTCTTTAGATGACAACCACCTACAAGGGATTCAAGACACAAAAAAATATAAATACAAAACTTTACAATACATTACTTGTTTGATATTATTGTTTTATATATTGAAAAAATATTAGTGCTTACCTCATGTACTTTCCAAGATCATATATCACTTGTTTGATATTATTATCAAATTTGTATGGGAGCAATAGGGCTAGCACATACTGCAACAATTATTAACTAATCATTTCATTCTTTTCTAACATAATACAATGAATATTAAATACAATTTCACAAAATATATTGTAAATAAAAAACACCATGACTTACCTTGATGAAGGTATGCCAATCATGCATTTTTAGCCCTAGCCTAAATTCACTTTCTTTGATATAATATTTCTTATATTTGCAACAAATCCTGTAGTAAATTGAATTTTTCATATGACATCTTTTATGACATTGATTTGTTGCTCCATTAATAAACAAGGAAGGGAACTTGCATTAATGCAGCCTCCATTGCTATTTGATTCAATGATATATTTTATTGCATGATTGGAATCATTAATGTCATTGAAAATTTTGGAAAGTTTTTCTTTGTCATGCCTTCCATCCAATATTTTGTACAACATTTTTGTTACATTCTTTCCAATATCCATAGTATCAAAAAAATGCATAATTTGTAGCTGCTTGTAGTAGGGTAGCCTACTAAACTCTCTAGGATAACATTTTAGTCCCGTTGGGAGGTGGTCAGTGATGCCTTGATGACCTTAATGATCATTAATTACATAATTAGCCAACAAGACACAATCAAAATATATAATTTCCAAACATAAACCATTAGGTGGAGCGATACTACCTCAAATCTATTATATTCCAATTGCCATAGATGAAGTGTCATTCTTCATGGCTTTGATGTAGTCTCTTCTTTCCCATTGAAAAAATATTTTTTGGCACTTCAATACTTATGATTTCTATGGAGGAAGTGCCTATACTCATCAAACACCTACTTTCTTAAACTTTTGGAATGACGAGATTTTATCTTTGGATCACACATTAGACATGCAAATTTTCCCTTTGTTTTAAGACCTATGAGATAATGATACAATTGGATTAAATATGTTAATTTTTAGAATTATAATTATCACATACAACTAGAATTCACCATAACATACCACAAAAATGTGTCAATCTTGGGGAATCGTGAATTGTCCACACAAGCACTGCACAAAATTGAAATTATTTTTGTCCAATTGGTCTAGAGATATCATACATAGTGAAACCATTCCATAACACCAACAACTCATTGATAAGAGGGACTATATATATATATATATATATATATATATATATATATATATATATATATATATATATATATATATATATATATATATATATATATATATATATATATATATATATATATATATATATTTTGCTTGGTACTTACCTAGTTAAATGAACAACAACATCAGATAATCATTGTGGCCATTTCACTCCAAGACTTATAATTACATGTAGATAACTATAAAATAATAAAAGTCCTAGAAAAATCATTTCTAACACAATGTGCTCCTGTTTTATTGAAATCCATGGAGGAAGGTTATTATTGATAACAAAAATAGGCCACATCGAGTAAACATATCTCATCTCTCCAAATGGATTGACACCGTCAGCTACCAGAGAAAGCCCAAGATTTTGAGGTTCTTCTTTAAAGTGTGGCCACTTTTCCTCTATGTCCATAAATGCTAAACCATCCATAGGAATTAAAATAATTTCATCTCTACTTCTATTATGTGCATGTTAATCCATAAATTGTGCCAAGCTACTGCACATGAATAATCATTTAAGACATGGAATAATAAGATATAACAAAGAACCTTGTGAGACACCTTTTTTGTCACTCGATCATCTTAATATTTGCTCATGTGGCATTCAGGGCATTTTGCTGTATATTTGTGTTCTTTATGATAAATAACACGATCTTCAGGACAAACATTTATTTCTTGATACTCCATTCCAACATGTTTCATAGTGGCACATAATTCTCAATATGAGTGAGGGAGAACATTTAATGGTGGTAACAAAAACTCACCTATCAATCTACAAAAAAAAGTATAAGTCATTAGTATAAATAATATTAATGGTACATTTTTCACATTTTATAGACTATACTGATGTATATATGGCAAACCTTAGCATACATGACATTGTTATGTTGGATAAACTATTCATTACCTTCAAATTCAACAACAACTATACAATAGAGAGAAGAGTTGATTGGGATCCTTTGTAAAGGGCTGTGTTTCCTTCTCAAGTAGAGGTATATCATGGATGACCTCAATGTCATCTTCATCATAATCAACATCATCATCGTCATCAATAATAATAACACTATCACCAAATGTGTCATGGATCAATGCATTCATACCATTATCTTGAAATGTTGTTTTTGGCACATGATCATCATCTTCCATGGGATCATGATCTTCAACTTCAATAGTCACACCTCCATCTTCCTCTATATTCCCACCTCCATGTTCCTCCATATTCACACCTCCATGTTCCTCTAAGATGTGGTGGTCTATATTATGTACTACCCTAAGGAGATTGACCTATATAAAAATGATGATAATCAAACCCCCTTCAATGTGATAATCAAATCCCCCCTACCATGGTTCATATGTATATTAATTGCAAAAAAAATATAACAAACAACTCACCAATGGATGATAATCAAACCCCCCTTCAATGTGACCATTCTCCCTACAATGTCTCTTAGCTATTTTAATTTTGATTCTTGTTGTCTTTAAGACATTACAACTCTTTCAAGGACAATAAAATTTGTCATTGGCTTCTCCTTGAAAGTTAGACAACAATCTAGTATCTATCTTCCTATTTTGATCAATTTCTCGAGAATAACTTATTCTAACATAATCCCTATTATCTGACATGATCCTTCTTCATGAGAATAACTTATTCTTGTATCCTTATTGAATTGGTTGTACTTGCTAGATCTATCATTGATAACTATTTCACCATACCTATTAACATTAGAGAGAAAACCTTGAAAAAAAATTGGACATGGTGTACTTAATGTTTATACCTAGACATATGGTTTTGAAAGTAAAAAATTGGTGTACTTAATATGTATATCTGCAAAAAAATTGGTCATATTGTATTCAATGTTTATATCTGCACACATGGTTTTGAAAGACAAAAATTGGTGTAATTAATATGTATATTTGCAAAAATATTGGACATGTTGTACTTAATGTCTATCTGCACATATGGTTTTGAAGATGGTAAAATTATTGAACAAGATAGTCTTTTAGAACCTACTTTGCATCTAGTAATTACCTTAGAACTGTCTAGATTTTGTGATCTATCGGTTGTGATTCAAATCCAAAAACCCATATGAAACTAATAGTTTTTGTAGGGTTAGAAAGGCTTAAATTTGGTGTTTTATTAAACTCATAGGTGGTTGGAAAACTCAAAACAATTTTGGGAAAATGCATTTCAGATAAGATTAAAAGTAAAGAAAGGGATCTAGTAATATTGGTTAAAGGTGGGCCAAAATTATATCTTTAGATGTAGTTAACCTTTTCAATGAAAATAGATATGCCAATGATAGATCTAAGTTTGATTTTTATTTTATTACATGGTCTATCTTTGGGTGAAGAGTGTGAGTGTGTGCGCTTGTCTTGACAAGTCACTCACAATTTGAATAGGAGAAGAAAAAGTGAAGGGAGTCATGTATTTTCTTCCTTGAATTTGCGGTCCGCACAAGGGTAGTGAAGAAGTTGGATATTTTTTCAATAGAAGATAAAACTAATCATTTTGTCCAAATGGGACTCTATTCATTAGAGGCCATTGATTGATACCAGCTAGACTATAGCCTAGTCATGGTGCAATAATGCTTCCGATCTAGCATAACATGAGATGGGGATGATATTGTAAGAGCCCTCCTTGTATGTACTTATTTAAATATGAATTTCTTGTTAAGCCCTTTATAGGAGATTTGAATGGATATATGAGCACGACAATGTGACTATGAAAAATTGTCATGGTTATTGCTTGAGATCATGTAGAGGACATTATGATAATTATGGATATCTTACATATAATGAGCTGATGATTTTTGCAATAGCACAACTTAATATTTACCCTCTTTTGAATCATTTGAAACTCAAAGAAAAATATTATCAATTCTCTAGAAATTCCCTTAAGTAGCTTAAATTTTAAATAGTATAAGTACATTGTGATGTGTTAAGGTTGTTAGAATGTCATGTATAGTAGGTTATGCTTCTATATTGGAAAGAGTTATTTGGTTAGTCAAAATTATGGTTTAAATCATAAACATTGTGCACATTCTCTAGGATACATCTGCATAACTAGGTGATAGAAAGTTATGGAATTATATGATTATGATGATGGACATTGGTGTAGGGGTACCTAGGTGGGCTAAGGAAGACCTAGGGTTAACTTTGTGTTTTTTTCTTGTAGTGGTGCTGGCCACACCACTAGGTGAATAATAGAGTGATCTCACCCTAAGATATGGTTGTATAGGAAAAGTTGCTCATAGTTGCTCAATATTGTTGAATAAGCCTAGTTAGAGCATTTTTGGGTTTTAGGGGCTAGAAAGGTCAAATAGTTTTTTGAAGGACCTTTTTACACATTTTTTGATAATTTAAAGCCTTTTTCATGGCTTGATATTAGTTGGAGCAAGCCTAAGAACCAGATGCTCAAAATTGCAAAAAATGCTCAAACTTGAAAAGTTGTCATTGACAACTTTTTGACAATTTTTCTTGCAATGGAGCAAATTTTTGGTTAGATCTTGGTTAGATCGTTTCAAATATTTGAAAAATTTGGGGGTTCTCATTGTAATCCTCTATAAGGCCATTCTCACCCTATCCTAGGGGTTAGAGAAAGTAGTTTTGACATTATACGAACTGAGCAAGAAGGGTAACAATAACAATTTTGTGTTTTGAGTGTTCCTAGCATGTATACGGATTAAATTCAATACTTTTTGTGTTGAGAGTGTTAGTAGTAATTGATTCAAGGTTCTATACATATTTGGTTTCTTATTTTATAGAGTTTGGTGTTCTTTGATTAATTGTTTTGATTTTCACCAGTCTGTCTGCACAAATGGGGTCATAGGGCCATTTACCACTATAGGTATAGTATGATCTATTGGGATTTGGAACATGAATCAATGTATATTTTGTATAGTGGAGATGGGGCCCTAGAATAGTGAAGAACTGCTATTGCAATGATGTCCTAGGAAAGTCCTAGCAACTTGGTTAGGCATCATAGGCTGTTGTAGAGAAGATATGTGTGGATACTTCAACCTAAGCATGGAATGTGTTGAAGGAAGGAGTGATGTAAGCCCAATACAAGTGGAAAGTTTTTGTGGATTATCTAATGTGTGGAAATCAAGTTTTTGCATCAGACAACATATAAACCATTGGAATCCTTAATTTTAGGCTAAAATTGTGCTCGTACAATACAAACAATTTGGAAACCCTAGACCTTCAAAATTATTAAGGTCTCTAAATAGGGTATTTGGAATGGTGGTTTGTTTAACCCTATGTTAAGGATTTTTATAAGATATTATTGTTTTAAAGTGCATTTGGAGGGCTAATTCTAGTAGCCTGTTTATAAGCATTTAAATGCATTTTCACTTGTGGATTGGAACTTGATTAGGGTTTTAGTCTAGTTTTTGGTTTGGAAGCTTGAAGGGAGTCCAAAAACATTCAAAGGTGACCACTCATCCATTTGGAGGTCAAAATGAGCATTTGGGGTTATTTTTGTTGATGGGAATTAGCAAGCAAGTTGTTCCACCTTACTGATGTGCACCAATTGAAGAGTTGGGATCTATTGTATAGAGTCCCAAGGAGCCTATGGTGGATAGAAGCCCTAGTTGGTCAAGTGTATGACCTAAGGAGATCCTGTGAGATCTTGGGAAAGAAGAAATATTTTTGGTCACATCAGAGTGGTATCAAAGCTAGTTAAAGATTTGGGAACAAGTGGTGTATATCTGCAGCTACTGGAGAGTTAGTAGGTGACTCTAACATGGTGACTAATGCAGAGTTAGCCAAAGAAGTAGCTTTGGAAGAGGTGGAGATAAACCTAGAGGAAGTTGTTGATGCAACTAAAAGGAAAGATAGAGAAGATAACGAGAAGGGTAAATAGGTAGAAGAAGAGGATGTTGTACTTGAACCTAACCATGTCTTGAATGAAGAGCCCTTCTTGAAGTCCATCAAAGCCCTAAGAAGGAAGGCTTTGGAAGGTGTGCCACTAATTAGTGGGAAGTTAGACATATATGTAAGGATGGATTGGATAGATGCAATGGAGAACCATTTTGAGTGTGAAGGGGTGTCAGAGGCATAGTAGGTCAAAGTGGCTAAGTCAAGGCTTAGAGGCTCAACCTTAACATGGTGGAAGTATGTAAAAGATGAGAGGATCAACATGGGAAAGAATCATACAACCAATTGGAGTGCCATGGTCACTAAGATAAGCAAGAATTTCTTACTAGAGGATTATGAAATTCAACTCTAGAAAAGGAGACAAGGACTAAAGTAAAAAGACCTAGATGTAGCCTCTTATATAGAGGAGTTTTAGAGGTTGTGTCTTAGATCCAAGAAACAAGAGGATGAGCCAATAAAGGTGGCTAGATAATTAGGAGGTTTGAAGTGGAATATCCAAGAGGAGCTTAGCTTGTAGGCACCTAACACTATCCAAAGGTGTCATCAACTAGCTCTAAAGGTGGAGGAAAAGAACAAGAAAAAAAGGGAATTCAAACTTCAAAGAGAGAGGCAAGGGACAAAAATAGAGAGGAAAAAGAAGAGGTTACCAAAGTAGAGGTAATGAGCAAAAAAATCAAGGTGAGAACAAGCTCACTGAGAAGACCAATGAAGGAACTTCTAGAGGAGGTTATGGCAAGGGTAGGGATAACCAAGGAGGCTCAAATAGAGGTAGAGGATTAGATAGAAGTAGTTCTTATTTTTCCACTATGAAATTCTATAATTGTGGTCAATTAGGATATCCTACCTATAAGTGTCCTGAAAAAACCTCTCCTTCTAACCAAGACAAGAGGATAACATATGTTCAAGAGGACAACTATAGTAAGGATTCTAAAGTCAATCATATTGAATCATAGAAGGGAGATAATCTTATGTTTAGGAGGGTATTGATTAAACAACCTACTCCTAATGAACCTAAACATAGAAGAGCTCTATTTAGGATCAAATGTAAGATCCTAGGAAAAGCGTGCAAAGTAGTAGTGGATTTTGGTTCTACTGTAAACATTATATCAGAGGAGGTAGTCAATAAGCTAAAGTTGACTAAGATACCTCATGTCAATCCTTATAAGGTTACTTGACTCAATAAGGGTCAGAGCATACTTGATGGAGACACAACCAAAGACCAGAATGGACACATAGGAAAAAGAGAAATATTATTATTAATGAAAAAAATGCCCTATGGGCTTACAATAGTATGATTATGGAGAAAGAAATCCTCCACACAATTCCTTCTCTCTAACTCCACTAAGAACTATCTTTACAATGCTAGAAATGTTCTTAAATAGATCCCAATTCATTTAGGGGTAGGAATACATTCTAGAATATTCCATTTGGCATCCACCACCAAAACAAAAGGTTTCAAGAGTCACGTTAGAAGTTGATGTAAAATTAGAAGAATCCAAAAATGGTAGTCCAACTTTCGGCAGGCATAACTTTTGAATTGGGACTCCGATTGACGAACTATTTACATTTTTGGAAAGCTCTCAAAGTTCTCTACAACCCTATGGACAAGATTTTATTGTTCCCCATTTTTTGGCCCCGTACAAGGCCATTTAGTGCCCCATATCTGACTTTGAAGCGCTCTTAGGAGGTCTCCAAGACAATTAAAATTGTAATAACTTTCTTATTGTAAAGCCTTTTGACCTGATTCTTTTTTTGGAGTGTTTTAAATTACAAGTATAATCATCCCTCAAAACTACACCCTCTAAATCATCATAATCTTGGTTCAATTACAAAATAACCTATTTTACACATTTACACGTATCCCAAGGTGCTTAAAAACTCTAACCCAGAAAACAAATAGAGGAATTGTGAGAGTTGGAACCTTTATTTGACCCAAATGGGTATCCAAAAATAAAAACACATTAAATAGAAACTATCTCTAAGGATATTTTTGGTGATACAAGATTGCCCTTGCTCCTACATTAGACACCCAGGGTAGATTGAAAAGTGACCTTGCCACTTTATGGTAGAGGAAAACCCAAATGGACAACCTCTGTTGTTGATATCCAAGTTGAGTCCTCTATTGGTCATCCTTTCCACTTCACCAGGTACTCTTCATACTACCTATTTCTAGTACTCCTGCCCACAGGACTATCTAGAATCTCTTCTATCTCCTCCTTCTTAAAAGTAGGAATTGGACATGGGTCTAGCATCAACCCCTCATCTGCACCATCATCATGATATTTTGTTAAGTCTGCAATGTTGAAGATAGGAGAAATGTGAGTCCCATTTGGCAACTTCACCTCATATGCATTTTCTGAGTCATGCTTTTTCAAAATTTTACAAGGGCCAAATTTCTTCATCTTTAGCTTTTTGTAAGTACCCACTAGAAACTGTTCCTTTTGTAAGTGTACCATAACTAGATCCCCTACTTGTAACTCCTTATGTCTCCTCTTTTGATTTACGTTGGCTTTATACTATTGATTCATCTTGGTGATGTGTGCATGTACCTCCTCATGTAGGCTCTTGATATATTCAAAAAATTCTTCTACCTCGACAATTGTCCTCTTCTCTTGCTCCATTTTCCTTAGTTCTGGTGTAGTCCTTGGGCTACTTCCATACACAATTTGGAATGGTGATCTACTAGTACTCCTATTTATAGAATTATTGTAAGCAAGTTTTTCTTGTGGCAGAATCAAATCCCCATCCCTTGAGCTTATCTCCCACTAAACACCTCAGCAAATTGCCAAGACTTTATTTACCACTTCGGTCTATCCGTTAGACTATGGATGATGTGTAGAACTGAACCTCAATTCTGTCCTCAACTTCTTCCATAAAGTCCTCTAGAAATACCCCACAAATTTAGTATCTTTGTCAGAAACAATACTCTTTGGGAGACCATGTAGTCTCACAACCTCTCTAAAAAATAAATCTACAATATGTATAGCTTGTGGCATGGGATGAAATGTGCAATCTTGGAGAATCGATCAACCACCACAAATATCAAGTCATTATGTGTTCTCAGCAATCCAAGAACAAAATCCATACTTATGTCCTCCCAAGGCTTTGATGGAACAGTCAATGGATGATAAAGTCTAGTATTGTAACTAAATCCTTTGGCTGCTTGACATACTTGACAACTTTGTACAAATTTCTTCACATCTTGTGACATTTGAAGCCAAAAATAATGTTCTCTAAGAATTGCAATGGTCTTATCTCAACCAAAGTGTCCTGTCATTCCCCCACTATGTTTCTCTTTGATCAAGTTTTCCCTCATGGAACTCCTTAGAATGCAGAATTGATTACCCTTAAACAATATACCATCCTAAATCAAATAATCTAGCCACCTGGTTTTGTCTAAAATAATAGGTTCTTTACAAGCCTTCTACGATTCAACAAAATTAGGATCCTCTGGGTACAGATTCTTGAGTTCATCAAACCCAACCACTTCAACCTACATTACTGTAAGCAACAATTGTCTCCTACTCAATGCATTTGCAACCCTATTAGACCTTCCACTTCTATATTTCAACACAAATGTATAGCTTTGCATGAACTCTACCCACTTCATATGTCTTTGGTTCAATTTACCTTGGCTATTTAGGTACTACAATGCCTGGTGATCAGTATACAAGACACATTCTTTTGGCAATAAATAATGCCTCTATTTCTTTAAGGCCTAAATGATTGCATATAACTCCTAATCATAAACAGAATACTTCTTCTTTGGATCATTCAATTTTTTACTAAAATATGCAATAGGCTTACCTTCTTAGCTTAATACAACCCCAATAGCACTACCACTAGCATCAAAATCTACTTGGAACACTTTACTAAAATCAAGAAGTGCCAACATAGGTTGTTCTGTCACCTTCTTCTTCAACAATTCAAAACTCCTTGTAGTTGTTGTAGTCCACTTGAACTCTTTCCTATCCCCCCTTATTGTTTTAGTTAGGGGTGCACATATACCACTAAAATTCTTAATGAACTTCTTGTAAAAACTAACCAAACCATGAAATGATCTCACCTCAGTAGCAGACCTTGGAGTAGGCCATTCCAAGATGGCCTTTACGTTCTCTGGATCCATTTTGAGACCTTTAGATGATATAATGAACCCCAAGTAGACTAAATCTTTTTTTACGAAGCTACATTTCTTCAAATTAATCAACATTGTCTCTTCCCTCAACCTTTCAAGGACACTATGAATGTGCAATAAATGTTATCCAGAGTCTTACTGAAAATTAAAATATCATCCAAATAGACAATAACAAAATTTCCCAAGAATTTCTTTAGTAGCTCATTCATAAGCCACATGAAGGTGCTTGGCGTGTTGGTCAGTCCAAAGGGCATGACTAACCACTCATATAGACCCTCCTTGGTCTTGAATGTAGTCTTCCACTCATCTCCCTCTCATATCCATATCTGGTGGTAGCCACTTTTGAGATCTATCTTTGTGAAGTATTGAGCTCCACTCAAGCAGTCCATAAGATCATCCATTCTTGGCAAAGGAAACCGATACTTGATGGTTATTCTATTTATAGCTTGAGAGTTTGTGCACATTCTCCACTGTCCATCCTTCTTTGGTGCTAGTACTATAGGTACTACACATGTACTTAGGCTCTCTCAAATCAAACCCTTCCTCAATAGCTCCTAAACTTGTCTGTTTAGTTCTTTAGTTTATGTAGGAGTCATCCTATGAGCAGCCTTGTTAGGAAAACTAGCTCTAGGGATTAAATCTATCTGATGATTGATCTGCCTTATTGGTGGCAACCCTTTTGGAACATTATTAGAGATGACATCTTCATACTCACTTAATAGGCCTGAAACTTTAGGTAGAATTTCACTACTACTTTCCTTATCTCTTCTAGGAATGAAAGCATAACACATAAGCTAATGTTTCATACCATCCAAGAATTTTCTTCCATCAACAAGACATATCCTAGCACTACTGCATACCTTTTCAACTTCTTTTATCAAGGGCTTCAATTTGTGGTGAAATCCATCCTTTGTCAGAGAGTATGTATTTGCATGACCATCATGTACAGCATGTCTATCAAATTGCCATGGTCTTCCCAATAATAAATGGAAGACATCTAATGTAATAATGTTATAGAGAACTTCATCATGGTAACTCCCAATCTTGAACTTCACCAAACACTATTCACTGACCAGGACCTTATGATCATCCTTCACCCAAGAAATTTGATACAGTTGGGGATGTTTCTCCCTCTTGAGCTTTAGCTTAGAGACCATCTCCTCAGACACCAAGTTGTTAGTGCTGCCACCATCAACAATCACATTGCAACACTTATCCTTGCACTTGCACTTGGTACAAAAAAAACTCCTCCTTTTTCTAGGTTCAGTCTCACCACTTAGTAAGACCCTTTCATTTATGAGAACCACTCCTCTTTTTGCATCCTCAGAATGCGATGATTATGCATCCTCATTCACATGAGCAACCCTTGCTTGAATATTAGCTCTCCTATCTATCCTTCCTTGTCATTGAGGGCATTCAAATGCACAATGACCTTTTTCATTGCAATGAAAACAAGTACCATGGAAGCCTCCTCTTCCTGAACCTTGTCGATGTCCTCTGCCTCTTCCTCTCTAATCTCCAAAGTTTTGATCATGAGAGCAGTTGAAACCCTCGTTCCTCTGGTTCTTGCTAGTACCCACATAATTTTTCTTCTAGGACTCATTTCAGCCCCTAAATGACCTACCACCACCCCTTCCTCCTTGACTGTGCCCTCTTTTCCTTCCGTGAAACTTTTTGTTTAGCTTCTCTTCAACTTGCAAGGAAAACTGGTATGCCTCTTCAATGCTAGTCATTCTAACCAAACTTAACTCCTCCTAAATGCTAGGTCGTAACCCATTGAGGTAAAGGGAAACCTTCTCCTTATTAGCTTCTTCATGCCCTACCCTAATAAGAAGTCAATAAAATTCCTCTGTATATTCCTAGATAGATTTTCCTCCTTACTTTAACCCTTGCATTTTCTTGAACAAATCAAGCTCATAATCAATAGGAATGAACTACTTCTTTAGTTTGTCCACCATGTGATCCCGCCTTGTGATTTTCTCCTTTCCTCTTCTATTTCTTTCTAGTTGAATCTCTTGCCACCTTATTTTGGCATGGCCTTTCATTTTGGCCTTTACAAACGTAACCCTCTCTAGGTCCTTGATATCCTCATACTCAAAATACTCCTCTAATTCATTGATCCAATCGATCAACTCATCTGGGTTTAGAGTTCTCGAAAAAATACCCACATCAATTTTAGGTCTTTTTCCAAGCTTATAAATGGCCCTAAAAAGCCTCTCCTCTACCTGATTTAGGAATTCCTCTTCACCTTCCCCTTCATGTCCAATATTTCCTTCTTCTTCATTTTCTTCCTCACTTTCATTGCTTGTGGCAACATTTAGTCCCCCGTGGATTTGCTCTTGCAATGATTGAACTTGTGTCTGGAGGGCTCTAACCTTAGGAGTAACAACTTTGACCCTTCCACCACGTTCTCTTTGTGGAGGCATCTTCTTGTCTCAAACCCATAACCACATAGTCCTAATGCAAATAGCCTCACAATCGGCGCTCTGTCTACACACTTAAGAGAACCTGCTCTGATACCACTTGATGGAGACACAACCAAAGACCAGCATGGACACACAGGAAGAAGGGAAATATTATTATCAATAAAAAAAGTACCCTATGGGCTTATAATAGTATGATTCTAGAGAAATAATTCCTCCACACAGTACCTTCTCTCTAACTCCATTAAGAACTACCTTTACAATGCTAGAAATGTTCTTAAATTGACCTCAATTCTTTTAGGGTTAGGAATACATTCTAGAATATTCTAGTTGGCATGCACCACCAAAATAGAAAATTCTAAAAGTTCGTTAGAAGTCAATGTAAAATTAGAAGAATCCATAAATGGTAGTCCAACTTTCGAGAGGCATAACTTTTGAATCGGGACTTTGATTAACGAACTATTTACATTTTTGAAAAGCTCTCAAAGAACTCTATAAGGCAATGGACAAGCTTTTCTTGTCCCCCATTTTTTTGCCTCATACGAGACCATTTAATGCCCCATATCTAACTTTGAAGTGCTCTTAGGAGGTCTCCAGGAAAATTAAAACTGCACTAACTTTCTAACCGTAAAGCCTTTTGAACTGATTCTTTTTTTGGAGTGTTTTAAATTACAAGTATAATTATCCCTCCAAATTACACCCTCTAACTCATTATAATTTTGGCTCAATTAAAAAATAACCCATTTTCTACATTTACATGTATTCCAAGGTGCCTTAAAAATCTAATCTAGAAAACTAATACTGGAACTGTGAGAGTTGGAACCTTTATTTGACCCAAATGGGTATCCAAAAATAAAATACACATTAAACAAAAACTATCTCTAAGAATATTTTTGGGTGATACAGGATTGCCCTTGCTCTTGCATCAATACTAGTGAATGAGAAAACTCGGGTGGACTTCTCCATAGAAGGGTATAAGGATAGGTTGTTGTGTGACATTGCACCCATGGATTCTTGCCATCTACTATTGGGTAGACCTTGGAAATTTGATAGGGAAGCAATGCATGATGGGAAGGAAAAATCCATCTCATTTAAGAAGGGAGGCAAAACACTAACATTCCAATCTTTATTAGAGGGAGAAGAGCCATAGACCAAGGTACCTAGTGTATTATTTTGTAGTGGTAAAGAATTTTTTAAAGACTTCAAGGATGAGGAAAGCTAGAGTTATGTCATAGTGATAAAGTCTAAAGGAGAAGAAAATGTAGTCAAAGAACCATTACCCAAGGACATGTAGGATTTTCTTGAGAAATACAAAGACATAGTGAGTGATGAGGCTCCTACTACACTACCTCCTAGAAGGGTTATAAGTCACCAAATTGACTTTGTTCCAGGTGCATCCCTACCTAACAAAGTATCATGAAAGCTCACTCCCCATTAGAACTTGGAAGTGGCAAGGCAAGTACAAGAATTAATTGACCAATGTTTGATACAAAAGAGCATAAACCCATGTATAATCCCTATTGTGTTGGCATCAAAGAAAGGGGGAAAATGTAGATTGTGTACAAACTCAAGAGCCATAAATATGATCACAATAAGGTATAGGTTTCCCATACCTATGACTGAGGGTCTCATGGATTTTCTTAGAGAAGCTAAGTACTTTTCTAAGTTGGATTTGAAGAGTGGATACCACCAAATCAAGATTAAAGAGGGAGATGAGTGGAAGACAACATTTAAGAGTAAATATGGGCTATATGAGTGGCAAGTGGTTCCATCTAGTCTCTCAAATTCTCTTATCATATTCATGAGGTTCATGAATGAAGTGCTTAAAGACTTTAGAGAAAGATTTTTGGTTTTGTACTTAGTTGATATACTCATCTTTAGCAAGACTAAGGAGGATCACATCAAGCATGTGGAAGAAATATTGCAAAGGTTGCATGAAGAGAAGCTTGCCATCAGACTTGATAAGGTTATGTTAAGAGATAACTAGTCTCTCAGCTACATTAACACACAAGAGAAATTGACCAATAGGAACTTGAAGTGGATAGAATACTTGCAAGCATTCACTTTCACAATCAAGCATAAGAAAGGACTAATGAATACATTGGTAGATGCATTAAGTAGGAGAGTGTTGAAAATTAAACAAACAAAGTTACATAGCATTGGTATAAAAATCTTTAAGAGTCTTTACAAGGAGGATGAGGACTTCAGAGAAGTATACAAGGTATGTTCATATTTTGAGAATCACTTTCATAGTAGATTTGTAGAGTTTACCTTGGAGAATGGATTGCTCTTTAAAGGTAACCAATTGTGTGTACCAAGAGGATCCATAAGAGAGAACCTTATACATGAGAAGCAAAATGGTAGTCTTAGTGGACATTTTTAAGTCAACAAGATATTAGAATTACTCCAAAGGTTTTATTATTGACCCAAGCTAGTCAAAGATGTGACTAAGTATGTGGAATATTGCATGGTGTGTATGAAAGCTAAAGGAAGGATGAGCAATGAAGGTATCTACCAGCCCTTACCAGTGCCTAATAGGTCATGGGAATGTGTGATCATGGATTTCATAGTAGGATTGCCCAAAAGAAAAAAAGATAATGATAGTATCTATGTGGTTGTTAATAGGTTCAATAGAATGGAGCATTTCATCCCATGCAAGACAACCAATGATGCAAGCCACATTGCCCATTTTTTCTTCAAAGAAGTGGTAAGGATTCATGGCCTTCCACTAAGCATAGTTTTAGATAGGGATGTGAAGTTTATGAGCCACTTTTGGAAGACTTTGTAGGGAATACTTGGCACAAATTTTTCATTTGGATCAGCATAACATCCTCAAATTGATGGTCAAACTAAGGTGGTCAATCGAGTGCAAGATCAAGATGTCTTACAAAAGGGAAATCCCTAAGCTTAATAGAGAAAACTTTTCAGCATGGAAAGAGTTGATGAAGCTTCATATATCAAGCACCAATGATGATGGTGTATTCTATCTAGAGAACAAATATGTGGCACCACCCAAGCCTATGTTTGTGGAGAAAATAAAATAGACAAAGAAACACAACATTATGATGATCGATATTGCATCCTCTTTGAACTATTCTAAATTTGATGAAGTCATTGATTGTCTTGCTGCATTTGACATGTGGGAAAAATTGAAGAAAATATTTAGAGGTGACAAAAGTGTACAAAAAGATAAGGTAGAAAGATTAAGAGGAAAGTTTGATTGACTGAAAATGAAAGAAGGTGAGAACATCATCTAGTATAGTGAAAGGGTCAAAGAAAATGTTAGTGTAATCAGAGCTTTAGCTGGAACAATTGATGATGAAATAATAATCAACATGGTACTAAGAGCTCTTTTTCTTATATATGCAATTAGACTTTCAGCTATTCAAAAATGAGATGCAATCCTGCACATGATGTAACTCTAGATATTCTTGTGGGAAGATTGACTACTTTTGAGTTGGACAATTTTGATAATTATGCTCCTTCTTTTAACAATCTTGAATATGCATTCAAAGCTAAACTAACCTTGGTAGAAAAGGAGGGAACTCAAAAGGAATCAAGTTGAAAATGAAGATGAAGAGGATTTAGATGAGGACCTTAAAGTTATTGAGGCTCTCCTAAAAAAAGGGCAACAAAGGGAAAAGGAAAATTTAGAGGAAAAATTTCATCGATTTTTTTTTCATCATGTGAGGAAGTTGGCCATATTGTAGCTAAATGTCCAAATAAGGAATATAAAGAAGAAAAATGTTAGTTTTTTGTGACTAATCAGGAAACTACTATACATCATAAATTATTTGGGTCATGGCTAACATGTTTTAACCCTAAAGTAGCATAAAATTACTTGTACAAAAGGGATTAGGGTTAGGTGTTATCATAAGGTGTGATGCAAAAGTTGTTACTTTTGAGAATATTGAGTTGTAAGGGATTATGTATTGTAATTAGGTTGTAATCAATAGATAATAATAATATTAGACTTGTTGTTTGGTGGACATAGCCTAGGATTTGGGTGAACCATATTAAATATTGTTGTCTTGTGTTCTTTTCTATGTGATCTATTATTTTTAGATATTGTTTATATTTTCATATAATTATTTTTTCTATTTGAGGTTTCATCCTAACAAGTGGTATCAGAGCAAGGTTGTTTTTTAGTTATCCTCTGCAGGAAAGTCACACGATTAAGTGGGAATGATAGCAGATGAGGGTAAGCTGAGGGTTGACAAGTTTAATGAGAAAAACTTCTAGTTATGGAAGATGCAAATGGAAGACTATCTTTATCAGAAAAATTTATGGAAGTTTTTGTAAGGAAAAACCAAGAATTAGGGATCTATGTCAAATGATGACTGGGATCTTTTAGAAAGAAAGGAACTTGGAAGTATTTGATTATGCCTGGCACCAATAGTGGCATTTAATATTATAAAAGTGAAGACAACATAAGAGTTGATGGAAACCTTAGAGAGATTGTATGAAATGCCCTTTGCTTCAAATAAGTTATTTCTCATGAAGCATTCATTTAATATGAAAATGATAGAAGGTGGATCTATTATAGATCATTTAAATGAGTTTAATACTATTACTAGTTAGTTATCTTCTATGGATATCAATTTTGATAAAGAAATTAGGGCTCTCTTGATTTTTTGTTCTTTACTTGAAAGATGGAATGGCTTGGTGATGGCTATGAGTAATTTTGTCTCTAGATCTAGTAACCTAGAATATGATTATGTGATTGGTGTTATTTTGAGTAAGGAAAATTATTAAAAATCCTAAGGTGGATCTACATTAGGAAGTGCTTTAAACACACTAAGTAGAGGGAA
The DNA here is from genome assembly GCA_028749045.1 of Cupressus sempervirens. Classification (NCBI taxonomy): domain Eukaryota; kingdom Viridiplantae; phylum Streptophyta; class Pinopsida; order Cupressales; family Cupressaceae; genus Cupressus; species Cupressus sempervirens. The sequence goes on along the minus strand of CM053788.1, from coordinate 529,918,324 downwards.
AACAACTGAAAGAGAAAATTCTAGAAATTATGGGAAATCAAGAGGAAAGTCAAAGGAGAGGAGGTCTCAATTGAGAGGATCGAATGACTGCTAGTACTATGAGAGACTAGGGCATAAAAAGAAAGATTGTTGGACTCAAAATAAAAAATGAGATAAACTAGCTGGAGACAAGGAGGAAAATGTGGTAAGTAACAAATCTAAAGAGGATGATTTGCTTCTATCTTTAGAAAGTGTTGATGATTCATGGGTTTTAGATTCTGGTGCTTCATTTCATGCTACACCTCATAGAGGTTATTTAATTGATTATGTCTAAGGAGATTTTGGGCTTGTTTAGTTGGGGGATAATGAACCCTATCAGATTGTTGAAAGGGAAAAGTTAAGGTTAAGTTTTTGAATGGGAATCATTGGCTACTAAATGAGGCAAGACATGTTCCAAGGCTGAGTAAGAATTTAATTTCAGCAGGGCAACTCAGTAATGAGGGTTGTGTAGTTACTTTTAATGATAAAAATTTGAAGGTTTCAAAAGGTTCCCTTGTAGTAGCAAAAGGTGTGAAAGTAGGCACCTTATATCTTTTTACAAGTCATATTGTTCCTTCTACTTTAATTGTTTTAGAGATAAATGAATGTTAAGGAATAGTAGCTGCAGTTGAGTAGGGAGAACAAATACCTGATGTAGATTTTGATAAAACATCGTGGCACTATAGATTTGGGCACATGAGTGAGAAAGGTATGAAAGTACTTCATTCAAAGAAAGTTTTACCAAGTCTAAAATGTGTTAATATGAATTTATGTGAAAGTTGTGTGTATGGAAAACAAAAGAGGGTGAGTTTTGTGAAGACTGGGAAGGAAAATAAAAGGGAGACATTAGAGCTTGTGCATATAGATGTATGGGGACTAGCTCAGGTATCTTCCCTTGGTGGCTCTCATTATTATGTTACCTTTATTGATGATGCAACTAGAAACATATGGGTTTATTTCCTTAGATAGAAATCTGATGTATTTCAAACTTTGAAGAAATAGAAATGCTTGGTTGAAAATGAGATTGGTAAGAAATTAAAATGTCTGAGATCTGATAATGGTGGTGAGTATTGTAGTCATGAATTTGAAGGTTATTTCTCCACTAATGGTATTCATAGATAGAAAAATATTCCAAGGACTCCATAGGAAAATGGAGTGGTTGAATGCATGAAGAAGACTATAATAGAAAATATAAGGAACACGAAGTTGCATGTTGGGTTGCCCTTACACATGTGGGCAGAGGCTATCAATAGTGTTGTATATTTGATTAATAGATGTCCCTCTACTCCATTGGGTTGTGGTATTCTAGAGGAAGCATGGACTAGTAAGAAGGTCAGTATTTCTTTCCTCAAAACCTTCGGTTGTGAAGCATTTGATCATATAGATTCTGAAAATAGAACCAAGGTAGAAGCTAATTTAAAGAAATGTGTATTTTTTGGAAATGTGATGGGGACACAACCCAAGCACAAAATGGAAACAACAGGAAAGGGAAAATTTTATTAACTGTGAGAAAATGGTGATACATTCAGTACAGAGAAAATAGACTTCAAAACATGCCCTAAGGGTTTACAATAGTATAAATCTAGAGATAATTTCTCCTTTTAGTACCTCCTCTCAAACTCCACTTCGAATTGCCTTTTACAATGCTAGAAATGTTCTTAAATAGACCTCAGAGGGTTAAGGATTAGGAATACATTCTAGAAAGTGCTAGTAGGCATCCACTGACCAAATAGAAGGCTCTAGAAGTCACATTAAAAGACGGTGCAAAATTAGAAGAATCCAGAAATGGTAACCGAACTTTCGGGAGGCATAACTTTTGAACCGTAGCTCCGTTTGACGAACCGTTTACATTTTCGAAAAGCTCTCAAAGCATCTATAACCCTATGGACTAGCTTTTTTCATCCCCCATTTTTGGCCCTGTTCGAGGTCATTTAATGCCCCTAACCTGACTTTGAAGCATTCTTAGGATGTCTCCAAGAATTGAAAAACTGCGATAACTTTCAAATCGTGGGGCCTTTTGACCTGATTCTTTTTTTGGAATGCCCTAAATTACAATGAAAATCTTCTAACCAACTTACACCTTCTAGTTCACCAAAATGATGGCTCAATTACATACTCCTATTTTTTTGGCATTTACACGTATCCCAAGGTGATTAAAAAATCTATCTTAGAACACTGATAGTGGAACTGTGAGAGTTGAAACATTTATTTGACCCAAATGGGTATCCAGAAATGAAAACACCTAAAACAAAAACTAAGTCTAAGTACATTTTTTTGAGTGACACAGGATTGCCCTTATACCTCTGGATGCTCCTACATCAAAATGACATTAATGAATTTTTTCATAGGCTTTGACATTTTGAAAATAAAAAAATTTTAAGAAGCAAGGATGTCATATTCAATGAGAAAGTGTTTTACAAAGATCTATTGCAACAACATGAGAAGAAAGAAGATGATTATGTAGTGTTGGATGATACTCCAAAATATGATGTTCTACAAATTCCTCATGATGTGCTACAATCACAACAACAAATATCACATACACCTATGAATGTTAGATGGTCAACAAGGATAAGTATACCTCTAGAAAGATTTTCTCTCTCTTTGTATTCTATTTTACTAATAGATGCTGGTGAACCCGAATATTATGATGAAGCTGTGTAGGTGAATACTAAAATTTAGTGGGAGTCTACAATAAAAGATGACATGGATTCTTTGTTGAAAAAAAGACATGATTTTTATGCAAGTTGCCTACAGGTAAAAGGGCTTTACATAATAAATGTGTTTACAGGTTAAAAGAAGAGGATGAAAGTAAGAAAAGATTTAAAGCTAGGTTAGTGGTAAAAGGATTTTCTCATAAAAAAGGAATTGATTTTGGTGAGATATTCACTCATTTTGTTAAAATGACTTCAATCTATACTATTTTAAGTATTGTGGTTACTGCAGATTTGCATTTGGAGTATCTTGATGTTAAAATAGCCTTTTTTCATGGTGATTTGGATGAAGAGATATATATGGCTCATCCATAGGGTATTGTGGTCAAAGGTAAGGAGAAAATTGTGTGCAAATTGAAGAAAAGATTATATGGCTTGAAGCAAGCACCTCGACAATGGTATCTGAAATTTGATCTAGTTTTATGCATGAACATGAATATAGTAGGTTTCATTTAGATCATTGTGTTTATTTTATGATGTTGGATGATGATAGCTACATTATTTTATGTTTAAATGTTGATGATATGCTTGTAGTTGGGTCTAACATGGATCATATTAAGAGGCTAAAATGCCATTTAGCACATGTATTTGCTATGAAGGATTTGGGAGTAGAAAAAAAATCCTTGGTATGAATATTTGTTGAGATAGGAAGAATAGGAAATTGATTCTATCTTAGGTTGATTATGTTGAGAAGGTGTTGCAATGTTTCTCTATGGAGAATGCTAAAGTTGTCAGCACACCTTTACTTAGTCATTTGAAGTTGATTAAGGATATGTATCTCAAGACACCAAAAGAGGAGGATAAGATGTCCAAGGTGCCCTATGCTTTAGTTGTAGGAAGGTTAATGTATGTTATGGTATGTACAAGGCCAAATATTTCACATGCAATGGGAGTCGTTAGTAGGTATATGAGTCATCCAAGAATTGAGCATTGCAATGCAGCCAAATGGATTCTCAGATATTTGAGAGGAACATCCAATAAGTGTTTACACTTTGGGGGCTCTACTACTGACTTACAAGGCTATGTTGACTCAGATTTGTTAGGAGATATTAATACTAGGTGGAGTACTATAGGTTATGTATTTATTGTTGGTAAGGCAACAGTGAGCTAGGTTTCTAGGTTATAGAAGGTTAATGCTTTATCCACTATAGAGGTAGAGTATGTTGCTACTACAAAGGTAGCCAAGGAGATGATATGATTTTAGTTCTTCTTGGGAGAATTGGGACATGCTCAGAGGGATGATTATTTGTTTACAAATAGTCAGAGTGCCATTCATCTTGCAAAGAATTCAACTCTGCATTCAAAGACAAAATACATTTAGTTGTGGTACCATTTCATTCAATTAGTTTTGGATGATGGATAGTTAAAGCTAGATAAGATACATACAGATGACAATCTAGCATATATGTTCACAAAGGTAGTTTACAAAGGTAGTGACAAGGGAGAAGTTGAATCCCTCTTCAACTTTGGTTGATTTTCTAGACTAAACAAGAATAAAAGAACAACAAAGTCTAGGGTGGTTTGATCAGATGGGAGCCCCATGTGGTAGTAGTATTGCTATAGGATTAGTCACTAAGTGGGAGATTGTTGTCTAGTGTATATTCTAATTAGTCCCCAAGTGAGAGATTATTATTTTGTGGTGACCGATCAGGCAAGTACTATACATACTTCATAAATAGGTTAAATTGTGGTCGACATTGTGTTTGACGTATGGCTGACATTTGGATGACATGTTGTAATCCTAAAGTGGGATAAAATTACTTGTATAAAGGGGCTTAGGGTTAGGTATTTTCATAAGGTGTGATGCAAAAATTGCTTCTTGTGGTGATATTGAGCTATAAGGGATTGCAAATTGTAATCAGGTTGTAATCATTAGATCATAATAATATTGGATTTACTATTTGGTGGACGTAGCCTAGGTTTTGGGTGAACCACATTAAATCTTGATATCTTGTGTTTTTTTTCAATGTGATCTATTATTTTTTTATATTTTTTATATTTTTATGTAATGTTTATTTCTGTCTAAGGTATAATTACATTGACTAATGAAATCAAATGTGAGAATACCTATTGGGTGGAAGAATTTAGGAATAATCTACTCAATTTAGCTTAATCAAATAATATAGGATACAAAGTTGAATTCATGAATGGTATAACCAAACTATTGGATGGAAAGGGAAAACTAGTTGGCACTAGAAATTAGAATAAAGGTAATTTGTTTTATCTAGATCTCAATGAAAGCTCCTATTTTTTAGCTCAAGTAGAAGAAATTTGGCTATGGCATAAAACAATGTGTCATGTTAACTTTGATAATCTAATCAACATAAGTAAGAATAATAGAGTAAGAGGCATGCCTTATCTAAAGAAACTTTAGATGGGAAGGTGCAAACAATGTCAAATTGGCAAAATGAGTAAAAGAAGTTTTAAAAGTAACTCCTATAACTCTGAAGATGTTTTGGAACTAGTTCACACAAATCTTTCTGGGACAAATGTTGTAGAAATATATTGTGGAGTTTTATATTTCATTTTCTTTGTTGATGATTACTCTAGAATGATGACTGTAATGGTTTTTAAAGATAAGTCTGATGCTTTTCAAAAGTTAAAATGGTATTTGGCTAGAGATGAGAAATAAACAAGGAAACTTTTTAAATGCTTGAGATCAGACAGAGGAGGAGAATTCATATCAAATGAATTCAATGACTTCTACAATTAAAGAGGAACCAAAAGAAAGGTATCATCAACTAGAACTCAAGAATAGAATGAAATAAAAGTAAGAAAGAATATATCCATCATGGAATGTGCAAGAACATTATTATTAGAAAAAAAACATTTAACAAAAGTACTGGAGAGAACTAATCAACACAATATTTCACACACTAAACTAAGTTTAATTGAAGAAAGGTACAAAAAAAAAACCTTATTAATTATGATATGGATATAAGCATAATGTTTGTTATCTTAAAGTATTTGGAAGAAAATGTTATATCTTAAAAGAGGTAAGAAAATGAAAGATTGATGCAAAGAGTGAGAAGGAATATTCTTAGGGCACTCAAATAAAAGAAAGGCACACAAATGTCTAAATCTTTCCACTTACAAAGTCACAAAAAGTGCACATGTGAAAATTGATGGGTTTTCTGAAAGAAGTGAAGAAGAGAGCATCAAATATCCTGAGGATTATAGAAGCTTTGTAGACTATGAAAAGCTTGAAACCTTACCTCAGAAGGTTGAATTTCAATCAATTATAAAGTACATCTAGTAATAGACTAGCAGTTCAGCCTAAGTCACAATTAGTTCAACTTGAGTTGAAGCCCCAAGTAGTGCAACCTGATTCAAAGGAAGTACTACCTAAGCTACAACAAGATGCAAATTTGAAGAGCTAGAGTCATGGTTTAGGAACTAGAGGATCTCTTGGTGGACCTAAGGGTACAAGTGTCGATTCTTATTTATGTTCTTATCTAGTTGTGTATCTGGACTAGCTAAAATTAGTTTTTTTAGTTGGATCTTGTTGGACATTGTAGAATTGGTTTTGTAATTTCTATTGGTATTTGGCCCTAACCCAGAAGGTCTTACAACCAAGAATATTGCATGTAATTTGTTATATTTTATGAACAAATTATTGTAATTTGGTATTAGATCTTGCATTGTTACTTCTTATTGTTGTGTTTCTATTGTATGGTTATATTGCTAGGGCCTAGTACATCTCCTTTGGTGATTCTCCTATCTTTCCCTACATTAGATGGTATCAGAGTGAAAGTTGTTCTTGAGTGTGTAGATAGATCACTAAAGTTGAGGCTATTTGCACCAAGACCTTGGGAGAACATGTAGATGGATCTATTGTTTTGAAGATGTAAGTGCTAGAAATATAAGAGGAGTAACTAAGAGGGGAGGGGTGAATTAGTTACTACTAAAATAAATCCCAAATCCCTTAGATGTCAGTACAAAATGCAAACAAATTGTTGAAGCTCAGTAAGCACATAGAATGTTGTAACTCAGTAACAATTGGATTAGCTCAGTAAATGATTAACATATAAACCTTTAGATGTTATCTATGATTACCATTACTTTAACTTAGTTGAAAAAACATAAAGAAAATAGCATGAAGACATTTGACACCAGGATTTAACATGGAAATTCAATTTGGGAAAAACCACCAATAGAAACTAGCTACCAATTTTTACTCTTTTGAAGTGAGCCCTATTAGGAGCCAACCCTATTAAAGGTTAAAAAACATACTATTAAGTGTGATCCTATTAAAGGATTTAACCACCCTAATAGGAGTGGCTTGGTTAGAGGTCTTGATGACAATTCAATGGAATTGCCACCTTGTTAGAGGATTTGCAAATAGCTATTAAGCGAACTCTACTAAGAGATTTAGATCACTTCTATAATGGTTAGAGAGTAATAATGAGATGACCTAATTTGACTGCAACCAATTTTCTAATTTTAGATCTTTGTTTTGGCTTGTACTTGATCCTTCCTGATCAAATATGACTTTGTTGCACCACAAGGATATTCTTCTTATCCTTCAAATTCACTTTGTCTACTCATCAATAGATCTTCAATCACATCATCATAATTCACACATTCTCTTGCACACTTTGAAGTCATAGCTTGACCTTATACTTATATCTTTCACTTTGTCAAGTTAGCTCAAATACAACTTCGAATAATCAATATTCATTACCTTAGTCGACTGGAATCAATAGATAAGTCAATTAAGCTTAATACAACAAAATAAGAGAATCCTTCATTAGATAACCCTATTCGATAGAAACTAACTTTGAAATTATTTCCTTTGTTAACCAACAGAAGATTGGTTAACACTACAAACTTATAAAAATCCTTTGGCAACCAAGTGAGTTCAGTTAGCACTAGTTCCATCCAACTTTCCTTTGTTACTTAAGTGAGCTCAGTAGACACTGCCTTTTGAACTAGTCAAACACAGGAATGCTTGGTAGACACTGAAAACTGTCTTCATTTCTTGAGTGAGCTTGACATATACTGATTGATAATGATATGGAATTTGTGTAGCATCAAAGACAACACATAATTAATCAATTGTATCCAACAATTTCCCTCTTTGGCATTGATGGCAACACAACATGTCATAACACAATAAAATTTTAGATTTTATATTTGAGAATTCCCTTTGTCAATATGAGCTCTTCCTTTTGCTAAATTCTATCTGCAACAGCTATTACCAAGTTCACTCAGAACATTCTCCCTCTTTTAGCATACTTCACCTTTAGAAGACTTCTCCCTATCTAGTTTTTAACTTTATTTTGCTTCCAAAAAATTTCTCAGAGATATGACAGTAAACTTCTCCCTCTTTGACAACACATGCCAAAGAAAATGACTCTATAAATACCAATGTACCTTAAGTACTGATTCATTTGCAATATGCCCTACCAATTTTGCATCAACTGATTGATCTTCAACAGGTTCTGGTTGATGCATTCACTAAACTTTATTTAGTGGATTTTGGATAGGGGAATGACCCCTAGCTTACCTCTTAGATACAAAAATGCATCCTTAGGTAATGGCTTGGTGAATATGTTTGTAAGTTTTTCCTTTGTGTTCACATATTTCAATCTAACTTATTTATCTTGCACCAACTCTCTTAAGAAGTGATACTTTATAGCAATATGCTTTGTTTTGGAATGCATTACTAGATTTTTTGATATGTTGATTGCAATGGTGTTATCATAATATATGACAACTTGATCTTTGATTTCTACCTTCATTCCTTCCAAAAATTGTTTGAACCAAACAATGTTAGAACAATTGATGGCTACTACTACATATTATGCCTCTGTTGTGGATTGAGAAGTACAAATTTTCTTCTTGCTTGTCCAAGATACTAGTCTTTTACCAAGAAAGAATGCTCCACTACTAGTGCTTTCTCTATCATCAAGACTTCCTACCCAATCAACATCAGTAAATACTTTCGAGTCCATATTGAATTCAAGTTTGTACCATAAATCACAGTCTTTAGTACCTTTCAGATACCTCATGATTCTTTTGATTGCCATCATGTGATTTTCTTTTGGATTTGCTAAGAATCTTGCCACCATTCCAAATACTAAAGCAATATTAGGCCTTGTTTGTACAACATATTGCAATTTTCCTATCATTGATCTATAAGTGGTCTTATCTACTTCTTTGGAATCATCATTTTTGGAAAGCTTATAACTAGTAGACATAGGTGTTCCAACTAGTCTTGAATCTTCCATTCCAAATTTCTTTAGTATCTCTTTGATATACATAGATTGAGTGATGCAGATACCATTCTTGTTTTGTTGTATTTGCAAACCAACAAAGATTTTTATTTTACCAAACATGGACATCTCAAATTCTTTTCTCATTTCTTTTGAGAATGCTTTGCATAAATCATCATTTCCTATAAATAGACTATTATCAAAAAATATTTTTTGCTAACACAATCTTCTTATCTGGTCCTTCCTTGATATACAGACTACTATTATCATAAGTCCTTTGAAAACCAATCTGTACCAAGTAAATAATGAGTCTTTCATACCAAACTCAGGTAGCTTGTTTGAGACCATATAATGTTTTGTGTAGTTTGCAAACAATTTCTCCTTTGCTAAGATCTACAAAACCTTCTAGTTTCTCAATGTAAACTTCTCCATCAAGAATTCCATTCTAGAATGCATATTTAACATTCATTTGATATACTTTAAATCCCCTATGTGTTGCATATGCTAGTAAAGTTCTAACACCTTCAAGTCTTGCTATAGGAGCAAAAGTCTCACCATAGTCAATGCCTTCTTCTTGAGAATAACCTTTGCACAACAATCTTGATTTGTTCCTTGATACTTTTTCATCTTCATTCAACTTATTTATAAATACCCATTTTGTACCAATTACATTTTTATCCTTGGGTCTAGGAACAAGAGTTGAAGTTTTGTTCTTTTCTATTAGTTCTATCTGTTCATTCATTACTTCAATCCAACTTTCATTTTCTAGAGCATCTTTAACACTTCTAGGTTCAAATTTAGCAAGTAAACATGCACCTTTTAATTTTCTTCTTGTCATTATTCCATATAATTTATCTCTAATGATCTGATCAGGTGCATGATGTCTTCTGACATATCTTGATAACACTGGCACCTTGGTCTTTGAATGAGTTCCACCATCTTCTTCTTGAATTTCAATTTCAAGCTTGGGTCCTTATGTCTATGACTCAAGTCCATTAGGATTGGTTTGAACTAGCTCATTAACCTCTTATTGTGACTCAGTTCCTTGTAGCTTGGGTTGCACTATCTACAACTTGGTAGCTATTGGAGTTTTTGGGGACTCAGGAGTTGAAGCTTCTTTTCTTTTAGATAGATTTGGCAGAGTATTAGGTTCATAATAAATAAATATTTTATAGTCTTTAGGCTCCTTGTTGCTTTCTTCTTCACTCTTTTCTACAAATTCATCAATTCTAACATGTGCACTTTCTATGATTTTGTGAGTAGATGAACTCAAACACTTGTATGATTTTACTTCTGCAAGAGTATCCTAGAAATATCCCTTCATCACCTTTTACATCAAATTTTTCTTTTCTAGATTCTTTCAATATGTAACATTTGTTGTCAAATACTTTCAAGTAACTTACATTAGCTTTATAGCCATACCATAGCTTATAAGGTGTCTTGTTTGAATTTTTCTTCAACTCAACTCTATTCAAGGTATGAACTATAGTGTTGATAGCTTCCTTCCAGTACTTGAGAGCAAAGTTCTTTTCAATCATTAGGATTCTTGCATAGTCCATGATAGATCTATTTCTTCTTTCTACTATACCATTCTTTTGTGGTGTATCAGGGGTAGATACTTGTCTTTTGATTCCTCTTTCAATGCATAAATAGTTGAATTCACGGGAGATGAATTCACCACCTCTTTCTGATCTTAGGTATTTCAACTTCTTTCCAGTTTCTTTTTCTACACTTTCCAGATACCACTTGAATTTTTGAAAGGCTTTTGATTTTTATTTTAAGTACATTATTGTCATCATTCTAGAGTAGTCATCAACAAAGAGAATGAAAAACTTCTCTCCACTATAACATTCTATTCGAATAGGTCCACATAAGTTTGTATGAACAATTTCCAAGACTTCTTTTGACTGATAGTCTTTTCTTTTGAAGCTTGTCTTTCCCATCTTACCAATTTGGTAATTCGTGCATAGACCCATGTCAAGCTTCTTCAAACTAGGGATACCTCTTACCCTTTTATGTTTTCTTATCTTAACTAGATTATCAAAGTTCACATGACATAGCTTTTTGTGCCATAACCAACTTTCCTTGACTTGAGCAATAAAACATGAACACTCACTAAGATCAAGATAAAATAGATTACCTTTTGTTTTCTTTCCAAAACCAACCAGATTTCCTTTCCCATCCAGTAGCTTGGTCTATTCATTCATGAATTCTACCTTGAATCCAATGTTATTCAGTTGTGCCACACTCAATATATTATGCTTTAATCCTTCAACACAATAGGTATTGTCATGTACAAGTTCTTTAGTCAACAAGATACATCCTTTTCCTTTTACATTACAAGGTTCATTGTTTCCAAATCTTACACTATCTCCATCATAATATTCCATATGCTCAAATTTTGTTTTTTCACTAGTCATATGATGTGAGAAACCACTATCAATAATCCATATATCATTTTTTCTTACATGAGAGATAAGTGTCTTCTTATCTCCTTCATCATCAGATTCATCTTTCACAACAATATATACCATTTCATCTTCACTTTTATCAGAATCTTTAGCTATGAAACAAGATTTCTTACTTTTGTCTTTGAAGCTCTTGTAGTTCTTGGAGTCCTTCTTGCCTTTATGCTTACTGCATTTCTTCTTATCCTTAATTTCCTTGTTTGGACACCTAGCAACAATGTGACCAATTTCTTCCCAGGAAAAGAAAATCAGGGTAACTTTACCTTTGTACTTCCCTCTTCCTTTGGAATACTTCCTTGCAAGCAGGGCTTCGACAACTTCATGATCACTATCTAAACTTTCTTCTGATGATCCATCATCTTCACTTCCTAATTGACTATATTTTGACTCTTTACCTTTTTCTTTGAGTGAAAGCTTAGCCTTAAATGCAAATTCAGTATTCTTTGAAGTAGAAACATAGTTATCATAATTGTCTAACTCAAAAGTTGTTAATCTTCCAACTAGAGCATACAACCCTATCCTATCAATTGGATCACATCTCATTTCTTGAAAAGAAGATACTTTAATTGAAAAAATGGAAAGAAGAGTTCTGAGCACTTTACTTATAATAGTTTCATTCTTGATGTCTCCTCTAGATACTTCTATTGCACTTACACTAGCCTTGATCCTTTCCACATATTTTTCAATGTTTTCATCTTCTCTCATTCTCATTTGATCAAAGTGTCCTCTAAGGCTTTAAGCTTTGGCTCTTCTTACATTGTCATCTCCTCCATAGATATCTTTCAGTTTGTTCCACATTTCAAAAGAAATTTTCCAATCTTTTACCTCATCAAATTCAACATAACTAAGAGTAGATGTAATGTCAATCATCATGATATTGTGATTCTTCTTTTCAACAATTTCTTCAACTAATAATGTTCCAATGGGAATCCTATATTTAGTATCAAGATAATTGCAACCTGAATCACTAATGGTAGCCAAATGTAATCTCACAAGTCCTTGCCATGCTACAAAATTGTCTTTGTTCAGCTTGGGAATCTCTCTTTTGTAAGACGTCCTTATCTTTAGCTTAGGTCCTTGAGACCTTTTCTGCAAGCACCAAAATCTTTGATACCAATTTTTGGAAATGTAAGAGGAGTAATTGAGAGGGGAGGGGTGAATTAGTTACTACTAAAATTAATTCCAGATCCCTTAGATGTTAGTACAAAATGCAAATAGATTGTTAAAACACGGTAAACACACAAAATGTTGTAACTCGGTAACAACTAGATTAGCTTGGTAGATGATTAACATATAAACCTTTAGATATTATCTATGATTACCATTACTTTAACTTAGTTGCAAACACATAAAGAAAATAACATGAAGATATTTGACACTAGGATTTAATGTGGAAACCCAATTTGTGAAAAACCACCAATAGCAACTAGTTACCAATTTTCACTCTTCTGAAGTGAGCCTTGTTAGGAGCCAACCCTATTAAAGGTTACAAAACACACTGTTAGGTGTGACCCTATTAAAGGATTTAATCACCCTATTAGGAGTGATCTGGTTAGAGGTCTTGATAACAATTCAATGGAATTGCCACCTTGTTAGAGGATTTGTAAATAGTTGTTAAACCACCTCTGTTAAGAGATTTAGATCATTGCTACAATGGTTAGAGAGTAACAATGAGATGACCTAATTTGACTACAACTAATTTTCTGATTTTAGATCTCTATTTTGGCTTATACTTGATCCTCCTTGATCAAATATGATTTTTCTACACCACAAGGATATTCTACTTATCCTTCAAATTTTCTTCCTCTAGTCATCAATAGATCTTCAATTACATCATCATAATTTGCACACTTTTTTCACACACTTTGAAGTCATAGCTTGACCTTATACTTATATCTTCCACTTTGTCAAGTTAGCTCAAATCCAAATTAGAATAATCAATATTCATCACATTAGTCAGCTAAAATAAATAGATAGTTCAATTAAGCTTGATACAACAAAATAAGAAAATCCTTCATTAGCCGACCCTACTTGGTAGAAACTAACTCTAAAATGATTTCCTTTGTTAACCAATAGAAGCTTGGTTAACACTAAAAACTTATGAAAATCCTTTGGCAACTGAGTGAGCTTAGTTAGCACTAGTTCCATCCAACTTTCTTCCATTATCTAAGTGAGCTCAGTAGACATTGCCTTCTGAACTAGGCAGACACATGAACACTCAGTAGACACTGAGAACTATCTTCATTAATCTAGTGAGCTTGGCATATACTGACTGATAATGATACCACATTTGTGTAACATCAAATATAAAACATAATTAATCAATTGTATCCAACATGAAGATTGATCATGTTGAGGCATGATTGCAGATCCATGTTCTTGGACTTGTGATTTGGTTCCTAGTTGTTCATGCAAGGTGGCAAGTTGCGATCTAAGTTGCAAATAATCCAATTTTATCACAAGGAGTGTGGGAAGGATTTTCTACAAAGGGTTTGCAAACATCTTGTAAAATGGCTCTAAGAGGATTGGATGCTCAGATGATTACGAATCTCTGTGATATAGTGGAGAGGAGGATTGATGAGATAATAGCTTGGGTGGATGTTGTTATGGATTTTTGTTTTTATAAACAAGTTGATAAACCAAAGAAGGAAGTTATATGTTATTGTAGCTGGAGTCTACAGATCTAGAAGAGAGTTATCTAAGTTTACCAATCTAGAAGAGAGTTATCTAGGTGATTAGAAGACTTGTTTGAGAGAGAAGATGGCATGACAAGGTCAAAGGTGGAAGAGGTTGGTTTTGTTGATCACTTTGCAAAGTCTAATAGAGAACTTGCAGAGTAGAGGTTGTTGCTGAAGATATTCCTAACCTTGTTGATGCTAGGATAGACATTGGTTTTCATGATCAATCGATTGGATTTGACATGAAAATTTCAAAGCACTTGGTCATGGATGATCCAATTTTTGTTGTTGATGAGTTGTGTGTGGCATAGAATATTGTTGTGAGCAATGAGGTTGCTAGTGTTGTGAGCTTGAGATATGTTGATGGAGATCAATATATTGCTACTAATATTAAGTTTATTTTTGTGTTTTCACTATGTGGTTATTTTTTGAAGGCTTGGACATCTCTTGTGGGGATTCTCATGCCATATAATGCATAATTAGGCAAAGGAACCTAAGCAAAAAAAAAATGCTATAGAATTGAGTGAACTAAGTTCTAAGCAATGAAAGAAGTATCAAAGGCTTGCAAAATATGTCAGAAGGTATCATACACCTAACCAAATAATTGGAGAAGACATAGATGACACACTAACAAGGAACGAACTAAATGGTACATGTTTACTTAGTGAAATTGAACCTAGATCAATAAAAAATGCATTAGAAGATGAAAATTGGATAGAAGTAATGAATGAACAGATTGAGCTAATAGAAATGAATAAAATAGGGTCTCTTGTTCCTAGACCCAAGGATACAAATATAATTGGTAAAAAATGGATATTCAGAAATAAAATGAATGAAAAATATGAACTAACAACAAACAAGGCAAGAATTTTCTGTAAATTTTATGCTCAAGAAGAAAGTATTGATTATAAGGAAAATTTTCCCCCTATTGCAAGACTTGAAGGAGTAAGAACACTTCTAGCATGTGCAACACAAAAGGGATTCAAAATATATCAAATGAATGTAAAATTAGCTTTCTTGAATGGGGTCTTCAACGAAGAAGTCTAAATTGATCAGCCTAAAGGATTCATAGATCCAAGCCAAAGAGACATGATTTTTGAACTTCATGAAGCCCTATATGGTTAAACCAAGCTCCTAGTCCATAGTATGAAAGACTTCATGGATACCTAGTAAAAATTAGCTTTGAAAAGACAAATGATAATAAGGATTTCTATATCAAGGAAGGACCTAAGGACATGATATTTCTTGCAAAAATATTTTTAGATAATATCTTACTCACATGACATTATAATTTATGAAAATTATTCTCTAAAGAAATGAGGAAAGAATTTGAAATGTCTATGTTTGGTGAAATCAAATTATTTGTGGGTCTACAAGTGGTGCAAGAGCACCCTCAATAAATGAAGATTCTTGATACATGTCAAGGAATTATTCAAGGTCCTAAGAACCTCTAGGATAGGTTATAAATAGTGGCTATGCATTTGGACCCACTTGTAAGGCCTAGTTCCAAGTTTGGCATAATTATAAGCCCTTGGTCAACTATGGTCAAAGGTTTCTAAATAGCCTAAAACCTTATGACAGATTTTTATTAAATGTTATAGCATGCTTTGTTACTAGTTGGATCATTTAGATGAGTTTTGATCATGTTTTGATTAAAATTTGTAAAAGTTGCACAAATTGCTAAAAAGTTGTCAAGTAACTTTTAGTAAAAAGTTGCATATTTTGTAATTTCACTCCCCAATGGCCAAATTTGGTTTGAAAATTTCTTATAACCATTGGGGAGGCCTACATAATTCCTTTTAGGTAGGTGGTAGCATAGATTTTGTTTTTTTTCCATCAAATCAATAAAATAACTCAAATTTTCCTACAAATTCCATGTTGTAGAAATTTTCATTGACTTGTATGGACAAACCTAAAGGATTGGTTTGAATTTTTGGATTGGTTGATCAATCACCTTTAAGATTATTTTAGTTTGAGATTTAGATCAATTTTCTAACTCATGTTATCTCAATTTTTGTGAAAGTTGTTGTAATTAGTTGTTAGACCTAGGGTTTCAAGCGAAATAAACGATACCTTGGGATTTCACCATAGGAATTTAATGGCCTCTGGTGAGATCCAAGGGTTGACCATGTACATTGAGATGGTTTTGGTTTTATATTTTAATATGTAGGTGGTAAGGTGAAATTTGATGCCCTGGGCATGCAAGTCTCATGTGCATGCTCTTAGTGTTGGTCAACAACTCCCTTAACTCGCTCTAGAGGAATTACCAGGTCTTGAAATCATTTTTTTTACTTGTATTTGTGTCCCCCTTAATTATGAAATTGTTAGATTGGGTACTTGGCATTGGAGAAGTGTACTTCCTTTATATTTGGAGGCCTAATAGGGCTAATTTCCTTGGGGAGAAACTAGGTAAAACCTAATGTATTTACATCATCATGTCCTAGTGTTTTGGCATGTATAGTAAATACCAAAAGGGTATCTAAATCAATTATTTGATTATAGAGTTATGTGAATATTTCTGATGTTAAGTCTGATTTTTAGAATTAAGGGCTACATGCCTAGAATTGTGAATTTGTGAAGCAACCATAGGTTAGATGTTGCACAATATGGTTTTAACCTTCAATCCACCTTTTAATGAACCTAAATATACCACAATTTCATCCTTGAGTCACCCCTAGTCCTATTGAATGATTTAGTATCTTGTGTCAAAGCGTTGTCATTGTGCTTGTAATGTTAATTTGTGATAAGTTGTCTTGTAGTAAGGGGTTTTCCTTGTGATTAGGATCTCCTTATTTGGGGTTATGTTGTGATAACTTTAACCTTCCATTTTGAACACTTGTGATTGGTTTTTGAGCACACTGGAAAGAGTAAGGACACTATTAATGGACATTTCTTCAAAGAAGAGGATCTTAAGGGCTAGTTTTTCTTCTTGACTTGCTATACCATGCTCTATTACATCAAGTGGTATCAGAGCCATGTCTCTTACTGAGGATGAAGAAATAGTTACAAGGGTAACAAATGGAGAACTTGCAAAGATAATGAGAGAACAAAGGGTAACCAATGCTTCTCTAGCAAAGAGGTTAAAAGAACTTGAAAGAAAGTTGGACAAGAACAAACAGGCACATTTTGAAGATGATAGGAATGAAGAAGTAGAAGGCCCTTATTATGATGGTGAAGTTCCTGTAGAATAGAGACCTCTTTTGAATTCTCTCAAATATGGAAAAGAGAACCATGGAAGGGAAGTTGGAACTACCAACTTTCAATCGAATGATCAATGCAGTCATGTCCTTAAATTAAATTAAGGCCTTGAAAAGTTTACTTGAATGTGAAGACATTTCATAGAAACAAAGAGTGAAAATGGAAAAGTCCAAGTTGAAGTGAGCATCCCTAACTTGGTGGAACTTCATCCAAATTCAAAGGGTGAAGAAAGGAAGAAGCATAATCTCATCTTGAGATAGAATGGTTGCACTGGTTAGATAAACCTATGTGTTTAAAGGCCATGGAGTACAAATCTATAGAAGGAAGTAAATCCTTAAGAAAAAGGATTTAGGTGTGAGTTCCTATATAGAGGAGTTCCTAAAATTGTGCATGAAGAAAAACATAGTAGAGGATGAGGAAGAAAAACTTGCCAGGTATATGAATGGCCTCAATGTACCTATCCAAGAGGAACTAAGTTTATATACCCCTACTTCTATGAAAAAGTTCTACTAGTTATCCATCAAAGTAGAGGAGAAATGGAAGAGGAAACAAGACAAAGGAAAAGGTAAGGAAAATAACAACAATAAGAAATTCAAGGGAAAGAACAACTCTTGGAGTAAGGGGTAGAATAATTGCAACAAGGCTACTAATAAGAACCAAAGGGATAAGGATAAGGGATAATCAAGTTCTAAAGGGAAATATAGAGGAGGTAAACCCTTCAATAGAGGTCAAGGAAGAGGTAATGATCCTATCAAATATTACAACTGCAACCAATTAGGTCACCATGCAGTTAGGTGTCCTAAAAAGAGGAACAATAGCCAAGGGGAGAGAAGAGCACAACTAATTGAAGAAGATCAACATGATAGCAGGGATCTAGAGCTTGAAGAAGAAACATGTCTAATGATGAGGTAGGCTTTCTTGCAAATCCCTCAGAGTCAAGGACCATGTCAAATAAATAATCTTTTTAGAACAAAGATCAAATGCCAAGGCAAGGTATGTAGTCTTTTTATTGATTTTGGTTCAACTCAAAATTTGATATCTTCTAAAATGGTTGAAAAAATTAAAATACCTAAGAAGCCCTACCCCTTTCCCTATCATATCTCTTGGCTCACAAAAGGTCGGGAAACCTTAGTAACTAAACCAGCATGGGTAGAATTCTCTATAGAATATTTTAAGGACAAGATTCTTTGTGATGTGATTGAGATGGATGCCTCCCACATTCTCCTTGGTAGACCATGGAAATTTGATGTGGATGTCACACATCATTGTAGGAAGAACACCTATTCCATGTAACAAAAAATGGGGTAACTTTCACAATGAAGCCATTACTTGACCCTAAGGCTATATCTATTTTAGTAACCATAGGAGAGAAAGAAATGATAAAAGCATTGAAGGAAGCTAACTCCAAAGGGGTTATACTTGTCTCTAAGCCAAAGAAGAACATTACTTCTAAGGATAAAGAGAATATACCTAATGAAATCAAAGACCTATTAATCAAGTACAATGATGTGACTTCCAGTGACTTACTCACAAACCTCCCTCACTTAAGATATATCATTCATCAAATTGACTTGATCCCTTTCTCATTATTTTCTAATCAACCACCCTATAAGATGACTCCAACCCAACATGTAGAGATTTCAAAACAAGTGAATGATTTTCTTGAGAAAGGGTTGATATAAAGAAGTATCATTCCATGTGTAGTTCCATCATTCCTTGGACCCAAAAAGGATAGAAAATGGAGATTATGCATTGATACTAGGACCATAAAGATGATCAATACAAGGTACATGTTCTCTATGCCAAGGATTGAGGGCTTGCTAGACCAATTAGGAGGTGCTTGCTACTTCAAAAAAGATTGATTTCAAATTAGTCTATCATCAAATTAGGATCAAGCTAGGAGATGAATGGAAGGAAACATTGAAAAAAATTGGAGGCCTTTTTGAATGGTTAGTCATGCCATTTGGGTTAAGTAATACACCTAGTACTTTCATGAGACTCGTAAATGAGATATTTATTGATTTTATTGGTAATTTTTTTTATATACCTTGATGATATATTAATCTTTAGTCATAGAAAAGAAGAACATCTTGATCATGTGGAACAAGTTTTGAGGAGTCTCCATTAGTATAATTTGGTGATAAACTTGGAATAGTGCATATTCATGAAGAAGGAACTTGTGTTCCTAGGTTTTGTCATCTCACAAGGCACCCTTTATATGGACCCTAAGAAGGTTGAAGCCATTTTCAACTAGACTCCATGAAACAACTAAGGTGATGTAAGGAGTTTTCATGGCCTTGCAACCTTTTACAGAAAATTCATCAAGAATTTTAGTCATGTATGTGCTCCTATGCTAAATAGCATCAAAGGGGGAAGAACAAGTTTTCTTGGACCAAAGAAGATGATGATGTTTTTGAATACTTGAAGAATAGAGTATCCCAATACCCAATCTTGGTACTTCCTAACTTTAACAATGTATTTACTATTGAGATAGATGCAAGAAATTTGGCAATAGGTGTTGTTCTAAGTCAAGAAGGTAATGTAGTGGCATTTTTTCTCAGAAAAACTCAATGAGCGAAAGAAAATGTACTCTACTTTTGATCTAGAGTTATATGCCATAGTGCAAGCCCTAAAAAAATGGATACATTACCTAATCCCTAAAGAAGATTTAGTCTATACTAATAACCATGTCCTAAGTTTTCTTAATTCTCAAGAAAAGCTTTAAATCAAGCATCTGAAATGGATGGAACAACAACAAGCTTATAAATTCAACATTAAGCACAAAAAGGGAGTAGAAAACAAGGTGGTTGATGGCCTTAGAAAAAGAATTGGACTGCTAGAAGAAGTTCAACTCCAAAGTGTGGGTATAGACTCACTAAAGCACTTGTATACATGTGATTCATATTTTGGAGAAGCTTTTCAGGTATGTAGACAAATGGTAAGCAAGTACCATACTCATTTTTCTAACTATTTAATTTAGAATGGACTCCTATTGAAGGGGGCTCAATTATGCTGCCCTAAATGTTCCATGAGGACAAACATCATTTGGGAAAAGAATTGTGGTGGCTTAGGTGGTCACTTTGGAATAGAGAAAATAATAGACATGGTAAATAGAAGTTATTTATGGCCAAAGTTGGGAAATGATGTCAAGAAGTTCATTGAAACTTGCACAATCTTCCAACAAACCAAAGGTGTATCCACAAACCAAGGATTCTATCAGGCTTTACTGATTCCCACAAGCCCTTGGGAATCAATTTCAATAGATTTTTTATTGGGCTTGCCTAGAACAAAGAAGCATTTGACAATGTGTTTGTCATAGTGGATAGGTTCAGTAGAATGGTCCACTTTGTACCCTACAAGAGAACAAATGATGCATCACATATAGCACATCTCTTTTTCAAAGAAGTGGTCAAAATTCATGGCCTACCTTAGACTATAGTTTTAGATAGGGATTTAAAATTTCAAGGAAATTTTTGGAGGACTCTTTTCAAGAATCTTGGAAAAAAATTGACCTATAGCTCTGCTTATCACCCACAAACTGATGGGTACTAAAGTAGTAAATAGGTCACTAGGAAACCTCCTAAGGTGTCTCACCAAGAAACACTCAAAAAGTTGGAATTTTCTCTTACCTTGAGAAGAATTTTCTTTTAATGACTCCATGAGTAGATCAAATGGAAAAACACCTTTCCAAACTATCTATGGGCTACATCCTAAAGGTCCATTGGATTTGGTAGAGTTACAATCGTATTTTAGAGTTGGTGCAAAAGGAGAGGAACTAGTAGAGCTAATCACCAAAGTGTAGAATGAAGTGAAGGGAGGCTTGAAAAAATCTTCCCAGAAGTATAAAGAGTAGGCATATAAGAGAAGAAGAGAAGTTCATTTCAAGATTGGAGACAAGATATGGGCATTCATGAGGAAAGAGAGACTACCCAAGGCTAGGTATACAAAGTCACATATGAAGAAGGTTGGACCATGTACCATCATTAAAAAAAGTGTGAGAATGCCTATGAAATATCTCTTCCCCATACCTTTCAAATTTCTCCAATATTCATTGTTGTAGACCTTACTCCTTACAAAGGTATGACAAGATCAACAAGTGAACAAGGTCGGCATGTTGAAGTAGATGAAGAATATGTTACCAACATCCCTCACAAAAATTTGGTTGAGTTGGAAGCAATAATTGAAACTAAGTTGCTAAAACAAACAAGGCACAACAACTACATGAAGAATTTAGTGAAATGGAAATGACTCCCTAACATTGATGTAACTTGGATGATAGAGGATCAAATAAAGCAACATGGCACCTTTGTTGATTAGTTAACCTCAAGTGGCAACTTGAGTTCAAAAATTCAAAGGGATTATGGTACAAGAGCACCGTTAGAAAATGAAGAGTCTTGGTAGATTTCAAAGACTTATTCAAGGTCCTAAGAACCTCTAGGATAGGTGGAAATAGTGGCTATGCATTTAGACCCACTTGTAAGGTCTAATTCAAAGTTTGGCACAATTATAAGCCCTTAGTCAACTATGGTTAAAGGTGTCTAAATAGCCCAAAACCTTAGGATGGATTTCTATTTACATGTTTTAGCATGTTTTGGTCATAGTTGGATCATTTTGATGAGTTTTGATCAAAAATTGCAAAAGTTGCACAAATTGCAAAATTGCTAAAAAGTTATCAAGCAACTTTTAGCAAAAAGTTGCATATTGTGTAAGTTCACTTCCCAATGGAAAAATTTGATTTGAAAAGTTGTTATGACTATTGGAGAGGCCTACAGAAGCCCTTTTATTAAGGTGGTAGGAAAAATTGTATTTTTTTGCCTTTAAATCAATAAAATAACTCATATTTTTCTACAAATTACATGTAGAAGATTATGCGAACATGTACAGATAGACTAGAGGGATTGGTTTGAACTTTTGGTTTTTTTTATGAATAATATTTTAGTTCTTTTGGTTTATGATTTAGATCAATTTTCTAATTTAAGTTATCTCAATTTTTGTGAAAGTTGTCATAATTAGTTACTAGACTAGGGTTTCAAGTAAAATAAGCCATATCTTGGGATTTCACCATGGAACTTAATGGCCTCTAATGAAATCTAATTTTTGACCATGTACATTAAGATGATCTTGGTTTTAGATTCTAAAATGCAGGTGGCAAAGAAAAATTTGATGCCCTAGGCATGTAAGGCCCATGTGCATGCTCTTACCATTGGTCAGCAAGTCCCTTAAGTCATTTTAGAGGAGCCACTAGGTCTTAAAATGAGGTTTTTGAATTGTATTTGTGTTCCCCTTCATGATCTAATTTGTATATTGGATACTTGGCATTGGAAAAGTGTACTTCCTTTGTATTTTGAGGCTTAATAGAACTAACTGCCTAGGGGAGAAACTACGTAAAACCTAATTTCTTTACACCATCCACTCCTAGTGCTTTGGCATGTTTAGTAAATCCCAAAAGGGTATCTAAATCAATGAATTATTATATGGTTATGTGGAGATTATTGAAGGTGCTACAATATTAGGGGTCAAATTATGATAGCAATGTAACTTGTGGTCATTTTCACGTTAATTTTTTTGGAGTTATCCCCGATACCATCGCAATACCAATATTGTCATTGTAATTACAAAACTCTGATGTGCTTTTAAAAAAAACTCAAAAATCATTTTCCATTTTTTTTAATTTTTGAAAGATGTGCATGAAAGTGGTTGATAGCTTTGAACGAGGGTGGAGAACTGTGAACATTGTCGTGGCCCTTGTGATTAGTGAATTTGGTTTTTGTGCCCTCATGATCTCTACATTTCTTTTTCAGGCCCTTTCTCTACAATTTCATTGTCATTATGTGCCCTTTCTCTACACTTTCATTCTCATGTCATGCCCTTGCTCTACAATTTCATTGTTGTGACATGCCCTTGTGACCTACATGTCTTTTCTCTATGATTTTCTTCAAGGCCAAGAATACATATGTATTTAAATGTTTTTTTCTTTTCCTTGTAATTATGTATGTCTTTATATTTCCTTATAAACATGCATCTCTTTATATATTCAGAAAGATATTTTTCAAGGTGCATATTAAATATATGATCTAGCTGCATACATATTCTAGAATTGAAATAAAAAAACAATAAATCTTGCTCAACCCATGCTAAGTCACTTACCTCAAGATCCTACACAAAAATAATGTAGACCATGAAAAATGGGTAGAGTTTGCAAGAAATTTTACAAAAACATATCATAGAAGATATTTTTAGAAAGAAACAAGCCATAACTGAGTTAAATTGGTCTAGTTGTTGATTAGTTGGGTTGATTACAAATTCTTGTAGAATTGTCATCAGATTAGGTAGAATAAAGTGAACAATCAACTTTACCAAGAATGATCCAACTACATACATATACCAGAATCCAAATAATAAAATAATAAAACTCACTCAATCCATGCTAAGTAACTTACCTTAAGACCCTACACAAAAATAATGTAGACCATTAAAAATGGGAAAATTTCACAAGAAATTTTACAAAAACATATCATAGTAGATGTTTTTAGAAAGAAACAAGCCATAACCCAGTTAAATTGGTCTAGTTGTTGATTAGCTAGATTGATTATAAATTCCTATAGAATTGTCATCAGATTAGGTACAATAAAATGAACAATCACCTTTACCAAAAATGATCTAGCTACATACATATTCTAGAATCCAAACAATAAAATGACAAAACTTAGTAAACACATGCTAATTGACTTACGTCAAGATCCTGCACCAAAATAATGTAGACCACAAAAAATGGGCAGAGTTCACAAGAAATTTTACAAAAATGTATAATAGCAGATATTTTTCACTATATCACATACCATTCCCTTCCATTTCATTTCCTTTGATTTTTCACAGTTTGTCTCATTTTATCATATTTTGCTTCCCCTATTTTCCTCCATTTGCAACTTGCATTCCATCATTCCTCATCACATTAATTTCTTGCATGCATATCATCTATTCATTTTGTGGCTTTTGAATCTCAAAAGTTGACATCCCATCCCATAGCTTTCAAATCTTAGACAGTTTCATTTCCTTCCATTTTTCACCTAAATTCACATTTCACTTGTCAAGTTACATTTTATCCCATTTTCATTTATCATATCATATCATTTCATCCCATCTTCACATTTTCATTTTTTTTAGTTCTCATTTCATCATGTTCCATTCCATGACACTTTGCCACACATTCATTCATTTACATTTTTATTTTCATTTACACATTCATTTCATTTTCATCTCATTACATTACCTTATATCACATCACAAAAACATGGCAGAAAATGAAGCTTTGGTCTTGGGTCTCAAGCTATCTTTAGACTGGAAATTAATAGCACTAGATGTTTATGGAGACTCCTAGTTGATCATCAATCAAGTCACTGACACTTATTAGAGAAAAGATGAAAATTTATTGCCTTAAAAACATATGGTTGACACACTCAAGGCATGTTTTGTTCATATTACTTTTGAACAAATTTCTAGAGAGAAGAACAGAGCAGCAGATGCTATGGCCACCTTGGCCTCCTTACTCTAGCTCTCGAAGTAGCACAAGCAGTATGACTTCTTAGTAGAAGAGGTGGTTCAACCCACATTTTTTCAACTTGATTCCCTTATCATTTTCCACTTAGATACTCCCAATTCCCTTTGGTATAACCCCATAATCACTTACCTCCATGATAATACCATTCCGTCTAACCTCTCATGTAACTAGAAATGAAATTTCATTTGACAA
This sequence comes from Cupressus sempervirens, assembly GCA_028749045.1. NCBI lineage: Eukaryota > Viridiplantae > Streptophyta > Pinopsida > Cupressales > Cupressaceae > Cupressus > Cupressus sempervirens. Next base: position 529,893,280 of record CM053788.1, on the reverse strand, counting down.
ACCTCACATAACACTTTGGTGGCTGATATGCTATATAGGAAATTTCTTGATGGTACTTTGTTTAGATTTCTCAAAAAGGATGAGTCTAGAGTCACTCTACAGGAAGTCCATGCAGGGATTTGTGGGTCACACTCTAGTGGGTTCACACTAACAAAGAAGATTCTTAGGATGGGCTATTTTTGGCCAACCATGGAAAAGGATTCTATCAACTGTGTCAAATCCATGGAAACCTTGTTCATGCAACAACCTAAGAGCTCAACCCTTTGGTAATAGCATAGCCTTTTTATCAATGGGGCTTTAATTTAATTGGAGCCATCCATCCACCATCCTCTGGTAGACATAAATGGATTATCATTGCCATAGAATACTTCGCCAAGTGGGTCAAAGCAGTGCCAATTGCTGACTCTAAAGGAAAACAAATCTCTTCCTTCATTCTAAACCATATCATTTGTTGGTTTGGCATACCCCATTCCATTCTCACAAATAATTCCTTATACTTTAAAAACCAAATCATTGATGAATTATGTGAAAATTTTCACATTATACAACACTTCTCTTCAATTTATTATCCCCAAAGCAATGGCCAAGTAGAACCCACCAACAAAACCATTATCAACATCCTCAAAAGAACTGTCAATGACATTGGTATGGATTGGCATTTATAGTTGAACCCTAACCTTTGGGCCTATAGGAAAAGTGTTAGGATGCCTATGGGGGTGACACCCTTCTCCTTGGTTTACGGTTGTGAAGCTATTCTTCCTTTAGGGGTTGAGATCCCATCCTTGAGAGTTACTCTTTATAATGTCCTATTAGATGAGGATTACAGAGTGGCCCATCTAGAACAGCTAGAATTTTTAGAAGAACATCAGTGCCTAGCACATGAACACCTCAAAGTGTATCATAATAGGTTATTGAGACATTACAATCCCATGTTTTTTAGATTGGTGACCTAGTGCTCTGAGAAAACCCTAAGAACCAAGGGGCAATGAAAAAGAAGGGAAAATGGGAGGCCAATTATATTGGTACTTACATTATCACAGAGTCCTTTGGGACTATTACTTATATACTTTCAAATTGTGATGGCACAAACCTAATAGAACCCATCAATAGTATTCATCTCAAATGGTTTTATGTCTAAACCTTGGAGAAACACATCAAAAATACAAAAAAAAAAATCAAAAAATCTAAACCAAAATAAAATAAAATAAAAAATTTTGGTAAAAAAGAAGTGAGAATGCCACCTTTGGATTGAAAGGGGCAAAAGATCGCACCTTTGGACTTCCTTGAACAAGTTCTTCAATGCTGAAAAATAGTCAAGACAACCCTCGAGCAACTACATCTAGACAAATTTTGCTTGTTTGAGGATCATCTAGCACAATCAAGTTAATTTCACACATACCCAATTGAGAGACACTCATGAGTCATAGTTTTGTGGTGCTTTGGCATCAGATGTAGTTCATAGCAGCAAAGATAGCCAATATGATAGCAACAAAGGGGAGCACAACAAATTTAGCAAAACAACAAGTCTGATTATGTATTGAGATACCATATACATGAATTGCAAGAAAATCAATGCACATCTTAGCTATCCACCTTGACCAACAATCACCAATGCTTATTTTAGTCCTCGTTCAACCCATTTGATGTCCCAAAGTCCTTTCATTACCTCCCCACATCCAAAACATAGCCATCCATGCCGATGTCCCTGCCTTTTGGTCCATCTTGGTCTCCTTGCCTCTTTAGATGCCTTGTATGGCCCTAGTTATCCCTGTATTCCAAAAAATCTCACTCACATCCCCATTCCACTCCCAAAAATTCTAAAATCCTCTAAAATTACCAAAAAAAAAATTACCAAAAAAAAAAAAAATTTACCAAAAATTACTGAAAAAAATTCAAAAATTGTCAAAATTTTCCAAAAAATCCAAAACTTGCCAAAATTTCCAAAAAAATTTAAAACTATCCAAAATTATCAAAAAAATTCAAATTTTGCCAAAGGCATTCAATAGGGGGTCATAATTACTGAACATAGTCACAAAAGCTTGAAAAACTAACAACACCCCAAAATTCATGTCAATTCCTGCCTCACTTTAGCTCAATTAGGCTATAAATAGGACATAAAATATTTGAATCCAACATGCCTCGTTGATATTAAGAAGTAGAGTAGTAATTTCCTAAAAAATTTTTTTGGACTTTAGAAAATCTAACACAATGCGGATAGCAGAAGAGGTGCCCCCATTTCCTTCCTCATGTCATGAGCAACAATTCCCAATGGATCATCAGCCTTATTTATGTTGTAGTGGCCGTGATTAGTCTAGCCCCCTTCAACAAATATATCAATGATATCTCAAAAGCCTAGATATCCATTGGACTCTTTCATCCTCACTCAACTGATGGTGTAGAATAAGTAAGCGTAAGTGTGAGAGCCTAGCTCCCCCTCTAGCATCTTTTTAGGCCCAAGCACCTTTTTCAGGACCCTCCAGTGCCTTTCTAGGCCCAAGCACCTTTTTCAGGCCCCTCTAGTGCCGTCTTAGACCCAAAATTCCTTTTTAGGCCCCTCTTGTGCCTTTTTAGGCCCAAGTGTCATTTTTGGACCCCTCCAGTGCCTCTTAGGCCCAAGCACTTTTGTTCAGGCCCCTCATGCACCTTGTTTAAGGCCCAAGTGTTGTTTTTCGACCCCTCAAGTGCCTTTTTAGGCCTAAGTGTCCTTTTTGGACCCTTCAAGTGCCTTTTTAGGCCCAAGTGTCCTTTCTGAACCCATCAAGTGCCTTCTTAGGCCCAAACACTTTTTTTAGACCCCTCAAGCACCTTTTTAGGTGCAAACGCCTTTTTAGGCCCTCAAACACCTTTTTCAAGGCCCCATTTTGTCTTTTTCAATGCCTCAGTGTCCTTTTGGGTCCCCAATGCACCTTTTTGAGTCAAAGTGCATCTTTCAAGCCCTATTTCACCTTCTTGAGACCCAAGTGTCCTTTTTGGGCTCCAAACACCTTTTTATAGGCCTTGAGAATGTCTGTCTTGACACACACCTAGAATAATGTCCCAATGTTGGCTTTGTAATCATCTATAACAACTATTAACATACACAAAATTATGCCTTACATATCATGGCTCTCTGAATGTTATGTAAATCTCTACTCATCTTCCATTATGAGCCCACACAGATTGGCTCACCTACTAGTAACAATTATCCTTACTCTACAGATCGTATTGTTCCCACTTTTATAGAGATTAAAACCATTTCAATACTTGTCACAAAACAAAAAAACATTAAAAAATCTATAAAAAATCCCAAAACCATTCACATATTCCTCAAAATGCTAAAAACAACCAAATGCATTCCACCAAAATACCAAAAACATACATGACAATGCATTACAATCAACACATGTTGTCCCTTTGATTGCCACAACAACAAGTACACACCTTTTGTTATCCTACAACAACAACAACAACATTACATTTAAACAATGTCTTGTGGATTAATTATTATGGCCTCCCTAGGGAAGGTGGCAAAATAGGGTGTCCAATCAATGGTATCTCTTATGGCCTAGCTCCAAAAGAAGAAGTTGTTGGTGTCAACCCCCTACGTACCAACACTGCAACCATGGGAATTTGAAACCTCCTACCACATAATTGCACATTTAGTAGTTGTGTAAATTATCTATCCATAATCTGTGTCTCTTGTCAGTCCTCATTCAAGAATGCTTGATAATAACATCCCATCAAATAAGTGGTTTCTCAGTGTACCTTCACTATCTGATGCATTTCCATGAACACATTCTCCACCAACTTGTTTACTCCTGGTATAATGATCACTTATTGGGCCACATCCCACTCCTATTGCATTTGATTAGTTTCCATTTTCTAGCACTCCACATCTACTTCTGTCTTGCCCAAACACTACTATAATTGCCTCACCTTCTCCTCACTTAATGCTAACACTAGTTCATTCTGAGCACTCTCTAAACCCACTTGTGCCATCTTCAAACATTCTTGCAACCACTAAGCCTATGGCCACTCTGCTCAGATTCCTGCATCATTTCCCTCTGCCTGTGTGTGCTCCACCTATAGCTCCATCTCTAGTGATTGCATCTGCATTCACTCGGCCTCCACCAATACTTGTAGTTGTCTTGCCTCTGTTTGTGCTCCATCTTCCAACACGTTCTCCATTAATCCTGGCTAAAAAGTGACCTCCTATTCTAAATTCTCTACTTGGACTCTCTCTACAACTAACATCCTCTGTAATTCCTCCATGTCCCATGATGATTGATCTCTGCCTCCCACCTCTAGCTATGGCTCCTCCAAATTTACATCTCTCATTCCCTCTTCTATTGACCCTTGTCCCAATGTCTCGAGGCTAATCAACTGATGTGTCTTTCTCATTACCTCACCCCTGCTAATGCATCCCACATCTTTCAGAGCTTCTCCCATGGACTTTTTAGGAGATTCTATCTCCCCTGCCTCCTCCTCTACTCCTAACATACTCTTCATCATCCCAGGGGGACTATTCTTCACCTATGTGATTAGCTCATCATCCAATATCACCTACAATTCATATTGCACTACAGTCCTTGACAACATCATTAAAACTAACAAGGGTGTTTCTTCTACCCTAATCCCTACCTATTTGGGTTGCGCTGACCCTTGTCCCACCTGACTTGCTTCACCTAGCTCTAAAATTAATATTTGTAGTTCCAACTGAATCACCATCTCCTTGGAGGTTCGCTGAGTGCACTCACTCTTCGCCCTTGCCTCATCCACCTTCCCTAGCTAGCATCACCCTCTTGGTGTGACCAATTTGGTGAGCCCAACATACTTTCACTTGCATGCTTCCTACAAATTCTCAGTATATCCAATACCCACATTCTACTCTTCACCTCACCTTGTTCCATTCCCATGTTTGTTGGAATTATAGATGGAGTAATTGAGAGGGGGGTTGAATCAGTTACCACAAAAAAAAATCCATAGATCCCTTAGATGTCTTAAATAACTAGTTACTGTAGTCACTCGGTAGCCACACAAAGAAATGTTGTAACTCAGTAGATTGACTTGTTTTAGAACTTTAAGCATTCACAATTATTAACATGCATGAAAAAGTAAAAAACATGAACACAAGAGACACCATATTTAACATGGAAACCCAATATAGGAAAAACTACCAAGTAACTAGCTACCAATTTTCACTTTTTTGAAGTGAGCCCTATTAGGAGCTAATCCTGTTAAAGGTTACAAAACACACTGTTAGGTGTGACCCTATTAGACAATTTAATCACCTTGTTAGGAGTGGCCTTGCTAGAGGTCTTTAGAACAATTTAGTAGAATTGTCCACCTTGTTAGATGATTTACAAAATGCTTGTTAGACCAAATCTATTAAGAGATTTAGGAATTACTGGTACAATGGTGAAAAAGTAACAATAAGTGACCTAAATGAGATGCAATTGAACTTTGCTGGAACATATCTTTGCTCTCCTTCAATAGATCCTTGCTGATAAAATATAACTCTACTGCTCCTCAAGGATATTTGATCCTTCCTAAAAATTTGCTCATACTTCTTCTTCACAATCAACTCACTTGTATACTTGCTCATTCATACATCCATCCATACATTTGAAAACACAACTTGACTTTTTATTTATACATTACAGATTGTCAAGTTAGCTCATTTACAAGTTACATTTACCAATAAACCATACATCATTCGGCTACAAATATTACATTAGACAAATAAACTTTATTTCTCAAAATAATGAAATCCTTCATTGGCCAACCCTACTTGGTAAACACTGCTCTAGAAAATGATTTCCAGTAACCAAGTGAAGCTCAGTAAATATTACAAAATCTGCAAAATCCTTTGGTGACCGAGTTAACTTGGTAAGAACTAACTTTCCTTTGCTGACCTTGCTAGCTCTATAGAAACTAACCTCTGCAATAGAAGCCTTCAGCGCCTGAGTGAGCTTAGTAGAAAATGTCTTCATAGTGTAACCTCCAGGAATGCTCAGTAGACTCTATAATTTTCTTTACTAACCTTCTGAGCTTGGTAGACTTTGACTTTTGCCTTGCTAACCAATTGAGCTCGGTAGACTCTGACTGATAACTAATGTGACATTTGTGTAACATCAAAGAAAACACACACTTGAACAATTATATCCAACAATCTCCCTCTTTGGCATTGATGGGAACACAACATCTCGTAGCAGAATGAAATTTGAAAACAAGTCTTTTTTTGATAGAATGCTTCTCCCTCTTACATTTCATTCCACAAACTCCTTAAATAAAATAATCTCCATCTATGAAGGAATTAAATAGCTTCTATACAAACATCAAACTTTTCATAAACAGATTCAAATTTTAGAAAGATATGACAGTATACTCTCCCTCTTTGACAACACATGCCAAAGACAACAAAAACCAAATGAATAGCAATTTACCTTATGTACTGATTCATATGCAATATTTGCATGATTATTCTGCATCAACTAAAAATATCTTCAACTTGATACCTATTGATGCATCACTAAAACTTCATTTTAGTGATCTTTAGATAGGGTAATGACCCCTAACTTATCTCTTAGATTAAAAAATTCATCCTTAGGTAAAGGCTTTGTGAATATGTTAGCAATTTGTTCCTTTGTATGGACATATTCCAATCCAATCTCCTTATCCTACACCAATTCTCTGACAAAGTGATACTTTATTGCAATTTGCTTGGTTTTTGAATGCATCACTGAATTTTTGGATATATTAATTGCACTTGTATTGTCACAAAACATAACAACAGGTTCTTTGATTTCTTCCTTCATACCTTCCAATAACTGTTTGAACCAAACAATATTAGAACAGTTTATTGCTGTTGCAACATACTCTGATTTTGCTATGGATTGAAATGTACAATTTTGTTTTTTACATGTCCAAGAAACCAACCTCTTTCCAAGAAAGAAAGCTCCCCCACTTGTACTCTTTCTATCATTAATGTTTCCTGCCCAATCTACATTAGTAAACACTTTCAAATCTAGATTACCTCCAAATTTGTACCATAATCCATAATCTTTAGTTCCTTTCAAATATCTTATGATTCTTTTGATTGCTATCATGTGATTTTATTTTGATTTTTCTGGAAATCTTGTTGCAATACCAACTACAAGGGAAATATCTAGTCTTGTATGCACTACATACGACAAGTTTCCAATCATAGATCTATACAATGTCTGATCTATCTCCTTTGATTCATCATCATTGGTAAGTTTCAATCTAGTACACATAGGAGTCCCAACTGGTTTGCAATCTTCCATACAAAACTTTTTTAGTATCTCCTTGATGTATTTAGATTGAGTGATGTAGATGCCATTCTTACTTTGTTGAATTTGAAGACCAAAAAAGAATTTAATCTCACCAAACATTGACATTTAAAATTCCTTGTTCATTTGCTCTGAAAATTATTTGCAAATATCATCATTTCCTATGAACAAAGTATCATCCACAAATACTTCTGCCAAAACAATCTTATTATCTCGTCCTTCCTTGATATACAAGCTACTGTTATCATTAGTTCTTTGAAAACCATTTTGAATAAGATAGTTATGCAATCTTTCATACCATGCTTTAGGGGCTTGTTTCAGACCATATAATGCTTTGTGTAATTTGCAAACCATGTTCTTCTTGTCTGGATCAACAAAACCTTCAGGCTGCTCAATGTAAACTTCTTCATCCAGTATACCATTGAGAAATGTTGACTTGACATCCATCTAATAAGATTTAAATCCTTTGTATGTAGCATATTAGAGTAGGGTCCTAATAACTTCTAATATTGCAATAGGAGCAAAAGTCTCTCCATAGTCTATTCCTTCTTCTTGAGAGTATCCTTTGCATACCAATCTAGCTTTTTTCCTTGATACCTTACCATCTTCATTTAGCTTGTTTCTAAATACCCACTTAGTTCCAATCACATTTTTATCTTTAGGCCTCGGTACAAGAGTCCATGTTTTGTTTTTCTCTATCTGCTCTATCTCTTCATTCATAGACTCAATCCAACTTTCATTTTCTAATGCATCTTTGACATTTCTAAGTTCAAAATCAGTAAGTAAACAAGTACCTTTCAACTTACTTCTTGTCATAGTACCTTCAGATTTGTCTCCAATGATCTAATTTAGTGCATGATGTCTCTCGACATACTTAGCTAATACAAGTTCTATGCCTTTTGAACACTTTGCATTCTCATCCTCTTGTATTTCAACTTTAGGTTCTAGCTGATTTGTCTGCTGCTTAAGTCCTTCAAACTTGATAAGCATTGGCTCGATAGCATCAGAATGTGACTTAGGTTCTTGTAGCTCAATTTGAACTTCCCGCAACTCAGTTACTGAAGACTCAGGAGTAGAAGATTTCTAATTGACAGGTGTATATGGCACCATATAAGGTTCAATGAAAACAAATCTCCTATAATCTTCTAGTTCCCTTTTTCTTTCTTCTTTAGTTCTTTCTGCAAACTCATCAACTTTCACATGTGCACTTTCTATGACTTTGTGAGTAGACAAATTCAAACATCTATATGATTTACTTTTGCAAGAATAACCCAAAAATATTCCTTCATCACCCTTCACATCAAATTTACCTTTCCTAGATTCTTTCAAAATGTAACATTTGCTTCCAAATACTTTTAGGTAACTTACATTGGGTTTGTAGCCACACCAAAACTCATAGGGGGTTTTGAATGAGTCCTTCTTTAGTTGTATAGGTTCAAGGTATGAACTGTAGTGTTGATAGTTTCCTTGCAGTATTTTATAGCAATTCTTTTTTTAATCATTAGGGTTCTTGCATAGTTGATGATAGATCTATTCCTTCTTTCAGCTATTCCATTTTGCTTGGGAGTTCCAAGGGCTAATACCTATCTTTTGATTCCCCTTTCAATGCAAAAGTTATTGAATTCGTGGAAGATGAATTCACCACCTCTGTCTGATCTCAAACATTTTAGTCTTTTGCCTGTTTCCTTCTCAACTTTGGTCAAATACCATTTGAGGTTCTCAAATGCTTCTGATTTCTCTCTCAAGTACATGACAATCATCATTCTTGAGTAATCATCAACAAAAAGAATGAAGAAATTTTCACCAGTATAACTTTCAATTCCAATAGGTCCACACAAATAATTATGCACAATTTCTAAAACTTCTTCAGACTGATAGTTCTTACTTTTAAAGCTAGTCTTTCCGATCTTGCCAATTTGACAATTCTTGCATAGACCAACCTCAGGTTTCTTTATGTTAGGAATGCCTCTTACTTTCCTAAATTTAATTATTTTCACCAAGTTATCAAAGTTCACATGACACAACCTCCTATTCCATAACCAACTTTCTTCAACTTGAGCAATCAAGCATGGACATTCACCAAGTTCAAGATAAAACAAGTTACCTTTTGTTTGGGTGCTTAATCCAATCAAGTTTCCTTTGTCATCTAGCAGTCTTGTTTTTCCATGCATGAATTCCACTTTGAATCCATTGTTTAGTAGTTGTGCAACACTCAACAGATTGTGTTTTAGTCATTCTACCCAATATGCATTGTCACATATAAGCTCTTTGGTTAGTGAGATTCTTCCTCTTCGTTTTATGCAACAAGGTTCATTATTACCAAGCCTCACACTGCCACCATCATAGTCTTCAAAATGTTCAAACTTAGTTTTATCTCTAGTCATATGATGAGAGCAACCACTATCTATAATCCATGTATCATTTTTTCTCACATGAGAAATAAGTGTTATTTCCTCATCATTATTAGACTCATCTTTTACAACAATGTAAACAATTTCATCTTCTTCTTCATCATTAGAATCATTAGAATTCTTAACCATAAAACATGTTTTCTTACCTTTGTCTTTGAATGATTTGAAGTCTTTCTTTCCATTTCACTTGTGACCTTTCTTCTCATCCTTGTTTTGCTTATTTGGACACCTAGCAACAATATGTCCAATTTCTTCACAAGAAAAATAGATTAGAGGAACCTTACCTTTGTATTTCCCTTTGCCTCTTGAATATTTCCTTGCTAGTAGGGCTTCAACCACCTCAAGATCACTGTTTGAACTCTATTCTAATTCTCCTTCACTTTCTAACTAAGAATCCTTTATCTTCTTGCCTTTCTACTTGAGTGAAAGATTGACTTCAAATGCTGATTCAATGTTCTTGGTAGTTGGAATATAGTTATCATAGTTATCTAGCTCAAATGTAGTCAATCTTCCAACTATGGCCTCTAAATTTATCTTATGATTTGCTTCACATCACCTTTCTTGAATTGAAGAAATTATAATTGCATAAATGGGAAGTAATGTTCTAAGAACTTTACTTATAACTATTTCATCTTTGATATCCCCTCTAGAAGATTTGATTGTACTAACACTTGCTTTGACTCTTTCAACATATTTTGCAATGTTTTCATCCTCATTTGATCAAATTGACCCCTTAAACTTTTTGCTTTGGCTCTTCTCACATTATCATCTCCTCCATAGATTTCCTTCATCTTTTTTCACATTTCAAAGGCAGTTTTGTAGTCCTTGACATCATCAAATTCTTTGTAGCTTAGAACAGATGCAATGTCTATCATCATGATGTTATGAGTCTTATTCTCCACAATGTAATTTGTAGATAATGTACTAGTAGGAGTTACATATGTTTCATCCAAATATTTCAGTCTTGTATCTCCAATGGAAGCCAGATGGAGTCTCATGAGACCTTGCCATGCTGAAATTTTTTCCCTATTAAGCCTTGGAATTTACTTCTTGTAAGACATCCTGACCTTTAGCTTAGATCCTTGAAATCCTTCCTACAAGCACCAAAACCTCTGATACCAATTGTTGAAATTATAGATGGAGTAACTGGGGGTGGGGGGGTGAACTAGTTACCACAAAAATGAATCCACAGATCCCTTAGATGTCTTAAATAACTAGTTATTGCAGTCACTCAGTAGCCACACAAAGAAATGTTGTAACTCGGTAGATTAACTTGTTTTAGAACTTTAAGCTTTCACAATTATTAACATGCATGCAAAAGTAAATAATATCAACACAAGAGACACTAGATTTAACATGGAAACCCAATATGGGAGAAAACACCAAGTAACTAGCTACCAATTTTCACTTTTCTGAAGTGAGCCCTGTCAGGAGCCAACCCTATTAAAGGTTAGAAAACAAACTGTTGGGTGTAACCCTATTAGAGTATTTAATCACCTTGTTGGGAGTTTCCTTGCTAGAGGTCTTTAGAAAAATTTGGTAGAACTATCTACCTTGTTAGAGGATTTACAAAATGGTTGTTAGACCAACTCTATTAAGAGATTTAGGAATTATTGCTGCAATGGTGAGAAAGTAACAATAAGTGACCTGAATGAGATGCAACTGAACTTTGCTTGTACAGATCTCTACTCTACATTAAAAGATTCTTGTTGATCGAATACAACTCTATTGCTCCTCAAGGATTTTTTTATCCTTCTTAAAAAAATTCTCATACTTCTTCTTCACAATCAACTCACTTACATACTCGCTCATTCATACATCCATCCATACATTTAAAAACACAACTTGACCTTTTATTTATACATTACAAATTGTCAAGTAAGCTCATTTACAAGTTACATTTACAAATAAACCATACATCAGTCAGCTACAAATATTACATTAGACAAATAAACTTTATTTCTCAAAATAATGAAATCCTTCATTGGCTGACCCTTCTCAGTAAACACTGCTCCAGAAAATGATTTCCAGTTTTAACCAAGTGAAGCTCGATAAATATTGCAAACTTTGCAAAATCCTTTGGAGACCGAGTGAAATTGGTAAGAACTAACTTTCCTTTGATGATCTTGCTAGGTTAGTAGAAATTGACCTCTACTATAGAAGCCTTCAGCACCTGAGTGATCTCAGTAGAAATTGTCTTCATAGTGTAACCTCTAGAAATGCTCGGTAGACTCTGTAATTTGCTTTGCTAACCTTTTGAGCTTGTTAGACTCTGTCTTTTGCCTTGCTGACCAACTGAGCTTGGTAGACTTTGACTGATAATTGATATGATATTTGTGTAACATCAAAGACAAAACACACTTGAACAAGTGTATTCAACAATGTTATCCACTTACTTATAGTCATCACTCACTGGAGACTTGTTCTTTACTAGTCTTCCATGTATCCAATCTCGGCACCCTATCACACTATTACTTGGTACACTTGACCCTTGGGTATGACATTCAGCCACCCTAATTCACATTGATGCACACCACCCAATAGAATCTACTACTAAGTGATCGCCAAGACATCCCACACTTTCTTATCCACCTGGTACAATATTTTCTCCCTAGAAAAAATAAACAAACTCAATACTATTATGCACAATTGGAAGCACATCTGGTCCACAAATAATGGTTTTTTATGCTATCATATACTTTTAATCACTCAATGATGTTCTTGACTAGAGGTACTAGGATGAAGTCATGATATTTTTATTGGTTTTTCACTATTTAACTACAATGATCCTTTGCTTTCATGCTTTATTGGTGTCCACTTGTAAATGCCTCCTCTTGTTTGGATAGCCATGTGTACCTTGACCAATTTTGTGTGCTATCTTAGGTGAGGCCTTTTATCTAATATGTGACTATTTGCATGCCTATTTTTACTCTTCTGTGGCTATAGTTTCTATTTTCCAGCATTTGTCATATTTTCATGTACATTGTTCATCTTTTCTAGTACTTCTCAGTGTGACATAGTATTCATATAACTATAACTAAGCTAGTGGTGTTTTTACTTAGTCACTTTTTATCACACGCTCTATGATGACAATTAATTTTGCATATTTTTACAAAGTGATAGTTAGTTGCGTTCATTTAACTTTCATTTTCATTTTGGTTTCTTTAAAAAAAAATGGTTGGCACATAAAACAAGATTACACAAGAAGAACTTCACACATTCTAGTAGCAAATTTATGATTGGTTATCCAATAATAGACAACAATATTGACATCATGACAAGCTTTTAACACTCAACTATCATGGACTTTTTTTCCACACCATATCACCACCATGCATCATACTTCATTGTTTCACATCATCGTCTTATATTTTCATTCCACTTATTGAATTATGTGGCTTTTGAATCTCAAACAATTCTAGTCACTATTGCGTTGTATCAAATTTCATTCCTCATCACACCCCCTCATCTACTACATTACATGGCTTTATAATCTCAAATAATCTCATTTTGTCATGTCCCAGTTCATTTCCTTTTCATCTATCATTATTCATTATATCACATACCATTCCCTTCCATTTCATTTCCTTCCATTTTTCATAGTTCATTTCATTTTATTATATTTCGCTTCCCCTATTTTTGCCCATTCATGACTTACATTCCATCTTTCCTCATCACATTAATTTCTCTAATGCATATCATCTATTCATTTTGTGGCTTTTGAATCTCAAAAGTTGACATCCCATCTCATAGCTTTTGAATCCCAGATAGTTTCATTTCCTTCCATTTTTCACCTTCGTTCACATTTCACTTGTTGCGTTACATTTTATCCCATTTTTATTTATCATATCATATAATTTCATCCCATCCTCACATTTTCATTTTTTTTAGTTCTCATTTTATCATGTTCCATTCCATGACACTTTCCCACACATTCGTTCATTTACATTTTTATTTTCATTTACACATTCATTTCATTTTCATATCATTACATTACCTTGCATCACATAACAACAAATTTCATTTCATTACATATCATTACATTACATTATATTGCATTACATTCATTTTTATTCCATTCCATACAATCCTATTTTATCATATCTCGTATCATATTTCCTCTCATTATATCACATTTCTCATTCACTTACCAATTCCATTTCATTTCATTACCTATCATTTCATCAAATATCATTTCTTGCATTAGATATTTCATTTCATTTCATTACCCATTTTATTTCATTTCATTTCATTACCTATTTCATTTCATTTTATTACATTACCACAGCATTCATCCCATTACACTTCATTTTTCATGATTCATTTTATTCCATTCCATTACCTCTCATTTCATTATGTTACATTAAACCCAGTGTCATTTCATTATATTCCATTTTATTACATTCTATTAGCTCTCATTTCATTAAATCCAATTTCATTCTACCATATTTCATTTCATGTCATCACACTCATATTATCACATCAGCTTTTCATTACATCATTATTTCCATGTCATTTATTTTAATCATTATCTACTTTGTCATGCTACATTAATCATTCACATATATATACACATCCACATCTACTAATACCATATCCATCAAATCAAACCATTAGATACATCCATGAGTCCATGATATAACAAGTGCACACATTTGAACATCTATAAGCTCAAATATCTCATACATAAAACACAACAATTGGACAATACATCTAAAGACCAAAATCCACATGAACATAAGATAGACTACACTCACATGAACATCCAATAAACACATAACATGAACATCAATAAATCAGAAAATTTCTATCTGTATGAACATTCAAAAGTACATCAGCATAAATATCAAATGAGCATCAAAAGAATCATCATACATAATGAGGAGTATGGCCACAACACATAATGTACACTCATCCATGCATAGGTGCCTGATCTAATGATCCCTAATCACTAGGGGCACTCATCCCTTCTCAAGGCACCTGCTCTATTACATCTATCATAGGCGCAATCCGCCTAATCACAATGGCCTGAATCATTAATGCCTCATCTGTCCTCGATGGCAGTGGTGGCAGTGGTGGCCCTAGTGTCATCATAGCTATAAATTTCTATAGGGTATTCAACATCTCACCCATCTAAGCCTCAACGAGACTCATCCTAGCCTCCAAATCTGTTGATCCCCCTAGCCTCTCTAGTGATGGTTGTGCATCTAGTTGTACAAGCTACAGTACCTATGGTTGTGCCTCTGGTAACACCTACTACTATCCTTGTGGTTGTGCATCTGATGGATCTTTGATTGGAGCTTGTACTTGTGGCCTCTGGTATTGGACAAACTGCACATCCTCTAGCAACCTAGTCATTACCTACTCTACTCTAGCTTGCTTTGCCCCTCTATCCCACTGACCAACACCCACACTACCAACCAACCCTCCTCTCACCCTCACCCCACCATGGCCTCAAATCCATTCAACCCTCTCTACACCCACTAGTCCCTACACTGGGCCTCATGCCACTCCCCTTTGTGTTAGTACCATAGCTACTCAACCTTGCCTCCCACATGCTCTGACCACACCTCTCACCCTAGCTCTAGCCCACTATCTCTCTTTGCTTCTCACTTGGCCACCCTCATCATCATCGTACTCTCCCCCACTCGATGGCTCATCAATCACCAGAATAAGCTCTACCAAATCTATGCATCTAGGGAAGGGATGCTCCTGAAACCACTGTGCATAATCCCCATCCATCCCTTCATCTACCACCTCATCTTGCAAGGCCCATGGTGGTGGCATGTCTATCATCTACAAAAAGGCCTCAAGGAAAGCCTTGTACTACAAGGTTGACCCCTACACTACTCTTTTTGACTACACTCAAGCATAATGTGATGTACCCTATGGCATGCCCTGTTATCGACCGAACTGTCTCACTATCTACTTGAAAGAAAACTTTTCTATTACTATTGATATCTAGCCCAGAAAATACCTTGAACCAAAGAAGTATAGCATCTCATCATCATCATCCACCCATGGCTCTATAAACTAGTACGGTCTCAAGACTACCTCATCAATGTCATCCAAAATCTATTGCCAATACTTTGTCTTTCCCAAATAGGGCTACATGATCACACTAGAATAAGTATACATGAATGGCATACCTTGAGGCTATTGTCTCACACATACTAGATGAGTAATGGGAAAATTCTCCCATGTCCATAGCTATAACAAAATCACCCTTGCTAATAATGACATCATGTCAGAATACACAACCTAATGTAAATCATGATATAAGTGGGCCAAAATGCAACTGCCCCATGCAAATCTCCATGGCTGATCAATCATATCCTATATCAATCAACCCCATCCAACTAGACATCCCGACCCCTATCGATCTAGCAACAAAAACCCTCCTATCAATCCCACCAAAACTATTGGCAGTAGCTCATATTGTAGCATCTGGAACCAAGATACACTATCATCCCCAAAGTTATCATCTCCAAACACATCTCTAAAAGTGGTACCATTGGCATTCTGATCATAATAAACCAAAACCCTTACTGTTAGGAACCAAAATATCATATATACATCCTTGGGAGTCACTATCATCTCCCCTATCGACAAATGAAAGGTGTTGTGGTTTGAATGCCATCGCTCGACCATAGTTGTCAACAGCCCTTGGTTCACTTAGAACTAGGGCATCTATAACAAATATGTGAAATCGCATCTATCTATCACCTACCAAATGATGCCTAATAGTCAGTCCACTACTTATAACAACCACAAATACAACCCTCGTACCATGAGCTTTTGCACACATACCTATTTTTCATCAAACAAACAAAATGGTTAGTTTTTGTCACAAAGTGATCATCACACATCAGTCTCCTATTTATATCTAGCTACCTAGCTATTGATTCTATCCTGGACCTATTACTTGTCTCTCTATCCTAAGTTAGACTTGCTTGTTTTCCCTACTCTGTATCCTGAGCTAGGGCATCACCTATCTATCATCAGATTGATCCTACAATATCACTTTATGAATACCTAATTACTATTATTTACTCATTATGATGATCCCTAGTTGACAGACTTAAAATCTAGCATTTTGTGTTATCTTACACTCAACAGAGGCCCTACACCTAGTTTTCACATTTCAATAATCATTTGTGCTATTTCCTAGGACATATGTGCTACCAAATCAACTAAATGTGTTAAAATAGGTAAATGCACTATTATAACATTCAAAAGTGCATCTCAAGTGCTATAACATGCTAAGCACTATTTAATTATTCATATGCACTATTTAACAAGGCAAAAGCACTATTTAATTCATAAACATTCAAACATTTGATGTATGCGCTATAAGATACCTCAGATGAACTCAAACTTTTAAATGCACCTTTAAAAACATTATGTGCACTAATATTTTATTATATGTGCTAATTTTCCTAAAGCTTAGGTTTTGATATGCACTAATTTTGCCTTCAAATGCACTAAATAATTGTGTGAATGTGCTACAATAACTCAAATGCGCTAAACAAAGATATAAATGTGCTAAAATACCTAAACTATTAGATTTTTCACAAAAAATTGCATGAAATTCCAAAAAAACAACTTAGGTACACATGAAAAATCTTTAAAATGGAGGCTTTCAATGACTTATTGGGGCACCATAGTCTACAGGATGCTCATACCAATGACCCCTCTCGAATCTGTGCTCTTGTAAAGGGACCACCACCCTCGCTGATAATCACCAAATGCAAAAGGGGAGTGTGAAAATGACAAGGGTAAAAGGTATTTTTGACGTATTTGACTTGTTGAGGGGCATTTATATCACTTTTTCACCCTATTTACCCACCATTGAAATCTTTTTTCTCATTCTCATGAATTGGGTATTGTATCAAACCAACCTAATCATCTTTTTTTGGTCAACTATCCAACATTTCAGAAATAAAATTGGAACCTACTTAAATTTTGCACTTCCATATTTTCTTCCAATTTCATTTCTAAGGGGGTAGTATATCCATATCAAACTGGGGCATTCAAAATGGAGTATCAAAAATTTTTGAACCATCAAAAATGTCCTGCCCCAGCCAAAAATTTCAAACATCGAGTCTACCAAATCTAGGGTATCCAAGCAAGAATATCACAACACCAAATCAATACCACAATCAAATCATCAAATCAACAACAATCAAAACATGAAATCATCAATGATCAGACATCCAATCACTAGAAGTTGACCTAAAATTAGAAAATCAAGATAGTCTTTGAACTAATATGCTTTGCATATTAGCTCAAAGAGGGGTATTTCTAGACACCCAAAAATTGGTAAAGACCTAAATCGTGCAATTCCAATCAATCATTGAAAATTAAATAGAAAATTAGAAGAAATAGAACATACTTTCAAATCAAAAATTACATCAGGTCATTAATTATTTATCAAATTGACAAGACTTAAAACAACTTTAAAAGAGGAGAAAAATAATTCAAATTCATAAAATGACATTCAAAAAAGGAGGAAGAAAAAGATAAAGTGTTGAGAATAAATAAGACATTAATTAATTCAAAAAAAAATTTATTCTCATTTTAAAAGAACTAGAAATATCCTCGATTATCCTCAAAACTAAGTTTTTTGGACTCTTCCTCCTGGTCTCTTATGAGATATTTTTAGTTTCACTTTAACCCATCAGTCAAAGGTGAAAATCCTTATTCTTACCCCAAGCCCTTCTGAAATCCTATAAATAGGAGGGAAATCCAAGAGCCAAGGGACCCAAGTTTTAGGCATCTACACTATAGGCACATTTGATTCATCATTTTAGCATTCTAGCAAGTTCATAGCATTTTAGCATTATTTTTATGTCATTTAGCATCATTATTACATGTTAGATCATTGTACAACCATTGTCATAACATTTTAAGAGTTGTTATTTTCATATAATCTGCATTATAGTCATAGATCTTACATGCATTCTAGTAGATCTGCATTCTAAGCATACTATCATTCTAGAAATGTCACTAAGATGCTAGTCTGAGAGATTTCTTAGCAGCTATAGTTAGGGAAACATGAGATGCTTGTAGAATTTACATTTTGATAATGATTTCTTAGGTCCAGTCTAGCTCATTGTCAGTCTATTTGCATTCTATATTAAAGTTTCATGAATACACATTTACACCGTGTATAGAAACAAGTCATAACCCAGTTAAATTGCTCTAGTTGTTGATTAGCTAGGTTGATTAAAAATTCCTATAGAATTTCCACCATATTAGGTACAATAAAATGAACAATCATGTTTACCAAAAATGATCCAACTACATACATATTCCATAACATTGGTCTCTATGTTATTTTACTTATTGTACAATAACATCATAGGAATGGTGAGTTTTTCAAATACATTTAGAGACTACATGGTTGCATAGAAATATTCATGAGGAGATCTATATGGATCAACTATAAGGATTTTTTTAGGAATTCTATGTTTCTTGTAGTATCCAACATTCATTATATGGCATCAAGCAAGTTCATGGGGCTTGGTAGGAGAAGATTAACTCTTTTTCTCTCTCTTCTAGTTTCACTCATTATCATTCCAATCCCATAGTTTACACTCAATAGAAAGAGGGAAACAATAAGAGGGGTATAATTTTATCTTGGTATTATATGTAGATGATTTGGTCCTTACAAATAGATCTCAATCTATGATTCAAAGTGATTAGTGAGCATTGGTGGAGATTTTTGACACAAGAGATCTTGGACATCTATATTATTTCCTTGGCATTGAGGTTGTTCAATATTTCCATGTGATTTTTCATTTTTTAATAAAAGTGATATGCTTTCAAAGGTTTGGCATGCTTGATTCCAAGCCTATTGCCACACTCTTTCAACTAGGTATTGTTTTGAATACCAATAGCACTTCTTTATTAGTTGATATTTCAGTTGGTAATCTTTTATACCTAACACATATTTGTCCTAATATTCATTTTATGGTTGACCTTTATGTGCTCACTTTTCTCATGATCCACATGTGTCAATGGCAGACTATCAAATGCATTTTGAGGTACATACTATTCATCAAGCGACTCTTGCATCATTGACGTCAAAGATTTAGATTGGGTTTGTGATTCTGATGATTGGAAGTCTACTTCTAGCTTTGTTTTATTTATTTATCTTGGTTTAGGCCTTATTGCATTTTTTTGCAAGAACTAATCTCTAATTGCATTATCATCTACAAAGGCTAAGTACAAAGAAACAATTCTTAATAGTCAATAGGTTTTATGGCTTAATTAGTTAATGATAGAGTTTCTCTTTCCTCCTAGTGGTCTCATTATTCTTTTGTGTGATAATTAGAGTGATATTCAAATTTTATGCAATTTAGTGGAGCATTAAAGGATTAAGTGAATTGAAATCTGCATGTTCACTATATTTAACAATTGATTCAAGATGATATTCTCAACTTGGAGTACATATTGATAGAGGAACAAGTTTTAAGCATCTTTGTAAAGCCTTTGGCATCTCCATGCTATCTTTAGTTGCGTTTGATTATTTTAATGAAGGAATTTGTTTTTGAGGGTTCCTCTTGAGGCCTCCCTTTATTTTACATTTCATATAGTTACATCTATCACTTGTGGAGAGGGTTTTTTGACCATGTGGTTTTGTTACTTTTTCTTCACTTTAAGAGGCTTTCATTGTGCAAGAGTACTTAATAAGGTATTTTTTTGTTAGGACCTATTCATGAATTTAATGCTTAGAGGGTTTATAATCTTGCATTAACTAATTGCATACATGTTCAGGAATATCATCATAGATATTTTTATGCATAATCAAGAACATATTTTTCCATTCATGCTATAACTTAAGTTCACTTAATTGAGCCTAAATTTATAATATTCTAGTCTAGTTAGGCTCTAGTTTATACATTGTGCATATCATGCACTTCTAACTTGCATATCTAACTCTATTATACTATAAATTTAGTTTATCTCTTCATTTTAATTCATATTGCATATTATGATTTTTTTTTAGGAATATGACTCCCTATTTGAATTGTGTTCCCTCAAGTTTTTGCTGAAATTTTATGTACCAAGATCTTACTTTGTGCATACTTTGATCATTATAAGTATATGATGATTATTTGGTTTAGTATTTCATTAAATACCATCAAACACACAAATTATTTATTTAATTAAACTCCTTTTTGAGATTTTTATTCATATATTTGCAACCACTTTCCTTAGTGTTATCCTAAGATGATATGGGCTTTTCTATGCATCATAAAAACATGGAGAAAGAAATTGAAAATCTATTCTACAATATATAACAATATAGAAATGATACAACTAGGAGAAGAAATGATTTAGGTTAGTTAAAGTTGGTGAAATAATTTTTCAAGATAAAATAATTTGAAAAATTAGCTATTCCAAGCTAGCAAGATCAAATACAATTTTTCAAGGTGATAAAATTGTATATGCAGATGTATCACACGCATGCCAGGCATGAAGTGGATTCCCCAACTTATAACAAATGGTTGGATATAAAGGCTTCATACGCTGGCCCAAAAATGGAAGCCAATGATGTTGAAGAATAACTTCACTAAAGAGTTGAGTGATATTACCTCTAAGTCTTTAAACATATTGAGAGACATTTTGTGGTTGACATTGAGGCCCTTTCAAATGATGATCAAATAGGGCCCTAATGTGCAAATGTCTTGGACATTAATTTGAGCACCCAAGATCATGATTAAGGACTTCAAAGTCATGAGGATGAACACGGTGAGATCACCTCCCTAACATGGCTATCAAAGTGAATGTAATGGGGACAAATAATAATAGCCCAACCCATTAGGAGTTAGCAAGGTAGATTGAATATCAACACCATGTTCTTGCTTCTAAGCTAATAGTTCTTTAGGTGTATTTTCTTGTAAAATATTGAATTTTTGAACAATTGTAAACTCTTAGAAAATGCATTCTTATTTTCTATTACCATTGATAGGATTCCTTTGAACAAAATCAAAATGAAGAGGCATAAATATACCAAATTTTATTTCAAAACCATATGTGCAGATATAAACATTAAGTACAACATGTCCAATATTTTTGCAAATGTACACATTAAATACACCAAATTTTTCTTTCAAAACCATATGTATAGATACAAACATTAATTACAACATGTCCAATATTTTTTTATATAT
This sequence comes from Cupressus sempervirens, assembly GCA_028749045.1. NCBI lineage: Eukaryota > Viridiplantae > Streptophyta > Pinopsida > Cupressales > Cupressaceae > Cupressus > Cupressus sempervirens. The sequence continues at coordinate 529,871,395 of CM053788.1, read as the reverse complement.
ACACATTTATTACACCAAATTTTTCTTTCAAAACCATATGTGCAGATATAAATATTAAGCACAACATGTCCAATATTTTTGAGGATAGATACATTAATTATACCATGTTTTTCTCTCAAAACCATATGTGCAAATATAAACATTAAGCAAATGATGCTACTACTGATAATGATGATCATGATGAGGAGGAGGAGGAGGATGAGGATGATGACAATAACCTTTTACTATTTATAATTCATATGTGATGCTAAGATTCAATGTAATTTTGAGTATATGTATCATGAATTTTTTTACCTAACATAAGACAATTGATTTACTACTGTAGAAATGTAAATTCCTTTCATGAGCATCCCACACAGTCTCATGGATCATTAGGTATAAGTCAGTACACCCCATAGAGACTAATGTCTTTTACAATTTGTAAAACATCTCTCTCATTTCTGCTTATCTCTCTTATTTCATAGAGTCTAGGTACTAGCAAATAGGTATTTTCCAGATTTGTATTCCTTGAGTGAGGAAAATGTAGGAATCAAAGGATAAAGTGATACATTTAGTATGTCTAAATCAAGGAGATTGACTTGAAGTCAAAATATTAGAAAGAAATTCAATAAGCACATGAAATTTTTCCTTGCTCAAGGGGGGTCATGTTCTTATGATGATGAGAGTAAAGGCAACTCTAATGTGCCCTTTAGGTACAAATATCTATAGAAATAATTGGTCCCCAATAAACTTCCTCCAATAAACACTTATTTTTGTGTTGGAGAGAGGATATATCACATAGCATCATCCTCATTACATGGTTTGGGCCTATTTTCAATGGATGGCATAAAGGTCTCTTACAACAAGGTTGTTGAATTGATGGAGTATGTCATACTTTTCTATGATTACAGTAGTTGGATGCAAATTGTTAGATATAAAAAAAGGTATGTGTAGGTATGCACTCACAATAAATTATATAAAACAAGAAGTTAGTGAAAAAAGTAAAATAGTAGCTATATGCATTGACGGAAGGACAAAAGCATCAGGGAATATTGCAAGTTTTATAAATCGTACATAACCTATGTCAACTAAGAAGCAACCCAATTGCATATTTGAGGTGTGTGAAGGAAATCATGCATTTTTATGTGTGATAAAATCAATACATGGAAGTGAAGAGCTTCTTATTGATTACAATTTGAATCACATAGACACAAACAAAGCCACTATCATGGGCGAGGTAGTACATACTATACACATTTAAAATCAACTCCAAGAAATGAGGATAAAAATACCATTAAATTTGTATTTTTTTTGCTAAATTAGAATAATAACAAGCGTTTTAACATTTCTTAATGATTATTTTTAAATGCAGGGCTACAGTATGGATCAATAGCCATAGGATATGCATGGTGGTGATGGTTCTTCTTCCTTACAGGTAAAACTTATTATTGTTGTACAAATTAGATACAAGAAATATGTTAATGCATATTTTTTATTATATTTAATTCTTCACTACTATTTTTGATTGATTTTAACTATAGAGATAATAATATTGCTCTCACAAATGAGTTTTGATCAGGACAAGGGAAAGGGAAAAGTAGTCCACAAGGACAAGGATTCACACCATGATGAGCTAGCTAAATTTATTATTGATTTTAATTCAACCCCTAATCCTATGGTTGCATTAAAAAATTTGATTAATGATAGAGGAACAAATTTTTCATAAGTGGCATTAACTCAACCTTAGACTCCTACAACACAAGATATGATTGATAGGTTGGTGACCCTAGTTCACACATATACAGTGATTATTAATGTAGTTTTTAATTATAAAAAAAGTTCAATAACATTTTTTTATAGTATACTCTTTTATTTATGTCATTAAATAAAATGTGTGTGTTATTTTTTTAGAGGATGATAAGAATGTTAAGGGGCAATCTCTTAGAGGATGATACTTCGAGTGGTTCAAGTACATCAAATGTTCTATCCTACACTTGTGTTTTTATTGAAAAATATTTTTTTTAATAGCTCTAATAGTCTTGTTTTTTTCATGCTTTAACAATATCATTTTTCAGGTCCTACCATTGATCCTTTGTTCACTATGTCACCTACTACAAGGAATAGAACCAGAGAGGCACTGTTTACTAGAAATTTGGCAACACATAACTCCATGATAGATGTGGTGGCACCACCTATTGGTAAGTTGATTCCTCTTTTTCCCTCTGATTTTTCATTTGTTTATTTGACTTGAACTATTATTTCTTAGGGGGCATTTTGTAATATTGGATTCATTTTATGTAGGAGATGAAGAGGACCTTCTTGGGTCTTCCCAAGTTAGATGTACAAGAAAATTAAAGAATTGTGATCAATTACTCATTAGGAATGAAGATGGTCTTCCCCTAAAAGTACCCCAACTTCTAGGTACTTTAAAGATTGATCATTTATTTTACTATACAATCTTATACTCATAATCAAATGCACTAACTTCTCATGCAGTCCCTTGCAATAACTACTGATCACATTATTATTTTGCATAGAATAATATATTTTATAAAAAAATTAATGATGAATGTTTGCATATATTTGGGTCAACCATACACATAGGGTATCATATTTTGATTTCATTGCTAGATCATGTTTCCTTAATTTGATCAATTTCTTCAAGTAAGTTAAAAGGTAGCTTTAATTTATTTATGAATCTAATAGTTTTTTTCTTTTCTTAAAAGGTGGAATTTACAAGTGAAAGAGTTAAAGGACTAACTCATTGATGCCATGACATTAGTTTTTGGATCCAACATCTTTCAAAGACTTAGGCTCCTTGAGAAAGTAGGGTAAGCTTTCAATTATATCAGGTTCAACTACAAGACCAAATGAAAAAAAAAAAAAAAAAACCTTTTTATCAACATCCCCCCTATATTACCATTATTGAGTGGGATAATCTTAAAAAGGATGCCACTGAGATAAAAGCAAGAGATGATGGGAAATGGTACCACCCAAGGAAAAGAAGGTATGTCATAATATTAAGAATGAAATTGTGTAATAATTAATCTTAATACTTATGTGGTCTAGCATATTTCAAACTTCACATAGGTCTTCTAATGTGTCAAAGGCAACTAAAGCAAGAAAATAGAAGCACGGGTAGCACAAGCTCAGCTCAGGTGGATATTCAAAACTTTTTGCATGAGTTGTAAGTATAAGTAAATGAAAAATTATATGAAAATATTATAAATTATAAACAACTTGGTCTTGATGAAAATGATTACAAAAAAAATTAATGATACAAAGAAAAAATGTAGGCCATCGAGTTTAACAAAACAATCTCTAAAGAGGATAAGAAATTAGGCTACATAAAAGGCTATACAGTCATGGCTGAATGACTCTAAGAAAGTGTGTGTAATGTTCTTCTGCTAGATCGGTTGATGAGGTAAATAAGTTAAATTATTTTTATTTCAAATTGAATACTTTAGTAATTACTATATTTGATATTAAGTTTAAAAAATATAAGTTTTTATATTTGTTTAAAGTAAGGCAACAGTGATTATATATTTGTTTAAAACTTTAAAGTGAATATATTTACACATATTAAAATGAATGATTAAGATTTCTTAGTAATTATCTTGTATTTATATGTACATAGTGTTGATAAATGCACTAATTATTTACATTAGATTGCAGCCTGCCAATCTTGATACATCAGTTGAACATAGTGGAGGTGACGATTTGAATGTGGATCCTAGTACTCAAGGTATATATTTTATGTGCATTTTTTTATTTCTGAATTATAAATACAAGTAAAAAAAATTAATTGAATTTGGTGTAGTAATACAAATTTAACTATAATATGTGTTAGGATTAAAAAAACATCTTGTATTGTAGTTGCAGAGGGTGCAGAGGTTGTTCCTAATGAGCATGTTGAGGTCTAAGTTAGTGGGAAAGATGATATTGTTGGACAAGGTAAAGAGCACTACAATGTTCTTTTTAAAATCTTTAAAGTCTCAAAATTTTAAAATCTAACCATTTTATTTGTTATTACAGAGGACTTTCCTTTGCACATTCACGGGTGTGAAGAAATATCGATGACGACATGGGTATGCCTTTGCAACAATATAGGGAAGGACAGAAAAAGAAAAAAGAAAAAAGAAAAAAAGAAAACAGTCATGTAACTTATGTAACCTATTTGCTAATGGTTGATGTTTGTGTATAGATGTTTTATTTATGTTCTATTGAATTTTCTAATAATTCTTATATTTTAATGTTAATGTGAATGTTCTAATGATACTAATGTTTTATTGAATGTTATCATTTGATAATTCATGAATGTTACATTTTATTAATAGAATAAATGAATTTTAGATGTCAACAAAGAATTTAGATGTTAGGGTTGTTGGAAATATAAGAAAAGTAACTGAGACGAGAGGTGAATTAGTTACCACAAAAAAAAAATCCCAGCTCCCTTATATGTCAATAAAAATCAAAACTCTTAGTAAACTGCATTTTGTTGTTAGTCGGAAAACACACAGACACTCGGTTTATACTAACAAATTTTGTAACTCAATAAATATTCAAATAGGTCAGCAACTGCTTACCTTGGGATATTATCTATGATTTATCTTACTTTAACTTAGTTGCATACACATAAAAGAAATAGCATGAACAAAATTGACACCAAGATTTAACATGGAAACTCAATTTGGGAGAAACCACCAATTACAACTAATTACTAATTTTCACTCTTTTGAAGTGAGCCCTGGTAGGAGCCAACCCTATTAAAAGTTACAAAACACACTATTAGGTTTGACCCTATTAGAAGATTTAATCACCCTATTAGGAGTGGCTTTTTTAGAGGTCTTTACACACTTCAATAGAAATGCTACCTTGTTAGAGGATTTACAAATGGTTGTTAAGCCAACTCTATTAAGAGATTTAGATCATTGCTACAATGGTTAGAAGGTAACAATGAGATGACTTGATTTTTGATGCAACTGAATTGCTGGTTACAAATCTCAATTTTGGCTTGTATACTTGATCCTTTCTGATCAAATGTATCTTTGCAACTCACCAAAGATATTCTTCTTAGCCTTCTAATTTTCTTCATCTAAGCATCATCAAAATATTCAATTATGTTCCACACATTAAATACTCAACTTGACCTTATATTTATAGCTTATTTAATATCAATTTGGCTTGAATACTACTTAGAATAATTGATATTCATCTCCTTAGTTTTCTAGAACCAACAAACAATTTAGTTGAACTCAATATACCAAAACAAGAAAATCCTTCATTAGCCAACCCTGCTCGGTAGATACTAACTCAAGGAAATTTTCCAATGTTAAACACGTGAAATTGGTTAAGATTTCATATTCACAAAGTTCCTTTGGTAACCAAGTGATCTCAGTTATTATTCAACTTTTGCAAATTTCCTTTGTTGTTCGAGTGAACTTGGTAGATACTATCTTTTGAACTAGGCAAACTTTGGAATGCTCATCAAACATAGGCAACTATCTTCAATGCCTAAGTAAGCTCAACATACACTAACTAGGAATGATATGACATTTTGTGTCATATCAAAGATAATACACAATTAATCAATTGTTTCCAACTATCTCCTTCTTTGGCATTGATGGAAACACATGTCATAATGCAATAAAATTTTAGAGAAAGAAGAATAAAACAAGGAACATATCCTTAGTTTTATTCTAATTCTCATCCATGAGAACTCCCTATATCAGTGTGAACTCCCTCTACCTTTAGTTTCTTTCTCTATTAGCAAAACTCTATCTTTGATATTAAACCAAGTTCATTCTCACTTTTTGACATGTCTTTTTTTGATGTATGAGTAAACTTTCCCTTTGAAGAAAATTTCTATAATATGATAGTAAACTTCTCCCTCTTTGACATCTCATACCAAAGATAAAATTTAGTGAATATCAATGTACCACATGTACTGATTCATTTGCAATGTGCCCTTGTCAATATTGTATCAACTGACTGATCTTCAACATGCTCTGGTCAATGCATCACTAAATTTCATTTAGTGAGCTTTAGATAGGGGAATGAGCCCTAACTTACCTCTTATATGTAGAAATGCATCCTTAGGTAATGACTTAGTGAATATATCTACAATTTTCTCTTTAGTATTCACATATTTCAATCTTACCTCTTTATCTTGTACCAATTCTCTCAAAAAAATGATATTTTATAGCAATGTGTTTTGTTTTGGTATACATCACAAGATTCTTTGATATATTAATTTCACTTTTGTTATTACAAAAGATGACCATTGGATCCTTGATTTCTATCTTCATACCTACCAACAGTTCCTTCAACAAAACAACATTAAAAAAATTAACTGCTACTACCACATATTTTTCCTTTGCTGTGGATTGAGAAATACAATTATGTTTCTTTCTTTTCCAAGACACTAGTCTTTAACCAAGAAAGAATGCTCCACCAACGACGCTCTTTTTGTCATCAACATTTCCTACCCAATCAACATCTGTAAATGCTTTCAAATCCAAATTGCCACCTTTTTTGTACCATAATCTAGAGTCTTCAGTACCATTTAGATATCTCATGATTCTTTTCATTGGCATCATGTGATTTTCTTTGGGATTTGCTAATAATCTTGCCACCATATGAACTGCTAATACAATATCAGGTCTTGTGTGTGCTACATACTACAATTGTCCAATCATTGATCTATATGCAATCTGATCTACCTCCTTAGAATCATCATTTTTGGAAAGCTTATGTCTAGTAGACACAAGAGTTCCAGCTGGTCTTAAATCTTCCATTCTAAATTTCTTTAGTATCTCCTTGATATATTTGGTTTGAGTAATGTAGATACCATCTTTCTTCTACTAGATCTGCAATCCAATAAAGAATTTTATCTCTCTAAACATGGATACCTCAAATTCTTTACTCATTTCTTGTAAATAAAGTGTCATCCACAAATATTTCAGCTAACATAACCTTATTGTATGGTCCTTCTTTGATATATAGATTGTTGCTATCATTTGTTCTTTGAAAACCAATCTTTATCAAGTAGTTATGAATTTTTTCATACCAAGCTCTGCTAGCTTGCTTGAGACCATATAGTTCTTTATGTAATTTGTAGACCATATCTCTTTTTCTAGGATCTACAAAACCTTCAGGTTGTTCTATGTAGACTTCCTCATCAAGGATTCCATTCAAGAATCTATATTTTACATCCATTTGATAAACTTTAAATCCTTTCTATGTTGCATATCCTAGTAAAGCTCTAAAACCTTCTATTCTTGCAAAAAGAGAAAAAGTTTCACCATAATCAATATCTTTTTCTTGAGAATAACCTTTACAAACTAACCTAGCTTTATTTCTTGAAACTTCTCCATCTTCATTTAGCTTATTTCTGAAAACCCACTTTGTGTCAATTATATTTTTATCCTTGGGTCTAGGAACAAGAGTCCAAGTCTTATTCTTCTCTATCTTTTGTATTTCCTCATTCATGGCTATAATCCAAATTTCATTATCCAAAGCATCTTTAACATTTCAAAGTTTAAATTCAGAAAGCAAACATGTATCTTTCAATTCGTTTCTTGTCATTGTGCCATCTGAATTGTCTCCAATGATATAATTAGGTGTATGACGTCTTCTGACATATCTTGCTAAAAACATGGGTACTTTGGATTTGGAGTTTTTTTCCATTGACCTCTTCATGATTTTCTATATTAAGCTTGGGTCCCATTGTCTGTGACTCGAGTCCATCATACTCAGTTTACTCTATCAACATCTTGATAGCTTCTGACTATGACTCAAATCCTTTAGACTATGACTTAGGTTGCACTAGATGCAACTTGGTAGCTTTAGGAGATTTTGGGAACTTGGGAGGTGAAGCCTCCTAACTTCCAAATAGATTTGGCAATTTATTAGGTTCATAATACACAAACCTTCTGTAATCCTCAGGTTCTTTGTTGCTTTGTGCTTTACTCTTTTCTACAAGCTCATCAATTCTCACATGTGCACTTTCTATGCTTTTATGAGTAGAAAAATTCAAACATTTGTATGCTTTACTTTTGTAGGAGTATCCTAGGAACATGCCTTCATCAACGTTGAAATCAAGTTTACCTTTCCTAGATTCTTTCAAGATATAACATTTGCTATCAAATACTTTCAAGTAACTAACATTAGGTTTGTAGCCATACCATATTTCATAAGGAGTTTAATTTGAGTCTTTCCTCAGCTATACTCATTTCAAGTAATCCACTATAGTATTGATTGCTTCATTCCAGTATTTGATTACAACATTCTTTTCTATCATCAATGTTCTTGCACAACCCATGATGGATTTATTCCTTCTTTCAGCTATACCATTTGGCTAAGGTGTACCAAGGGCTAATACCTATCTCTTAATTCCTTTTTCAATTCAAAATTCATTGAACTCATTGGAAATTAATTCACTGCCTCTATCTAATCTCAAACATCTTAGCTTCTTTCCAGTTTCTTTCTCTAGTCTTTTTAGATACCACTTAAAATTTTGAAGTGCTTCATACTTCTCTTTTAGATGCATTACAAACATCATTCTAGAATAATCATAAAGAAAAAAAGAATGAAGAACTTATCTCCACTATAACTCTTTATTCCAATTGGTCCACATAAGTTTGTAGGTGCAAGCTCTAAGACTTCTTCAAAATGATAGTTCTTGTTTTTTAAACTAGTTTTTCCCATCTCACTAATTTGACAATTTTGGCATAGACCCATATCAAGTTTCCTCAAGCTAGGAATACCTCTTACTCTTCTATTTTTTATTAGCTTGACTAGTTTACCAAAGTTCACATGACGTAATCTTTTGTGTCATAACTAGCTTTCTTCTACTTGAGCAATAAAACATGAACTTTCACTGAGATCCAGGTAGAATAGATTACCTTTTTTTTGTTTGTGAGACCCAACTAGATTAACTTTGCCATCCAACAGTTTGGCCTTCTAATTCATGAATTCTAACTTAAATCCAATGTTATTCAACTATGCCACACTTAGTAGATTATTCTTTAGTCCTTCAACCCAATAAGCATTGTCACATCTAAGTTCATTGGTTAATGAGATACAAATTTTTCCCTTTTTTTAGCAAGGTTCATTATTTCCAAATCTCACACTACCACCATTATAATGTTCCATGTGTTCAAATTTGGTTTTTTCTCCAATCCTATGATGCAAGTAACCACTATCTATAATCCATGTATCATTTTTTATAACATGAGAGATAAGTGCCATTTTATCTCCTTCATCATTAGATTCATCTTTTACAACAATATATATGATTTTATCTTCACTATTATCAGAATCTTTAGCCATAAAACAAGATTTTTTACCTTTTTCCTTGTAGTCCTTGTAGTTCTTGAATTCCTTCTTACCTTTGAACTTATTGCTTTTCTTGTCATCTCTACCTTCTTTTTTGGGACATTTTTTAGTGATGTGACCAACTTATTCACAAGAAAAATAGATTAGATGAATCTTACCTTTTTCCTTTCCTCTACCTTTGGAATATTTCCTTGCAAGTAGGGCTTCAACAACCTCAAGATCATTGTCTAAACTTTCTTCCTTTTCTTCACTTTCTAATTGATTGGCTTTTGATTTCTTAGCCTTTTTCTTGAAAAAAAAGCTTGGCTTTAAATGTAGACTCAATACCTTTGAAACTAGGGGCATAGTTATCATAGTTATCCAACTCAAAAGCTGTCAATCTTCCAAATAGAGCATCCAAAGTTATATTTCTATTTTGATCACATCTAATCTCTTGGCATAGATAGGAAGAAGTATTTTGAGTACCTTGCTTACAACTATTTTGTCATCAATGTCTCCTCCACATGATTTGATTGCACTCACACTTTCTTTAATTTGCTCAACATATTTTGCAATTTTTTTATCTTCTCTCATCTTCATCTAATCAAACTATCCTCTAAGACTTTTGACTTTATCTCTTCTTACATTATCATCTCCTCCATACATAGATTTCAATTTGATCTACATTTCATAAGTTGTAGTGAAACTTTTGACTTCATCAAATTTACCATAATTAAGAGCAGAAGCAATGTTAATCATCATGATGTTATGATTTTTTTTTCAAGAAATTGCTTCAACTAATAATGTTTCAGTAGGAGTATTTTATTCACTATCAAGACATTTACAACCTAAATCACTAATAGTTTCCAGATTTAACCTCATAAGTCCTTACCATGCTGCAAAGTTGTCTCTGTTCAACTTGGGAATCTCTCTTCTGTAAGACATCTTGATCTTTAGCTTAGGTCCTTAAAACCTTCTCTTCAAGCATGAAAAGCTCTGATAAAAACTATTCAAAATATAAGAGGAGTAATTGAGAGGGGAGGGGTGAATTAGTTACCACAAAAATAAATCCCAGATCCCTTAGATGTCAATACAAATCAAAACTTTGTGTAAACTACATTTTGTTGTTCCTCGGCAAACACAAAGACTCTCAGTTTATACTAACAAATGTTTTAACTTGGTAAAAATTCAAATAACTCAACAAATACTTATCTAAAGATATTATTAATAATTGATCTTACTTTAACTTAGCTGCACACACACAAAATAAATAACATGAATAAAATTGACACCAAGATTTAATGTGGAAACCCAATTTGAGAAAAACCACCAATTTCAACTAGTTACTGATTTTCACTCTTTTGAAGTGAGCCCTATTAGGAGCCAACCCTATTAAAGGTTAAAGAACACACTATTAGGTGTGACCCTATTAGAGGATTTAATCACCCTATTAAGATTGGGCTTGTTAGGGGTTTTTAGACAATTCAGTAGAAATGCCATCTTGTTAGAGGATTTATAAATATTTGTTAAGCCAACTTTGTTAAGAGATTTATATCACTACTACAATGGTTAGAATGTAAGAATAAGATGACCTAATTTCTGATGCAACTAAATTATGGATTATAGATCTCAATTCTAGCTTATATACTTGATCATTTCTGATCAAATGTATCTTTGTAGCTCGCCAAGGATATTCTGCTTATCCTTCTAATTTTCTTCCTCTAAGCATCATCAAAATCTTCAATTATGTTCCACACATTTAATTCTCAACTTGATCTTATATTTATACCTTATTCATTGTCAAGTTAGCTTGAATACTACTTAGAATAATTAATATGCATCTCCTTAGTTAGCTAGAACCAACAAACAAATTCAACTGAACACAATATGCCAAAACAAGAAAATTCTTCGCTAGCCAACCCTACTTGGTAGATACTAACTCAAAGAGATTTTCCTATGTTAACCAAGTGAGCTTGATTTATGCTACATATTTCTAAAGTTCCTTTGGTAACTAAGTGATATTGGTTAACACTAGTTCCATCCAACATTTCCTTCTTTAACTGAGTGAGCTTGGTTAAAACTCAACTTATGCAAACTTTCCTTTGTTTTTTGAGTGAACTTGGTAGACACTATCTTCTGAACTAGGAAAACTTTGTAATGCTTGAAGGACATAATAAATTGTTTTCAATTCCCAAGTGAGCTTAGCATACACTAACTGGCAATGATATGACATTTTGTGTAACATCAAAGACCATACACAATTAATCAATTATTTCCAACAAGGCAGGGTGAGGGGGGGGGAGTGGGGCCAAATGTGATTCCACCTTAACATGGTTGGCCCTAATTAGTAGAGAATATTAAACTATTCTAAAAACCAAGTGAAGCTTGATATTAACCTATGATTTCATGACAACTAATTGTGTGAATCTTTTGGTTTCAAGCACTGTAGAAGGATGTCATAGTCAAACTCATCTATTTATGAAATTTAGCTATAGTTTATGAAGTATTTTAAAGAGTGGCTTGCTATGGGATTGCCTCAAATTATTCCTCTCTAAGGTGTTCTATTATTTCTATTTATTTGCATTCATGCTTAATTACATTTCATAACTTTGGTTGTAAATTGGGAGACATGAAGAAAAAATTGAATAGTGGAAAGAAATGGTATTAGATCATTCTAAAGTATACATTGACTCATGAACTATCCTCATTATTTCTTTTTAGTGTGGTCATATGTTTAATAATATCACAATGAAGAAGTAGAGAATTCTAAAGTTTGGTCAAATATTTGCCTTCAAAATATGGCCAAATTATCAAAGGAGGCCACCACAATACACAATGTACTTGAACCTATGTTTCATTTTTTTGATAGTGGGAAATACTACTCCCTTCAGAATTGATTCATACTATGTGTTCCATATGGCATGCAATGCTTAATGTAGAAAGTAGGTAACATTTATAATCTCAAAATTTAAAATCCTTGTTGCAAATTACAATATGAAAAAGTCAAACTTCATTGGCTACATCTCTAGCTAGGTTTATATATGATATCAATTGATTTGAATTTTGAATTTTACTTTCAAAATTCTTTGGTTAAGATATAGTTTATACATGAATATTTCAATTTGTGGGTCATTCTAGTCATTTTCTATTGTCCATGCTCATTAAATATCTTGATCACAATAATGTTGTAACACTAATGAATGCTTTTAGAAACTCTGGCCAATGTTGAAACTTCAAATTGTCAGATATTTGTAGGGATTGTGGTGAAATCCTCATTGAATTGATGCTTAGCCAAGAATAATATTAAATTTTTATAGGACTATCACGCTTCACATAATATCATAAACATTTACTTCACATAATATCATAAACATTTACTTGGTAGTGCTAATGTCAATGACTTGTTATTATTTAGTGTGTTGGAAGAAAAATATTGTCATATTTCTTTGGAACTAGACAACTGACATACTTCCACAGAATAATGGCATATTATTTGGTGAGGGTTACTCAATGTTGTGACTATGACTTTGTGAATAAGGTTGAGCTTGATTCTTCCTTCATCATAGAATAGACTCATTGATTACCTTCTATGTCAAGCAAGATCTGAAAATTTTAATTTTCCTTACATTAATTAATTCACGCATGCTTCATAGAAGGGTCTATTCGTATATTTCCTAGCCCCATGGTTATTTGTCCTGTGCCTAGGTTACTCTGTAATCTTGCCTACTATTGTTTGATTTTGGAGTATTGTCAACCTCTCAATAAAGAGCATAAGAATCTTGAGATAGTTGAGCTTGTATCGAAAAACATTAATAGAGATTATTTCAAAAGCCACAAAACCTACCATCATAGAAGAGGTATCTCTCTGTAAATCTGATCTTTCTCTTAACTAGGCTCCGATACCATGTTAAAGATCCCATTTAAGATTAGAGTTCAAATTATTCATTAAGTCTAAAATCACCAAACACCAAAATGAGAGAATATTAATAGATTTTGATATCTCTCTTAGCTTTTAGAAATTGGTATAAATATGTTAACGATTGCATTTAAGATTAGAGTTCTAATTATTCATCAAGACTGAAATCACCAAACATTAAAATGAGAGAATATTAAAAGATTTTGATATCTCTCTTGTCTTTGAGAAATTTTCTAGGCACATATTGGAGAAGACTACACAAAGAGTGGTGCTTTGCCTACTACATTGTCATGCAACATATATGTATAAGTTTGAAGAAGAGATGCCCAACATTGTACTTGTGCCATTTCCATATGATAATTTAGACATTTCCAATCCATGGGATACCACTTTCTCCATTGGCTAAGTACCAAAATAAGAGTATTGCATTTTGATATTTATTCATTGTGTTGGCCTTTGATATTTCTAGAAATAATGATTCTTTGGTGACTAACATTTACCAAATTGATCACAACAATAATGGATTTGATACCATATGATGCAGAGGGGATTGTGGTTTAACTAACCAAACACATTTTTTCTTAACAAGGTCTTAATGACCATCCAATAGTCTAATAATTAGTGGCCTTCCTAAGGTATCTAACAAGAAAATCCAACAATTCCTAGTAGAGTTCCAAACTCTCCAACCAAACAAACCTTGAATTGTATTCCCTCCCAAGGAGTACCTTTCCACAATTGCTTGACTAACTAGGATATAATCAAATTAGAATTTCTCATAGAGAATGAATGTGTTTGATAATTACTTAGACCCAATATGTAACCATAAATACTTTGGTTCTTGTCCATGAAAAAACCCACAATCCAATTTGATGCAGTAATAGCTAAAAGAGACTTGATAAAATTAGCCTTCCTAATGAGGTCGTTGAGTTTTTTCTCCTACAAATACTAAATGACCCCCAAATTAAATTGCATATTTAGAAACTCTTTCTAGGCTATAAAATATTGTCAAAGAATGAGAATTTGGTTTTGCTTCTAACTCCCTTCACCTATGTGAAGCACGATTAGACCTGATTTGTAGATTTAGGACCAACTTGCTTTGTAAGTTACTATTGAAAATATTCACTGGATATCTCTATTACTAAGGACAAAATCCTATACCCTTGATGATATGATTTTTTATATGTTTTTATTGTTGGTAAAAACCTTTATATTATGTTGTATGACATAGGGAGAACTATTATCAAAGAATTGTTAGTGATATACTTATAATCTGGTCCAACTTCCATGAACTTCCAATATAAATAGATCATTTGATTCTTCATCTTGTATTTACATTCTCAATGGGAATTTTTTCAGGTTTCTATTGATTCATCACCATTTTATTTTCCAATTTGCTTTCAGTGTTTTCACATCATTCTTTCTTTTCTTCTACCTAATTGTCAATTTGTTCTCATCTCAAATGCATCCTTTTGTCATAAGGTGAAATCATTTGTTAGACAAAGGATTTGTATTTTGTGGAGTAACATTTTTACAAGAATAAGAAATAACTCCTTTTTTTGTTGTCATTGTAAAAAGAAATTCCATCTTTGATCTCACACAAATCTTGATCCAATATTTCCTTTTACCCCCAAGTTTTTAGGATGGGAAGGATGGTAAGGAACAACAATTAAAATAAGGAGATTGATACAACTATAGAAAAAATAAATTATTCACAACATAACATTGTTAAATAATTCATCATTAAACATAATGAAATCTTAATTCATAACATTAGACTTGAATTGAGATTTCAGAAGAGAATTGACAATTAAACCAACAAAAAATTCTTCCACTGTTAATATGCATAAAATTCATATAACAATTACAATAATAAAATTCCCAAGGAGACAACATTGAGGCCTAAATTTTGGGTAATGGCATCAGCTATGTTCTTGTTGAAGGGAAAGATGATACTGGTGAGCTAAAATAATTTTCCTGGTAGATTGAGGATAGTAACTTTTACTAAACTATAAAATCTTACTGGTAAGCTGATTCCCAAAAATGGTTCTTAGTAACTCATGCAGATTGTAATTGTTTTTAATAAAAATAACTTGATGGCACAACACAACCTTACATGGCATAGAAATAAAAAAAATTCTTAGTTGATCTTGATTTGGTGGAAGCATCTTGTTAGTCCTCTGCAAAAGTCTTATTGTTGTCTTTTTCTTGTTAAGTTATTTGCTAGATGGTTGGCCCTTGTTTTCATTCAAAAACCAATTTTGTTGCATGTTTGCCTCTTTATGTTTAGTTTGGTCCAATTATTATCATATATGCCATGGCAAGGAAATAGTAGCCTTCATAAATGAATTATTATCAAAGGGGGAAAATGACAGTTTTATTTTGGTGACTATGAACATCAACATGTGCTCAACTCATCACCTTTTATTTCTCTCACACTCTAGTTCAAGCCAATTTTTGTTATGTTTATTATATCTCACTTAAGCTTATTTAAATTGAGGTATCATACTATTTATGTATTTTATAAAACTTTTCATGAGATTTTGTTCTTCTAGAAATTTGGTATGTTTAGCATATTTGAGCTCTTACAAACTCTTGAGAAGTAATATATTTTAGCTTCTATGCTTTTAAGTTATAATACATTTAATATAGCTTTGCAACATTTTTGTAAACCCATATGACTTCAACTCCCTCCTGTTGGTGTTTTTAAAAGGACTAAAACTACAAAGAAACAAAATGCTTAATACCAAGATGATAATACTCATACAATCTAAAGGTCAGCCAATTCTTGTTAACAATTGCATGTGTAAAGCGTTTGGACCCAGCTTCAACAAAACCAAAGCTGGTTCTCTACTCTTTTGGCTCTACAAAATTGGGGCAGGTATACCCAGGGATGATTCAAGACTGGGAAAACTATATGAGGATTATTTTTAGTTTCATTATGATTCTCATCTCAAAATCATCAAACGCATACATAATTCTTAATAACTTGATAAGCACATCCCATACAACAGATATGGCAAAAATTTCTTCTACAGATCTATAGATGTTATTAACAATAGTGGCTAATTGAAGCTAAAACATTCCATGTAGACAAGTACTGGCTAGCTTTGAAGATCTATAGGAAACAAAAGTAAAATTGATTTAATTTTGCATTTTTAACAACCATTTGTGACATACTTCTCCTTCAGCTAAATCAATTTGATCAATGCTTAATCCATTGGGGTTTAGAGTCTGTAGCAAATTCTTAGATCTGACTTGTTGCCTTACAACAAATTCTATTAGCAATTCTTATCAGAATTTATCATTCAAAACCCTTTCCATTACTAAAGAAGCATTATCACATTCATCAAAGCTTTTATTTAATCCATTGAATTAACAACAGTGATAAACATATATAAAACCTAACTAGATTGCATTCAATTGCACCAACCTTTACTTATACAATAGTAAGATAACCAAGTAATTGGAAGGAGACAAGATTAAAAAAGAACTGATATGGGGATAGTTCACAATTTGTATTCATTTTCTTTGAAAATTGCATATCATTTACAATAGACTTAGAATGACCTTCAGAAAGAAACATAGCTCATTCTATATTCATGTATTCTCAAAGAATTGACAAAGAAAATACATCATAAACTTGCTTTCAAAAATTTGGACCAAAGACAGACTAAGCATATCACTTAGAAAATTAGAATTCGGACCATACTTTAGCCTTGGAATCTCACTTAAATAGTCTGAGATGCAAGAAGCTTCAGGCTAAAAGAAAGTGACAGGTGTCTTCTAAAAGATACTGACATATATCTATCATAAAAGACAAAGGACAATAATAGAAAGGTTATTACATCGAACATTCCTTGGTGGGTCCCTTTCTGTTATGCTTCTCAATTGTTGAGACAAGAAAATTTGATTTGATTCTTCATTTATTGTTCATCCTCAGAGTTAGTGGCCATGAGGTTAAAAAGTGACGTATCATATTCAACTACCTACAAACTTACTTTAATCTGGGGATTTTCCATGTCCTCATTACTAACTATGAGGGTAACTTTTACTTTTGCATCTTCCTCCTCATCATCTTCTGACATTTGTTCTATAAACTAATTTTTCCATTTATTATAAGCAACATCATCTGGTCAATCAAAATTTAGAGCCTCTCTTTGTATAATCACTAAAGAATTTGCAAATTCCTCTAAATCATCAAACTCTTTTCTGATGGCATTATAAAATAATTGTATCTTTACTAACTCTGCATTTGTCCTTGCCCAGAACCAGTGGCCAGTTTCACTCATGATGTTCTTGATCCTTTCATAAAATATTTCATCCAATTCTTTTTTCCACTTTTCCTTTTCCTTTATTGTATCAACAGATTCTAAAGCACAAGGAAATAAAGTGAATTTTTCAGCAATATATTGGAAAAAACAAAGTGTTGATCTTTTCTGCAAAGAATCCCTTTTATCATAAAAATCTTCTAGTTTATTTAAAAAATAAAAAAATTTCTCTACTTGATGATAAGGCATTTGGATGGCAGATATACACATAATTGTGATATCATTATTCCTCTCCCTCCACTTCTATGCAAGGGGAGTCAATTTATCCTTATCTCTATTCAACTCATCCATGAGGGTTGTAATTCTTGTCAACTGATCAAAGAAGGTTGACCATTTTATTTTATCCCTTAAATACATCACACCTTGCTTTAATTTTCCTTCATATTGATTTTTTAATTCTACCTACAACTCATGTAATTTGGTTTTTTCTTCTTCAAAGTCCTCTGCAGTATAGAATTTGGGCCTTTCAGGGGTGTCTAGTATTTCAACAATAGGGGTTGCTCTATCAAATGACTATGGAAGGTATGCAATTCTAGGTGCACTAGATTCTCCCACCTTTCTCTTCCCAAGTATCTTCTCCATTTGAGATACTTTGTTTTCCAGTGACTGTATCTGTATACCCCTTTCCTCATATGCTTTTGAAACTTCTTCAAACCTAGCATTGAGTTGGGTAAACCTATCTTCTTCCTAGCCATATACAACACCACCTAATTTCAACACTTTTGAGGCCATTCCCATTATTTTCTTACTACTTACTTCACCAGTCCTGTATACTATCAATGTACCAGTATGCTCTGCAGTGGGAAACTCATGCAACCTAGTATTTTCTCTCTTTTCCATAGACCATATAACAAGGGCTTGGTGGTCATCACTAAATTTGACTCCTCTATGAGCCTGTAATATTTCTTCAGCAGTTGTTAGTTGAACATCTTTTTGCTTCCTTACTGAATCAAAAACAATTGCATTTGCTATATCCCATTCTGGTAGAAGGAGGACTGCTGACTGTCTAACTATTTGCCTCCCAACTTTACGAGTAAACTGGGCAAAGTCATTCAAAAAATTTGATTTCACCTCTCCCTTAATAACTGAGTCAAGTTTATCTAGTTGCTCAGCTTTGATTTTCTCACAAGCTTTCTCAAAATTTCCCATATTTAATTTCCACAAAAATTGAGCAAAAGCCCTAGATCTTACAAAATTTTCATCATTAATAAATCTTTTAGAAGCCTGTACAACTATTGGGTCAATTTCCTTACCTTGGTAATCAACAATGATTAGGTCCAAGGAAGGTGTAGGAAGTTCTTGTTGCTCTCCAACATCCAAGTCTGTAGAAGTGACAATCACATCCCCTTCTCCACCCATTTGTCTAAGCTGTTCCCTTAGAGATTCTTCATCATCTATATGGATTGGGGATTGGCTTGGGGAGTATTGTTCCTTATGAGAAGAAGAAGACCCCTGCTCTAATTTTTGCCTTTTTGGATAGCGGGTTGTAGATGGGATTCTTGACCTTTGCTTCTTATGAGAGGGTGCTTGTTGCACATTTTGAATCATAACATAACCTACCCTCTTCTACAAGGTATATTGGCCAGGAGCTACCACATTTCTACTGCTTATTCTTCTTTGTACTTCTCCAGCCTTGTCTAGATGTGTTTCAATATACATAGCTTTCTTTTCATTCATGGTTTGAATTATTATGGAAAAATTATTCATTAATTCTTGTATTTTAGCTCCCCAGTATTTCTTATCTTTCAATGGGTCATACTGGGGGTCAAAAGCATTAATAAATTCTAGGGTCTTAGTGAAAACTATCTATTTCTCTTTTCTTAATTCTTGTTCCTGCAATGTGAAGATATTTCTGATTATATCTTCTAGATAGTAAACATGATGTACCATATGGGAAGCTCTTACCCTTTGTTTTAAAAGGTCATAGAATCCTTCAGGGTCAATGAATCTGGCATGAGACTCTGCTATAGCTATCCAAAAACAAATTTAGGTGCTTCCACCCTTTTCTGACAAAGACAAAATCATGCACTACAATAACAATTGGAAAGAAAGTGCCCTTCTTAATCAATTCCCTCTGATCTATAGTGCCTATCTGCCATAAGAGCTCAACAATCCCAATCTTTAAAGGCACATTAAAAGGCAACACATGTGGCTTTCCCACAAAACCATATACCCTTATCATAGTTGAAACATTATAAGGGATTATATCCGCCAAATTGTGACTAACCAATAGCCCTTGTACATGATCTCTAGTTCTAACCAATTCCAACAATATTTGTGAAATTCTGGGGCTATCCCCTCTCAAAAGAAATCTTAGCCCAGATGCGAAAAATCTATCAAACCTTACATAACTAGCATATGTGGCTTCTGAAGTCATATCCACACTCCATAATTGCACTAGATTCCTTTCTCCATCCTTGGTTGTTTCTAACTCCATACCCATGGAGAAGAAAGTGTATCCCTTATATAAGCATATATGCATCAGAAATGAATACCAATAGAATGGTTTGTTTACTTTTCCCCTTGCTATTCGAACCAAACCATTGTGAATCTCTTTTGATAGAAAGGTGGCAAAATCCAAAATGGTACTCATTCCAAATTGAAGGGTTTGAGCCATTATAAGGACAATAGAATCTAGAATTTGATCACCTTCATCTATCCCAAAAATCTTGCAAAGAGAAAAATACAGTGCTTGAGCTCTCAAATTGAAATGTCTTCTTAACAATGGCTCTAGGGTACTAGCTGTAATCACAGAAAAATTACCAACCTTGGCAGCATGCTCCTATAGTGGCCCTGTTCTTAGGTAAATTCGTTGAGCATCATATCTAGCTTGTAGATCATCCATATCAATGATTTCATGCATAGTGTGGTTAGGGTTAAGGTTGAAAACCTCACTGAACAGCTCAGGGAAAACCCTAAAAAGATTGATTCCAGAATGATTTTTTACCCATCCCATAATAGGATCATATTTCTTTGCTAGGTCCATCAATAAATCACTATCAAAGAAAACAGTGGGGACTGTTAATTTACAATTATCAAACTCCCAAACATTGCTCATAGGAGTGTCCAATTTTTGATCTGAAAACCATTTCTTAAATAACTCTAGACCTCCCATGGAAACTTGGGCATCTCTTACCCAATTAGCTTTGTCATAAAAACCCTCTGCTACAACTATTCTGGGATGTTTTAGGATGAGTTCCCTCCCCTTAGTTATTTCATGCATTGATAAGGGGAATTGTTTAAGAAAGTCATCATGCATAGAACATTTTAAATAGTCTATTTTCCTAGTAAACTCTTTTCGGGGAGGCATTTTGAATGAACCCTAGAAACTTCACAACAACAGATACTTTAAATTTACTTAGAAAACCACAGAGTACTTACCCGCCAAAATTTGCACTTCTGCACTATGTGATAACTTCTGCAATTTTACTGGATTGTTAACCAAGAATTTTCGTGCCCTAGCTCTAAAAATTTTGTATGCCCTGATATTCTCTATGCTTTAGTGGTTCATTAATGGTGACATCATGGGCTCTTACCATGCAATAAAATTGCAATCATAAGGTTTGAATCATATTTACTCTCAGTAACCGTTATTCACAATTTGCATCCAAGTTTGAAACCCATCCATAGATTTTCACCAGATCGAACGGTCTTGATTGAAAAGGTAACAAGCATTACTGCTTTTAAAACAATGCTACATGTCACAATTCCACTTCCCCACATTATTTAAAATCCCTTCATCTTAGGATTGCAAGGAAGCATTGTTCGTCAATCAAGACAAGATCGACGATTTGACTAATCCACTTTCTAATAAAAACCAGTTAGCTCTACTAACCAATAAGAAACTGCCATATGAGCTCATGCCATCTGACCACATTCCATGCCAGTAGATCCCATATCATCTTCTAGGTGAGCAAGTACTTGGCATCATTTAGTACATGTGTCATGCTGGCACATTCCTGCTTTCCTTATTTAACAAGCATTTTCAAATTGTGGCTTGCACCAGTCATCAATCTTTGAAAAATCAACAGTGATACCGATCTTACCCTACAGGGCATCTAAACAAATTTTTTGATGTCACTACGAACATGTGTCTGTAGGGCGCATTCTTGCTTTGTTTAAACATCACTCAAATTCAAAATGCACGGAAGTGCCTTTCGTTGATTAGGATAAAGATCAACAATATAAAAAAACTCTTCATTTTATGCTCGCATTATCTACTTGGCCCAATGACATGACTGCTTTTAACCCGCATGTTCTAACTATTGTGTTTATTTCTAACACCTTTCTAGCCCAGATCATAAATAGCTCCAGCTAAGCACATTTGGAAAAACCTATGGCGTAACTCCTGCATTCTTCATGGTCTGGTCCCACTGTGACACATGTTGCAAAGGTGCATTCCCACTTTTCCTATCTAACTTGCAGCTTCATAATGTGGGATTGTGCTAACAGTAGATCTTCAAAAGATCTACTTTTGATAAGAATTAATTTCCATCTAGCAGTCAAAACTCCTCTATGTGGCACATCTAGCAGTACATATCATCAATCATTTATAGAGTGGCATACTGCTTTGCAAATACCTGACCCTACCTTGCCACATGTCAAAAATTTGCTTGTCTGCACTACTTATTTCCTGTGCAGTTTCAAATTGTGGTCATGCACTGGCCTTTGATCTCTGATAGATCAACGATTACATAAACTTCACCATTTGAGTAGCATATTGGCTAATAGTGACGAATAATGTTCCTCCACCTGTTCCAACTCATTTGACACACACCACGGAGGACATCTCACCATTATTCTTTTAACAGTGGGCCCATCTCGTCAGACCATGCCACTTGTCCAACTTTCGCTTCCCCACATTATTTATCTGTCGAGCATATTCTTCTTGCGGGGAAGCGTTAGCCCTTGATTGAGATGAAATCAATAGCTAACACTTCTTGGTGATAAAATGCATATCTTTGCAGGAAAATCCACCAATGACATTGCAGGAAAATCAGGACGTGCGCAAAAGTACTAACAAACCTGCAAAAGTTCCTGAAAATTTATGATTCATCAGAATTTAGGAATGTAAAGGCTACGTGTCACCAAGTCGCATGCCTGCATTACTTAAAGGCCTTGCATCTTGAAATTGTGGGTATGCGATACTCGTTGATCTGAACAGGATCAATGATTAAAAAGACTTTGTGTCATTAGAGGTAATTGCTAATAGAATGATTAATTAAGCGCAGTCATGTAAGATTAAACAAAAATATAATGACCTCATGCTTATGCAAGCCCCTTGGGGAAAAATGTCATTGAAAACATTTTTTTTGAAATTTTTTTTGAGGGTATCCTAAAGCTAGGGCAATCTGATGACTTTGAAAAAACACAAAGAATAAAACCCTAATTTTCAAAATTTCAAGATTTAAATGATTTTTCACAAGATTTTCCTTTAACCTTTGCATAGTGAAAAATCAAGCCAATAGTGGCTCTGTCTGGGGATGATAGACTACCTGAGTCTATGCAAGAATTCAGAATCTATGGGAGAGAAAACCACATACTTGGTGCAAAATGACAACTTCTTCAAAGAGCACAAAACAACACATAGAAAGAAAAAACCAAACTACACAGGGATATTTATAAGGATTTACAGAATATACAGAATGTACAAAACACCAAGAAACCCTAACACTACTATTCATGGAGAAAATAAGTATCTTTCAAGAAAAATACCTCTTCAAGAACTATCCATAAACTAGCAGTTCAAGAATATTGTCCAATAAATCTTTGAGTATATAGGAATCCTCACCCCAAGTAGTTTCAATCAAATAAGGGCCTAAATAGATAGGATCAAATTTGCCATGTTTCCCCTTTTCTTCAATTTTGGCATTCCACATTAAGACTAGTTCTCCATCTTCAAACTTTCTGGTTACCATTCTTTTATCATAGAGTGTCTTAACTTGCAGTTGCAACTTTTGGTTCTTAAGAGATGCTTCTCTTCTGGTTTCTGTCAGTCCTACCAATTCATCCATCCTTTCTTGCATTTCATTTGTAGTATCTTCATCATACAACTGAATGTAATTGTAGAGTCCCATCAAGTTGTTCTGAGGCATTCTAGTTTGAATTCCATATACCATATCAAATGGAGCTACACCAATGGCCCTTTTCACAGTTACCCTATCAGCCCATACTACTAATTGTAACTTGGAATCCCATGCCTTTTTGTTATCATCCAAAGTTTTATTAATTAACTTCAACAAGCTCTTATTTGTGGATTCAACTTGTCCATTCCCTTTTGGATGATAAGGAGAAGATGATGACCTTGTTATTCCATATTTATCACAAAATTTAATAAATTCCTCAGACCTAAAGCACATAGCATTGTCTATTACAATTTTCTGAGGACAAACAAATCTAGAGATAATATTATTCAGCAGGAAATTGTTGACAACTCTACTTGTTGCATTTCTTGTGGGGATAGCCTCTACCCACTTTGTAAAGTAATCAGTAGCCACTAGAATCCAAGAGTAGCTAGTGCTAGACTTGGGGAAAATTTCTCCTATGAAATCCAGACCCCATTGTTGAAAGGGTGCTTGAACCTCTATTAGCTTCAATGGAGTATTACCTGAGAACTTCAGTTTTCCAGCAAATGTTTGACAAGGGTCACATTTTCTAATCATAATCTGAGTGTCCTTGAAAAGGAAAGGCCACCAAAATCCAGCCCTCATTACTTTATGTGCAGTAGTTTTGGCCATATAGTGTCCCCCACACACTCCAGCATGCATTTCCTTCAAGATTTCTTTTTCCTTTTCTTGATCAATACATTTCAACAATATTCCCTCAAAATTTCTCCACCATAGGTTGCCATGGACAAGTATATACCTAATGGCTTGCAATTTAGTACTCCTCTTTTTGTTTTCAGGAAAATGAGGGGGAGCTTCCATGTGTTGTAGGTAATATATAACATTGGTGTACCAATCACACTGATCCATGTCACATAAGTTAGCTCTGATATCATCACTTACCAAATTTATCTCATTAGGCTCTAGATTAGCTTCAGCCATGAGTTTAGCCAAACCTTGACCTCTTACCAACTTATTTATCTATATGTCAATATTGAATTCTTGGATCCTATTGATCCATCTACACCTTCTACCTGATACTTCCTGCTGAGAAAATATATTTTTCACTATAACACTAGGTACAAAAGCAATGATAGTAGCACCTACTAGGTAGCATTTAAAAGCTTTTACAGCCTTTACTAAAGCATATGCATGCTTTTCATTTATCTCATATTTTAGTTCAACCAGCTATAGTGACTTACTTAAAAAGGCAATGGGCTGCTCATATCCTTCTTGATTTTTCTGCAATAAAACTGCAGCTACAGTGTGAAAAGATGCAAAAGAAAATATATGCATAGGCTTTGTGTAATCTAGAGTTCTCAGTACTAGAGCATTTTTTATTGTAGTTTTAATATGCTGGAATGCTTGTGAAGGTTCACCATTCCAATCTATAGTGGCTCCCTTCTTGAGCATCTTTGAGATAGGTCTACTGATCTCAGCAAAATTAGTAACAAATCTCCTAAAGAAATTGACTTGACCAAAGAAGGATTGAATTCCTTTTATATTTTTTGGCTTGGGGACTTTATCAATAGCTACTACTCTTTTAGGGTCTATTTTCACCCCATCCTTAGACACTATATGTCCTAGTATTTTGCCTTCTGTCACCCCAAATGTACATTTCTTTGGGTTCAAGGATACTCCATATTCCAGAGCTTTGATAAAGATTTTC
This sequence comes from Cupressus sempervirens, assembly GCA_028749045.1. Taxonomy (NCBI): domain Eukaryota; kingdom Viridiplantae; phylum Streptophyta; class Pinopsida; order Cupressales; family Cupressaceae; genus Cupressus; species Cupressus sempervirens. Next base: position 529,846,081 of record CM053788.1, on the reverse strand, counting down.
TCCAAGTGTCTACAATGCTCCTCAGCCTTCTTAGAATATGTTGTAAGATCATCCTGGTATACAACCATAGATTTGTCAATATAATCATGAAATGCCACATCCATGGCTCTTTGGAAAGTAGCTCGTGCATTAATCAGGCCAAATGGCATCTTTACATATACATATGTTCCCCATGGGGTTGTGAAGGTTGCCTTGAATTGTTAACTTTCCTTTATTAGAACTTGATTATATCCAGAGAAACCATCCATCATTGACATTAACTTAGAACCAGTCACTTGCTGCAACATGGCTTCCATATTAGGCAATCCATAATTGTCTTTTAAAGATGCAATGTTTAAGTTCCTGAAATCGACACACAATCTTATATGTCCATTCTTCTTTCTGATAGGGACCAAATTTGAAACCAAGGTGGAATGCCTAATTAGTTTAATTATTCCCCCATCCCTTAGTTTCATCAACTCTTCTTGCATTTTGGGAGCTAGGGTAGGGTTTACTGGTCTCTGTTTCTGTCTGAAAGGTTTTACATTATCTTTTAAGGGTATGACATTTCGGAATAGATCTTCCCTATAAGCCTTAAGGTCATCATACAACCATGCAAAAACATGGCTATACTTTCTAAGCAGGTCAATCAATGTTTTTCTGATTTTAACAGGCAGATTTTGGCCAATATAAACCTTTTTGGGAGCTTCATCAGTGCCTAGGTTTATCTCTTCTAACTCCTAAGGTTTAAGATCCTTAACTCTAGGTTTTGCTCTGTCTTGGTTATCAAAAATGTTTTCCAAGACCACTAGCCCCTTAGGCACTTTATTGGTTTTCAATTGCATAATCTCTTGGCAAATAAGGGGTTTCCTTACCATCTATGGTTTCAACCAGTTCACTGCAATCCATTTCTTGACCATGGTACTTATCTTCATTTAACAAAAATTTGGTAATGTCTTTGTCACCTTCAAAGACTTGCCAGTTTTCAATGTTATCATGTATAGAAGACCTATTTTGTACCTCAATCTGAGATATTCCTACAAATGATATTTCCTTAGGCTTGATTGCTACATTTGCTAACAAATCAACCATCTTATTTTGATTCCTATCTCTCCATGAGATACCAAATGCATCAAAGGATTCTATCTGATCCCAAACTGCATTTCTATATTTCTTTAGTCTCCTATTCTTTGATACATGAGTTTCTTTTATCTAGGAGATGACTAACTCAGAATCCCCTATAACATGTAACTTTTTAATCCCATGATGTGTGGCAACTTTCAATCCTAGCAACAATGCCTCATATTCTGCAATATTATTTGTGCAAGAAAACTTCAGTGTGAATGAATATCTAAAGGTATTATTCTCAAGGGAGACAAAAATTACACTTGCCCCTGCACCCTCTTTAGAACTAGCCCCATCAAAGAACATTGTCCATAATTTTGGTGAATTCTTACAAAATTCAACTTCATGTTCAATTATAGCATGTAAATTCTCAACTTCTTGAATAATCAATTCAGCTCTGAAAGCATTGACCCCAGTATCTAAGAAACAAGTGGCATCTTTATCAATTTCTTCCCCTAAAATGTGATTAACCCTTGGTTCTCTATTTACCTTGAAAACTTTATCCCCAATGTGGAAAGTAGCATAGGTTAAGTCACACTGCAGGCTTCCCCCAATGGCAACACTCCATTTTCTAGATAGTAACATTCCATAGTGTGGAGGTATATCCACCACCAAGATAGACATGGTTAACTCTACGTCAAGATATGCAGCTAGTTTGAATGGTAAAGCATTTATGCTACCTATGACTGGGACTTCCCTAGAATCCATTCCTCTACATCTTCCCTGCTTGGTATCCACTTTCAATCCTAAGGCTTTCATTACTTTGAAAGGCATTATGGTGTTGGAAGCTCTTGAGTCTATCATATAGTTTTTTAGGGTCTTCCCTTTTATTATTAGACTGAGGAAAAAAGGATCAATATCTTCTATAAATTCCACTGAGGAATCATCTAAAAACATTTGAGGAATCTGGGATATGATACCACTATCCTCTATTACTAATGGGGTTTGTTGGGAAATAGTTTGATCTACAATAGTATTATTGTTTCCTATTCCACCCAACCATGATAAAGCCTTGTTCTTATGCTCTTTAATTCTAAGAAGTTCAGACAAGGGCACTTTTATAGTAATTTGGGACAACATAGATATCATATCAACAGGTTCAACAATAGTGGGTTTTACAAGAGTACTTGGAGTTAGAATCTTTTGAACAACAGGCACCACTATTTTCTTGATAGTATCAGGTTTTGATTTCTTTGGTTGCACAACTACTTTTGCTATTTCATTTGTCTAAAACTAAACCTTCTTTTTTCGTTCCCATTTCTTACCCTTATTGTAATTGATCTTGGGCACATCTTCATTGACTCTCCTATTTTGATCATTCATCTTATGGGTGATATCTTTGATGAATACATTGGATGGCTTTCCTGCATCATATTTACTATTCTACTTCTCAAATTGTAGTTACTATGGACTTGTGAAATCATTTTTGCTGTAATTCTGTCAATCTCCTCTTTGGAGGGCATTCTTAAGCTTGTGAGACCTACATCAGAAGATGTAATGTACACCTTAGCTGTATCATACCCTTCATCATCTAAAAGCACTTGCTAATGATGTAAATGATAAGTAATTCTCTGATTGATAATGTCATTTTCAAGCTCTTCTGAATCAGTATCAAATCATCACACATGCTTACCATATTGCAACTTATATCATCATGGCTTTTCTCTTCACTTTCTTCTTTAGGTTGTACACCTTGACCTTGGGAAAATGATTGAGCAACAACACAATAATCAGTAGAATGAGGTGACTGACATATAACGCACCATGGTACATCATCATTCATATTTACAGTGTTCCTTTGCAGGGGATCTAGAGTACCCTTATCCTTCACATTATGGGTCTGATTTGGAACTGGTTTACCATCTTTCCACTGAGTGGTGTAAGGGTAATTTTGCATTATAGGATGCCTATTGAAATTGTTGTTATTCATAGTTCTCTCAGCAATATTTGGCTTATTAAAATTAGTGGGATTCATCTTCTTAAGCAATTCCAAAACCTGGCTTATAGTGGGTTCTTCTGGCTTCTTTCCTATAGGGGTTTTAATCAGCCTCCCTTTTATTATTGTTCTTAGGATTGAAAAGCTTTAGATCATCCCTCCTACCCAATTTTCTAGATGCCTTCCTATTATTCTCTATATTTACTATAATTTTATAGGCATCCCTTAAAGTCTTGGGATCCTTATCCCTTAATTGATAAGCCATATTGCTATCAAAAGCATTAAAATATGTTGTGAGACAGATATCTTCATTCAACCTCATAACTTGAAATAATCTATACATACCTTTCTAGAATCTTACATTGAAATCAAATGTGGACTCATTTGGATTCTTCTTAATGTTGTTGAATTCATTTAACATGAATCCTACATTAGTGTTGTCTCCATATTGCTCCTTCAATAATTTCTCCAAGCCATTCCACGAGGTAATACTGTCATCAGGCAACCTCCTAAACCAATCTCTTGCATCTCCAGTTAGTGAATGCACAAAAAATTTCATTACCATATATTCATGTTCAACTTCATAATCATTCAACATATCAATGAAAATTCTTCACCAGTAATAGCATTATTCCTAGAGAACTGAACCAATTTATCTCTTAAATCAAATGATATGGGATGTGGAGCACCAGGAATACTAGCAAATGATATTTGTCTATACTTTTCCAGGCATACAGGTTTCTTCTGGAAACTAGGAACATTTGAGGTACTAGCTATATTAGCTTGACTTAGAGGAGCAGCTTGGGATTGTTGAGGTGGGACAAATGGGACTTGGGTGCCAATAGTGGAAGATGAGGTAGGAGCAAATTGGGGTATTCCCTAAGTTGACATTATTGGACCATTAGCTGGTGCAGGAATTGCAGGTGGGATAGACAAATTGGGCCATGAAGCCAATGTAGAATTAGATTTTATGAATTGGATTTTTCTCCTAGTTTTTGCAGCTTGAGCTTCATTTTCAACCTTCTCAAGCTCTTTTGCAAGATCTTCCTTCTCTTTTCTAGCCTTCTCCAGATCTAAATCTAATTTTGACATGGAGGGTTGTATGGGTTTGCTTGGTAGAGCTTGAGGTTCATTTATTTGGATTCCTATAGCTTTGCCTTTCCCTTTATCTGGAGCTTTTGCAGTGGGCTCTACAGGGTCCACTTGAATAGGTTTATAGGCTTGTACTTGAGCAATGACTGGTTCTTGCCTTTGATTCAAGCATTTTTTTTGTTCCTGAACTTTAGCTTTTAGATTATTTACATCTCCAAATACATCAGTATGGAGAGTTGTAGTATTTTCTCCTAAATTTTTATTTTTCTCCTTCAGAGTAGCCATCCTTCTTAGTAGACCATCCCTTTCTATTATGGCATCCAAGGTGGCTTGCTCCTTTTCTTTTTCAAGATGAATGTGTTTTGCTTCTTCCTCAGCAATCCATTTCTTCAAAACTCCTATCTTAGAATGCACTTCTTTAGGATCTGCAAAAGTAGCTTTTGAATCAGCAGGATCATCCAGATCTATAAGATTTTGTTCCACGTATGGGGCTTCTTTGGGATTAAGAGGATTATCAAATGAACTCCTAAATCCTAGCCTATAGTTCATATCTGCTACATGATCTAGCCTTGATGAAGCAATTCCTATGGTGGACACATCTTTGTCCTAAAATATTCTCTCATCTAGTAATGGGGTACTGAAAATGCCTCCTAAGAGTCTTGTAGTTTCAGATTCAGAACTAAGTGAAGAAGACTCTCTTCCTAATACTGGTTGATACTAAGAATTGACGGATGCATTGCCTCTAGGTTTCAAAGTGGGATTTGGATCTGTCTTTTTCTTATTTTGGTTCTTCCTACCACCTTGGGGTAGATCAGTATACGTTGACACATCAGGGTTGGCTTTCATGTAAGCTCTTGTGTTCTTTCTCATACAATCTAAAGGTCAGCCAATTCTTGTTAAAAATTGCATGTGTAAAGCATTTGGACCAACTTCAACAAAACCAAAGGTGGTTTTCTACTCTTTTGGCTCTACAAAACCAGGGCAGGTATACCTAGGGATGATTCAAGATTGGGAAAACTGTATGAGGATTATTTTTAGTTTCATTCTAATTCTCATCTCAAAATCCTCAAACACATACATAATTCTTAATAACTTGATAAGCACATCCCATACAACAGCTATGGCCAAAATTTCTTCTACAGATCTGCAGATGTTCTTAACAATAGTGGCTAATTGAGGCTAAAACATTCCATGTAGACAAGTACTAGCCAGCTTTGAAGATCTATAGGAAACAAAAGTAAAATTGATTTAATTCTGCATTTTTGACAACCATTTGTGACATACTTCTCCTTCAGCTGAATCAATTTGATCAATGCATAATCCATTGGGGTTCAGAGTCTGTAGAAAATTCTTAGATCTAACTTGTTGCATTACAACAAATTCTATTAGCAATTCTTATCATAATTTATCATTCAAAACCCTTTCCATTACTTAAGAAACCTTAGAACATTCATCAAAGCTTTTATTTAATCCATTGAATTAACAGCAGTGATAAACAGATATACAACCTAACTAGATTACATTCAATTGCACCAGCCTTTACTTATACAATATTAAGATAACCAAGTAATTAGAAGGAGACAAGATTAAGAAAGAACTGATATGGGGACAATTCACAATTTGTATTCATTTTCTTTGACAATTGTATATCATTTACAATAGACTTAGAATGACCTTCAGAAAGAAACATAGCTCATTCTATATTCATGTGTTCTCAAAGAATTGACAAAGAAAATACATCATAAACTTTCTTTCAAAAATTTAGACCAAAGATAGACTAAGCATATCACTTAGAAAATTAGAATTTGGACCATTCTTTAGCCTTGGAATCTCACTTAAATAGTCTGAGATGCAACAAGCTTCAGGCTAAAAGAAAGTGATAGGTGTCTTCTAAAAGATATTGACATATATCTGTCATAAAAGACAAAAGCAAATAATAGAAAGGCTATTACATCGAACATTCCTTGGTGGGTCACTTTCTATTATGCTTCTCAATTGTTGAGACAATAAAATATGATATGTTTCTTCATTTATTGTTCATCCTCAGAGTAAGCGGCCATGAGGTTAAAAACTGACGTATCATCTTCAACTACCTACAAACTTACTTTAATTTGGGGATTTTCCATGTCTTCATTACTAACTATGAGTGTAACTTTTACTTTTGCATCTTCCTCCTCATCATCTTCTGACATTTGTTCTATAAACTAATTTTTCCATTTATTATAAGTAGCATCATCTAGCCACTAAAAATTTAGAGCCTCTCTTTGTATAATCACTAAAGAATTTGCAAATTCCTCTAAATCATCAAACTCTTTTCTGATGGCATTATAAAATAACTATATCTTTACTAACTCTTTGTTTGTCCTTGCCTATAACCAGTGGCTAGTTTCACTCATGATGTTCTTGATCCTTTCATAAAATATTTCATCCAACTCTTTTTTCCACTTTTCCTTTTCCTTTATTGTATCAACAGATTCTAAAGCAAAAGGAAATAAAGTGAATTTTTCAGCAATATATTGGGATAAAAAAAGTGTTAATCTTTTCTGCAAAGAATCCCTTTTATCATCAAAATCTTCTAGTTTATTTAACAAATAAAAAATTTTCTCTACTTGATGATAAGGCATTTAGATGGCAGATATACACATAATTGTGATATCATTATTCCTCTCCCTCCACTTCTGTGCAAGGGGAGTCAATTTATCCTTATCTCTATTCAACTCATCCATGAGGGTTGCAATTCTTGTCAACTAATCAAAGAAGGTTGACCATTGTATTTTATCCCTTCAAAAAATCACACCCTACTTTAATTTTCCTTCATATTGATTTTTTAATTCTATCTGTAACTCATGTAATTTGGTTTTTTTTTTCTTCAAAGTCCTCTGTAGTATAGAATTGGGGCCTTTTAGGGGTGTCTGGTATTTCAACAATAGGGGTTACTCTATCAAATGACTATGGAGGTATGCAATTCTAGGTGCACTGGATTCTCCCACCTTTCTCTTCCCAAGTATCTTCTCCATTTGAGACACTTTGTTTTCCAGTGACTGTATCTGTATACCCCTTTCCTCATATGCTTTTAAAACTTCTTCAAACCTAGCATTGAGTTGGGTAAACCTATCTTCTTCCTGGCCAGATACAACACCACCCAATTTCAACACTTCTGAGGCCATTCCCATTATTTTCTTACTACTTACTTCACCAGCCCTGTATACTATCAATTTACAAGTATGCTCTGCAGTAGGAAACTCATGTAGCCTAGTATTTTCCCTCTTTTCCATAGACCATATAACAAGGGCTTGGTCGTCATCACTAAATTTGAATTCTCTATGAGCCTGTAATATTTCTTTAGCAGTTGTCAGTAGAACATCTTTCTGCTTCCTTATTGAATCAAAAAAAATTGCATTTGGTATATCCCATTCTGATAGAAGGAGGACTGCTGACTGTCTAACTATTTGCCTCCCAACTTTACGAGTAAACTAGGCAAAGTCATTCAAAATTTTTGACTTCACCTCTCCCTTAATAACTGAGTCAGGTTTATCTGGTTGCTCAACTTTGATTTTCTCATAGGCTTTCTAAAAATTTCCCATATTTAATCTCCACAAAAACTGAGCAAAAGCCCTAGATCTTACAAAATTTTCATCATTAATAAATCTTTCAAAAGCCTATGCAACTATTGGGTCAATTTCCTTACCTTGGTAATCAGCAATGGTTAGGTCCAAGGAATGTGTAGGAGGTTCTTGTGTCTCTCCAACATCCAAGTCTGTAGAAGTGACAATCACATCCCCTTCTCCACCCATTTGTCTAAGCTGTTCCCTTAGAGATTCTTCACCATCTATATGGATTGGGGATTGGCTTGGGGAGTATTGTTCCTTATGAGAAGAAGAAGATCCCTACTCTAATTTTTTCCTTTTTGGATAGTGGGTTGCAGATGGGCTTCTTGACCTTTGCTTCCGATGAGAGGGTGCTTGTTGAACATTTTGAATCATAACATAACCTACCCTCTTCTACAATGTATATTTCCTAGGAGCTACCACATTTCTACTACTTATTCTTCTTTGTACTTCTGCAACCTTGTTTGTATGTGTTTCAAAATACATAGCTTTCTTTTCATTCATGGTTTGAGTTATTATGGCAAAATTATTCATTAATGCTTGTATTTTAGCTCCCCAATATTTCTTATCTTTCAATGGGTCATACTAGGGGTCAAAAGCATTAATAAATTCCATGGTCTTACTAAAAACTATCCATTTCTCTTTTCTCAATTCTTGTTCCTGCAATGTGAAGATATTTCTGATTATATCTTCTGGATAGTAAACATGATGTACCATATGGGAAGCTCTTATCCTTTGTTTTAAAAGGTCAATGAATCTGGCATGAGACTCTGCCATGTTAGATCTATCCAAAAACAAATTCAGGTGCTTCCACCCTTTTCTGACAAAAAAAAAATCATGCACTAGAGTAACAATTGGAAAGAAAGTTCCCTTCGTAATCAATTCCCTCTCATCTATAGTGCCTATCTATCCTAAGAGCTCAGCAATCCCAATCTTTAAAGTCACATGAAAAGGCAACACATGTGGCTTTCCCACAAAACCATATACCCTTATCATAGTTGAAACATTATAAGGGATTATATTCCCCTAATTTTGACTAACCAACAGCCCTTGTGCATGATCTCTAGGTCTAACCAATTCCAACAATGCTTGTGGAATTCTGGGGCTATCCCCTCTCAAAAGCAATCTCAGCCTAGATGCAAAAAATCTATCAAACCTTACATAACTAGCATCTATGGCTTTTGAAGTCCTATCCACACTCCATAATTGCACTGGATTCCTTTCTCCATCCTTGGTTGTTTCCAACTACATACCCTTGGAGAAGAAAGTGTATCCCTTGTATAAGCATACATGCATCAGCAATGAATACCAACAGAATGGTTTGTTTACTTTCCCCCTTGCTATTCCAACTAAACCATTGTAAATCTCTTCTAATAGAAAAGTGGCAAAATCCAGAATGGTACTCATTCCAAATTGAAGGGTTTGAGACATTATAAGGACAATAGAACCTAGAATTTTATCACCTTCATCTATCCCAAAAATCTTGCAAAGAGAAAAAAAATAGTGCTTGAGCTCTCAAGTTGAAATGTCTTCTTAACAATGGCTCTGAGGTACTAGTTGTAATCACAAGAAAATTACCAACCTTGGCAGCATGCTCTCTTAGTGGCCATGTTCTTAGGTAAATTCGCTATGCATCATATCTGGTTTGTAGATCATCCATATCAATAATTTCATGCACAACGTGGTTAGGGTTAAGGATGAAAACCTCATTGAATAGCTCAGGGAAAACCCTAAAAAGATTGATTCTAGAATGATTTTTTACCCATCCTGTAATAGGATCATATTTCTTTGCCAGGTCCATCAATAAATCACTATCAAAGAAAACAGTGGGGACTATTAATTTACCAATATCAAACTCCCAAACATTGCTCATAGGAGTGTCCAGTTTTCACTCTGAAAACCATTTCTTAAATAACTCTAGACCTCCCATGGAAACCTAGGCATCTCTTACCCAATTAGCTTTGTCATAAAAATCCTCTGCTATAACTATTCTAGGATTTTTTGGGATGAGTTCCCTCCCCTTAGTTATTTCATGCACTGATAAGGGGAATTGTTCAAGAAAGTCATCATGCATAGAATGTTTCAAAGAATCTATTTGCCTAGTAAACTCTTTTTGGGGAAGCATTTTGAATGAACCCTAAAAACTCCACAATAGAAGATACTTTAAATTTTCTTAGAAAACCACAGAGTACTTACCCGCCAAAATTTTTACTTCTACAATATGTGATAACTTCTACAATTTTATTGGATTGTTAACCAAGAATTTTCGTGCCCTAGCTCTGAAAATTTTGTATGCCTTGATATTTTCTGTGCTTTAGTAGTTCATTAATGGTGACATTGTGGGCTCTTACCATGCAATAAAATCGCATGCATAAGGTCTGAATCATATTTACTCTCAGTAACCGTTACCCACAATTTGCATCCAAGTTTGAAACCCATCCATAGATTTTCACCAGATCGGACGGTTTTGATTTAAAAGGTAACAAGCATTATGAATTTTTTAAAAATGCTACGTGTCACAATTCTTCTTCTCTACATTATTTAAAATCCCTTCATCTTAGAATTGTGGGGAAGTGTCATTGGTCAATCAATACAAGATCGATGATCTAACTAATCCACTTTCTAATAAAAACCAGTCAGCTATACTAACCAATAAGAAACTGCCATATGAGCTCATGTCGTTTGACCACATTCCATTCCAACAGATCCTAGATCATCTTCTGGGCAAGCAAGTACTTGCCATCATTTAGTACACGTGTTGTGCTGGCACATTCCCTCTTTCCTTATTTAACAAGCATTTTCAAATTGTGGGTTTGCGCTAGTCGTTGATCTTTGAAAAATCAATGGTGATACTGATCTTACCCTGTAGGGCATCTAAACAGAATTTCTGATGTCACCATGGACATGTGTCTGCAGGGCGCATTCCCACTTTGTTTAAACATCGCTCAAATTCAAAATGCGGAGAAGCACCTTTCGTTGATTAGGATAAAGATCAATGATCAGAAAAAACTCTTCATTTTATGCTCACATTATCCACTTGGGCTAATGACATGACTGCTTTTAACCTGCATGTTTTGACTATTGTGTTTATTTTTGACACCTTTCTAGCCTAGATCATAAATAGCTCTAGCTAAGCACATTTGGTGGAACCTATGGCGTTACTCCTGCATTCTTCATGGTCTAGTCCCACTATGACATGCGTTGCAAAGGTGCATTCTCGCTTTTCCTATCTAACTTGTAGCTTCATAATGTAGGATTGTGCTAACTGTAGTTCTTCAAAAGATCTAGCAGTACATGTCATCAATTGTTTATAGAGTGGCATACTGCTTTGCAAATACCTGACCCCACCTTGCAACATGTCAAAAATTCACTTGCCCACACTACTTATTTCCTATGCAGTTTCAAATTGTAGGCATGTGCTGGCCTTTGATCTCTAATAGATCAACGATTACATAAACTTTGTCATTTGAGTAGCATATTAGCTAATAGTGATGAATGATGTTCCTCCACTTGTTCCAACTCATTTGACACACACCATGGAGGACATCTCACTATTATTCTTTTAACAATGGGCCCATCTTGTCAGACCATGCCACTTGTCCAACTTTTGCTTCCTCACATTATTTATTTGTCGAGCATATTCTTCTTGTGGGGAAGCGTTAGCCCTTGATTGAGATGAAATCAATGGCTAACACTTCTTGGTGATAAAATGCATATCTCTGCAGGTGAATCCACCAATGACATTGCGAGAAAATCAGGACGTGTGCAAAAGTACTAACAAAAATGCAAAAGTTCCTGACAATTTATGATTCAGCAGAATTTAGGAATGTAAAGCCTATGTGTTACAAAGTCACATGCCCGCATTACTTAAAGGCCTTGCATCTTGAAATTGCAGGTATGCGATACTCGTTGATCTAAATAGGATCAACGATTAAAAAGACTTTGCGTCATCAGAGGTAATTGCTAATAGAATGATTGATCAATTTTAATGCTAAGCGCAATCACGTAAGATTAAACAAAAATATAATGACCTCATGCTTATGCAAGCCCTCCCTTGGGGAGAAATGTCATTGAAAACATTTTTTTTGAAAACAATTTTGAGGGTATTCTAAAGCTAGGGCAATCTGATGATTTTGAAAAAACACAAGGAATAAAACCCTAATTTTCAAATTTTCAAGATTTAAATGATTTTTCACAAGATTTTCCTTTAACCTCTGCATAGTGAAAAATCAAGCCAACACCTCCAGTATAGCTTAATTGTCAATTGTGATAATTTCAAATAGCTTGAAAGCTTCTTTCTTAATATTTCTAATCGTTGCAATATTTCTTTCATCTGCTTTAGTGTCAAGTTGGTCCTAGTTTTCCCATCTTCTTTCCAACTATAGAAGGGAGTCTTTGGTTGAGTGAAGCTGATAGGAAGAACAACTAAGTCCCCAAGGATCAACTTGTAGCACTAATTTATTTTACATCTTAGATCACTTTTTATCCTATGTGGAATTTAAGTTTTTTGCTTTTTCTAAAGTATCATGTTATCCTAGAGTAGATTAATTTTTAGATATGGTATAGCATAGAAATTTTATTGTTTTAAATTTTAAATGAGTTTTTCTTAAAATTGGATTAGATAGATGTAGATCTAAATTATTGTTGATAGAGAAAATTTATCCATGCAAAATCATTGTTAAAAGACAATCAGTCATAGAGCAAGCAAAACCAACTGTTAAACAACAACAAAATGGAAATAAGTAAATAAATAAGTTTCTTTTGAATTGAGAACAATTCCTTCATCCAAGAACTAAAATCAAAATCAGAAAGTAGTGAACAAATTGTAGTATAAAAGCATTCTTTTTTTGGCCTGAAAGGAATAGGAAAAGTTAGTTTATTCAATCATTACTTTGATGCACTTATTTTTTTTCTAGTTCTGATTTATTTACATGTAATTACAAGATGGGAAATATTTATTGTTTTGTTAATTTTAGAATTAGATTTAGTTTTTTGTCCGTAAAGTGTTTCCTTTCATGCAAGCATGAATACAAGAACATAACAAAGACTGGTTTCCTTTAATGTAAAGTCACCCTGACCCGAAATTCTACTTTAATCAGTTTTTTGACACCTTCAGATGTTTTTCACCAGAATACAATCTTCCAATGGAAAACATGATCGCCAAATTCCTTGATGTGCTTGGCTATTATCATGGCTTGATGATATTCTTAGCTTGCATATTCAAACATTCTATGCATAGTCACAATTTTGGACTGAAAGTTCTAAACCAAACCAGTTTGTTTTTTGTTTTTCAACAAAAATCAATTGATTCTCTTGATGAATCATGATGAAAAGAGTCTTTGGGACTGATGATTTTGGTTTTTCTATGGAGTAAGAGTTGGTCTTTGGAGAATAGACCAATAATAGGTGATCTAAAGGAAAGGACCAATGTTCTTTTTTTCAGCCTTCATGCACATTGAAGATAAAATGAAACACATCTATGCAAGGATTTTTTAAATGTTGATAAAATGAGAAAAGTGAAAATTGTAGATTTGTATTGAAGTCTCTATACTTGGTTGTATTTCTTAAAAATACCATTAGCCATAAATTGATACAGGTTCTCATGAGAAGCACTATGCTAGAAAAATTAAAACAATTTTTAAAAAGAAAAGTTAAAATCATAAGTCCAATTTCACTGTAAGTCATAGATTTTAGAAAATTCAGAACACTCACCTTCAAATAGTTATAAATTTTAGTCTTGAAGATATAATTAAGATTTGTTGAATCCATAGTGAAAAAGAGTCTGAAACATGTGGGGCTCACCTTGGATGTGGGAATCTACATTGTAGGTCTATGGTCCAGTCATGTTGATGGTGGAAGTTTGTTGTAAGTTTAGAAGTAAAAAATATCAAGGTTCATTTTTTTTTAATACCTAGTTAGTTAATCAACAAGATTGTGAAATCCTCCTCTATAACATCATTGTTTGAAGGTTCTCCTCAACTTCCTCATCCAGTAGCCAATTTTTTTTTTGATATTTCAATAGGCCATCACAATTGCGATGGCTTGATTGATCACACCCATTGTATTGTTGTCATCAACCATCACAATTGTGATTGCAAATTCAACAGATGGTTGTGGGCCTTTCAAATTAGGCATTGCTATTGTGATGACATAGTGAAACTATTAGATGTTGTAATTGTGATGGTGGCCTATTGCAATTATGACAACGTGATGACAAACTCTTGGCCTTCACTTTTAGCAAATTGTGACAATATTTGGCATCCCAATTGTGATGAACAAGATTTTTCTCACAATTTGTCACACCAAAAGTCTAACACTCATCCGATGGGATCCAATTCTTGGTATTGTCATTTGGATGGTAGGTGGCCATCACAATTCAGGTCCAAATGTAGTAGTGTGGATTTGTGAAGAAACTATTGGTTAGATGTTACATAGTATGGTTTTAGCCTTTATTCCACCTTATAATGGACCTAAATAGACCAAAATTTTATGCTTGAGTCACCCCTAGTCCTATTGAATGTTTTGGGGTCTTGTGTTAAATAGTTATCATTGTTCTTGTAAGGGAAATTTGTGATTTTCTATCTTGTAGTATGGGGTTTTCTTATGATTAGGATCTCCTTGTTTAGGGCTAGGTTGTGATAAATTTAACCTTCCATCTTGAACACTTTAAATTGGTGTTTGAGCACATTCGTAAGAGTAAGGCCACTATTATTGGACATTCCTTCAGTGAATGGGATTTTAAGGGCTAGTTTTTCTTCCTGACTTTCTATACTAGGCTCCATTGCATCAGCAAGTTAATTAGATAAAGGATGGAATATTTATCCTTCAATCAATTTACATCAAGAAACATTGAAAGTATTTGGAATGGAAGATTCCAAACAAGTTGGCACACCTATGTTTTTTTGAATGTAAAATAATATACAATTGGTCAAGTGAACATGTCATTATGAAAAGAAATATTTGGTGCAAATATCCTTCATTTGATTCTAATTCATCATCCATGAGAACTCCCTCTAATATTATCCCTTTAACATCTTATCTTTAGACTCTCTGAGATCCTCCCTCTTGCTCTTGTACATATCTCTAATTCTTTTCTTTGACATTACATCAATTGTCCAATTTTCCAATTCAATTGACCAATTGTAGGGAATTTTTTTTGAATGTAAAATAATATACATACCAACTTTGATCCGCATTTACATGTTTTTGAATTGGCAACTCTGATATTTTTCATGTTCTTGGCTAGTTTCTTCAGTTGTAGCTTAGCAAGGTCTAGTTTCAATTGTAGCTCAAAAAATCTAGTTTCAGGGTCTTCAATTAATGTAACTTTGAAACATCTACCATATCACTCAACTCCCATATTATTTTAAAATTCCTTCTTTTATGACTATCTAGTAGCTTTTTCTTTCTTGGTAATTGATTATTCTGTAACCACGTGTATGACATCTCTAGTAATCTTTACCATCTCATCTAGCCATAGTTATGTTGGTTGATGTGACACATTCTCGTGCCCACAGGTGGTTAATTATGTGGTGTTCCATGTTCACTAATAGTCATGGCTTTTGGTGCAACGTAAAATGGGCCCAACAATTGGTATTAGAGCCTGGTTTCGGCCTGGTCATGGGTTCAAATCTTTTTGGTGCCTTCCCGACCTGTGTAAACACTTGGTATGCGCATCGAGGGGGAGATTGTTGGGTGATATGACGTGCTCCCCTACCCATAGGTGGTTAATTATGTGGTGTTCCATGTTCACTAACAATCATGGCTTTTGGTGCAACAACAAATGGGCCCTACAAGTTACATATTGCAAGATCTACTCATCACAATTTGAGTCTAACCTACTTTGAACACTTTTGGGAAATGAAGAATATGTGTGAGACCTTCATCTCCATGTGATTTTATTCATCTTTAAATTTTTTATTCTCATAAAATTGATCATATGTTTCTCTCACCTCAAGATCTCTTACTTCACTACTCTTGTAGTAATAAAATGTCTAGATATGTTGTATCAAAAAAATCCTAGATGGAATAGATGATAATGCACCAACCTTATCAATTTGGGTAGCTAAATCAGGTTGCAAAATGTATTGTGGTTCTTCATGAACTTTATTCTAAATCTATTTGATAGTACTGACCTTGGTCCTCTTCTTCATCATTCTAGAGCATAATGCCATCATCGCAAGTTAGGGTTCTGAAAAATATATTCTAGTTTCCTTAGCTCTTTAATCCCACCTTCACACCAAGATTATTGATCAAATTTGACTTTCAAGCTTTAGAATTCAACTATGCACTTAGATAGCTCAAATTCTCTCATATCACTCTTTAAACTCCAAAATGCAAGATGAACAAATAAACAATAGAAACCCCAAATTATAAAATAAAGTTTCTTTCAATTCTCATTAGGCATATTAATTTTTTTGTGCCATGTCCTTAGTTACCACATACTTCCTTTCCAAACTTCACTTAGTTTCTATAGGGTAGTCGGGTAGGCAACGGTTCCAACTTTATTTTAGTTACCATAGTAAACTTTCTTGGTTAATACTTACCACAAATTTTTTGCTTGGTGTGGCTTTAGGACTTCATAAATCCCATGAGTTGTCTTGTTCATCATACATTATTAGGATATGGATTTCATCCCATCATATATTTAGGAACTGATATAAGATTTGTCAATTCAAATATAGTTTCATACCTCTTTTCATGACTTAGTTAGAAGTGGAGGTTTCGCCTAAACTATTGCATGAGGTGCCACCATCAGTGGCATTTTATGTCTCATTATCCTTGTCTTTCTTCTCTATGTCTTACTTTCTTGATTGAGAACTTCATCAATATTAAATTTTCCTTTTCCTTTTAGATCTTCTTCATTAGGTGATAACACTTAGTATCTATAGTTCTTGTTAAAGTGACTAACCTTTTAATAATGATAACATGCCACTCCAGGATTTCACCACTTTTTGGGTCTTCCTCTAAAGTGTAATATCTTATTATCAACAAAAATGCGACTATACTTTCCACATTATTACAACTATACAATGTGTTATAGTCATTATTGATTGTATTTCCTTTCTTGCTCAGTGTCAAGTTAGACCTCTTTTTTGATCTATAGTCTTGTGACTTGTATCCAAGCTTATTAAAAGTATATCAATAGCCATAGAACTCATACTTCTTAGGGGACTAACTAAACTTGGATCTACGTTCATTTTCTTTATGACCATGTACTTATTTTAATTGTAACAATAACCATCAAATTTAGGAGTAACATTAGAATTACCAATTTTTTCTCCAAAAAACATTTGTTGTGTCTCCAGGATTTCCATGGTGATATTGTGTAGGATTATTTGGATTGGGATTGGTATACAAATTTCTTTGTTTATTTTTCTTGGATGATTCACCTTTCTTGGTAGTGGAATTCTTGGTATATCCTAGTTCAAATATGTCTCTCAGCCACCTATGTCCTTTGATGATGTAGGAGCATCTTGGATTGCACTACTATCATGCATGTTATCCTTCTTCCTCATTTTTGTAGAGTTACAATGCCTTGCATTTTTGAGCTCCGTAGTTTTTTCCAAGTTCATAGTGTTTGCTGAGATTCATTGCTTATGTCCAGTCTACAATGGTTTTCGAATTCACAGTTGCTACCAATTTCCTTTGGTCATCAAGTTTTCATTTTTTGTCAAGTTCACAATTTCTATTGAGTTCCTTTGGTTATTGAGTTTGTTCAGATACTAAGTGACAGTAATTTCTTTAGGTCCTCCATTGAACAATTTGTTTGTGTTTGGTTCTAGTTTGGGATAAACTTGCAAGTTAATTTGTCTTTCACATTTAATATCTATGGTGAGACAACCTATAGCTTATCCTAGCATTTAATATAAGAGTTTATTTTGTTATATTTGTAACAAGTTGGCCTGTAGTTTTTCAATTATTTAATAAAGTTTTGGGTAGAGTCCTAAATAAAGGTAGGAAGAGAAGAAAAAAGGAAATGTGAAGTTTATCTTTGGGGATCAAGTTTGAGTTGTAATATTGGCCATAACCTAGAAGGCCTTACAATTGGGCATGCATTTTCTATTTTGATGAATTTATTCAAGAATTTCTTCCTCTATCTCCTATGTTTCTTGTTATTTGGTATTCTTTTTCTATTGTGTTTACTCTCATAGGTAGTTTGAATATATGGGTGTGTCTTTGGCACTAGTTATCGCATCCCTCCCTACATCATTTGAGTTGTTCATCAAGTAATCTTATACTTTCTTCTAATCTCTTCAACCTTTCATTGGTTCCTCTTTCTATTTTCATCAAGTAATCTTATACTTTCTTCTAATCTCTTCAACCTTTCATTGGTTTCTCTTTCTATTTTTAATTCACTTTTTAGCTTTTCATTCTCAGTTCTTAGTTCAAAAATCCCACCTTTCTTTCAATCTCATGATATACACTGAGAAGCCGATTTACCATATTAGAGTGATTATGAGTCTATTGAAAATAATTTCTTACTTGTGTATTGCATTTGATGTTAAAAAAAATGTCATATCTTTGCCAGTCAGTGTGTGCTTGAGCTCACTCAGGTGATGAAGATAGTTTCCTATGTCTGCCAAGCATTCTAGATTTTTCCAAATTCAGAAGATAGTGTCAATCAAGTTCATTCAGGTGACAAAAGGAATTTCATAGAATATTGAGTGTTAACCAAGCTCACTTAGTTAATGAAGGAAAAGTTGGATGGAACTCATGTTAATCAAGCTCACTTGGTTACCAAAGAAACTTTGTGAAGATGATGTGTTAACCGAGTTCACTTGGTTAACACAAGAAAATAATTTATGCTTTAGTTTCTACTAAGTAGGGTCGACTAATGAAGGATTTTCTTGTCTTGGCATATTGAGTTCAATAGATTTTTTTATTGGTTCTAGCTAACTAGGGAGATGAATATTAATTATTCTAAGTTGTATTCAAGCCAACTTGACAATGTGTAAGGTATAAATATAAGGTCAAGTTGAGGATTAAAAATTGTTTAAGTGAATGGAAGAATAGAATATCTGTTGAGGAAGAAAATTAGAAGGATAAGTAAAATATCCTTGTGGAGTTGCAAAGAGACATTCAATCAAAAAGGATTAAGTATACAAGCTAGGATTGAGATCTTTTAGCAATTTAGTTCAATCATAAATGAGGTCATCTTATTGTTACTCTCTAACCATTATAGTAGTAATCTAAATCTCTTAATAGAGTTGGTTTAACAATTATTTGTAAATCCTCTAACAAGTTGGTATTTCTATATTAAAGCATCTAAATATCTCTAACAAGGCCACTCCTAATAGGGTGATTAAATCCTCTAACAGGGTCACACCTAATGATGTGTTTTGTAACCTTTAATAGGGTTGGATCCTAACAGGGCTCACTTCATAAGAGTAAAAAATAATAACTAGTTGCAATTGGTAGTTTTTCCCAAATAGGGTTTCTACATTAAATCTTGGTGTTACTTTTGTTCATGCTATTTCTTTTATGTGTATGCAACTATGTTAAGTAAGGTTAATCACAAAAAATATCTTAAGATCTATATGTTAAGCATTTTCCAAGTTACAACATTTTCTACTATAATTTGAGTGCCTATATGTTTACCGAGCACCAGTATTTTTAGTGAAGGTTGTATTCTATGTTGACATCTAAGGGATCTATATTTTATTTTAGTGACAACTAATTCACCCCTTCCCTCTCAATTACTCCTCTTATATTTCCAAAAATTGGTATCAGAGCTCCTTGGTTCTTGTAGAGAAGGTTTTAAGGACTTAAGCTAAAGATCAGGACGTCTTACAAAAAGGAGATCCCCAAGTTGAATAGAGATAAATTCAAGGCATGGAAAGAACTCATGAGGTTGCACTTGGAAACCATTGGAGATTCAAGCATAAAGTACCTAGACACCAAATACATGACACCTACTAGAACTATGACTGTTGAAGAAATTGGAGAAAAGAAGAGTCATAGCATTATGATGATTAATATTGCTTTATCTCTCAACTATACTGAATTTGACAAAGTCAAAGATTGTGGAACTACTTATGAAATGCAGATCAACCTAAAATCCATCTATGTAGGAGATGATAATGTAACAAGAGATAAAGATGAAAGTCTCAGAGGATAATTTGATCAAATAAAAATGAGAGAAGATGAGAAATTTGTATGGTGACAAAATCAAAACCATTTTTTGTGCAATCAAAGCTTCAAGAGGAAAGATTAAAGATGAAACATTAGTAAGTAAATTTCTTAGAACACTTCTTCCTATATATGCAATCATAGTATCAAAAATTCAAGAAATGAGATGCAATCCAAAGAATGATACAATATTAGATGCAGTAGTTGGAAGATTAACAACATTTGAGCTAGATAACTATGATAATTATTTTCCTAGTTCTAGGAATCTTGAGTTTGCATTTGAAGTCAAGTTGTCACTCAAGAAGAAAGCTAAAAATTCAAAAGCCAAAAAATCTAAAAGTAAAGAGGATAGTAGTTCTGACAGTGATCTTGAAATTATTGAGGAAATACTTGAAAGGAGGTATCCCAAAGGAAAAGGAAAGTACAAAGGTAAAATTCCTTTGATCTATTTCTCTTGGGAAGAAGTTGGACATATTGCTACAAGATGTCCAGAAAGAGAAGAAAAAGATGTCAGGAACTTCAAGGACTATAAGGAAAAAGGTAAGAAATCTTATTTTATGGCTAAAGATTCAAAGAGTAGTGAAGATGATGAAATGGTTTATATTATTGTAAAAGATGAATGTGATGATGAAGGAGATGAAATGGCACTTATCTCTCATGTTAGAAAAAATGATACATAGACTATTGATAGTGGTTGCTCCCATCATATGACTAGTGAAAAGACAAAGTTTGAGCATATGGAAAATTACGATGGCAGAAGTGTAAGATTTGGAAACAATGAACCATGTTGTATAAAGGGAAAATGTTGTATCTCACTAATCAATGAACTTAGATATGATAATTCTTATTGGGTTGAATGACTAAAGAATAATCTACTAAGTATGGCACAGTTGAATAATATTGGATTCAAGGGAGAATTCATGAATGGGAAGGCTGAGTTGCTAGATAGAAAAGAAAATTTGGTTGGGTTTGGTAATCAAACAAAAGGTAACCTATCCTACCTAGATCTCAGTGAAAGTTCATGTTTCATTTCTCAAGTAGAAGAAATTTGGTTATGGAATAAAAGGCTATATCATGTGAAATTTGATAATCTAATCAAGATAAGAAAAAAAAGAAGAGTGAGAGGTATTCCTAGTTTGACAAAACCTAATATGGGCCTATGCAAAAATTGTCAAATAGGTAAAATGGGAAAGATAAGTTTCAAAGAAAAAACTATCATTTTGAAGAAGTCTTGGAGCTAGTTCATATAGCTTATGTGGAGCTATTGGAATAGAGAGCTGCTATGGAGATAAGTATTTTATTATTTTTTGTTGATGATTATTCTAGAATTATGACTGTAATGTATCTAAAAGATAAGTCTAAAGCACTTCAAAAGTTTAAGTGGTATCTGACAAGAGTAGAGAAAGAAACTAGAAAGAAGCTAAAGTATTTAAGGTTAGATAGAGATGGTGAATTCATTTCCAATGAATTTAATGAATTATGTATTGAAAGAGGAATTAAGAGACACATATCAACCCCTTGTACACCACATCATAATGATATAGTTGAAAGAAGGAATGGATCCATCATGTATTGTGCAAGAAATTTGATGATAGAAAAGAACATTACAATCAAATATTGGAAGCAAGCAATCAGTATTGCAGTGCATACCTTGAATAGAGTACAACTGAAGAAAGACTAAAATAAAACTCTTTATGAACTATGGTATGGCTACGAACCTAATGTAAGTTACTTAAAAGTATTTGGTAGCAAATGTTATATTTTGAAGGAATCTAGGAAAGGTAAATTTGATGTCAAAGGTGATGAAGGCATATTCCAAGGATACTCCTACAAAATTAAAGCATATAAATGTTTGAGTTTATCAACTCATAAGATCATAGAAAGTGCACATATGAGAATTGATGACTTTGTAGAAAAGAGTGAAAAAGAGAGTAGAAAAGAACTAGACGATTATAGAAATTTCATCTACTATGAACGTGATACAATGAAAAATCCAATTGGAAGTCAGCAGACTTTACCTCTAGGTCCCCAAAATCTCCAAACTATCAAGTTGTAAATAGTGCAACTTGAGTCACAATCTATAGGGCCTGAGTCATAGTCAAAAGCTACCAAGTTATTGCGAGAGAAAATTGAGTATGAAGGACCCGAGTCACAAGTCGTGGGACTTGAGCTTGATACAAAAGATCATGGTGAGGCTAGTGGAATAATTTCCACATCCAAAGTACCTATGTTAGCAAGATATGTTAGAAGGCATCATGCACCTGATCAAATCATTGGAGACAAGTCAAATGGAATAGTGAGAAGAAATAAGTTGAAAGGTACATGTTTTCTTACTAAATTTGAACCTAGATCAGTTAAAGATGCTTTGGATAATGAAAGTTGGATTAAAGCCATAAATGAAGAAATAGATTAGATAGAGAGGAATAAGAGTTGGACTCTTGTCTCTAGACCCAAGGATAAGAATGTAATCGACACTAAGTGGGTTTTCATAAATAACTTGAATAAAGATGGAGAAGTTTCCAAAAATAAAGCAAGGTTAGTATGCAAAGGTTACTCTCAAGAAAGTATTGATTATGGTGAAAAAATTTCTCCTATTGCAAGATTAGAAGGTGTTAGAACATTACTTTCTTAAGCTACACATAAAGGATTTAAAGTTTATCAAATGGATGTGGAACCTGCATTCTTGAAGAGCAAGTTTACATAGAACAACTAGAAGGTTTTGTAGGTCCTACCAAATAGGATATGGTTTGTAAACTGCACAAAAAGTAAATTTCAAAGAAAAAATGATAATAATAGCTTGTATATCAAAGAAAGACCAAACAAAAGAATTATATTGGTAGAAATATTTGTAAATGACACATTGTTTACTTGAAATGATGATTTATGCAAAGCATTTTTAGAAGAGATGAGCAAATAATTTGAGATGTCCATGTTTGGAGAGATAAAATTCTTTGTTGGATTACAGATTTAATAGAAAAAATATGGTATCTACATTACTCAATCCAAATATATCAAGGATTCAAGCCAATTTAATACACCTATGTCTACTAGACATAAGCTTTCAAAGAATGATGATTCCAAAGAGGTAGATTAAACCACATATAGATAAATGATTGGAAAATTGCAATATGTAGTGCATACAAGGCCTAATATTGTTTTTGAATTTGGTATGGTGGCAAGAGTCTCAGCAAATCCTAAAGAAAATCATATGATGGAAATCAAGAGAATCATGAGATATCTAAAGGGTATTAGAATGGGGTTGTCATTGTACCAAAAGACTAATCTTTCAATTCCCAATACAACCACTCAACTTATAGTAAATAGGAGGTGGTTAAGCCCTTGTCACAAATCCATAGAGGATCACTAAACAAATTTTGAAAAATCTCCCCCTCAAGGTTACTTGATGGTCTAAGGATTCAAACCTATGACCAAGCTCTTATACTGATTTTTAGTATTGGGTTGTTGTTGCACCAAAAGATTTTATCTATCAATGTCTGATATAACCACTCAACTTATTGTACATAGGAGGTAGTTAAGTCCTTGTCATGAATCTTGAGGGGAGAACTAAAATAATTTCCAACATAGGGTACTGAAGATTATGGATTATGGTACAAGAAAGGAAGCAATCTAGATTTGAAATCCTTTACAAATGTTGATTGGGTAGGAAGTGTTGATGACAAGAAGAGCACTAGTGGTGTTCTTTCTTGGTAAAAGACTAGTGTCTTGGACAAGTAAGAAAAAAATTTATATTTCTCAGTCTATAGAAGAAGAAGAGTATGTGGTGGCAATAGTTAATTGTTCCAATGTTGTTTGGTTCAAGCAATTGTTGGCAGGTATGAAGATAAAAATCAAGGATCCAATGGTTATCTTCTATAATAACACTAGGACAATTAATACATCAAAGGTTCTTGTCATGCATACCAAGACCAGGAAAATTGCTATAAAATATCATTTTCTAAGAGAATTGGTGCAAGATAAAGAAGTAAGATTGGAATATGTGAATATTAAAGAAAAAATTGCTGATATATTCACTAAGACATTACCTAAGGATCCATTTTTGTATCTAAGAGGTCAATTAGGGTTCACTTCCCTACTCAAAGCTCACTAAAATGAAGTTTATTGATGCATCAAATAGAGCATGTATAAGATCAGTCAGTTGATGCAGTATTAAAAAAGGCATATTGCATATGAATTAGTAAATTAGGTACACTGATATTCATTGAATATTGTCTTTTTGAAGATGACAAAGGCAGAGAGAGAGAGAGAGAGAGAGAGAGAGAGAGAGAGAGAGAGAGAGAGAGTGAACTTGTTCTGATATCAAAGAGGCATGTAATTTTCTATTAGAAGAAGATGTTAAAGATATAGTTTTTTTGATAGAGAGAGAAACTGAAAGTAGTAGGAGTTCACATTGATAGAGGGACTTCTCATCGATAAGAATCAAAATGAAACTAAGGATATTTTCCTTAATTTATTTTTCCCAAAAAAATCATTATATTATGACATGTTGTGTTGCCATTAATTCCAAAGAGGGAGATTTTTGAAAACAATTGGTTAGTTATGTATTGTCTTTGATGTTACACAAAATGTCATATCTTTTCCATTCAGTGAATGTCGACCTCACTTAGGAGATGAAGACAATTATCTATGTCTACCAAGCATTTTAGAGTTTTCCAAGTTCAAAAGATAGTGTTAACCGAGTTTACTCAAGCGACAAAGAGAAGTTCGTAGAAGACTGAGTGTTAACTGAGCTCACTTAGTTAATGAAGGAAATGTTGGATGGAACTAGTGTTAATTGAACTTACTTAGTTACCAAAGGAACTTTTTGAAGATGCAATGTTAACCAAGCTCACTTGGCTAACATAGGAAAATCATTTATGAGTTAGTGTCTACTGAGCAGGGTCGGCTAACACAGGATTTTCTTGTTTTTGGCATATTGAGTAAATAGATTTGTTTATTGGTTTTAACTGACTAAGGAGATTAATATTAGTTATTCTAAGTTGTATTCAAGCCAACTTGGAAATGTGTAAGGCATAAATATAAGGTCAAGTTGAGGATTAAAAAATCTGTAAGTCAATGGAAGAATAGGAGATGCTTAGAGGAAGAAAATTAGAAGGATAAGTAGAATATCCTTGTGGAGCTACAAAGATACATTCTATCAGAAAGGATCAAGTATACAAGCCAAAATTGAGATTTGTAATCAAAAATTTAGTTGCAGCAGAAATTGGATCATCTCATTGTTACTCTCTAACCATTGAAGCAGTGATCTAAATCTCTTAATAGAGTTGGCTTAACAAATATTTGTAAATCCTTTAACAAGGTGGCATTTCTAGATTGAAGTGTCTAAAGACCTCTAAAAAGGCCACTCCTAATAGGGTGATTAAATCCTCTAACAAGGTCACACATAACAAGGTATTTTGTAACCTTTAATAGGGTTGTCTCCTAACAAGACTCACTTCATAAGAGTGAAAAATAGTAACTAGTTGTAATTGGTGGTTTTTCCCAAATTGGGTTTCCACATTAAATCTTGATGTCACTTGTGTTCATGGTATTTATTTTATGTGTATGAAACTAAGTTAAGTAAGGTTAATCATATAAAATATCTTAAGATCTTCATGTTAAGCATTCATAGAGTTGCAACATTTTCTAGTATAAACAAAGTGCTTGTATGTTTACCAAGCACTAGTATTTTTAGTGAAGTTTGTGTATTGTGTTGACATCTAAGGGATCTGGGATTTAATTTAGTGGTAAGTAATTCACCCCTCCCCTCTCTATTGCTCCTCTTCTATTTCCAATAGATTCAACCTCATGATTTCTTCATCCTTAGCATCTAGTCATTTTATTAATTTGTCTCTTATCTTCTTCAATCTTTCTTTTCTCATCTTTATCTTGTCTATTTTATTCAATCACTTGATACATCCTTGAAGATTTGTACTTCTATTCTTGTTTCATTGATTTCATTTTCTTGGTAAGGTTATGATTTTTCTCTAGTAGATTAGTTATGGCTACATCAAATTGATTAGACATATTTCCATGAAATAGTTCCTCAATCACTTCTTCCTACTATGTTGTTTCATTAATTTTTTGGGAAAATTCCTTCCTTTTACGTAGTGACTACTTCAGTTTAGCCTTCATCTCATCAATTTGATTGAGGGTCATTCTTAGTTCTAGTTTCTAATTCTCAATAGTCTTATCAAGTTTATACCTTTCTATATGTCATATCTTTGCTCTTAAATGGTCAAAACCTTAATAAGAGAACTATGATTTGATATCAATCATTAGATTATTCAAAAAAGGTGAGATTTAGAGGAGAGTGGAGGGTTAGAGTTGTAGAAGTCACAATATTGATCTCAGGATCCACATATAAGTTGAAGTGACCTGATGTCACTTCAATATAGTCTCTTGTAAAGAAGGAGAGGGAGACTTTGATAGTGGATATGGTGGGCCAAAATGAGAGGAGTACAAGAGTGAATAATCATTAATAGTTCTTGTAGAAATAATGTTGCATGTCTCACTCTCTTTGGTGTGCGTTGAATCTTGTGCAAACTCAATTGTCTTCCATGTTCTGCTATGTGTAATCTAATAAATAGAGAGAAGGTTAGAGGATAGAGATGATACACATAGTACATCATGAAATATACCATCATCAATGCCAATATAACCTTTACCACATATATTCATAATAGTGTTTTTCCCCATCAAAATGTGTGGAGTAGGAGAAGCTTCAAATGAAGAGAACAAATCATGAGAAGATGCCATATGGTGTGAAGCACTTGAATCTAGTAACCATATAGAGGAATATGGAGTAGTAGTTACAAATAATACATGACCCTTTCCTATTTATTTACCATTTGACTGAAATAATGATGATGATGAAGAATATCTATGAGAAGTAGGAGGAATATCAATGCTTCTCTTTTCAAGGAGAGTTGTCAAATTTGAAACTTGTTTGGTAGAGCCATCTAACTTTTTTTCATAGAAATGTGACTCATCATGATTGGGATTATTACAATAAGCACACTTTGTTCTATCTTGCTTTTATTTATCCTCCTTAGGAGGTGGTGGGCCTCATGAGAAGTGAGGGCTACAATCAATCTAAGACTCCTTAGGATGTGACTTATGTTTCTTCTCCTTCTCTCCAAAAGATCTCTAAGCTACCACTACATGAGTCTATTAGCCTATGAGAGAATAAAACCAAGAGAACTTAGCTTTCTCCCAAGTCAAATGATTACAAAATACCTCAAAGGATGTCATGGTAAATCTAGTACCCAAAGAATATGTGGTGGAATAGAAGGTAGAAGAAAAAAATGAAAGTTTCAATGAAGCTTAGAAAGAATCACGTAAATACACTCAGTGTCAGTCTAAATATTCCCACAACCCTACAATAAAGATCTCTATTATTTGAACTTCATCAAGAAGTCTTCAATGGAAGGAAAATAGTATGATACAAGAGAGGTAAGCTTTGTCTTAATCTAAAGTGGCCTGAACTCATTCTCTGTATCAAACAAGTCATTAAGCTTGGTCCACATAGCTAGAGGGGTATCAAACCCATCAAGATGAAACTATAGAGTGTCATATACCTATAAAAAAATCAACCCCATTGCCTCATCCATCTTGTTCATGTGTTGCATGACCTCAAAAGGCTTTTGTAAAACTAGTTGCACTATTTCTAAACAAGACCAAAACCCTTTTGACTACAGAAGTCATGTCATTAGGGATTTCTATGTGTGATAGTTATGAGGGGTTAGAAATTCTAGATGAGGAGAGGTCTCAACTATTTTTTAGAAGGGATTATGTTTTTATATTTTTTAATTTATTGAAGTAAATTAGAAAAAACAAGAAATAAAACACCCCCAACAATGTAAAAAATTGAAACCCAGACGCTAGAAAGAATGTGTATCCAAGAAAAGAGAATAAAATATTTGGTTTGAGAATAAAATATATGTTTGAAAAATACTAATGAAAAAAATAGAGAATTTGGAATGTGTTGGAGAAGATGTTTCTAACACTTCTTTCATATCAAAAAATGGAGCTAAAATGAGCAAGTTATGCCCCCCAGAATGAAAAATGGATCATTAGAATTTGACTAAAATAATAGGTATCTTATTGGAAAAATTCACCAATAAAACCAACACCACTATGTCCATCTCAAAATTATTTTTTGACAATATCTTGTTTTCCCAATTTTAATGCCGTATGCTATTGATAAAGCAAAAAAAACCTCTGATAGGTTTAAATGGCAATTTTTTTTTAAAAAAAACCTTAAGCCCCAAATCTAGAGCCCCCTAAGCACTAATGTCACTGTAGGTGGGGAGGGTAGGGCCAAGAAACCTTGCTATGGTGTTTAGGAAGGGGGCACTAGTGGAGGAGTTTGTGAAGCTGAATGGACGTGGCATATGGAGTGGGCAGAGTTTGCTATAATAGTAGGGCCACAAAGAGGTGGCGTGTGATGAATGGGTGGTGCACAGCCCACACCTTGGTGGTTGAGTTGTGGTGTGATTTTTAAAATAGGTTGCATTAAAATATGTGTGTGTGTGTGTGTGTGTGTGTGTGTGTGTGTGTGTGTGTGATTTTGACCTCAATTTGCATGCCAAGGGTTGTACGACCTTGGTAGGTAAATCTTATTTACCTTTGAATGTAATGATGACCAAAATAGGTGTATTTTAACATCCTCTGAATCCAACTGTTAGGACTATTTGGCCTCAAAGTGCTCCAAAATTTAGAGACCCCATATTTCAACAAAAAATACCTAAAAAAAGCCATCTTTAATCTATCAAACCCTCGTTCCTCTTTTTCCTCCAAATAAGAACAAGCTATAGCAAATCTGACTCTAATACAATGAAGTATTTAGGAAATACAAATCCACAACTCCAGTAGATCACCTGCATGCAAAAACCTATCATGAGGAAGTAAAAGACAAGAAAAGGAAAGGGTTTGACTTTGAAACTCTAAAAATATAAAGAATATATTAATCACATGAAAACATAATGAATAATTACAAAGAGAGATTGTAATTATAAAGGAGATCAAGAAACATAAAAAAGCAAAACCATAGATTGCATGATAATAATAAATAGTAAAATTAATTATTATATGCCTAAGTTTAGCTTAGCAAATAGAGTTAAAAAGTGAATTAATAATTAAATTAAAAAATATTTAATTAAAAAGACAATATCTTATTACTCTAACACTACCTTTTTAAGGATTTTACAACACTATGCAAATGTGTACTTGGTTAAGAGATTTTACAAAAGATTGTTAAGTCTACCTTGTAAAAAGATTTAATTTTCTACAATGGTTAGAGAAGAGCAGTAAAATAATTTGTACAATGCAATTTACTTTGCTAATCAGATCCCTCTTCTACTCACTAATATAAGACCTCAAGTGAGTGGTATAGAGAATCCTTCCTTATGCTTCTTGAATCTCTTCTTGTCCTTCAAAATTAACTACTTCTCAATATAACACTAACAATAGCAACATATCTCATCTTAACAAAAACTTTTAAACTATTCATTAGAGGTCCGCAAATAGTATGCTTTTGCCTCTTAAAATATTTGACCTAATTATAGTTTTGAAATTTTCTAGAATGTATCATTGATCAAAATTAATGATCTAAAATAGTTGTTGTTCCATACTTTATTCTTTCTATCATTTCATTGGCCTTCTCTGCCTTGAAATCATATATAGTCAATTCACACTTACTAATAAATATTTCTATATATTTTCGTCAAACTCTATAAATCTTATTTCCCACTTAGTATGATTGTTACATAAAATTTTGTGTCATCTCAAATTTGTATGTAGATACTCGGTGTACACTTTATTTCTACTAGTTAGATGTGCTTTCACTCAATGTCTACCAAACTTGATTATGTTGATTGATGGAGGAATAAACATGATAAACTAGATACTAAGAGTGGGGGTGAATAATAATCTAAAACTCTTTTCACAGATTCATCCACATCTATCAATAACTTGTATGTACATACAAAACTAGTAATGTAAATCTAATGTAACGTATAAGTCTGATCAATTACATGAATTAAAGTAAAACACGTAACACATTATTTGTTACCTAGAAACCCTCCAAGGTTAAGGTCAAACTGGGGTGAGGATGACACCCATAAATATTCACTACTGTAGTGTTGGAATATTCAAATATGGAAAGAGTACTTATGAGAGGGGGGGTGAATCATAAGTATCATACTTTAGCCAATAAAATTTTTAACTAAAAGTAAATTGCATACATGTAAGTATATAAAATAATCATGAAACCAGACACATGCATCAATAACACTTAACACTGGAATTTGGTAACCCAAAAACCCTCCAGGAATAAGAAGGTAAAACTGGGGTGGGGATGATACCCACAAAAATTACTGTAGCAATATTGTTCAACCACTTTTGATGGTTTGCCTTGTTAAAGGCCTACCCTGTTAAAGGCTTTACACTGTGTCAATAGTGACCCAGTTAGAGGCTTTTAAACACTTAACATGAAGTGTTACCTTGTTAAAGGATTTTATCGCCTAGTTAAAGGATTTATCAAAATAGTTGTTAAGCTAACCTATCACCATAGAATTTTTATTCTAATACAATTGCTAGAAAGTATTAGGTACAATAAACCTGACTGATTACAATCCTTGATTGCTGATTGCAGGCACTTGTTCTGCTTTCTCTGATCTAGATCCTTTTGTGATCTGATAATCCTCACTTCTGAAAATAGACTTCCTTGCAAACCCTTGTATATCTTCTCATACCTCTTATCTCTCTTACATTTTACAATGAAGTTTTGTCTTCCTTATAAAGACATTTTAAGATTTAGGGTTAGGTATTGATCTACAATCCATATTCAATCTTGATTTTTTGCTCAATACTTATCTTTTGTTGATTGGTTGCATGCCTTTACCGCTCAATTCTCCCTCTTCAATTTTAGGGTTTCAAAATTGATTAGGTAGGATACAATGTATCTACCCCATATCTTGTTTTCTTCTTGAAACTTTGCCAATTGTATCTTAAAAATGTTCTACATGGTGTTCTATGCCACCAACTCATCATTCTTATCTTCCTTTTAATTCATAGATTTTTAGATAACAAACTTGTTGGCTTAGATCTGGAAAATCTTTGATTTCAACTCAGCATTATTGAGTTACTGGTGCTTGGCACCTCTGTGTTACTCGGCACCTATACTAGCTCAGCACTTGAACTTACTCAGCACTTAAACTTACTCGGCACTTGATTCTACTTGGCACTTGAACTTACTCGGCACTTGATTCTACTCGGCACTTGAACTTACTCGGCATCCAATGTGGAATATGATTAAGTGTGTTGGCACTCAAGTGTCAAAAACATTATGATGTTAACAATCTCCCCCTTTGACATGAGTGACAAAAACACTTAACTAACCTTATAAGTACATTTACTAATCTAATTGGTATGTACATATTGAAAAATTTGATCAAAATTTATGTCTTACAATCTTACAATATATATCCCAAAAATTTTGTAACTCCCCCTGAGTTGATTGTGCCTTATCTGTATATTATTTGTATATCAATGCTCCTCCTTTGTATCTGTTCTCCCCTTTTAATCTGTATAACTCCCCCTTTACAATCTATATCTCCCCCTTTTTGACACTTATGTCAAAGAATGTTTAAGGGTTAAGACCATATTTGGCCAAGAATGTGCTATTTACCTCCATAATCATTCTGAGAGCTGCATCCCAATTATTCAAAGCAATTTCTAATGACTTATGCTAGATGGCAGTCTCGGCAGCAAGATGAACAAGTCCATCTAATGTAGAAATATTTGGATCTTTCTTGAGTACATTTTCAGCATGTACTTGCTCTTTATGGAGTATTTCTAAATGTGGGGTAATGGAGGAATGGAGTTGTATTACTTTGGCCTCATCTACTGTTAATATAGCTATTTCTTTGTTTGTGTGAAGCGATTGAGAAAAATGCTTTACACTTTGAGCTGGATCACTTGGTAGTTGCACGCTTGAAAGGTTCAAATTTCTTTCCAGGATCAGTATCTTTTGGCTAGTTTCTTGTGTGAAGTATGAAAAATCACACAACTTTTTGTATAGTGAGAATATATTCTCAAGTACCTTTTTCACCTTATCAATGAGCTTTGCCAATTCTACTTGTGAAAGTGTGATTTGTCTTGATACTTTCTCGTTCACTTTCCCTTGAAATTTCTTTTCTGGCCATTCCATAAGTTTTGCACTAGTTTCTAGGTCTTTATTTGTCACCTGGTCAACAATATCTGTTAATTGCTCTGTGATATGCTTCGACTCATTCGGTGATTGCAAACTGAAGGCATCCATAAAGATGTCCTTGATCTCATAAAGTGTTTTCTTATTTTTATACTCTTTCCTGAGTATTTCTTGTCTTTTCCTTCTATTTAGTGCATCCTGCACTTCATTGATTTGATCAATGGTTATTGATTTTGTGTCATAAGTTGGTATGACTATCTCTTCATCTAATTTAGGGTCTCCATAGTGAAGTACCCTTGCAACTCTGGTAGTACTAGATAATGGTACTGAAATTTGTAATGGCTTGTGTGAAGGAGTCCTCGAGGTAGGCAAATTTATTAGTGTTTGTATTGCCTCCTATTCTTTAGGGGTTTTTACTATTTCCTCCTCTTTCTATTTACCATGATCAATTATTGTTATCTATGGAAGTGCACCTTGTATTTGTGTTGTAGGATCAGATGTAATGGTCTGTCCTATTTGTTCTTTTCCTTGTTCTACAGCTGCACTTTGCTTTTGTCTTGCAGCATCAATTATACTAGTTGGTATTTCAAATTGACTACTAGTAGTTGTGATAGAAGGTGGTTCTTATGTATTCACCTTATCTTTAACTATACTTTCTACTAGTTTCTGTAACTCATCTATACTGACCAATATTGGTTCTATACATAATATTGCTTGTTGTGTTGACTGGTCAAGAATTCTTTTCAGATCTTCTGCAGTTAATGGATTGACATTCTGACCAGAAGTATCAGGAACATTAGTAATTGTTATTGTATCTGCAGGTGGAATGGATGCTTGTGGAGGGCTAGGGGGTGGCAATTGTGTGTCTTGCACACTCTGATCTAGTTGCTCCTCTTTTTCAGTTGTTGCCATTGTATCCTATTTTTGTGTCTTTTCCTCCTTTCCATCTATCTTTTTTTCTTCTCTCTTCTCTTCTTCTCTTCTCTTTTCTTCTTCTTCTTTTCTTTTTTTCCTCTCTTCTATTGGTATGGCTACTTCTTACTTGTATTCTTCCTCAAGAAAATCTTCAATCTTTTTATACAAATTCTTCCATGATTTTATTGTTCTTTGAACAATCTCTTCCATTCTATTTTGAAGTATAAAGAATGCCCTGTATTTGGGTGTGAACCTGTTATTATGCCTTTTGACTGCTTTGCTAATTTTTTCTCTAGTCAAATTTGGCAATACACTGGCTAGGGTTGATTCCCTCATCTCCTTTTCCATTTTTAAGCAAAAATGCCATCTGTCTTCTATAATTTTTGATAGCTCCTTTGGCAATTGACCATCTAGTTCAAGTGGGGTGTACTTGAACTGTGCCATCATTCCATACACTGTTTCCTCTATCTTATTTTGTTCTTCTTTATTAAATTTACTAAAATCAACTTTATTTAAATTTTTCAAGTCACCACTTGCAATCTTTTTACATAGGGTATCAACTAATGAATTGCTTACCTCTTCTGGTTGTTCTTCGTCATCAGTGTCAGGTTGGGTCACATACTTTATTCTTTTCCTCGCTCTTCCTAAGATTCCTTGACTTGTTTCTTCTTGGCAACTTCTTCTTTAGCCTTTTGAGTACAGGCTCTTGTTGATGCTCGTGTTGTTGGCTTTTGAGGTGATGAAGTGGCAGCTTTCTTCATTCTGGGCTTGGCTGAAGTCTGTTCTGTTGCCTTTCTCTTCTTTGGCTCGGCTTCAGTTGGTGCTTCCTTGGCTTCTTCTTCCTCTGCACTTTTCTCCTTGTCTTCTCCAAGACCTTGGGTTAGTTCTATTGGCCCTTGTTCCTGCTCATCTTCATCTTCACTGTCATCTTCTTCTTCTTCTGCCTCAGCCTCAATTTCTTTGTCAAACTTCTTCTTGATCTTCTTGACTAATTTAGCTTTCTTCTTCAATGTAGAAGAAATTTTTAATTCCATATTTATTTTTGATCTTACCACATCATAAGTGCCAAAATGTGGTGCATTTTTATCTGCTTCTTCTGCAAGTAGAGTTGTTATTGCTACAGAGGCTTGATCAACATCAAGTTCATATCCTAGTGGCCTAAGCCATCTTATTCTAGGTATAACTGCTTGAATGTAAGTATAATCTATATCAACTAAGAAACATATGTCATTTGTATGCTTTTCTACTAATGAAGCTGGTATCCTTGACCTTTGCTTCATGGATTTCTTGAAATCATCAAAATAACCTATCATTTGGGCATCAAAATTTTCACCCATTTGTTCAATGTATCCATTAATTTGTTCAAAAATTGTTTGATCTGGATTCCATTTTACTTTCCCTATAGAAAGAAATTCTTTCATCAGATAGAAGAACATACACATCAAAACTGATCCAAATTTGCATTGAGCTCCCTTGATTTTCCTTATAGCTCCAAGATTTTCATTAATCTATTGAAACATGAGCTCTGCCAGATCATAAGTGTGATCTCTTTTGATTATCTTGTATGCAACATCAATTGCTATACAAGGTACACTGTTCAACCTACTTGATTGATAGAATTTGTGTGAAATAATTCTCATAGCAAAATTTAGTAGGGGATTTGTGACTGTGTCGATAGTCATTCCTCTATTGTTCCATTTGGCACCTATATTTTTCTCTATTATTTCCCTTTTGTCACTTCGCAGGGTCTTTGGCCGATCTAGAGTTGGAATACTAGTAAACCTATGAATATTTTTCTTGGTAAATTTTACTGGCCCTGACTCTAACCAAAAAGCTCTGTCATGTATTCGGCTCAAAATTATCCGTACCCATTCTGTTTTAAAAACAGTCAGAAATGCTAGGGTTTTGGTCAATCCTTTTCTTTCTACTATTGAAAACTCATTTTTTAGTACTTTGTTTTTACACAGTTTATCATATGCATTATGAATTTCTAAGTCTCCTATGGCACCAATTTTGCAATTGTAACATCTGCAAACATCTTGTAGCATAACAACCTTATCCAGAATAACTGATAATGCTCCTGCAGGATCATTCTTGTATGCTACTTCTGGAATGGGCTTAAATTCAGGTTGTTTTACTTTGTTACTGACCAACTGAACTTCATGACTCTCTAAACCCTTGGTGGTTTCTGACCCAGATGCCATTGTTTTCCAAACTAGGGTTTATAATTTAAACAAGTTTATAAGTCCTACGTAGCTCGACACTTAAGTAAAATACCTTAAATCGACAAAATTTGTCTTGAATCACTGTTGAAATCTTTTATGAATGGCTTCTGAGCTGTTCTTGATCTTCTCAACTCCTTTTTCGGTTTTGCTTCTTGTTCAAATGGTGAGAAAATGATCAAAAATCAGATTTATGTACTCTTCAAAACAGAGTAATAAATGCCTAGTATGCTGCCAACTGTCTACTCGACTTATAAAGAAATTTTGACCTAACTCAGCTTCCATTATTTCCATTTTACTCAGCTTCTATTGGAGTTATCCAACTCAGCATCAATTTTTAGCTTGGTCGTTGTTGGGAGCTCGGCATCCAAAGGCAATTTGGCATCAATATTTAGTTTTATCTTAACATCTTGTTTCATGTGGATTCATACTTTGCTTAACTTCCTTTTCTTGGGACTGATGTATGATATAGCTTTGTATATCAGTCCTGTGTACTTCTTGTGCTTAGTTTGATGAAGTATGATCACTTAACCCATTGGGTGAGGTGATCCCTCCACTTGATGTGTTGCACCCTTCCTTCTTTTTCCAAGTCTTATTCATTTGCCCTCTTATCTTTTCAACATTAATTATTTGTTTTCCTTTGTTATCTTTAGTCTTGGGTGCCTTTGATCTTGTAGGACAGTTTCTGCTGATATGACTAGTTTTCAAACAACTAAAACATGTGGTTTGACTCAACCATCTTTTGTAGTTCCCTCTAAAATGTGTTCTTATGCAATTCTGTGGGATATGTCCATATTCTTGACAATAGTGACAGCTTTTTCTGGTGTTGTAATCCCAATGATAATGACTTTCATTTCCTTCTATTTTTGCTGGTTGATATATTGTCCACATAGGTTTTGATCTACATTAAAATGCCCTATGTCCATAATTTTTGCAATTATAACAATGTCCATCAAATCTTTGAGTCCTTGTGACATTGGATCTGCAATTTTGTGTCATATGTCCTTGCATGTTGCACTTGTGACAGAAACTTTTGGGTATGTTTGATTGATTGAATCTTCTACTCCTGCACACATTAGCTGTATGTCCCTTCTTATTATAGAAATGACAAGTGGATTTTGAATTCTTACCTTTATCACTTCTTTGTTTAGTACTCTTTGATGATTCTCCAACTTCAGTGCTGTTGTATCCTAGTCCTGATGTTGGGCAGATTTTGGTGATTTTAGCAACTGTTCAAAATACTTGATTTGTTGAGATTCTCTGCTACCTCTTTTTCTCTGTTCAATTCATTCTGCATTTGTTCATTTTGCATCTTCAAGGTAGAGATCTCAATATCCTTTACATTAAGTTCATGATGAAGATTCATCATTTGAGCAAGTGTATCCATCTGCATGTTTGAGATCCTTATTAGTTCAGTACATTTTTCTTCAAGTCTATTTGCAAGATTCCTTTTGTCATTTTCCATCATGACCTTATCATCAACTGCTCTCTTTTTTTGTTCAGTAATTTCACATATCATTATAGCCTGTGATTCATGTTCCATCTTGAGAGTTCTTATCTCTTATGCTTGAATTTTATTTTTCTCCATCGGTTTTGCTATTGCTGCATCAAACTCTTTAGTGTCTCCACTGGAAAATATGTTGGTGGTATCAATTTCCTTGTAGTGTATATCATTTTCAGCTATGGCTAGATCCTTCCTCTTTTTTAATGAGTTTCTCAACTTGTTTTTGAATTCCTCCAAGCTATGCAAAGCAAGTTGCACATCTATCACTTGATTTTTAATGATCTTTCCAAGTTTGAAGGCTTCCATCTTTAGATCTTTTCCTCCAAGCTGTTAGGCCTTTCCTTAAGAGAACCTGGATTAAGCTCTGATACCAATTGTTGGAATATTCAAATATGGAAAGAGTACTTATGAGAGTGGGGGGGGGGGGGGGGGGTGGTGAATCATAAGTATCATACTTTAGCCAATAAAACTTTTAACTAAAAGTAAATTGCATACATGTAAGTATATCAAATAATCATGAAACCAGACACATGCATCAATAACACTTAACACTAGAATTTGGTAACCCAGAAACCCTCCAGGAATAAGAAGGTAAAACTGGGGTGGGGATGATACCCACAAAAATTACTGCAACAATATTGTTCAACCACTTCTGATGGTTTGCCCTGTTAAAGGCTTTACACTGTGTCAATAGTGACCTGGTTAGAGGCTTTTAAACACTTAACATGAAGTGTTACCTTGTTAAAGGATTTTATCACCTAGTTAAAGGATTTATCGAAATAGCTATTAAGCTAACCTATCACCATAGGATTTTTATTCTAATACAATTGCTAGAAAGTATTAGGTACAATAAACCTAACTAATTTCAATCCTTGATAGCTGATTGCAAGCACTTGTTCTACTTTCTCTGATCTGGATCCTTTTGTGATCTGATAATCCTCACTTCTGAAAATAGACTTCCTTGCGAACCCTTGTATATCTTCTCATACCTCTTATCTCTCTTACATTTTACAATGAAGTTTTGTCTTCCTTATAAAGACATTTTAAGATTTAGGGTTAGGTATGGATCTACAATCCATATTCAATCTTCATTTTTCACTCAATACTTATCTTTTGCTGATTGGTTGCATGCCTTTATCGCTCAATTCTCCCTCTTCAATTTTAGGGTTTCAAAATTGATTAGGTAGGATACAATGTATCTACCCCATATCTTGTTTTCTTCTTGAAAATTTGCTAGTTGTATCTTAAAAATGTTCTACATGGTGTTCTGTGCCACCAACTCATCATTCTTATCTTCCTTTTAATTCACAGATTTCTAGATAACAACCTTGTCGGCTTAGATCTGGCGAATCTTCGATTTCAACTCGGCATTATTGAGTTACTAGTGCTCGGTACCTCTATGTTACTCGGCACCTATACCAGCTCAACACTTGAACTTACTCGGCACTTGAACTTACTCGACACTTGATTCTACTCGGCACTTGAACTTACTCGGCATCCAATGTGGAATATGATTAAGTGTGTTGGCACTCAAGTATCAAAAACATTATGATGTTAAGATGTAGTAATGAAGTTAACTAGTTAAGGTTACAATGTTTGACCATAAAATATGATCTACCTTGTGAGGGGTCTTCCCTGTTAAAATTTTAAGAGACTATTAGGCCTCACCTTGTTAGAGGATTTAACATTTAAACAAAGTAAGGAATCTATTAGGAGATTTACAAAGATCTATTAAGAACAATCTATTAAGAGATATACCTTGATTCATGTCTATTAAAACTAATTTAGTACCTGATTCATAATTTTCTCTTTAAGATGATTTTGAGTCTTCTCCTTGCTAACTATTCCCCTCATTTTATCTGATATTCTTGTCTTTCACTTTCACTTCACTACAATGACTAGGTCACTTAGTCTATTAGATGATAATAGAAAACTTCAATGACTTCTATATCGATCTCAATCCTTTTCTATCAATAGCTTCATGTTCACACATAAACTCTTTTAATCTCCTTCTCTACTAGTATATGATCTAGGTTAAGATCATCGCTTTATAAATATTTCGTAAAAAAAAATTCTAAATGATTCCATGTTTTTCCTTTTCATCTCGATCATCGAACACACAACATATGGATTTGTGATCCACAGCATGTAAATATTCTATAACAACCTCTAACATTATTAAATGTTCTATAAAAACCTCTTCAAAAATTAAATATCCCTTCTAAGTCATCTTGTTAACCATTTTGTGTAAAAATATGTTTCGTTCCTAACTTTCATGTAAACTCTACATAGCTTGGCCTTTATTTTTTCCTGATTCTTGATATTGTTTTTGCTTGGCCTTCATTATGCTTGGTACATACTAAGTAACTTGGCACATGTATTGTCAAAACTTCCTTAGTCACTGAATATGACTTGCTCCATCATTGATGAGCTTGACTTATATAGAAAATATTATGGGATCCAAAAATTTACTCGGCTCCTATAGAGCTAGGTACATACTTAGTTATGTGTGTGACTCAACATATATAGAGTATATTGGTCTCCATGATGA
Organism: Cupressus sempervirens; assembly: GCA_028749045.1. NCBI lineage: Eukaryota > Viridiplantae > Streptophyta > Pinopsida > Cupressales > Cupressaceae > Cupressus > Cupressus sempervirens. The sequence goes on along the minus strand of CM053788.1, from coordinate 529,806,806 downwards.
CTAATGAATAATAGAACCATCTCACCTTTATTCAAATATTTAAACTATACATTTGTAATTCTTCTTTTACCTTTCTTTTGCATCTTGTTCACATCCCATTACTTTGTCTCTCTTCAATTCTCCTTGTTCATCATAACATCTCTTTCCTTCTACACATGTCATGTCTCATTCACCCTTGATTTTAAACACTATATGTCACTACTACTGGGGTTGAATGGGTGGAAGTTATCCATATCTTTCAATGAATTCCTTGTGAACTATGGTAATCATTGACAATGCATGATCCCAGGTGATTCTTGCTGCCTCTAAAAAAAATTCTACAACTATAATCTTGTAGCTAAATCAGCTAAACTATCAACCACATAAATATTATGATCTTCTATTATAAAATCTTGGGTTTTTTTCAGTTTTATCAGCATGAACTACTAATCAGATATCAATATTTCCTAAATAGAGATCAATTTAGATCTCATGTTTTTGTTAGCTACCTGAAGCTTGACCAATGTGCCCTAAGCATTTAGTAGATTATTGCAGTGAACAATGCTTGACCTTGCTAATTGTTAGAAATTTTTATAATAATTGAGAGGGGGGTGAATTATTTAATCAAGGTCTATATGTACCACTTGAACAATTAAACATTAAACACATTAGTGTTCTATTGATCTTTTCTATCTTTTTGTTTCTTAGTCATTACTATAAAACTATCATAAATTTCATTATGAAAATATCATCACACATAAAACATTCATAAGACATTCATCACACTTTGACACTGGAATTTTACATGGAAACTGAATTTGGTAAAAACATATTAGAAACAATACTCCACCAAGATAACTTGGGGGGGCAGGGGGGTGAATCAGTTATCCAATAATTAAAACATTTATTAACCTTAGATAATCTTAACCATTCAAAAAAATTAATCAGCAACTATAACAAGATGCACATATACAATTACACTAGATCAACTACAAAAACCCTTGATCAGAGGGAAAACCCCAAAGGGAATGATGCCCACAAGATGATGTACTAATATAAATATTCCTTGTTAGAGGATGGACCCTGTTAGGAGCCTATTGCAACATTTATTGCATATGAGTCCATGTGGGGAGACTTTAAATCCCTATTAGGAGATTCCAACCCTCTCAAGAGTTGTGGAAGACAAAAGGATCCACTATCCAAATAGATTCTAGGTCAAGACCCCTAGACTCACTATCTAACTAATCTCTCAACTATTCCTTGTAGAATAATTTTCTATACTATACTTTAACCTGTTTCCTCTATCCTATCAACTAGACCAATCACTATCAAAACTTGTAGACCAGGTCACGAACCTTCAATCCAAGTATCAAACTTCTAATCACACAATAAAACCTCGACAAAAAAGTTTCATTCACCTTTACTCTACTCTACTTAACTTCACATTATGCTTTCTTTTTTTCTTACAATCTTTCTCTTACATCCATACATGATAAAAGAAAATATCCTTCCTTTATACTGAATCTATAAAATAATTCCTTGAGTCAGTCGTTACACCTTCTCAATTAATTATTACAGAACTATATTGAGAACATGCCACACTTAGCGATATCATTAATCTTTTGCCTTGTAAGTTAAATAGCTTTCTATACATGTAACATTATGATGAAAAAACTTAGCCATGTCATCTCCAACATTTCTTTTGCACATCTTTAACTTTGACTTCTCAGAATAACTAATCTACTAAGAGATATAACAAGTTTACTAGAACATGCCTTCCTAAACTCTATCTCACAATAATCTTCACCAAAACTTGCATAACTTCTTTCAAAATTAATATCTTATGCTTTCAAGGTTAGCTATATATACTAGACACTTAGTAGTATCTCTCTTTAACCTCACTAGTGTAAATTCTCAAATTTTTATCCATACCAACTTGATCTTTCTATTATTCTTATGTCAAATACCACAAAAAACTACTATGTTGACATCAATGATAAACACAATCATGAATGTAACATATCATCATGATAATGATTTAATCATGTTTCTACAATACTCCCCCATAGGGTTAACATCAGCATTCATTTTTTTAGTAATCTCCCCATTTGGCATTAATGGCAACATAGATGAAAAACATCTAGTTCCAAAAAATACCAACTACACAAGACTATTATCCTTTCTTTTCAAATCCTCTTCATCAATCATTCTCCCCCATTGATATATCTCAATGTGCTTTATCTCAGACTATTACTTTTTCCAAACTATTATCTATACTTCTCCTACTGTACTTCTCCTGGTATACTTCTTCTATTATACTTATTCACAATTTTTTTACTTCTATCAAAGTATTTTTCATGTTGTACTTCTCCCCTATTGACATCAATGTCAAAGGTTTCAAAAATCAACAATCTCTATAACAACTATCTCTAACTTGCTCAAGTGTCCCAAGACACTATTAAAAACAACATCCAACAAGAGTACTAGATGACTTTATCCATCACAAATACTCCCCCATATAGGAAACATCAACATTCAGTCCATACAACTAATATTGCTCTTTTACATTGGACTAATGCACTCTTGCATCATCTATTCTGATGTAGGAATGGGCATAACCCCTAGCATACCTCACAAATACTCAAAAGTCTCTTTGGGAAGAGGCTTAGTGAAAATATCTACAATCTACTCTTTGGTATTTATATACTCCAATCTAATTTCTTTTTCTACAACTTTGTTCTCTCAACATGTGATACTTGATAGAAATGTTCTTAGTCTTAGAATGCAACACTAGGTTCTTAGACATATTTATTGTGCTTGTGTTGTCACAATGTATGACAACAGGTTCATTGAATTCTATCCTTGTATCCTTTAGCATTTGCTTCATCCAAACAACTTTATTACAATTGTTTGTTGTTTCAAAATATTACACTTTTGTTATATTTTGTGAGATATAGCCTTACTTCTTGCTTAGCCAAGAAACCAATCTTCATTAAGAAAGAAGGCTCCACCATTGGTGCTTTTCCTATCATCCATACTACCTGCCCAATCAGCATTAGTATAAGCATATAAAGTGAAATCATTAGACCTGTCATAACACAATTTGAACTCTGGTGTTCCTTTTAGGTATCTAAATATCCTTTTGACTATTGGATAATGTGCTTCTCTAGGATCAACTTGACATATTGCAGCAATTTCGACTACATTTTCTATATCTAGCCTTGTGTGAGTCACATATTGCAATCCTCTAATCATAGATATGTACTTCTTCAGCTCAACAGTAGGTGTCTTATCCTTTGTTAATAACTAGTGTCCAGTTACCATAGGTGTTCCAACTAGTTTACACATTTCCAAACCAAACCTTTTTAGTAAATCTTTCAAATAATTAGTCTGAGAAATAAAGATTCCCTCTTTGTCTTGTACAATTTGTAATTGTAGGAAGTATTTCATCACTCCTATCATACTCATTTCAAATTCATTCTTCATTTCTTCTATAAACTTGTTGCTTTCATCATAAGCTCCTCCAAATATGATATTATCAAAAAATATTACCAAAATCATCAATCCATCATCAATTTCTTTCTAATATAGATTACTATCTATAATAACTTTATTATATCTAAGCTTTATCAAATGCTTGTCCAACATTGCATACCAAGTTATATGTGCTTGCTTCAAGTCATACAATGCTTTCTTCAATCTGCATACCATGTCCTTGGCATCTATTAGAGGACAACCTTCAAGTTGTTCTATGTATACCTCTTCTTCAAGTTCTCCATTCAGAAATGCTGACTTGACATCCATTCGATACACCTTGAATTTCTTATATGTTGCATATGCTAAGAATAACCTTAGTCCTTTTATTCTTTCCATAGGAGCATAGTTTTCATCATAGTATATTCCTTCTTGTTGTGAGCAACCTTTACATACCAATCTTGCATTGTTCCTTACAACTTCACCTTGTTCATTCAGCTTGTTCCTAAATACCCATTTTGTTCCTATCACATTCTTGTCTGTCGGTGTGGGAACAAATTCCCATGTCTCATATTCATTATCTAATCCAATTTTTCTTTCATAGTTTTCTTCCAATAGTCATCTTTACATGCTTCATCTGCATTTTTTTGGGCATTCATTTTGCATGAGGTCAACAACAAAAATCCATAGTGTAATTCCTCTCCTGAAAATAAAATCTTTTTAAGGATCCACTCCAAGGTTTAGTGTTTGTCTTGCGACACACTAAAATCTGCTTAGTAGAAGATAAATGTGAGTGTTCACAAGGAGGCCTTTGTTGGTTCTAAAAAATCTTTTATCTTGGAATCGAAGTAAAATCTATTCACTGTCTCAAAATATCATGCCAAAAGAACAATATTTTTTTATTTTCTATTTTTCAATGAATGCAACTCTAACAATGTAGCTACTATCAAGTCCTACTCTAATAGAAGGGTTAGAAAAGAAAATAATGAAACTAAAAGAAAAATAACATGAAATCAAATGACTTGAAATTGAAATTCCTAAACAAACATAAGCTATAGAACACAACACGTTGCGTGTTAAACCTTCGAAGAAATTGGTAGGAAACTAATGAAAATAGGAGAAATGCTTCCTAAAATCCACTGATGCAATCATCGGTGAGAATCTTTAACAAATTGAATGATGTTTCACTCTTCATCAAATCGCAAGGCCATGAAAAGTGCACTCATTTGAGACAAAAAGATGTCTAGAAATAGTTCGGTGATATCTTCTCAAGCTTGTTACGTCAGCGAAATTCATATACTTGTAGCAAACACCAGAACTAAAAGATTGCACAACCAGAAAAAATGCAGTAAACCTTTGGCTCAATCACAATCTCATGAATAAAATCCAAAAAACAATGACACATTTAGGCAAGAATAACTACACTCCAAATGCTAGCACCAAAAGCATAACTTTATTGCATAATAACGATGGCACTTGTTACATTTTACAATGGGGTATTTATAAGAAATCATCACCTCAATTTGTGTTGAGAGTGAGAGATATCTTGATGCAATAAAATGCTTTAAAATCATTTAAACGAACTAAATATATACAAACTGATAATCTAACAGGTGCTTAGAGGGAATCCATCCATATTTTACTCATTATTTGGATGCATGAGTCTTTTACATGTCACAAACATAGAAACCATAAGAGAGAAAGTAGGAGGAAGCCATCAGTCAAAGTTGAAGCACATTGAGACACAAAGAATTGAAGCTACCTCTTCACTAGGCATGTGTTGGAGTTAAACTGCTATTAGAATGTGTTCCTGATGCATGGAAAGTGTTATTTTTGGAATAGGCAGTCAATTGTCAGTGCACCTCTAAATTGTGGACCTGTAGACCTGTGAACCTTGACTGGGTAAAAAATCTCAAAATTTTACTAAGTGTCAAAATTGAAATTCTGGCATTTGGGTTTTGCTCATCTTTATCCTAAAGATATGTTTGGATGTTTGCCCTTGAATTTCTCTATAATCTCAGTAATCTTAGTAGCATCCAAAAGATCCAAATCCTCATACTTGTCTTCGACCTTCTATCTATAGTTGTCCTCCTCAATTTGAGTTTTCACAAATTCTTTGAGTTTGGTGTCCAACTCCAACAGTGCTTCCTCTGTCCTGAAGGCTTGTTTGATGTCTTCATAACTAGATGCTTCCTCTAAAGTCTTTCTAAAACTTTCCACAACTACCTCAACTAGAAAAATATTCTCTCACTCTTCGTCTTTGAAAATGTCCAAGCATGCATCACTGTACAACTTTTCTACTTCCAAAATTTGCTCTCCGACTTGGTCCTTGAGCCTGTGTATCTCATCATGCAATGTTTCCATCACTTTATTTCCATCTGCGATATTTTCTATCTAGTCATCTATCATGTCTAACTCCTCTCTAGTATATACATCAATCAAAATGCAATACCTTTTCACTTTTATGGCCTATAGGGTTTGTAAATCCTTGCTCCATACCTATACCTCATACAAAATACTAAAGTCCTACCTCAAAATTTTCACGATCTTGTCAAAATTCTCTTGTGTATCATGCATTAACTTCAGACTTCTTGTAATTATAGTGACACCCTTATCCTCAAGGTTGTCTCCCCAATCCTGACAAACTCTTAAAAATGGACTAAGTTGTACACCTTCCCCTTCTCTAAGAATGATATTCAAAGTCTCCTCGGGGCATTCAAAATCAAGAGGATCAATAACTTCAACTAGATATCCCTTTAAGATCTCAACTTGCCTTCGAAGTGTTCTAATTTCAATCTCATCATGTTCCATATGGGTGAGAACCTCCTTGACTCCCACAGTCATCATCTGTCAGGATGTATCCTGTGTAGGCTTTCCTAACATAATATCTTTCACTTCATAGTCCTGAAGGGTAACAAATTCTTCATCTATACCTTCCAAAGGGTGAGCCACTTGTGCAAATAAGTCCTGGTTATGTGTAGTAGTAATGAACACAAATGGCCTCGCATCATGTAATGGAGAGTCAAGCTTGTTCAAAATCTCTATAATATCACAAATATCATCCTCTAAAGCATAGAATTGATGCTTGGCACTTCTCATTATCTCCTTCTGAAACCATCTTGGGATATGTATTTCTATAACCTTGGCTCTAGATGATGAAGGGATGTGTTCAACTACCTCCTTCCCTCTATTGCTCTTGCTTGGAGTCTCCTATTGTGAGGATTCTTCTTCTATAGTCTCAATTTTTTTAGATCTCGTAGTTTGATCTTGAACTTCCTAAGAAGGTTGTTGTATAGATTCTAATACCTATTCTTCTTTTGATGGCTCATCGATAACCTTTGGTTTTGGTTTCCCTTGTAATGATGATTCCTTCTAAACATATTCATTTGAACTCAAAGGTGGAGGCATTACTGAAACCTTATCTACCATCATAACCTGAGGTGAAGATGGGGGAGTGAGATGAGGACCTTGTGTCGTGGGTGGCATCTATGTCCAATCTTGTTGTTGAAGTTCACCTGTAGGAGTATCTTTAATCTTATCTCCAACCAATTCTATACCCACTTGCATGAAATCAAAATCTAGGATGGAGAGGATATCATCACCTAGTTCCCTTTGCTCATTCACCCATCATTGTACTTCATCTTTCAAATAAGAGAGTTCTAACATTTCATCTTGGGTGGGTGGTGGGGTATTTGTGACACTCTTCCTTCTTTCCAATTCTATGGCTTTGGCCATCTGAGTTCTCCTTTGTATAGGCACTTGCTCCTCCTCTTTATCTGACTCTATTTCCCCTTCATTGGATTCTTCCTCGGGAATGGTTTCACGAGTAGAGGGATTAGGCACTAATATTTTACAAACTCTTTGGCTCTTGTTCATTCTAACCTTGATCATCTTTTGTTTCTGTGGAACCACAGGAGAAGCAAGCTCTTCATGAACTGGATGAATGGATGTCTCTAGAATTTCTCCCTCTTCTTGTTGACTTGACAAAATAGGAGGCAATGGAAATTCAACCTGAATATGAGGAGCTCCACCATCTTGGGGCTCTTGAGCACTGGATTCTTGTCATTGGGAAGGGGTCTGTTCTTCAACATGCTCTGTCTAAAACCTCTGAGTAGAGGCTCTCTTCCTCTTTCCCTTCTTCTCTGAAGGGTGGTAGTATCTCACTAGACAATCTATCTGGTAGACTATTTTTGGCCTAATAGGAGACTGCAGCGCAAAGATAGGAATTGTGACTTTCTTTCCCTTTCCCCTTTCTGGGCGAGCATGTGCATGGAATATCATTGTATCCAAAATTGGATCAATTGGAAAGGGTTTCTTGGTCCAAGTCTTTGTCATTCTAATGACATGTCTCGCTTGATGATTAATATTATCTCCTTCCTCTTTATCAATTTTTGCATTTAGAATGGACCTCTCGCCAACTTTATCTGTATTGAATATGGGATCCAGTAGCTGTTGTGACTCCTATAGCCTTATCTCATTTGGGATGGTCAAATGGAGAGCCTTTTCTGCTAAATACAAAGTCATTCTACAATAGTCTCTAATACGAACATCATAGTCATTTGTGGCATTCATCTAATGATCTTCAATGGCATCCTCGTGGTAGAACTCTTTTCCTACTAGGTTTTTCACTTTACCAACATTGTCAAAGAATGGCCACGGAGAGTTATATTCTTCAAGAGGATAATTCTCCCATTCCCACTTGAAAGTCAGGATATCTTTCTTTTTCTTTGCCTGGTATGCTCCTATTACAAAAGGCCAATCCCAACAAGGCCTCTGTTGTCTTTTGATCCTCTCATAAGCTAACTCAATTTTTTGAGATATTTCCATCAGAAACAACTTGTCACTTGGGTACCTTGGGAGTTTCTTTGGATGGATAGATGCACCATCAACCCAAATGAATGTGAATGTTTGAAACTAGATGAAATATGCATTGAGAGCTATGATTTTCATCTTGGTTTCATCAAACAACCTCTTCCCATAATCCCCTTCAATGAATCGAATGATGGCAAAGATGAAGGCATCATTCACAATTCTGTAGTCCTTGCTCTATGGTGAGAGCTTCTTCTTCACCAGCAAAGGATGGACTATATATGGCCATGCATTAGGGTCTTGCATACTACTCTTCTTGTACAACCCAAGATAGTCGGTTGCCCTTGCTGCAAGTAGATACACCATATAAGAAGTCATATAGAACTTCTTCTTGTCCTTTAGTGTCTACAACTAGTCACACAAGTTCTCACTAAGTGTGGTGGCCCAATCCAGTGGCATCTTTGCGTATCTAATGGTCTCAATGAAGTTGACCATGAATGGAGCGAGATGACTTGCTACAGGAAATCCCATAACTTTTCTCAGGAAAATGATTAAGTATCCAATGTCATCCTTTATGTATCCTTGAGTCATATCCACTTTGCTAATTTTTTCCCCCGAGGTGGTTTCTCAATGAAGTATGAGGATTCATATATGATGTCGATGGCCTCCAAGTAATGATCCTTATGGAACCTCTTAGCTGCTTCATATGAAAGCCTAATGAACTGATCGGCTCTAGGTAGATGAAAAACCCTCTCATTATTATCAGGTCATAGACCCAAGACCACTTTCCTAGTGATTCTCTTTACCACCCTTACATCAAAAACAAAATGTCAAGATATGGTCATAATCAATTCAGCTGACTGGACGGTCCCGGGATGTGATGTTGCATTTAGTAAACTAGAACAGATTAGGGTGGATCTCAAGGATGACCTTTTGGTTGGATTGTTACAAACTCTTAAGAACTCTTCCAAGTCCATGTGTCCAAGTTCTGTGTCTTTGATCTTAGAGTACTCATCATGTAACTGTGATTTTGAGGTTATGCCTTGGAACTTGTACACAACTTGTTTTGCTGCTGATCTACATGTGGATGCCATCTGATTATATTACCTACACGTTACGGGAAAGAAAACATGATTAATTATTGGATATCAAAGAAAAAATAAATTAAAATAAAAAAATGTCCCCTTGGGTACTTATTTATTTGTTTCTTTCTAGTATTTTTTTTTTTTAAATTAAAATTTATTGGAGTGCACGTGGATGCGCATGCACCGTGCATGTAGTGGTGATGGCATCTATGTGCGCACCAGTCATACGGTGGTGCAAGCAGTGTGCATGCACCCCAAAAGAGGAATGGCCTGGCACGGGTAGCCCGACAATGCCTGCACGCGTGCCCCAAAAGGGGCGCGGCCTGGCATGGGCGCCGCGATGGCACTGCATGCACGCCCCAAAAGGGGCGCATGAAGCACTACTTAGGTGTGATTGCCACAGTGCATATACAAATGGGGGTAGTGTAGGTGCTACTTGCGCACCTAAAAAGGGTACGCAGTGAGCCTTGCAAGAGCTCTGTGCACGCACCCAAAAGGGTGCGGTGAGTAGCACCAAAGTGGCGCACCTCATGGGCTTGCAGCATAAGGAAAAAAAAGGGGGGGGGGGGAGTGTATTACCTCTCCCTCCTTGCTCTTGAGAAAAATGAGAAAGCAAGAAGGGGAGTGAGGGTTTTATAACCCTCTCTCTCTTTTGCAAAGCGCACAGTGCCTCGATGCACACATACGCTAGATGATGATTTTTTATTTTCAATTTTTTTTCTCCTAACCCCCAAACTATGAGTCTGAGAGTCAAAAAAAAGTAGGTGGTCCCCATTCCTAGTGAGGAATGGGGCGTGTGTTGTGGACACAATAATAAATAGCCTTAAAAAAAGGAAGAAATGACCAAGGCATTTCTTTATCAGCAAACATTCCTTCGATGTGTGTCAAACACCAATCGAACTTCAAACACCTCAAGTATATTTTAGATGACTTTGTAATCAAAATTTCTAAAGTCAAAAACTTCAAACTCAATGTGCGCATTGTGTATTCATTCCCTTTGATGTTATAGGATGCAATCAATCAAAGTTCTCTAACAACTCAAAACAATCTTTTGCTTCCTCCCTGCTCATTCATTCAAAATTTACATGAAGGCTCTTTATCAATCAATTGCTTGACCAAATGAGAGAATCAGTTCGAGGGCTCTTGGCTAGATGCCATGTTCTTTTAATTTTTGACCTTTTGCATAATTTTTCCATGTCACTCAACACATTACTTTTAATGAAACAATACTTTTGAATACAAGACACTTTGTTTTGTAACGTATCTTTAGCCATTTTAGATTTCTAGAATCCTTTAGACTTAACACCACTTTCTTTCTTTTTTAATAGGTTCTATATCCTGACTATGCTTAGACTGTGTAGCCAAAACATGGTGTCATTTCTTGGATTCAATCTCTTATGAACATCCCTTGCGTTCCTCTTTTAGAACTGTTTAGGAAACTCTCACACCAACAATGATCTTAGTAAGCTTTCGAGGAGACCCCTCCTGCTTGAACCAGTTGAAGTTTGGATCATTCCTCATCGTCATTGACTTTAATTTAACAGCACCCAAAATGATCAAATTTAAAAATTTTCAAAGTGTTGAGATCTTGTTGGTCTAGGCTTCTGATTTCCACACTGAAAGTCCCTTATTTACACAAGAAACGTCTATTGCTTGGTTGGCATAGGACACACAACCATCTAAATGTTTTGACAAAGAAATACCTCCTCCTAAAATTGGGATCAAAGAGTGGTTAGTGAAATCTTGAGAAAAATCCCAAGTACACCTTACCCCTAGGACTGATATAACTTTGAAAATGAACACATGACTGAAAGCAAACACAAAAGCTGAAAAGAAACACACTTGTAGAAATAAACATGCTTGCAGAAATGAAAATCTAATCTAGATGCGGAAATGAAATCAAACTAATTTTTTTATTTTTTATTTTTTTAGGCTTCAAAATAATGTTTTAGAAATTTCCCATTTATGGGAAAAGGTAGAAATTCCCCTTGTAAGGAACTTAGCCTAAAAGTGTTATCTTCAAGAATTTCCGCAATCTGATACAAGCCTATCCACAAGCTTTGAAACTTGGTATGGTTGCCCAACTTTTCTTTCGCCTTATCCCACATTAGAACAAGGTTAGAAATCCTGAAGGATTTTATCATGGCCCTCTTATTGAACCATCTCTTAATAACAACTTGATGTTTAGCCATGTGCTCTAATGTAGCTATTCATTTCTCATCCATTTCCAAAAGATTCATCAATCAGATTTGTACTCTATCAGTGTCATCAGCATACCCACTCATGAATTTTAAGACATGAATCTTAAGATTGAGTGGGAATACTAGTTCTTGCCTATAAACAAGTAGATATGGAGAAGTCCCCAAGGCTTTTTAACTCTGACCCAATCCATCCACAAGGCATATTTCAATTGTGTATGCCAATCCCTATGATTCTCCTTCAGCAATCATTTTATCATAGTGATTAAGTTCTTGTTTGTAGACCTCGTTACCCAATTTCCTTGCAAGTAGTAATTTGAGGAGAACTTGATAAAGACTTTGTTTTCAAATGCCCATTGTGTCAAGAATGCATATACAAATGCAGATCCATTATCACATATAAGAGTGAATGGCATTCCAAATATATTAACAATATGTTTTTCCAAAAAGTCAGTCACCACCTTAGCAGTACAATTTCTAAAAGTCTCTACCTTCGTCCATTGTGTGCAGTAATCCATAGCTATAAGAATGAATGCATGTCCAGTTGTTGATGGTGGGTTTACTAGGCCAATGAAATCCAATCCCCACTTTGCAAAGGGGCACACCTCATGTACCTGTTGTAGTGGCATTACTAGATGCCTGTCTTTATTAGCACTGGTTTGGCATATCTGACAAGAATGCACATGTTCAAAAGTATCCTCGAATATTGAGGGCCAAAATGACTCAATCTTAAATTCATGTGAGTTGTTGCTTCTATTGAACCTTGTCCCATACCATACTTGTCATGCAAATGTTCCAAGACATCCCTAGCTTCTTCACATCCTAAGCATTTCAAATAAATCTCTTCTTAGTTCCTTTTATATAGCTTGTTATCAAGTAACTTGTAAGGCTCTCATTTCATCTTAAGTCCCCTATGTTGTGAACTATTCATCCCTTTGATGCATTGATCTTGTAAGAGATAATAGACAATATCCTGGTACCAAACATGTGTCACCACACCTTGATTGATATCAACTTGTGATATAACCATCTTCTTTTGATCATCTTCATTTGTTTCATCATCAAATTTGAATTCCTTTTGATTTCCTTCCTGGTTGTCAGCAATCATTTTGGACAATCCTTGTCCTCTAACCAGTCGCATAGGTTGAATCTCTAGATCAAATTCTTGAATTATTGCCATCCACTTTCTCCTTCTTTCACCAAGTTCATTCTACATCAAAAGCATCTTTACTACTAGGTCAGGTACAATTACATACACCTTACTTCTAAGTATGTAGTGACATAACTTCTTTACTGCCTTGATTAACGCAAAAGACTATTTATCAAGATTTGAATATTTCAACTTAGTGTTCTTTAAAGGAAAACTCATAAAAGCAATTGGTCACTCATCTTCCTTCTCTCTTTTTTGTGTCAAGATCCTTGTGCAAGAATGTTTAGAAGAAAAGGAATAAATCTTGAATGGTAACTCATAATCTAGACTTACCAAAACTGGGTTTGTGGAAATGGCAACCTTAATATCTTGGAATGATTTCTAAATCTTTGGTACCCATTCTATTTTAGCTCCCTTTTTGAGTAAATCATTGAGGGGGTAGACTATCTCCACGAAACCACTTATGAATTTGCATACAAAGTTTATCTTTCCAAATAAATATTTCAAATCATTCTAACTATGTGGAGGTGCTAACTTCAAAATAGACTCAACTCTATCTGGATCAATGGAAATTTTGACTTTAGAAATGACATGTCCCAGGAGCTTCCCTTTAGTAACACCGAATGAACATTTCTTGGGATTGAGCAATATGCCATACCTACGACATCTATTGAATACCTACCTTACATCAGCAATATGAGTACTTCAATCTTTTGAAAAGACAGTCAAGTCATCCATGTAGATGACTATACACCTATTTATCAATCATTTGAAAGCTTCATCCATTGCTTGTTGAAATGTAGCTCCCACATTAATCAACTCGAAAGGCATCCTTCTGTAAGCAAACATTCCTCACTTTTTTGTGAAAGCAGACTTTAGCCTATCTTCTTCATCGACCATCACCTAGTTATATCTTAAGTAATCATCCAAGAATGACATCATCTTTGAACCATTAATGATTTGCAACACCTCATCTAGTGAGGGTAGAGGGTAGTTATCCTTTTGAGATGCTAAATTCAAGTTGTGAAAATCAACATAAAGATGAATCTCTCTGGTCTTCTTATGTACAAGAACCAAATTTTCCACCCATCTAAAATGACGGATAGGAAATGTGATCTTAGCATCTAGAAGTTTCTTAACTTCTTTCATAATCAGTGGTTCGATTATTGGATTTACTAGTCATTGTCTTTGTCGGAAAGGTTTAGCATCTAGTTTCAATGGGATGTCATGTGTGATAATCTCAAGATCATAAGTTTTTAACTCTTGATAGCTCCAAGCAATAACATCTTTATACTCGGTGAGAATTTTGAGCATGTCATCCCTTTCTTTTTGATTGCATGCTTTTCCTATTTGCACCATTTTTGGTTGTTCATCAGTACCCAAATTGTATGAGTCACATTCTTCGATTCCTTTCTCTTGAGTTTCCCTTCTATTGAGTGGTAATTCGTCATAGTCAAAGATGCATTCAAGTTCAACCATTCCTTTTGGAATGCTATTGGTTTTAAAATTAAGGATTCCATCATCATCCTCAAGCTCATCATCTTCAAGCTTGTCCTCAAGTGTATCATCAATCTCTTGTCCATGAAAATGGTGACTACACATAATAAACTCAAGTATATGTTGATCATCCCGAAAGACCTAAAAGTTAGTGATATTGTCAAGAATGGAAGGAATGTCAACTAGTTTGATTGAGAATCTTTTTAACTTCATCTTTTCAATTGGTTGAAAAGAACTAGCTACAATAGAAAGGGTGTCTACTAACACATTCTTTCTTCTTAGAATGGATTTGATGTTTAGAGCTTCAAAGTCATCCATTATATTCCATACCCTTTTCCTATAAGCGATTAATCTTTTGTCGTTGCATGAGTATATGGATTTTATTTATTGTATCACCAGTTGAGAATCCCCTTCAATTATAAGAGTGGTAACTCCCTTTTCCAATGCAAAGAGAAGTCCTCGAATCAAAACTTCATATTCTATACCATTGTTAGTACATCTAAATGCAATCGATATGTGGCATAGAAATACCCACCTTTTGGGTTAATTAGTTCAATACCTGCATTGGCTCCTAATTTGCATTTGGAACCATTGAAATAGAGTATCCAAACTGCATTTTCCTTGGGTTTTCTAACTTTGCACTTATTCATCCTTAACTTTTCTTTTACTTGAGCCTTGAATGACTATTTCTTTGGCACCCATTGTAACTTTTCTCATCTAGGGCTTGATGAATCTCCTTCATATCCTATGGATAGAGGAAGAGTGTGTTTTTATTGCTTCTCCTAAATTTCCCCTATTAGTTCATTGATTTGTTCAACTTTAGGTTCAAGATGATTGACTACTGAAGTCCATCCTTTACCTTTGACATATAATCTTCTTCTTTGAACTTCAATCATCTCGGGAGGAGGAGAAGATAAATCTCCACCATCTAAAGAGGTATCATTGTATGATACATTTAAATCTTCACTTTCTTCTTTAGTTTGTTCAATAAGGTCGAATGAATTCATTGAATCTTGACTTTCATTGATTTCATTTTTTGAGGTCTTCATATTCTTGTTTTCCATCATTTGTGTCAACACCTTTGCTACTGCTTCTTGGCATACTGAACATTTGAACTCTAAATGACTAACTTTGTGCAATCGACAAAATCTTGGAAGGAGGAGGATACTAGGGTCAGCTTCCTCTCCTAAACAATGTAGATTAGTCACCATACTTTCTATTAATTGTGTCACGGTCTCACTTTTGGGTACCGACACCTTAGGTTCTTCATTTTGATCTTGAGGTGTATTGTTCGGAACCATGTTGAATACCATCACTTTGTATGAACCCAAATCCAATTGTAAGAATGCTATCTTATTTGGGGCATTGTAATCTATGATCATTTTTTTTAGTTTGGGCTCAGCATCTATCTTGATTTGATTGTTCAATCCTTTTCGTGGCAACCATAATTGAGTGAATTCTATAGAGAACCATCCTCTAAGACATTTTTTCCATTCTCTGCTCAAGAGTAATCCATATGTCTCTAGGATATCAACCACATGTATGTCAATAATATCCTGGATTCAAGGATCAACTGTTAATTGTATCCGTACATCTTTTAAAACCCCAATGAATTTTGCCTCTGTTTTATCCAACTGTATTACCAAATTGTTAGAGGGTTGAGGGTTAACTCCTAGCCTTTGAGCTATTGATAATGGCATCACATTACATGAAGCTCTTGAATCAATAAGACAATTGTGAAGATTCTTCCCATATATCCTTAAGCTTAGCAAAAATGCGGGTACCTCAAATTTGTCCTTGAACATAGTGGGCATTGCTTCTACAACATTTACTTGTTGTGGCACCGTCTTTTGAGGGACATTATTAATATTATGGGAAACCTTTTATATTATCCAATGTCTTCATGAGTGCTTCTCTTTGTTGTGGACAATTCTGCAACATGTCAAACATGGACATATTGGCTTTCATTTTCTTCAGATCTTCAACCACATTATACTTTTCAGCAGACCAAGTAGGGTTCTTTAGTATTGTTGGTATGTTCACTTGATTCTAATACTGTTGTCCTCCTTGGGCTAGCCTTACTGGTGGTGGATTTTTGTTTTCTCTGGGATTAGGTGGAGTCGGTTGCAAACCAATAGGAATTCCATCAGTCAAAGGATGCCTTTTATTTTTGAGATTATATGTATTTCAATTTTCATTTCTAAAGGAAAACATCTCATCATGTTGAAGATCAGGTTCTTGACTAAAAGGGAATGAGAATTCCTCACTTGCTTGTTGTTCCACTTGTACATTCTGTGTAGAATTGTAAGATTCTAATAGCATTGCATTGAATTAAATAGGAGGAGGATTATCATTCACTTGTGGGTTTTGATTCACCTCTTGATTACCATTCTAGTATGCACCATCATTGCTAGGCATATTTTGGCCATAATCATAATGACTGATATCAACATAGTGAATATTGTTGTTGTTTTTGTTATCAACAGGGATGCTTCCATTATTCGGTTGAGTATTCCATTTTCAGTTTTATCTTTGGAAGCCATTTTTGTGATTAGAAGGATTGAAGTTGTTTCCTCGACCATTATTTCTTGCATTGTTGTTACTATTATTGTTGAAGTTCCTATTGTAATTCTAACCAAAATTGTTGTTGTAGGGGCCAACATTATTTCTTTGGAAGTTGTTATTGTGTCCTTGTGACAATCTAAGATGTGTCAACTCATTGTTCATTTGTGACATGGTCTTCTTCATTTGACCAACTTCTGAAAGGAGATTTTTATCTACTTCCACAGGAACCATTGCTTTTTGTTCAAAGAAATTTGTTTTTGGGGGCTCATACCCTGGATATGTTATCGCTTGAGTTTGTGGAGTGAGTGCCTGCTACAATGAAACTGGGTTCATAGGTATGAACTAACTAGGTATAGTGGGTGCTCTCATGGGGTATGTTGGCATTGTAGGAACTGTTTGTGTCGAAAGCATCATTCCTCCCCCATTAGGATTAGCTTGCTTCGTGAACATGATCGCTTCTGCAAAGACTTTGTCCAATGTATCAATATTTGTTGTAGGAAGTCTTCTCAAAAAGATTGCGGTAAGAGGGTCCATAGCATTCAAATAATCTTGGACGGTGGCTTCAATCGGTATTGTGTATGGTGTTTCCAACTTGTGATAGGCCATATGAAAGCAATGATTGAAGCATGAAACTATCTTAGCTGGGTCCCTTTTTATTGATATGAATTGTTGATGTATCACTACTAGATTGATGAATGTTTTGAATTGTTCCAAGAATAGTTTTTTGAAAGTGTCCCAGTCTTCAATACATCCTGATGGTAGGTTCATGTCCCAAATGAAGGCAATTTCCTCCAAAGAGTGGGGAAATAAATTAAGAACCACATTTTCATTAGCAATTTTCTTTCGGTTGCAAATTTCTTTAAAAACCTTGACATGATCTTCAGTAGTTCTTGTTTCTCTGTAAATGAACCTTGGAAAAAATTTCTCAAGATTCTTAGGGAGGTCATGGATGACACCTCTCAAGTTAATGGGTGAATCAACTGCATTTGCAAAAAAGGCCATTGGAGGATTTTGTGGACCTAAACATGGTTGGGATCGTGTTGGGATTGTTGTAATATGTGAAGGTCCACCTAGTGGTTGAAAGCATAGTGGAGTAGAAGAAGATGACAAAATATCAAATGGAAGTGGTTGAATTTAGGGTATTCCTCTATTACTACGTGGCTTATGAAAATGAGTAAGCTCTAGAAATTCTTGGGTACTTGGTGAAGATCTTAACGCTTGCTGGAATGGGGATCTTGGATCAATATCTTCCAGCTTGTATCAATTTTGGAAAAAGCACACCTCTGTAGAAGTACACTTCCTCACTTCTTCTAAATTTTGCACACCACAGAGTTCTATGGATCTACAGACCTATGTACCTGCGAACTTGTATACCTACAGATCTGCAGACCTGCGTACCTGGGGACCTAAATTTCTAAAAAATTTAGAAGTTATTTGTGAACTTTTATGGAGTGTAGATTATTGCAAGGGTGCAAAAATTTTGAAACTTTATCAAATCTTTCTTGTTTCCAATAGTAGGTTCTTTGTTCTGGGCCCTCCTTCTAGCCCCACTTCTGTTGGGCATTTATTTTGCACAAGGTCAATGGTAGGAATCCATAGTGTAATTCCTCTCTTGAAAAGAAAATCTTTTTAAGAATCAACTCCAAGGTTCAGTGTTTGTCTTGCAATGTACCAAAATTCGCTCAATAGAAGATAAATGTGAGTGTTCACAAGGAGGCTTTTACTGGGTTCTAAAAACTCGTTTATTTTGGATTTGATGTAAAATCTATTTGCTGTCTCAAAATATCACACCAAAAGAACAATAATTTTCTATTTTCTATTTTTCAATGAATGCAACTCTAACAATGCAGCTAATATGAGGTCCTACTCTAACAGGGCGGTTAGCAAAGCAAATAACAAAACAGAAAGAAAAATAACGTGAAATCAAATGACTTGAAATTGAAATTCCTAAATGGACATAAGCTACAAAACACAACACGTTGTGAGTTAAACCTTCAAAGAAATTGGTAGGAAACCAATGAAAATAGGAGCAGTGCTTCCTAGAATCTATTGATGCAATCATTGGTGAGAATCTTTAACAAATTGAATGATGTTTCACTCTTCATCAAATCGCAAGGCCACGGAAATTATGCTCATGTGAGACAAAATGCTATGTAGACACAGTTGGGTGATCTCTTCTCAAGCTCATTACGTCAATGGAATTCATATATCTATAGCAAACACTAGAACTAAAAGATCACACAACTAGAAACAATGCAATAAACCTTTGGTTCAGTCACAATCTCATGAATAAAATCTACAAAATAATGACACATTCAGGCAAGAATAACTACACTCTGAATGCTAGCACCAAAAGCATAAATTTATTGCATAATAATAGCAACCCTTGTTACATTTTACAATGGGGTATTTATAAGAAATCGTCTCCTCAATTCATGTTGAGAGTAAGAGATATCTTGATGCAATAAAATGTTGTTAAAACATTTAAACAAAATAAATATATACAAATTGACAATCTAACTAGTGGTTAGAGGGACTCCATCCATATTTTACTCATTATTTGGGTACATGAGTCTTTTACATGTAAAAAATAGAGAAAGCATGAGAGAGAAAGTAGGAGGAAGCCATCAGTCGAAGTGGAAGTGCATGGAGACACCAAAAATAGAAGTTGCCTCTTCACTAGGCATATGTCGGAGTTAAATTGCTGTCAGAATGCATTCTCGATGCATGGAAAGTGCTATTTTTGGAACTGGTAGTCAATTGTCGGCGCACCTCTAAATTGTGGACCTATGGAGCTATGGACCTCAACTAGGTCAAAAATCTCAAAATTTTACTAAGTGTCAAAATTGAAATTCTGGCATCTAGGTTTTGCTCATCTTTATCCTAAAGATATGTTTTGATGTTTACCCTTGAATTTCTCTATAATCTCAATAATATTAGCAGCATCCAAAAGATCCAAAGCCTCATACTTTTCTTTGAACTTCTATCTGTAGTTGTCCACCTCAATTCGAGTTTCTGCAAAATCTCCAAGTTTGGTGTCCAACTCCAACAATGCTTCCTCTGTCCTGAAGGCTTGTCTAATGTCTTCATCACTGGATGCATCCTCTAAAGTCTTTCTAAAATTTTCCACAACTAGACCAACTGGAAAAAAATTCTCTCGCTCTTCATCTTTGAAAATGTCCAAGCATACATCACTGTACAACTTTTTTGCTTCCAAAATTTGCTCTCAGGCTTGGTCCTTGAGCCTGTGTATCTCATCATGCAATGTTTCCATCACTTTATTTCCATCTACAAGATTTTCTATCCAATCATCTATCATTTCTAAATCCTCTCCATTATATACATCAATTAGAATGCGATACCTCTACCCTTTTATGGCCTGTAGGGTTTGTAAATCCTTGCTCCATACCTGTACCTCATCCATAATACTAAAGTCTTGCCTCAAAATTGCCGCGATCTTGTCAACATTCTCTTGTGTAGTATGCAATAACTTAAAACTTCCTGTGATTATAGTTACACCCTTATCCTCAAGGCTATCTCACCAATCTGAAAAAGCTCTCAAAAATAGACTAAGTCGTACGCCTTCCCCTTCTTTAAGAATGGTATTCAAAGTCTCCTCAGGGTGTTCAGAATCAAGAGGACCAATAACTTTAGCTAGATATCCCTTTAAGATCTCAACTTCTCTTCGAAGTGTTCTGATTTCAATCTCATCCTATTCCTTATGGGCGAGAACCTCCTTGACTCCCATAGTCATCATCTGTCAGGATGTATTCCGTGTAGTCTTTCCTAACAGAATGTCTTCCACTTCATAGTCCTGAAGGCTAATAGCTTCTTCATCTATACCTTCCAGAGGGTGAGCCACTTGTGCAAATAAGTCTTGGTTCTGTGTAGTAGTAATGAATGCAAATGGCATTGCATCATGTAATGGAGAGTCTATCTTGTTCAAAATCTCTGCAATGTCACAAATATCATCCTTTGAAGCATGGAATTTATGCTTGGCACTTCTCATTATATCCTTTCGAAACCATCTTGGGATATGTCTTTCTATAATGTTGGCTCTAGATGATGAAGGGATGTGTTCAACTACCTCCTTCCCTCTATTGCTCTTTCTTGGAGTCTCCTATTGTGAGGGTTCTTCTTCTATAGTCTCAATTTTTGTAGATCCCATAGTTTGATCCTAAACTTCCTAAGAAGGTTGTTGTATAGATTCTACTACCTATGCTTCTTTTGATGGCTCATCAATAACCCCTGGTTCTAGTTGCCCTTGTAATGATGATTCCTTCTTAACATATTTTTCTAAACTCAGAGGTGGAGGTTTTACTTAAACCTTATCTACCATCATAACCTAAGGTGAAGATGGGGGAGTGAGATGAGGACCTTGTGTCTCGAGTGGCATCTACGTCCAATCTTGCTATTGAAGTTCACCTATAGGATTATCTCTAATTGTATCTCCAACCAGATCTATAACCACTAGCATGAAATCAAAATCTAGGATGGAGAGGACATCATTACCTAGTTCCCTTTGCTCATTCACCCATTGTTGTACATCATCTTCTGAAGAAGAGAGTTCTACCATTTCAGCTTGGGTGGGTGGTGGGGTATTTGTGACACTCTTCCTTCTTTCTAATTCTATGGCTTTGGCTAGATGAGTTCTCCTTTGTATAGGCACTTGCTCCTCCTCTTTATATGACTCTATTTCCCCTTCATCTGATTCTTCCTCGGGAATGGTTTTAGGAATGGAGGGATTAGGCACTAATCTTTTACAAACTCTTTGGCTCTTGTTCATTCTAACCTTGATCCTCTTTTGTTTCTATGGAACCATAGGAGAAGTAGGCTCTTCATGCACTAGATTAATGGATGTCTCTGGAATTTCTCCCTCTTCTTGTTGACTTGACAAAATAGGAGGCAATGGAAATTCAACCTGAACATGAGGAGCTCCACCATCTTGGGGCTCTTGGGGACTGGATTCCTATCGCTGGGAAGGGGCCTATTCTTCAACATGCTCTTTTTGAAACCTTTGAGGAGAGGTTCTCTTCCTCTTTACCTTCTTCTCTGGAGGGTGGTAGTATCCCATTAGATGATCTAGCTAGTAGACTATTTCTGGCCTGATAGGAGACTGGAGTGCAAAGATAGGAACTGTGACTTTCTTTCCCTTTCCCCTTTCTTGGCGAGCATGTGCATGGAATATCACTGTATCTTCACCAACTGAGGATAGACTATATACGACCATGCATTAGTGTCTTGCATACTACCCTTCTTGTACAACCTAGGATAGTCGGTTGCCCTTGCTGCAAGTAGATACACCACATAAGAAGTCACATAGAGCTTCTTCTTGTCCTTCATTGTCTGCAACATGTCACACAATTTCTCACTAGGTGTGATGGCCCTATCCAGTGCCATCTTTGTGTATCTGATGGTCTTAATGAAGTTGACCATGAATGGAGCGAGATGACCTACTGCATGCAATCCCATAACTCTACTCAGGAGAATGATCGAGTATCCCATGTCATCCTTCATGTATCCTCGAGTCATATCCACTTTGCTAATTGTCTTCCCCCCAGGTGGTTTCTCAATGAAGTATGAGGAATATATGATGTCAATGGCCTCCTGGTAATGATCCTTATGTCGCCTCTTAGCTACTTCATATGAAAGCCTAATAAACTGATCCGCTCTAGGTAGATGAAAAACCCTCTCGATATTATCAGGTCATAGATCCAAGACCACTTCCCCAGTTATGCTCTTTACCACATTTTCATTAGAAACAAAATGCTGAGACACGGTCATAATCAATTTAGCTAACTGCACAGTCCCAACATGTGATGCTGCATTTACTAATTTGGAATGGATTAGGGTGGATCTCAAGGATGACCTTTTGGTTGGATTGTTACATACTCTTAAGAACTCTCCCAAGTCTGTGTGTCCAAGTTCTATGTCTTTGATCTAAGAGTACTCATCGTGCAACCATGATTTTGGGGTTATGCCTTAGGACTTGTACACAACTAGTTTTGCCACTGATTTAGATGTGGACACCATCTGATTATATTACCTGCACATCATGGGAAAGAAAACATGATTAATTATTGGATATCGAAGAAAAATAACTTAAAAGAAAAAAATGTTCCCCTTGGGAACTTTTTTATTTTTTATTTAATTTTTTGGTTATTTATTTATTTATTATATATATATGTATTTTGATTTAAAAAGAAAACTTTAAAATTTATCGAAGTGCACATGAATGCATGCACGCCACACACACAGTGGTGAGGGCATTCACACGCATGCCTTGAAGGGGTGTGTGGCACACATGTGCGTGCACCACTCACACAGTGGTGCGAGTAGCATGCACACACCCCATTAGGGGTGTGGCCTAGTACAAGCGCCTATGTGCACACCCCATAAGGAGCATAGCCTGGTACGGGCACCACCACGGTGCCTGCATACGTACCCCAAAAGGGGCACGACCTGGCGCTTGTGCCACAATGGTGCCCTGCGTGCACCCCAAAAGGGGCACCTGACACGTTGGTCGGGCACAGCTGCCGCAATGCATGCCCAAAGGGGCAAGGAATAGGCACCGCTTATGCACCTAAAAATGGTGCATGGCATGCCTTTTAGGAGGTCTGCATGCACGCACGCACCTCATGGGCACGCAACATAAGAAAAAAAAGTGGGGCGGGGGGGGGAGGTGAGTGTATTACCTCTCCCTCCTTGCTTTTGAGAAATATGAGCAAGCAAGAAGGGGAGGGAGGGTTTTATAATCCTCTCTATCTTTTGCAAAGTGCATCATGCCTCGATGCACGTGCATGCTAGATGGTGATGATTTTTTTTTTTTTTTTTTCAATTTTTTTTTTAACTCTAAAATTCTAACTTCTAACCAAATTTTCTTCCCCCAATCCCCAAAACTATGAGTCTGGGTGTCGAAAAAAAGTAGGGGGCCCCTAGTCCTAGTGAGGAATGGGTCATATGTTGTGGACACTATAACACATTCATTGGTTCAACCTGAGATATCGAACATAGTTCTTCATTGATTCTACTTCTTTTCATCACACCTTTATCTCTACTTCTAATTATCTTCTTGGGTGGATGATTCTTTTTCATATTCTTACCAAAAGTAGGAGTTGTTATCTCAACTCTTAGATTTGTCGAAGGTTTTGAGCTTTGTTCCTTCCTTAGCTCTCCTTCATTCTACAAGTCATTGTTAGTCTCAAAGAATAATTCAACATTCCTTGGTTTAGTGACAAAATTCTCATCATTTGAATTGTAGTCAACTACCCTTTCTTGTATCCTAAATTTCTCATCAACTCTCAAATGTCTTTATTTTCAATGAATAATCAAGAAACATACCTTCATCACTTCTAGCATCAATCTTACCAACATCATCATCCCTTTTGATATAACACTTGCTACCAAAAACTTTGAAATACTTAACTATAGGTGAGTGACCAAACCATAATTCATAAAGGGTCTTGTTTGTGCCTTTTCAGTCTTGCACTATGTTCATGGTGTATATTTTTGTATTTATAGATTCTCTCCAAAACATCTTGGATACATCATTCACAATTAATATAGCTCTTTTTTCTTATATTACTAACCTATTCCTTCTCTCTGCAATGCCATTCTGGTCAGGGGTTCTTAGAGTTGATAACTATCTTTTGATTCCATTAGCTTCAGAAAAGATGTTAAACTCATTAGAAGTAAACTCTCCTCCTCTATCTAATCTTAAACATTTAATCATCATACCTGATTCATTCTCAACTCTAATCTTGAATATCTTGAACTTGTCAAATGTCTCAGATTTTTCTTGAAGAAATGCAACCCACATCATTCTAGACAAATCATCAAATAAAATCATGAAATACCTTTCACCATATAATTCCTTAGTCTTCGTAGGATCACTAAGATCTATATGTACAATATCCAATTTTTCTGTAGTAGTAAACTTCTTGTTGGGAAAAGAAGTTCTATTATGCTTTGCCAATACACACTCTTTGCAAATTTTGCTAGTAGGTTTAACAATCTTAGGCAAATATCTAACTGCAAAAATACTACTAGTCTTCACAAAGTTGTCAAAGTTTATATGAAAAAATCTCTTATGCCATAACCAACTGTCATCTACCTTTGCAACCAAACATGTCATTTCAGCAAGATCCATCTAAAATACATTACCTCTAGATCTGGTTCCTATTCCAATTACCTTTCCATCTTTTTCTCTAATCATGCATGTCTTCTCTATCAACTATAACCGATAGCCTTTATTCACTAGTTATCCAACACAAAATATTGTGCTTCAAACCATCAACAAAATATACATCCTTAGTGTTAGCTTTACCATCAAGAGTTATAGATCCAATACCTTTAACATGACATGTTGGATTGTTTCCAACTATGACAATACCTCCATCATGACTTTTGATGTCAATAAACTTGTTCATATCACTAGTCATATGATGTGAATAACCACTGTCAATTATCCAATCAGATTTATTTTCAACCTTGATACCAAAGTTATTTTCTTTGGACTTTCTTCTTTAATTGCTACAAATCCTATTTCAACATCACTACCACTTACTACTTGTTCATCATAATCTTCTTCATTTGCATATAAAAGCTCTCTATCTCTTCTAGGTTTGAAATTTCCTCTACACTTTTTCTCTCTTTCATGACACATAGATGATTAATGACCAAATTCATTACAAGTCCAACATTTAAATATTTTCTTACCATCCTTTTCTCTTCTTACCAGAATGGCTACTCCTTCTATCTTTCTATCCTCATCAAATATGGTACTACTAGCAAAGTCTCCTCTAACACTTGTGCTCCTTGATAAACTAGGTCAAATATTCAAGTCACTGAATGTATTTTCTATTTTGGTAAATTCTCTGGGCTTTCTAAGCTCATTTTCAACCACTTCAAGTCTCCTAAGCAATGTCTCCTTCGTGAAATCTTTGGTACAAGATATCAACAACTTTATCATTTGAATTACTTTCTTAAACAATGGTGTTAAGCTCTTTAATACCTTCTAGATAACCTTATCATCTTCTTTGGTTCCTCCTTGAGATCTAATACCTGTAGTAATTTATAATATCCTACCTACATATGTTCTTATATATTCATCTTCCATCATTTTAGCATCTTGAAATGCACAAATCCAACTTTGTAGCCTCAATTTCTTAGAATGATCATCACATTCAAAACTATTTTCCAGATATTTCTAAATCATGTGAGAAGTATCAAGTGATTTTACGTGGTTGTACTCAATTTTGGGAAGTGTAGACAATAGTGCTTCTCTAGCTCTCATGTTGCACATGAAAAGCTCTCTCTCTCTCTCTTCCTAAGTACAACTTTCCAAATATTTTTTAGAAATGATTGTCTTTGCTGATTTTGTCAAGATCCAATATCCTAGACCCATACACAAAAGACACGTCTTCATCTTTTCTTTCCAGCTTTCATAATTTATTCAATTGAACTTTGGACTATCCTTCCTTAATATGTTTTCCATGGATCTCCCAAAGTTTTTAAACTTTATCTTCAAGGATTTGATGCTCTAATACCAATTGTTAGAAATAATACTCCACCAAGATAATTAAGAGGGGAGGGGGGGATCAATTATCTAAGTATTAAAACATTTATCTTCTTTAAACTTACTTAACCATTTTATCCATTTTGCCGCTCCCATTTTTTGATTGGTTGCATGTAATTGCATAGGGAATCTACATGTAGATTCATCATTATCTCTAAAGAATCAAAATCTATCCTTATGTTGGCTAAAAAATGGTTCACATAGTTGCTTGTGCCGTAGCAAACAAATATTTCAAATTTGTGTTACTCGACATATGTAGGTATGGATGCTCGACATGCACTATTCTTACTTGGCACCTGAACTGCTCAGCATCTATTGTTCACTCAACACTTAAACTACTCAGCATGGTCTATCTACTTAGAACTTAAGTGACTCAACACTCATTGCAACTTGGCATGGTCTTATATTTAAATGTTATACTCAACATGTATTACTAGTTTGGCATGAACTAAGTAAATGTCTGAAGTGTGTTGACACTCAATTGTCAAAATCAATCTGAATAATCTTTAACAAGGGCAAGGTGAATCAGCTATCTAATAATTAAAATATTTATCAACCTTATATAATCTTAACAATTCAACTAAAGTAATTAGCAACCATAACAAGATGTACATATACAATTACACCAGATATGTTAACTAGGGAAACCCTTGATTAGAGGAAAAACCCTGGTGGGATGATTCCCACAAGATGATGTACTAATATAAATATTCCTTGTTAGAGGATGGACCTTGTTACAAGTATATTACAATATTTAGTACATATGAGTCCCTTTTAGGAGACTTTGGATCCCTGTTAGGAGATTTTAACCCTGTTAGTGTTGATTTTAGATTAGTTTTGACAATTGAGTGTCAACACACTTAAGACATTTACTTAGGTCATGTCGAACTAGTAATACATGTCGATTATAACATGTAAATATAAGACCATATAGAGCAGTTCAAGTGTTGAGTGAATAGTAGATGCCAAGCAGTTCAGGTGCTGAGTCAGAACAATGTATGCCAAGCATCAGTAACTACATATGCCAAGTAACACAAATTGGACATATTTGTTTGATATGGCACAAACAACTATGTAAACCAATTTTTAGCCGACATAAAGATAGATTTTGATTCTTTAGAGATACGGGAAAATATACATTTGGATTCTCTATGCAATTACATGTAGCCAATCAGAAAATGGGAACGTTTAAGTGAAAAAATAGATGAATCTTAGCTATAGATTCATACCTAACCCTAAGCTACCTCAGTCTTCTTAAGGAGGATGATGCCCTAAATTTTCAAGGGAATTGAGAGCATTGTGAAGGGGTGAATGATCAAATTAAAGGATGAACGAGATAGTTTGCAGAGCATTCAAAGTGACTTAGTAGTAAGAATGAATTACAAAATTAGTTTAAGTGGAGAATAGAGCATAGAGGATATAGCATTGTTACATCAGATCATGAAGGATTAATTAGAGATTGGAAAGAGGTGATCTATTATCAGGCAAGCAAGTGCCAACTACAAGATCTATGTTAAGACATTTTGATACGTGATTTCAATTAAATCTCCTAGGCAAAGTAGTCCTAATAAGCTTTACGAAATCCTTTAACAAGGTGGCATTCCAAGTGAGTGATCAAAAGTCCTTTAACTAGGCACACTTCTTTCAGGGTGTTGAAATCCTCTAACAAGGTGGGACTTAATAGTCTTTGTAAGCCTTTAATAGGGCAGGCCTTTCACGGGGTACATCATGATTCATGGTCAACTCATTGTAACCTTAATTAGTTATAGTTTATTGCTACAGTAGTGAAGATTTGTGGGTGTCATACCCACCCTAGTTTTACCTACTCATTGGAGGGTTTATTGGTAATCATATCTAGTGTCAAGTGTGTGTGTTTGATTACTTATATGTTTTAGATGCATTTACTTTACATGTTATTTCAGTATGTTAATGCATGTGATATATGAATGATGAAAGTTTTATGGGTCCAAGTTTAAACTCCTAATTCACCTCCCCTCCCCTCAAAAGTTTACCTTTCCCACTTGTAATTCCAACAATTGGTATCAAAGTCTAGTTCTTAGAAGGAGAAGCTTTGTATCTTAGAGAAAAGATCTTGAAATGGAAGTTTACAAATTGGGAAAGACCATTGAGAACCAAGAGATTGAGATACATCTTATTCTACATCAACTGAATGAAGCTAGAGATGTTTTGAACATTTCCTTGAAGAGAAGGAAAGAAATTTCCATAGCAGAGAATGACACACAATACAAAGAGATTGACACCAAAAAGCTATTTGCAAATGGTAACTCCAATGAATTTGACATAGTAGTTGTAGATATAATGGAGAAGAATAAAATCCAAGCTAAAGAAATCATAAATCTCAAGTTGGAGCAAGAATCATAGGCTATACTACTATGCAAGGTAACTGAACAAAAGAAGAAAGCCATGGAAGACAAAGCCATCATTGAAGAAGAAAAAAGGATTTTGGAAAATAGACTGGAAGAGAAGTCAATAGAGCTAACAAGGATCTCAAATGTGCAATTGGATACCTTAAGCCAAATGATGAATGCTCATCATGATTTGAATGTCAACGAAATTGAGATAACTACATTGAAGTTGTAGAATGAACAACTACAGAATGACCTGAAAAGAGAAAATGAATTTTTTGAAAGTTTCAACAAGCCAAATGAAGCCATCAAATACTTTGAGCAATTACTGAGATCCCCTAGATCCAACAGAGATACACTAGGATTGGGCTACACAAGCATTGAAGAAGGAGAATCATCCAAAGTTGCTGAAGAAACAAACATGAAAGGTAAGAATTCCAAACTTACTTGTCATAATTGTGGAAAGAAAGGACATATTGCTAATGTGTGTAGGAGCAACAATACAAATCAGAATGTCAAGCCTAAGAACATGGTCCACTATCATAAGTGCAATAAACAGGGTCATTATGCACATGAATGCAGAACCAGAACCATGCATACACCAAAATTTGAAGGATATTGCTACAATTGTCAAAAATATGTGTTGGAGCTTCAAAAAAATACTAAGCAATAAAGAGCCTCAATACCAAAATGATAATACTTATGCAACCTAAGGATTAGCCATTTCCTATTTTTAGTTACATATGCAAACCATTTGGATCCAACATCAACAAAACCAAGAATTTTTTTCTTCTCTTTAGGCTCTACAAAACCAAGGTGGGTGTACCTAAGGGATGACTCAATCTAACTATTTTTGTATGAAAACTACCTTAGTTTCATTCTGATTCTCATCCTCAATCCATAAACACATAGCTAATTGTGATATTTTAAATAGAATACATCCCATATAACAGATTTGATCATAAAGTCTTCTGTAGATCTGCAAGTATTCTTTGCAATAGTGGCTAACTAAGGCTAGAATATTTCATGCAAACAAGTATTGACCAACTTTGAAGATCTTTAGGAAATAAAAGTAAAATTGATTGTAAATTTTTCATTTGATACCCAATTATAATCTATTTCTCTTTCAGCTGAATCAATTTGACCCTACCTAATCCATTGGGGTTCAAAATCTATTACAAATCTATAGATCTAATTTGTTGCATTACAACAAATATTATCAGCAGTTCTTACTAGAATCCATCATTCACAATATCCTTCTCATTACTATAGTAACCTTATCAAATTCATCAAAGCATTTACTCAATTCATTGAACTAATAGCAGTGATGGAAAGATATACAACCTAAAGGATTGCATTCAATTGCATGAGTTTTACTCATACAACATCAAGATGACTAAGTAACCAAATGGAGACAAAATTTAGAAAGAACTGATATGGGGACAACTCATAATTTGTATTCATTTTCTTTGAAAATTGTATACACTTTGCAGTAAACTCAGAATGACCATAGGAAGAAACACAGAGATCATTCTGTATTAATGTATTCCTATAAACTTACAGAGAAAATACATTATAAATCTTGTTCAAATTACTTGGACCAAAAATAGACTAAGTATGACTAAAAGCATTAGAAATCGGACCATCACATTGTCTTGAAAACTCATTTATATAGATATGAGTTGCAACAAGCAAAGGAAAAATGTGATTGACAGGTGTCCTTCAAAAAGATTCTTACATACACCTATCACAAGAAAATAGAAAGTGAATAACAAAAAGACTGATATATTGAAAAACTCCTTCATGGGTCCCTTTCTATTATTTCTCCTAGAAAGACAAAAAGCACTATGATCAGATTATTTTATCATTTTGGTTCCTCGGGGTAGGTTGTCATCAAATGTGAAAGTGATGAGTCATCTCCTGTTACCTCAGGATTCTCTTTGTCTTTATCATCAATGACAGGGGTGACTTCTATTTTTGTACCTTCTTCTTCCTCATCATCCTCCACCTCATCATCGCCTATCATTTTCTCTATAGACATAAATTTTTCTTTCCACTCATTGTAGGCAGTATCATCCGGCCAATCAAAACTTAGGACCTCTCTTTGTACAGCTATTAAGGAATTTGCAATTGCCTTCATATCGACAAGATCTTTTCTGATGGTATTGTAGAACAACTGCACCTTTACCAACTCTTCATTTTTCATTGCCCATAATAAATGGCCTAGTTCATTTATAACTTTATTCATTCTTTCACAAAATATTTCATCCAGCTCCTTACATTCTTCCTTTTCCTTCACTTTCTCAATTGTCTTTAGAGCACAAGGAAATAAATCTAATTTCTCTGTAAAATACTTGGAAAAAGAAATAGTTAATCTTCTTTGGAAGGAATCTTATTTATCATCCAAACATTGTAATTTATTTAATAGATCGAAACTCTTTTTTATTTGATGACAGGTTAGCTAGATAATAGATATACACATAGCAGTGATATCTTCATTTCTTTTTGTCTAGTTTTGTACAATGGGTTTGAATACAACTTCATTTCCTTTTAACTCATCCCTAATAGCTAAAATCCTTGCTATTAAATCAAAAAATGATGGCCATTCAATTCTGTCCACTAAATACATGATACCTTGCTTCAATTTTTCTTCATATTGATTATTAAGTTCTACATGTAATGCATATAACTTATTTTTCTCCTCTTCAAAATCTTCTGCACTATAGAATTGAGGCCTTTCTATGGTATCTAATATCTCAATAATTGGTGTTGATTTAAAAGGCTCAATAGGTAGCCGTGGGGGGTATGCAATCCTGGGTTTACTAGATTCTCCTAATTTTCTATTCCCGAGAATCTTCTCCATTTGAGTCACTTTATTTTCTAATGATTGTATTTGCATACCCCTCTCCTCATATGCTTTCAGAACTTCTTCAAACCTAGCATTGAGTTGGTAAATCTATCTTCTTCTTGGCCAGACACCACACTACCAAATTTTAGCATTTTTGATGCCATTCCCATTATTTGTTTACTACCTATTTCACCAGCCCTGAACACTATCGATGCACCAGTATGCTCTGCAGTAGAAATATCATGCATTCTAGTATTATTCCTTTTTTCCATAGACCAAATAACAAGGGCTTGGTGGTCATCACTAAACTTGACTCCTCTATGAGCCTGTAATATCTCTTCCTCAGTCCTTAATTGAACATCTTTTTGTTTTCTTATTGAGTCAAAAACAATGGCATTCACTATATCCCATTTTGGCAGAAGGAGGACTCCTGATTGTTTAACTATCTGCCTCCCAGCTTTAGGTGTAAATTGAGAAAAATCATTCAAAAATTTAGACTTTACCTCTTCCTTAATATCAAAGTTAGGTTTGTCTCGTCGTTCTGCCTTTATCTTCTCACAAGTTTTCTCAAAATTCCCCATGTTTAATCTCCACAAAAATTGAGCAAAAGCCTTGGATTTTACAAAATTCTCATCATCAATAAATTTCTCTAAAGCCTAGGCAACTATGGGATCAATCTCTTTACCTGATTAATCAGCCACAATGAGATCCAATGAAGGTGTAGGTGGTTTTTGAGGCTCTCCAATCTCCAAATCTATGGAAGTAACAATTACATCTCCCTCTCCACCAATTTTTCTAAGTTGCTCCCTTATAGATGTTTCATCATCAATTCTGATTGGGGATTGGCTTGGGGAATATTTCTCCACTTGGGAAGAATATCCTTGTTCTAATCTTTGTCTTTTTTGAGCACTGGGTACAGATGGGCTTCCTGGGTCTAGTCTCTGTTGAAGGGGGACCTAGTGCACATTCTAGATCATCACATATCCTACCCTTTTCTACAAGTTATATTGGCCAGGGTCCACTACATTTTTGTTTTTGATCCTCCTTTGCACCTCTATAGCCTTGTCTGGATATGTCTCAACATACATGGCCCTCTTCTCATTCATATTTTGGATAATCACAGTAAAATTATTCATTAATCTTGCATCTTGGCTCCCCAATATTTGTTATCTTTCAATGGGTCATACTAGGGGTCAAAAGAATTAATAAATTCTAGGGTCTTGTTAAATACTATCCATTTCTCCTTTCTCGATTCTTGTTCTTGCAAAGTAAAAGCATTTCTAATCACATCCTCTAGATAGTAAACTTGTTGTACCATGCGAGAAGCTTTCACCCTCTCTCTTAAGAGGTCATAGAATCCTTCAGGATCAATAAATTTGGCATGATATTCTACCAGGTTATATCTATCTAGAAGCAAATTTAGGTGCTTCTACCCTTTTCTCACAAAGATAAAATCATGTACCATAGTAACAATTGGAAAAAAGGTACCCTTCTCAGGCAACCCCCTCTCATCTATAATGCTTATTTTCTATAACAGCTCATCTATTCCTATCTTCAATGGCACATGAAATGGCAACACGTGTGGATTCCCCAAAAAACCATATACTCTTATTACAGTTGAAACATTATAAGAGATTATATCCCCCCAATTATGACTAACCAATAATCCTTGTGCATGGTCCTTAGGTCTGACCAATTCTAACAGTGCTTGTGGAATTTTGGGGCTATCCCCTTTCAAAAGTAATCTAAGTTTTGATGCAAAGTATCTGTCAAATCTCACATAATTAGCTTTTGTAGCCTCTAAATTCATATCCACACTCCAAAGTTGCACTTGATTCCTTTCTCCATCCTTGGTTATTTCCAACTCCATACCCTTGGAGAAAAAGGTAAATCCTTTGTACAAGAATACATACATAAGAAATGAATACCAACAGAATGGTTTATCCACTTTTCCTTGTGCTGTCCCTACCAAACTATTGTGAATTTCTTTCACAAGAAAAGTTGCAAAATCTAGAATAGTGCTCATCCTAAATTGAAGGGTTTGAGCCCTAACAAGGACAATTGAGCATGGGATTTGGTCAACTTCATCCATCCCAAAAAAAATTTAAAGAGAAAAATATAATGTGTGAGCCCTAAGGTTAAAATGTCTTTTTAGTAATGGCTCTAGGGTGCTAGCAGTAATCACAGACAAAGTACCAATTTTAGCAGTATGTTCTTGCAATGGTCCTATCCTTAAGTAAATCCTTTGTGCATCATACCTAGCTTGAAGATGATCTAGATCAATGATTTCATGCATGATGTGGTTAGTGTTGAGGTTGAAAACCTCACTAATTAGTTTAGGGCTGACCCGAAAAAGATTCACTCCCACATGATTCTTTACCCACCCTATAATTGGAACATATTTTTTGGCTAAATCCATCAAAAAATCACTATCAAAAAAAATTGTGGGGACTGTTAATTTCCCAATATCAAAGTCCCAAACATTGCTCATAGGGGTATCCAATTTTAATTCTAAAAACCATTTCTTGAACAACTCCAAAGCCCCCAGTGGAACCTGGGCATCTCTTACCCAATTTACTTTATCATAGAAACCTTCTACTATAGTTACCCTAGGGTGTTTTGGAATGAGCTCCCTCCCCTTAGTTATTTCATGCACTAATAAAGGGAATTGTTCAAGAAAATCATCTTGTATAGAATGTTTTAGATAATCTATTTGTCCAGTGAACTCTTTTCAGGGAGGCATTTTGAATAAACCCTAGAAATTTTATAACAGCAAATGATTTTCAAAGAGTCATAGAGTACTTACCTGCTAAAATTTACACTTCTATACTATGTGATTTCTGTAGACACCTAAATCCTTTAGAAAATAAAGTATTTTATTTTCTAAAAAAATTCCTGATGACATCATCATTTATTAATTAATTAATTATTTAATTTATTTATTTATTTTTATGCCATTAAATCCCTTTATCTTAATTAAAAATATTTAATTAAGGAATCCCTCCCAAAAATGTTTAAATCTTATTTAAACATTATTTCCTTATTTATTAATTATTTAATTAATAAATTGACCAAAAAACCCTAAATGAATAAAAAAATTATTTTTTCCCCAAAACTTGGCCAATTTCCTTAAGACCACTAACCTCTTCCAAAATCTTCTAATCCTTCTTTAATTTTGATTAAAGGCTAATCCCATCATTTCTTACCCCTAATCCCAACTCAAAATATTTAATTAAGATTAAATATTAATCCTCATGTTTATTAAAAAAGTTTTAATAAATATCTCCTCAACCAAAACGCTTGAAATAAATAAAACTTTATTTATTTCCTAAAAATCTAATTTATCCTCATCCTAAGAAGTTGTAGACTCTTCTAGAAAGTCTTCATCCTCATCCTAGGAAGTTCTAGACTATTCTGGAAAGTCTTTATCCTCATCCAAAGTAGAAGATGTCTTTAAACCTAATCCTAATCCCCTTCTAACCTTGTCACATTCCCTAAACATGGGTTAAGACTTACTAACCCAAGCCAAAGTTAACAAATATCTCCTCCTTCACCCACCCTCATTAAATGCCATCCACTTGCCTATCCCTAAGCTAATCCTAAACCATCCTAATCCATCCTCTAATCATTTGCACAATCTTAAGCAAGCTTAAAACCTTCCTAATCAAGCCCAAGTCGAAATTCCTCTCATCTCCCTCAAAATATCCCAACCATAAAACTTTATGAAGCCCACTAGGCCATAAATGAATCTTCCAAGCCCTTTCATTGCTCTTACAAGCCATTATGAGGGTCTTTATGAAGATTTTATCCCTTGAGCCTCCTTTGTTGACTCATCCTTCCCCTTTCCTCCATCCTCTTAGCCTGTGACATGTGTCACTCCTTGATTGGTTGTAACAAAGCACAATCCATGTGCTCTCCTCTCATGCAATCTGAACCCTCCATGAGCTTTTCCCCATCCTTGCATCTTACCCCTCAATCCCTCAAGCCTCTTGCCTATAAATTGGATCCTTCCCCTTTGCAAAATAACTCAATCCATGAAGTAAAGTCATAATGCCATTTTAAGAAGCCATTTTATATCAAAACCATACACTCACACCCAAATTCCAACTCCATTTGAAGCCCTTGTTGAAGCATAAGCTTGAGCATACATCCTATCTATTTAGACAAAGCCACTCAACAAGAGAGCTTCTTATTGAGAGAGCCCATTAATGGCTCATATTCTCAATTGAGAGCTCATCTTAGTCTATCTTGAAGTTTATGAATTTTGTTTAGTTTGTAGAAGCTTTATTTAAATTTGGTTTCTATTAGCATACTAACATTGCTCATATACAATTCCTCTACAACTTACTGGATCTCTAGATAAAAATTTTGTGCCCTGGCTCTAAAAATTTGGTATGCTCTGATGTTCTTTATGTGCTTTGGTGATTCATTAATGGTGAGATCATGAGTTCTTTTCATGCATTGAAATCACATGAATGAACTCTAAACCATATTTACTCTCAATAACCATTACCTCCAAATTGCACCTAGATTTGAATCTTATCCATAGATTTTCATCAGATCAGATGGCTTTAGTTTAAAAAAGCAACGAGCTTTATGGCTTTAAAAACAAGGCCATGTGTTGCAATACTGCTTACGTGCATTCCTTAAATTTCTTGCACCTTAGAATTGTGGGGAAGCACCACTTGTTGATCAAGATAAGATCAATGATCAAACCAATTTACAATTGAACAAAGTCTAATCAGCTATGCTGATGAATACGAAGCCTTTATATGAGTTTGTGCCTCCTAACAACTTCCACACCAGTGGGTCCCACATCTTCTTCTAAGTGAGCAAGTGCTTGACATCATTCCTTCCATATGTCAACCTGGTGCATTCCCACTTTCCTTATTAGATGAGCATCTTCAAATTGTGGGCCTATGGCTATCGTTGATCAAGACAATATCCATGGTGTGAAGAATTCTACATGTTATGATCATAGTATCAACTTGGACCAATGGAATGACTCCTCTCAACCCTCATGCTCTAACACGTTTGAATATTAATTTCTAAGATTTTTGCGCTCGTAGTATAAGTACTTCTAGCTAAGCACATATGATAGACAACATGGCGTGACTTAACGTTCTTCCCTAATTTTGTCCCTACTATGACACGTGATGCAAAGGTGCATACCTACATTCCTTATTGAATGAGCATCTTCAAAATGCAAGCTTGCACTAACCCTCAATCTTTAAAAGGTCTATGGTTGATAAAGCTTCGCTCCCATCTGGTAGACTAGCTTCTTTAGTGGCACATTTGGCAATACATATCAGCGATAATCTTATAGCATGGCACACCACAACACACACTAGAGATTCTTGACTCTGCCTTGTTACGTGTCCAAAAATTGCTTGTCACTTTATTTATCTTTCATGCAGCTTGAAAATGCGGGCTTGCACTGGCCTTTGATCTTTGACAGATCAACGGCCATAGAATCATGTGTCTTAAATACCACTTCAATGGAATTGATGAATAAAATACTCCCCTCCAGTCCAAATCATCTGACATTTTCCATGGAAGATGTCTCAATCATCATCTTTGGAAATGGTAGGCCCATGCTGTTAGACTGTTCTATGTGTCCTATTTACGCATCCCTTCATTATTTAATTCTCGAGCATCTCCTTCTTGTGGGAAAGCGCTAGCCCTTGATTTAAATGAAATCAATGGTTAATGAATCTTGGTGATAAAAGAATACCTCTATTAGTAACTCAACCAATGACATTGCAAGAATTCGAGAATGTGCACAAAAATTAGTGACGAGTCTGCAAAAGGTTGTGACAACTTATGACTCATTACAAACTTCTCGACTCACTAAGACATAAAAATGGCAAGGGCTATGTGTCATTAAAGTGCATGCCCACATTATTTTTAAAACTTAAATCTTGAAATTACAGGAATGTGATGCCTGTGATACGAACAAGATCAACGATCATAAAAACTTTGTATCATCAGAGGTATTCTTTAATAAAATGATCTAGCAATTTGCAAGCAAAGCATGGACACCGAAGGTCTAAACAAGGTTTTAATGAAGTCATGCTTGTGCAAGCCCCTACTTGGGATAAAAGTAATATGCCTTAAGAGAATTCTTTGAAATATTATTTTTGAGGGTTTTCAAATTTAGGGTATCTCAACTAATTTCTCTGATGATAAACCTTGAGAAACTGATAAAATTTCAACAACACAGAGACCAAGACATGAACTAGGGATATCTAAAATATTTGAGAAATACAATGATAAAACCCTAAATTGCATAATATAATGACCACAAATGATTTTTCACTTATTTTTCAAAATTTTCTCTGTACTCTGAAAATCAAAACAATGGTATGGAAATAGAGCCTTTGAATGTAGATCCAAGTCCATGTGGTCATCAAACAAGCCAGCAAAGGTAAGAAACTATGGAAACTCTTATAATTAGGATTACAATACAAGATATAGCTACCACTATTGTCAAGAATATGGACATGTTCCTGAGAATTGTATTAGGAATCACTTTAGTGGTAACTACAAAAGGTGATTAAGTCAAACCACATGCTTTAGCTATTTGAAGACTGGTCATATTAGCAAGCATTATCCAACTAGGTCAAAAGCACCAAGTTGTGAATTTGATAAAGGCAAAGGCAAGGCATATGTTGAACACATTAGGAATGAGGTGAATAAGACATGGAAGAAGAAAGATGGTTGCAATATATCAAATGGAGAAGGAATCACTTCATGCAATGGGTCAAGTTATCACACCTCATCAAACTAAGCTAACAAGGGGTGTGTGTGATTGATACTTAAAGTATTATATCATACATCAGTTCCAAAAGAAGTCAGTACTGAAAGAACTACACTAGCATGAATGAAGATGCAAGATGTTGTTAAAAATTCAAGATTAAATTTTTAAGTTTTCATGTTGTTGTCGAGCTTGAAAAATTTTCAATGGGTGCCAAGAAGAATACTAGTTAGTGTCAAATTACTAGGCTAGCTAGTTGAGGCCAAGTCTGTAGTAGCTTCTGAGTGATGGTAATATCAATGGATGTTGAATGAATCTAAAATCTTATTGATGTTGAGCTTACAATTGTACAAGCACTAAGCATTAATTGCAAGGGTTTTTGAAGGGTATATGGTCATTTTAAACTGATTTCCTGTCATTTCAAATTTAAGCAAGAGCAAAAAGGAGTAGAAGGTGATTCAAAAAATTGTTTGAAGCATTTTCAAAGTTCTTAGTGACGATTTTACGCAGATTCTACAAGATTTAAAAGATATTTATTCACAAGCCTAGCTACACAGTTTGCATTTATAAAACCTTAGTTTGTCACAATGGCATCTAGCTCAAGAAATGTAGAAGGGAAAGAGGTGTTGAATGTGCAATTAGTTAGTAATGAGGCGAAACAACCAAATTTTAAAGCAATTCCAGATTTTTTTATAAACAAGATCCTTCAAGCACATTAACCATGATTCCCCAAAAAGCCATTATAGTCCAAGATGTTAGAAAATGTTATAACTGTAAGATAGGTGGAATAGGTGACATGGAGATAAGAGAAGCCTATGAAAGATTGTGTGAAAATGGTGTCTTAAAAGAAGAATTTAAAATTGTTGAAAGGAAGGGGTTGATGTGTGCCCTAGAATTTCCTATTGTATTCAAAATTGAATGGATAAGAATAGTACTAAGCTGAATTCACAATGCATCCCTATGGCTAGAAGGAGGACCAATAAAGATATCAAAGAGAATAATCCACATGGTAACTAGTTTCCCAACCCTAGATCGGCCAAAGACTCTGCAGAGTGATTCTAAAGAGGTACAAGAGAAGAATATAGGAGCAAAGTGGAACAAATGAGGAATGACGATTGACACCATCATAGATCCACAGATAAACTTTTCTGTTACAGTTTTCTCTCATAAGTTTTATCAATCTAGCAGATTAAATAGTGTATCATGTATTGCAATAGATGTTGGATACAAAATTGTGAAGAAAGATCATACATATGATCTAGCTGAGCTTCAATTACAACAAATACTAGAAAACCTTGGAGCAGTAAGAAGGACTAAGAGTGCACAGTGAAAATTTGTATCAATTCTAATTTGCATATTTTTCTATTTACATAATACACTCCCATTTTTGGCAAAATAGGATGGAAGACAAACAGGATAGTTGCTACTCAAATAAATGAGTACATTGAGTAGATGGGTGAGAATTTTGAAACTGTCATGACAAGCTATTTTGAATACTTTAAGAAGTCTATGAAACAAAGGATAAGGATACTTGTTTCTTTAGTTGAACAATACTACAATGATATATATTTTATTGTACATATTGATTACACATATGTATAGGCTACCACACCTAGGGTAAGATGGCTAAGACCCTTAGGTTATGAGATCAATGTTGATGAAGCCTCAGCAACCATCATTGCACTTCTAGCTAAGGAAGTTGATAAAACAACCAAAATCTTTGGAAATTATAATGTAATGAAATAAAAAGTAGAAATGGAATTGAATATAGACTCTACAATAAAAAAGAAGGACAAATTAGTAAAGAAACTCAAAGCAAAACTTGGTGAAGGTGTTGAAGAGGAAGAAGAGGAAGGAGATGAAGAGGATGAAGAGGAAGAACAAGAAAAAACCAAAGAACCTCTTGCATTGACCCAAGGCATGGGCGAGGACAAAGAAGAAGAGGAAATAGAGGGTGCTAAGGAAGAAGAAGTTGAGGAAGCACCAACACATGCTGAACCAAAGAAGAGAAAGACCAAGGCATAGTTTGTGGCTAAAGCAAAGAAAGTTTCTAATCCAAATCTAGCAAAGCCAATAGCACCTGCCACAAGAGATAGTACACGAGCCACCACACAAAAGGCCAAAGAAAAAACCAAAAATAAAGAACAAGGAGGAAAAGTGGAGAAGAAGTAGAGAAGGAAATGCATTTCTCAACCTGACTCGGATGAAGAGAGAACCAAATCAGATGATCAAAGCCAATTCAAAGTGGTAAGTCATACTCTACTTTCTGATCTTGAAAATCTATGTGAAAATATTAGAATTAATGTAGATTTGTCTAGCCCTAAGAATTTAAATTTTGATAATTTGGGAAAAGAGGAGAAAAAGTTAGTAGAAGAAGCCCTATACACAATCATGTCTAGATTTAAGAATATGCCATTAGAATTTGTTAGCTTAGTACCCAAGCCATTATATGATTTAGTTGAGAAAAAATGACACTATTGTTTAAATTTGGAGAAATAAATAAGGGAAACTACTCTGGCCCAAGTTATGCTAGAAGTAACAAAAGGGCTAATTTTTAAAGCAGTCAAGAAATATGGAGGAAGGTTCACACCAAAGTATAGAGCCTTCAACATTCTCCAAAATGACATTGAAGATGTTGTAAAGAAATCCACTCAAATGTGGAAATTAATTTATGACTTAACTATAGTGAAACAAGGAGAGAAGGACCCCTTTGAGGGTAAAAATGATGATAAAGAAGAGGATAACAAAGATGATAGCAAAGGAAGAGAGAAATATAGAGGAGGAGAATGAGAAGATGGATACTGACACAAAAACAGTTCAACAATAGCATGAGGAATAGAGTGTGCAAGACACGCAAATGCCAAGTGCCAATCCTCCTCATGATACAAGTGTACCTATAGAAACTATCATTGTCAAGGATGTCCTTGATGCATCAGCTCAAATATGAACCTATTTACTATAGAATATTTGAAGAAGATTCTAGATCAATTTACACTGTAAGCACAACTATGTACAAATCCTATTTTAATCAGTGTAGAAGAACTTCAAAAGCCAATAATTGAAGTTACAAGGGATAAGGTGAATACACAAGAACCACCTTCTATCATCTCTTTAGTTACTAGTGATCAACCATTGATTCAAAAAACTAAATACAAATCAATCAAGGTTGATACAAGTGTTAAAGTGGATACAGTTGAGCAAAGGCAGACTATCATACAAGAAAAAGAGACAGCAATATAGAAAATAGGATGGATAGATACATCTGTACCTAAAGCACAATCACAAGGTGCAACTCATGTCACTATCATAGATCAAGATAAGTCTAAAAAAGGTGAACAAACACCAAAGGTAAAGGAGTAGGCGGCCATCCAAGCATTGGTAACTTTACCAACATTTGGCTCCTCACCTACAAAACTTCTTCCAAAGCTGAGCATGAAAACTATACCCTACAAATCTCAGTGCCAGGATTAAGCTCTTCTAAGGTTGAAAAGGTAATTCATTATGGTGATATTACTTTAGATGAAGAGATAGTAATTCCAAAATTTGATTATGACACAATGACAATAGATCAAATAAGCATTCTACAACAAGCTTTAGATAAAAAGAAACATCAAGAAATGCTTAGGAAGGAGTACAAGAAAAAGAAAGCACTGCAATCAATTAAAGACATCTTTATAGATGCATTCAGCTTGCCTACTCTTGAAGAAACCAAGCCACTATTGGAACAATTATTAGATATTTTGGAGAATTTTAATAATGAAGACTTGGATACAAATGCTAAAATTTTAGAATGGTCTAAAAAGAAGTTTCAAGGAAAATTAAATTAAAAGATATCTAGTGATATAGCACTAACACAACTTGCATTGGCAACCAAGGTTGAGGATGTGAAGAAGGTAATTGAGAATATCTTCTCTTGTACACCAAATTGTGTGATCCCACACTCTTCACCCAAGACACTAGACATAGAATTCTGAGCCTAGAGAGGAATCTAAGCATTTTAGGTACACAACTACCTAAGAATCCAACTCAGAGTGAGAAACATTTCCATACATTGCTTCAATCATAGAGTCAATTAGCTATGTTAATAGTAGAAGAGGCTAACATTAGAGCCAAATTGACACAAATTTAGGCCTTTCTCACCTCGTACATGGAAATTCTCCATAAAGAATTAGGCTATGTAGAAACTTTGGTAAAGAAAGATCCCAAACTTTCTACACTAGATGGCCTAGTACACCTTGTAGTCGAGCTCACTATCCAAGTCAAGTCATTGGATGTTGCATGTGATAATTGGGATGCAACTCTAAAAATAATCATGGAAGTCCATAAATCCTTTTTAAACAAATACACTATAAGTGTATAGCCCCTTTGACATAAGTGTCAAAAAGGGGGAGATAGAAGCAAGAGGGAGTAAGTATGCAAGGAGTTAAGGGGGAGTTGAGAATAACGAAAGTAGGAGAGCTACAAATGAGAATTGGGAACAAAGAAAGAAAATTTTAAAAAGGGGGGACGGGGGGGGGGGGGGGGGGGGGGGGGAGAAGCATGAAAAAAGGGGGAGTTATTGAGAATTATCAATTTTGATCCTAGTGATATACATTTTTTGAGAAATACATGTTAGATTGTGGTGACTGATTAGGAAAGTACTGTAGTATTCACCAATCATTTTGGTACTATTCACCATTCGTAGATTTGCCACTAAAGTTATGGCTAATTATGGCCGACATGTTTAAACTCTAAAGTGGTTTAATACTTGTATAAAAGCATTTAGGGTTGGGTATTTTTCATTATGTTGTGATGCAAAATTGGTTCTTGGCGGTATTGAGATGTAAGGGATTACATATTGTAATCAGATTGTAATAAGATCAGACTTGTTGTTTGGTGGACGTAGCCTGGGGATTGGGTGAACCACAGCAAATCTTGGTGCCTTGTGTTCATTTCTGTGTGATCTATTATTTTCTGCTATTGGTTATATTTGCATGTATTTTTTATTTTTGTCCATTGTTTATCCTAA
Source organism: Cupressus sempervirens (assembly GCA_028749045.1). Lineage (NCBI taxonomy): Eukaryota > Viridiplantae > Streptophyta > Pinopsida > Cupressales > Cupressaceae > Cupressus > Cupressus sempervirens. The sequence continues at coordinate 529,763,493 of CM053788.1, read as the reverse complement.
CAAGTGGTATCAGAGTGAAGTTGTCCTTCAGTTATCCTCTATAGGAAAGTCTCACGGTTAACTGTGAGTCTCATAGTTGAGTGGGAGCGATGGCAAATGAGAGTAAGTTGAGGGTTGATAGGTTTAATGGGAAAAACTTCTAGTTATGGAAAATGCAAATGGAAGACTATCTATATCAGAAGGATCTATGGAAGTCGTTGGAAGGGAAAGCCAAGAATCAAGGAACTATGTCAAAGGCTGAATGGGATCTTTTGGATAGAAAGGCACTTGAAAGCATTTAGTTATGCTTGGCACCATCAGTGGCATTTAATATTACAAAAGCAAAGATCACAAAAGATTTGATGAAAACACTAGCGACACTGTATGAAAAATCCTCCACTTCAAGCAAGGTATTTCTCATGAAGCGTTTATGTAATATAAAAATGACAGAAGGTGGATCTGTTGCAGATCATTTAAATGAGTTTAATACTATTACTAGTTAGTTATCTTCTATGGGTATCAATTTTGATAAAGAAATTAGGGCTCTCTTGATTTTGTGTTCTTTGCCTGAAAGCTAGAATGGCTTGGTAATGACGATGAGTAATCATGTTCCTATTTCTATTACCCTAAAATATGATGATGTGATTGGTGTTGTTTTGAGTGAGGAAACTTGTAGGAAATCCTTAGGTGGATCTACATCAGGAAGTGCTTTGAATGCACAAAGCAGGGGCAGAACGACTGAAAGAGGAAGTAACTCTGGAAATTGTGGGAAATCAAGAGGAAAGTCAAAGGGGAGGAGGTCTCAATCAAGAGGACCAAATGATTTCTGGTACTGTGGGAAACCAAGGCACAAAAAGAAAGATTGTTGGAATCAAAAGAAAAATGAAGGAAATAAATTAGATGGAGACAAGGAGGCAAATGAGATAAGTAAAAAATCCAAAGAGGGTGCTTTGCTTCTATCTTTAGAGAGTGTTGATGATTCATGGGTTTTAGATTCTGGTGCTCCATTTCATGCTACACCTCATAGAGGTTATTTCATTGATTATGTCCAAGGGGATTTTGGGCTTATTTATTTGGGGGATAATGAACCCTGTCAGATTGTTGGAAAGGGAAAAATTAAGATTAAGTTGCAGAATGGGAATCATTGGCTACTACATGAGGTAAGACATGTTCCAAGGCTGAGTAGAAATTTAATTTCAGTCAGGCAACTCAGTGATGAGGGTTGTGTAATGATAAAAATTGGAAGGTTTCAAAAGGTTCCCTTGTAGTAGAAAAAGGTGTGAAAGTAGGCACCTTATATCTTTGTACAGGTCATATTGTTCCTACTACTTTGATTGTTTCAGAGAAAAATGAATGTTCAGGAACAATTGCTGCAGTTGAGCAGGGAGAAAAAATAGTTGTTGTAGATTCTGATATAGTGTTGTGGCACAACAGACTTGGGCACATGAGTGAGAAAGGTATGAAAGTACTTCATTCAAAGAAAGTGTTACCAGGTTTGAAATGTGTTAATATGGATTTCTGTGAAAGTTGTGTGTATGGAAAACAAAAGAGAGTGAGTTTTGTAAAGACTAGGAAGGAAAACAAAAAGGAGAAATTAGAGCTTGTGCATACAAATGTATGGGGACTAGCTCAAGTATCTTCCCTTGGTGGATCTCATTATTATGTTACATTTATTAATGACACAACTAGAAAAGTATGGGTTTATTTCCTTAGACAAAAATTTGATGTATTTCAAACTTTTAAGAAATGGAAATGCTTGGTTGAAAATGAGACTGGTAAGAAATTAAAATGTCTCATATTTGATAATGGTGGAGAGTATTGCAGTCATGAATTTGAAGATTATTGCTCTACTAATGGTAGTCGTAGACTGAAAACTATTCCAAGGACTCCACAGGAAAATGGAGTGGTTGAACACATGAACAGGACTATAATGGAGCATGCAAGGAGCATGAGGTTGCATGCTGGGTTGCCCTTACACATGTGGGTGGAGGCTATCAATACTATAGTATATTTGATTAATAGAGGTCCCTCTACTCCTTTGGGCTGTGGTATTCTAGAGGAAGCATGGACTAGTAAGAAGGTGAGTTATTCTTTTCTCAAGACCTTCGATTGTGAAGCTTTTGCTCATATAGACTCTGAAAATAGAACCAAGCTAGAAGCTAAATCAAAGAAATGTGTCTTTGTTGGATATGGTATTAATGAATTTGGTTATAGGCTTTGGGATTTTGAAAATCTTAAAATTGTTAGAAGTTCGGATGTCATATTCAATGACAAAGTGTTGTACAAAGATCTGTTGCAGCAACATGAGAAGAAAAAAGATGATTATGTAGTGCTGGATGATACTCCAAAAGCTTATGTTCTAGCCTTTCCTCATGATGTGCAACAACTGCAACAACAAATACCACACACACCAGTGAATGTTAGATGGTCAATGAGGCAAATTAGACCTCCACAAAGATTTTCTCCCTCTTCGTATTCTATTTTACTTACTGATGGTGGTGAACCTAAAAGTTATGATGAAGCTATGTAGGTGGATACTAAGATTCAATGGGAGTCTGTAATGAAAGATGAAATGGACTCTTTGCTACAGAATAAGACATGGGATCTATGCAAGTTGCCTACAAGTAAAAAGGCTTTGCAAAATAAGTAGGTTTACAGGTTGAAAGAAGAGGAAGTAGGTAAGAAAAGATTTAAGGCCATGTTAGTTGTAAAAGTATTTGCACAGCAAAGGGAATTGATTTTGATGAGGTATTTTCTCCTGTTGTTAAAATGACTTCTATCCATACTATTTTAAGTCTTGTGGCTACTGAAGATTTGCATATAGAGCAATTGGATGTTAAAACAAACTTTTCTTCATGGTGATTTGGATGAAGAAATATTTTTGGCCTAGCCAAGAGGATTTGAGGTCAAAGGTAAGGAGAACTTAGTGTGCAAATTGAAGAAAAGTTTATATGGCTTGAAGCAAGCACCTCGGCAATGGTATCTGAAATTTGACAGGTTTATGCATGAGCATGGCTATAACAAGTATCATTCAGATTATTGTGTTTATTTTAAGAGGTTGGATGATGATAGCTACATTATTTTATGTCTATATGTTGATGATATGCTTTAGCTGGGTCTAACATGGATCATATTAAGGGGCTGAAATGTCAGTTAGCACATGCATTTTCTATGAAGGATTTTGGGGCAGCAAAAAAAATCCATGGTATGAAGATTTGCAGAGATAGGAAGAAAAAAACATTGACGCTATCTCAAGCTAATTATGTTGAGAAGGTGTTGCAACGTTTCTCTATGGAGAATGCTAAAGCTGTCAACACACCTTTACCTGGTCATTTGAAATTGACTAAGGAGATGTGTCCCAAGACATAGGAAGAGGAGGATAAGATGTCCAAGGTACCCTATGCTTCAGTTGTAGGAAGCTTGATGTATGCTATGGTATGCACTAGGCCAGATATTGCACATGCAGTGGGAGTCGTTAGTAGGTATACGAGTCATCTAGGATTTGAGCATTGGAATGTTGTCAAGTGGATTCTTCGATATTTGAGAGGAACATCCAATAAGTGTTTATAGTTTGGGGGCTCTACTACTAATTTATAGGGCTATGTTGACTCATATTTGGCAGGGGATATTGATACCAGGCGGAGTACTACAGGTTATGTCTTTACTGTTGGTGGGGCAGCTGTGAGCTAGGTTTCTAGGTTACAAAAGATTAATGCTCTATCCACTATAGAGGCAGAGTATATTGCTGCTACAAAGGTAGCCAAGGAGATGATATGGCTTCAGTTCTACTTGGAAGAATTGGGACATCCTCAGAATGATAATTATTTTTTCACAGATAGTTAGAATGCCATTCATCTTGCTAAGAATTCAGCTTTGCATTCTAAGACCAAACACATATAGTTGCGGTACCATTTCATTTAGTCAGTTTTGGAGGATGGATAATTACAGCTAGAGAAGATACATACCAATGACGATCCAGCAGATATGTTGACAAAGGTTGTAACAAGGGAGAAGTTGAACTCCTCTTCAGCTTTGGTTGGTCTTTTAGACTGAACATGAATAAAAGAACAACAGATTCCAGGGTGGTTTGATCCAGTGGGAGCCCCATGTGGTAGTGGTATTGCTATAGGATCAGTCTCCAAGTGGGAGATTGTTAGATTGTGGTGACTAATTAGGAAAGTATTGTACATACTTCAAAAAAAAAATGGTACTATTCGCTAATCGTTTTGGTACTATTTGCCATTCATAGATTTTCCACTAAAGTTATGGCTAATTATGGCCGACATGTTATAACCCTAAAGTGGTTTAATACTTGTATAAAAGGTTTTAGGGTTGGGTATTTTTCATTATGTTGTGATGCAAAATTGGTTCTTGCGGCGATATTGAGCTGTAAGGGATTACAGATTGTAATCAGGTTGTAATCACTAGATTGTAATAAGATCAGACTTGTTGTTTGGTGGATGTAGCCTAGGGATTGGGTGGACCACATTAAATATTGGTTCCTTTTGTTCATTTCTATGTGATCTATTATTTTCTATTATTGGTTATATTTGCATGTAGTTTTTATTTCTATCTGTGGTTTATCCTAACAATACATTGTAGAGAAGATAACAGAGAAGACCATATATCAGCTAAAGTAGAGCATAAAGAGTATAAGTGCATTGAAGTCAAAGAGTATCATTCATCAGAGATAAATCTACTCCGAATGGAGAATAGATATTGGATACAAAAAAGACATATTAACTTAGGGGGAGTTATACATTTTGAGGTACATAGGTTATTGCAATTTTTTTTTTGAAATTTTGAAGTTTTGTGTATAAATTGAGTCATGGATATGTTATACTCAAGAAGATTGGATTGATTATGTATATTCATGTATTTTTGACACTCATATCAAAGGGGGAGATTGTTGATCTCAGATTGGTTTTGACAATTGAGTGTTAACACACTTAAGACATTTTCTTAGTTCATGCCAAACTAGTAATACATGTTGAGTATAACATGCAAATATAAGACCATGTCAAGTTGCAATGAGTGTTGAGTCACTAAAGTACTAAGAAGACAAACCATGCCGAGCAGTTCAAGTGTTGAGTGAACAATAGATGTCAAACAGTTCAGGTGTCAAGTTAGAACAGTGTATGCCGAGCATCAGTAACAACATATGCCAAGTAACACAAATTGATATTTGTTTGATATGGCACAAACAACTAAGTAAACCATTTTAAAGCCAACATAAGGATAGGTTTCAATTATTTAGAGATAAGGATGAATCTACATGCAGATTCTCTATACAATTACATGTAGCCAATCAGAAAATGGGAAAGTTTAAGTAGCAAAATGGATGAATCTTAGTCATAGATTCATACCTAACCCTTATTCACCTCAATCTTCTTAAGGAGGACGAAGACCTAAATTTTCAAGGGAGTTGAGAGCATTGTGAAAGGGTGAAGAATTGAATTGAAGGAGTGAACAAGATAGTTTGCAGAGCATTCAAGGTGACTTAGTAGTAAGAATATATTGCATAATAAATTTAAGTGAAGAACAAAGGATAGAGGATACATCATTGTTGCATCAGATTGTGAAGGATTAATCAAATATTGGATAGAGGTGATCTGTTATCAAGCAAGTAAGTGCCAATTGCAAGATCTATGCTGAGACATTTTGACAAGTAATTTCAATTAAATCTCCTAGGCAAAGTAGTCCTAACAGGTTTTACCAAATTCTTTAATAGGGTGGCATTCCAAGTGAGTGATCAAAAGTCCTTTAACTAGGAAGACTTCTAACAAGATGTTGAAATCATCTAATAAGGTGGGATTTAAAAGTCTTTGTAAGCCTTTAACAAGGTAGGCCTTTCACAGGGCAGATCATGATTCATGGTCAAATCATTGTAACCTTAATTGGCTACACTTTATTACTATAATAGTGAAGATTTGTGGGTGTCATCCCCACCCCAATTTTACCTTCTCATTGGAGGGTTTTTGGGTAATCATATATGGTGTCAAGTGTGTGTGTTTGATTACTTATATGTTTTAGATGCATTTAATTTACATGTTATTTCAGTATATTAATGCATGTGATAAATGAATGGTGAAATTTTTATGGGTCCAAGTTTAAAATCTTGATTCACACCACCCCCCCCCCCCCCCCGCCTCTCCCACCCTCAGAAGTTTACCTTTCCCACATGTAATTCCAATAGTTAGGAGTTATGCCAACCTTGTTAGGAGTTATGGAAGACAGAAGGACCCACTATGCAAATAGCTTATGGGGCAAGACCATTGAACTCATTGTCCAACTGATCTCTTGACTATTCCTTGCAGAATAATTGTTTGCGCTATACTTTAACTTGTTTCCTCTATCTTGTCAACTAGACCAATCACTATTAGACCTTGTAGACTAGATCATGAACCTCAAATCCAAGTAAACTTTGGATCACACAATAAAACCTCGACAACAAAGTTTGCTTCACCTTCACTTTTCTCTGCTTAACTTCACATTCTATTTTTTGTGTTGCTTACAATCATTTGCTTACATTGATACATGATAAAGGTAAATGTCCTTCCTTTATACCAAATCCATAAAACAATTCCTTGAGTCATCGGTTACACCTTCTCAATTAATTATTATAGGACTACATGAAGTTCACACGTTACACTTAATGATAGCATTAATCTTTTGCTTTGTAATTTAAATATCTTTATGTACATGTAACATTATGATGAGAAAGCTTAGTCATGTCATCTCCAACATTTCTTTTGCACATATTTAAGTTTGGCTTCTCAAAACAAAAAATCTACTAAGAGATATAACAAGTTTACTGGAACATGCCTCTATAAACTCTATCTTAGAACAATATTCATTGAAACTTGCATAACTTCTTTCAAACTTAATATATTATGCTTCCAAAGTTAGCTGCATATACTCAGCACTTATTAGTATCTCCCTTTAACCTTGCTAGTGTAAATGATCAGTTGATTATCCATACCGACTTGATCTTTCTAATGTTCTTCTGTTAGATACCACAAAAAATTGCTATGTTGACAGCAATGACAAACATAGTCATGAATGTAAGATATCATCATGATAATGATCTAATCATGTTTCTACAATACTCACCCATAGAAGTATCAGTAGTATTCATTCTTTCAACAAAACCATCAGCAACATGTCACTCTTTTTCACTCTTTTGAAGTGAACTTTGTTAGGAACCAACCCTATTAAAGGTTAGAATACACACTATTAAATGTGACCTAGTTAGAGGATTTAATCACCGTATTAGGAGTGGCCTTGTAAGAGGAATTTGATCATTCCATTTATAATTTCACCTAGTTAAAGGATTTACATAGACTATTAAGTATTTCGATGACTGTTAGGTCAACCTCTGTTAAAAGGATTTCAATACAAATTGTTTACAATGATAAGAAAATAATAGGTTTTGATCTATGTGATTAAAACTCACTTTTTTCTAGTTTAGATCTATGTTTGGTCCTTATGTTGGTTCATTGATAAGCCTTTTATTGTCATCTATAATCTTGATCTACTTGGACAACCTTCAAGAAATCAGTCTACTCTTATCATCAACACTTAAACCTCCTTCTCAAATTCACTTATCAACAATAACATCTGCAAGCTTTCTCTTTAGCTTCACATCCACTCACTTATGTATTTATATTCAACCTTTCTCTATATGACTTCCTTCATATACAAACTCATACTTATTGATCCTTTGTGTCTTTGTGTGTGCATGCTCTTTTTTGTTTGGCTATGTACCTGCTTATATATGTAGTCTGTATTTTACCATTTTCTACATCCACCATAGATCGTAGGGTTTCTGATCAAATTCATCTCAATTCAATGTATTTGTACATCTTCTTGATTACATCTTGAAACTTCTCTAGAATTTTTCTGTTAGGTCTTTACCTAATCATCACCTTGAATTTAATGATCCAACTCATCAATCTAATCTTCAACACATTTTACATCTCCCAAGAAATCAACTATGCCAATTTGATCTTACAATTCCTTTGAATTTGATCTTTTGTTGTCACACGAAAATCACTAAATTTTGACACCCAGTGAATACTAAAATAATTGTCCTTGCTTAAGATTTTTTACTTGCCATCAACTAACTTGTTTAGTCAATGCTAATTCTCAGTCAACACTAAATTTTCTAGGCACTAATTGTGGCTCAGTTGACACTAGCATTACTCAACACTCCTTAGTATTTACTCTTTTTCTCAACTTGGATTAACTTTCATGACATAAATTATTACTTTTCTTTATCAAATTCTATCTAATCAAATGCCCATTTTAACTTCCATTACATAACTTCAACCTTTCCTCTAGGTGCTATAGTTATAAATAACTCTCAAATCCTCTTCATCAATTAAATAGATATGACATTTGGACTAGGTAGAAATATCTCTCATCCATAGATTTGACATCAATGAAAAAATAACAAGTGTTCCAATTGTAAGTTCCAACACTAACTTTGAAATAATGTTGTTGGATCTCTTCATCTCAGCCTAAATTGAATTTATTTGTGCTTGGATAGAATGAGTGAATCTTGCATGTCTAACAAGATTGTGTATAAATGTTGTCCCTTTTGTATTAACTCAACCATAATCTTTTCTTTCTCCTATAATTTTACTTTTTGTTCGACAATAGTTATGGAAACTTTTTCCACAACCTTGATTTCAAATCTTCTTATTGACTAATCCATTAACTTTACATTTGATTCCATATCTCCAACACTCACTTGATCAATTATATTTACAAGTTGGTTTATGATTGGTGTATCTTCTTCAAAATTATGAATCTCAAAAGCATTAACAAAAATATACTTTACATCATATAATACATGTTTCTATTTGTGCTCCCTCTTGAGCTCTTCTTGTCTCTTCTTCTTTGCCAAAAATTCTTGCAAAAAAATAGTTTTCTCCAAGGTGAGATTTGCCAAATCTAATTGTGTCATCTCAATGATTTAATCTAGACTAAACTAAATATATGTTGAAACATTTTTTATTTTGTTCCTCTTTTTTCTAGGTGTGGGAGTGCTATTACTCAATACTATCATGTGAGTTGGTGAAGGAACATCACCACTCAGTCTTTCTTTTGCATCTATGCTCGAGACAATAATAGTTGTACTTTGTTCATCTTTATTTGATTGTTTGTCTTCCTCAATATGAGGTGCTGAAACAATCTTATCATTTACATTTGTTTCTCTGTCTTCACCATATTCCTCTTCACTTGTAAGCCTTGACTACTCAGATTTTGGAGTGTTAGGGGCGTCGACATGTACCGAGGACATGTTTCCTTGTGGACTCAACATACCTAAACTTTCTCCACTTGTGTAATCATCTTTGATGTTTATAGTGACTATCTCTTCAATCATTGTTATTAACCCAAAAATTCTCTTCCATAGAAACTCACTTTTATGTTGTACAACTTTCTCTTTCTTTTGTAATATAAAAAATATCCTATATTTAGGAATTAATATGCTTGTATACTATTCTAAAAATGTGTCTCATTCATCTTGTTATAGATCAGGCATAACTCTGACCAATGTGTTATCTCTTATATGTTTCTTTGCTACTTCAACCTACTGCCATCTTCTCTCTAGTATATCATAAATATCTTTGGGTATCTTCTTCTCTATTGCACTAGGAGCTAGTTTTTGATTTGCAATCATTTCGACCATAGCCTCCTTAACTTTATTTCTATCATCATTATCTAATGTGTCATACCTGACATGTCTAAAGCTAGATAATCCTATAGAGGTTCTTAAGGTTTTACATACATCATCAATAGTCTTTATCCACATGATTGGTGGTCCTTTGACCAATCTCCTTCTTATGATTTTGGGGGTATTGGGCTTAATAGTCTCTACTATCTTGGGCTTTGTAGATTACTTAGCACTAGCATTTTCCCTGGTCCTTGGCTTGTTTGGTGGTGGAGGTCTCACTATCATCTTCTTATGTGTTCCTTGAGCCTTCTTGTTCGGTGGCATGACAATAACTGGGGATTTTCCCTTGTCACTTTCTTCTTCTTTTTCTTCCTCATCACCATTGTCTTGTTCTTCATCCTCATCAAGACCTCATGTAATTTGCAATGGTTCGTTGCCCTTGCCTAGGGTGCCCAACTTAGCTTCTAGGTCTTCAATCATTTTCTTCCTTTTCTTCTCTTTGGAAGCTATCTTGATATTCATAGTTATTTTTTCTTTGGCTTCCTCATATCTACTAGAAGTTTCATCCTCAGTGTCTATCTCCTCTTTTAGTAGTTCCTCAATATTTACACTCACTATATCACTATCTACCTCATAATCAAAACTTTGTAACCAAGCCTTCTTTGGCTTAAATGTTTGTACAAAAGTATTATTTGTGTCAACAAGAAAACATACATTATTGTAATACTTTGTGACCAATTCTTCTAGAATTCTCATTCTTCTTTTTATTTTTTGCTTAAATTCATCAAAATAAGCATCCATTGCATTATCAAAGTTTTCTCCCAACTGAATAATATACTTAGTGATTTTCCTTGTCACTAGTTTGTCTTGCTCCCATACAACATTTCCAATAATTGGAAAATACTTTTTGATATAAAATAAAATGCAAACAATTAGCAATCTAAACTTACACATTGAATTCTTAGCTTTTCTTATTGATCATTGATTCTCTGCAAGTTGTAACTTATGTAGCTCAGAAAGATCATACTCATGATCTTTCATCACAATTTTCTATGCTTGATCCACAACCATACAAGGTACACTATTCAACTTGCTTGATTGATAGAATTTGTGATAAATGATTATCACTAAAAATTCAATTAGTGGATTAGAAATGTTTGTAATGGATAGACCATGTCCATTCCACTTGGCTCTAGTGTTAGCCTCAACTTCTTCATGGCTCAAACATCGCATGGTATTCTTCTTGTCTAGGGTTGGATAACTTGTAACCCTATGAATCAATTTCTTTGTGATTTCCACTGGTCCATTTTGTAACCAATACTTCATGTCATGTGTTGGTGTTTGAAAATGTTAATACAGTGCTAAAACTACTAAGCGACAAAAGGCTTAATACCTAGATATCAGTACATACACAACCTGAAGAATAGCCAATTCTCATTGTCACTTGCCTATGCAAAGTACTAGGACCCAACTTCAACAAAACCTCAGACGATTTTCTACTCTTTTGGCTCTGTAAAAACCAGGGCGGGTGTACCCAGGGATGGTTCAAAAATGGAACAATTATATGAGAATTATTCTTAGTTTCATTTTGATTCTCATTTCTAAATCCTCAAACATATACATAACTCTTACCAAATTGGTAAACACATCCCTTGAACAGATATGGCCAAGAAATCTTCTATAGATCTGCAGATGTTTTCAACAGCAATGGCTAAATGAAGCTAAAACATTCCATGCAGGCAAGTGCTAGCCAACTTTGAATATCTTACAGGAAATAAAAGTAAAATTTGATTTTATGATTTATTTTGAAAAAACCAATCATAATATACTTCTCTTTTGGCTGAAATAACTTTCGATCAGTGCCTAATCCATTGGGGTTCAGAGTCTATAGTAAATTCTTAGATCTAATTTATTGCTTTGCAACAAATTCTTATCAGCAATTCTTATCAAAATTTATCATTCAAAAATCCTTTTCAATACCTAAGCAATCTCATCACATTCATTAGAGCCCTTATTTAATCCATTGAATTAACAACAATAACAAATGGATGTACAACCCTACTAGATTGCAATCAATTGCATAAGCTTTTACTCACACAACATCAAGGTAGCTAAGTATTTAAAAGGAGACAAAATTCAGAAAGAACTGATATGGGGACAGTTCATAATTTGTATTCATTTCCTTTGAAAATGGTATATCCTTTACAATAGACCCAGAAAGACCTTCATAAAAGAAGCACAGTTCTTTCTACATTCATGTATTCTCAGAAATTTTGACAGAAAAGTATACTACAAACTTTCTTTCCAAATGTTTGGACCAAAAACAGGACTAAGCACAATACTTAGTAAAACAGAATTCAGACCCTTCTTTAGCCTTGGGATCTCACTTAAATAGTGTGAGATGCAACAAGCTTCAGGCTTAAGAAGGTGACAGGTGTCCTTTCAAAAGAAAGACAAAAACAAAATAACAGAAAGATTAACAACATTTCTTGGCGGGTCCCTTTATGTTATGCTTCTGAATTGTTGAGACAAGAGCACGATCTGACCTTGCAGTCATTCTTCACTTTCGGAGTACATACCCATGAGGTCTGTAAGTGATGTATCATCTTCTATTACCTGCAAACTCACTTTAACCTAGGGATTTTCCATGTCATCATTGCCGATTACAAGGGTAACTATTACTTTTATATCTTCTTCCTCATTGTCTCCTGACATCTGTTCACTAAACTGATTTTTCCACTTATTAAAAGTATCATCATCTGGCCAATCAAAACTTAGAGTTTCTCTTTGTATCTTTATTAAAGAATTTGCATTTTCCTCTAAATCATCAAATTCTTTTATCATAGCAGTATAATACAATTGTACTTTTACCAGCTCCTCGTTTGTCTTTACCCAAAACCAATGGCCAGTCTCACTGATGATGTTTATTATTCTGTTATCGAATAATTCATCCATTTCCTTTTTCCATTTTTCTTTTTCCTTTACTGTATCAACAGATTCTAAAGCACAAGGAAATAGGGTGAATTTTTCAGCAAGATATTTTGAAAAACAGAGTATTAATCTTCTCTGTAAAGAATCTCTTTCATTTTCAAAATTTTCTAACTTATTCAATAAATCAAAAATATTTTCAACTTGATGATAAGGCATTTGGACTGCAGATATACATATAATTGTAACATCATTATTTCTTTGTCTCCATTTCTGTGCAAGAGAATCTTGTCCATCCTTTTCTTTATTCAACTCATCCATGAGGGTTACAATCCTTGTCAACTGATCATAAAAAGTTGACCATTGTATTTTATCCCTCAAATATGTCACACCCTGCTTCCATTTTTCTTCCTGCTGATTTCTAAATTCTATCTCCCACTCATGTAATTTGGTTTTTTCTGCATCAAATTCCTCTGCAGTATAGAATTGGGGTCTTTCAGGGGTGTCAGGTATTTCAATGATAGGGGTTAATCCAACAGATGACTGTGGAGGATATGCAATTCTCAGTGTACTGGATTCTCCCACTTTCCTTTTTCCAAGTATCTTCTCCAATTGAGATACCCTGTTTTCCATCTCAATTCTCCTTTTACCTCTTGATTATAAGCATCCACCACTATTTCATATTTACTGTGCATATCAATCATTTCCTTCTCTTCTCTTTCTGCAGTGGCCAAGGAAAATTTAGAATAATCCACATTCATGTGGGCTGCCTGTACATTTGAAGTATCAGCAACTCTCCTTACAATGATACTCCCTATTAGTCCTGAATCATCAGGCTGTGATGAAGTAGTCTTGGATCCTCTTCTCAGGGACCACATAACAAGGGCAGCTTGATCATTGCTGAATGTTGTACCCAAGAATTCCTCTTTATTTGGATCCTGTAGTCTTAAATTATTTGATACAGAATTAAAAATTAATGCATCAGCAATATCCCAATTGGGAAATAATAAAACATTTGCATTTTTTACCATCTGTCTACCCTCATCAGGGGTCATATTCTGGAACTCTTGCATCATTTGTTCCTTTATTTGATTTTGAATGGAGGCCTCATCCATTTCTGGATGTTCTGTTTTCATATTCTTACACCTTTGCTCAAAAATGTGCATGTTTACCCTCCATGCAAACTGATGGAAAGCCCTAGATCTTACAAAACTGTTATCAAACAAAAAATGCTGACTGGCTTGTTCCAAAACAGGGTCCAATTCCCTTCCTCTGAAATCTGCTATAGTTAATTCAAAACTTGGCACAGGAGGTTCCTGGGGGTTCCCTTCATCAATTTCTGCTTGTGTAACAAAAATTTCTCCTTGTGACCCCATTTGTTCAAATTGCTCATTGGTGAGCTGCTCCTCCTCAATTCTCATTGGAGTTTGAGAAGGTGAGTAACCTTCATCAGGGGATTCTTCTTCCCTTATTATTTTTCTTCTTTTGGGAGAAGGTTCAGGGGGTCTTTCTTCCAGGATAGTACTGGTAGATTCAACTACCTATTTTTCTTTGTGTACAATGGGCATCTGCTGCCGAACAATAGTATATCCTGTCTTCTTTCGTATCACCAGTGGACCCATTCCAATGTTGGGGGTGAAACCCAATTTTCTCATAACCTCTCTGGCTTTATTTGGAAAAGAATCAATAAAATGTTGTTTCTTCTCATTCATTACTTCCATTATCTCAGAGAAAGTACTCATGAGCTTATTTATCTTATCTGCATTGGTTGCAGCATTACTAAGAGGACTGTAATCTTTTTCAAAACAATTAATAAACTCCAAAACTTTTGAATAGACTCTCCATTTTTCTTTCTTTATTTCTTTCTCATGGAGAGAATATTCGTTTCTTATTATATCTTCAGGAAAATAGAATTCATGTTGAATTGGACGAAGCTTGATTCTAAGTCTAAGAGAAGAGTTAAAGAAACCTTCTGTATCACAAAAATGAGCATGAGACACTTCCATCTTATATTGATCCAAAATTTTGTGGAGAAAGATCCACCCTTCTTTAGTTATCACAAATTGGTGGGCTATAGTGCAAGTAGGAAAAATTGATCCTGTTCCCCTTTTGTGCAAAAAGGCCTCCTCCACTCCTCCCAACTGCCACAAAAATTCAGCTATCCCTACCTTTAAAGGTACCTGATAGGGTAGTACATGGGGTGTTCCTTTGAATCCATAAACCCTAATGATAGTTGAGACTGAATATGGGATAATATCTCCCCAATTATGTGAAACTTTTAGACTATGGGGTTTGTCCATAGGCCTAACAAGATGCATTAGTGCCTTAGGAATTCTAGGATTATCACTCAATATGAGGCATCTTAGTTTGGAGGCAAAGTGCCTATCAAATCTAACAAAGCTAGCATTTTTTGCTTCCCAAGTCATGTCTGCACTCCATAATTGGACTGGCAGTGCCTCCCCCTCTTGTTCCTTATTTAAAACCATTTCTTTACCAAAATAAGTGGCCCCTTTAAAAAGAAACATATGCATCAATAGGGAGTACTGACCCCAAACCTTTTCCACCTTGCCCTTTGCAATCCCCACCAATCCCTGGTGAATCTCATTAGCCAAGTAAGATGCAAAATCGAAAATTATTTCCACACCAAAAGAGGAGATTTGGGTGATCATATACATGAAGCTCACCAGAATAAAATCTTCTTCGCCCTCTCCGAATACTCTGCACAGGGTCCTATATATCTCTATTACCCTGGCATTAAAGCATGATTTCTTGAATGGTTCTTTAGAAGACGATGTTATGGTTGGGAGGCCTCCAATCCAGCCTATGTGGGCTTTCAGTGCACCTTGTCTAACTACATCCCTTTTGGATATATATTCTTTTTCTAACTCTATCAAATTAATGGGCACATGATACATAGTGAGAGGTCCCAGACTGAAAACCTTCCTAATCTCCTCGGGACTGATGGTAACTAAAGCCTCACCATCCATTCTTCTCACTACCTTAGTGGCTTGGTCATAATTTTTCGCTATAGCTTCAAGCAGGTCAAAATCCATAAACACACTGGGGACAACAAGCTTTCCAAGATCAAAATTCCATATATTGGCATGAGGGGCATATAACTTCCTTTCTACAAACCATTTTTTAAATAAACTCAAACCAGTTTGAGAAGTTTGAGCATCCTGAACCCAATTACCCTTATCATACAATCCATCAGCTATCCTTAGCCTAGGGTTCAGTGAGGTTAATCTCTTAACTTGCACTGTTTCTACAGTAGACTCAGGAAGCAACTCAAGCAAATCATCATGGACATTTCTATCCAAGTAGTTTATTGCACCTGAAAATCCCTTCTTCGGAGGCATCTTGGGCTATCTTTTTAGAACTTAAAAACTTACGAAGATTATGGTAGCATAACTTACTTGAATTTTGTCTCTGTTTTCCTCTGTATTCCTACAAATTTTCAGCAAACATACAACTTGACAATTTTTATTAGACCTTGGCACGCTTTTCTTTCAGTAATGGCTTCTACACAAGAAAGGCTCCAAATCTTTGCTCGCATGAGATGAAACTGATGAAATCTCTCTGTATTATACTTTGTTTTTCCTTACGGACAAAGCTTTCTTGTCTAATTAATACAGAGAGTGGCACTACATTTTTCATTTAAAATTGCGTCGTCGATCTTCAAAGATCCTACGATCATGTGGTGCAGAGAGAACAACTAGGAGTTGTATTTGCCATGTCAGTTATTATACCCAATGAGAACTTGCCACGTACATAATTCTTTCTTTTATGGCACTTATATTTGGACCCACTGACGACTGAGAATACGTGTCAGCACATCGCTACTTCGTTATGCATAAAGAACGAGCACCTTGCCATAGCGAAGTGGTGACAATCGTTGATCTGATCCGTAAATGATCGAAAGATATGCTATAGGGCTTCTTAAGAGGGAAGGCAGTGGGCCCAACTCGCTATGTCGCTATAATTATCTCCCTTGCAACTCTTCATAGTGAGGAGACGACAGCCGTTGATCACTTACCAAATAAAAGGTGAAGAAAAAACACAGGATCTCCTGATTTATATTTGCTATGTCGCATGGCTTAACAAGCATGCAACTTGTCATAGAGAGCTCTGTTGATCCACTTCAAGCTGACGTTCAGGATTTTTTGTACATTCAGTCAGATAGGCATTAATGAGAATCAGATCTCTGCATAGTTGGCACATGTCAAAATTTACCATAGTCATTTATCATTCCATGTCACCAAAGATCTTGTCGATCTTTTACCATTTCATAGGGCCTCGCTAACTCGCTAACGATGAAGCACCTGAATTTTCCGATAGCGAGGTAGCGAGCTCCGACACTTAAAAGGATTTCGTGCCGAAAAATGCAAGGGTTACCCAGTAATCACTTCTGTCAATTAAAACTGATTCTGACAACGGTATTTATGACTAGTCATGCCACCTGGTGTAATTATGATACAAGCAAGATGCAATGTCATCATCTTCAGATTTTCATGTGGCCTCGCTACTTCGCTAACGGCAAAGTGCCTAATTTTTCCGATAGCGAGGTGGCAGAATGTCCAGAAAAACCATCATTCCGGCTCTGATATCAGATATTCTAGTGGGTCCCTATCCTTTTTGGACGGTAACTTGCAAAGTGTACCTACACAATAAATCATTTAATAAGCAAATCTCTGATCGTCGTATCTTCACTTTACGGTCCCGCCTCTTAAAATACTCAACACTCGCTATGTCGCATGGCTTAACAAGCATGCAACTTGTCATAGCGAGGTAACGACAACGGTAGATCTAGTCGGATCTAATGGTTGGGACAAATAAGAAGAAAAGTAACCTGGGAGGAAAGGAAAAGGAATATGACAGCATATTTGTCTCTTTTGAAAATTCAAAATTTCGCGCCCGACAATTTATGAATAGAGATGAAATAGGGTTTACATGATTATTTCTTATGGATGGATTATCCAAAACCCTATGCTTCACTTAGGAATAGAACATTTGACTTTTCTATGATTTAACAGAAAACTTCTACTACACAAAAAGTTAGACCAACATCATGAATTCTACTCAAAACAACTTTTATCCATTCGACTTTGAAATATTTTGGGAATTCTAGGGCACAAGTTAACCCTTTCCTTTCAACAGTTTGAAATTCTTCCTTCAAAATTTCTTCATTACATAGCTTCTCATAAGCTTCTATGATTTCATAATCTCCTACTTCTCCAATTTTTTTCATATAATAGCTTCTGACATCATGGATCATAATGAGCTTAGGTGGTATCAAAGATTACACACCCATAGAGTCTCCTTTCATAGCAATCTCTAGAATAACACAAAATTAGGTGGAGGATAGATGTCACTCTTCACCAATTGAATTTTACTAACCTCTTGACTTATTCCAATTGTTGATGAAGCTGCCATGATAGTAGATAGGGTTTGAAGTTCTTCTTTCTTTGGATACTTAGTACTTGTTCACATTCTTTACTTGTTCAAACTTCTAATCAAAATGCTATTGAAATTTCTACTTGTTGCTCAAATCATTGAATCACTCTGTACTCTCAAAAATATGAATGTAAGGTATGAAATAAAGTCTTAAAAATTCATTACATACCTTTTTCTTGATTAATTAGGGTGTCCATTAATGTTGCATACTTAGATGAGTGGAAGTCAGTTGTCTAGGTTGATATTGATGCCTTTCAACTAGGTCTACAATTTGGACTCTTTCATGTCACTCGGTCTCCATCATTCTTGAAATGCTCAATCAACATTGACAATTTCCTTACACTCGTCAACCTTTCACAAAATTTGTTCTTATGCATCTAGTATATGAAAATATGAACTTTTGACATATTTTATGTAAGGAACTGACGAATGATATATCAATTAAGTATATAGTTATATACATAACTCTCTTGCTTAGTTTGAGATGACATGATCACCTTCTCCATTGGATTGGGTGATCTTAGCTCCATTAGCTCCACTATTTCCATCTTTTGTTTTCTTTTTCCATTTTTGGTTAATTTCATTCCTCACTTTCGCAATGTCCACTTTGCATTTGCCTTTATTCTTTGTCTGATTTTCTAAATGTATTTGAGTCCTGCAACTCTTTCTTTGATGTACAAACTTGTGACACTTGGAACATGTATTTTTAGGTGCATAATTCTTCTTCCTTTGATTTTTCTAGTAGGGTTTTGTGTCTTATTTGCATTCAAATTCTCTATGCCCATATTTTTGATAGTAGCAATAACCTTCAAATATAGGTGTAGTAGGTGTATTCCTCAAACTTGACCTACACTCTTGTATCTGATGTCCTTGTTTCTTGTAGTAAAAATAGTAACCAATAAAGTTAGTTTTAAAATTTTGCATACCATGTTTTCTTCTACAAATATTTGTAGTATGACCAAGTTTTCCATAGTGATAGCATGTTAGCTTGTCCTTTGCCTTTGCATTTCTCATTTCTCCATTCCTAGATGATTCTCCTTTCTCTGTACAAGAATATCCTGATCCATAAGAACAACTTGACAACTTCATTAGTTCTTCAAAGTACTTCATTACTTCCTTTGGTTTATTGATTCTCTCCATGGATTCCTTCTCATTTCTCAATTCATTCTTCAGTATGTCATTCTATGAATTCATATTTCTAACTTCCACATCCTTGTGATTCAATTCCTAATTTGCAAGGATGACTTGATTCATCATGCTCAATTGAGTGTTTGTGAGCTTTTGTACATATGATATCCTTTCTTCAAGTATGGTATCCATTACCCTTTTATCTTCTTCATCCATAATCATGTCTTCTTCAACTTTCTTCTCTTTTTTTTGGTCATTTCACATAGTCTTACTAAATGGATTTCATGTTCTCTTTTTAGTCCTCTTATTTATTCATTCAGGAGTTTGTTCCTGTCAAGTAGATCAGTAGATTCTTTTTCATTTGGATTGATTGGTTCAAATACTCCTTCACTTTCAACTTCTTCATAAGAGTATTGCTTTATTTGGATGACAATTTCCTTTCTCCTTTTTAGAGAACATTTCAAATCTTATCTTTCCTTCTCAAGTTTTTGCAGTGTGAGTTGAATGTCAATCACCTAATTGTCAATAGTCTAGTCCAATTTTAAAGCCACCATCTCCAAGCCTTTGAGCTTCTTTTAAAGAAGTAATGCTTTGATACCAATTGTTGATTGATGGAGGTAAAAATAGGATAAACTGGATAATTGTGGGGGGGGGGGGGGGGGGGTGGTCAATCAGAGTCTAAAACACTTTTCACTTTTCATAGATTCATCCACATCTATCAATAACTTGTACATGCAAAACTAGTAATGTAAATCTTTTGTAACATATAAGTCTGATCAATCACATGCATTAAAGTAAAACACATAACAATGTATTTTTTACCCAGAAACCCTCTAAGGTGAAGGTAAAACTAGGGTGGAGATGATACCCATAAATCTTCTTTACTGCAATGATAAAATTAACCAGTTAAGGTTACAATGTTTGACCATAAATTTTGATCTTCCTTATTAAAAGCATAAGAGACTATTAGGTATCACCTTATTAGAGGATTAAACACTTACAACAAAGTAAGGAATTTGGTAGGAAGTTTACAAAGATCTATTAAGATCACTTTGTTAAGAGGTTTACCCTGATTCAAGTCTATTAGAACTGATTCAATACCTAACTCTCAGTTTTCCCTCTAAGTTGAGTTCAAGTCTTCTCCTTGCTAATTGATCCTCTCCTTTGATATGATATTCTTGTCTTTCCCTTTCACTTCACTACAATGACTAGGTCACTCTATTTGTTAAATGATAACAAAACCCTTCAATGACTTCTAAGTTGATCTTAACCCTTTTCTATCAATAGCTCCATGTTCCCACATAAACTCTTTTCATCTCCTTCTCTACCAGTATATGATCTAGGTTAAGAACATCTCTATATAAATATTTGTGTAAAGAATTTTTTAGATGATTCCATGTTTTACCTCTTCATCTTGATCATCAAACACACAACATAGGGATCTGTGATCCAAAATATGTAAATGTTTTGTAATGACCACTAACAATATTAAATGTTCTATAACAACCTCTTCAAAAATTAAATATCCCTTCCAAGTCAGCATGTTAATCATTTTTCCTAAAACTCTATTCCATTCCTGACTTTCATGTAAACTTTGCGTAGCTTGGCTTTTACTATTTCTTGATGCTTGGCATTGCTATTTCTCGGCCCTCATTGTTCTTGATACATATGAAGTAACTCGGCACATGTATTCTCAAAACTTGCTCGATCACTGATGACTTTCCCAACCATTGATGAGCTTGGGTCATATAGAAAAAATACTCTATGACCCAAAAAATTCTTTAGCTCCTATAGAACTAAGTACATACTTATGTACATGAATCAACCTATATAGAGCAGCTTGATCACAATGATGACCATCTGACTCTGCCTTGTAAATGAATATGTGGTTGACACTAATAGACAATAATGGTTAGAGATACCAACAGTTTATGCTTGTAGTTGTTCAGTGACTTCTGTGCTTGGTCAACATTGAATTACTCAGTCTATGCTAGTGCTCGGTTATAATTGACCAAGTTATACGTTACTCTTTCCTTGTACTTGGGAAACATAATGTAGTTCAGTGACAATGATCACTTATTGATATCTTCTTCATTTATTAGTAATTTTTTGACACTAATGGCAACATAAACGTGTCTTAGGATTAACACCAATTATCTTGAGAGTAACAAAAACATCACTAATGGAGTTTGAGTTTCCTTATACACTCTTTGATGTCTTGAAACATTTACCCAACATAAAATCCAACACAATTTCAAACATGAAACTCATGCTCAAGTTGTTCACATAAAGCCCATGATACCTACCAGTAGGATCTAGACTAGTAGACCTACTAGTCGCTCTGTCAACCTAGATGTGGCCTCTGTCCTTACATATTTCCATTTGCTTTGACCTATATGCTTGTTACATCAACTCTAACTATCCTTATATCATGAAACATCATCGGTGATTCTTTGTGTTTGATCCTTGATCATATTGCATGCATAACTTGTTGTGTGTTGTGACTGTGACTATGCCATCATTCATCCATTTGACCAATATACTCTTCTACTGATGGTTGCACAAGTTTGCAACCTCTCCAACTTCCTCTCACTTGTTTTTAATCAATGACAACATACTCATTAATAATAATTATTATCTATCATGTTGAATGGACTTGCTAAGTCAAACACATTCTCATGTAATAATCCTACTTCACTTATCATTATTTTAGACGTTTTAATTTAATGATGATTACTTCTTGATTACAAGTATAGAACCATTTACATTATTTTTAACTATTAGTTTTGTACCACTCTACCAATTTCACTTTACATCTACTTAAATACCTCTTAAAAATTACTTAATTTATACATATAAGAATTGCTGCTTCTTCCAAGTATATGTAATTTTAAGCATAATATATTTTAATTTCTTAGTTAAATAAAATAGTTATTTCTTATAAATTGTCCTTTTAATAATTGTCTATGTACATTATATAGTCTTATGGAAACCTAAACTATAGTAAACCAAGAAAAATTTGAGGCTTTGAATAGGGTTTTAAATAGAGAATTTACAAATTTAAGATATAATATAAAATATTTATTTTAGTTATTTTAATTTTTTTTTAAAAATGTGCTTATATAAATATTGTTCATATTGGTTTTCTAGCTATTACTATAATTTAAGTACAATTTGTTTCTTTTATAAAGTTTCAAGTGATCAATTGTATAAGTTTTTATTAATTTTTTTTATAGCATTTAAGTATTTGAAATCATATAGTAAGATTGAAAAACAAAGTACAAAGCATGGACACTATAAGTAAGTTATGTAAATAATTTTAATGACTACATCTTACATGAATTTATTACATTGATTTGGGTATAAAACAAAGGAAGAAGTAGATATGTATGTAGACACCGTAAAATAAAATATGCATACTTTTAATATTAATCAATAGAAAAACAAGGGTACTAACTCTTATAAAATTAAAATTCAAGGGCATGAAGAAAAATCACACAGTAATAATAGAATAACTTTAAAAACAACCACCTAATGAAATAATAGATTCTAAGTCGTCATCATTATGGTCACCCAACATATACACAATAATGTCTTTTAGCATATTGTGAGTGATAAGAGAGTTCACTTTAAACCTAAATCTAGAAGAACTAAAACAATCTAAACATATAAAAAAAAGTTCCGTGTAGAGCCAAATTTGAGTTCAACTAAACATATCGAAAGTAAAATGATTTTTGGAAACCCCACATGGTAAAAGGTGTTGAGAACCACTAACTCAAAATTAAACATGGTGAGTGGATTTAATGTTGTAGCCTAACTCATAGAGAACATGACTTAAACTAAATATGAGGAACTCAAGTATTTCTTTATAATTGTCTTTGTATTCTTCATCCTCACTAAGTACATCTCTTTGTACCAAACACAAAGATGTTGTACTAGACTTGCGCATGATCTAACGATTAAACCTAGAGATACTCCCCATCTTCCTTTCTATATGAAGTATTTTAGCCTTTAGTTTCTTGACCTAGATATTTAGTTTGGCTAGCTCTAAGGCTACGATCTAACAGTTTATACAAATGGAATTAACAACAATATTTTTAACTTTCTCTTTTTCAAACATCATATCCCTAATTAGGTCAATTGAATCCTCTTTTGCATTGTCTAAGATATGACTAAAGATGACGAGTTGTTAACATTTTTAGTATCAACACCATCACCATCCCTAGTCTTCCCCTTCTCTTCTTTCTCCATAGTCTTCCCACTCCCTTGGTTAGCACCTTCCTTTGAATCATAATCAACAACCAATTCTTAACCATTATTTATTTAATAGATTGCTAACTTGTTAGACCTTTAGGGATTTCCCTATTCCTTTTTAGCCTCATCTTCTTCCTTACTAGTTGCCTCTTGAATAGATAATTTGTTTTTCTTAGAAGCAGGAGGGGTTTTCCCCTTTTTGGATGCTTTATACTTCAACCCACTAGGATCATTGAGAGAGTATACATCATGTTAAATAGATTACAACAAGCACAAATAGATTTGTTTGATTTCAACTTATGCTAATCATTTTACCAAATGAGTGACAAAAATTTATTTATTTTTACTTTAATTTATGCTCTAATCATTTTACTGCAGAGAGCTTAATTTGAGAATTAGAATTTTAGACTCATTTCTAAATCAGTTTGAATATATATTAATTTTTTAGATTAAATTACAATAGATTCAAATGATAAGAAATATCTTATAATATTTAAATCAATGCATCTTCTAGTGAGTATATCTTATTTTATAGAGAAAAAAGACAATGATTAAAATAATTAAAAAGTAATTTTATTTTTTTTGATAGAGGTCATCCACAAAGATGTTTTAGGTACCCGATACGAGCCCACACGTGCCTGAAACCTCTTCGGCTAAGAGCCAAGGATTGAGGAGCATCCACGCTGCCAGATTCTTCCAGTGCACGATCCCGACCTCATCCCTTTTTGATGTCTTTGGACCTTGCACTCAGCAAGACTTGATCCCTCGTGGGCTCTTTGTGAGCCATTCAACTTCACCAGTAGACCAAAGGCCCTTTCACAAAAGTAATTAATTAAGAAAAATAAAATAATTAAGAAGTAAACAATTGGTACAAAATCTAAATAAGAAAACATATTTTCTTCCTTTATACAAACAATTAATTTTTAAAAAAAATTAAACTATTGTTCTATTAATTACCAATTAAAGTTGAAATTGCTAATATATGCAAGCAAAGTTGTTTTCATTAGAAAAACAAGAAATAACATGTAGCGCAAGTGATCAAATCGGATGCAACTTCCTGCGTACACGAGACAAGATGGACAGCACGACGGCGTTACGTGATTTGACGATAATTTCGTTAAAAAGTTTTAACGTGCAAATGCTTTTTGACATTTTGGAATTGGGCGGTGATTTTAGAATATTTTTGCCTCACCCGATTGTGATGTTCAAAATAATTTATTGGCCAAAAAGACTTCTTGGGGTACGGCAAAAAGAAATTACTACCCACTAAGCATTTCATTTTCTTTATGCCCATTAAGGACAATAAACCACGTCCCTTCATCTAACACCCTCTTCTTAACATATGAATATTAGTTTACATTTAAAAGTCATAATAAATTTGACAAAACTGAATTAAAATCATATAGACTTAAACTGAACAAAAATAGTCTTCGATTTTTTATCTTCCTCTAAACAACTATCCATCATTCTAAAAGGATATGAGATTCAAATTTTAATGGTTTGACTATTGTTGTCCCTAATAGTTGTGCAAGGAAAAGAAGATAGTACAATACATATGTAATGGCATGGATGGCTATGGGGAGGGGCATGGTTTGGACGAGTGCAAATAAATTCCACTATAGGTTGTGCCTTTTGCAACCACTCCTTTGCAAAGAATGGAAATATCATATCCCACCTTGCAATGATTGGTTTTCTCCATACAAATTGTCATCTTGTCATTATTAGAACAATTACACCTAAACATTTTAATGAAGAGGTATTACATTTTTTCCCACTCATTTGTCAAAATTAAGTAGAATCTATTCTAGAATATTCAATCCCTAGATTTAAGAGTTGCCACCTAGTCTCTTTTTTAAAGTACATAATCAAATCAAGTCATTTTAATGATCTCAACTTACCTTAAATTTGAAAATGTACATTTAATCCCTTCTTAGCCCATTCATTTTTCATTATTCATTATCAACTAATTTGACATGTATTTGGGTATATAATTTTTCTTGTTCAAGGGCATTCATCATTCATTAGAAGAATGTTCACATGAGAGTCCATAATAGATCCACAATACTATAAATACATCACCATAGTAAGCATAGTGCATGCTTTTCTACTTATTTCGATCATTTTTCCAAACTCGTTGAATCAATGTACCTAGGAGAATATAACCTTCACTTACCATGTTCCTAAACCATATTTGTAGATACCAACCCACTTTAGAAATAAGAAAAACAATCTAAAACAAATGCAATATAACTGTAAATTCACAAATAGCTCTTTTCCATACATTCAAATTTAGCTCCATGCCCTAAATCAATTTCACATGCATAAATTTCACTAAAGTGCATGTGTGTTGATAAACACACCAACTCTCTCTCTCTCTCTCTCTCTCTCTCTCACACACACACACACACACACACACACAGACACACACGCGCGCACGCACGCACACACACACACACACAAACACACACGTGTGCGCGCACTCACACATACACATACCAAGTGTGTGAGTGTGAGTGTGTGTGTGTGTGTGTCTATGTGTGTGCGTATGTGTGTGCGCGCGCGTGTGCATGTGCGTGTGCGTGTGCGTGTACGTGTGCGTGTGCGTGTGTGCGGGCGTGCGTACGTGTGTGAAGTGCTCTTGCCTCTAATTTTATTGTGAGGTAACTTGCCTTTTCCTCTTATGGATAGATTGTAGGACTTGAATTACCTTCCTTCAGGAGCTAGAAATGTTTCTTGCCTAGAGGTGAAGGTTGACCCCTAATTGGTTCACAATATAAACAAAGCAATTGGTGCATGTTGAGATAACTTTCCTCAATTCTAGTTGCCTTACTCTTGTAATGGGGAAGTTGACTATATATGTGTGTGTGTGTGTGTGTGTGTGTGTGTGTGTGTGTGTGTATACATACATATATGCATATATATACTTAGCAAATTCATAAGATACATACATATATATATGTATGTATGTATATATATGTATATATATGTATATATATGTATGTATGTATATATGTGTGTGTGTGTGTGTGTGTGTGTGTGTGTGTGTACACACACACACATATTGTTGAAAATATAATGTCAAACAAGTTACTGAGAGGGGTATTAGTTTGTGGTGATTGATTAGGAAAGTATTGTACATACTTTATAAAAATTTTGGTACTATTCGTAGATTCACCATTAAAGTACTGGCAAATATTCGCCAATTTATGACCGACATGTTGTAACCCTAAAGCAACATAAAATTACTTGTATAAAAGGGCTTAGGGTTAGGTATTTTTATTAAGTTGTGATGCAAAATTGGTTCTTGTAGCGGTATTGAGCTGTAAGGGATTACAGATTGTAATCAGGTTGTAATCACTGGATTGTAATAATATCGAACTTTTTGTTTGGTGGACATAGCCCAAGGATTGGGTGAACCACATTAAATATTGGTGCCTTGTGTTATTTTCTGTGTGATCTATTATTTTTTGTTATTGGTTATATTTGCATATAATTGTTATTTTCTATCTATGGTTTAATCCTAACAAGTGGTATCCGAGCAAGGTTGTTTTTTTAGTTATCCTCTGTAGGAAAGTCTCACAGTTGAGTGGGAGTCTCATGGTCAAGTGGGAGCGATGGTAGACGAGGGTAAGCTGAGGGTTGACAGGTTTAATGGGTAGAACTTCCAGTTATGGAAGATGCAAATGGAAGACTATCTTTATCAGAAAAATTTATGGAAGCCATTAGAAGGAAAAGCCAAGAATCAGAGATCTATGTCAAATGATGAATGGGATCTTTTAGATAGAAAGGCACTTGGAAGCATTCGATTATGCCTAGCACCATCAGTGGCATTTAATATTACAAAAGCGAAGACGACATAAGAATTGATGCAAACCCTAGTGAAACTATATGAATACCCCTTTGCTTCAAACAAGGTATTTCTCATGAAGCATTTATTTAATATGAAAATGGCAGAAGGTGGATCTATTGCAAATCATTTAAATGAGTTTAATATTATTACTAGTCAATTATCTTCTTATGGAGCAAGGGAAAAAGCTTAAACAAACATGAGAGACCACAAGATATTGAAACACAATGAAAATGTATTTACAATATACAATATGTGATGTGAAAATACAAAGAGGGAGCCCACTTATAAAGAGCTCATGGGAGCTTGTAGAACAAGCTAGAAGGTGGTAGAAGATAAGGATGACAACTCAGCACACATCCACAAAAGGTGAAACATGCTAGAAGGGAACAAACTCCCATGTTGTCAACAACTAACCACTACATGCATTAAATACAAAATATTAAATAAATGCATTAACCTAAGTAAGCTTAAGTAAATAGAATAAATAATTAGATAATTAATTATTTACTCTAACACCCCCCCTTAAGTGCAACTTAGGGAAATGCCTTAAGCTCACAAAACTAAGAAATGCAGAAATGGGTCCCGACAATAAGGCCATTTTAGGTACCCAAGTACAATGCAACAAAATGCAACCTCCAAAAATGGAGAAAGAGAGAAAACCATGTGAGAAAAACCCTCCCCCAAAAAGAGGTAACCTAGTGAAGAATTGAAGAAACCTCTAACTAGGGAAATGTCCCCTAAAACAGGAACAAGGAGTGATCATGAAGAAGCATCACTGAATCATGAAGAGCCACAAAACTATCAAACTGCTGATTTGAAAAGCCTCCGTGGAAGAAGAAGGCACAAACCAAGCATGTCTATATGGTAGATGATCCATCTCACCGAAATGCATAGGTAGGCAGCCACTGCAATCGCCTTGTACATAGGATCAACCATTGAATACATAGTTCACACTATCAAACCATCGAACCAAGGATGCATTAGAACAACAACATAACCACCCCTTAATGCAGATGGGGTGTGATGAAAGGCAATTGAGAAGGTGGGCCAAAATCTCCTGCAGATGAACCAAGGATGATGAGAGAGGGAAAGAGGTACAGACACCTATAAAGACACGGTCAAACTAACTCTGCATGGGACTAATGTCGTGGAAGGGACACTCACTTGACAAAGGGAGAATGCCTAAAGTAGCAAACAACTATCCCCCCCCATGGTGCTTTATGAAAATAGTACATGTACTACTGACTCAAAACAACGTTCATGACCCTCGAAATGCAAAAGTGGCACTTTATCTTAGTGCAATACATAAAAGTGCTTCAAAATATTAGCTATAATGATCAAAACTAAAAACAAGCTGATACAAAAGAAAGTACAACCTAAAACAAAGGAAATCATGCCAGAAAAATGATCCTTGGGCTTAAAACACTCAAGATATCCACCATATAGCAAAAATGCCAAAACTATGATAGAAAGAGCATGGGCTAAAAATTAAGAAAAAGGACCACATTTCTGAAAAGGTGATAGAACCAGCTTTCCAAAAATATAAAGTTTTCAAAAAATGGGCATGGGACACAAAAGATATGCTTGCCAGAGTAAAAAAAAGAACTTTAGACTTTAACTATAAAAATAGGCAATGAAAATGCATCAAAACTTAAAAATACCTACACCAATGTCTTCGTCTCGAAACCAGCTTTTTGATGCTTCTTTCGAATCGAAAAAATACCTCTATATGCTCAAGTTATGGCCAAAAAATCACAAGTAGGTCCAAAATGACCCTAGGAGATGTGTAAGAGGCTTGATGATGTAGTGCTGACATCATGCTGACATCAACATTTCACGCAAAAAAAAGAATGCCATATGGCAAAAAGGCTGACATGGCAAGATCCACATGGCAAAGTGCCATGTGGCACCCCTGCCACATGTCACGCGGTGACAAGCGCTGACGTAGCAGAAAATGTTGACAGAGCATGTTGAGTGGACAAGTGAAAGTGTCGGCTGACGTTAGGAGGCAGAGGAGTTGCAGACACCAATGGAGGTGCAGAAGACTGGTGGAGACTGCAACAGCTGGAGGTGGCGAGTACAATTGCCAACTGGCAAAGGTAACAGTCAGAGCAGAGGACTGAGTGGGCAGTGGGCCAGAGGTAGAGGAGCTGCGGATGCTGGTGGTGCGTTGGCAGAAATGCCGATGGAAGCTGCGGGCAGGAGGAGACGCCACCGGAGGAGCTGGGTGGGGGCGGCCTCGTGGTGGCCACTGGGCAGTGTTGCGGCGAGGTGCTCTATATGATTTTTTTTTTAAATAAAATTTTCAAGCTCGAAATCATCCGTACATCCGTATGGTAGTGCCGTATGTAAAATTTTTTTTGCCTCTTGGAGCTCTGTCTCCAAAAATGAGAAGTTTTATATGAATCTTGACTGCAAACGGTCTTCCAGATCTAATGGCAGCATCCGTTTGGGCTGAAAATGATTCAAAAAATCATTCTTCCCCTTATTTGAAGAAAAAATGCATAAACAAACTAGGGTTTGTGACTTCAAATCACAGCTTCAAAAATCTTTCAACCAAGTAGCAGTAGGAAGGCTCTGATACCATGTTGGAGTTGATGAAAGCCAACTCTGAAGATGCTCAAGATTACCTGCATGTGAAAACCTGTCAAAGAGAAGCCAATGAGAGGAAGAGCATGAAGCAAGGGAAAAACCCTAAACGGACATGAGAGACCACAAGATATTGAAACACAATGAAAATGTATTTACAATATACAATATGTGATGTGAAAATAAAAAGAGGGAGCCCTCTTATAAAGAGCTCATGGAAGCTTGTAGAACAAGCTAGAAGGTCGTAGAAGATAAGGATGACAACTCAGCACACATCCACAAAAGGCGGAACATGCTAGAAGGGAACAAACTCCCGTGTTGTCAACAACTAACCACTACATGCATTAAATACAAAATATTAAATAAATGCATTAACCTAAGTAAGCTTAAGTAAATAGAATAAATAATTAGATAATTAATTATTTACTCTAACAGAATTGAGCATTGGAATCCAGTGAAATGGGTTCTCAGATATTTGAGAGGAACATCTAATAAGTCTTTACACTTTGGGGGCTCTACTACTAATTTACAAGGCTATGTTGACTCAGATTTGGTAGGGGATATTAATACCAGGTGGAATACTATAGGTTATATGTTTACTGTTGGTGGGGCAGTTGTGAGCTAGATTTATAGGTTACAAAAGGTTAATGCTTTATACACTATAGAGGCAGAGTATGTAGCTGCTACAAAGGCATCCAAGGAGATGATATGGCTTTAGTTCTTCTTGGAAGAATTGGGGCATCCCCAAAAAACTTTTCTTACTTAGATTACTTCAATTTTAATTTTATAGGTTATCTAATCTACTTCCATGCATGAACATAAAGAAATAAAGACATCACCACCATAATACTTTGACACAAGATATGGTAACCCAAAAACCCTCCAAGTAGAAGGTAAAAATGGGGTGGGGATGATACCCTCAAGCTTCACTAGTGCAATAATAAAGTTGGCCCATTAGGGCTGACAATTGATCACTTCTTCTGATCTACTCTATTAGGAGTATGAAGGACTATCAGGTCCACCTTGTAAAAGGATTTTACAATACAATGATGTATTTGCTCTATTAAGAGACTTAACAAAAGACTGTTAGGTTCACCTAGTTGAAGGACTTGACTGATGCACATTTTAGGATGAATCAATAGGATGATCTTTTTAATGCAACTTGATTTGATATATAAGATGCTTTGAATAATATGATCACCTAACTATGATGGATGAGCATTTGCTGTGCTCTTTATGCTACCTTGTAGCCTGATTACATATTTTGCTCCATATTCGCTTCTTGTTTCTAAAATAAACATATATATTCTATTTTTGCATGTTACTCTTATTAGACAAATGCAATTTTCTTCCTTATATACCCTTTAAACAATAACTCTAAACCAAGTTAGCTCCCATAATAGATATCTTCATAAATACCAAATATACCTTTAAGTTGGCTCAAGTACTAATGCACAGGCATAATAGTGTTTTTGATCTTTTTTTGACACTTGGGTAATGCAATGAGCTTGGGTGACATTATTTCTCAGTTAGTACTCAAAGCTTGGATGCCACTATGGAACTTGAGCCATATAGGAGCCCAATTCATATAGAGAGCTTAGTTAACTTTGTGAACTCGGTTCACACATGAACTTATTTCCACTAAAATTACTAAATAGCTCGAGTCACATTGTGAGCTTGGTTAACACAATATTCCTTCATCTGCTCAGGCTACATTGAAAGTTGCTCCATGTTGTAAAGCTCAATTGTAGTATTAACTGACCTTCCTAGATAGTTTAAGTGATTTGTCAATAATTGATAATATGCCTTGCCATAGGGTCCACAATATATATATATATATATTCTATTCTTGCATGTTATTAGACAATGAATTTTTCTTCCTTATATACCCTTCAAACAATAACTCTAAACCAAGTTAGCTCCCATAATAGATATCTTCATAAATACCAAATATACCTTTAAGTCGGCTCAAGTACTAATGCACAGGAAATATAGTGTTTTTGATCTTCTATTGACACTCAGGCAATGTAGTGAGCTCAGGTGACACTGTTTCTCGGTTAGTACTCGAAGCTTGGATGACAGTATGGAACTCGGGTCATATAGGAGCCTAGTTCATATAGAGAGCTTAGTTAACTCTATGAACTCGATTCACACATGAACTTATTTTCACTAAAAATACTAAATAGCTTGGGTAATACTATGAGCTCGATTAACACAATATTCCTTCATCTACTCAGGCTACATTGAAAGTTACTCCATGTTGGAAGGCTCAATTGTAGTATTAATTGACCTTCCTAGATAGTTTAAGTGGTTTGTCACTAGTTGACAATATGCCTTACCATAGGGTCCACCTCCAGCTGACATTCAATTGTGCTTAATTTCAAAGATAGATGTTTGCTCAGAAGTGTGAATCGCTTTGTTATCCTTCTCTTCCTGTCTTCCAACAAACTTGTCTCATCATATGTCTTGCTAACTGATGCAGGAGCATCCTGGGTGTAAGGGCAATCTTGCATCACCCAAAAATATTTTATTTTTATTCTTTTCTATTTTAATAAGGGCTAGTAGATAGGGTGGTTACTATTTATGGAAACTTTTTATTTTTAGTAAGTTTTTCATATGAGCTTGAAATGTTTTCATTTTCTATAGAAAGTTTCTTTTAGAGATATAAGCCTACCATAAAAATCTCATTGCTCTGGCTTAAGTATCAGAGAAGTTATCACAAATTTTTGGTGGAAAAATTTGCAAAAAAATATTCAAGCTCACCATTGGAGGCCTTAGAGTTGCTAGATGAGATCCAAAAACTCAACAAAAGGGCACTAGTGCAGTTCCAAGCCTGTAGATTAGGAGCTCATGTTTCTAAAAAGTGGTTATAATAGCTAATCAGAGTAACGATTTGTGAGTTATGGCCTTCCAAAGTTGGGATACCCAAAACTTCTAAAATAATTGTCTATTTATTTTGAGCATCTGAAACCTTCTCGGGTGGCATACAACTGTCTATTTAAGAAAGGCTCGAGCATTGTCTAAGATAGCTCCAGGCGATAGTTCACAACATGTCTTGCAAATTATTGTATTGAAGGCGCCCATGTGGGTTAACATATTGTACCTATGAACTCTATAATTTTGCATTTGTGGCACAAATAAGAAGTCCATATTTTGTTCTTGCATTTGCTTTTGTTTCTTTGTTTCTGTTATGAGTTTATGGTAGTAAGGGGAGCACCTTGCATCACTGACATTTTCTTCAATTGCTTCAATCTACACACTAGGTTAACTTAACTGATTTTACAATGCTTCTACTTGTGTGCACTTTCCTTTAACCTCAATATCAATGTATTTTGTAAAGTGAAAAGACATCGCACACTTTGCATTCTGATATTTTCCTTCAAGATAAAAATTAATATCTTGATGCAAGTATTAAGAGTCAATAAGTCATTTCTGATGTTTTGACAGACAGTGTCAAACATATGCACATCATGTTTGGCTTGATCTTGTGCTACTACAACCTCTGAAAAAATTGTGAATTCAACATCAAATGCTTGAATTATAGCTTTGGCTATGTCCTTAGGGTGTGGATCAAGTGACTTCATAATCATGACTCCCTACAATTTGTCAGTTACCTCCATAAGATTTTTTTGCAAACTCTTGACCTATTTATTCTTGTTGATAATTTTGTTGAGGGATGATATCAAATCTGTTTGATCATCATCATCTAAACTAATAAGTGAAGCTAAGGTGAGAGATGTGTTGGGTGCACTTTCCTTCTCATCCCCCTCTACTTTCTTCCTCTCTTCTCTTTTCCTCATCCTTTTTCTTATTCTTATCTTCCTTTCTTTTGATTTCTTCATCCTTTTTCTTCTTCTCTACTTCTTTATCCCTCTTCTTTTCTTCTTCTTCCCTCCTTTTCTTCTCTTCATCTTCTTTCATATTCTTCTCCTCTTCTTTCTTCTTTTTCTTTTCTTCCTCTTTCTTCTTTTTCTCCTCTTCTTCTTTCTATTTCTTTTCATATTCTTCTCTTTGCTTATTCTTCCTCTCTTCTTCTCTTTTTTCATCTTCTTTTCTATTTTTCTTTTTGGCTTCATTCTTTCTCTTCTCCTCAAACTATCTTCTAAAATAATATTTCACCAAACTCATGGTGCACTAATTCTTTTGTCCCATTCCATATCGGGCATACCAAGGAATTGTCTAATAATTTGGAAGAATAGGTGTAATACTAGTGACTCAAACCTGAACACTATGCCTCTTGTCTTCTTAAGTTTCTTTATGTTGTCCAAAAGTTGATAACTCATAGTATCACACATATTCACCTTTTCTTACTTAGCTGTCATTTGGTATGTTGCATGTATGAAACCAATAGGAACTAGGTTCATTCTTGAACTATGATTCATTTTGTAGCCAATAATCTTGTTGATCACTCTCATATGTGTTTTCATTATGAGGTTAATCCTCATATTCCTACCATCTGATTTCGTCTTTAGATTGGTTTTCGCCATCTTCTTCACATTGTTTTCATTAACTAGGTTTCTTCCTTTATTACATAAATCAGTTAACCTATGAGTCATATCATTGTTAATCATGATAGGCACATCACCAACCCAAAACATCCTTCATGAATGTGGTTTAGAATAATTCTACTCCATTCATGATTGTCAAAATCTATAAAGCACATATGATTTACTATGTTTAGTTCCTTCAAGTGTGTGAACTCTTATTTTAATGACAAATCTCCTTGGCACACTAGGTCTAAATCCTTATGAATGTCATTGTCCCCAATAATATCAAATTTGAAGTGAATGTATGACCTGATATCTTCTACATGAATAACATTCTCTGATACTTGGAAAAATATTCCCAAGGGATCATCTACCTAAGATATGAAGGGGTGCTTCTTAAACACATGTCTTAGCATCTCACTAATGTCACTAATAGTGGGATTCTCCATTTTAGCTTATTCAAACACTTCAAAATCTTTGTAAAGTACCCAAATTTTATGAAACTAGGGCTTTTTCCACTTTGCATTATGAATGCTTCAAATTCTCTTTTACTTGCTGTTAAATCACTCTGAAATGCTCCTTAACTCTTCACATGATCGAATGATACTCAAAATCTTACATCCTTTCAATCTTTCAAATTGACCTTTGTATTAATTGCACATCTACGAGAATTTGTAAAATTATTACTCTTTTAACTAGTAAACTTGTTTGTCTTTGTTATCCTTCTTTATATTACCAAATGACTTATGCTCTTAACTAAAGCTTCCTTATAATCTTTACTACCTCGTGTCAACTTCAAAACTCTAAACTTGGCTCAAAATTTATGTTCCATCTTTCTAATACTATGTCTTTGATAAATGGTGCTTAATTCAAATAAGATGTATCATGCACATTTTTTTGACTTCAATCTCTCATCAAGTGCATCAAAATATTGTTCTTCTAAAACATTATGTGAACTTTTAGGAATTATTCATGTTATAAATACTTCCTTAAATTCTTCAACGTGTTCTTGAAGTGCTTCCTTCTGACTATTATTTCTACCATTTCTGTCATTGTTCCTTCTGTAGTTAGGATTCCTCTTGAATTTCCTTCTATTCATTCTATAAAATCTTTCTATGTTTCCAAATTTATAGCATAATTGACATATAGGTGCATTCTTTCTCTGATTTGTTCCTTTATGATTATTTGGTACTCTGCAATTTCTTGCAATGTGTCCAAGGTTGTTACACTTGTAACATACAATCTATTTCCTTACTCCATTAGGTATTTCTCTATGATTGGATCTTCTTTGTGATCTCCTTCTTTCATTACCTATAGGGTTGGTACCCCTAAACATTCTATTATTTCCATTATTACTATCAAACTTAGGTTTTTTATAATCTACTAGTTTATGTATAAAACCATGATAATTATAACAATAAAAATTAGTGACAGGTTTAAAAGACTTACCTATAAAATATCTCTTCATATGACCAACTTCATTTCATATAAAACATCTATCTTTGAATTCATATCTATCCTCCTTATGTGGTTCGACTTGCTCTGTTTGTTTTGGTTCATCATGTTTCACAAGTTAATTTACTTGCTCAACTTCTTTAGATGCTTTTGTAGATTTTCTTGGTTCAATCCTATTCTGATCAATTTCTTTAGGCTTAGGGGTTTCAACAAATAGATTTGATTTCTTCCTAACTTAAGCTTTCTTGAATATTTTTTCTCCAATAATATATCCAAGACCTCTCTTATCATAAGATCTTTTATAGAATAGTTATTCATCAATTTTCTCACTATTGGAATAAAGCTTCTCTAACCATTTCTTAGCCTAAGTTAACTCCCCTTTCACAATGGCATTGCAATTCTTTAATTCTTAATGCTCTAATCTAATAGAATCGAATTCAGATGTTACTTTGGTCAGATGGGATCTTAGGTCTTCATTCTTAGATTTTAGGTATGGATCAATCTTACTATCATCTTTCTTCAGACTCAAGTTCAACAATTTTCAACTCATGTTCCAAGATCTCATTTTCTTTCTTAAGGGTTACTATCTCATCACTATTATTAGTCTTCTCTTTTGATTATTTTTTAGATTTTAGGTAATCAATATTATCTTTCAATTTACCAATTTAATCTTTTGCATCTTCACACCTTTCTTTTAGGTTGTCTCTTTCTTCTATAAGAAGATCAATTTGCTCAAGGGCTTCTTCTCGATTCCTCTTTAACTATTCCTTATCCATAGAGATATTAATCAAGTTGTTAAGCCTCTTCTAAGTAATTATGTTCCAATACCAATTTTTAGAAATAGATAATGTTGAGAGGGGGGTGAATCAATATTTTACAAACTCTTGCTCACAAGTGGATATTATTAATTACTTTGCAACATGCATATGAAAGTAAACCAATAATGTTGAACAATAAATACAACCATACATCAAGAGAACTCATAACACCATATTTTGTTAACTAGTGAAACCCTAGCCAAGGGAAAACCCTAGTGGGGTTGGCACCCATAAAATGATCCACTTAATAAAATAATCATGTTTATAAGGATATTGACCTTATTAGGAGTCTATGAATAACATATAGTGTCTTAGTCCTTGTTAGAGGACTAGGCCTTATCAAAAGCCTCAACCTTGTCAGGAGTTGCTTCAACCTTGTTATGAGTTGGTTGTACAATTACAAATGTATGAAAGAAGAGCCCATTTACCTAACATCCAAATATACAATATAGTGCCTTTCTACAAAATGAGATGGAAATATAAAAACCTCTTTATTGTTGATTGTTGTACTTCATATAGCTCTCCTCTAACATTAGAATTCACATCAAGGATCTCTAATACAAGTTTGTGTGTCATATACATAGTTCACATACTCATCATATCCTTCGTATTCAAACTACATAAATGTGTCACATTCTACATACTTCACATGTAATGATTCTTTACTTTTATAATTTTCCATCACAAAAACTCTTGTGTAGTTGGCTAGATACATTTACACATTATACAAACTTAGGGTAAATATCTAGGATGTCATCCCTACATAATTTAAGTAATTATTTTCTAACCTCAATAATTCCTTTAAACTTTATTTCTTTGTTTTTGATGTACTCTTCTGATTTGCATACTACCTTTACTAGTGTTTTACATATAATTTTGTCTATACTATCCATATTGATCTATGCACTTAGTATGTAATCATGACACTATTTTCTACCTGTCCTTAATTGTGCACATGCCAAATATATCTATAGCCTTCGCAATACCAAACACTATCTCTACATTGCTAGTGAAATTGTTTAAGACTTAGAAAATTTTCTATATCTGATCATAGAATCTTTAACTATATATTCTATCATCTCATCCTGATATATATGTTTCCATAAATAAAAACTTTAACTTATCCTAACTAGCCATATTGCCAACA
The DNA here is from genome assembly GCA_028749045.1 of Cupressus sempervirens. Taxonomy (NCBI): domain Eukaryota; kingdom Viridiplantae; phylum Streptophyta; class Pinopsida; order Cupressales; family Cupressaceae; genus Cupressus; species Cupressus sempervirens. Next base: position 529,725,722 of record CM053788.1, on the reverse strand, counting down.
AGATATTTATATAGTAAAAATTAATCAAATAATTTTTTTTTTTAGTACTATGAGTTAAATGTACAAGCCCACACCTAATTCAAAGTTTTAGAGGTAATGAGAAATAGCCATCTCTCATTTAATTTCCTTAAATTCTTGAATTAGAAGAAGATAGGGAATACTCATCTTCTTAATTGAAATTGATGTTGTAAAATTTTGATTATAAAGAGCCATAAATTCATAGGTGCACCTACCTAAATCTTGTATAGTTCAAAGAGAAGAAGAGCTGAGTAGTCTTGTTAGTTGGGTATTTTTTATTTTTTTATTGTAAGACCCACTATGGTGTCTTTTGGCTAACTCCTAGGCTTTTTTTTTTTGCATATTAAGAGGCAGGTGAAATGTTATCAAATCAAGAGCCAACAAAATGGCAACTCTACTTGGGAGGTACATGATGTGGGTGGTATCCCAAAGTATGGAAGGTTGTGTGTTAGAGTAGTGCCTTGTTCTAGTGATAGAGTTTTTATTTCCCAAAGTGCATCGTGACATAAATTTTATTGTGTATTGGACCCCTATGTCAGATTTGTGGTCAACATCTCATTCTTGAGACAATCTCTTGTTTTTAGTCATATTAAATTTTTTTCCCTTAGTAGGTGGTGACTCAATCAAAGGTTTGGTAGCTAGCACTATATTTTAATTATTGTTTGAAATGGCTGATAAAAGGAGAAACACAACATATATGAAAGCAAACCTAGAGGTCCCTTTATACACATAACTACCTCGGGCTGGTTGGAAGAACCAGTCTAAGAAAAAAGGAGATTATGGTCATACATGGAAGCTCTGAGATAATACCCTAGCCCATTCAAAATATCATCATGTGATAGAAAGAGAAACCTCATCTCTAAACTTTGAGTTTGAGAATACTAGGCTTCTAGGTGAAATTTTCACTACTCTATTGCCTATAGAAAGAATGTACCAAGATAAAATTGTTTCTTCCATAGGAGATACTACTTTCATACCTAATTTGTCTAAGGAGGTAAATCAATGATGGGGATATAAAAACACCCTAGAAAATTAGGCAAAACCTCAGACATGTTCTATATGTTGAAAGAAATCTTATAGATCTAGATGATCTTGTAAACTCAGAAGCCACCTTTGGAGATCTTGATGACCTACTATTCGAAATTGAAGTACTCAAGTAAAAGGGTGTAGGGGATGATGCCAAATGTATATATTTTAAGAAAGAGAAATAAGTAATCACCATGAATTCTCTAATAGAGAGGGAATCTTTTCTCAGAAGAATGGAAGCACTTAAAGAGAAGAATAAGAAGTTGGAAGAGAAATCTTTAACTTTACACTCAAATATATTTGGAGATATAGGATAACTAAGGTCTAATATCCAAGATCAAGAAAGAACTTTACATGAAAAGGAAGGACCTATTATTGAAGAAAATATGATAGATCTCACCATTAAGAAGGTTAATAAAGGAAAGAAGAAGGTTTTTAGTATTCAGATCAATGAGGCTCCTTTTCTCCCCAAGAATATTGTTATCTCCAAGATTAATTTAGAGTTGGAAAGAGCAAAGAAAAAGATGTTGTAATTTTTTTTAGTGCTACCTTTGAGATTCATGACAAGGGCTTAACCATATTCTATGTACTGTAAGTTGAGTGGTTATATCAAACATTAACAGACTAGTCTTTTGGTGCAACAAAAACTCCACTTTAACAAGTGGTATCAGAGCTTGGTCATAGGTAGAAATTTGTTTAGCACTCCCCTTGGGATTTGTGACAAGTGATTAACAACCTATAATGTACTATAAGTTGAGTAGTTGTATTGGATATTGACATATTCATCTTTTGATGCAATGGTAACCCCACTTTAACAAGAGAGAAGATCTATAAAAACAATTGGGTAAAGTTGAGAATGAAGTTGAATCAACAAAAACAAGGAGGAAAATGCAATAGTTAAAATCTACCTCTTGCATAAAAAACTTGGCAAAACCAAACTTCATAGGGTGTATTTTCTATCCCAACATGTTTTCCTATGATAAATAGTCAAGGATTTTCTCAATAGGTACCAACTTCCTCTTCTACTACTACCTATGAGTTGGCTACAACCCAACAAGGAAAAAATCCCATAGAAACCCAAGTTGTTGGACCTAGTTCTTCAAATATCTTAGGATCTCAAAAGATGCCAATTTATATGGAAGGGTGATGTAGTACAAGGTAGGAGAATCCCCAAAGGAGATGTCCTAGGCCCTAGCTAATAACCATATAGTGGAAACAAAATAACAATGCAAGATTTGATACCAAATCACAATAATTTATTATATAACTTATTACATGCAATGCGTCGAGCTATAAGGCCTTCCTAGTTATGACCAAATATAAAGAAAGTAATAGTTCTACAAGATCCCTCAAGATCCAATCCAAACACTATCCCAGTTAGCCCATATCTGTAACATAACAACAATCTAGAAGAAACCACCAAGGAAATCTTAACTTGTGCTCGCTGTAGAACCAGAATCAGTATGCAAAGAACATTAACAAATAAAGTAAACATTCACAAACCAAAAAATAAATTCACATATATGCTTAGACTAAGAAAGAAAATAAGAAGTGCAAACCTCATGAGAGAAAACACTCCATGCTTTCTTGATTTTGTAGATGTGTCCTTTTGCTGTGGATGTATGCTCAAGATGCTCAAAAGTTGCTTCAATGGAGATGGGTAATGGCAAATTGGTAGCTTTGTGAGCTCTCAATTTGGCATTATAAGGGTATAGTTGATGGCTTTGGTTCTCAAAATAGCATGGTAACTTTAGCTCAAAGATTGTTGATGAAATGGCTTGGGATGGGATTCAATTTATAGGCTAAGGGGTAGAGGGATGGAGGGCTTAGATGCAAGGATGGATGAAGGCTTAAGGAGGGCTAAGATGCACTCAAAGGGGAGCACATGGATTGTGCTTGTTTAGCACCAATGGGAAGGTGACACTTGTCACAAGGAGGATGAGTGTGAGAGGGTAGGGTTAAGGGTTGGTTAAGGGCATGATGAGTGGGGTTGAGTATGTAAGAGGGATGTAAGAGGAATGAGTGTGGAAGAGGGAAGAGTGTGGAAGATGGGTGTAAGAGTCATGAGTGGGCTTGTAAGAGTCTTTATGTTTTGTAAGAGCACTCATGACTTAGTGGTTGGGTTTTTTTGAGGGGAGACTTTGGTTTGGATTAGGAAAGTCTTAAACTTGTTTAAGGAATGTGACAACATTAGGGGGTGGATTAGGATTGGGTTTAGGATTAGATTAGGGATGTTAGAGATGTGCAAGTGGATGGCATTAATGAGGGTGGGTGAGTTAGTGGCTAAGCTTGGTTAGTATGGGTGGATGGGGTGGATTAGGCTAAATGGAGGATTAGAGATAGGTTAGGGTTTTTTTGAATTTGAGGATTTCATTTATCAAATAGATTTATTTAATAAATGGGGATTTTTGGAATTAGATAGGAGAAAAGGATTTAATTGATAAATAATAGATTATTTGATTTATCAATTAGGACTATAGATGATTAATTAAATTAATCAACTAGGGGATGACAAAGGATTAATTAAATAAGAATTTAATTAATGATGCCTTTAGAGATGGCTAAATTAGATTACCAAAGTAGTGTAATCAAATTTAGGTGTCTACATTTTGCCCCTCTTTGACATAGTGTCGAGACAACACTATTTCAAAGAAGTTTGAATGAAGACAACATGAGGAAGATGTTTTAGCAACAATGTTGCCCCAGTCTCGGATAAGAAGAGGAGAGACTAGACTTAGATGATGCCCCCTCAAGAAGGCGGCGGGGAGAGAAATGAGGCTTGACGACTTCTTGAAAAGTACAAGAAATTGAGATGAGCTGAGACGCTGGTTGGCGAAGAGAAGGGGTTGAATTAGCTCAAACTCTCACTACGGGAGAATGATAAAGGGAAATCAGAGGCACAATAGTAAAGCAAGCTTAAGACTTTCCAAGATTGGGGGGGGGAGATGGAGGAGCGGAGCGCTATAAAAGGAATCCATTGAAGCTTTTTGAGCGGGGGGATACTTCAAAGAGAAGTACCACCATGTAGTTGAGCACTAGATTTGCTATAGGACTGTTGGTTAATTGCCAAGGTTACCAAGAACATCAAGGCCTTTTCACCAACCGTCCAGAGGACTGACGAACTGACTCAAAACAAACACACAAGGATTGCCCCAGTATCACACATGAATCCTAGAGGAGGTAGCGTGGAAATGACACTAGGTAACCCACAAGCAGAAAAAGAAAACAAGCAAAAGACCTGATCAAGACCTTACGCTCTAATTGCCCCATTCGCAGCATACCATGATATGGAAGATCATGGCAACCTTGAGGAGGGAACAAGGAGATTGCTTGGAAAAGATATTTCAAGACCCAAAAGGGAAGATCCCAAATCAAAACAAAGTGAAAATCCAAAAGAGAACTATTTGCCAACGAGATGGGTAAGACGAGGTACTAACGGACCAAGATCAGACATGAGGAAAGCTATATTTTGCAAAAATCTATCAGAGAGCACCTAAGCTGATGGATCTGGATGAGTGATGTGTCTGGCAAGCTGAACTAAGAAGGATAACACTTTGGTGATAGGAGATCTAGCTAAAGGATGCATTGGAATATCTAACCAAGGTGTGCAATGTGTGCAAGATGTTGACCAAGGATGAACTAACATGAAAGCCGGATAGAAACAATGATACTAAGCTAAAGAGGATGTATAAGCTGACAGACCAAGATATTTTACAAATGTACAAGTTTGTTCATGTTTTGGTTTTTTGTGAGATGGAAATTTTTGTGAAGGATGGGATGTCTATAATAGTTGATAGGTGGACAGGTAGATGGTTTGTGAAAAGCTTAAGGAAAATGGGATTCTGTGTGTGCATGTGATAGGATACGGGCTAGGGTACAAGATTATTTACAAGCTGGAATATGGTACAAGCTTTGGACAAGATTTGGATATATACAAGGTATGGTACAAGATTTACAAGGTATAATACAAGCTTTGGTACAAGATTTACAAGTTGTACAGGAGGTATTGACAAGCTCCATCAGATTTTGGATATTTGATTGGAACACCAAGGGAACAAGTAGGTGTTTTATGGGATGGTGGGTGGATGGATGAGGGATAGGATAGTGATAGATAATGGATTAGTCTTTAGCACACAAGGTGCCTGAATTACCAGGTTTTTACCAAGGTACCTATCCAAGGCGCTTGAATTGCCAAGTTTTCACCATTGGACGCTTATTTCTCTTTACTATTTTTTTTTGTATTTTTTTCAAAAGCTGGGTATACCAAGGATCTTCAAGCATAGAACTTCTTGAGGTGAATGATGTTAGTGGGATCATTCAAGAGTTCTCCTTCTGGTGTAGATAATTGATAGGCTCCGGAGCCAAAGGAGGTAGTAACCACATAGGGACCAAGCCATGTAGGTTCAAACTTGCCTTTCTTTTCTCGATCTGCTTGGACTTTCATATTTTCTTTGAGGACCATGTCACCTGGCTGAAAGTGTCGTGGGAGCACCTTCTTGTTGAAATTCCTTTTGAGACGAGTTTGATAGACTGTGAGATGGTCATAGGCTTGTTGTCTCTTCTCATCTAAGATATCTAACTGGGTGAGTCGAGCTACTCTATATTCTTCATCTGAGATTTGCCCTCGCAAAGATATGCGTAGTGAGGGAAGTTCAACTTCTATAGGTAATACCGCTTCGGCACCATAGACTAGGGAGTATGGAGTTGTGCCTGTGGATGTACGAAAGGAAGTTCGATAGGCCCATAGAGCCGGATTTATTTGAAGGTGCCAATCACGGTCGGAATCATTGACAACTTTATTTAGGATTTTGAGGAGGGTTTTATTAGTTGCCTCTGCCTGGCCGTTACCTTGTGGGAAATATGGGCTAGAAAAGCGGTGATGGATGCGGAGGGAAGTGCATAATTCTTCCATGTTGAGATTTTCAAAATTACCTCCATGGTCAGTGAAGATGGTGGATGGGATGCCGAAGCGGCAAACAATGTGGTACAAGATGAACTTGGAGACTTGAACTCCTGTAGCTGAGACTAGGGGGACTACTTCCACCCACTTAGTGAAATAGTCTGTAGCTGTTATTATCCATTTATGTCCATCATATGAGAGAGGGGTGATAGTTCCAACTAGATCAAGGCCCCAACAAGCGAAAGGCCAAGGTGGTGCAATAGGCTGTAGATCCTGTGCTGGAGCGTGCACAAGATTTGCATGCTGCTGACATGGGAGACACTTTCTGACAAAGTCACAAGAGTCTGCTTCAATGGTAGGCCAATAGTAGCCTGCTCTAAGGATTTGTCGTGCTAGGACAATACCACTCGTGTGGGCACCGCAAAGTCTGGAATGTACTTCTTTTAATGCCATCGCGGCCTCATTTTCATCTAAACATCGAGAGAGAGTATCATGATAACCCCGACGATATAGGGTATTGGCTATGATAACATAGCGGGATGATTTTCGGATGAGGTTCTGGCGTTGGGTACGTGTGAGGTGAGGGGATATGATACCATCGTTAAGGTAAGCGTGAATTTCATGGTACCAAGGGGATTGGGAACCAACCAAGATACAAACACGGTTTGAATCCTCATTCGCATAGGCAAGTGTGAGGAGCTGCTCAACTAAAAACTCATACTGTGTAGCTTCTTGGGGAATTTCCAAGAGCGAGCCGATAGTGGCCATGGCATCTGCTGCCTTGTTCTGCATTCGAGGCACTTGTGTAAACTGAAGCTTTGTAAAATGCTGGGTCAGCTGATCAACTAGCTCTTTGTAGGGTAATAGCTTTTCATCTTTGGTTTGATATTCATTTAAGACTTGTTTGATGATGAGTTGGGAATCACCAAAGACTTGTAACTCGATGATATTCCATTCTGCAGCTATCTTTAATCCTGCTACAAGAGCTTCATATTCTGCTATATTGTTGGTGCTAGGGAATTGTAGCTTGAAGGCTTTTGGAATGTAATCTCCTTGAGGTGTAACTAATAATATTCCTGCCCCTGATCCATGAGAGGTGTATGAGCCATCAAAATAAAGCTTCCATGGGGGTTGTTCTTCAATTAGGCAAATATGCTCATCTGGAAATTCTGTGAGCAAAGGATATGCATCTACTAGAGGTGCATCAGCTAGGTGATTTGCTATAGCTTGCCCTTTGATTGCCTTTCTGTCCACATACTGGATGTCAAACTCACTTAGTAGCATAACCCATTTGGCGAAATGGCCTGTAAGTGCTGTTCTGGAGAGCATATACTTGAGAGGGTCAATCTTGGAGACTAGTTGGATGGTATGACTTAGCATGTAGTGGTGAAGCTTTTGAGTTGAGAAAACAACTGCCAAACAAGCTTTTTCCATAGGAGTGTAATTGATTTCATAACCAACTAGGGTTCTACTGATATAGTAGATGGCTCTCTCTCTGCTATAATCATCATGTTGTGCTAGAAGTGCCCCTAGAGCAGTAGGTGTTGCTGATATATACAAGATCAAGGGACGACCAGGAACTAGTGGAACCAAGATAGGGGGATTGGTGAGATACTGCTTGAGCTGATCGAAGCTACGCTGACATAAAAGATCCCACTTGAAGTTCTTATTCTTCTTTAGCAAGTGTGAAAATGGTGTACACTTATCTGCAAGTTGGGAGATGAAGCGCCAGACAGATTGAAGTTTTCCCTGAAGAGAGCGAAGCTGTCGCAGTGTCTGGGGAGGAGGCATGTTTAAGATAGCCTTGACCTTTTTGGGTTCGATCTCTATACCTCATTTAGAAACTATGAAGCCTAGAAGCTTGCCAGATGTGACCCCAAAGACACACTTCTTGGGATTTAGCATGAGATGATATTGGGCCAACCTATCAAAGACTTTCTCCAGGTCAGCAAGATGATCCATGAAGGTGTGAGATTTGACTAGGATATCGTCCACATAATCCTCCAAAATGCTATGGATAAGATCATGGAAAATGGCTGTCATAGCTCTTTGATAGGTAGCCCCAGCATTCTTTAGGCCAAAAGGCATCATGGTGTAGCAAAAGGTTCCCCAAGGGGTAGTGAATGCTGTCTTATGCTGGTCCTCTTCTGCAATCTTGATCTGATTATACCCAGAAAATCCATCCATAAGGGACAGGATTTCATGTCCAGCTGTAAGATCTACAATCATATCTATGTTGGGCAAGGGAAAATCATCCTTTGGACAAGCTTTGTTAAGATCTCTAAAATCAGTATAGATTCTGATGTCACCGGAAGGCTTAGTGACAGGGACCATGTTGGAGATCCATTCTGAGTAGTCGATAGGTCGGATAACCTTTGCAGCTAACATTCTTTCTAATTCAGCTTTGACTAGTAATGCCACCTTGGGGTGCATTTTCCTAAGCTTTTGTCTGACGGGCTTGATCTTTGGATCGACTGCAAGATGATGAACTACAAGCTTTGGATCGAGTCCTGGCATGTCCTGATATGACCATGCAAATCGGCCAATGTTCTCTCATAAAACCTCAAAGACGAGGTCAGCTTGGTCTTGTGATAGGGATGCAGCAATGTGAACAATTCTAGGGATCTCTGAAGAACCAATGTTGACTTCTCTAGTATCCTCTATTAGAATAGAAGACACCTCTGGTCGATTATCTTGAGGAGGCAATACTAAATCCTCATGTTCTGCTTGTGGCTCTGGATTTTCTTGCTGAGGGGTTCTCTTCGCTGCCTTAGCTAGTCCCAGATTTACCTTAGTTCCAGTTTTGGGTGTATCAAAACTAGGTTGGGGATTTTCTCCAAAATACCCCTTGGGATCTAGCTTGTAGATGTAGGCAGAATTTGGCTTTGTCTTCTTATGAGGAGTTTCAGCTCCCATGAATCTTAGAAGCGCTTCCTCTAATGCAAACTCATCAATATGTATGACACTTGGTTGGTCCCAATCTATGAGTTGTGGATGAGCAAGTGGTAGGTCAATGAGATGGATGGATAGTTCTTGGAGAACAGAGTCTCCTAGGAAGATTTGGTCTGGGATATCGTCGTAGGCTCTCTTTTCAACTTCCTTAGGAATGTCTTCGATTTCAACAAGGTCACGGTGGATGTTCGAAAAAGCGTGACCATTCTCGTTGGTGCCCCCAGTTGTGGGTATGCCAAAGTCAAGACCTGACTTTATTTCCCAATCATGTGCTTCGATGGGACATTGCATGCCCCTTTCTTTTGGTCCTAGTCCACCTCCTTGATAGTTCCATTTTTCAGTGGCGAGCTTATGTTGTTGGGGATACTTTTGGCTGAAGTGATCAAGGCGTGCTTGATTTCTTGGAGGTGCATCCTTATGTAGCCAATTGTTGATATCTGGAGTGAGCTCCTCATGAAGAGGGGTTTTTGAGGACACAAAGGTGGTTGGGCCAAACTATTTGTATCGAGGAGGTGGAATCTCCTTAGCTTTGTGATATGTTGGCCGTCCATGGGTATGTGGATCAAGTGGGATTGCTCCGACAGTAAATGCATCTGATAGACTATATTCTCCACATCCTTTGTTGTTGATCTTTACAGTAGATAGGGTAGAGGCAAGGATGGTTTCTGCGTCATTACAAGTGTGGGATGAGCTGGCGATGGCTGTGCCGATGTCTATTCCAGGGCAATGGTTTGTATATGAAGCTTCAACTGCATTGCAGTAAGCAAAGGGTTCTGGATCGGCATGGATGGTTACCTCAGTGCCTTGATGCAGAAATTTGATGCACTGATGGTAGGTGGATGGAACGGCCTTCATAGCATGAATCCATGGGCGACCAAGGAGGATGTTAAATGGTAGGTTTAGATCAACAACATGGCAAACTGTCTCTTGAATGACTGGCCCAACCTTGATTGGTAGCAAAATAGTCCCTTCTATGGTCCTTTCCAAGTTGTCATAAGCTTTGATGGTGATAACCTCGCTGATCATATCTGCCTCAGTATACCCAGCTTGTTTTATGAATTTTAGGGTGCAAATGTTCAAGGCTGATCCATTATCTATCATTACTCTTTTCACGGCAAAATTGGATACCATGATGGCTATGCGAAGTGGAAGGGTGTGATCTGGCTCAACCGCGGGTATGTCGGTGGGTTTGAAAGATAGGGCACATGAGGATGAAAGGTGTCCAACAAGATTACGAAAATCAGTAGCATTGATATCAGAAGGGACACGGGATTCTATGAGAGCACTATCAAGGATGTCTTTGTACACAGGACTAGTGCGGAGAAGGTCTAAAATGGATATTTGGGCTGGCATGTTCCCAAGGTGTTCCAAGATATTGTACCGGCTTTTTGATGGAGCTGATGGTGTTGATGAAACTGGTGGGTCTGTGATGTTAAATTGCGCTCTTCGAGTGGTGACCGCACACTCATTGTCTGGTCCTCGGATATTGATAACATTGACTGAAGGCTCTTTCTTAGATATACAACCTATAAGGCTACCATATTTTATATAGGATGAAGTGTGGTCATTGTTCTTCCCATGCTGTTGGTTTGGCTAGCGGTTGTTGGTGTTGTTTTGGATAGGTGCTTTTCCAAGATTTTGGTTGTTGTGTGGAGGAAAAGCATTTTGATAAATTTGTAAGCCTGCATTGGGAGAGTTTTGGGCACCAACAGTGATTTCCTTCTGATCAATGAGGTCTTGCACATAGTCTTTCAGTTTCATGCATTTGAGGGTGGTGTGACCATTTACCCTATGGAACTTGCAATACTCATTGTCCTTGTACCATGCAGCTTTGGATTGGCTTGGATCAATTTTCTGGGTAGGAGGAAATTTGATAAGGTTTTCCTTAGCCAATTTCTCAAAAATAACATCCAATGGCTCACCAAGGGGTGTATAGTTTCTAGGTGCAGGTTGGAATCTGGGCTTTTGCCCTGCAGCTACATTGATGGCATTAGCTTGATTGTTAGACCCTTGAAAGTTGGGTCTTGTATTGTGGTTTTGATAGCTTAGGTTATTTCGTTGTTGGTAATTGGTAGCTTGTTGGTTGTTTGTTTGATATGGTGGGTTAGACTGGTTTCGAGAAGGACCAATGATATTCACATGTCTGGTGTCAGTAACCCCATCTGTTGCAACATGCTTGTTTTTGTTCCAATACCTAGACTTGTCATTGGAATGTGATTGATTTTGGTTGGCCTCTTTGTAAATCTTTACCACACCATCTTTGATGAGTCCTTGCTCAAGGATCATTCCTTTCTCTTTGATATCCTTATAGGTCTGCAAACAGTTCATGGTCATGTGGTGAGCCAAGCTGGGATGTGCATTATCAATAAACATTTTCACCACATGGCGTTCTGGCAAGGTGCAGGATATGCGGGTGGTAAGGGTTTGCCATCTTTGCAGGTATTCGGCGAGGCTTTCTCCACCTTTTTGCTTGGTGTGGACAAGATCAACTATTGATAGCTCTGTTTCAACAAGATGGGCATATTGGGCTACAAATGCCTCAGATAATTCAGCAAAGTTCTTAATTGTGCCATAGGGGATTCTATAAAACCATTCAAGAGCTGGTCCAGCCAAGCTTTTGGGAAAAAGGTGCAAGAGGAAGACATCATTGTATGCCACGTCCTGGCAATGCATGTAAAATTCTTTGATATGTGTGACAGGGTCTCCTTTTCCTCTGAATTTGTCAAATTTAGGTACCTCAAAGTGTTTGGGAAATGGTGTTGTGGTAATGGCTCTGTCAAATGGGTAAGGAAACACATTCTCAAACTTGAATGTCTTTGGATCATTCCCTTCTTGGATGGCTTTCAGGGCTGTCTTCATTTGCTCCCACTCTGAATTGATAGGTGATGGTTGGGGTGCCCCCAATGTAGGAGTGCCTTGAGGTAGGTATGTGCTGGATGGGGCCATTGAATATGGATGGTTATGAGGGATTTGCTGATAGGGATTGTACATTGTTTGGGCAGCTGCATGGTGGATGACGGGTTGTTGAGGGGGAGGTGGCGCATATTGCTGCATGTGCTGCGAGGCTTGCTGTTGATATGGGATTTGAGGTTGGGATTGAGGAACATAAGCTGGCTGTGGGTTAAATGGATTTCTTTGTGGAGGTAAGGTATAAGATGGTTGTGAGGCTTGGGGAAAGGATCAGAGGGCTTGTGGGGTTTGACCAATATATGTGGGTTGTGCCCCCGTTTGGGATGGCATCTGCAAATAATTGGTGGTTGGCTGGGGTGGTGGATTACCTCCTAGAAGTGGCATTGAAAAGTAGTTGGTAAGTGGAGGTAATGGATTAGTTGGTGGTGGAGGTGGTGGGAATTGAAAGCTTGGGAATGGAACTGATGGGGTTTGATAGCTTTGTGGCTAGATTTGGAAGCTTGGTAGAGTGGTGGTGGGAGCTAGGGTCACTTGGGAGCTTGGTAGAAGATTGGCAGTAGCTTGTGGGATTTGATAGCTTTGTGGAGTGAAGGTAGTAGCTTGTGGATTTGTGGCTGGTGGTATTGAGCTCTCGAGACCTAATGGAAATGATGGGATTGTGCTTTGGGCTATGGTGAACAAGCTGGGGGCGATAAAAGGTTGATTACTTGGCCCCATGGGTGGCATCCTTGTTGTATATTGTTGAGGTTGGCCAAAGATGCTAGCACTGATTTGGGAGATGGGTGGATTTGGAAGGCTAGGTGTGGGAGCAGTAGCAATAGTGAAGGGGGTGAACGGTGAGATGTTTTGGGTAAAGGGGGTTTGGAGTGGAGAGGTATGAACCAAGGATGGAGTGGTGGTGGCTGGGTTGGCTTGTGGCATGGAGATTTCAACTTGGGTGGATGATGGTATGTTTGGGTCTGTTGGGTCATATGGATTGGCTGGAGGCTCTTCTTTTGGAATATATTGAGGATAATTTGGATCATAAGAGCCTATGGGTGGTGGTAGCTGCCCAAACAATGGGTGAGATGGATCTGATAATGGAGGGGGTCTTCCAAAGTCAAAGCTTCCTACATTGTCCCTTCGAAAATTTGCCATGATTGTCTCTTTGTTTTTGTCTATAATGGCATTTACCAATACTGCATTTCCTGGTTGGTTCATGAAAGCTTCAATGTCAGTAGGCGATGGCATAGCTGGCTCTGGGCTGAAGGATGGCTGAGTGCTCAAGGGGGGTGAGGCTGTTCGATCTAAATGATAGGGCTCCATTGTTTCTTTCTTCTTGGCTAAGCGAGTGACGGGTGGCATGAAAAAATGCTCCTAGGGATGAGATGCAATAATGCTGATGGATGCAAAAGGGGGAAGGCTTTTCTATGCAAATGATTTCCTAGGTTGAGGCAAAGCTATATGACAAAACCTAAGGAGGATTGGGTTGGGGATTCTAACTTCAAAGATATGTTGTCAAAGTACAAAAGGTCTGCTTTCCTATGTGGAAGCTTGGTGGTGATTGTGTCAACTTAAGGATAGACTGATGATCCTTTAGGAAGAACACGAGATTGACCACTTGTGAATCCCAACCTTTAGCTTAAGGTGATGAGGGATAAAAAGTGACAAAGCTAGATTACCCTAGACAAAGCTATGTCAAAGGGATAACCTTGGTGAGATTGGTGGATTTGGAAGATTTTAGGAATGGCAAACTTTTAGCAAGGTGACAACAATTTTGAAAGCTTAGATATGCAGAATTTCGATTACTGGCTAGATGGTATGATTCTAAATAAGATGGATGAGCTAATAATGCTTAAGGGGATAACCTAAGATGGCTGGCTTTTCTACAAAGATGACTCTAGAGTGAAGCTTATCCAAGAAGATGTGGAGAAACAAGGGTGCCTAATCATAGAAATCATGCCTAGTTGGTAAGGTATAAGCAGGATTAACTCCTGGATGTTGGCTAAATTTGATGGTGCGCTCTAACCAGGCCTCTTGAAGTGCTTCATTGGTAGCTTTTTCCTCTGCTTTGTGGAGTTTTGAAATTCGTGGGCTTGGTGTTATAGCTTTTCTCTTGGCTAAAAGTTCTTGGTATGCTAGAGATGGCTTGAGTTTGACCTTGTGAAACTTCTATTTGGGTTTGGGTTGTTCCGACATAAATTCTTGAATCTACTTGGCTTTGGGAAAAATCTCAGTTGTTTTGCTTCAACTTGTTCAACTTCCAAAATAGGCAGTGACTACACTAAGTGTGCCCTAAGCTAGGATTGACCAAGTTTGGCAAACATTCATTCAACAAGTAAAATAAAAACAAGCAATAGATAGGAACACCCAGATAGAAGTTTGTGGTTCTCAGAATGTGGTACTTGCGCCAAGGAGTGTGTATGTTCTACAAATGTTTCGATCAGTCACTCCAAACACATTAACATCCTAGATGGTTTTCTGCAAGGCAGACAATTGGTTTAGCTAGGGAGTCCTCGATATACGCAAGGTACGTGAGGCCCAAATCCGTAGATGAGACCAAAAGGATGTCACACAGCCGAGAGGAGCGGTAACCCACTTCTCCTCTTTCACTTCTCAAGGGTATAAAGTTCCTTGAGGCTTAGCCCGAATGACAAAATCTTGATCCCAAGAGAGGTGTCTTTCGATTCACCTCCCGATTCTTATACTCCGTCGGAACGCTGGAGTTGAGGTTGTCCAAGGGGTGATGAAATCCCCAAGCAGGCCTCCTAAAAAAGAAACAAGGTTTTGGATCCTAATCTTATGCACCCAAGATGGCCTTGAAAGACGACAAGGGGAGAGAAGACTCGGATGACCTTGGGCTAAAAAACACGCTTGTTCTTTTACCAACTGACTCTTATGTGTGCTAATCTAGACTTTGCAAGCACTCATGTTTAAGAGACAATGTTCAATTCCAACTTGAAGCGCCAACAAAAGTAAATCTATCGAAGAATGCACACAATAAGAAGAGTTAGGGTCAACAAAAGCAAACTCGCGCACCCGGAGGCCCTCCACGTCAAGTATCGATTAATTTTCTTTAAGGCATTCAAGATTGAGTGTGAGTTTGTTTTAAGCCCAAAACAAAAGTGTGTGAGATTTGATTTCAAGCGTGCGCCCGGAGGCTCTCCACATCAGTTGTTGTTCAATTTTAGTGCCCAAACTTGAAGTGTGATCGATTTAATCTAGAGTTTTGACCATTTAAGAATTTTGATAAAGTTAAAGCAAACGTTCAAAGACCAAGTGAGTGAGTTAGATTGTGGAACATTTAACACCTTTTTCAAGTAGACCCATCCCCATAAATGACGCTGAGATTGCAACCAATGGTTAATATTTGATGGGTGATTAGAAAAGAGGTGAGTCCAAGGAACTACTCAAATTGATTTTTGTAGATTTGTATTTTAACTTAACAAAGTTTCTTAAATGTCCAAAAATCCAACTTTACCTAGATTGCATGTGAAAAAGAGATTTGTAATGGTTAATTGATCCTTGGCATTCAAGATTGAATTTTTTTGTTTTAAGCATGCATTCCAAAGAAAGTTGATTTTAATCCATGACATTCAAAAGTGTGTTTTTGAGCAACATTCATTCAATGAAAAATGTGTTTAACCATTCAAGTTCATTTTTTTTTTTTAGCAACATGCATTCAAAGACAAATGGTTAAACATTCAAGTTCATTTTTTTAGCAACATGAAAACCTGCAAGAAGCATGGTTAGTGGTTCCATATGTGCTCCAACCTACAATGAGACAAAAAAAAAGCAATTTAGTTAGTTAGCTACAAAGTGCAGAAATAGTAAAGCAGAAATGGAACATAAGCAAGCAGAGAACACAGTCTGCCAAAATACGAAGATGCTGAACTATAGAGGCGCCAAAATATGAAGAGGACAAAATAGATTTGTAGCACAGAACCCAGGTGACAAGCAGAGATGTCGATTTTCGCAGACGCAGATTTTTGCAGACGTCGATTTTCGCAGATGCGGATTTTCGCAGATGTTGATTTGCGCAGACGCGGATTTTCGCAGAAGTCAATTTTTGCAGATAGAATAGGTTGCAGACACCAAAACCGCGCCAAAAAAAGCTGAAAAATGCGAATTTTTTTTTTTTTTTTTAGATGGTATTTCTTCTTCCTAAGTGCGTTCTTTAACCTACAAAAACAAGCAAAACACCCTCACAACACACTCAAACAACAACAAACATTAGATGGTTAGAAAAATGACATATAGATGAAAATAGATGATTAAATGACCCATAGTGGGGTCCCACCGGGCGTGCCAAAATGTAGAACCAGAATCAGTATGCAAAGAACATTAACAAATAAAGTAAACATTCACAAACCAAAAACTAAATTCACATATATGCTTAGACTAAGAAAGAAAATAAGAAGTGCAAACCTCACGAGAGAAAACACTCCATGCTTTCTTGATTTTGTAGATGTGTCCTTTTGCTATGGATGTATGCTCAAGATGCTCAAAAGTTGCTTCAATGGAGATGGGTAATGGCAAATTGGTAGCTTTGTGAGCTCTCAATTTGGCATTATAAGGGTATGGTTGATGGCTTTGGTTCTCAAAATAGCATGGTAACTTTAGCTCAAAGATTGTTGATGAAATGGCTTGGGATGGGATTCAATTTATAGGCTAAGGGGTAGAGGGATGGAGGGCTTAGATGCAAGGATGGATGAAGGCTTAAGGAGGGCTAAGATGCACTCAAAGGGAAGCACATGGATTGTGCTTGTTTAGCACCAATGGGAAGGTGACACTTGTCACAAGGAGGATGAGTGTGAGAGGGTAGGGTTAAGGGTTGGTTAAGGGAATGATGAGTGGGGTTGAGTATGTAAGAGGGATGTAAGAGGAATGAGTGTGGAAGAGGGAAGAGTGTGGAAGATGGGTGTAAGAGTCATGAGTGGGCTTGTAAGAGTCTTTATGTTTTGTAAGAGCACTCATGACTTAGTGGTTGGGTTTTTTTGAGGGGAGACTTTGGTTTGGATTAGGAAAGTCTTAAACTTGTTTAAGGAATGTGACAACATTAGGGGGTGGATTAGGCTTGGGTTTAGGATTAGATTAGGGATGTTAGAGATGTGCAAGTGGATGGCATTAATGAGGGTGGGTGAGTTACTGGCTAAGCTTGGTTAGTATGGGTGGATGGGGTGGATTAGGCTAAATGGAGGATTAGAGATAGGTTAGGGTTTTTTTGAATTTGAGGATTTCATTTATCAAATAGATTTATTTAATAAATGGGGATTTTTGGAATTAGATAGGAGAAAAGGATTTAATTGATAAATAATAGATTATTTGATTTATCAATTAGGACTATAGATGATTAATTAAATTAATCAACTAGGGGATGACAAAGGATTAATTAAATAAGAATTTAATTAATGATGCCTTTAGAGATGGCTAAATTAGATTACCAAAGTAGTGTAATCAAATTTAGGTGTCTACACTCGCAAGCCCACGAAGAAATCTCCTTGTTTTCCAACTGTAACCCTAGCTCTACTCCAACATTATCCAAGATCCAAGTGTAAACTACCTCACATTTGGTACTCTATCCACACACTCACAACTTCATCACAATCCTTTTGTTAACTACCTAGATTTAGGGCTCTGTCTACAGACTCAGGAAAACTCACTCTTCATCTGCTCCCACACTCACTCCTCCTCCTCTAAATGAATAAAAGAAAACTCCAAAATACCACCCTACTTATACCCAACTAAGCCACAAGTCATCCTAGCAATTAAGAAATAAATAATCTTAATATTAAATACTTGAAGAGCCACAAGTCGGCCTCCAATGACAATTAAATATCCAATAATTGATACTTGAGAAAAATCATGATATCTCCTAGCCCAATTGAATTAGAACTTATGATTTTAACCAAAGGTATTAATTTAGGTCCTCTAAAACCCCTTAATCTTGTGAAGGCTGATTCATTAGGGATATCTTCAGATTCATCTCGGAAGTCACATACAAAAACTCATCGTGCAAACTGCCAGAAATTAATACTCCAAGAGAATTGCCATATCTCCCAACTTATAATGAATTAGGACTAGAAACCTTAACCAAAGATAGTACTCTATGCCCTCTTCAATTCTTGAACTTCACATCCTCTAAATCATTATGGAAAAGTATTTACATGGCCTGCAACTGGCACTCAAAAACAAGAAAACATAACAAGGTAAAAATAACTCAAACTTCAAATCAATCCATCCAATCTCTATTCAATCATGAGGAAAGGTTCTCTAATATGAATCCAACACATCCCTAACCATGAAAAGCATAAATCCACCAAAATCCAAGCTTGATGCTCCTACATCAAAATCCCCAAATAAATAGAAAAGTATGTCCTATACTTTGATGCCCAAAGAAAGATCTCCAACCAACTTCATCTTCACCAAAGGCTTCCACTTCATCAAAGCCAATAGAAAAAATATGAATTAAACCATCTATGCTTCATTAGTAAACCCTCATCCATATCAATAACTAGTGAATCCACACTAGCAACAAAAAACTCCACATTAGTAGTAACGTGTAGATCTCTATCAACACATGCCAAACTCACAACACCAGTACTCTCATTGCTTACAATAAGAGGATTTGTAGCATACAAGACACCACCAATAGTAACTGGATCATCCATGACCAAGTTCTCTATAATTTCCATATCAGATCTAACAAGTTGATCATGGAAACCAATGTCCATCCCAGCATCAACAAGATTAGAAATATCCTTAGTAACAACCTCTAGTTGCTCTACAAGTTCTATATCAGATTCCACAAACTGATTAGAAAAACCAACCTCTTTCACATTGACCTTGCTATGCCATCTTCTTTCACAAACAAGTCTCTTGTCTAGCCAAACAACTCTCTTCTTGATGGGTAGAGTCTAGCTTGACAAACATCTATGGAATGCCTTCCTCATCCTATCCTTATCTTGATCATCCAAACTAGTTTCAAATTGAGCAACCACCTTCTTAGCTCGATTAGCCAAACTAGCTTCAAACAAAGCATACATCTTAGAAAAATTCCTCTCCACCAAATTACAAAGATTTGTAATCATCTTAGGTCCAATCCTCTCGAAGCCATCTCCCAAGATCTTTGTAAACCCTCTACAACAAATCCTTCCCACACTCCTTGTGACAACCTTGAATTGTTTGCAAGTCAAATCACAACCTACCACCTTGCATGAACAATCAAGAAACACATCACAAGTCTAGGACCATGAATCTACAATCTAAAAACTCTCTGTGATCATGCCTCAACAAGATCAG
Source organism: Cupressus sempervirens (assembly GCA_028749045.1). Taxonomy (NCBI): domain Eukaryota; kingdom Viridiplantae; phylum Streptophyta; class Pinopsida; order Cupressales; family Cupressaceae; genus Cupressus; species Cupressus sempervirens. Next base: position 529,706,635 of record CM053788.1, on the reverse strand, counting down.
TCTTCCATCTTTACAACCATAGATCTACCTACATGTCCTCCTAAGGTCCTAGTGCAAATTGCCTCAACTTCAACAATCTATCTACACACTTAGGAAAAACCTTTGCTTTGATACCATATGACATAGTGCAAGGTAGGAGAATCTCCAAAAGAGATTTCCTAGCCCCTAGCTAATAACCATAGAAAAGAAATAGAATAACAATGCAACTTTCGATACAAAATCACAATAATTTATTCATAGATATAACTGATTACATGCAATGTGCTAGGTTTTAAGGCCTTCTTGATTATGGCCAAATATAAAGAAAGTAATATTTCTACAAGATCCCTCAAAATCTAATCAAACACTATCCTAGCTAGCCCCAATTTGTAACATAACAACAATTTGGAAGAAACCACCAAAGAAATCTCAACTCGTGCTCACAAGCCCGCTAAGATATCTCCTTATTTTCCAACTGGAACCCTAGCTCTGCTCCAACTTTATCCAAGATCCAAGTGTAAAATACCTTACATTTGGTTCTCTATCCACACACTCACAAATTCATCACAATCCTATTGTAAACTACCTCACATTTAATGCTCTATCCACAGACTTAGGAAAACTTGCCCTTCAGCTACTCCTACACTCACTCCTCCTCCTTTGAATGAATCAATCCATCATGAATGACTAAAAGACTCCACAATACCCTCCTAATTATACCCAACTAAGCCAAAAGTTTTCCTAGAAATTAGAAATTAAATAAACCTAACATTGAATACTTGAAGAGCTACAAGTTAGTGTCCGACAATAATTTAATATCCAAAAATTGATACCTAAGAAAAATCCCTATATCTCCTAGCTGTGATTGAATTCAGAATTGTGCTTTGAATAAAAGGTATTAATTTAGGTCCTCTACAACCCCTTAAGCTTGCTAAGGCTTATTCATTAAGAATATCTTTAGATTCATCTTAGAAGTCACACACAGAAACCCATCGTGTAAACAACCAGAAATCAATACTTTAGGAGAATTACCATATTTCCCAACTTATAATGAATTAGGAATAGTTAACCTAACTAGATATAGTAATCTTGGCCCTCTTCAATCTTTGAAATTTTCATCCTCTAACTCATTTTGGAAAATTAGTTACATGACTTGCAATAGGCACCCAAAAACTAGAAAATACAACAAGGTAAAAATAGCTCAAACTTCAACTCAATCCATCCAATATCTATTCAATCATGAGGAAAGTTTCTCCAATGTTTCTCCAACACACCCCTAACCATGAAAAGAATTAATCCATCAAAATACAAGCTCAATGCTCCTGCATCCAAAGGGTATAAGAAGATGTATTTTATAGGTATTCCAGGTTTTCTTCATCCCATCCCCAATGAGTTGATAGATGAGGTCACAAAATTCTCTAGAAATAATGCCATTAGTGGTGAAGATCATCTTAGAAAATTTATTTATGTGTTGAATGATTATGAGGTTCAACACAAAGATTTTGTCATGAAATTAGTTGTGTATTCACTCATATAATATGATAGGAATTGATTTAGGAGACTCGTTGATGATAATATTGGTTCATGGGATGATTTGGAGAAATGTTTCAAGGAACAATATGGAGACAATACTAATGCTAGTTTTGTGTTGTATGAATTTAAAAATATCAAGAAAAAGAAAAATGAATCTACTTTTAATTTTAATGTTAGGTTCGAGAAGGGAATGTGTAAGTTATTCCAAGTCATGATATTAGGTGAGAATTTATGCTTGCATACCTATCTCTAAACAATCTTCACCAAAACTTACACAACTTCTTCCAGGCTTAATATATTTTGCACCCAAGGTTAGCTGCATATACTAGACACTTAGTAGTATCTCCCATTAACCTCACTAGTGAAAATACTCAATGATTTGTTCATACCAACTTAATCTTTACCATTGTTCTTCTATCGAATACCACATAAAATTTCTATGTTGACATCAATGACAAACATCGTCATGAATGTAACATATCATCATGATAATGATATAATTATGTTTCTACAATACTCCACCATAGGAATTTCATCAACATTTATTCTTCCAATAGTCTCCACCTTTGGCATTGATGGAAACATAGATGAAAAGAATCTAGTTCCAAGAATACCAATTATGAAATACTGGTATCCTTTCTTTTCAAATCCTCTTCATCAATCATACTGGCTTCTATGTTTCCTCAACCTTGTTATTGACATCAATTTTTCACATGCTTCTCTCCCATTGATAGACCTCAATGTCCTTAGTAACTTCTCCCATGTATCAAAAATGTTTTTTCATGTTGTAATCTCTCTCCCATTCACATCAATGACTAAGATTTCAACAACCATCTATCATTGCATCCTATCAATCTCTACAATAACTATCTCTAACTTGCTCAAGTGTCCAAAGACATTGTTTAAAAAAACATCTAGCAAGAGTCCTAGATGACTCTATCTATCATAGATACTCCCCCATACAGGAAGCATCAAAATTTAGTCCAGACAAACAATAGTACTCTGTATCACTGGACTGATACACTCTTGCATCATTTATCCTAATGTCGGTAGGTGCATAACCCCTAGCATACATCGCAAATAGTTAAAAGTCTCTTTGGAAAGAGGCTTAGTGAAAATATATGCAATCCCCTCTTTGGTGCTTACATACTCCAATCTAATTTCCTTTTCTTCAACTTTCTCTCTCAACATTTGATAGTTGATAGAAATGTGCTTAGTCTTAGCATGCAACACTAGATTCTTAGACATATTCATTGTGCTTGTTTTATCACAATGTGTGACAATAGGTCCATTAAATTCTATGCTTATATCCTTCACCGTCTACTTCATCCAAACAACTTGATTACAATTTTTTTCTACTACAACATACTCTACCTCTATTTTACTTAGTGAGATACAATCTCACTTCTTTATTAACTAAGAAACTAATCTTCCTCCAAGAAAGAATACTCCACCACTAGTTCTCTTTCTATCATCTATACTGCCTGGCCAATCAAGATTAGTATAGGCATATAAAGTGAAATCATTAGATCTATCATACCATAATTCAAACTCTGATGTTCCCTTTAGATATCTAAATTTCATCTTAACTACTGCATAATGTGCTTCTTTGGGGTTAGCTTGAAATCTTGCAACAATTCAAAATGTATTTTCTATATATGGCCTTGTGTGACTTAGATATTATAATCCTCCAATCATAGATCTATACTTTTTCTACTCAACAATAGGTGTCACATCCTTTTTAGATAACTTGTGTCCAGTTATCATAAGTTTTCCAACTAGTTTACATGTTTCCAAATAAAAAAAATTCAATAGATTTTTCAAATACTTAGTCTGAGAAATAAAGATTCCTTCTTTATCCTACATAATCTATAATCCTAAGAAGTATTTCATTTCCCCTATCATACTCATTTCAAAAACCTTCTTTATTTCTTCTGCAAACTTGTCACTTTCACTATCATGTCCTCCAAATATGATATGATCAACAAATATTACCAAAATCAACAATCCATCACCTATTTCTTTCAAGTATATATTACCATCTACCATACCTTTGCTAAATCCAAGTTTTTTCAAATGCTTTTCCAACCTTTCATATCAGGTTCTAGGTTCTTTTTTAAGCCATACAATGCTTTCTTCAATCTACATATCATTTCCTTGTCATCTATTAAAGTAAAACCTTTAGGTTGTTCTATGTATACCTCTTCTTCAAGTTATCTATTCAAAAATTCTAACTTGACATCCATATGATACAGTTTAAATTTCTTATGTGTTGCATAGGCTAAGAATAACCTTACTACTTCAATTCTTGCCATGGGAGCATAGGTTTCATCATAGTCTATTCCTTCTTCCTATGAGTAACCCTTACATGTCAATCTTTCTTTGTTTCTTAAAACTTCACCTTGTTCATTCATCTTGTTCCTAAATACCCATTTTGTTCCTATCATATTCTTGTCTACTTGTCAAGGGACCAATTCCCATGTCTCATTCTTCACTATCTGATCCAATTCTTCTTTCATAGCTTGCTTCCAATAGTCATCTCTACATGCATCATTGGAATTCTTTGGTTCTACTTGAGATTTGATACTTGCAATAATTTTTGATATTTTGCCTACATATGTTCTTATAGATTCATCTTCCATCATTGTAGCATCTTAAAATGTACAAATCTATTTTTGTAGCCTCATTTTCTTAGAATGTGCATCACCTTCAAAGCAATTTTCCAATGATTTCCAAATCTTATGAGAAGTATCAAGTGTTTTTACCTAGTTATACTTTGCCTGAGGAAATGTAGACAATAGTGCTTCTCTAGCTCTTATGTTGCACATGAAAAGTTCTCTATGTTCCTTGGTACAAGATTTTGACTCATCTTTAACAACATTTGTCTTATTTGAGTTTTTCAAGATCTAATATCCCGGACCCATACACAATAGATGTGTCTTCATCTTTTCCTTCCAACTGTCATAATTTGTTCCATCAAACTTTAGACTATCCTTTCTGAATATGTTAGCAATGGATCTCCCAAAGTTGTTAAACTTTATCTTTAAGGATTTGATGCTCTAATAGGAATTTTTAGAAACAATATTCCACCAAGATAACTGAGGGGGGGGGGGGGGGGGGGGGGTGTCAAGGGGGTTGAAATAGTTATCCAATTAAAACATTTATCAACCTTAATTAATATTAACCATGCAACCAAATTAAATAGCAAGCATAACAAGATGGACATACACAATTACACTAGATTTGTTTACTAGGGAAACCCTTGGTTAGAGGGAAAGCACCAGTGGGAATCATGCCCACAATGATATACTAATACACACACACACACACACACACACACACACACACACACACACACACACACACACACACACACACACACACACACACACACACACACACATACACACATATGCACATGCACACGCGTGTGCGCACGCGTGCGCGCGCGCACACACACACACACACACACACACATACACACATATGCACATGCACACGCGTGCGCGCGCGCACACAGACACACACACACACACAAAATCCTTGTTAGAGAAATGACCCTATCAGGAGTCTATAAACACATTCAATACATATGAGTCCCTATTAGGAGAATTTGAATCCAACCCTGTTAGGATTTGTAGAAGAAAGAAGGACCTAGTGTCCAAATAGCTTCTTAGGTAAGACCACTGAACTTCATTGTCCAACTGATCCTTTAATTATTCCTTGCAGAATAATTATTTGTACTGTGCTTTATCCTCTCTCATCTATCCTATCAACTAGACCAAATCATGAACCTTGAATCCAAATATCAAACCTTGGATCTCAAAATAAGACTTCAACAATGAAGTTTTCTCAAACTTCACTTTTCTCTTCTGATCTATGCATATTAACTTGATTACTTAGAATTCATATCTTTTTCTCCTCTTTTTTCTTTTCTTGCTTTCTTCATTCATTCCTCTATAATAAAGGAAAATTTTCTTCCTTTATACCAAGTCCATAAAATAATTCCCTTGAGTTAGCTATTACAGCTTCTCAATTAATTATTATAGGACCTTATTAAGAACATGTTTTACTTAGCGATAATAACAATTTTTCACCTTGCAACTCAAATAAATTTCCATACGTGTAATATTATGATGGGTGTACTTAGCCATGCCATCTCCACAATATCTTCTACATGCCTTTCACCTTGGTTCTCAAAATAACAACTCTGCTAAGAGATATAACAAGTCTACCAGAACATGCTTTTGTAAACTCTATCTCTAAATAGTCTTCACCAAAACTTGCACAACTTCTTCCAGACTTAATATCTTTCACATCCAAGGTCAGTTACATATACTAGACAATTAGTAGTATCTCTCATTAACCTCACTAGTGAAAATACTCAATGATGTGTTAGTACCAACTTAATCTTTACCGTTGTTCTTCTATCAAATACCACAGAAAATTGCTATATTGACATCAATGAAAAATACAGTCATGAATGTCACATATCATCATGATAATGATCTAATCATGTTTCTATAGTAATCCCCCATAGGAATATATTCAACATTCATGCTTCCAACAACTAAGGGATGCTTTGAAGATAGCTATCAACATTGAAAGTAATAGGAAAGCATTTGGGAAGCTTGGGAGGAGAGATAATCCTAAATTGTTTAATCCCAGGGGGGACAAGAAAGAAGGAGATAAACCTATCATAGTGAAAAAGCCCAAGGAAGACAAAATGGGTTAGGTTTTGAAATTGCTAAAGAATTGAAAACCTCCATTTATCAATGCAAATAAGCCTAATACTAGTGAAAAGACATAGTTCGCCAACAATTATAATAGGCAAACTAGATTATAGAATTACCCATACAACACACAATGGAAAGATGGAAAACCCATTAATAACCCTACATAAGGAACAAATGACAAGAATACAATAGGTCTACTACAAATAAATTCTATAAATATGATAGAATAAATGTCTTGGTGTATTGTCTATCAATCTCCACATTCTCATGATTTCTTTGTAGTTGTCAAGTCATTTTCCACACCTCAATAGACACAACCTAAAGAGGGGGAAGAAGAAAAGAGTCATGATGATATAGCATGCAATATGATTAATTACTATGGTGATTGTGAATAATCTCATAATGAAGAATCTAAAATAGACATTAGCAATTAGTGAGATATGTACCAAATCTTTGTCATCTGAATTTGTTTTCTCTTATGGTAGATCTAGTACATATCATGTTGATTGGTAACATCCATTTTAGATTTTTCACTATCAAATTATTCACACTCATCATAGTAATTAATCATATTGTATGCTACATCATCATGACTCTTTTCTTTTTCCCTCTTTTATAGGTATTCCTAGTTTTCCTCATCCTATTCCCAATGAGTTGAGAGATAACATCAAAAAAACTCTCTAGAAATAATGCCATTAGTGGTGAAGAACATCTTAAAAAATTTACATATGTTGAATGATTATGAGGTTCAACATGAAGATTTTATCATGAAATTAGTTGTGCATTCACTTATAGAAGAAGCCAAGGATTTATTTAGGAGACTCCCTGATGATATCATTGGTTCATGGGATGATTTGGAGAAATGTTTCAAGGAACAATATGGAGACAATACTAATGCTAGTTTTTTGTTAAACAAATTTAACAATATCAAGAAAAAGAAAAATGAATTTACTTTTAATTTTAATGTTAGGTTCAAGAAGGGAATGTATAAGTTATTCCAAGTCATGGGATTAGTTGACAATGTATGTTTGACTACCTATTTCAATGCTTTTGAATATAAAATGGCCTGTATTTTGAAGAGACAAGGATCCTAAGACACTAAGGGATACTTTTATGATAGCTATCAACATTAAAAACAATAGGAGAGTATTTGGGAAGCTTGGGAGGAGAGATGATCCTAAAGGAATTAATCCCAGGGGGAACAAGAATGAAGGAGATAAATCTATCACAGTGCAAAATCTCAAGGAAGACAAAATGGATTAGGTGTTGAACTTGCTAAAGAATTTAAAACCTCCAATTTACAATGTAAACAAGCCTAATACTAGTGACAAGACACATTTAGAAAATAATTATATTAGGTAAACTAGATTTTAGAATTACCCATACAACACACAATGGAAAGAGGGAAATCCCATTAATAACCCTATACAAGAAACAAATGACAAGAATACAATAGATCCACTATAGAGAAATTCTGTAAATATGATACAAGAAATGCCTTGGCGTATTGTCTATTGATGAAGGGTGCTCCTCTTAATACCATAAACCATAATAGAAACAAAGAAATAATAGCAAATGGGAGAACAAAATATGGACTTCTTATTTGCACTACAAATGTAGAATTATAGAACTCACAAGTACAATATGCTAACCCACATGGTCATGTTCATTACAATAATTTGCAAGACAAGATGTGAACTATCACCCAGAGCTATCCTAGACAATGTTTGGGTCTTTCTTAAATAGACAATTTTATGCTGCCCAAGAAGGTTCTAGATGCTCAAACTTAATACCTAGGACCAACAGACCCTAACAATACATATAGAGTTGGCTAAATACATCTTTGACAAATTATTTTAGAAATTTTGGTAGCCCAGCTTCAGAAGATGATAACTTTTGAACTGTTGATCTGATTGGCTATTATAACCACTTTTTAGAAATGCCAGCTCCTAATCTATAGGTTTGGAACAACACAAGTTCCCTTCTATCAAGTTTTTGTACCTCATCTGGGCACTCTATAGCCTCCAATAGTGATCCTAGAGAATTTTTAGCAATTTATTCCCCCAAAAATCAATAATAACTTCTCTAATACTTAAGCTAGAGCAATGAGATTTTTTATGGTAGGTTTATAATTCCAAAATGAACCTTTATGTATAAAATGAGAACATTCCAAGCTCATATGAGAAACTCACTACAAATATCAAGTTCCCATAAATAGTAACCACTCTATCTACTATTCTGTATTAAAATAGAAAAGATTGAAAATAAAATATTTTTGGGTGATGCAAGATTGCTCTTACACCCAAAATGCTCCTGCATTAGATGCCTGATGACATAGGTAAGAGAGATGAATAGACTAGGGCCAAAGGCTCACCCAACTGTCCAAACCACCCTGTAAGAGTTAGCATAATGGAAGCAAACACAAAGAACAACAACCAAGGAGGAAGAAGAGTGAAATACTTTTATTGATTCAATAAAATATCTGCATACATGCCTAGCTGTAAGGCCTTCTGGGTTAGGGCCAAGCACAAATACCTTCACATTCAAAGATCCAACAACAAATTTTCACTTTCTAGTTCTACTCTCCAATTTCTTCCCACCCTTCCTAACTCTAAGCATAAACACTCTATATATACTTGCCAAAACAACTTACAGATCAATATAGAACATTACATAAGAGGAAGGCCAACCCAACAATGGTCTAGACACATCCCAAGAAAAGATCTTACATAAATGTTGCAATCGAAATAAATCCCACAACTTAGCTTGTAGAAATCACATCCAAATGCTGATGCTCAAAATAAGCATTAAAACTTAGCACATGAAGGAATTGCTATAGTAACTTAGCACATGAAGGAATTGCTATTGTAACTTGGCACATAAAGGAATTGCTACAGTAACTTGTCACATGAAGGAATTGCTACAATAACTCAACACATGAAGGAATTACTACAGTAATTCAACACATGAAGGAATTGCTATAGTAACTTGACACATGAAGGAATTGCTATAGTAACTTGGCACATGAAGGAATTTCTAGAGTAACTCAACACCAACTTGTAGAATGAACAAAAATGAGTAGGATAACAAGGCAACCTAGGATGCTCTAGCATTAGACAATCGGGGTTGAAAGAAATGATTCTCCTATATCATTGAGATGTCATAACATAATCTAAAGCCAACTCAAATTGAGAAATCCATGAAGCATCTTCAATAGGTCTATTCTTCCACTTCACCAAATATTCATGGTAATCTCTTCCTCTTGTGCTCTTGCCAACTCTCTGATCCAATATCTATTCAACTTCTTCAATCTACTTCTTAGGATAATCATTTGATACAACATCTTTATCATCTGACTCATGATACTTATACAAATTAGAAATATTGAATATAGGAGATATATCCATGTCATCGGGTAATTCAACTTCATAAGCATTACCACTATCAAACTTCTTCAAGATCTTACAAGGACCAAATTTCTTCATCTTCAACTTACTGTATATTCCAAGAAGAAATCTTTCTTTCTTTAAATGAACCATCACCTCATCACCAACTTCAAAATCATGATTTCTTCTAGACTTATTAGCATTCTCCTTATACTTCTAATTACTTTGTTCCAACCTCAACTTCACTTCCTTATGAAAAGACTCCATATAATCAACAAATTCTTCTTCTATAGTGCTTCTCTTTTCTTCACTAGCAACATCTCTCAAATCTGATACTCCTCTAGGCTTCATTCTAGTAATAATCTCAAAAGGTGTCTTCCCTGTACTCCTATTCATAGAATTATCATATGCAAATTCAGCTTGTGCCAATACCATCTCCTAATTACTTGGCTTATTCCCAACTAAACATCTTAGAAAATTACTTAAGCTTATATTCACAACCTCTCTTTGTTAATCTGTCTATGGATGGAACGTAGAACTAAACTTCAACTCAGTACCCATCTTCTTTCACAAAGTCTTTCAAAAATAACGAAAAAACTTACTGTCTTTGTCGTAAATAATGCTTCTTGGTAATCCATGCAATCTCACAATCTCTTTAAAGAAAAGTTTAGCAACATGCTTAACATCTGATATCTTCTTACATGGTATGAAATGAACCATCTTAGAAAATTTGTTCACTACAAAAAATATGAAATCATACACCTTCACTGTCTTAGGTAATCTAAGAACAAAATCCATACTAATATCACTCCAAGGTTTCTCAGGAATAGTAATAGGTGTATACAAACTAGTATTTTGACTTGCTCCTTTTTCAATTTGACAAACTCCACAACTCTTTACAAATTTCTGAACATCCTTATACATTTTTGGCCAATAATATTTGTCTTCCAACAAACTCAATGTCTTATCAATTCTAAAATGTCCAACTAATCCACCACTGTGCTTTTGTTTAATCAAATTCAACCTCATAGAATTCCTAGGAATAACAAATGAATTCCTTTGAACAACATACCTTCTTGAATGAAATACTCCTCATACTTACTTATGTGATCTATTAGATTTGGTGCTCTACACTCTCTCCACACCTCAGAAAACTTAGGATCAACATCATAGAACTCTTTCATTTCATCAAAACCAAGAACTTCAACCTTCATTTCAGTCAACAAATAATGTCTTCTACTCAATGCATCAACAACTCTATTAGTAACTCCACTCTTATGCTTGATAAAAAATCTGAAACTCTGCAAGTACTCAACCCACTTCATATGTCTCTAATTTAATTTATGTTGACTTCCCAAGTATTGTAAAGCTTTATGATGAATATACAACACAAACTCCTTAGGAATCAAATAATGTCTCCACTTCTTTAAGGCTTGAACAATAGCATAAAACTCTTGATTATACACAAAATACTTCCTTTTAGCATTATTCAAATTTTCACTAAAGAAAGCAACAGGTTTACCTTCTTGACTTAATATGACTCCTATTGTATTACCACTTGCATCACATTCAACTTGAAATACTTTGTTGAAATTAGGCAAAGCCAATAGAGGTAATTCAACAACCTTTTGTTTCAAAATCTCAAAACTCTTTTTAGCTCCATACGTCCACTTGAATTCCTTTTTATCTCCCCTCATTGTCTCAGTCATAACATTACAAATTAAATTGAAATTCTTTATAAACTTTCTATAAAAACTAGCCAAACCATGAAATGATCTTACCTCACCCACATTCTCAGGTGTAGGCCATTCCAAAATAGCTTTAACCTTCTCTAGATCCATCTTCAATCCATCAGCTGAAATCAAAAATCCCAAATACACAATCTCCTCTTACATAAAAGAATATTTTTTCATGTTAATCAACAACTTTTCTTCTTTCAACTTCTACAATGCTTGTCTAATATGCTCAAGATGTTCTTCCTTAGTCTTACTGAATATTATAATATCATCCAAAGAAACAATCATAAACTTATCCAAAAATCTTTTCAGAACTTCATTCATCAACCTCATGAAAGTACTAGGTGGATTAGTCAAACCAAAAGGTATAACCAACCATTCATACAAACCATCTTTTGTCTCTAAAGTAGTCTTACATTCATCACCTTCTCTGATTCTAATATGATGATAGCCACTTTTTAAATAAATCTTGGTAAAATACTTTGCTCCACTCAAATAGTTCATTATGTCATCCATCCTTGACATAGGAAACCTATACTTCATTGTTATCTTATTAATAGCTCTCAAATTAGTACACATTCTCCATTCACCATTCTCCATTCTTTTTAGGTGCTAATACAATAGGTACAACACATGGACTCAAGCTTTCTCTGATCCGACCTTTCTACAAAAACTCATGCACTTGTCTGTTAAGTTCTTCATTCTCTATAGGTGTCAGTATATATGTTGCTTTTTTTGGCAAACTAGCTCTAGGAATCAAATCCATAAAATGACTTATACTTCTTATTGGTGGTAAACCATCAAGAATATCCTCAACAATAATATCCTTATACTCATTCAATAATTTTGTAATTTCTACTTGTACTCAACTATCACTATCTGCTATCATTCAGTCATTACTAGATATTGTTGCGTAGTCATTGCTACCAACACTCGGTCCTCTAGGAACTATGGAAAAACTAACTTGATTCTTCTTGACTTCCTTTACAATTTTTTTCCCATTAACCATGCAAATTTTTATTATAGTACAACTGACCACATCTAGACTTTCAATGAAAGGAAACCATATTTTTTTCTTCCCATTTACCCAAAGAGTATATTGATTCAATCTTACATCATGTACAACATATCTATTGTATTGCCAAAGTCTACCCAATAGAATATGACAACAATCCATGGGCATAATATCACACAAAACTTCATCAAAGTAATGTCCAATCTTGAACTTCACAAGGCATTATTCACTTACCAATATCTTATGCTCATCTTTGATCCATGAAACATGATAGGGTTTAGGATGCTTCAGCCTCTGCAATTGCAACTTTGTAACTAGCTCCTTTGATGCCAAATTTTTAGAACTTCCACTATCAATGATCACTTTGTAGCATTTTCTAGCCATCTTACATCTTGTCTTGAAAAGACTTCTCCTCAAAATAGGTTCCTCATCACTTCCCTTATTACATAAGGTTCTTCTCACCATTAGATTTTCTCTAGCCTTAGGTCCACTTGGTGAACTCTCATCATCTCCTTGAATCACATCATTTATGTTACCTTACCCACTTTTAGAAGATTTACATTAAAAAGATCTATTCCCTTCTTTACCACATTGAAAATAATTACCATGAAAACCACCTCTAGGATAAGAATTACCTCTTCCTCAGTAAGATCTAGTACCTCCTCGATATGAGCTACCAGCTTTCCACTTGGTCTTGTCTTTGTCATCATTCTTCCATCCAAATTTTCCTTTATCTTACACAAAATTTTCAGATGTACCACCCTCACCATAAGATATACCTCTGCCCCTTTGGAATCTACCACCTCTACCTCTTTGTCTTTGTTCATGCTTCTTTGCTAAGATCTCCTTAGCTTTCAAGGCATATTTATGTACCTTACAATTTTCTCAACCTCATCATCCACATGTCCATATTTGATGTCCAATCTATAGAATTCTTTGCTATACTCTTTCACAGTCATGTCCTTTTGTTTCAAATTTTGTATCTTTCTCAACAAGCTAACTTGGTAATCAACAGGAAGGAATTTGGTCACCATATTTGGCCAAGTTTTGATCTTCTCCTTTCCTCTCCTTTTTCTATTAGTTTGCACATGTACCCACCATAGTAATGCATGACCTTTCAACCTACTGACTTTAATCTTCACCTTTCTATTATAGGAGTATTTTCATACTCAAAGAACTCCATATCTGAGATCCAATCCAACATAACATTGGTATCCAATTTTTCATCATAAGGAATAGCTTCTATAGTAGGCTTTGGATTTTCCCTAGACAAAACTCAGAATAATCTTTCCTCATCTTGATCTTCTTCAGGTTCTGGATTATGGTTTTGTGTTGCTGCTTCATCATCACTTACATCATCAAGATGTGCTCCTCTTCCCTAGGCTATCCCTACAACATCTAATCTAGCTACAATTTTTCTCAACTAATCCAATATGGCATTATCAACATTTCTTCTACCATGAACCATCTTTACAAATTAGGTTCTTGCAAGATTCTAACCCTCTGCAAGTTATAGGTTAAATCTGTAGATCTGCAACCCTACAATCAAAATTGAATTAGGGTTCTACATGATCCAATATCTACAAGGATGAATCTCAAGCTTTGATACCACCTAATGTAGGTAAGAGAGATGAATAGACTAGGGCCAAAGGTTCAACCAACTATCTAAACCACCCTGCAAGAGTTAACACAATGGAAGCAAACACAAAGAACAACAACCAAAGGAGGAAGAAGAGTGAAATAATTTTATTGATTCAACAAAATATCTTCATACATGAACAACTATACGGCCTTCTAGGTTATGACCAAATATAAATACCTTCACATTCAAAGATCCAACAAAAAATTCACACTTTCTAGTTCTGCTCTCCAATTTCTTCCCACCCCTCCTATCTCTAAGCCTAAATGCTCTATATATACTTGCCAAAATGGCTTACAGATCATTTTAGAACATTACATAAGAGGAAGGCTCACCCAAAAATGGTCTGGACACATCCCAAGAAAAGATCTTAACATAAATTTCATGATCAAAATAAATCCCACAAGTTGGCTTACAAAAATCATGTACAAATTGTAACACTCAACATAAGTAGGAACACTCAACACATGAAGGAATTTCTACAGGAACTCGACACATGAATGAATTGCTACAATAACTTGGAACATGAAGGAATTACTATAGTAACTCAGCACATGAAGGAATTGCTATAGTAACTCAGCACATGAAAGAATTTCTATAGTAACTGGGCACATGAAGGAATTGCTATAGTAACTAGACACATGAAGGAATTTCTATAGTAACTCAGCACCAATTTGTAGAATGAATAAAAATGAGCAAGATAACAAGGCAAGCTCGGATGCTCCAGTATCACTCGAGGTAATTTGACAAGTGACTCTATCATGTCTCAAGTTTTTAGAGGAAAACCAAGATGGTTAACCTCCTCCCTTACTAGCCATGATGAACCCTCTATTGGACACCCTTTCCATTTGACTAGGTATTCCTTATAAGTTATGTTCCTTGTACTTTTTCCAACATGATTTTCTAGTATCTCCTCAATTTTCGTTGTAGCTAAACTAGCTACTAGAATACTCCATTGCACTTCTACAAATTCATCTCCATCACCTCCTTCATAATACTTTATCAAATCTGAAATATTAAATACTAGTCAAATATTTAGTTCAGTGGGAAATTCTACTTCATAAGTATTTCTAGAATCATGCTTTTTCACTATCTTGTATGGTCCAAACTTCTTCACCTTTAAATTATTATATTTACCCACTGGAAATTACCCTTATCTCAAATGAACCATGGTTTCATCTCTAATCTAGAATTCCTTATACCTCCTTTTAACACCTTCCTTAGCTTTATACCATGTAGAATCATCTTTATAAGGTGTT
Source organism: Cupressus sempervirens (assembly GCA_028749045.1). Lineage (NCBI taxonomy): Eukaryota > Viridiplantae > Streptophyta > Pinopsida > Cupressales > Cupressaceae > Cupressus > Cupressus sempervirens. The sequence continues at coordinate 529,691,352 of CM053788.1, read as the reverse complement.
TCCTCACCTCCTCATGGACATTCTTCAAATGTTCAACAAATTCTTCTGCTTCAACACTACTTATCTCTCCTTCATCCATTGCCTTAATTCAAAAGCATTTCTAGGACTACTCCCATATGCAATCTAGAATGGTGATTTACTAGTACTCCTATTGATAGAATTATTTTATGCAAATTCTTCCTATGGTAAAATCATATCCCATCCTTTTGGCTTGTCTCCAACCAAACATCTCAGTAAATTTCCCAACTACAATTCCCAACTTATATCTGTCCATTAGTTTATGGATGATGTGATGAACTAAACTTCAAATTTGTCTTCAACTTCTTCCACAATGTATGCTAAAAATAGCCTACAAATTTGGTATCTCAATCTGAAACTATACTCTTTGGCAAACCAAGTAGTCTCACCACATCTCTAAAAAATAACTTTGCCACATGAACAATATCACTAGTCTTCTTGTGAGGAATAAAATGTGCCATCTTTAAAAACTTGTCAACCACCACAAAAATAGAATCATGCCCATGCTGAGTCCTTGGTAATCTAAGAACAAAATTGATGTTGACATCCTCCCATTACATCTCTGGTATAGGTAATGGCTGATACAACCCTATATTATGCTTCACTCCTTTCACCATCTAACATACTTTGCAACTTTGTTCAAACTTCTTTACATCTTGCTACAACTATGGGCACTAATAATTCTTAGCAACCAAAGCTATGGTTTTATCTCTACCAAAATGTCCATCCAAGCCTCCACTATTCTTCTCCTTGATGAGATTCTCTCTCATTGAACTTCTTGGAATGCTCAACTAGCTTTCTTTGAACAACATACTATCTTAGATCATGAAATCCAACCAATTTGTCCTGTCAAGTATAACAGGTTCTATACAAGCCTTCCATGCTTCACCAAAATTAGGATTATCTAGATACAAAGTACTGAATTCTTTGAACCCAACCACCTCTATCTGCATTTCTATTAGTAAAAGTTATCTTCTACTAAGAGAATTTGCAACTTTTTTAGGCTTCCCACTCCTATGTTTCAAAACAAATGTATAACTCTGCAAAAACTCAACCCAGTTCAAATTCCTTTGGTTCAATTTTCCATGACTATTCAAATATTTCACATCTTGATGATTAGTATACAAAAAAAACTCCTTAGGAAGAAGATGGTGTCTGTACTTCTTCAATGCTTGAACTATAGCATAAATTTTTGATCATAAATAGAATATTTTCTTTTTACATCATCTAATTTCTCACTAAAATAAGAAATAGGTCTACATTCTTGGCTCAAAATAACGCCTATTGTAGTGCCACTAGCATCACAGTCTACTTGAAATACCTTGCTAAAATTAAGAAGTGCTAAAATAGGCTATGTATTAACTTTCTTTTTTAATAAATTAAAACTCTTATCTACTCCTACAATCCACTTAAATTATTTCCTATCCCCTCTCATTATTTTAGTCAAGGGTCCACAAATATTGCTAAAACCTCTTATGAACTTTATGTAAAAAATAGCCAATCCATGAAAAGATCTTACCTCTGTTACACTCCTTGGAGTAGTCCATTCAAGGATAGCCTTCAATTTTTCTAGGTCCATTTTCAGACCTTCTACTGAGATGACAAATCCCAAGTACACCAACTCCTAATTTACAAAACTGCACTTATTTAGGTTTATCAACAACTTTTCTTCCCTCAACTTATCAAACACCTTGCAAATATGGATCAAATGCTATTCCAATGTCTTACTAAAGATCAAAATATCATCTAGGTAAACAATGACAAACATACCCAAAAACTCCTTCAGTGCCTCATTCATGAGCCACATGAAAGTGCTCAATGCATTGGTTAGCCTAAAAGGCATGACTAACCACTCGTACAATCCTTCTTTTGTTTTGAAAGTAGTATTCCTATCATCACCTTCTCTAATATGAATCTGATGGTACCCACTCTTTAGATCTATCATTGTGTAATACTTAGCTCCACTCAAACAATCCATAATGTCATCCATCCTTAGCAATGGAAATCTATACTTGATTGTGATCTTGTTGATAGCATGAGAATCTATGCACATCCTCCATACTCCATTCTTCTTTGGTGTTAATACAAATTGTACAACACATGGACTTAGACTCTCTCATATCAACCCCTTCTACAAAAACTCATGAACTTGTCTATTCTACTCTTCACTTTCTATTGGTATCAATCTGTACACTTCCTTGTTTGGAAAACTAGCTCTTGGAACCAAATCCATCTGGTGACTGATCTTCCTTATGGGGGAAATCTATCAGGTACATTATTTGACACAATATCATAAAATTCTCCCAACATATCTCCAATTTTTGTAGGTACCTCCTCTACTTATTCTGTACTATCCCTTGGAATTATAGAAAAACACATATACTTATGCTCCATACCTTTGAGAAACTCTTTTCCATCAAAAAACATATTCTTGCAGCACTACATACCTTTTCTTCTTTTCCCTTCAATGGCTTCAATTTATGTTTCACTCCATCCTTGGTTGGAGTGTAGGTATTTTCTCACCCATCATGTACAACTTGCCTATCAAACTATCGTGACCAACCTAGAAACATATGGCATATGTCCATAAGTATGATATCATAAAGTACCTCATACTGGTAGCTTCTAATATTGAACTTCACTGAGCATTGCTCATTGACCATGACCTTGTCATCATCTTGCACCCAAGCAATACAGTATGGACATGGGTGTTTCTGTCTCTTCAGCTTCATCTTGGTGACCACCATTTATGACACCACATTGTTAGTACTTATTCCATCAATGATCACATCACAACACTTATCTTCATATCTACACCTTGTGTGGAACATGCTCCTTTGATCAGGTTCATTCTCACCACTGAATAAGACTCTTCTGTTAATTAGGACATATCCTCTTTCAAAATCTTTAGAATGTGATGATTTGCTATCTTTATCAACATGTGAAACTCTTGCCTAGCCTTCTATTCTTTGAACTGTCCTTCCTTGGCATTGAGTACATTCAAATGCTTTATGCCCTTCTTCTTTGTAGTGAAAACATTTACCAAAGAAGCCTCCCCTTCCAAATCCTTTTCCTCTACCTCTTCCTCTCTAATCTCTATCATTCTGATCATGGAAATGATTGGAATTATTTCCCCTCTGGTTTTGACTACTACTCCTAGCCTCATCCTTGTCCTTCTTATCATCATTATGACCTCCATAAGGTCATCTACCAAATCTTCCATTGTGACCTCTTCCGCTATTCTTGTTGTCAAACTTCTTTCTTAGTTTCTCCTCAACACTTAGGAAAAATTGGTATGCCTCCTGAATACTATTCATTCAAACCAAACTTAGCTCATCCTAAATACTTGGACTTAACCCATTAAGATAACATGCCACTTTCTCCTTATCAACTTCTACATGGTCAGTTCTAATGAGAACTTAGTAGAACTCTTCAGTATACTTTTGAATAGATTTTTCCACTTGCTTCAACCCTTACATTTTCTTCAATAGATCAAGCTCATAATCCACAAGAATGAATTGTCACTTTGGTTTAGCTATCATCCACTCTCATCTAATGATTTTGTCTTTTCCTTTTCTATTTCACTCCAACTAAACCTCTTGCCACTAGATCTTTGCATGTCCCTTCAGTTTTGCCTTTGTAAACTTGACCCTATCAAGATCCTCAATATCTTTATACTAAAAGTACTCGTACAGTTCATTGATCTAATCAATCAACTCCTCTAGGTTAAGATTTCTTGAAAATGTGGGAACTTCAAACTTAGGTCTTTTTCCAATCTTGGAGATGGCCCTAAAAAGCCTCTCTTCCTCTAGGTTTTGAACTGCCTCTACTTTGGCATTTTCTTTTACTTCATCCTGATCCTTTCTTTCATCTCTTATGGGAAGATTTATTCCTCTATGCATTTGTTCTTCCAATGTTCACATTTGTCTTTGGAGGGCTTACAAAACCTCAGGTGTAACACCTATAGCTCTTCTACCATGCTCTCTTCATGGAAGCATTTTTTTGGACTTTCGCTAAAACCCTAGTGCAAACTACCTCACAATCGGTGATTTATCTACAGGCTTAGCCCAAACCATGGTCCTAGTGAAAATTGTCTCATAGTTAGTGATCTATTTACACACTGATGAACTCTAGCTATGATACCAATTGATGAAGGGTGCTCCCCTTAATACCGTAAACCATAACAAAAATAAAGAAACAACAAAAAATGTGAGAACAAAATATGGACTTCCTTCTTATGCTGCAAGTGCAAAATTACAGAATTCATAACTACAATATGCTAACCCACATGGGCAACTTCATTACAATAATTTGTAAGACAAGTTGCAAAATATCACCTAGAGTTGTCCTAGACAATGTTCATGCCTTTCTTAAATAAGCAATTTTATGTGGCTTGGGAAGGTTCTAGATACTCAAAATTAATACCTAGGGCTGACAAACCATATAGAGTTAGCTAAATACATCTTTGACACATTATTTTAGAAATTTTGGTAGCCCAACTTTGGAAGACCATAACTCTCAAACCATTTCTCGAATTAGCTATTGTAACCACTTTTCATAAATACCAACTCTTCATCTATAGGCTTAGAACTGTGCAAGCACCCTTCTATCGAGTTTTCAGATCTCATCTGGGCACTCTAATGCCTCCAGTGGTCAGCCTAAAGATTTTTCTACAAATATTTCCAACAAAAACCTACAATAACTTCTCTAATACTTAAGCCAAAGCAATGATATTTTTTATGGTAGGCTTATAATTCCAAAATGAAACTTTATGTAGAATATGAGAACATTCTAAGCTTGTATGAGAAACTTACTAAAAATAGTAAGTTCCCATAAATAGTAACCACCCTATCTACTAGTCCTTATTAAAATATAAAAGATTAAAAAGAAAATATTTTTGGGTGATGCAAGATTTCTCTTACACCCATGATGCTCTTGCATCATCTGTCAATCTACACATTCTCCTGATTTCTTTGGAGTTGCCTACTCATTTTCCACACCTTAACATACACAACCTAAAGAGGGGAAAGAAGAAAAGAGTCATGATGATGTCGTAGGTAATATGATTAATTACTATGATGATTGTGAAGAATATGATAGTGAAGAATCTAAAATGGATGTTAGCAGTTAATGAGATATGTACCAAAGCTACCATTAGAAAAAAAATTAGATGATGAAGATGAACTTGATGACAAAACATGAAACATGATCTCAAGGGTTAAACATGTGAATTTGAGATACACTTCCAAGGAAGAAATTGACAAGATAACTATTGAGATGGTTGCTCAAGTTAACATCACTTATAACCTGAGGAACATAATAGTAAATAATACTACTAGAAGAGCTTTAGGCATCTTCATTAAAGATATAAAACACAAAATGAATACTAAAAAAAAGGAAGAAGATGAAATGGTTGTCAAGATCAAAGATGGTAAAGCTAAGAAATGGGAACCCATGAAGAAGGTGCAAAATTAAAATGTGGATGCAATCAAGACAAGTGAAGAAGAAATAAAGGTAAGGATTGATGCTATTAGACAAATTGAGGATCCCACTACTCAGGTACAAGAAACTAAAGGTAATTTTGGTAAACCTTTTGTTTATGACCCTGTTGATATCATAATTATGTTGTCAAAAATTACTATGAAAGTTCCTTTTCCTAAAATGTTTAGAATAGAAGAACATAAAAGTAAAGCCCTTTCTTAGTTAGGAGGAATTGGGAACAATAGTGTCATTAAGAGAGGATTATCAGTAGGACCTGAGGTACAAGTCACACCATTGAAAAGGAAGATAGAGTGATTTCCTAAATACCCCAAATATACCTGGATAGTTTAGCAACAACATGTATAGAGAATATCAATTGATTTCTACCTCTTCTATCAATGTCTTGGTTAATGGTAGCTCCTCTCATTTCTTTTTTCCCTCTCGTGGGCTAAGACAAGGTGATACTTTATCCCCCATTCTTTTTATTATTATGGCTGACTACTTGGGGAGATTTATTGGGGACTTGATCCAAAGAGGTTTGATTAAGGGTTCACAACCATCTTCCCATCCTTTAATTTGTTCTCATGTAAATTTTTTTGATGATCCCATCTTCATGGGTAAGGCTGAAGTGAAGGAAGCCAAAATTTTAAAGCAAGCTATTAACTTATATTCTTTTGCATCAGGACAATTGGTTAACTGGAGTAAAAGTTATGTATTCTTTATTAACACCCCTATCCACAGACAATTTAAAATTGCTAGAATCTTGGGATGTTCTATAGGATCTCTCCCATCCTCTTACTTGGGGCTTCCCCTAGGCTTTAAGGTCCCTGATGCTTTCTAGGAAGATCTTATAAAAAATTTAGCTAGAAACTAGCAGGATGGAAAGGAAATATTTTAAGCCAGGCTGGTAAGTTAACTCTTCTCAAATCTTGTCTCCAAAGCATACCTACTTATGCTCTAAGTCTTTTGATAATTCCTTTTAAATTTGTTGAGTCAATTGATAAAATTCAAAGAAATTTCTTATGGACTAGCTTTGAGGAAAAACGGAGAATGCCTTTAATTGCTTGGGATCAAGTTTGTAAACCCCAAAGTGAAGGGGGATTGGGAATATAGAAAATCAAAAGTATGAATAAAGCCCTTTTAGCCAAATAGGGGTGGAGAGTTTACCATGATAGAAAAGAGTGGAGTACCATATGGAAACATAAGTATCTCTTCAATGCTGAATCCCTTCCTGATTTCTTTGCCTCTCTTGATGTTATCTATTCTTCCTCCTTATGGGGAGCTATTCAGAGGACCAAGAAAACTTTAGAAAAAGGATGCTCCTGGAAAATTGGTAATGGGCTAAAGGTGAAATTTTGGGAGGATATCTGGTTTAATGACCATCCTTTGATTGGAGACTTTCATGACAAGGCTTTAGTTGACCGATGCAAGCAAAGATTTGGTTTTCTAGTAAGTTAGTATTGGTAGAATAATTCTTGGGTGAATTTAACTAATGTTGGTCAAGGTTTCAGTAATATCCAACTATCCCTAAATGCTGTCTCTCTTTACCCTTATGTTGAGGATGAGATTATCTGGCATGCTGATCCTAGTGGTCAATTTAAAGTCTCTTCTATCTTTGCTTCAAAGGATAAGGGTAATCAACCTTTTTGGTCACATGCTTGGATTAAGGGTCTCAACTTGCAAAAAAGAGGTATAAATGTGGTTAATAGGTGTACTTTATGTAGAAATGGACTTGAAGATAGAGATCATATGTTTTTGAGTTGTTCCTATACCCAGGAAGTCTGGGCTGAGATTTTGAATTTTTGGGGTATGACATGGGTCCATCAAAACAATGTGGATATTTCTTTCAAAAGTTGGAGCTGCCCCTCAAAGGATCTTGATGCTCAATTTCTTTGGAAATTAAGCCTCCCTCACCTTTTGTAGGGCATCTAAAAAGAAAGAAATAATAGGATATTCAAAAATAAAGATCTTCTAGGATGAGTGCTAGGTCAAAATATCATCAGAGCCTTCAAGGGGAATTTTAAATCCTAGAGGAACTCTAGTCAAACCTTCCAACTTAATAACCCTTTATGATCTCAAGGATCTAAGTTGAAAATTGATAATTCTAGATCGATCATAAAATGGTTTGTTCCTCCTAATGGATGGATCAAAGGGAACTTTGATGGAGCTGCTAAGGGAAACCCGAGAAGAGTAGGATGTGGAGGTTTTCTTAGAGATCATGTGGAAAATGTTATTGATGCTATAGTAGTCCCTATTGGTCACTCAAATAGCCATATTGCTGAAGCTACTGCAACCCTCTATACCATTTAATTAGCTATTGATTTAGGGTATTCCAAATTATGGTTGGAAGGTGATTCTCTGAATATTATTAATACCCTAAATAATAAAAATTCTATCTCATGGTCTATAGAGGCTACGGTTATGGAAATCAAAACCTTATTTCAAAAATTTGAAAAAGTGGTCATTTCCCATACATATAGAGAAGCCAACAAGGCCACTGACTAGATAGCCAATCATACAGTTCAAACGGGGCATAAGGTGAGTTGGCTTGATGAATTAAACAAGCATGTGGATCTTAAAGTGATTATTAATTATGATGCTATTCATTCCAAAGTGGGAAAGATTTTCTTGGATTAGAATTTAATGATTTGTGGGAGTGGCCTTACAACTATTAGATTACCTTCCCCACGGAGATACATTCATGTGAAGGTTATGTTCTCTTTGCACATATCATCGAAAAGGCAACCTTGGTCTCGAGTCACAAAAAATTGGTCTCATTTCAACCTTTTTGCTATCAGTTTTTGGGTGTCTCTATTTTTTTCTTGCTCTTTAAAATGGGGGGTGAACCGAGGAAGTAGGAGTCCAAAAAATGTGATGATTGGAAGGCTAGGTAGGACATTTGGAAGATTCTCCAAAAAGGGAAGGTAGTTAGTTTTTTGGAGTAGTTGCATGGATTCAAACCCCATGTCACCACCACCTTCTTCAAAAATTGGGTCGATGAAAAAGTTACTCTCCACAGAGTCACTATGAAACTTACTGAGGGATTCATAGCTGAGGTTATTGGGCTACCCATGAAAGGTATTAAATTCTTGAAATAGACCAGTATCTCCAATGCAGCCTACAAAAAATTCCTAAAAATGAATGAAGAGAAGATGCAATTGGAGAAGAATGGAGACCTCTTTGATGTGCAATAGATTAAAGGTATTTGGCATGATGTGCTTGGCTATATTCATGAGTACTTTATCCTTGATGGTAGGAATAAAAGGGTGCACAAATTACACTTTTTCTTTCTTAACCATTTTAGGTATAAGGACAAAATTTCCTTCCCTTTCTATCTGCATTTGTCTTTGCTTCAAAGCTTGCATGCCCATAGAAAGAAAGAGTCATGACCCATTTTACATGAAGGTTTGATATTGCTCATAGAGGGTTTTTGTAAAAATAAATCCATTGCTTTGTCTCCCTCCACTAGCAAAGATAAGAATTCTCAATCCATAAAATATAAAATTGATGAGAATGTTAAAGGGAAAGATAAAGAAAAACTAAAACCCTCTAGCTCTCGAAGATAAATTTTTGAAGAGGATACTAAGGTGGAGAGTACTGAAGGCTCAGAAAAGGAAGTCCCAGAGGAATAGGAAGGGATGGATGTTGGGGAGTTTAGCTCTAACCTGGAAGGCTATTCAAAAATGAAAGGCAAAAATGAGAAAGGGAGAGAGGAAGAAACAACTGAGGATGACTCAGAATAGAGCAAGTTTGATAATGAGGGTACTTAGACTCTGTCTAAGGGAGGTGATAAAGATAAAGATAATTTAATTGATGGTCTTTCCATTATGAGTGAGGAGGAAAAAATGGGGAAGGCTTCCACTCATACAAAGGAGACTGAGGGACAAGATAAGGAGGTCCATAGTCAACATGACCTTGTAGAGACTGGAGAGGAGGAGCCATTGGATGGGGAGGAACAAATTGATAAATTTGGGTTCCTGCCACATACCACTACTAAAGATGAAGGTGACTCCTCAGAGAGGGAAACCGAGCTCTCCTTCCTACATTCTGCCAAACTTAAAGCTAATTCTTTCCTCCAAGTCGATTCTTGGATTTATAATGAAATAATGGAGTTGAAGAAGAAAGTAGAAACCTTGTAACATAAACAGGAGGCTGACCAGGCTATTATCAAACACTTAGAGGAGCAAATGGGAGACATCCCAAAAAAACTTAAGGATTATGAGTAGAATCTTAGAATGCTTATCAAGGAAAGTGGAACAAAAATGGAATAGGTAACTTCAAGCATCTATGCTATGGTGGCGAGCCTGGGCAAAAGAGGAAATGAAGGAACCATATCTTTGGAGGGCCCTAGCAAGAGGACAAGACAAAGTTTGAGGAAGAAAGCTTTGATTGTTGCTGCTTCTTTGGCTGCTAACTCCATCCAAGATATCGCTAAGATTGGTAAGGAGGCAGTTAAGATGATCACAGAACTACAATAGTTTCTTTGGGTTTTCTTTTCTAGTTGGGTTCCTGTTTAGGTCCTTTTTGCTAGTTGTTACATCTGGTTCCTGTGTTTGGTCCTATTTTCTAGTTTTTTAGTTTTAAACTGTATTGGAGGTTCTAGGTCTTTGTAAAACCTAGGCACTTTATTTGGACTACGTATGTGGTTTTAGGTCCCTATAAAACTTGATTTTGGTGCTACTTCTAGTAGATTTAAGGACTCTTTTCTTGATGGTTGTATTGCTTTTTCCTTTTTGAGGATGTGAAAAGGTTTTGGGGTCCCTTAAAAACCTATTTTTACCATAATCTAAAACATGTATAGAGAATATTTACCCTTTCTTCCCTAGTCTAAGCATAAATGGAAAAACCATTAAAAATTGTATGATTGATTTAGAAGCATCAAATACTATCATGCCCTTTAAGATTATGGAATCACTTGGTCTAAAAGTAGACACTAAATAGGGTGATATCAAGCCATAGATGCAAGGGAGGTCCTTGTTATAGGTACTATAAATGCTTTACCATATAGACTAGCTGCCTATCCTGATATTAATATGACCATGATTATCTTGATGGTTGATATTCCCCCACATTATGGTATTTTACTCTAAAGAAAATGGAATTCTCCCATGGGAGGAACCCTACAATGTGACTTGTCTTTTGCTACCTTTCACATAAATAACACTGATATCAAGGTTAATAGAGATCCTAGAGTTATTCATATGATTGAGAATAATATGGATAATGATGCTACATGTTTTTTGGACATAGAGGTAAATGCCTTTGGAGCTGAAATTACTATTCTAGAGATCAAAAAAAATAGTTCCATTGATTTCACAAGAAGAAACAAGATTTGTTGATTCACAAAATGTCTAGACAATGCATTTTGATGGGGCTAGTTCTAAAGAAGGGTCAAGGGATAGAGTAGTTTTTATCTCACTAGAAAAGAGTAAATTTTGATATTCTTTTACCTTGAACTTCACTTGAACCAATAATATAGTAGAATATGAAGAACTTAGATTAAAAGTAGTTGCTAGTCATTTTATTAAAAAATTGCATGTTATTTGTGATTCTGAGTTATTAGTATTTCTAATTACACATGATTATGCATCTAAGAATAAGAGATTGAAAAAATATAGGAATGTTGTATAGGATGAGATTGAAGCACCTGATACTTTTGGGATAATTTGTATGGATAGGAAAAATAATAATATGGATGATATTCTTGCTAATATAGCCATCAAGCTTGATCATATATCTTTTTTTGGGGTCTCAAAGATTGAAGTGAAAAATAGGACTTCAATTACTCATAACATAGAGAATTTGAAAGTATTTGAAGATGACAGAGACATTCTCAATATTCTTCTGAATGAAGAAAAATACCATGGTCAAGAACTAAATTGCAGTAGCCTAGTTGAAAACATAAATGAGGAGGACACCATTTTTTATCAAGAAATCTTGCATTTAAAGATAAATAAAGTGCATAAGGGGTTAGTAGTATTGGAGAGTGTTTTTGACAATCAAGACAAGGTCGAGCTAGAAGTCAAAGATAAACTAGAAGAGCTAGAAGACATTAATCTTGGAACAAATGAGTCTCCCAAAATGGTGTATATAGGTAAGACTTTGTTTGCTGATAAAAAAAAATCCTTAGTTGACTTATTGAGAAAGTTTAGACATTTATTTTCATGTTCTTATGATGATCTAAAAGCTTATAGGGAAGATTTGTTCAAACACGTTATTTTATTGAAAGGGAATGTTAAGCCATTAAGGTTGAAATAGAGGCTTGTTAATCCCACATTAGCTCCTAAGATGCAAGAAGAGTTAATGAAGCTTAGGCATGGAGGAATCATCAAGCCTAAAATAAATTCCACTTGGGTATCCAATTTAGTGCCTATCAGAAAGAAAAATGGTGATATCTAGAAACATTGGAGAGAAGCTCTTTTGAGCTCTCTTTTGTGTTGATATATTTTGGGAAATAGCACTTACAATCACTTTTACTATTGGTGTTAAAAAAGATTGTGATAGGAGGAAAATATTGCAAAGATTGAACTAACATCAAAAGAAGAATTCATATGCTATAATAAAACTACATTGCCATTAAAATGTGATGTTCCTTCACTAGAAATAGAAAAGAGGCCGATTCCACAAATAATGAAGGCATAGTCCTTCATTTTCACATGCATCATGGAGAGATGGACTAAAACAATGCCATTTACATATGACATTCATTAAGTCTAATCAGAATACATCTATTTATCATGAACCTACAATTAAGAATCAAGAGCATATAGAAAGAGAATCGTGCCATGAATCCCCATATATGCCATAGCCAAATCGTGGGATTACTGAAATAAAGAAAGCTCTCAATATATAAATGCATGGAATCCATTTTGTAGTAGTGGAATGAAAAGAAAAAAGAAAGAGAACAACATTTATAGTCATGACATGAAAATCCAATTTCATGGAAATGACCCCCTACTAAAAAGACAAGTATTTGCATACACATTCAAATAGAGATATCAAAATTGAAGGATTTGAGCAATACAAATTCACAAAGCCCAAAGAATACCTACATGCAAGAAACTATCATGGAGAAGAAAAAGACATAAAGAGGCAAGGATTTTTTTCTAAAAAATATGCGAATTGTATTTCCAAAATGAATAGAATGAATGATAATTATAAAAGATCAATCCTTATAGAAGCAAATTGTAAACCTAAAAGGAAAACCCTAAAAGGTAAATGATATTTAATAATTAGTAATTAATTATAAATGGAAATGCAAAGTTCATAAAGAGAAATGATAATAAGGGAGTAAAGGCGATTTAATAAATTAAATTAAATTAACGCTTTACTTTAACACCCCCCTTAAGATGAGAATAATGTAACTACAAAGATTGCAAAAAAGAAAGAAAACTACAATGCAATGCTGAAAGAAAACTTAGGTCCTAGAAACAAGGCTTGATGAGGTACCCAGTCACATGAAAATCTCTATGAAATAGTGAAATAGATTACACCTAGTGGGAAAAACCCTACTCCAAAAAGAAATAGAAAAAGATGCACAAAGAAAATATCTCAAGAGACTCTCTCAAGACCATAAGCATAATAAAACCCCTATGATAGAAGCTTGAGACTCCATAGCCCCCTAGAATGGTAGAACTCCTATGTTGATGAACATACCAGTGTGGGTCCAATATGAAAGAAATAAAGGTAGTGGAAAAGGAGGGTAAAACCCCTAAATGTAAGGTGAAGCTAGAAATCCTAGCTAATTCTCAAATGAAAATGTGTGAGAATCCTAAAATGGAATCTCCAATGGAGGTGGAATAACAAGTGTGTTGAATCTATCATCTGAGAGGAGATGTGTGTCCTTTAATATATCCTCAATAACTATAGTAGGTGGCTTGATGATTGGAGCTACAATGGTAGGAAATGCTATCAAGTGACTTAACTTCACCTTAGAAACTCTCATGAAGAAGGAGAGTGAGTCTCAGATAGTGGAGATGGTGGAAAAAAATATGAGAAGTAATATAGGTGGGAAGCATGATCAACAATCCCTCTAGAAATAATATTTCCTATCTCACTATCTCTAATGTGCACTAAATCTTAAGAAAACTCAATTATCTTCATTGTCCCACTATGTGTAATCTGATAGATAGAGAGAAGGTTAGAGGAAAAAGATGGAACAAAAAGTACATCATGAAATATACCATAATTAATGTCAATAGAACCTTTTTCACATATAGTCATGATAATGTTGTTCCCCATCAAAATGTGTGTAGGAGAAGACTCAAAAGAAGAGAGTGAATCTTGAGATGATGTCATATGGTGTAAAGCACCTGAATCTAGTAACCATGTAGAAGAATGTGGAATAGTAGTTGCACATAGTGCATGACCCTTTCCTATATATTTACCATCTAATTGAAGTGATGATGAGGAAGATGATCTAAGAGAAGTAGAAGGAATATCAATGTTTCTCTTAAGAAGGAGAGTAGTCAAATCTGAATCATCTTTGGCATAGCCACTTAACTTCTTCTCATAGAAATATGATTCATCATGATTACGCTCATTATGATAAACACACTTCAATCTTTCTGGCTTTGGTTTACCCCATTAGGAGGAGGTGGTCCTGATGAACTATGAGTGCTAGAATCAATTTAAGATTCTATAGAATGAGATTTATGTGTCTTCTCCTTCGTCCCTAAAGATGGCGGAGCTACCACTGCATAAGTATGTGAGCTTGTGAGAGATTCCAACTAAGAGAACTTAGCTTGATCTCAAGTCAAATAATCACAAAATACCTCAAAGGATGGCATGGTAGATCTATTACCCAAAGCATCTTTGGTGGAATAGAAAGTAGAGGCAAAAATCTAAAATTTTCTATGAAGCTTAGAAAGAATAAGGTAGATGCACTTAGTGTCAGTCTTGGCTTTCCTACAACCCTGCAATAAAGATCTCTATTGTTTGAACTTTAACAAGAAGTCCTCAATTGAAGGAAAATAATTTGGTACAAGAGAGGTAAGCTCTACCTCGATCTGAAGTGCCCTAAACTCATTCACTATAGAAAATAAGTCATCAAGATTGGTCCACATAACTAGAGGGGTATTGTACCCATCAAGATGAAACTATGGACTATTTGATACTTGTAAAGAAATCTACCCCATTTCCTCTTCCATGTTGTTCCTATGCTACAAAGTCTGATATTGACTCTAAAACACTAGTTGCACTATATCTAAACAAGACCACAAACCTTTTGACCAGAGAAGTCATGTCATCAAGTGTTGGATGAAATTGATTAATTATGTGTTGTCTTTGATGTTACACAAATGCCATAATCATTATTAGTTAGTATATGCCAACCTCACTTAGCTAGTGAAGATAGTTCTTAATGTCTATCAAGAATTCTTGTGTTAGCATAGTTTAGAAGGTAGTATCTACAAAGTTCACTCAGGCGTCGAAGGAAAAGTTGCAAAAGGAGAGTGTTAACTGAGCTCATTCAACTAATAAAGGAAAGTTGGATGGAACTAGTGCTAACTAAGATCAATTGATTGCCAAAGAATTTTTGTAAGATTGTGGAGCTAACTGAGCTTCTATTGGTTAATGAAGGAAAACACTTTAGAGTTAGTTTCTACCAAGTAGGGTTAGCTAGCAAAGGATTTTCCTATTTTGTTATCTATTGATTCTAGCCGACTAGAGTGTTGAATATTGATTATTGTAAGTTTTATTTGAGCTGACTTGATAAAGTGAAAGGTATAAATATAAGGTCAAGTTGTGATTTCATTTTTTGGAAAATAGTGTGGAAGTGAGTGCAAGACAATGTGCGAATTATGGTGATGCGATTGAAGATCTATTGGTAAGTAGAAGAAGTGAATTTGAAGGATAAGCATAATATCCTTGTGGTGTAGCAAAGTCATATTTGATCAAGAAGGATCAAGTACATGCCTAAACAAAGATCTAAAATTAGTAGTCAAGTTGCATTCAAATTAGGTCAACTCATTGTTACTCTCTAACCATTGTAGCAGTAATCTAAATCTCTTAACAGAGTTAGCTTAACAACTATTTGAAAATCCTCTAACAAGGTGGCAATTCCATTGAATTGTTCTCAAGACCTTTGACCTGACCACTCCTAATAGGGTGATTAAATTCTTTAATAGGATCAAACCTAACAGTATTTTTTTCACCTTTAACATGCTTGGCTCCTAAAAGAGCTCACTTTAGAAGAGTGAAAATTAGTAACTAGTTGCTATTGGTGGTTTTTCCTAAATTTGGTTTCCAAATTAAATCCTTGTGTCAAATGTGTTCATTTTCTTTATGTGTTTGCAACTAAGTTAAAGTAATGATAATAAAATATAACATATAATTATTTTTAAGTTAATATTTTATCAAGCTAATCTAGTTACTACCGAGTTACAACTTTCTGTGTGTTTACCGAGATTCAGTAGTATTCAGTTATTTGTTTGCATTTTGCACTGACATCAAAAGGGATTTGGGATTTATTTTTTGTAGTAATTGATTCACCTCTCCCCTCTCAATTAATCTTATATTTCCAACAATTGGTATTAGAGAATTTGGTGCTTGCAAAGAAGGTTTCAAGGACCTAAGCTAAATATTAGGATGTCTTACAAAAGAGAGATTCCCAAGCTGAAAAGAGACAACTTTGTAGCATGGCAAGGACTGATGAGATTGCATCTGGCTAGAATTAGTGATTCAAGTTGCAAGTATCTTGATTCTAAATATAAGACTCCCATTGATACATTATCAGTTGAAGATATTTCTAAAAAGAAGAATCATAATATCATGATGATTGATATTGCATCTACTCTTAGTTATGCTGAATTTCATGAGGTAAAAGATTGCAAAACTACTTATGATATGTGGAAAAACTAAAAGATATCTATGGAGGAGATGAAAATGTGATAAGAGCCAAAGCAGAGAGCCATAAAGGACAATTTGATCAAATGAGAATGAGAGAAGATGAAAACATCAAAAAATATGTTGAAAGAATCAAGGCTAGTGTTAGTGCAATCAAAGCATTTGGAGGAGACATCAAGGAGGAAATTGTTGTAAGTAAAGTGCTTATAACTCTTCTTCCTATTTATGCAATTAGAGTAACTTCTATTCAAGAAATGAGATGTGATCCAACTAATAAGATAGGGTTGGATGCTCTAGTTGGAAGATTAATAGCTTTTGAGTTAGATAATTATGATAATTATATTTTTGCTTCAAAGAATATTGAAACTGCATTCAAAGCTAAAATCTCACTCAAAGGAAAGGGTAAAAAGTCAAAATCTAGTCAATCAGGAAGTGAAGAAGATGGATCATCAGAAGAAAGTTTAGAAAATGATCTTGAAGTTATTGAAGCCCTTCTTGAAAGAAATTATTCCAAAGGAGGAGGGAAGTACAAAGGTAAAGTTCCTCTAATCTTCTTTTCTTATGAAGGAATTGCTCACATTGCTGCTAGGTGTCCAAACAAAGAAATGAAGGATGAAAAGAAAAGCATCAAGGATAAAGACAAGAAGGACTCCAAGAACTACAAGAAATTCAAGGAAAAAGGTAAGAAATCTTGCATCATAGCTAAAGATTCTAATAATAGTGAGGATGAAATGGTTTATATTGTTGTGAAAGATGAATCTGATGATGAAGGAGATAAGATGACACTTATCTCTCATGTCAACAAAAATGATATATGGATTATTGATAGTGGCTACTCACATCATATGACTAGTGACAAAACAAAATTTGAGCTTATAGAATATTATGATGGAGGTAGTGTAAGCTTTGGAAACAATGAACCTTATAATATAAAATGAAAAATATGTATCTTGTTAACAAAAGAACTTGTGTGTGATAATGCTTATTGGGTTGAAGGAATAAAGCACAATCTACTAAGTGTGGCACAATTGAATAACATTGGATTTAAGGTAGAATTCATGAAGGGACATGCCAAACTATTGGATGGGAAAGGAAATTTGGTTGGTGCTGAAAAGAAAACAAAATATAATCTATTTTATCTTGATCTAAGTAATTGTTCATGTTTTATTTCTCAAGTAGAAGAAAGCTGGTTATGGCATAAAAGACTATGTCATGTGAACTTTGATAATCTAGTTAAGATAAGCAAATATAAAAGAGTAACAGGTATTCCTAGTTTGAAGAAGCTTGACATATTGGGTCTATGCAAGAATTGCAAAATTGGTAAGAAGGGAAAGACAAGTTTCAAAAGCAAAGGCTATCAGTCAAAAAAGTCTTGGAAATTTTTCATATAGACTTATGTGGACATATTGGAATAGAGAGCTACAATGGAGAAAAGTTTTTCATTCTCTTTGTTGATGACTAGTCTAGGATGATAATAGTAATGTACCTAAAAGAAAAATTAGAAGCTTTTCAAAAATTCAAATGGCATCTGGAAAGAGTAGAAAAAGAAACTAGAAAGAAGTTGAAATGTCGAAGATCAAATAGAGGTGGTGAATTCATTTCCCATGAATTCAAAAATTTTTGCACTGAAAGAGGAATCAAAAGACAAGTATCTGCTCCTAGTACACCAAAACAGAATGGTATAGTAGAAAGAAGAAATAGATCTATCATGGATTGTGCAACAACCCTGATGATTAAAAATAATGTTTCTCTCAAATACTAGAAGGAAGCTATTAGCACTTCACTTCATACCTTGAATAGAGTTTAGTTGAAGAAAGATTCAACCAAGACACCTTATCAGCTATGGTATGGTTACAAACCTAATGTAAGTTACTTGAAGGTATTTGGTAGCAAATGTTACATAGTGAAACAATCTAGAAAAGGACAATTTGATGTAAAAGGTGATGAAGGCATATTTATAAGAAAAAGCATATAGATGTTTGAATTTATCTACTCACAAAATCAAAGAGAGTGCACATGTTAGAATTGATGAATATGTAGAAAAGAGTGAAGAAGAAAGTAGCAAGGAACTTGAAGACTACAAAAGATTCAATTACTATGAACTTGATACTCTTCCTAATCTATCTGAAAGAAAAGATGCTTCAACTCATGAGTCCCCAAAAACTCCAATAGATATCAAGTTATAAACAATGCAACCTGAGTTGCAAGAACTCGAGTCACAATTAGAGGCTATCGAGCTAGTTCAAACCGAGCCTAATGGACCCGAGTCATAGATAGAAGGACCCGAGCTTGAAATTAAAATCCAAAAGGAAGATGATGGAACTCATTCAAAGGCCAAGGATCCTATGTTAGCAAGATATGTTAGAACACATCATGCACCTAATTAGATCATTGGAGATAAATCTAATGGAACAATGACAAGAAGCAAATTAAAAGGTACATGTTTACTTGCTGAATTTGAACCTAGAAGTGTTAAAGATGCTCTAGAAAATGAAACTTGGATTGAAGCAATGAATAAAGAGATAGAACAAATAGATAAGAAAAAAATTTGGACTCTTGTTCCTAGACCCAAGGATAAAAATGTAATTGGTACAAAATGGATATTCAGAAATAAGTTGAATGAAGATGGAAAAGTATTAAGAAACAAAGCAAGGCTAGTATGTAAATGCTACTCTCAAGTAGAAGGTATTGACTATGGTGAAACTTATTTTCCTGTAGCAAGACTTGAAGGTGTTAGAACTTTACTATCATATGCAGGACACAGAGGATTTAAGGCATATCAAATGGATGTTAAATCTGTATTCTTGGATGGAATCCTTGATGAGGAAGTTTACATTGAACAACCAAAAGGTTTTGTAGATCCTAGCAAAGGAGACATGGTTTGGAAACTACACAAAGCTTTATATGGTCTCAAGCAAGTTCATAGAGCTTGGTATGAAAGACTTCATAATTACATGGTATAGATTGGTTTTCAAAGGACTAATGATAACAATAGTCTATATATCAAGGAAGGACCAGATAAGAAGATTGTGTTAGCAAAAATATTTTTTGATAATATTTTATTTATAGGAAATAATGATCTATGCAAAGCATTCTCAAAAAAAATGAGCAAAGAATTTAAGATGTCATGTTTGATGAAATAAAATCCTTTGTTGGATTGCAAACACAGTAAAACAAGAATGGTATCTACATCACTCAATCTAAGTATATCAAGGAGATAATAAATTTTTTTGGAATGGAAGATTCAAAACTAGTTGGAACACCTATGTCTAATGGACATAAGCCTTCCAAAAATGATGATTCCAAAGAAGTGGATAAGACTACTTATAGATCAATGATTGGAAAATTGCAATATGTAGTTCACACAAGGCTTGATATTGCTCTAGAAGTTGGAATAGTGGCAAGATTCTCAACAAATCCCAAAGAAAATCACATGATGGAAATCAAGAGAATCATGAGGTATCTAAAAAGTGCTAAAGACTATGATTTATGGTACAAACTTGGAGGCAATTTAGACTTAAAATAATTTATTGATGCTGATTGGGTAGGAAGTCTTGATGATAGAAAAAGCACTAGTGGTGGAGAATTCTTTCGTGGTAAGAGACTAATATCTTAGACAAACAAGAAGAAGAATTTTACTTCTCAATCCACAATAGAGGCAGAATATGTGGTAGCATCAATAAATTGTTCTAACATTGTTTGGTTCAAACAACTGTTGGAAGGAATGAAGGTAGAAATCAAAGATCCAATTGTCATTTATTGTGATAACACCAATACAATCAACATTTCAAAGAATCCAGTAATGCATTCCAAAACAAAGCATATTACTATAAAATATCATTTCTTAAGAGAATTGTTGCAAGATAAAGAAGTTAGATTGTAATATGTGAATACAAAGGAATAGATTGTAGACATATTCACCAAGCCATTACCTAAGGATGCATTTGTGTATCTAAGGAGTAAGGTAGGGGTTATTCCCTTGTCTAAAATTCACTAAATGAAGTTTAGTGAATGCATCAACTAGAACATATTGAAGATCAATCAGTTGGTACAGAATTGGCAAGGGCATATTGTAGATGAATCAGTACTTAAGGTACATTAAAATTTATAGAGTTATTAACTTTGTCATGTGTTGTCAAAGAGGGAGAAGTCACTATCATATCTCTATGAAATATTTGGAACCAGAATAAAGTTAGAAACTAGAGGGAGAAGTTCTCTAAATGATGAAGTATGCTGAAAGAGGGAGCATGTTTTGAATGAACTTGGTAACAAATGTTGCAGACACAATTCAGTAAAAAGGAAGAGCTCATACTGATAGAGGGAGTTCTCAAATCCAAAATTTCATTGTTCTATGACATGTTGTGTTTCCATCAATGCCAAAGAGGGAGATTGTTGGATACAATTAATTAATTCTGTGTTGTATTTGATGTTACAAAAATGTCATAATCATTATCAGTCAATATATGTCAAGCTTATTGGAAATAATCAAGACTAGCTAGGTTATTGAGAGGGGAGGGGTGAATCAGTAACCTCAAAAAATTAAAATCAATTTAGCACTTAACAATATAAATCATTCACCATTCATTCATCTAATCTAATACATGCACGAGAAAGATAAACATTCATAACACATGAACACAATATTTTGGTGACCCAAAAACCTTCCAAATAGAAAGTAAAACTGGGTTGGGGATGATACCCACAAAAATTCACTACTACAGTATAAAGTTGGCCTATTAGGGCTTACATTGACCACTTCTAATGATCTTCCCTATTAAGAGCAATTTGGACTACTAGGTCCACCTTGTTAGAGGTTTTCAAACATACAATGAGGTATGCACATTGTTAGGAGATTTACACAAAGACTATTAAGTCTACCCTGTTAAAGGATTTGGAAAACTGATTCACCTATTAGGATGAAATAGTAGATTTGAGTTACAACTTGATTGCTGAATAGATATTTGAAGTACAGATCACCTCTAGTGATTGATATATCTTTTCTACTCCTTAATGTCCTTGTTGTATACTCTGCTCTATTACTTATTCACATTCACTCTTCTCAAAAAATCACATGTCCATTTCATTAACATACATATTTTTTCTTTTGTAAATGATATAATGCATTACATATATACCATTCCAATAATTACAATCACCAGGTTGGCTAAAACACAGGTAAACAAAATATTACTGAGTTGGCCAAATAGTAGAAAACTCAGGTTCTTCAAGCTAACTTGGTGAACTTCTGATACTTGGTGTCCACTGCATTACTCAACATCAATCATGTACTCAATAGAAGTAGAAAGTCAGTCCATTCTAATCACACAATGTAGCTTAGAACTCGGTAACCATTGGGGACTTGGTAGATATAGTGTTACTCGGTAGATACTAAATCCTTTGTTTACCTTGGTATCACTCGGTAAACACTACACATCCATCACTCGGTAGAAACTGGCTTCTCATCACACAAACTAATGACTTGGTAGACACTGTGAAGCATGATATACACTACTGAACTGCACACTCACTCGGTAGCTTCAAGAATGCTCGATGTAAACTACTTAACTGCTAAACTTACTAGGTAACTATTGAATGTTCGGTATAAACTACAGAATGAGTGATGAGCTCAGAAATTATTTAGAATCAAATAAGTGTTGTCACTAATGACAAATACAACATGATGCCAACAATCTCCCCCTTTGGCATTAGTGACAAAAATACTTATGAGCCTTATGTACACTGACATTCTGATTTTTGATTTTTCAAAATTGATCTTTGTAAAGCTGCTATATATACATATCTTACATATATCCCCCATACATATGGCATAATATATAAATATCTTTTCATTCTTTTATTTTGTATAAAAATCAATCTATTTTCTTCCTTATTTTCTCCACAAATTTCTTTCTCCCATATATCTTACTATCTCTTACTCCCCCTTTTTGACAATAATGCCAAAGAGACATGCAAAATATTCAAATAGAGACACCAAAATGTGAGAGAAATTTAGAGTGTACCTTGAGAATAAGAGTCAATGTATTATCCCAATTGCCTTGCAAAATTTTGCACGTAGAGAGTGCCACTTGAACTTCTGCAAAGAATTCAATCATATGATTTGCTATAGAAAAATTGTTATCCTGGACCAATTTTTTGGAGTATGCAATGTGTTTCTACATTGAGTCCATAACTGGAAGGATCATATTTTGTATATCAATCAGTCTGGACCTGATCCTGGCTTCCTCTTGGAGCAATTCTGCAAGAAAATCTAACAAAATTCTCACCTTCATGTGACGTGATGAGCTTGAACTAAGGTCAAGCTAAAGCCTTCAGGCACTTGCCTTCATATCTACATCAATCTTTCTCAAATTTTCTTTTATTTCCTTAGTAAAATTGGTAACATCACAAAGCTTTCCAAAAGGTGATGTTACATTGGTGAAACATTGTTCATGTTTGCTCAAAATTGAAGATAACTCTACCTAGTTTATAGCAATGTGCAAAGAAATATGCTCAATCACCTTATTTTCAAAATTCTTCTCTACCTTTTCAATAAGCTTTTCTTGGCTCGAAGTATCTTCATTGAACTTAGTTACAATTTCTTCCAATTGCAACAAAATGTGTTGAGATGATTCCACATCAACACCTATAGCCTTAGTTATTAAATTTTTAGCATTCTCAATTATAGTAAATTCTTTATCTCTTTCATCTCTAAGTTGCTTCTGCCTTTCCTTTTGTTCTAAAAGTTGACTAACCAATATCATTTCATCACCTATGGCAGTGCCTAGATCTAACTTGGGAATGACAATTTCCTTGTCCAAACCAATGTTTTCATCAAAAAATTTTACCAATGAGTAGAATTTTTAAAGGAGTCCTTGGTTTTACTTCTGGGGTTACTTTCTTGGACATAGGAATGGAAAAAATAGTAGAAATGGCTGGACTTGTAGTAAAAACTTGAATGGGTCCAGTTGAGGGAAAATTGAAAGAAGTACTAACTGTATCAATAAATGAAGTACCAATAGGTGTTATACAAACTGGAATACTTACAACTGAAGAATTTACTTGAACAAAATTTGGTGCAATTAAAGCTTTGGTAGACATAATTTTAGAACATGATGGGACACTTACTGTACATGCTACTATAGAGGTTGACACAATTGAAGAACTGGCAGCTGTGCATACTGCTGAAGTAGATTGCTTAGGAGCTGATGAAGAGGGCTATAGCTTGGTAGATGAAGTGGTAGATACTTCCATTACAAATACCTGGAACTATGAGGTAGCAACTAATGATTGCACAGATGACATATTTGAGGTAGTCACAATCATACTTGCTAAAACTATCTCCAACCCTGATGATGTAGCAGTTTTAGGTGGAGAGTGAGGAAGGGAAGCAATGACTTTTGTTACTATTTTCATTGGATTATCTTCTTCATCTTCTTCCTTGTCTTCTTCTTCAAATTCATCCTCTTTCTCTTCATCATCAACCCTTAATGCTTGATAGTCTTGAACAACAAAAGTAACACATGGTGTTTTATCTTCTTCTTCATCATCGTTGTCACCATCATCATCCTTGATTTCCACTATATCATCACCAGGCTTATGTAGATGATAGATGTTCTTCCACATGTATTTTTCATCTCTAACAACATGTTCAATATCTTTGATTAAAATCAAACATGTATGGAATCTAATTATCATTTTACCTTCATTGTTTTTCATTGTTGCCTTGACTTCTGCATCAGTGAGATTGGGTAGTAACCTCCTCAAAGGTTGTTCATATATGTCTTTAGCTATCTGCATAGTTGATTCCCACCTTGGCTACAATCTTGCCACCATTCTTTTGAAATCTAAGGAGCAATCTAATCTAGGGAATAGTTCCATTTTCCCATTTTGGTGAGTACCAACTCCTTAATTTGCATCTTCTCAGCATCAATCCTTGTCTCAAACTTGAGGGCCTTGAAGTTTGTGATGCTTACTCCTTCTTCCATATGTTTTAACCTTTCTTGGAAGGTAAGTGGGGGCTTGCTAATCACAACTTCACCTTTTCCTTTTCCTTTTGATTTTTTAGTGAGAACAATTGTGGAGGCCTTGGGAGGTTTGGTAATGATTACCCTACCTTTCTTCTTTGCTAGGTTTTCCTCCTTCTCAGATTCATGTTCATCTCCTTCTTCTTCTTTTTCTTCATCCTCTCCTTTACCTTCTATAAGCATAAGAGGGCCACTGGTAGTTTTCATCTTGGCTATCTTCCTCTTTCCTTTGCTAATTACCTGGGGTAGCTTGATTTCAAGCTCAATTTTGGCTTTGGCCTCATCATATGTACCAAAAATTGGTTTCTTAGGATCTATAGGTTCATTCAGTAGGGATTCTATGATATCTTTGGTTTCATCAATATTTACCTCATAAGGAAGAGGTTTTACCTATGCAACTCAGGGCCTAACTTCCTAAATATATACTCTATCATAGTCAACCATGAAACACACATCATCTTTATAATCCTCGACAAGTTTGGGAGGAATCTTGAACCTATTGTGCATCCTTTCTTTGAAATATTTAAAGTAATTATCCATAATGCTGTCAAAATTTATACCCATTTCTATAATAAATTCATTTATCTGATACAAGATAGGAACAATTTTTCTCCATACTACATAACCTTTTGATGGGAAAAACTTTTGCACATAAAAGAAAAGACATGTCAACAAAGAACCAAATTTGCAAGGTTTTTTCTTTGATGTCCTAATACTATCCATATTCTTGTTCAATTGTCTTAGTAGTAACTCTGACAAGTCAAATTCCATATTTTTCTTCACCACTTTAAATGCTAAATCCACTACCTCATGTGACTGAAGCTATAAATCTTACGGGAAATTAAATGAATACCAAATCTTAATTCCACATCAGAAATAGTGCTAATTTTCAAACCTCTACGGTCCCACTTAGCTAGGGTTTTCTTTTGGAGTTCATCTTGACCTAGGGTTTTCGTGGTTTTGGCTTTCCTTAGCATGGCAAGACCTGTAATCTTATGAATCATTTTCTTGGTGATTAACATTGGCTGCTCTAACTAAAATTGTCCATTGTGCACATGACTGAGAATGTATCTAATTCACCGAATTTGAAATATTCTTGGCAAATGTGTGATAGGGGTCAACCCTTTAGTTTCTAGGTACTTATGCTCAGATTTAAGCGAACCATCAACACACATCTCTTCCAGGGCACTATCCATCTCTAGGGTTCCAATTTCCTAAATAGAACACTTAAAATGAGTGTGAACATTGTTAATTAGAAGTACCTTGGGTGGAATTTGAGATTGTGCACCATTAGGGTTGAGTGCCTCCGCAACTGCTAGAACTAGCTTGAAGTTCGGTGCTTTCCACTCGATGCCTTTTACCAAAATTTTTGAACCTCTTTTATCCTTGCTACTGCTAGTGCTTTTGGATGCCATTGCTGCTCGATAAATGATATAAATTTTTTGAACAAATTTTTCATTGCAAGCTTGCTTGAAATTTCCTAGATGCACCTGGAATCACTTAGCTCTGAGTATATTAAAGACATGGTGAAAAATGAAGTCAAATTTTCCCCTTTTGATGAAAAATTTCTACATTAATGCTAGGTACCATAATGACATAGTGCATAACAAATTGTCATCCACTCACTAGCTTGGTAGAAACTTGTGACTCAGTGATCAAATAAACTTTCACTACTCCTAACCTCACTCAATTGAGTCTATGACTAGCCTCACTCGATAAGGCCTAATCTCATGTGATCTCTTTGTATCTGAAATACTAATTTGGATCTTCTACTTTTTAGCATTTGGAATTGCTTGAGATATAACTTGAAGATGTAGTTTTAGTTCCTCTTTTTAAGAATCTAATTGGAAATGGTGGAGTCACCCACTTCTTGATTGACATTGCCATCATTTGAATTGTTCTACTCAGTAGATTTAGGAATCCACTACTATCTCATTTGCTTCCTAATATTATCAGCTTTAGCTTTCTTCTCATCTTCGACTCGTCCTATTTTCATGCAATTTTGGCTATCTGACCAATTTAAGTGCATGTATAACATCTTACTATTGAATCTCTCTTTCTCAAGTGATGTGTTGTATAGTATATACCAATGTGTCAATATTCTCAATAATAATGACATCTACACCAAGTATTGTAATCCCAACCAAATATTGCTTTGGCAATTTATTTAGCTGGATTGAATGATTTGGATCTACATTGAGATGCCTTGTGACCTTATTTCTTGTATTTGTGGCATTTACCTTCAAAATTTGATTTCTCCTTGCATTCATTAGCTTTATGACCATTTTTACTGCAATTGTAGCATTTTCCATTGAATTTTGCATTTCCATTGCTCCAACATTTGTTTGATGTATGACCTAACTTACCATAGTGATTGCAAGTAGGTCTTTGATTCCTGTGGGATTCTTGTTTAGAAGATTCAACTTCTTCTTTATAACCAAGTCCTACTTTACCTTTTTACCTATGAAGATTCTTCTCACTTTGCTAATTCAATTGATCTATGTTTGCTTGAGATTTCATTATCCTTTCATTGAGTTACTTTTCAGAGTTTAGATCATCTTTCAATCTTTCATTGATTTGTCTTTCAGTTATTAAATCATTCCTTAAACTTTCATTTTCAAATATCAAATTCATGATTTCCTCATTTGCATTAGAGAGCTAATTGAAAAGACTTTCTTGCTAAAGGGATTGATTTTGATTTGCATTGTTCCTCTCCTCCAAGTCTTCACTTGCCTTATTCCTTTGTTCCAAGATTTCACACATTCTTATTAACTGAATTTCTTTCTTCTCTTTTCAATTTTCTTACCTCTTCTTGTAGAGAGCCATTCTTTTCTAGGAGTTCTTTGATTTCCTCATTAACTTCATCTGAACTGGTTGATGGGAAAAAGTCTTCAACCTTTTCTTCAATATACTGATGGTCATTTATATGTCTTGCAAGTTCCTTCTTTTAGTGATTGGGAAAGATTCTCTTTTGCTTCCTTGATTTGAGCTATGGCCACCTCCATATTTATCTTTTCATTCTCAATAGCTTTATCAAGTTTGAATATCTCCATTGTCCTTAATCTTTGCTCAAGCTATCAAACTTTATCTTGAGAACCACAAAGCTCTGATACAAATTGCTTGAAATAATTAAGACTAGCTAGGTTACTGAGAGGAGAGGGGTGAATCAGTAACCTCAAAAACTTAAAATCAATTTAGCACTTAACAATATAAATCATTCACCATTCATTCATGTAATCTTCTACATGTATAAGAAAGATAAACATTCATAACACATGAACACAATATTTTGTTGGTCCAAAAACCTTCCAAATAGAAAGTAAAACTGGGGTGGGGATGATACCCACAAAACTTCACTACTATAGTATAAAGTTGGCCTATTAGGGCTTACATTGATCACTTCTGATGATCTGCCCTATTAAGAGCAATTTGGACAACTAGGTCCACCTTGTTAGAGGTTTTACAAACATATATTGAAATATGCACTCTGTTAGGAGATTTATACAAAGGTTGTTAAGTCTACCTTGTTAAAGGATTTGGAAAACTGATTCACTTGTTAGGATGACACAATAGATATAACTTACAAATTGATTTTTGAATAGATCTTTGAAGTATAGGTCACCTCTTGTGATTGATATGTCTTTGCTACTCCTTAATGACCTTGTTGTATACTCTATTGTGTTGCTGATTTACATTCACTCTTCTCAAAACATCACATGTCCATTTCATTTACATACATCTTTTCTTTTGCAAATGATACAATTGATTACATATATACCATTCCAATAATTACAATTACAAGGTCGGCTAAAACATAGGTAAATAAAATATTACTGAGTCAGCCAAATAGTAGAAAACTCAAGTTCTTCAAGCTGACTTGGTGAACTTCTGATACTTAGTGTCCACTGCATTACTCAACATCATCATGCACTTAGTAGAACTATAAGCTTGGTCCGTACTAATTACACAATGTAGCTTAGAACTCAGTAACCATTGGAGAATTGGTAGATATAGTGTTACTCAATAGATACTGAATCCTTTGTTTACCTTGCTATCACTTGATAAACACTACACATCCATCACTTAGTAGAAACTAGCTTCTCATCACCTAAATTGATAACTTGGTAGACACTGTGAAGCATAGTATACACTACTGAACTACACACTCACTTAGTAGCTTTAGGAATGCTTGATGTAAATTGCTTAACTGTTGAACTTATTAGGTAACCACTAAATGTTCAATATAAACTATAGATTGAGTGATGAGCTCGATAATCATTCAGAATCAAATAAGTGTTGTTACTAATGAAAAATACAACATAATGCCAATAGAGCTCACTTAGGTAGTAGAGACATTTCTTAGTGTCTACTGAGTGTTCTTATGTTTGCCTAATTTAAAAGGAAGTCTCTACCAAGTTCACTTGAGTGTCAAAGGAAAAGTTACAGGAAGAGAGTGTTAACTGAGCTCATTCAGCTAACGAACAAAAGTTGGATGGAACCAATGCTACCTGATCTCACTTAGTTGCCAAAGAATTTTTCTAAGATTGTAGTGTTAACTAAGCTTCTATTAGTTAATGAAGTAAATTGCTTCAAAGTTAGTTTCTACTGAGTAGGTTTGGCTAGCAAAGGATTTTCCTATTTTGTTATCTATTGATTCCAGTTGACTGAGGTGATTAATATTGATTATTGTAAGTTGTATTTGAGCCAACTCAACTAAGTGAAAGGTATAAGTATAAGGTCAAGTTATGATTTCATTGTGTGAAAAATAGTGTGCAAGTGAGTGCAAGAGAATGTGTGAATTATGGTGATGTGATTGAAGATCTATAGGTAATAAGAAGAAGCAAATTTAAAGGATAAGTAGAATATCCTTGTGGTGTAGAAAAGTAATATTTGATCAAGAAGGATTAAGTACAAGCCTGAATAGGGATCTAAAATAAAAAATCAAGTTGCATTCAAATCAGGTCAACTCATTGTTACTCTCTAACCATTGTAGCAGTCATCTAAATCTCTTAATAGAGTTAGCTTAACAACTATTTGCAAATCCTTTAACAAGGTGGCCATTCCATTGAATTTTTTTGAAGATCTCTGACCAAGAAACTCCTAACAAGGTAATTAAATCCTTTACTAGGGTCACACCTAATAGTGTTTTTTGTAACCTTTAATAGGGTTGGCTCCTAACAAGCCTCACTTCAGAAGAGTGAAAATCAGTAACTAGTTGCTATTGGTGGTTATTTCCAAATTGGGTTTCCATGTTAAACCCTGGTGTCAAATGTGTTCATTTTATTTATGTGTTTGCAACTAAGTTAAAGTAATGATAATCACAGATAGCATCTAATGATTTTCAAGTTAATCTTTTACTAAGTTAATCCAATTACTACCACGTTACAACATTCTATATGTTTATTGAGCTTCAATAGTATTTAGTTATTTGTTTGCATTTTGTATTGACATCAAAAGGGATCTAGGATTTTTTTTTTTATTAACTGATTTACCCCTCCCCTTTCTGTTACTCCTCTTATATTTCAAACAATCAAGGTCTTCCATGTGTGATAGTTATGAGGAGTCAAAAGTTCTAGACAAGAAGAGGTCTCAACCATTGTTTTAGAAGGTGTTGAATTTTTTTTAAAAAATGTTTTGAATTAATGATGTAAATAACAAAAATAATAATACAAAACACCCCCCACATTGCAAAAAATTGAACCCCAGTAGCTAGTAGGAATGCGTAAAAAAGGAAGAAAAAATGCTTCAATTTGAGAAACACATGTACCTTTGAGAAATACTAATGAAAGAAAAAAAAATCTAGATAGGACTCAAGAAAAGCTTTGTGGCACTTCTTTTGGATAAAAAAATGGAGTTAAAATGAGCAAGTTGTGACCCTCAGAAGACAGAAAGCATTATCTGACTTCAATTGAAAAACTAGGCCAAATGCCTTAGGGTCATGCCAAAAAAAATTATTTTTGTCTATAAAGACTTTGCTTTGCATGAAAAAATAAATTCATAAACAAATATTTTAGCAAAGACCCTATTATGATAAGATAGGCCTTGGTTACTTTATTGGAGATAAATCTGCCAAGAAAGTTGAAATTACAAAAGAACTAGATCTAGTTGTTTAATCAACTAAATAATATGATCCAAGTAAAGATTGAATCAAGAACTACTACTAAATTATCTAAAGAGATTGAACTAGTTGATTTGTCTATGAAACATGATGAACCTAGGGAAATAGAGCAAACTGATAAACCTAAGCAAGATGAACCACCCAAGGATGTTAGACATGAATTTAGAGGTAGATGTTTCATATGCAATGAAGTTAGTCATATGAAAAGATATTGCTTAGGTAAGTCTTTCAAACCTATTACTAATTTGTATTGTTATAATTGTCATGGTTATGGATATAAAGGAGTAGATTTTAAGAAAACTAAGTTTGAGAGTAATAATGAAAATAATAGAATGTTTAGGAACACTGACCCTGCATGTAATGAAAGTGGAAGAACACAAAGATATAATGATGGAGAAAAACCTAATGGAGAAAGGAAAAAATTTGTATGTTACAAGTGTAACAATCCTAGACATATTGTGAGATATTGCAGAGCATCTAAAAGTTAGAAAGGAACCAATTAGAGAAGAAATGCACCTGTATGTTAGTTATGTAGTAACTTTGGACATTCAAGAAGATTCTATAGCGTGGATGGAAGAAACTTCAACAGGAATCCTAATTATAGAAGGAACAATAATAGGAATAATAGAAGGAATGATAATAAAAATTATAATAGTTAGAAAGAAGCAGTAAATGAGCATGTTGATGAATTCAAAGAAGCATTTTTGAGAGCTAAGAATCCAAAAATATTTGGAGGAAAATTATTTTGGTGCACCTGATGAGAAATTGAAGTTAGAAACTATCTGTGACTTATCTTATTTGAGTTAAGCATTATCAATAGAGGCATAACATCAATTGGTTAGAAATAATGTTGGAAAGAGAATCAAATTTTATGTAGTTAACACAAGGTAGAGGACATAGAGAGGAAGCTATGGTCTAGTGCATAAGTATTTGTGTGATGGTAGTAAGTTGTACTAATGAAAACAAGTTTTATTGGTAATGAGTGATAGTCTTTGAACTTGTGGTAGATACACATTTAATGTGGAGCAAGATTTGAAATGATTTAAGGAGTGTGAGCAAGATTGTAAGTACCATTTAATTATGTGAGAGTTTAGAGTGATGCATGAGTGATTTGACATCAAATTGAAGTGTGAAAAGAAGTGTTTGAAGTGTGAAGTTTTAGAGGCCCTAAACACAATATTTAAGGTATTTTATGAAGCTCAAATTTGAATTTTCAGTGTATATAGTTAAGAATTATAACAAGTCAAGTATTGTATGATGTTAGTGAACGGCCAAGGTATAAGTTCAAGAACCACCCATTTGTTTCTCTTATGGATGATTTTCTAGGAGCATTTTCACAAATCTTATCAAATGTGCTTAATGTAGAAAATGTTCAAAGTTATACTAATTATAAGTTTTAAAGCATTGGAGATGAGAAAATACACAAGGATTTAGGAGTCATGTATAACAATGACCAAACCTTGAAATCTAAGTACACACACCTAAATAAGCTAATTTTGATCAAGTGTATGATCAACATAGAGTTTGACAATCATGAATGGAATATGATTATCCTGAGTAGCATTCATGATGAGATGTTTTAGATAGGTGATGTACCAGTTGCAATTGACAATGACCTAATTCACAAGGTCATAGGTCTAAGTAATGAGGGATGTAATCTAGTGAATGACAACAGTGTAAGAAAGATAGTTAAGACAAATCTATATACTAGGTTTTGTTGGTTTGATTTTTTACATATTAAATTTTCTTAGAATCATGGTGAAAAAATTAGATGCGAGTTCTTTTATTAGGTCCTAGGGTTTCAAGTTTTGGTCTCATATTTTTGATATCTTTTAAAATTTGAGTAAAACCCTAGGTCTTGCCTTTTAAATTTTATCCTCGCGCAAAAGTTTTTTAAAAAAATAGAAGCAAATATTCTTTTCCCGCCTGCTTTGAGGTCATTGTTCAGTCCTTTTGAAAGAGGTTTTATCCTACAATTGGATCTTATTTAAATCTATGGTTGGCACATACTCACTATAGCAAGATGCTCGAAGATTACAAATAGTGAGGTAGTGACCATCAGAGAACTATGTTGTGATACTAAAAAATGAAGTCCAATGCTAAAAAATGTGTGTTAATATGAAGGCATTATGATCACGTACTATGTCCCAGGATTGTCAGTATTAAGAAGAACACACATGGAAATACTCGTAAATGGTGTCATCAGAGTTCAAGTTTCTCTAGCAATTCGCTAAGTTGCTATCAAAAAATCCATGCGACTTGCCGGTGGCGACGTAGTGAGTGCCCAAATTTTACAAAAGGCAGTAACCTTTTTAAGGTGGATGTGACTATGGAAATTCCCATGCAGTCTTATAAATATGCATGACTACCTTCTCTGACACCAATTTTAATTGGTGTAGTCCCAATCAATGTGTCCTTGTTTTCCATCACCAGAATTGTGAATACATCGAAAGTTGCTATATCGCTAGTCGGATAGTTGGTAATTTTTCTAGTAGTGATGTAGCAACTAGTTGAAAGTTAGTGATATAACATAAAAATCCTAAAAGGTGGGCCCCAAATGAGTGACTTGACAAGATGAGCTATGCAGATCAAATGACATGGTGGCATACTATTCAGCATCTATAAGCCAAAAATTCTGAATTCTTCGAAACTCGCTATATCGCTAGCCGGATAGTTAGTAATTTTTTCGGTAGCAATGTAGCAACCCGTTTGAAAGTAATAAACACAGCAAGGCCAAGGATGTGTGATGTCATTGGAAATTAAATAATATATATGTGTGCTAGCATGTTAAGCTAGCTCAATGACAACAGTACCTGGACCCACTCCCCATGTACAAAACATGTAAACAATTCTAATCATTAGATCAAGCATGGATCAATGATACTTGTTAACTCACTATGAAAGGATGTGAAAACATTATGTATAGCAAGTTAGTGAATGAGGGACCCACCATTGTTCTCTTAAAATTTGTTTCAAAAATCTACCACATGATCAAAGCAAAATTAGTGGTTGTCGCATACTCGCTATAGCAAGATGCTCGAAAGTTATGTATAGCGAGGTAGTGAGTTGATGAAACATTTCCTTAGTCATCCATGGGCCCATTTTGAAACACTAGCATTAGAGGAAAGGTACAAATGGAGGCAATTTATTGGTTTGACTGTTAGCATGTTAAGAAGAAAAGTGAGTCAACCTAGTTTTCATTCCTAGATCATAGGATTTTTCAAGGATCAATGAAACCAATTTAAAAGGAAGTGTGATGCCACTCTGTTTTTCTATTCTACAAATTTATGATGAATGTAAGCTTCATGTGTGGGAGAAAGAGAGTATAATACATGAGATTTTCATTAGTTCTAGTCCCATGCAAACAAAGATTTCACATTTTCTGAGCACAAGAGCCTGTTGATCATATTGTGTTTAGCTTGGTATGAACATGAACTAATTCCTCGTCTGTTAGAGAGCAACTGTAGAGGTTCAAAGAAGAATAAGTATGGCAAGTCAAGTAAGTAAACATATATAACATCTATAACATTCTAGTTGCTATTATTCCGATCAAGATGCCTCCTAAGAAAGCATTTTCTGGGCAAATTAATTATATGGATAGGAATGTTCAAGATGATTTGTTAGAATTACTCCCAGAATCCACAACTGAACCTGCACAAGTTAAAAAATTGATTTCCTTAAACCCTAGGATTAAAATTGCTGATGGCTTATATGACAAGGGGAGCTGGGTTAGGGATGCAACAACTACTCAAACTAGTCTTGTCTTATTTAAAAAGTGGTTTTCAGAAAGGAATTTGTTTGCTCTACATGCTAATGTCTAGAATTTTGATTTGGGAAAGCTAGTAGTTCCAAATGTTTTCATGGATTATGATTTTCTTGAAGCCATTGCCAAGAATTATGACCAAGCTATTAGGGTGGTGAGAAGAAATGATGGCGTGCCTCTAATCTCAATTAGTTTTGAAGAAATTAGAGAAGTTTTTCACCTAGAACCATTTTCAGATTACCATGTGCCAATCAATTTGCCAGAATTATAGAATGAATACAAAGCAAAGAAGGATGTAATTAAGGGAGGTAAAATGAGGGCACACATTGGTACAATAGGAACTCTACCAGTAATTATTGCAGCCTCTAGAGAACCTTTTAAGAAGAGTCTTTTCACTTCGTAGGCTGTAGAGATATATAGGACCCCGTGCCATGTTTTTGGTGAAGATGAGTAGGATTTCATGCCCATTGGCCTTATGTATATGATGTTTCAAATTGCTTCTTTTGGTGTAAACGTTATCCTTGATTTTACCTCCTTTTTGGCTGAAGAAATTCATACTAGTTTAGTTGGAATTGTGAAGGGCAAAGTGGAGAAAAATTTTGGCCACTATTCTCTATTAATGCATATGTTCTTGTTTAAGGAGGTGACATATTTTGGTAATGAGATGGAATTGAATAGAGAGGAGAATGGGGAAGCACTGCTAGTCTAGTTGTGGAGCACAAATATGACCTGGGATGCAAATAATGCCAGTTTTGTCAGATTTGATAGGTATTTTGCTTCTAAATTGAGATTCCTCATATTGAGTGACAATCCCCAAATCCCTAAGGTACTAATGAGTCTCATCAGGCCTATGGATAACCCCCATAATTTGAAATTTTTACATAATTGGGGAGATATCATCCCTTACTTTATTTCTACTATTTTTATAATTTATAGTTTTAAGGGGAGCCCTCATGTCTTGCCTTACCAAGTACCTTTAAGGTAAGAATGGCTGAAGTTTTGTGGCAATTAGGAGGAGTAGAAGAAATGTTTCTATTGAAAAGGCAACTAGGGTCAATTTTTGCTACTTACACAGTGGCTCATTAGTTTGTAATTACCAAAGGGGGTTGGCTCTTTTTGCATAAAATTTTGGATTAGTATATGATGGCTGTCTCCCATCCCCGTTTTTGTGATTTTGAGGGATTTTTTAACCAGACCTTGAGGCATAGAATTAAGTTGGGATAGGTTAGAGATGATTCATATTATCCAAAGGACATTATAAGGAATGAATTCTCATTGCAGGAGCATGAAACTAAAAAAGAAAAATGTAGAGTTTGCTCCCGGGTCCTAGAATTCATTCATTGTTTTGATCAAAAATATAGTCCTTTAGATAATGCTAATATAGAGGTTGACAAAATAAATAAGCTCATGAGTAACTTCCTTGAAATAATGGAAGCTATGAATGAGAAGAAATAATTTTTTATTGATTCTTATCCTGATAAGTCTAGAGAATTCATGAGGATGTTGGCTTTCACTCCTAATATAGGAGCTAGTCAAATAATTGTACAAAAGAAGCCCGGTTACACTATAATTCAAAATAAAAGGGCTCATGTAGATAAGGGCAAACAAATAAGGGATTCACTAGTACAACCCTAGAGGAGAGACCTAATGAACCTAGTCCCAAGAGGTAGAAGGTGGTGAAAGAAGAGAGACCTCAAGTTGTGGAATATTCACCCACTCAATCCCCTTTGAGGATTGGAGAGGAATAGCTCATAGGTGAGAAAATTGAGTAGATGGGATCACAAGGAGGTATCTTTATTACTCAAGCAGAATTGGATGAAGGTAACCCTCCAAAACCTCCTCTACCAAGTTTGGACCTTACAATAGCTAACTATAGAGGTAGGGAATTGGACCTTGTGTTAGAATAGGCAAGTCATCAATTTTTGGTTGATGATAGCTTTGTGAAATGGAGAGATTTTAAAAAGTTTGCATGGAGGGAAAACATGAATATTTTTGAGGAAAAATGTAAAAGGTTGAAAATAGAGCATCTAGAAATGGATGAAGCTTCCATCTAGAACCAAACAAAAGAGGAAATGATAAAAGAATTTTAGAATATAAGCCCTAAGGATAGAAGGCAAATGGTGAAGGCATCTAACATTTTATTGTTACCAAATTGGGATATTGCTGATGCCTTAGTTTTCAGTTCTATTTCAAATAAACTGACTTTGCAAGATCAAAATAAAGGGGACTTTCAAGGGACTGCATTCATTGAAGATCAAGCTGCATTGGTTAGTTGGTCATTAAGAATAGGATCTAGAGCCACATCATCACAACCAGATGAGTCTAGATTGATGGGAAGCATAATTGTGAGAAGAGTTGCTAATACCTCACATGTGGAGGTAGCACACTGGAATGTGGATTCTTCCAAGTTTCTTTTCGCCACTACTAAGAAGGAGGAACATGCTATGTTTGAGTTACAAAATAAATATGAAACAATTATTGAGGCCTATAATAAAGAGGTAAAAAGGAGAATTGATCTTGAAGATAAGCTAATGGGGAAGTCCACTAAGCCAAGAATAACATACCCCCATCCTCCAGTGGAACCTTTTAAATCTACCCCCCTTGTAGAAATACTAGACACACCTCAAAGGCCAAAATATTACACAACTAAGAATTTTGAAGGAGATAAAAGCAAGTTATGGGCCTTACATGTAGAGTTGAATATTCAATATGAGGATCAGCTTAGAAACGCTCTAATGTATTTAGTAGATAAAATTGAATGGCCCTTGTTCTAATCAGTTGGCAAGAGTAATAAGTATATGGGAGGAACTGAAAACCCATGATGAAACCCTCAAGCCTATTGTTAATAAGAGGGGAAAAAGGGAGAAAGAAATCACCCTTTTATGTTATTTAGTTATAAGGTCTTCCCATGACCATATTGAAAAAATGTACGATGTTGCTAATGACCTGTTAGATTTTGATAATAGGAGAATTGCTCTGCAACTAAAAATTGTTTCTTATTTAAGCAGATACAAGAATAAAAAATTTGATTTGTTTCCTTGTGCCTTGGATAGAAAGAATAAATTGAAAAATAAGGATGAATGGAGTAAAGAATTGGATGACCTATTTAGCATAAGGATAAATAAAGTTGTAAATGAAAAGGGGCATGCCTAGTGGGCCATCATGATAGAGGAATTGGTTAAAGTCCAGTTATTTTTTGATTCTTTGAAACAAGAGTTTGTTGGTTTTGAAAATGAGGCTAACTACATATTAAAAAAGCAAGATGATATCATGCAATTCAGCTGGCCTGATGATGCACAGTTTAACACTTGGATAGCATATATTCCTTCTGATGAGTAGTTAGAAGAAGGCGATATAGATAATGATGAGGAAAAAAAATGTGAGGTGCAAATAATTGACACATCAGCACTAGATTTGAAGAAAGAAGAAGGTGAAAAAGTAATATTGCCTGCTCAAGGTGAAAGTAGTGAAAATCTGCAAGAAAAAAATGATATGGAGGCACCACAGGATAACCCTTCATTATCTAGTTTGGTAGCCACATATTCTAAAGATCCGGAGCAGTAGGGGACAAATCAAAAGTTGATGATTTGCAGTAGTAATAGAAACGGGCCTATCCAAAGAATATTTGATGTGCTTGGCATTTTTTTGTGCTCATTTTTGTCTCTTGTATGGTGTTTTGTTTCTTGGACA
Organism: Cupressus sempervirens; assembly: GCA_028749045.1. Lineage (NCBI taxonomy): Eukaryota > Viridiplantae > Streptophyta > Pinopsida > Cupressales > Cupressaceae > Cupressus > Cupressus sempervirens. The sequence goes on along the minus strand of CM053788.1, from coordinate 529,653,413 downwards.
CTTGTCAAATCACAATTGCCTTTTTCTTGTTGCAACTCATGTTATATAAATGAGTTTTCAAGGCATTGTGATGGTCCAAAAACTTGTATAATTTTTGTGTTTCTCAAGAAAAGCACTAACAGTCAGCCCAATAGTATGTAGTTGTTTTGAGTTTGCTTCCACTTGTACTCTCTGATGACACATTGAAATGATAGAAATAGCAATCTGTTATGGGCTTTCAATTGATTTCTATTGGTCATTGTATTAGTCATCTAAAAGGATAATACAAAGGGGTATTTACACTATATTTGTGTCATCAATTTTTGTCTCCTTTTTATAGGTTTATCTACTTTGAAGTCATTTTAAATAAGGTTTAACTTGGCTGAATGCAATCTGGATGGGTTGTATGCTGATATCATTGTTGCTTTTAATTCAAGGAATAAATGCTTCAATGAATCAGTAGGGTTTATGAGTTTATAGAAAGGATACTTCATAAGAATGGAAATGGGTGATTACAATTGATTAATTCATTTACAAGTTATTTGAATTAGATCTCCTGCCAATAGTTAATTTTTTGCCCAATGGATAAGGCACTGGTCACATAAGTCAGAAATGAGAAAGGGTGAATTCTACTACTACATATCAAATCATTAAAAAGAAAAATTCAAAACCATTTCATTCCATTTTGTTTAAAGTTACAAATGCTAGTTACCACTTGTTTGCATATAGTTTTTTGAGTCTTAAATAGCCACTAATTCCAGGAATACTTGTAAACTATAGGAGATTTATAACCAGATCTGCTTATAGAGGATGCACATAGATTTGAGAAGCTTTTAGAGAAAATTGATAAACGGTGTATGTGCTTGAGGGTAAAAGATGAGAATCAGAATGAATCTAAGATAATTTCACACCACAATTTGCATTAGAATCATCCCTAGGTATACCCACCTTGGTTTAGCAGAGCCTAAAGAGTAGAAAATCATCCTTTGGTTTTGTTGAAGTTGGATCAAAGTGGTTTATTCATGTAATTGCTACTAGGAATTGGTTAATCCTTAGATTGTGTGAGTAATTTCACTCTGATATTGAGCATTTTGTTGCTCAGTAGTTTTAAAACACCAATAGGTTTGATGGAAGGAACATGAAGATGGACATGATTGAGGACAAAGTAGTCAAGGTGTTAAGCAAAACTAGAGGATATAAGTTTCACCACAGTTCTAGAGTGAACTTAGTGCTAGTAGGATTTATATATGTAGCATATGTTATGGTTGTAGAGAGAATTAAGGTAAACCTATGTGAGATAATCATAATTCAACTATTAGACAACATTGCAAAGTTGAAGAAGACTAAGAATGTAGTCTTTAGATTTGAGTTTTTGTTAACTCATCTATTCTTCTATGCAAAAAAGTTGCTACTAGGCATGAGAAGCTTGGAAAGTATTGAATGCCCTATGAAGTTGGTAACACAATGTTTCAGGGTCATGTTGGAGAATGTCAGAGATAGTGATATTGATAGAATGATGAAGAGGTTCTAGACTAAACTAAGATAGAGATACAAAATCCCTCCCTCCATGGTGGAAAAGTATAAAGACAATAAATGTTTCATGGTGGAAATTGATACAACTTGTGTGTAAGTAGTAGAGCCCAAGGTAAAATTCATTAAACCTATGTGATATGAAATGAGAGAAGAACTCATATAAGGGTATGCATTGATCATACTCTAGTTAGAGTAGGATATTGAATTCCCTAGATGGAGTACATATGAAGAAAAAGTAAGGGAAGTACATTCTAAATTTCATAGAAAGAAAATCAAAAGGAATATGGAGAAGAAGATAGATTCCATTCTCAAGGAATTAGGTATGACTTGAGAAGAGTTTAATGAGATTAAAGGCATTGTGCTGGAAATGGAAGCCACTAGACAGATTGAGGTGATAGCAACAACACCAATTGTTGTTGCAGCACCATCTAAAGGTATAATAGTTTCATGACCTAGTGTATAGGTACCCACTATACCCTATGTAGTAGTTGCACAAGTGGTGCAACTAGTTAAATTTCATCAACCCAAGAAGAAACTAGAGGTTGAATCATAAATTATGCAAAGAAAGTCTAAGAGATTGGTGGAAGTAAAGAAAGAATCTACACCATCCTCTAGGAAAAGGATCAAGTAGACCACTAGTGGACCAATAAAGAGGACAAAGACACTTCAAATCAATGATATAGAGGAATTAGAGGGAGACACTATAGACATGATAGTTGAGCAAGAAGATGAAGAAGGAAGAACACTACAAGAAAGAAATCATGGAAACCCAAGGTAGAAAATTTGAACATGCAAATTATAGAAAATGACAACTTTTACAGTTGAATAAATATTATAGGTTGTATAGCAATATGGATAGGAGATAACTAGAAAATTACATAATGAGGAATATGATTTTAAGAAATAAAAGATTTGATAGTATACAAGGAAAGATCCTAGAAGACATATACAATAGATTGTTAAATAGAAAGAGGAGAGTAGTGGAAGATGAAAGAATTTTCCTTAGGGAAAAATTCACCCAAGACCAAGGAACTCAAGCACAAGCACAATAGTAGACCAAAGAGAATATGATAAGAATGATGATATAATATTCATTCAATATGGATAAAAGTACACTAGGAGTGCCTATAGATAAAGGCCTCAAGAATGCTTATAGAATGCATAGGAATCAGCAACATGATAAGTTATACAACCAAACACATGTCCACCAGATATGTGTTATCCTCCATTAAGCACATAAGTGTGATGATGAGAGGATAAGCCTACAAAGGTGTAGCACAAAAAATAATGTTGTAGGCACCATGTGCTAAATTAGGAGTGCAGATAACTATGTTGTGTACATGACAACTCAGTTAATGATGCAAACTCCAATACTGTAGACACCATGTGCTAAATTAGAGTTGCTTACTCTAGTGTTGTCAACATGAAAACTCATAAGAGTACACAAACTCCTAAGTGTCTCACCAAAGAAATAATAAAATAATGCATTAACCTAAGTAAACTTAAGTAAAGTGTAAATAGTAAATACACATTTACACCAATAGAAGAAGACTCTTAGCTGAGAGAGAGCATGCTTAATAAATTGTGTGAGGTTAGCACAAAGGATTACTTGGACAAAATTTTGAAGGGCATTTAGCCCTTGCTGAGGAATAAAAGAAGAGCTATTCTTCTGATGGGAGGCAATTATGAAGAAGTTAGAAAAGAAAGTGAGGAAGCCATAGTCAAATACATGAAATCTATGCCTAAAGAGAGTATGCAGCCACAATCTATAAGCCTAGTGTATGTAGAAGTCAATACACTATATGATGGCAAACAAGATGTTGAGGACACACATCATGCAGACTCATCTTCACATAGTTATGGGTACTAAATCCATGCAAGTGGATACTAAAGAGAAGCCTTTTGCAACATATGGAACACCCATTGTTGGCAATATTATTGCATATACTAGTTCTGATGAAGAGGATGAAGAAGAAGAAAGAAAAAGAATGAAGAAAAGAAAAAGTTAGAAGAAGAGAAAAGGCAAAAACAAAGAGAAGAAAAGTAGAGGAAAGAAGGAAAGGAAGAAGAAAATAGAAGAAGAGAAGAGGAAAGAAGAACAAATGAAGAAATAAAAAGTAAAGTGAGAAAAAGAGGAAAGAAAGAAGAAGCAAGAGGAAGAGGAAAGGAAGAAGGTAGAAGAAAATTTTGTGTTGAAGTAGAGATGGAAGATTATAATGCAAAAAAAAAAAGATTCTTTCCTTATTTGAAACATGTGGAAATAGAATCTCGAAAGGTAGATTTCCAGCATGAAGCTGACATACCTTATGTTGCACCAGTAGTCACAACTATTAGAATGTCAACAACTATCTCATCATCAGTAGTCAAACTATTGCTACTATTATTTTACGATGATGATCAGAAAGGATCGATGAGTTCCTTTAGAAAACTTCTAGAGAAGAACAAGTTAGTTAAGCCTTTGGAGAGAACATTGATAATAGTCTTGAATAGGATGCAAACGATAGTTCAAAGAATTGAACCAATCTAGACTTCTAGGCTAAGAAAAAAGAGCTAGTGAAATCTTTCGATGAAGAATTCACAACTTGATAGAAATTTCTTTAGTATAAGAAAAAGCCAAGCATAATGCATCATTGTTTGATATAGTATGCACTAATGTGAGAAATTATATAAAATCACTTGATGCATTCATCAAGGATTTGAGGAAAAAAATTGATGAAGAAAAGAATTTTTATGGATAATGTGCACTTTCATACAAGTACCTATCATATTTTGAGGATAAGATCAAAGGTCAAATGAGTGAGCTTCAAACACTCACTACAAGGTTGTAGTTACCAGAGGGAAGCATTGAATATTTTGGAACCAAAATAGAGAAGATTTAGAATATATCAAGAGCATTGAAGCTAATAAGGAACATGTAATCCAAAGGTTCTCTACTCTTAGAGAAATTTTGTCACCTAAGATCAGCATTTTACAGAGGCAATTGGAGGAAAGTCTTACTGTTAAGGTCTTCTATGACAAATTTTCCTATATTGACTTGAGCACAATTGAAGTGGCATCATATGCACTTTGTGCACTCATCAGTATATCTAACATAGTCATCGAGAGCTCAAAGAAAGATCTGGAACAATTGAAACATGGTTTTGTAGAGTGTTTTTCCATGATTACAAGTTGATTAGTATAAGACCACATAGTTTTTGACACCTTTTACATTGATGTGAAAAGGGGAGAAGTATATGTAAGGAAAATTGTATATGAAGTATATGTAAGGAAAAGTGTATATGTATATGTAAGGAGGAGTACACCTATATACCATTATAAGGAATGATAAGGAATGTAATGATCCATCAAAACATGAATAAATTATTATTTTTGTTTTGAAGGAAATTTTTGTGTAGTTACTTTTTGTATTCATTTTTGAATGAAATCATTATGTGACTTAGCCTATTTTCCCAAATGTTGCCATCAATGCCAAAGGGGGAGATTGTTGGAAATATGGTTAGATGTCTAGAGTGTTTTCATTTATGACAACATATATTCACTATTTTATTTATGTATTTAGAGTTAGAAAATTGTCTAAATGTTAGAGAGTTTGCAATAGTACAAAGATAGATGTGATGTGTATGGACAACATGCTTTGAGTTAGTTCATGCACAGTTGAGGATCAAAAAATGACAATGTGCTGATAACATATGTTAGTGCATAGACCTATACAAACTATATGATGCAACTTATAGTTGATCTAGAAGTTCTAGTATTTAACATAACAAAACATAGTATATTAAAGAATTGGATTGTACAACTTAAGGAATAATTTTGGTGACAAAATTATTACTAAGTCATAATGGGCTGTCATCCTAGATATTTATCCTAAGTTAGTTTTATATTAAGTCAAGCATGTGAAGACATGAAGGCCAAGTAAGATTTTTTTTTATCAATTTATGACATATAAGTAAAGATCTTATCTTGTACAAAGAGTGTGAAGTCTATAAGTGATGAGAACTATTGAGAAGAAACATTATATGATATGCGATCCTTATAAGATGTAAAATATGATGTATGATCAGAGAAAGTACGAGATACAATAGTAAGACAATATTGTATGTATACCTACTCTTGTGAATAAATTAATTGTATAATTGAATGTTAGGACAGTGGGCTCTTCTTAAATAGATTGTATTTGGTCTACCAACTCCTAACAAGGTTCAAGCTTTTAATAGGGCCTAGTCCTCTAATAAAGACTTGAGACACTATATGTATTTCATAGATTCCTAACAAGGTCAATATCCTTAATAGAATTTTTTTATTTAGTGGATCATCTTATGGGTATCATCTACGTTGGAGCTTTCCCTTGGCCATGGTTTCCCTAGTTAAAAAATAATGGAGTTATGATTTCTCTTTTTGCATGGTTATATTAATTGTCTAGAATTATTTGTTTACTTTCATATGTATGTTATAAAGTAATTAAAAATATTCATTTGTGGAAAAATGTTTGGAGAATACTAATTCAGCCCCCCCCCTCTTAGTATTATCTATTTCTAAAATCTAGGAGACAAAATAATAGAGGATATCACCAAGGTGATGAAATTTTTTCAAGATGAAATGAAATAGAGATACATAATCTCTACATTGCTAGTTAGAAATACAACAATGTTTTCTATTTTATGGTTGAAACTAATACAAATGTATGGAATCAAGTAAACTAAGGGGAAAATTAATTGACCCTATGGGATATGAAATGTCTAAAGAATTAGTAGAAGGATACAAAAAGATTATTCTAGAGTTAGAGAGAGATTAGGATTATCCTAGATGGGGCACATATGAAGAAAAAGTCAAGGAAATAGATACTCAATTGCATAAAAAGAGATTAAAAGAAAAGTTGATAAGAAGATAGATACTATTCTGAAAGAATCTGGAATGTGTAGAGAAGAACTCAAGAAATCCATGGGTACAGTAGTGGAGATGAAGGCTAGATGGAAATTAGAAATACAAGTTTCTAAGCCCTTATTAGTTAAGAGTGCACCACAAGGAGTGACTATTGTAGGATCATTTGTACAGATAACTAGTGTGCCATATGCAATAGTATCATAGGTTCAACCTAAATTCATCCCACCTATTTAGAAGGTACAAGAGGAAGATTCCAGTATCACAAAAGTTCAAACAACCATGCATCCTAACACCAAATGGTAGGTGATATTAGTTCACGTTAAACAAGAGCCAACTAAACCTCATAAGAATAAGAGATTCAAGAAGATGGATACTAGACTAGAAAAGAGAGGAATTTTTTTTACCTATAAAGTCACTCAGAGAAGGAAGAAATAGATTGTTGAGTCTTAATCAGAATAATCAGAAGAATAAGAAGTAGAGGCAACATGAAAACAAACATTAGAGAAAGTAGAGCCAAAAGCTCCTACTAGAAGGAGACCTTGGAAGCCTAAGATTAAGAAAATAAATTCAACAATCATCAATGATTGAAGTTTTTTTATAAATTGAACAAGTACTATCTATTAGTCATATTTGACCTACCATAAAATTTGAATTTTGTCTATCAAACATGCCCAATAGTTATCTTTCCAAATATTAAAATGATCAAATATTAAAATGATACATTTAAAACCTTAGGTTATATTTTATTTCCTAAGTCTTTTAGTAGTAGTGTGTTATAAAGATTTCAATTGGCCCACATCTTTTCATCTATCTGATCTCCCAGAATCTAGGGTCATCGCTTTGTCGTTATCAAAATTTCTATGATAAAAAAATATAGTGACATATTGACAATGTGACATGCATCTGGGTGGGGCCTGTTCCTTTTCACCATGCATAGTAATTAGTAAAGGACAAGGTGGACCGTCAATGAGATCTAGATCTATGACTATCATTATGTTGCTAGCAGAAAGTGCATGAAGAATATTCATGGTCACATAGTGATAACATGCTAGGTATCCTATGTGGGCCTTCCTACTCTATGGCTGGTGAAGTGTTAGACAAGGTACAATTGGCAAGGTTTTATTCATTATTTGAAGAAGTGGGCCAATTTTCTTGATTTACCTTTGTTCACCATAAATTTAGAGATGATCAAGGGTTATCACTTTGTTGCTATCAAAATTTGGATGATGAATATGCATAGCGAGATAGTGATAATGTGACACATGGACATGTTAGACCTATTTCAGTTATGGGCTGTAAGAAAAAGAGGGATGTCAGATGAGTTGGCATGGGGCAATGTTTTAATTGGTCAAGGTATTGATAGGGGTCAATGCATCTTTAGGACCATCACATTAGAAGTAGATCGAGTGTTGTCATTATATCACTAACCAAAGATGCGAGGCCATTATCCATATTGACATAACTATAAGTTAACGTGTGTCTTAGTAGGCCCAGGTGGCAAGTAAGAAGTTGGCGATGGTAGTTAAGTTTATTTTGTAGGATTGTTGATATTTGATGTTAACCAAGAAAACCACAACAACAATATGAAGGCTTAAGATGATGTAGTCATCGGGTCATAGTAGTTAGTAAAAAATGTTGGAGATAAGATGCAAAGTAATGATAAATGGTTAGTATCACTAGATTTGTAGTTTCACAAGGAAAATAATTAGTTTATATATAAGGTGGTGAAGTTGTGACTAAGTAGTAGGTTAATAGGTCGACATAAAATTAGAAAGATAGACAACATGGCAGAATATTCAAACAATGTTGGGCCATGTGGAAGGGTTAGGTAGTCAAGTCAAGTTGACTTGCTGATTTATATGATTTGGCACATCAATAATGTAGAGTAAAGTAGTTGTTTAGTGGTAAATGGGTCTTTTGAAAACCTACAAGCACTCTTCAATGTTCCCCATGCCATTTTTATGAGACAAGACACTTCCATCACAATCTGGTTATCCATCTACCTAGTAAGATCAATAATGGCCATCGTTTCTATCTTCTCAAGGTTTTATTTGGTGAATAAATGATTTTTCTACATCTAGATGTGTGCCATGATTAGATCTTTTCTAGATTTTTAGTTGTACATGGGAATTATGGGCCTCAAATTCTCACACACTCATCAACACAATCTTTACCTAAGAGATCATCCCAGAATGAACATTGAATTGTTCATCTGAGTAATCTAATCAGTGCAACCTATTGCCTTCTAACTAGAAGGATTTTACCTTTGCTCTAAGACCAAGAAGCGGCCAACTAGACCTTTTAGTATGAAGAATTTATGCATCTATATGATAGTGCAATTAATCTAAATGAGAATGCAATTTAATTTAATAACACATAAAAGAAAATTAAGCTATATGATTGCATTTTTAATCTATATGATATTAATACTAAGCAATGAAAGCTATGAAGATATTAAGAAAGTAAGTTTTTTGATAGTAATTTGATGCAATTCAATTCCAACCTACACAAGGAGGAATTAGAAGCTCCTTAAATAAAATCCCTAAAATTAATCAATGATTGATATCATAGGCGTCAGGGGGAGCATGAACTCTAGCAAGACTAGACATGACTCCTCCTCTACCACTAGTAGGAGGTGAGGGGGAAGGAGAGAGTTAGATTCTTTTACGACCCTAATTTTGATCTAGCTTTGTATCCATTGGTATGCCAACACCATTTTGCACCATTTTTTTATCAATAGTGCTTGAGTAGCGTATAGTTTTGCAAAGATGTACACTTTTTGACACACACACACACACACACACACACACACACACACACACACACACACACACACACACACACACACACACACACACACACACACACACACACACAACATTTTGATTCAAATACCACTTGCATTTTTCACTTTCTCTCTTTATAGCTTGTTGTACATGAGATCTTTTATGTTATGATTATGAAATGCAAATATGATGTATGAATGCAAATTTGATTTAATGTTTGAATGTAGTGTAGATGAGATGAATTATGAAATTATGTATGAAATGAAAATGTGAATGCACTAACATATCATGTAGTGTTCCATGTTTTTGTTGATAGTGAAAGGTATCTCTTGAGGAGTGAGAGGATGAACCAAAGAACCAAATGGTTGTGTAGTCATGAAGAAACATTATACTTTGAAGAAGCCAAAAATCCCTCATTAGAAAGGATGTAAGTGAATTAGCCATTGAACCATGTAATTATGCAATGTAAGCCAATACTATATGCAATTTCTAGATGAGATGCAACCCTAGGATTGGTTACCAAAATTCAATAAATATCATCACTAAGTCTGTAGAAAAATCCCACATGTCATACAATTCTAATTGATAATGCAAACATAGAAATATGAATATGACACATGTTCTAATTTTGTCACTATAAAATGTAAGCATTCAAGGCACAAGAAGCTAGAATGACCAGAAAATTTGTCCCTTTTAATGTAGGAAGTTAACATAAGCATTAGAGCATAAACACTAGGATGACCATAATGTTTCTTACATGTAAACACACTAGACACACAAGAGATCCTTCTTATCCTAAGTAGTCAGCAAGTTTTATGTTTGCAATGACCCTAGCATTAGTAACTTAAGACATAAGTGTGCTATGTATACTCATAGTGACTCATAAGTTCACTTAGTAGGACAAGTATCAGTATTTACTATAGCATGAAAAGTTCACTCCAACAAGTAAGGAGAAGAACCAACCTCAATAAAGAGTCTATATTAGAGGAGCCAAGGTACACACAGTCATTCAATATGAGATGGAGGCTCTTATAGTGGAAACCCTTCTTATATGGAAACTTCAGATCGTTGGAACTAAACCAAAAATAGAAAACAAAGAAAAGATCATGCCCCCAATCCTCACTTCTCTAGTCAAGAGAGACATCATTGAGTTGCTTGAAGGGACACAATAAAGTGAAAAAAAAAATAGAAAAAGAAAAGCTCAATGTATCTAAACAAGTTTATCATTTTGAGTTCATTTTTTGTGTTATAGGATTGATGTCAAGTGTCAATGTCTACAACATGGATGAAAGAAATATCTTTAGTAGGGTGACAAAAGTAGAAATATATAGTTAGAAAAATTGGTGATTGAGGTCAAAGAGGAATCTTCAAAAAGAAGAACCTTGGTTGGAATTTGAGTGACAATAGACAGATGTAGTTAGAACAATTGTTGACTAATGCTTAAGAGATTATCCATGAGAGGAGTCTCAAAAAGTGACATTAGTGACAGTAGGTAGACATAGTTAGAACAATTGGTGACTGATGCATAAGAGATTATCTATGACAGGAATCTCAAAAGTGACACTAGTGATAGTAGGTAGATGCAATAGAACAACTGATGACTATCATGAAAGAGACTCCTATGATACTGTAGGGTGTTGCCCTCGAGTTATGACAAAATTCAATCCATTGATACATGAGTGAAAGTAGCAAACTAAAGTAGAAAAACAACTGTACATGAGCCAAAAAATGCTCTATGAGATATAAAACTTGAAACAAGAGGCACCTTTCTACTAGGTTTTCACCTTCTTGGTAGAGGTTCTTTTTTATTTTTTGCTACCATGATGCCTATTTGCCAGGTTTTCATCAATGACACTTTTTTTTCTTTTTCTCAATTTTTTTCTTTTTTTTGTATTTTTGAGTTTTTTTTTTTTGGTGTTAACAAGGTGCCTATTGCTAGGTTTTCATTAGGGTAATGATTTTTTTAGGACTTTTTGCAATTTTTAGTCTTTTTTTAGGACATTTAAGTATATACAGAGAGCTTTTGATAGCATATCAACTATAAAACTTCTTCAGATGGAGAGTGTTGATAGGCTCCTTGAGCACATCTCCCTTGGTTGTAGAAAGTTGGTAAGCACTAGATTTGACCACTGCAATAATTATGTAGCGACCATGCCAGTTGGGTTTGAACTTCCCTTTTTTACCCTTTGTTGTTGATTCTTAGGGTTTTCTCTCAGAACAAGATCACCCAAGGTAAAAGTACAAAGTTGTGTCACCTTTTACATTGACTTATTAGAATGACTAAATTTTATTATTTCTATCTAAAAGCCAATTTTGTTCAAACATATGATCTAGATAAATTCATTTTAGCTAAGTTATATATGGTCTCACACTTTTCCAATTGGAAATGTCTATTAAATACATGTTTTATACTAGTTTGCATCCAATTACTAAAGAAATAAAATTATTTTAGAAAAGTGTCATTTCAATAACTCTTACTATATTTTATGATTTTTTTTAATAACATATAAACACCATTTTATAGAGCTCAAAGTTAGGAATATGCTCATATATATTTTATAGCGTTTTAATTAGATGTACTATATTGTAATTAAAAAATTCTACAAGCACATATTTTAACACTCGAAAAGATGTTGATTTTGAGAAAGAAAAAAATATTAAATCATATGAAAAAAAATAAAAAATTATATGACTTTCTAGAGGAGAGAGTCCTCTTGTAGAATGTATAATTTTCTTCTGGTTTGAATAGATTTTTTTTGAAAAATGTGGTGGGAGATGAAAACCATCAATTTCAGTTGAGTTAATATTTGAATCATTATAAAAGAGAAAATGTAGGTTTAAAGCCAATTTTTATTTTTGATTTTTCTAGCTACATATGTTATCTATAACATAGTCTGAGATCAAAGGGAAATAAGTTTGTTTCCATATAGTTTTGTGGTGGGAACTAGACCCCTAATTTTCAACATTTTTCAATAGCTAAAAAGTTATCTATAAAAATTAGCAAAATATATCAATTCTTATTCCAAATAATTATTAAACAATATAATCCAAAATTTCATCCATTTATACACATTTCATTAGTTTACTTCATTTCAAATTTAAAACAATAATACTAGTTTTATGTCATTGAAATTGAATAGTTATACTTTTGTTAGCCTTTTGCTTTATAAAAAGGTGACATAGGTTTGTGCTTTTACCCCCTAGTTGGAAGTCATATTGATTTACTTTCTTATTTTAACTTTTGGACACACAGTACTGATAAGATCAAAGATGATCACACGCCACTTGTCGATTCATCTAACAATACTAGCTCTTGAAGCTGAGATATTCTATACTCATCATTAGTAATAAGGCCCTTCATGGAGATTCTTAAAGTAGGAATCTCAACCTCAATTGGAAGCATAACATCCACTCCATAGACCAAAGCAAAGGGCATTGTACCTATTGGAGTTTTGATACTTGTTTTGTATGCCCATAAAGCTGGATTAATCTGAAGGTGCCAGTCCCTTCCATATTTTCTAATTGTGCAATGAAGGATCTTAAGGATCACCTTGTTGGATGCCTTTGCTTGACTATTACCCTAGGGGTAATAGATAGAAGACTAGTGTTGCATAATTCTAAATTTTTTGCATAACTCCTTAAGATCCTTATTTTTAAACTATCCTCTATTGTCAGTAATAATGGAGGAAGGTACACCATACCTATGTATGATGTAATTCATGATAAACAAAGCTATAGTTATGCCATTTTCTATAGAGAGAGGGACTACCTCCACCCACTTATTGAAGTAGTCTATAGCTATAATAATGAACTTATGTCCATTTGAAGAAGATGGGTGAATCTAACCCAAAAGATTGAAGGCCCATTGTTGGAATGGCCACAATGTGATAGATGGAATTAGGTCCTTAGCTAGAGCATGAATCAGATTCCCATGGAGTTGGCATTGTTTATAGGACTTGGCATATTGCCTCTTGCTCCATATTCAGCCAATAGTAACCAACTCCAATAAGTTTATGAGCTAGTGTCAAGCTATTTGAGTGAGATCTACAGATGCCCTCATGGATGTCAATTAAGTCACATTTGGACTCATCGAGCTCTAGACACCTCAGGAGTGTTCCATCAAGAACTCTCCTAAAAAATTGTTAGAAATATGACATGTCATGAAGCATTACGACTAAGGTGACATTTTTCATTCTAGATTAGACCATCCATAATGGTTTGGACACACAGATAGGAGTATATGTGCTGGTAATGAGATGAATCATATCCTATAATAGAAAAAATCATCTAAGATTTAGGGGTATCATAGGCATGGTAGAGTAACATTTGCACTAGGAACTTGTGTCAAAGATTATTCTCTAGTATCTATAACAAGGAAGAAAAAGTAACCATGGCATCAGTCACTTCGTTGTTTTCTTGAGGAACCTATTGAAAAGTGATATGAGCAAAGCATTTCTTTAGATCATCCACCATGCATTTATAAGGGATCAATTTCTCATCTTTCATTTGATATATATATCATTGACCTAGTTGATTATGAGTTGTGAGTCACTAAAGATGTTTAATTGATCTACTCTCCATTCAACTACAATCATCATGTCATTAGTGATAGCTTCAAATTTTGAAATATTGTTCATACAAGGAAACAAAATCTTGTATGCCTTATGCAGTGAATATCTATGTGGTGTTATGAACAATAACCCAACACTAGATCCCTATTGTGGGAAGGAACCATCAAAGAACATCACCCAAGTTTGATGTGTGAGTGTTAGAATTGATTCATCAAGGAGGTCAACATTTAGTGGAAGAAGACTTTTCATTAGTACTTCTGCTAGCTAATCAGCAATAGCTTGTCCCTTGATAGCCTTTAATTCAACATATTGAATATAGAACTCACTTAGTATCATGACCCACTTTGCTAGCCTTCCTGTTAGAGCTACTTTGCTAAGTAAGTACTTCAGTGGATCAATTTTAACAACCAATCATGTAGTATGGTAAAGCATATAGTGTCTTCACTTTTGGGAAGAAAATATGACTAACAAGCAAGCCTTCTCGATGACATTGTAATTATTTTCATAGGAGATCAACATGTGACTCAGATAGTAAATGGTTGTTTCCCTATTATCATTGTCCTCTTGAGCTAGCAAGATACCCAGAGATGTCTTTGTTGTTGAGATGTATAGAATAAGAGGCTTCCATTGAATAGGAGGAATCAAGATTAGTGCATTAGCAAGGTATTTCTTTATCTATGTTAGACTTTGATCTCAATCCTAGCTCTAGTTATATTTCACAGCTTTATGCAGAGTCTTGGTAAAAGGTTGTGACCTATTTGCCAATTGTGATATGAATCTATGAATGAATTGGACTCTTCCTTGTAATTCCCTCATCTAAATGATATTATGACATGGAGGCATGTCCATGATTGCTAAAACTTTCTTTGGATCTACTTTGATTCCATTTGCAGACATAGTGTACCCAAGTAATTTCCTAGATGTTACACCAAACACACATTTCTTGGGATTAAGTCTCCGACTAAATTTCTCCATACGATCTAGGACGAGTCCCAAATCTTGAAGGTGAGTGTGGCATTTTACGCTCTTAACTAGAGTGTTATTGACATAGTCTTCCATTGTCTTATGCATCATGTCATGAAAAATTGTAGCGACTGCCCTTTGATATGTAGCACCAACATTTTTCAGACCAAATGGCATCACATTCCAATAGAAATATCCTCATGCACAAGTGAAATAAGTCTTTTCTTGATCTTTTGTTGCAATTTTGATTTGATTATAACCAAAAAGACCATCCATGAGTGAGTTCATCTCATATCTTGTGGTCATGTCCACTATCATATCAATGTTAAGAAGTGGAAAATCATCTTCAAACATGCTAAGTTTAGATCTCAAAAATCTATATAGACTCTAATAGATTTGTTGTGCTTGGGAACTGGAGCGATGTTTGATATCCATTCAATGTAATCAATAGTGCAATTGAAACCAGCTTTCAATAGCTTCTCCAGTTTAACTTTGACAAGCAATGAAACATGAGGATGCATTTTCCTAAGCTTTTATTTGATTGGTTTAACTCCTAGTGTGATAGACAAGTGATACATAATGAGATTAGGACCTAATCCTCACATGTCTAAGAATGTCCACGCAAATTTGATCTTCTTCTCTTGGAAGAAAGTAATGAATTCCTCTTTTTCTTCTAGAGATAGTGACTGTGCAAGATCTATCATGGGAGGTTGTTCCTCTATTCTCAAGTTGATTGACTGTGTTGGTTCTATCAGCACTGATGATCTTTCCTAAAAATGACTAGGAAGTGCATCAAATATCTCATCTGGAGATGCCTCAGAAAGGTTTTCACCCTTGGATATGTCTTTGATTTTTACTTTTCAAAGTTTTGATACTGCCATAATGTGGTTTTCACCATCAAACCTTTTATTTATTTTTGTTTTTATTGTATTATAGGACCAAAAAATGGGCTAATGTCAAACATACTATGAGAAAATAATAAACTCAATAAACATACATTGACACCCTCTAGTCTACCATATTTAGTGAGAGAGAGAGAGAGAGAAAAAGACTACGAAGTTAGGGACCAAAAATGAGAAGAAGAATGCTCATTTTATAATCAATTCGCAAGATGAGGGCACTAGAATTATCACCTTGGATATGTGACTTGGCAAGATATTCCTTTGAGAATCCATGAAACATATGACACTAGATGCCAAATGTAGGATTTTATGATGCTTTGGAAATCAACCATGGCTAAAAATGTAAGAGGATCTACGATGTGTCATATGACACCTCAAACCCACTTAAAGCCAAGAATCTATGACAATGGAAGCCAAATATGAATGTTCATAAGAGAATAAGAATATATGGATTATGACATATCTTATCCAAGTGTAAATGGAGAATCCACATGTCATTCCCATGTGTCATGATGATGTCAATATTATGTGGAATATTTTAATTAAAAATCCATTATTCCACACAAATAGAAACTAGTAAAAAAAGGAATTAATGGTTGAAAATATGACTTAGGAAATTGAGAATTTCCATGGTTTGTGAATGATGAACCAATTAATTAAAAAAATTAATTAATTGAGAAGGTTAGTTAGGAAGAATAATTAGTAATCGAGATGAAAAATGATAGGAATTAGAATTATGGGTTATTTAATCCTATATAGAAAGTTAGTAGATGATTGGACAAACTGATTAAATAAGTGTGACATTATCCTTTGATGAAATGTGATAATAATAAAAATTGATCAAAATGATGATGGGTAGACCAAATCATGGTCAAATTGATTGATTTATAAAAAATGATAACATTCCAAGGACACATGACATGAACTAAGAACACATAACATTTAACTAGCATTGTAAAATGCTAGAAGATTGAGATTGGTTGATAAATAACAACGACAAACATTGCCAATATTATTGAATGGTTGAAAATGCTATGACCCAACATTGAGAGACTTGAAAATGTCAAAGATCAAATGATGTGAATGACAGTTGGACCTAGCACTGAGAGCCATGACAGTACTAAGGTCAGATTTCTAAGATGTGATAGATCGATAGGTTTCCAAGGCATAGAAAGCCACAAAAATGCCTAGGATTGCATAAATGATGATATATTTGGGATGTTTAACACATTTCAAGTTGATTAAGATTGATTCTCGATGATTTTGGGTGATTTTGAGTTGATTTGAAATGGTTTCAAAATGATATGAAATTGATAAAAAAGGAGGATACGAATGATGACAGACACTATTGAGATATGATCAAGTTGGCCAAAAAATCAAAGTTAGTGGAATGAGAAAATGGGATGAGTTAGTATGAAGAAGTGATGAAACTATAGATGCAAACCATTTTTGAGTGTCTACATTTTTCCCGTCTTTGATACAATGTGATTCAAAGCATTGTGTCAAAGAACACTGATGAGAAAGCCACAACAACATGCCCTAGTAGGGGTGATATATATGAGTGGCCCCTTGATAATTTGACTAAAATAAGCATATTATAGGTCAATTTCTTGAAAATGAGAAAATAAATCCATAGCAACTAATGGATCACAATTTGGAGCTATAATGTGAAAGTTATGAGGTCCAGAGTGCACAATGAGGGTTGATCAGGAGCACGAGAGTATTTTTAGGCTTTACCACTCAAGATAGTGAGAAAATGAGAAAAATGATAGGTTAATTTTTTCACAACAAAGATATAAATCCAACACAATTGACATATTGAAAATCAAAGTTGAAACACAAAAGTTATGGGCTCCAGAGTGCAATATAAGGGCTCTGGGAGCAATTCTAGGCATCTAACTACCCCAAGTGCTCCCAAAAAGCACCCAAGTGAAAACAATGTGCAATTGATATGCCCAAGTACACTATGAAAGTACCAAGTGCACCCATGGTGCACTTGTGAAGCCTATGTGCACTCTGAAAGTGCAGACTATGCCCTAAAAGATTTTGGGTGCCAAAATCAGCCTGACTAGACTCAAAATGACTTGAAACTTTGCATGCATGCCCAAAATGGTGGAAATAGGTTAGAAAATGTATGAAATTAGTCAAACATGATCAAATTGGGTCAATATTGTTCAAAAAAAAGTCATACTAAGGCTAGACGGGGTGGAAAGTCATAGAAAGTTGACAAATAGTGCATGATGATGTTAGAATGTAGGAATGTAAGATGAAGATAATTTGGTATATTAGAATGCATGATCATGGTGGTGGATGAAGAGATTAATGATAGAAGACCAAGGAGGTGAGATGAGGACCAATTAGAATGAGTTGAAGACCTTGTCTTTTAGAAAGTGTACTATATGTCAAATGGAGTTTTATTTTGATATGGCAAATGGAATGCAACACATCATGGCATAAAGGGCCAAAGTGAAAATGCAAAGCTTTTTTGTAAACAAACATAATGTAGACAAAAAATGACCTTGTCCTTTCTAAGACATATGTACATGCCCTAGGTTCTTAAAGGTACATTGTAATAGATAGAAAATAAAAGATGACCATGAACCATCCTAGCCACTCTCATAGATCAATTTATATCATTGAGTGGCATAGGAACATGATCAAAGAAAAGAAAGAAAAAATAAATCGCTCACTAAATAGCATGACCCAACAACTATTATTAGCTATTATTACTTTCTTTTTAGTGTTTTAAGTCTTTAGATAGTGTTTGACAATTTCATCATGTGATGGTTTTGTTTGTGGATTTAGTTGATAGGTTCATAGTGACATGTTGGATTGATTATTGGTTCACATTGTTCAGATGGTATGATTGTCATTGAAGTGCAATGTTTTGAGTTTCACTCTTATGGAAGTGCAAGTGTTTATGCAAAAGGGATGATTATGTACAAGGTTTATTATAAATTTTTGATGGGTTTTGTGATTTTTAGAATTTTTGAGGATATTTGATATTTTTGTGTTACTAGTTTCTTTAGGACATTTTATGATTTTTAGAATTTACTTCAAGATGTTTTATAATTTATAGTGACTTTTTCAGGACATTTTATTATTTTTAGTGATTATTTTAGGACGTTTTGTGATTTTTAGTGAGTTTTTTTTTAAGGACAATTTATGATGTTTAGTTATTTTTTCAAGACATTTTACAATTTTTAATGATTATTTCAAGATGTTTTGTGATCTTTAGTGAATTTTTTAGGATCATATTTGAATTTTTAGGTTTTTTTAGGATCGTATTTGAATTTTTAGGATTTTTTTAGGATTGTATTTGAATTTTTTGGATTTTTCAAGATTACAAAAGAATATACAAGTGTTAGCTACAATTCGTTATGTAATAAGTCCAATTGATAAATAGTGCTTAGGTCTATGCCCCCACTTCAATTTCAAACTCATGCATCATGTAGGTAATATGCCCCTAGAGAAGATGTAGACTATGTACAAAGGCCAAAGACAAAGTATGTACAAACTGGTGATGCTTTAGGTAAGATAATGATGGACATTAAACAATTCATGAGCCATTAAAAGGGGACTAGGGATGTCTTACAACATGAAGGATATGATCAAGGAATGACAAAAGTGGAAAAAACTAGATGGAACCCCATTAGATGGAGGAGCAACAACTGATTACACATGGCACCTGTCTGCCAAGTTTTCACCATGATAATTTCTCAAAGTGCCGATTTGCCAGGTTTTCACTTTTGGATGGAATTTTTCTCTTGATTCAAATTTTCATGTTGAGATTCCTATTTTCCAGGTTTTCATCAAGGCATCCATCTTTTTCATATTTTTTTCACTTTTTTCTTTTCTTTTCTTTTTTCATGACTGTTTGCTATTTTTTGATATTTTTTAAGGACTTTTAGATGGAATCAAGAATGTTGCTGATGACTACTAAGAAGAAATTTGTTGTTGGTGCTACTAGCTAATAATTTCTAGATTCATGACTAACCAAAACTACATAGGATTCATTATGAGCCTATAGCTAAGATCAAACCACTAGAAAGACCTCGAGATATACCATTGTGTACCATATGTAAGATAGTTTTTGCCTCTCATGAATCAAGGCATCTGAGGATAAATGGGTGTACAAATATGTTTTGTGGGATGTCACTAATGATGACATGCTCAAAGGTTCGTTGGATAGAGGTTGTGTTTTGGTTATCAGACAAGTTACGTAGTAGGATTGTGGGATAAACAATTGGATATACAGAAGGATTGGGAGGAGTGAGAGCAACAACCTTCCACATGAAGGCTGATCAAGAGAGCTCAGAAAGATTTTGTGATATGTTAAAAATTGGAACATTGGTATTCATGGCATCATATTTTTTATTTTTTATCCTTGGAAGCAACTTAGCTTTTGATTTTTCATGGTCTAATGATGCCTTTCATTTTTCACCAAGAGACTTATGCTTGTCATTTTTTTTCTCTTTTTTCTTTGCAACTATAAGGTGGAGTTGGCTCCCTAAAATATGACAATGTGTTCACTTTAGGAGAAATTTCTTCTTTATGATCACCAACTTTAATGCCTTCATAGATTTTAAAGTCTATTGTGAGAGTGTCATCATTTTCAAATAGATCATAAATTGGTGGTCTATGCTGGTCCTAATCCAATAGTTTATGATAACATGAGGGGATGTCATCATCAATGTTGAATGGACTTTAGTTGAAGGTAGATATATGGGTATCTAATTTAGTGGTATCATTGGGGTTATGCTCAGAAGCTGGAGGAATGTTGGTTTTAGGTGGGGTATCCTTAGATGTCTTTTCATCATTCAAAACATCCATAGTCTTATATGTAGGTACCGTAGTACTAGAAGGACCTATTCGTAATAGTTTGAATACAAGCCCCAAACTAGGCATTCATCCTTTTGTAGTGATAGGTTCAATTATTCCTTGTTTTTGATATCCAAGACTACTATACATCATAGCCTTGTTTAAAGTGGGTTTTTGTTCTACTTTTCCTTTCTATATACATACAATAGTATTCTCATTGATAGAAGTGGCATTTTGTGTACTAATCTCAAAGTGTTGGTCTTGTAATAGATGTGATTTACCATAAGATTATGGAGAAAGCGGTGACTCCATAATGTGGGATACTTGAGACATAAAGTACTCGCCACACCCACTATCTTTAATCTTCATCTTTTCCTTGGCCTTAATAAGCAGTATATCACCATCCACATATTTGGAGGAATCTATGGGTTGTGCTTTAGTGTTTGCTAGGACTTGGCATGTAGTAGCATCTCTTAGATTAGCAAAACATTGGAAAGGGTCTGAATCACCACGAATGGTAACCTCCAAATTGTTATAGGAAAATCTCAAGCATTGATGATATGTAAAGGGCACTGCTTTAATAGAATGAAGCCAAGGGCATCCTAGTATCATGTTGAAATGCATTTTTATATCTAGGACCTGGAATAATTTATTCTTAGTAGCTGGACCAACTCATATGGGTAATATTATGATGCCCTTGGAGAAGTGTTCACTATCATCATATGTTTTTATTGTGATTCTTGAAGAGGGATCCACAGTGTCCTTAGAATAACCCAAACCCTTGACAACTTTAATTGTATAGATATTCAACCTTGCTCCTCCATTTATCAAGACACATTTGACATTAACATTATGAACAAAGACTTCTAGGTAAAGAGTATCATTGTGGTTGGGTCTATCTTTAGGAATATCTTGAAAGGAAAAGGTGATATGTTGTGATGTAGATATATTCCCAACCATGGGTTGGAACTGGGCAACATCGATGTTATCTGGGACTACTTACTCTTTAAGGGCTTGATCCAAGATCTTCTAATGTTGGAGATATGCACATAGTAGGTCCAAGATGGATATTTGTGTAGGGGTCTTTCCGAGCTATTCAACAAGGCTATAATTTGACGAAGTAGGAGTAGTAGGTCTACTAGGGGGTGTAGGTCTAGTAGAAGTACTAGGTCTAGATGGAGCTCCAAGTAGAGTGATCTTGGTATGTTGTGTAGTAATAGTGCGATGAGGGTCTTCAACCTTTAAGGTGAATGTGGATATGCAAGGATTAGACTCAAAGAAATAGTTGATGGTGTAGTCGTATCTAGTATGTGTGTAATTCACATTAGCTTGTGAGTTTGAGTTTGAATTGGAGGGTTTTTCTTTGTTGTGATTACCCAAAGGATCTTTAAACATAGTGAGATTAGAGTTGGATGCTAGCAATGATGGATCGACTATGATTACAACATCATTAGTAAGGTCTTGTATTGTACGCTTTAGTTGGAAACATGATGATGTCTTATGTCCTTTGGTTCGGTGGTAATCACATAATTTTTTGTCATCCCACTAAGAAGATTTAGTTAGTGGCTCCTTTTTTATTAGGGGTAAATGTAGGAAGTTATTACTAAGTATACCCAATGGTGTCAATTTCCTATCTTTGGTTCTAGGATATCTTCGAGGTCTAATTTGCATGGAAGTCTTAGTTTTTTATTATGGAGGTGATGTTTGATTGGGGCTTTGAGAATTTGTAGGGTTTGCACCTTTCAATGTCAGTCGAGGTTGTGCTTTGCTAATTTTACATGCATCCACAATGCCATCATTGGTCACATTCTTGTTTTTGGAGAAATTTTTTTCCTTGTAATTAGATGAGTTGGTGTTTGTGTTTTTCTTGTTCGTCTTGAGGATTCCCTTACAGATAAGAGCATCTTCAATACTAGCCTCTTTTTTTGTTAGGTTAGAAATGGTGCTTGGACTTTTGATTTTAAGTTCACACATTAATTGGGGACTAAGTTTTTAATGCACAAGTTAACTTGTTTTTCTTTAGGAATGTCTAGTGAGCATTGACTAACTAAGCTGCTCCAATATAGTAAGAATGTGATAAATGGTTCTCCCATCTTTTGTTTAGTTCAGCACAAATTAGAGAGTGTCACCTCATTTTTAATGTTAAAGGCAAAGTGGGAGATGAATTCTTCTGCCAACTATGACCAAGATTTCATAGTACCAAGAAGTTTGGAATACCATTTAAGTGTGGGCTCGCCTAGAGAACAAGGGAACAATCTCATAGGTAGGTGGGCTCATTACTAAGTTTGGTACAAGAGGCATAGAAATCTCATATCTGATCAATTGGGTTGCCTTAGTATTTTTTGAATCTTCGAGCCTCAAAGTGTTTTGGTAATTGAGGCTTGTAAAAACTTTTATCAAATGGATTAGGACATAGGTCATGTTCTGTATATAGAGCCTATCTCTTCAAGGCTCTCGATGCCTTAACTTGTTGGGAAAGTTGTTTGAACTATTGTAGTAATTCTTCATTAGAGTTTTGCATAATAGTTTTCTCTTCAAGTATTTTGTGTCTATGAGTAGATCACTTGTTATGGTGAGGACTATGTCTACTTAGTTCTAACATTTCTGTGTCTGAAGAGTCATGTGATTTTTCACTAGGTAGTAGAGGTATGTTAGTACCCTAAAGAAAAAAGGGTCTTGGTTGTGGTACATGTTGGGGTACTTTTTGTGGTATTTTCTATGGTACTTGTTGTAACATGTGTTGTTGTTGTGCCATTTGTTGTGGTTGTTTTTGAGATATCTCTATTGGTTGCATGTGGGACCATGTATGTGATTATTGTTGTAGAGGTATCTATTGAGGTTGTTTTGGCACATGTTGTTTTCGTAACAAATTTTGTTGATACAAAATTTGTTTCTCAAGGCATCTTTGGTATTCCAACTATTGTTTGAATTGCTCTTGCTATTTAGCAAACATGGCTTGTTGTTGGAATTGTTGCTAGTACATTGCATGTAAATCAAGTGGGTTTACGTTGGATTGTGTGTTAGTGACGTTGGATGCTTGCACCACTTGAGGTTTTTGTTGTTGTGGTTGATGTTTTTTTGATATGTTGAATGTGTGTTGGAAACATTAAGTCCTTGTACTATTATAGGTTTATGTTGTCGGTGGAGTTGGTAATATCCTTGAGAATTGAACATCATGTTTATATTGTTATTTTGGTACATTTGTGTGTTAGATGTTTCTCCTTGGGACATCATATTGACTTGAAAATGAGATGTGTTCCTTTTGGAAATGGGTGTAATGTCAATAAGACTTTTCCTTTGTATGTTGATAGGGATTGTTGCAATTGATGTTTTACATGTTGTACTCATGAGAGGCTTTATAACGTTTGGAAGAGTTAGGAGTAAAGTTGTGCTTTGTTGATTTTCCTCCAAAGGAGCTATGTTTGGGTTCCCTAGAGTACAAGTCCCTTTAGGCACATCTTGTTGTTGCATCATGTGATTAGGATCAAGTTCCTTTTGGGATATTTAGGAAGAGACTTGTGTCCCTTTATTGTTGGTGGTTCATCAAACAAGGGATTAATGTTGATGTGTTCAAATGTACTTTGGAGGATTTCAATGGTTGATTCTTGATGGGGCTTTATAGGTTCCATTATTGTGTTTGAAAAATCCAAAGGTTGTTTGCTGTTATCTAAGTCCAAATTGATTCTAGGCTATATGGTTTCAAGTGTTGAATTAGTTTGATGTTTGGACTTAGGCCCCTCCAAGTTTGGAATGAATTTGACAATTTCTTCAGCTACCAAAAGTTTAAAGTTCTTTCTAAAGGTTTTATCTTGACATGACCTAGCCATTTCTTCATCCATGATGCTATAATCAGTGTTAGAGTCATCACTTAAGTGTATAGTACCTTGTTTTGTGTTTGATGTTTTAGGGTTGAACGTACTTGTATTGGGTTTGCTAAATTCAAAGGAGTGTGTTTCTTGATCCTTAGATGTGGTTGGTACACTTCCACCTCTAGGTGGGATTAGTACAAATATGGGTTCAAAGTTAGGACTCCATTGAACCATCTTATGTGCAAGGGAAGTTTTTGAAGGAAACCTCAAAGTAGGTGCATTATTTAGGGTTTTTTGTATCATCTCTTAACTATGGTGATCTTGTGGATACATATTTAAAGGGTTCACAAATAATGGTTGTGATGCCTTGATTTGGTCTTCATCAAATGTTGGTTGGATTTTCTTGCTCTACTTTTTTCTTGGATGAGGTTTTGGCTATGTTAGCACCTCAAAAAATAAGGGTTGATAAAGTTCTTCAGGTCTTTGAGTTGATTGTGTCCTAATGAGTGTTGGCATGATACCTAAGGATGCAGATGCAGTGGAGGAAAACCTAAATGGACTCCCTACATCGCAAGTGTGTAGCTAAACTACCAACTATGCTCAAATAGTACCAAGTGAACCCTTGGTGCACTTGGAGCCCTGAAGGTAAGCAGTTGGTAAGTAGAAGGTATGAAGTTGGTAAATAGAGGTGTTAGGGTGACTAAAATGTAGAATGTGAATGATTTGAGTTATTTTGAGTGTTTTCCAAGGTTTGGGGCTGAAATGAAAGCTATGGAAGTGTAGATTAGGGTTCTTGAACCTAAAATGAAATCCCTAATTACAAAGTACACTTTCAAACTACCAACTATGCACTTGAAGTGTGCAATTGGTAAAATAGGTCAAAATTTGATAATTAGGATGTGGGTATGCAAGATATGAGTGTGTTTTGGATTTTTAGGTGTTTAGGGATGTTATGCAACCTAGGAAAGTGTCAAATGAAGTAGGGTTTTGATATGGAAGGTGAAAATGTCTTAGGGAAACTATGAAAATGCAAATGTGAATGACATTTTGGAATTTCGACTAAAGGGTATGCAAAATGAACACTAGGGTTGGATTTTTGACTTGGTAATGATGTTGGAAGTTGATGTATGCAAGGTGGATTATGCAAGGGATGGTATGCTAAGGTTGATAATGATGTTTGGGTTATGCAAAATGAGGATAAGTGATCAAAGAGACAAGGTGGTTGATAGACATATTGATAGGTTTTGATAGGAGGAATGATGCTAGGGTTTTGAGCAATGAAATATGAGTGGGATATACCATTAGGGTAAGTCAAACTAATGTTTAGGGACACTAGGAAGATGAAAATGCTATGGTAAGGGTATATGCAAGGTTTTGAACTTAGGTGAAATATTTGAAAAGTATTAACCTAAGAGTTTAACGTTGTGACAATAGACTTTAGATCTTCACCATAAAGAGACAAAGTAAAAAGATCAAAATGAAAAAGTCAAATGCATCTTGACATAGATAGAGTTTGACAAAAAAAATGACAAAAGAAATGACAAAATGAACTTGGTCAAGATCTATTATCCATTGACACAAAGAAATACTCTAGAGTTTGTACTTTTGTCTAGATTTTTGACTAAATTCAAAGGTTTTGAGTTCAATATGACATTTAGGGGGCTCAAAATGATGGTTATGCTAATTAGATATGAAATATGAAAAGTTCCTATGATGCAAAATGAAGTTTTGGGTGCAAAATGTTGTTTTGGGTGAGATGTAGAATGAAAACCTATAATGGCATCTAAATATAGTTTTAGGGTCCCAAAATGTAGGTTGGAGGCCCAAAATGGTGATGTAGGTACCCAACTATGGTTTAACAACACCAAGTGTTCTCCAATAGTACCAACTCCACCTATGGTGCAGTAGGGACCAATTTGGCACATTTGGTAGTTTCATGGCATAGTTGGAAGACTTGGTTGGATGTTTATTGAATCTGAGCTAGCTGGTAACCAAATTTATATACTAGCGAGCTAGAATGTTGGGGTTGATGTTAGGATGAGATAGGAGATGTAGAATGAAGGTTATGATCTAAGGAATGAAGCCTTAAGTTAAGATAATGATGGCTACGGCATGCAAAATGTAGATCAGGGCATGCTAATGTAGGGGGCCTATCTAGGTACCTAAGGACATTGTTGAAGCCTAGAAACACTATCTGGAAGCCTAAATAGGGTTCTTAGACTACCAAGTGCACTTAGAAAGTACAAACTATTCTTATGGTTTTGGGGTTCGATGGTTTTTGGGTTGATGTTACAGAGAGCCAAATGGTAGAGGGTTGTGCCAAGACTAGGATGAAGAGTTAGAATAATGTTTAGGACACCTAGAATGAGGGTTAAAGTGTGCAAAATGAAGATTTAGTATGCAAAGAAGAAAGATGGAAGATGCAAGCTACATATTTTAGGGTTGAAATGCAAAGACTAAAGAATGAAAACTAAACTCTAATGAATGCAATAAGAAAGATGAGGGATGCACAATGAAGCCTAGATAATGCAATTATGAGGCTCAAACTAGGGTGAATGCAAGTGGGTGTTAGGCAAAGATGAAACCTAAGTTATGCCAAGTACTTCTAGGGATGTAGTCTTCTATGTTTTGAATGTTTTGAAGGTTTTGGAGAAAAGTTTGCAAAGTTTTACAAGGGTTGTAACATTTTGATAGTGTTTGATATTTTGACAAGGTTCTAATAGTATCCAAGGTGTAAATTTTTATGTTTTCTTTTATCTTAATTAATGTTTTACACACATGCAAGACACAATAAGACAAGAATAGTTGTTTTAATAGTTAAATGACACACCACAACCTAGGCTTTAGGATTGTATTCATTGAATTCCTACTTGAACCAAAGTTGAACCATAATTATCTAAAGTGGACAACTTAGAATCTTGGCACCAAGACTCTTGCTTATAGTGCACTCACTTTTTGGGGCTACCAAGATTTGCTTCCCAAGGGGCATGACTTCCCAAGGTATTGTTGTCTCTACTAAGGACCATGAGAATATAGGATATCTTCATGGGAATTGGTGACCCCTTGAACCAATGGATAGAAAGGTTTTTGGCCACTTCAACAAGGTTTTTAGTAAGGGCACTTTTTTCAACAAGTGAATGATAAACTTTTGTAGAAGGTCTCCCAACCTTGAGAACTGGGGTTTGACACACCACAAGGGTACTGGAGAGAGGTATCACACAAAAATACCACCAACACAAATTTCACCATAATCAAGTTTTATATAGCAGCTAGAGCATTGAGGTAGCTTTGGCCCATTACCACCCTGAAGTCATCCCCTAGCATATCCATATTATAAGGCAGGCTTCCTATAGAAGTCACATAGATTTCTCTTACACTTAAGATCCATGAATGGTTAGGGGAGAGGATATGTTGATATAACTCTTAGGGTTTTACACACTATAGAAATTCAAAGAAAAATAGAAAAATTTCATTTTATACACTAAATGAAATGTTATTTAATCTAGGAAATCCATACACATGGTTTTGACAAGTACATAGGGTCTTTGACAACATCTTGCAAACAAGCATTATTAGTTTTTCAATGATGAGTCTTCATCCAATGATTGTCACATTTTGAAAATAGACCATTAATAACACAAAAACATCTAATCTAAGTCATAGAAGCAAATAGAAACCCTAGATACAAATTCTGATTGAAACATGTGCTTTTTGTGAACTAACTATGCTCTGACAGAGTAGACTACACCCCAGAAGGCCATAATGACCCAGGATGCCTCCAAGTACACTCAGATAGTGCTAATTGCACTCATGGTGCACTTGGGGCCCATAAGGGTGCAGTTGGGAGGCCAATTACAAAGTGTGAGGAAATGAGGACTAAACAAGACCTAGAAATTGAAAATTTGAAAACTACTCTACCAAGTGCACCTAGACAACATAGACTACTCACATGGTCCAGTTAGGGCCCAAAAGGGTCTATTTGGTGGTTTCTAAGTGTATTTGGTGACTTTGGAGCAATCGATGGGGGATATGGTGACTCCTAGGCCCCTAAAAATGCCTCATAGGGGTCCCAAGTGTGCCCTGAGAGAGCATAGCGCACCCTATGACAACAAGCTAATAGAATGCATAAATGAGACGATAAAACCATATTAATAGGCCCCCTAATTAGAACAGGAGTGAAAAAGGAGAGAGAATAAGAATTATACCTCTCCAAGTGAGCTCCATCCTTGCACCTACAAGCACAAAATCAAGAAATCCAAGATAGTTAAGCATATTTCACATCAATTTCACCAATTGTGGGACCAAAAAATGGGCTAATGTCTAACATACTATGAGAAAATCACAAACTCAATAAAAATACATTGAAACCCTCTAGTCTACCATGTAAGACAAATAAATAAAGAAAGTAACACAATGTTAAAACCTCCCTCTTTCATTTGTAGCTCCCATGTCCTTCTTTCTTCTTCATGTGATGTAGCTCCAATTGCCTATAGTGCAAAAAATTAGGAAGAAAAAGCCTAACATAGTGATAATGCTATGAGAATACTAGAAGATGTTATTTTAGTGTGAGAGAAAGAAAAAGACTAAGAAGCTAGGGAACATAAATGAGACGAAGAATGCTCATTTTATAATCAATTCGCAAGATGAGGGCATTAGAATTATCACCTTGGATATGCAACTTGGTAGGAGATTCCTTTGAAAATCCATGACACATATGACACCAGATGCTAAATGTAGGATTGTATGACACTTTGGAAGTCAAACATGGCTAAAAATGGAAGAGGATCTATGACACATCATATGACACCTCAAACCCACTTAAAGCCAAGAATATATGAGAATGGAAGCAAAATATGGATGTGCCTAAGAGAATAAGAATATATGGATTGTGACATATCTTAGCCAAGTGTAAATGGAGAATCCATGACATGTCATGCCAATGTGTCACAGTGATGTCAATATTATGTGGAATAGTTGAATTAAAAATTCATTATTCCACACAAATAGTAATTAGTAAAAAATGGAATTAATGGTGGAAAATATGACTTAGGAAATTGAGAATTTCCATGGTTTGTGAATGATGAACCAATTAATTAATTGAGAAGGTTATTTAGGAAGAATAATTAATAATACAAGATGAAAAATGATTGGAATTGACATAGGATTAAATTATGGGTTATTTAATCCTATAGAGAAAGTTAGTAGATGATTAGCCAAACTAATTAAATAAGTGTGATAGTATCCTTTGATTAAATGTGACGATAATGAAAATTGACTGGGATGATGATGGGTAGACTAAATCCATGGTCAAATTGATTAATTCATGAAAAATGATAACATGCCAAGGACACCTGACATGAACTAAGAACACATAAAATTTAATTGACATTGTAAAGTGCTACAAGATTGAGATTGGTTGATAAATAATATCAATGTACACTGTCAATATTATTGAATGGTTGAAAATGCTATGAACCAACATTGAGAGACTCAAAAATGTCAAAGATTAGATGATGTGAATGATAGTTGGACCTAGCACTGAGAGCCATAATAGTACTGAGGGTAGATTGATAGGTTTCTAAGGAACGAAAAACCACAACAATGCCTAGGATTGGATAAATGGTGATAGATTTAGGATGTTTGACACATTTTATGTTGATTAAGATTGATTCCAGGTGATTTTGGGTTGATTTGAGGTGATTCCAATTTTATTTGATATTATTTTGAGCTGATTTGAAATGGTTTTGAAATGATATGAAATTGATGTAAAGGATGATACGAATGATGACAGACACTATTGAGATATGATAATGTTGGCCAAAAGATCAAAGTTAGCAGAATCAAAAAATGGGATGAGTTAGTATGAAGAAGTGATGAAATTGTAGATGCAAACCATTTTTGAGCATCTACATGTATAACTGATATATTTGATTTCAACTTTAGTCATGTTGATACTTTCTTCACTTGTGGAAGACATTACCTATTCAACAATGTTTAAGTAGCAGGAAAGAGCATAATCATTTTGGAATATAAGGACTTCACTAGATGTATTGGAATTTCAGCCTATGAGTTAAAGATAGGTGGGTGAAAAAGATGTGGTAGGTTCAATTGTGCTCACAGTATAGTCATTACATGCTTGGATGAGCAATTTAAGACTTAGAGTGGGTTCATCTACAAGTGTGTTTGAATGCCTTTGATCACTAATGTCATCAATTGAAGACTTGAGGACACTAGTTGGATAGGACTCATTTGACCTAACCCTAGAAAATTCACCTACTTTGAGGAGGTATTAATAGACATGAACTTGATCTATATGTTTGTCTATAGTTGCTTCTAAGAGAGAGTCAAATTCATACTCTTGAGAATTTGTACTGCACGAAAACAGACTGTAGAATTCCATAATAGTAATAGGAACAAACTATCCTTCATCATCTAGATTTTTACAAAGGTACTCAATGTGTAAAGCATGACTAGACTCTCCTTGTTCTTATTGGGTATGATGTGAACCAATAGTATCCTTATAAGAATCACTATCACCATCCATGGCACTGACATGTTGTACAAAGTCATATGGTTCTAAAAATAATTTAGCTAGGTCATCAGGAATTGGATAAGGATAAGTATCCTCATCATTAGCATTATCTTCATGGTCATCAGACTTAGGTTGTGAATCATGTTCAGATGAACTCTTAGGTTCTAGTATGAATTTGTTACTCCCTAGATGGAAGGGAATCTTCTTGAAGCCTAGACCAGATGTGTCTCAATTTTTCTAGCTATTGCTTTGATAGGATCAATCAGACCATTTTTGTTTCATCCAATAGGACTAGTTCCCTTGTAGCCAAATAATTTCATGAGTCTAAGACTAGGACCATACTTCTCAGGAGTGATTTCACAAGACTGTTCGGTGAGATCAACTAGAGTTTCCTCTTTATAGATCCATGCAACAATAACTCTATTTTCAGCTTCTTCCTTGAGAGGAACAATAGCTTTGAAAAAGTGCCATCATACTTAGATTGAGGTGTCAACACAAAAGGTCTCTTTTCTTCAAATGGTCTCCTATAGTGATGGGAAGACTCAGGAAGAGATGTCAAAGAAAAAATTGGTTCTATGTGATATTCACCCATTCTAGTTTTTTTGAGCTTGAGTGACTACTCAATTTGATTTAGCTTGTTATCATGATAGTCCATAGATTCCCTATTAGCAAGCATAGAGTTTTCAATATATTTTACCATGTTATAGGTATAGCTAGTACTTGTAGGTATCGTGACTCAGAGCCATGAAATAGGAATTTTATGTATTGATGATAAGTAGAATCCACAATGTGAATCTCATGTATCCATGTTCTTCATAATTGTAAGCCATGGAAATGTCAAGGACCTGACAAGTGACATCCCTTTCTACAGGACCAATGCAGAGAGGCAACACCACAAGACCTAAAGATTTTTGCTCAACTTCATCATATGCTTTGATAGCTATCTTGCAACGGGAATCAATGGACTCTTCAAAATAGTCCAATTGTTTGAGCAAAGTAGTAGAGACAATATTTAAACCAGCTCCATTATTGATGAGCACATGATAGACATGTTTCTAATGTATCATGATCTTTATGTTTAGAGGTTGATTATGTGGATGACTCAGTTAATTTTCATCATCCTTAGAGAAATACATATAGTAAGGTGAGGTCAAATGACCTACCATAGATTGGAACCACTCAAGATCGAGATCTTAAGGGACATTTGCCTTAGTGAGGGCTTTGTCAAGAATTTTCCTATGAGCAGGCAAGATTTTGATCAGCTCAAAGATTATGTTTTGAGCATTATTTTGCTATAAATAATTTAGGATACAATAGCCAATAGCCACAGAAGTTTTTATAAGTTTTTTTCCTTTGCTAGAAGGACCAACAAGAGGTTTATCTTTATGTTGTTTGAGATCAGGAGTAGAAGGCACAGGGTCTTTGAGTACCAACTTGGCATGAGAATGTGTAACAATGTTGATACAAGATTGCAATGGTTTGTTGTCAGATGTGTTGGAAGAAGGCCCCCTTAAGATAAATGGTGTCTTAGGTTTAGTTTTTTCTTGTTTTCCCTTGATGGTGATGATTCCATAGTACTTAGCATCAATGGGTTCAACCATGTAGACTATCTAATCATCATCATTAGAGTATGTATAATTGATCTTGTTATGAGATTTCTGTTTTGAGGTTTCTCCTTTTTTGTAAGACAAGAATGGCTCTTTGAAAGCCTTGTGATTTTCATTCTTGTTATGTCCATCCACAATAATAACACCATCATCAATCAGGTCTTGGACTTTGTGACACAAGTTTATGCAGTTGCTAGTTTTGTGACCTTTGCTTTGGTGATATTTGCAAAATGCAATTTGATTTTTCCATGATGGTTATGGTTGTAGAATGTAAGGACAAGAGTTTTCCAATGGAGAAATGAGCTCATTTTGTAGCAAGGTCTTATAGACCACATCCAAAGGTTCACTAAGAGATGTATACTCTCGTTTTCGGTGTGAGACCCAAGATGTGTTCTTCTGTTTGTTTCCAAACATCTTACTTTCAAAAGGAGGTTTCTCAACATTCTTGGATGCTTTGAGATTGTCTGTAAGATTAATTTCTTCCTTAGCAGGTGTAGGAGTAATGGTGTCAACAAATCCATCATGCACAACCTCTCAGTTTTGTTCACATACCTGGGTTTTTCCTTATTTCGTGTCCTTTTGAAGGGTTAGTTCCCCCTTTTTGACCATGAATTCCTTTATATGAATAACTTGTGTGACCATGTCTTTGAAGGTGCATGGACCTTGAAGTTGAATTCTATACCCAAAATTAGGTAGGAGATTATCAATGATGATATCAAGCCTTTTTTGTTTTAGGAATCTTTTGTGAATATTTATTGTAAAGTTGTCTCCATCTCTAAAGGAATGTGAGGAAAGGTTCCCTAACTTTCTGTTTAAGGTTACACAAGTCTCAAATGTTAACTGGGTGTTGGATGTTGTGAGAGTACTATTGGAAAAACTAGTTAGCAATCTCATCAAACATTTTGATACTAGGGGGAAAGTTTGAAAACCACTCAATAGCCTGACCACCTAGACTTCTTAGGAATAGACACATGAGATATGTCTGATTATGCATAAATTCCATAAACAAGGACCCAAATTCCTATAAATGATCTTGGGGATTGGCAGTTTCAAAGTAGTTATCATACTTAGGTAATTCAACTCCTCTTGGAAAAGGAGGCATTTCTATACTCTTGCCAAATGGGAATCGATAGAGTGTGTCTAAGGTGTATGTTTTTGCAGATTTTTCTTTATCACACATCATATGGGCTAGTTGGTCTTGCATAATCTTCAACTATTTTTGTAATTTGGAAGTTTAATTTTCCTCTTTAGTTGTAATGATAGTTTCAATGTTAAACTGATGAGGTAGCTTAGCTCCCTCTTAGGAAATTTTGAGAAAGTATTTCTCTTTCTCTTCGTTAAGTAGGATTTCCATGACCTTCTATAAGTTTTTGTCCTTATGAAACTTTTTGATGTGTTCAGGGAGTGTTTCTACCTCTTCCTCATTCTCATCAGTAAATAGAGGTTCCTTATGTCATTCAGTTCTATTTTGATCTTGGTCTCTACTATGTTCTCCCTGATCAGGTCCTTGATCAACCATACTAGGAATGTGAACAATTTTAGTATGTTTTGATTGGAAAGGTCCTTTGAATAAGAATTCAACTATGTCATTTGGAGATATATGACCTTCGGTAGTTTTGGGATTCTCTTGATACAAAGGGGTTCTTGGTTTATTGTAAGTTGATAGATAATGCTCTCTAAACATGAGGTGATTTGATAAGTGAAGGAGATTTTGAAGACTCCTCACTAGATGAACCAAACATAGATTGTGTATAAACTAGAAAAAGACCTCTGCCATGATCACAACCCCTAGCTCTACCTCATCTAAGTCTAAGGGGATAAAAAACATTTTTAGTTCTTGTTTTCACAGTCATGGATAAGGAGAAGAATAAAAAACCTAGACAAGGACAAGACTAGAACATAGTCTGAAAGAAACAAGATAAGGTTGTTGTATACTAAGGTACAAATCCTCTGAGTAATGGCTAGAACAACCAAAGATTATGACTATTGTGACACAAAATATGACAAGCACTAAAGGACAAGAACAAGATAATTGAAAGACGAGACTAGGTTGAGTGTAGGTCACAAGTTGTTAGCTAAGCAAGATGTAACTATTTAACACTATTTGCAAATAGAAAAGTGGTAAAATGTTGTAGGTAATAGATCATACTTAGAGCACAAATAGCTCTGACAATTTTTTTTTGAAAATTTCAAGGCAAGATTCTGCATCAAGATTCTTAGCGAAATGTGCAAGAAATTACAAAGAACCAGGCAAAGACTTAGAATAATTTTTTTTTGGATATTTTCTTCATGTGAGGACTTATTTAAAGCCATGTGAGGATGTACTAGTTTGACAAAAGGACAATAATCAGACATAAAAGGGAAGACTTGCAAGATATCCCATAGAGATTTGTACAAGACCATGTAAAGACCTAAATAGGGCCATACAAAGAAGTGCTAACTCAAAAGGTACTTGCACAAAATTTCACAAAACTAGGTGCAAAAATATGGACCAGACTGACAATTAAGACTAAATTTTGAAGAGATTTACAAGGTTTAGATAGTTCTAGACAAATTTTTGGTTGCTTTGACATATTTAAGATGGATAAAAAAATGATTTTCAAGTTGTTAAATAGAATTTTGGTTTTGAACAAGACAATTTGTTTACAGAAAGATACGAGAAGCAAGTATTAGTCTCAAAAAATCCAACTAAGGACAAAGAAACTCAAAGAGATGGGGGAGTCTTGAATTTTTTTTTTTTATAGGTTTGGACAAGTTTAAGACTCAATAACAAACATGCTTAATCCCTAAAACCAAAAAATGGTAGAGGAAGAAAAATCTCTCCCACAATTTATGTGCATGTATTTACCTCACACAACCATGTTACCCCACTAGAGGGCACCCATTTTTTTGGTGTATTCCAAGGGCTCAACAACATATACAGTAAATGAACACCCTTGTGGCAAGGGTCAAGTGCATATAACACCTCCCAACACCCAAGTACATGCCTATGGTGAGCTCTACAGGAGAGATTCTTCCCCCTCCTTGCAGAAAGATTATGCCCCCTTTCAGAGGTGAACCAATTAGTAACTAACTAAGAATTTTTTACTTGGATTTAGTTCATATTAATCCTTGGTGGCTTCACAAGAAAATTTAAGCCAACCCACACCAACATTTTAAAGTGCACATGCTTGACTAACAAGACTAGGGACAACACCAACCAGTGCAATAGACAAAGTCTCCTCTTGTTATGAGATATTAGGAATCAAGAGGAAGATATTAACATGGATTTAGAGTCTTTCACTATACAAAGCTTCTTTATTATAGTGAGTTGTAATATTTGGAAAAAAGAGTGTGCTCACTTGGGTCATTCTTGGAGGTTGGATCACTTCGACAAGCCCTCTAAGGGTTGACTTAGACTAGTGGTTTAGATCTAAGGGCCTGAGTTTCTAATTTCCCTCAAGGGGAAAGAGCATACTCCTCTACCTCATCACCTCACCCAAACACACAAGATATGTTAATCATGGAGTTAGCTTAATCAATCAAGACTTGTTCTTTCTCAATATTTTGATTCCCTAAAACGAAATCATCATCCCTTCAAAGAAGAGGATTCATACTAGAGAACCACTAACTTGCTTGCCTCTCTCAGATGCTGTCTTTTAGAGGCTTCTATGTTTCTAATTTACCCTTGGTCATGACTTCCAAGTGGTAAAGAGCATACTCTCTTATTCCCCTATCTTGCACCCTACAAAGTTCACAAGCCCTAATTATACTATGTGTGGAAAGAAAAAATAAGACATGACATTTAAAGTGGGTTTCACATTGGTCTTCGACATGCATTTCTTTGGAAATCATCCTGCAATCACATAGTTAGTATGTGTTTCATGTTATTTTGATAAAGGTGTCTTTGTCAGGTGTCCTGCAAATCAATGTTATGGTGCAAAAATCCAAAAATTTGAAAGAGAAATGCTTTAGAGAAAACTTGTTAGTCAAACATAATGAAAAGCCAAATTCTGGAAGACTATATATTTCATGTTGTTGCAAAATTTCACATGAAATCCTACATAGGCCTACACAATAAAATGTTGTACACCACATGATAAAACACACAATTATGC
Source organism: Cupressus sempervirens (assembly GCA_028749045.1). NCBI lineage: Eukaryota > Viridiplantae > Streptophyta > Pinopsida > Cupressales > Cupressaceae > Cupressus > Cupressus sempervirens. The sequence goes on along the minus strand of CM053788.1, from coordinate 529,616,929 downwards.
ACTTTTTTACGTGAGGTAGTGCAATAAAAGGGGAAAAATCTTCAAATCTTCAAGCAAAAATATGGAAATATGTATGGATGAATGTGACAAAACCATTCAAATAATAAAAAACAAAGCAAATTTGGCCACAAAAATTGATTTCTCAACCCCATGGTGGGCACCAAAAATGTATATGTGAATTGTGGGCCTTGGATTCTCATATAGAGTTCAGTACAATCTCTACTTGAGAGATTATCCTAGAATGGACATTGAATTGTTCATCCAAGTAATCTAATCAGTTCCATCCTGTTGCCTTCTAACTAAAAGAATTTTTCCTTTGCTCTCAGACCAAGAAGTGGGCAACTAGACCTTTTAGTACGAAGGATTCACATAGCTATATGGTAGTGCAATTAATCTAAATTAGAACACAATTTAATCTAATAATAGATAAAAGAAAATTAATCTATATGATTGCATTTTTAACCTATATGATATTAATACTAAGCAAAGAAAACTATGAAGATATTAAGCAACTGAGTAAGTATTTTGACAATAATTTGATGCAATTCAATTCCAACCTTTGTAATGAGGAATTAAAACCTCCTTAAATATAATTCTTGAAATCAATCAATGGTCAAGATCAACTCAAATCAATGGTCAAGATTGAAGTTGAGATCCAGTCAAGATGGAAGATTCATAGTGTAGGTGAGGTTAACTAACTCAGATCCTGAGTATATGAAGAGTTAACTGAAATTGACTTGAGTGTGAGAGTGAGTTGATTAAGTCAATTACAATTCTAGAGATAGTTCACTTTGAATTCCCATTCTTGAACTAAAGAGAAGGATTTGGAAAGTTAATTTAATAAAATGAGATACCACCTCATAAATGCATATTTAATTTAATTGAGTAATTGAAACCAATAACTAAGATAAGGACAATATTAAATTAAATAAATTTAATTCCTTTGCACATTAACTTTAAGAGATAATTTAATTTAACCAAATATAAGCATTTTAAATTAAATTGGATCTAATCAATAGGTATAATGTAGCTAAACCGAGTCGATACTTAGGAATTAAATAGAGAATGTGATTAATGTAGATTAGGGTTTTCTACATTTGACAATTAAGTCAAATAGTAATAACTAAAATAAGAAATGACTAGAAAAATAGGACTTATGGTTGACTGAAATAGACTAGAATTGGTTAACATGACAATGTGCCAATTTTGGGGTATTACAATAGTGATTATTCTCTACAATCTTGAATGCAATTTTATGATTGAACTATAAAAGCATATTTTATAACCCTTTTTAGGGTCGATCATTTCTTTTCTAATTCTATCGCAGTAGTATTCTATACTCTATTACAATAATTTCCTTTTGTCTATGAGTGAATGTAATTCTCTACATTACCTCATTCTCCCATCAATATTAGTGCAAAATCTTCATGCCTCTGTTGGTGGTTTTTTTTTCATTCTTTAATCTACACAACAATATCTTCTCATGCCTTTGAATATTATAGAGTGAAGTTCCTACCTTGTGGCATCTCATTTGGTTTCTAATTTGTGTGTAACCATTGGATTAAGACAAAGGTTGAATCAATGTATTTTGAGGTTATGTTAATGAAAAGTGCATTTTTAGGTAGAGATATGACTAAACAAACTATTTTGGTGCATCAACCCCTTTCGATTAAATTAGGTAGTTTGCTTTCATGCATTCTTTCTCCCTTTTCCTTTGAAAGGAGTAGTTAGGTGCACCCTGATAGTGAGGAAGTTGACCTTCTCTAGAGACTCAATCTCACTGTTCAATTCCCATAGCTTAGAAATTTTTTCCATGTTTCAAAAATTTTCCTTTAGGTAAAAACTTTAGGCAAGGGTGCAAGCTTTTGTGACAATAGTTTTTGGTACACTGGGTGTGACCAATATTAAAGCATTCTTAAGTCTACTAGTTCTTTGGTGTCAAGAAGAGAACTTTAAATTTATGCTAAGAAGATAGTGTTGTTCTTAGTATTCCAAGCCTTCAAAATACTCATTTCCAAGTACTTGGAAACTCTATCTCTACTTTCAGGTTTCTAGACCAAGGTTGCCATTATGCATTCTCAAGGCTCACACAAGAGCATCTTCTAGAGGTAATTTTCAATAAACTAAGCTCTCATTTTCAAACCTTTGAAGAAAAAGAAATAGATTATCTCTATCACCAGTTAGGAGTGTAGCAGTAACTCACACACACACAAGATCTCTTTCTATTCCTCCTATTGATAGATCACAGCCTAGGTTGCCATCTTTTCATCTAAATAGATCATTATTCCATATGGCATAGCCTAGAGCACATGCATTTGGCACCTTTAATGGTAGGAGTCCTCTTTTATTAGTGTAAAGACATGATATTCCAGTATTATATCTCAAAAGAGTACCTAATTTTACTGGTGAAACCTCCATCTCTCCTATAGAACATATTCAAGAGATTTCAAATGTCATGGTATTACAGAAGATGATGTTATTGTTAGGCATCTAACTTCATCCTTAAACATAAAAGAATTAAAATTGTATAGGGCTTTATCCCATAGCTCTATTACTAATTGGGATGGGTTAGGAGCAGGGCTTTATAAGTATTTCAAGGAAAAAAGTGATCACTAATCACTTTTAGATAAATTAACAACTATCAAAAGGACTCCCCATGAGTATATGATATATTTTAATTACATATTTTAGAAGACATGGGATAGAATACCCACTAAAATTAAGCTTTTCCATGGTAATTCTTTCTTACAATACCTTAGACCCTTTAATAGTGATATAGCTACCATGGTGAAAACTATGGGAGGGGATACTTTACCTAATTCTTATGAGATCGCTATAAGGGTAGGAAATATATTGATACAAGGAGGGAAGTTAGCTCCAAGGCCTCCAATGCCTTTCTTTCCTAATATGCCTAATCATCAACTTGCAATAGCCCTATCCCTACCATGTCTACAATTCAACCCCTTGCTATTGTCTGAATAGCTTCCACATCTTCTAATAGAGTTGATAAGATTGACACCATGATGCAAACATTGATGCAAAATATAGAGAAGAAGTTGCAAGATCAACAAAACAAGATGGAAAACAGTAGTGCAGTGATGCAAAAATGAGTATTGAGTTGGTGACTATGAAGAGGCAAGAAGCTCAAAATAATAAGCCTCCTTAGCTTTAGTATCAACTTCCTATATATAATCAACCCCCAAAATAGAGTCATGTCCACTATAATTAGAATATACCTATTGTCAATACCATTTCTACGAATACAACCCTAAACAAGGCTTTAATCCTTCGTAATAATCTTGCTCAAAATAAAGATTTCTACTCTTCTTGTAACTATTCCTATGGATATCACATGTGCCAGAGGGTAGAGTCTTAACTAGCACTAACTAGACAATAGAAAGTATCAGGGCAAGAACACAATGCTAATTAGCCTACTAATGCTTCTCATCTACAATAGCAAGGTGACTGTTCTTTCATGAACCATAATTCAGAGGAACAATGCCATACTAATGATGATGTAGTGCCTCTCCAATTTGACTTTTTTAAGTCGTCCTGATGGATGCACCCTTGCTGATCTTTTGTTGTGATGGATCATGATTGTGACCCTAAGTGGTCTACACTATTAAGGTGTTTGGATTTATGTTTCTTTATCAGTTGTATTGATTATGCTTTTGACTGATCTTTAAGATTATGATGTGATTTTTGGTTCACTGAGGTTTGTGCCAGTGGTTACCAGGATCAATGTGGTATCATGAGGTTGTTTCGTGATTACCCTGAGATGTGTGCAGAGATTGCATTATGTTCGTTTACCATGCTACACTGGACTAGGTTCCTGTAGCAGTGGTTAGTCATGTTTATGAATGTGTTTGCTTATGTGTTTTTAGTGCCTTTTTAATGTAGAGTAATCAATCATTATTAAATGCTTAAGTAATTAGAATGGATTGTTCTTGTTGAATTATTTGGTTATGTGCTACGGACATTTACCTTGTTTTATTTTGATCTGAGAGATATCTGTTCTTATGTGATGTTTTACATTTGAGATGACATGAGGGTCAAATGTTACTCTTTGATTCCAGTATCATAGATATTAGACTACTATGTTGTTCAGTTAATCATATTGCATGATGATGCCATTTTGAGATGACAATGTGTTTTATGATGATATCTGGTTATCTGGTATTTGGAAATACCTCTGATTATGTTATGTGATGGATTTAATGCTATGGTTATTTACTTCATTCCTTTGTTGTTATGCTTTATGTGAATGTGAGTGATGTAAATAGATTATTTTAATATAATTAATTAAATGGCTAAATTAGGTGATTTAATACATTTATTGCTTCGGCTATGTTATTATATGTAATTGGACTTGATCGTGTTGTTTAGTGTGCAGGATTTATATCCCTAGTAGTGGCACATGGAGTTAGTGATTAAGCCTTTCATATTTTACCAATGTCGTCCTTGTATGGTCGATATATCCTTTATTAAAATGTTTAATTTAAACCTTTCGGTGATTATTAAATCCAAACTCATTGCATTATGTGATTAGACCAGTGTGTTTGTGCATTTAGAGGTTCACATTGTTGTAAAAGTTGTTTAAGGACATTTATGTGTTTTTGGGTTTTCGGGCTTTTAAATTGATTTATTTTAATTTCTGGCGGCTTTGTCATAGATGAATTCCTATTTATAGGAATAGCCTATTTTCATTTGGGTTGATTCGGGGTTTAACTAGATTGGCTGGTTAAATGCCCTAGTAGATTATTCACCCGAAAAGTGAATAAGTATCCAAAGAGGAATTTAATTCCTCACTTCTCACTTTCAAATTGGAAAGTTGGAGAGTAAAACCCAAAATCCTCTTCTTGAGGATTTACTGTTTTGTTTGTTGTGGGAGCTACGGGCGTGGGATCGTCGCGAGGTTAAGCTAGTTGGATCCATCGGGGAAACCTTGGATTGCTACGATTTTCAGCCACTTCTGCAGGCATTTTATTTTTTGGTTCAGTTTTCCATTTTGCCCTTTTGGCTATGAGGTAGGGCTTTCTTGTTTTATTGTTTTTGCTCTGTTTCTACTTCTATTTTTGGTAGCCATTTGTTTGGAGGCTGAGAACTAGTGTTCCCCTCCATTTTAGTATGTTAGTTCTACCTGGTTGGGCAAGTATGAAGATTTCCCTATTTTTTGAGATGAGGGTTTGGAATTTCATGCCATTATGCTGGCCATTTTTGCATACGGTGTTTGATTCCATTAATTTTTGGATTTTTGGGGTTTTTGAACCCAAAGGTCAAATGGGTTTTAATTTTGAAGTTTTCCAATTTTTTGGGGTTTTTACCTCATTTTGTCTGCCGCAATGTTTTTTCGAGTTTTCTTGGCACAACGTGGGTCGTGGACCTTGATGATCCTTTTGGATATCAGTTAGACCACTTCTGCACTTTTATGTTGTATTGGGATGCGTCTTGCATCTATAATCTCAATGTTGTGTTCGGTTGAGTGATTTTATACTTGTTATTATTTTTGTTGGACCTTTGCTTTTGTTTCGAGAATGCTAGGATTCGTATAGAATCCATACTCTCAGATTGAGGCCAGTTGAGTGAGTTCATGATATTTGGTCTTGTTACATCATTGGGATTCATGTAGAATCCATACTCTTGGATTGAGGCCGGTTGAGTGATTTCATGATGTATGATTTTATTGTCTTTGGGATTCGTGTAGAATTTGTTCTTCCCAAGTTGCTTTTAGTTGGATGTTTTATTTGCATTGTGTTGTCATTCCTGTCCTTGTGTTATGATCTTCGTGATGGTGGTGCGCCACACATGAGTAGGTGCGCATACATTTGTTGGGTGACTTGCAAGGCTCGATCTTCCATGGATTTGCTAGAAGTTATGATCATTGGGGTTGGGATGGGAGTATGCATGCCCACGTGAACTTGTTGTAGGATGAGCATGGGTAGGGTAGGGTAGTATATGGAGGGGGCTTCTATCTCGCAGCTTGGTGATCATGACGCCATGGGTATGGCTGAGAGGAGCTTGCTTAAGTGATAACTAAAGAAAATGGGTGACTGGTAATAAAACTTAAGATAATAAAATATTTGGGATGCAAGAGCCTTTCCATTAAGGGATGTTGAATTTGCGCAAGTCCTAGCTTGGCCTTTTTGATGCCAAGTAACTCCCCATGATGTTAGTCCCTACATAGTAGCCTATTGAGTGTCTGACCAGGACATGTACTCCTTGCATTGTCTTAGGTTCTTGGTTCAACCATCATACTATCCAGCGTGAGTGTTAGCCATGGATGTTGTGATTTTTGTGTGTTTGTGGTTGGATCTTTATCTCCATCAGCATGACGGGTGTGGACCTATGGGTGCCACGTGGTTGGGAGGCATAGCTACCTTCACCACTGCTAGGGATTGGGGTACAAAGATGATCTTTTGTCCTAGTACGACCGTTGCTGGATGTCTTCACTTGGTACTTCGAGTTCCGGAGTATGCTTTCTTGTGATTTATGCTTTCATTGGGATGCTTGTATATCATGTTTAGATGATGTTATTTTATTTAGCGCATTCCCTTATTATGATGTTTAGCATATGATTAGATGATGTGATTTTCTTTAGTAGTATATCTATTGCTTACTGTTGTTTAGCATGTGATAGGTGATGTTATCTACTGTAGGATTATCTTATGCATTATCACTAGCATGTTAGATTTTCTTATGCTGTTATTATGTATGTCTTAGTAGTGACATCCCTATTACGATAGTACTGACGATTTGGTCGGTGGCTTGGGATGTTATGCACAAGGGATGGCTAGGATCCACGATGGTCTTATGATGCTATTGATGGTTGGGAGGAACCACGTACTTAGTTTGGTTGTTCAGTTCACTGCGATGTTTATTTTAGTGTGTTCTTTGCTATTGTAGTTTAGATGGATAGATGTTCTCCTTTTTGTGTTGTCCTTGCACTCGAGTGTTCACTCCTCGAGCCTTTGTGGATCCGGTACTCCCTGGTGTGGAGGTTCTTTTCTCTAATTTTGGTCCTTTTTTCTTTTGGGAGTGTTTACATGTTTCTATGGGCGACATTTGTTCAGCATGGTGTGACACTTTAAAAAGTATTGCATGCCCATGCAAACTATGTTGTACGACACTGTAAAGTATCGTACACCTTCTTGAGAAATGTTGTATGACACTAGAAGAGTGTCACATGCCTTCTTGAGAAATTTTGTACGATGCTGAAAAGTGTCGCATGCCTTCTCGAGAAATGTCGTATGACACTGGAAGGTCGCATGCCTTAAGGAGAAGTATCGCCCTCCCTTAGTAAAAAGTGTTGCATGATTTTTGTGAAAAACGTGCGCGTGCCATTAGCGAGCACTTTTCTTTGTGATATGATCTTTTTGAGAGTGGTTTTGGATACTCTTTTGGGATTTCTTCGACCTTATGCTATTCCATTTTGAATTCTATTAGTTTCTCTTGAAATCGAGTTTTCATGTTTCTGTTTTAGTCTCTTAGGGTTTAAAATATATCATTTAAGTATAAGTTGATGTATATTTAATTTTTGTATAAGTTGATGTATATTTAATTTCTCAACTTATACTTAAGATATATTTTAATATATATAAAAAATCATTTGAGATAGGTTTCAGACCTCTCGGAGATAAGTTATGGATTCTAGGAAATTTTAGGGCTTCAGAAATCTAGACTTAGCCAATTTTTAGGGCTTCAGGATTTCAGGCTTAGCCAAATTTTGAGATTTTGCATTTTACCCTAGCTTGGTTTTTTGTTGATGAGTGGTCTTTTCTTGTGCCCTCATCTTGTTGTGGTGGTCGTTGGCTTTTGTTTGGGTGTGTCAGTTGGATAGTGGCATTCAGAGATTCGTTGGCTGCCAGGATTGTGTTGAAGTCTTCTATTGTGATCTTTGTGATCCCTGTATGATGTTGTCTTGTGCATTCATACTTGTAAAAAAAAAATATCTTGGCTTGATTTGAATCCTTGTTTCCAAGGATCTTCAGGTAGGGCATTACATCTAGTATCAGAGCCCATGTTCAAACATTGGGATCTCTGTGTTTATGTTGCCCATGTAGTTGTTGCTGCGTTGGTTGAGTGCGAGTGTCTTGGTGGGTGTAGACACCTAAATTTGATTACACTACTTTGGTAATCTAATTTAGCCATCTCTAAAGGCATCATTAATTAAATTCTTATTTAATTAATCCTTTGTCATCCCCTAGTTGATTAATTTAATTAATCATCTATAGTCCTAATTGATAAATCAAATAATCTATTATTTATCAATTAAATCCTTTTCTCCTATCGAATTCCAAAAATCCCCATTTATTAAATAAATCTATTTGATAAATGAAATCCTCAAATTCAAAAAAAACCCTAACCTATCTCTAATCCTCCATTTAGCCTAATCCACCCCATCCACCCATACTAACCAAGCTTAGCCACTAACTCACCCACCCTCATTAATGCCATCCACTTGCACATCTCTAACATCCCTAATCTAATCCTAAAACCAAGCCTAATCCACCCCCTAATGTTGTCACATTCCTTAAACAAGTTTAAGACTTTCCTAATCCAAACCAAAGTCTCCCCTCAAAAAAACCCAACCACTAAGTCATGAGTGCTCTTACAAAACATAAAGACTCTTACAAGCCCACTCATGACTCTTACACCCATCTTCCACACTCTTCCCTCTTCCACACTCATTCCTCTTACATCCCTCTTACATACTCAACCCCACTCATCATGCCCTTAACCAACCCTTAACCCTACCCTCTCACACTCATCCTCCTTGTGACAAGTGTCACCTTCCCATTGGTGCTAAACAAGCACAATCCATGTGCTCCCCTTTGAGTGCATCTTAACCCTCCTTAAGCCTTCATCCATCCTTGCATCTAAGCCCTCCATCCCTCTACCCCTTAGCCTATAAATTGAATTCCATCCCAAGCCATTTCATCAACAATCTTTGAGCTAAAGTTACCATGCTATTTTGAGAACCAAAACCATCAACCATACCCTTATAATGCCAAATTGAGAGCTCATAAAGCTACCAATTTGCCATTACCCATCTCCATTGAAGCAACTTTTGAGCATCTTGAGCATACATCCACAGCAAAAGGACACATCTACAGAATCAAGAAAGCATGGAGTGTTTTCTCTCATGAGGTTTGCACTTCTTATTTTCTTTCTTAGTCTAAGCATATATGTGAATTTAGTTTTTGGTTTGTGAATGTTTACTTTATTTGTTAATGTTCTTTGCATACTAATTCTAGTTCTACAGTGGGAACTCGTGATCTTTGTTGCTTTGGTATCTACTTGTGATGGACTTGCATGTCCAGTAGATGCAACTAGAGTAGTGTGTAGGGAAGGAAGTGAGTCTTCCTGGCCTTATAGGTGGGATCGATGCCTTGTTTGGTTGGTTGCGTGTGTGACCCTTTTTGGATGGAGCCACTGATTGGTTTCCATGTGTTGGCTTGTGTGCCTCTTCTTTTTTCTCCTTGTGGGGTTAGGTGCATTATTTCCCTATTTTCTCCGGATTGTAAGTTGATGAATGAATCTTATTTGTGATTCTTTATTTTTTTGTTATAATGATGAAATGGTTCCTTTCATTGAAAATGAGTGTTTATTGTGAATCATTTCAAAGTTGTAGTTTTGCATTATATATTTGGGTTAATGACTTAAGTCCCCAATCTGATTGTTTCTTAAGCTTATGTAAAACTGTATTAATTTGATGGATATCTAAATGTTGCATTGTATGGATTTTTTTTTTTTTGCATATGCATGCGATTACTGATGGTATACAATTTTATGTGTGTGAGTGTGTTCTCTAACATTGCTAGGATGATGTATTCCTTAGCATTGTGTGGTGATTTATCCCTCTTGTGTGACTGTACTCAGTCATCACCTATAATGTGATTTGTTTGATGCCTTATTTTATTGGGCTAGAGGTACTTTCCTCATGTTGTTAGGCTAGCATTGGTTTTTAGTATTTTCCTCTCTTGGAGTAGTCATCAAATTTTATCTATCACTCTCTTTGTGGCAGTTGTCACATTTGACTTATTGTTGAAATGAGCTCTTTTTGGTACTTACTGTTGGAATTGGCAATTCTCCCATTTGGGTTTTTTATTTTATTTCATGATGACTATTCTGGATGTGTTTTTACTACTGCCTAGTTGTGTGTTGTGACTCTATCATGTACATCTCGAACCTCTGGTAGTACGTTCAAGGGATAATATCATGGAGAACATGCTAGTGTGTCTTTGTTAGATCTAAAGTTGTTATTGTAACTGAATGGTTTAAATGGTGATTAAACTTAATGTTATTTTTGAAAGAAATTGAAAGGTATGTACTTGTTCTATAGTGACTATTGGACCCTTGCGTGAAAATCTTTCAGTTCATTATGCATTAGTGCTTATGTTATGCTTAATTAATGAATTTATGAAAGAAAAGTAATGATGGTTTCAATGTGTGATTTACCTTTCATTCCATGCCTTATGTAGTTTTGGGCATGTGTGCTCTTGTGTGGATTTGTACATTTTGTTTGTTGCTTGTCTTGGTGACCAAGGCTGTTGGTTTTTTCTTTGCTGTTTTGATTTGAGTGGTGGCTCAAATCATAGGTCTTGGTGTCTCTTAGCTTCTTCATGTTGTAGTCCTTGTCAATATCTTTTTGACACTTTTCAAATGGATTCAATCCAAGTCCGACGGTGAGGCTATGGCTTTTGGAGTTGTTGATCGATGTTCTAAGTACCTTTTTGAGTAGAGGCCAGTTCAATCATGACATATCGTATTTATGGCCATTGGAGAAGTTTAACTCCTCATGTTATTCATAATGAAAGAGTTATCTTGTCTTCATAATCTACTAGGTACCTGTTGGGGTTCGTGCTTGGGTTTTTTTGTGTTTCCTATTGCACTGAACCACCCTTGTGAGGTGTAGTGTAGTTTGTGAGCATTCCTTGCTCAGGGTTGATGTTGCTTTGTCTTTTGGGAGTGACTTAGTTCTTTGATGAGTCTAGATTCTGCTTCTTGGATGTTGTCTTGGGTGCACCTCTGTATCCTTTTCTCTCTTATGAGAGTAGGCTAGTATGGTTATGCCACTAGCTCAGTTAGTGTCTTTAGGTGAGTATGTTGATGGTTGGTGAAATTGTGAGTTTCCTAATGCATCATGGAGTGGTTAGTGTAGAGGTTGAGAGACAGACTCCCTCTCATTCCTAATACTCTGTAGTATCCTTCTGCCTAAGCTTCTATCTTCATGTGGATTATCTCAGTCAAGTTTTCCCTTTGACTATTGACTTGAGGCTAGAGATTGAGTTTAGCAGTAGATTGGGTGTAGTTTTCCTAGCATGGTGCTAGAGGGACATGGTATCGTTGGACACATGTTACCATCTCGTGAGTTGGTATACAGACATTTGATGATTGTGTCCACTGATGAAAGTCTATGCAACCTTGTGGAAAGGTGATATCTTGTTTGGTTGGGTTATGTTACCCTAGTTTCCAGTGGTAGTTGAGTTTTTGTGCCTTGGTGAGGTGTCGTACGCTTGGTGGTGAGTAGTCCTTTGGAGTGTGTCCTTTTGTTGGTAAACTTTCATCCTCTTTGTTCTAAAGGTAAGTTTACGTGGATTCTAGAATGATCATGTGTGACATTATAGTATTCTTGGGAGTTTGGGATGGTTATTCCCCATGATTCCAACTTTTGTTGGAAGTGCTTAGTGTTTTGACCTAATTTTGTGGTCATGTGGTTGGTGCATGTTGTAGTTGGGCACCTATTGACGAGGTAGAGAGGGATTTTCCTTACCTTGTATTGTTGACTCTATGGCTAGTTGCGTTCTTCCTAGCGCATAGAAGGTTCCTTGTTGGAGGACCTTGTGTCTGTGTGACACCCATTCTCTCGTGGTTAACCTATTTGGGGGTTAATGTGATGGTTTGAGAATGTTGGAGTGATTTGGGTTTGACTTGTACAGAGTTGTCGAGTCATTCCTATTGCTCTCTTTTGATTTTGGTTCTTGTGTGTTTTGGGTTCTATTCTTGGATTGTAGGCTTCCAGGAGTAAGCCTAGTCTTTGGGGGGGATGATGTAGTGCCTCTCCCATTTGACTTTTGTAAGTCATCCTGATGGATGCACCCTTGCTGATCTTTTATTGTGATGGATCATGATTGTGACCTTGAGTGGTCTACACTGTTGAGGTGTTTGAATTTATGTTTCTTTATCAGTTGTGTTGATTATGCTTTTGACTGATCTTTGAGATTATGATGTGATTTTTGGTTCACTAAGGTTTGTGCCAGTGGTTACCAGGATCGATTTGGTATCATGAGGTTGTTCCAGGATTACCGCGAGATGTGTGCAGAGATTGCATTATGTTCGTTTACCATGCTACACTGGACTAGGTTCCTGTAGCAGTGGTTAGTCATGTTTATGACTATGTTTTCTTATGTGTTTTTAGTGCCTTTTTAATGTAGAGTAATCAATCATTATTAAATGCTTAAGTAATTAGAATGGATTGTTCTTGTTGGATTATTTGGTTATGTGCTGCAGACATTTACCTTGTTTTATTTTGATCTGAGAGATATCTGTTCTTATGTGATGTTTTACATTTGAGATGACCTGAGGGTCAAATGTTACTCTTTGATTCTAGTATCATAGATATTAGACTACTATGCTGTTTAGTTAATCATATTGCATGATGATGCCATTTTGAGATGACAGTGTGTTTTATGATGATATCTGGTTATCTGGTATTTGGACATACCTCTGATTATGTTATGTGATGGATTTAATGCTATAGTTATTTACTTCATTCCTACGTTGTTATGATTTATGTGAATGTGAGTGATGTAAATAGATTATTTTAATATAATTAATTAAATGGCTAAATTAGGTGATTTAATACATTTATTGCTTTGGCTATGTTATTATATGAAATTGCACTTGATCGTGTTATTTAGTGTGCAGGATTTATATCCCTAGTAGTGGCACATCAAGTTAGTGATTCAACCTTTCATATTTTACCAATGTCATCCTTGTATGGTTGACGTATCCTTTATTAAAATGTTTAATTTAAACTTTTCAGTGATTATTAAATCCGAACTCATTGCATTATGTGACTAGACCAGTAAGCATATTTTTGCATTTAGAGGTTCACATTGTCGTGAAAGTTGTTTAAGGAGATTTATGTGTTTTTGGGTTTTTGGGCTTTTAAATTGATTTATTTTAATTTCTGGCAGCTTTTCCATAGATGAATTCCTATTTATAGGAATAGCCTATTTTCATTTGGGTCGATTCGGGGTTTAACTAGATTGGCTAGTTAAATGCCCTAATCGATTATTCACTCGAAAAGTGAATAAGTATCCAAAGAGGAATTTAATTCCTCACTTCTCACTTTCAAATTGGAAAGTTGGAGAGTACAACCCAAAATCCTCTTCTTGAGGATTTACTGTTTTGTGCATTGTGGGAGCTACGGGTGTAGGATCATCGCGACGTTGAGCTCGTTAGATCCAGCTCGGGGAAACCTTGGATTGCCACAATTTTCAGCCACTTCTGCGGGCATTTTATTTTCTAGTTCAGTTTTTCAGTTTGCCCTTTTGGTTGTGAGGTAGGGCTTTCCTGTTTTATTGTTTCTGCTTCTGTTTTTGGTAGCTATTTGTTTGGAGGCTGAGAACTAGTGTTCCCCTCCATTTTTGTATGTTAGTTCTACCCAGTTGGGTGGGTATGAACATTTCCCTATTTTTTGGGATGAGGGTTTGGAATTTTATGCCGTTATGCTGGCCATTTTTGCATATGGTGTCCGATTCCATTGATTTTTGAATTTTTGGGGTTTTTGAATCCAAAGGCCAAATGGGTTTTAATTTTGAAGTTTTCCAAATTTTTGAGATTTTTACCTCATTTTGCATGCTGCCCTATTTTTTTGAGTTTTCTTGGCACAATGTGGGTCGTGGACCTTGATGATCCATTTGGATATCAGTCAGACCACTTTTGCACTTTTATGTTGTATTGGGATGCATGTTGCATCCGTACTCCCGACGTTGTGTTCGGTTGAGTGATTTTATACTTGTTATGGTTTTTGGACCTTTTCTTTTGTTTTGTGAATGCTAGGATTTGTGTAGAATCCATACTCTCAAATTGAGGCCAGTTGAGTGAGTTCACGATGTTTGGTCTTGTTACATCATTGGGATTTGTGTAGAATCCATACTCTCAGATTGAGGCCGGTTGAGTGATTTCATGATGTATGATTTTATTGGCTTTGGGATTCATGTAGAATCCATCCTTCCTGTGTTGCTTTCAGTTGGATGTTTTCTTTGCATTGTGTTCTCATTCCTATCCTTGTGTTATGATCTTCATGATGGTGGTGCGCCACACACGAGTAGGTGCACGTACATTTGTTGTGTGACTTGCGAGGCTCGATCTTTCGTGGATTTGTCGAAAGTTATGATCATTGGGGTTGGGATGGGAGTATGCATGCCCATGGGCACTTGCCATAGGATGAGCATGGGTAGGGTAGGGTAGTATATGGAGGGGGCGTCTATCTCATAGCCTGGTGATCATGACGCCATGGGTATGGCTGAGAGGAGCTTGTTTAAGTGATAACTAAAAAAATGTGTGATTGGTAATAAAACTTAAGATAATAAATTATTTGGGGTGCAAGAGCCTTTTCGTTGAGGGATGTTGAATTTGCACAAGTCCTGGCTTGGTCTTTTTGATGCCAAGTGACTCTCCATGATGTTAGTCCCTACATAGTAGCCTATTGAGTGTCTGACCAAGACCTGTACTCCTTGCATTGTCTTAGGTTCTTGGTTCAGCAATCATACTATTTTGCATGAGTGTTAGGCATGGATGTTGTGATTTTTGTGTGTTTGTGGTTGGATCTTTATCTCCATCAGCACGGCAGCTGTGGACCTATGGGTGACACGTGGTTGGGAGGCATAGCTACCTTCACCACTGCTAGGGATCAGTGTATAGAGATGATCTTTTTTCCTAGTCCAACCGTTGCTGGATGTCTTCACTTGGTACTTCGGGTTTCAGAGTATGCTTTCTTGTGATTTATGCTTTTATTGGGATGCTTGTATATCATGTTTAGATGATGTTATTTTATTTGGTGCATTCCCTTATTATGATGTTTAGCATATGATTAGATGATTTGATTTGCTTTAGTAGTATATCTATTGCTTACTGTTGTTTAGCATGTGATAGGTGATGTTATCTACTCTAGGATTATCTTATGCGTTATCACTAGCATGTTAGATTTTCTTATGCTGTTATTATGCATGTTTTAGTAGTGACGTCCCTATTACGACAGTACTGACGATTTGGTCGATGGCTTGGGATGTTACACACGGGGATGGCTAGAATCCACGATGGTCTTATGATGCTATTGATAGTTGGGAGGAACTGCGTACTTAGTTTGGTTGTTCAGTTCACTGCGATGTTTATTTTAGTGTGTTCTTTGCTGTTGTAGTTTAGATGGATAGATGTTCTCCTTTCTGTGTTGTTCTTGCACTCGAGTGTTCATTCCTCGAGCCTTTGTGTATCCAGTACTCCCTGGTGTGGAGGTTCTTTTCTCTAATTTTGGTCCATTTGTCTTCTGCAAGTGTTTTCGTGTTTCTATGGGAAACATTTGTTCAGCATGGTGTGACACTTTAAAAGGTATCGCACGCCCATGCAAACTATGTCATACGACACTATAAAGTATCGCACGCCTTCTTGAGAAATGTCATATGACACTGGAAGAGTGTCGCACACCGTCTTGATAAATGTCATACGATGCTGAAAAGTGTTGCATGCCTTCTTGAGAAATGTCGTACAACATTGGAAGAGTGTTGCAGGCTTTAAGGAGAAGTATCGCCCTCCCTTAGTAAAAAGTGTCACACGGTTTTTGTGAAAAACCTGTGCGTGCCATCAACGGGTACATTTCTTCATGATCCGATCTTTTTGAGAGTGGTTTTGGATACCCTTTTGGGCGTTCTTTGACCCTATGCTGTTGCATTTAGAATTCTGTTAGTTTCTCTTAAAATCGAGTTTTCATGTTTCTGTTTTAGTCTCTTGGGGTTTAAAATATATAGTTTAAGTATAAGTTGACGTATATTTAATTTCTCAACTTATACTTAAGATATATTTTAATAAATGTGACAAATTTTTTGAGATAGGTTTCAAACCTCTCAGAGATAAGTTATGGATTCTAGGAAATTTCAGGGCTTCAGAAATCCAGACTTAGCCAATTTTCAGGGCTTCAAGATTTCAGGCTTAGCCAAATTTCAAGATTCTGCATTTTACCTCAGCTTGGTGTTTTTTTGATGAGTGGTCTTTTCTTGTGCCCTCATCTTGTTGTGGTGGTTGTTGGCTTTTGTTTGGGTGTGTCAGTTGGGTAGTGGCGTTCAGAGATTCATTGGTTGCTAGGATTGTGTTGAAGTCTTCTGTTGCGATCTTTGTGATCCCTGTATGATGTTGTCTTGTGCATTCATACTTGTAAAAAAAAAAATCTTGGCTTGATTTGAATCCTTGTTTCCAAGGATCTTCGGGTGGGGCATTACAGATGATGCCATAGCTTACAACACCGCAAGTAATAGAAGCACTATTGAGGATGTCATTCCTCCACTAATTCAAGTTTCAACTTTAGGTGCTTCTCCTCATGTATTAGTGTTGAAAGCTCAATCCAACGTTGCTCCTTAGTAGAAGAAGAACACAAGCACCAAGGGTGTTGCTGAATCTCAGAGTGCTCAATTTGAATCAATAGTTTCTATAGCCCCCAAACCCCCAAGAAAAATAGTTGATACTTCTCTTAATATTATTTACTAGATGAAGAGGACCAATGTTAGTATCCCTATGTGGGATGTTCTTGCTACTATACCATCATAGAAGAAGCTACTGTAACATGAGTTAGAAAGCATAGAAGTGAAAGATTAGCTACCTAGAGAGGAGAGTGGAACAAGCCTGGTGCAACCAATAAAAGAGGAAGAAGAAAATAAGAAAATCAAGCCTCCTCCCCATTATTTTTCCTTGATCATAGGGGATAAACTAGTCCATAATTGTATGGTTCATTTAGGGGCTAGTAGCTTAGTAATTCCTAAAAGTGTAGCTAGTCTCCTTGGGATCAAATATGAGGCTATAGTTAGGGATTTTCTCTAATTAGATGGTTGTTCTATTAAGACTGTAGGAGTCGTAAAGAATGTAGAGATGGATTTGCATGCATGCCCTAGTTGTACACTTACACAAGATATATTAGTAGATGAGGTCAAAGAAAAATTTTCAATTTATCTTTCTAGGGATTTCACTGCACAAATAGGTGACTATACTTCATCTAATAGCTTTTAGAACAAAATATGGAATAAAATCTTCCATAAGAGTAGAGCCTATATCCCCCAACCATATAGAGGCCTATACTCGTAGTCTGATAAACATGAATTGCACTATTTTTGAGGAGGAAGATGGAGATATAGAAAAGGAGCCTACGAATTCCCTAGTAGAAGTACCCGATTATCTTTTGGATGGGTGAACCACTATTTATCAATTTGATCCAATAGCAGAAGCCCTAGAGAGGTCTTGGCACATATTGTATATCAAAAAAGGATGCTCCTATTCCCCATCTCATAAAGAAGGAAGGAGATATTGACTTATTGTGGAACATTTTCTTTGATGGCTCCAAGAATAAGAATGGCTTAGGGACTAGTGTGATGCTCATTTTCCATGAATTGGACAAATACTATTTCTCTTATAGGCTCCAATTCAGCTACACCAATAATGTGGTAGACTATAAAGCTATAATCTGATGTCTCCAACTTGCACAAAAGAGAAGAATTAATGCTCTAAGGGTATGTGGGGAAATGAACTGATTGTTAATCAAGTAAGGAGCCAAAATAACACAAAGAAAAACCTCCTCAAAGTATATAAGCATAGAGTGTGGTATCTACTTGAAGGCTTTCAAGCATTCAACATCTAGAGTATTCCTAGCAACAAGAACAAACATGTTGATAGGCTTGAAGGAATAGGTGGTCATTATGATTTACCAGAGCATGTTGAAGATGAAAAGGAGTTGTTGGTGTATTTACACTACTAAGGGAAAAAAATTTGATACCAAGATGATGAAGATCACAATAACCTAAGGATTAACTACTTCCTAAAAATAGCTATATGCTCTTTAGATTTGGATCCAACTTCAACAAAATCATAGAAAATTTTCTACTCTTTTGGCTTTGCAAAACCAAGGTAGGTGCACTTGAGGGATAAAAATATTTACAACTTGATACTACATTCACATCTGATTCATTTAATGATATTTAATAAAATTATTCATCCCTTACAGTAGATTGGTCATAATTATTCTTAGATCTACAAATGGGCAATATCAGCCAACTAAGACTTAGAGGTTAAATGTAAATGAGTATTGACCAACTATGACATTCTTCATAAATTAACAAAAAAATTGGTATTGATTTTTAGATTATTACTTGACATCTATCTAAGATCCTTTCATATGCTAACTGAAACAGTTGATTAGTGCCTCGTCCATTGGGATTTAGAGTCTATCCATTTTCTTGACCTAATTGACTGCATTACAATCGATATAAGAAACAATTCTCTCTACAACTCATTCTTACATAAATCCTTCCTAATGCTTGGGGATCCTATTACATATAATTAAATAATTTACTCAATCCATGATGTAGGAGCATATGGGGTTTCTTTGTAAGCCTGCACTTTTGGTTCATTCTACTAGTTGGTGTTGAGCATTTAGTGGTTGCCGAGTTCTTAGTTTTTGCTAAGTGATTCCTTTGTTTTCCAAGTGATTCCTTTGGTTTCCAAGTGATTCTTTTGGTTATCGAGTGATCCTTTAGTTGCTGAGTCCTCTGTGGTTAAGTTTGTAGTTGATGCCGAGTGACTCTTTGGATTCCAAGCTCATGTGGTTTTCGAGTGCCTATATTTTGTGAAGTCTTCATTTTCTAAGTTATTTGTGTCTAGTTCTAATTTAGGACAACCTTGCTTGCATTTATTTTTGGTATAGGTAGTTAATATCTAATGTGAGTCGACTTGTGGCTACACATGCATTTAATGTAGGATTAGTTTTGTGATAGGTTGACTTGTGGCTGCTCAAGTATTTAAGGAAGACTAGGATTGAGTATTAGAGAGAGGAGGAGGATAGAGAGGGTTGGAAGGAAATGATATGTGTCTGGAAGTGCAAACTTGAAGTTGGATTGTGAATCTAAAAGTGTATTCTTGTAATTGGCCATAACCTAGAAGCCCTTACAGCTTGGCATGTATGCTAATTATTTGATGAATATATAAATATCTTGTGCTCTCTCTCCTTGTTATTGTTCTTGTGTTGTGTTTTCCATAGTGTTAACTCTTGCAGGGTGGCTTAGATAGCTAAGTGTCCCTTTGGCCCTAGTTATTTTCTTTCCTCCCTACACTAGGTGGTATCAGAGCCTAGTTTTTCCTGAGTGTACAAGTAGGTCATTTAAGTGTGAGGTAGTTTGTACTAGGAATTTGGATTGTGTAGAACCCTAATTCAGATTTGTTTGTAGGGTTGCAAATCTATGGATTTGACCTATAACTTGCAAAGGGTTATGCTATTTTAGGAACCATATCTCTAAACATGGTTCGTGGCAGAGGACATGTTGATAATGTAATATTAAATACATTGAGACAAATCGCAGCTAGATTAGATGCCATGGAAACAACCAAGAGGATAAGACCACATCTTGATGATGTAAGTGATGATGAAGTGGTATCACTAAACCCTTATCCAGAACCTGAAGGAGACCAAGATGAAGCAAGGTTGTTGAGAGTATTATCTAGGGAAAATTCAAAACTTAATGTAGAAGTTGTTCCTAATGATGGGAAATTGGACACTAATGCTATGTTGGATTGGATCTCTGAAATGGAGAAGTTATTTGAATATGAAAACACTCTTGATAATAGGAAGGTGAAGATTGTAGTTACAAGGTTGAAAGGTCATGCCTCACTATGGTGGTAGTAGTTGCAAACTGATAGAAAAAGGAGAGGAAAGGAGAAGATCAAAACTTGGGTAAACATGGTAAACAAATTAAAGAACAAATTCCTTCCTACTGATTACCAAGTTAGCTTGTTGAGAAAGATGCAAAATTGAAGACAAAGAGGCATGAGTGTGACACAATATACTAAAGAATTCTATAAATTGGACATCAGATCTAGGCATGTGGATGATGATGTTGAGAAAATTGCAAGGTACATAAATGGATTGAGATTTGGAATTCAAGATGAAATAAGTTTCGCAAAATTGGAAAGTGTAGAAGAAGCATACCAATATGCCTTGAAGGCTAAGGAGATCTTGAAAAAGAAGCATGAATAAAGACAAAGAGGTAGAGGTGGTAGATTTCATAGAGGCAAAGGTAGATTGTATGGAGAAAGTAGTAAATTTGACAATTTTGTGCAAGATGAGGGAAAATCTGAAAGGAAGAATGATGACAAAGGCAACAATGAGAGGAAAGGTGGTGATTCTTACCAAGGAGGTACTGGTTCTTACCAAGGAAGAGGTAATTCTTATTCTAGAGGTGGATTTCATGGTAATTGTTTATAATGTGGTAAAGAAGGGCATAGATCCTCTAAATGTAGATCTTTTGAAAGAAGGTAATGTAACATTAATGTTGTGATTCAAGGAGATGATGAAGGTTCACGAAGTGGACCTAAGGTTGGTGAAAATGTGATAGTGAGAAGAACCTCATGTAATAATGAAAGTGATGAAGAACCTATTTTAAGGAGAAGTCTTTTCAAAACTAGATGTAAGATGGCTGAAAAATGTTGCAATGTTATCATTGACAGTGGAAGTTCTACAAATTTGGAATCAGAAGAGCTAGTTTCAAAGTTGCAATTGCAGAGGCTGAAGCATCCTAAACCCTATCATGTTTCATGGATCAAAGATGAGGATAAGATATTGGTAAGTGAGAAATGCCTTATGAAGTTCAAGATTGGACATTACATTGATGAAATTTTGTGTGATATTATGCCTATGGATTGTTGTCATATTTTGTTGCGTAGACCTTGGCAATGTGATAGATATGCTATATATGATGGAATACTAAATCAATATACTCTTTGGGTGAATAGGAAGAAACAAATATTGATGTCTTTGATTGAAAGTCCACATGAGCTTAATTGTACTACTATAAAAATTTGCATGGTTAATGGGAAACAAATTGAAAATGAAGTAAAGAAGAATCAAGTATATTTTTTTGTAATTCCTAGAGGACCAAGTATTGGTAGTAATGACCGACTAGTAGAAGCTGGTAATGGTTGAGTAACAATAGATAGTGGTAGCTAAGTACCAAAAGAAATTACAAAATTGTTGAATGAGTATAAAGACATTTTTGGTAAGGATATTCTTCATGGTTTACTACTAGTGAGAAGCAAAAGTCATTGTGTGGATCTGATTCCTAGAGCTAGTTTTCCAAACAAAGCACCATATAGATTAACACCGATAGAGAATGAAGAACTTAATAGAAAAGTACATGAGTTGTTGCAGAAAGGTTTGATTAGAGAAATTTAGAGTCCATCTATTGTATATGTTGTATTAGCACCTAAAAAGAATGAAGAATGGAGAATGTGTAATAATTCTAGAGCTATTAATAAGCTCACAGTGAAATATAGGATACCTATGTCGAGGATGGATGACATAATGGATTGTTTGAGTGGATCAAAGTATTTCACCAAGATCAATTTAAATAGTGGACATCATCAGTTTAGAATCAGAGAAGGTGATGAATGGAAGACTACTTTCAAGACAAAAGATGGCTTGTATGAATGGTTGGTTATGCCTTTTGGTTTGACTAATGCACCTAGTACTTTCATGAGGTTGATGAATGAAGTTCTGAAAAGATTCTTGGGTAGGTTTGTGATTGCTTATTTGGATGAAATTTTGATATTTAGTAAAACTAAGGAAGAACATCTTGAGCATGTTAGACAAGTAATGCAGAGGTTGAAAGAGGAGAAGTTATTGATTAATCTTTAAAAATTTTTTTTTAATGCAAGAGGAGATTATGTATTTGGGATTTGTGATTTCAGCTGATGGTTTGAAGATGGATCCTGAGAAGTTTAAAGCAATTTTGGAGTGGCCTACACTTAAGAATTTGGGTGAGGTAAGATCATTTCATGGTTTGGATAGTTTTTATAGGAGGTTTATAAGAAATTTTAGTTATGTTTGTAATGTTATGACTAACAAAATGAGAGGAGACAAAAAGGAATTCAAGTTGACACATGGAGCTGATAAAAGTTTTTAGACTTTGAAACAAAAGGTTACTGAATTGCCTTTCTTGGTTTTGCCTAATTTCAATATGGTATTTCAAGTTGAATATGATGTTAGTGGTACTACAATAGGAGTAATATTGAGTCAAGAAGGTAAACCTGTTGCTTTCTTTAGCGAGAAGTTGACTGATGCTAAAAGGAAGTATTATGTTTATGATCAAGAGTTTTATGCTATTGTTCAAGCCTTGAAAAAGTGGAGACAATATTTGATTCCTAATGATTTTGTGTTGTATATTGATCATAAAGCTTTATAGTACTTGGGAAGTATACATAAATTAAACCAAAGACATATGAAGTGGGTTGAGTATTTGAATTTTTTTACATTTTTGATTAAGCGTAAGAGTGGAGTTACTATAAATAGTTGCTGATGCATTGAGTAGAAGACATTATTTGTTGAGTAAGATGAAGGTTGAAGTTCTTGGTTTTGATAAAATGAAAGAGTTGAATGATAGTGACCCTGATTTTGCTAAGGTGTGGAGAGAGTGCAGAGAACCTAATCTAAAAGATTACATAAGAAAGTATGATGAATATTTCATTCATGAAGGTATGTTGTTCAAAGGTATTTAGTTGTGTATTCCTAGAGGTTCTATGAGGTTGAATTTGATTAAGGAAAAACATAGTGGTGGATTGGCTAGAAATTTTAGAATTGATAAAACATTGAGTTTGTTGAAGGAGAAGTATTATTGGCCCCAAATGTATAAGGATGTTTAGAAATTTGTGAAGATTTTTGGAGTTTGTCAAGTTGCAAAAGGAGTAAGCCAGAATACTAGTTTGTATACACCGATTACTATTCCTAAGAAACCTTGGAGAGACATCAGTATGGATTTTGTTCTTGGATTACCTATTGGAACATACAGTAAGCTCAAGATGAGGAAGTTTTGACCCATTAAAATCTTGAAGATGTTTGATAGTGGTAATTCTTATGAAGTTGAGTTACCTAATGACATGGATATATATCCTACATTCAATGTTGTTGATTTGTATAAGTATAATGAGTCAGATGATGAAATTGTTGTGTCAAAAGATTATCCTAAGAAGTAGATTAAAGAAGTTGAAAGTATATTAGATCAGAGAGTTGGTAAGAGCACAAGAGGAAAAGATTACTATGAATATTTGGTGAAGTGGAAAAATAGAACTATTGAAGATGCTTCATAGATTTCCCAATTTCAGTTGGATTCAACTTAGGTTGTGATATCTCAATGATTTAGGAGGATCATTTCTTCCAACCTTGGTTATTTGATGTAGGAGCGTCTAAGGTTGCCTTGTAATCCTACACTTTTGGTTCATTCTACTAGTTTTTCATGATAAACTATAAATATTTATGATCTATTTTACTTAATTATTTATATTATTTATATGAATACAATGAAATAATACATAATGATAAAGACACGCTTTAATATAGCAATACTATATTAGTAAAAGTATTATTATTTATAAGTGATACTATTGTAACCCTATAATACTTTATAATCATATTACACTTATAAATTCAATATTATATTATAATCATATAATAATGTCATATTATGTATAACATATTATAATATAATCAATGAAATAATAATAATATAATATAATGATATTATGATTACTAAGATATATTTCAATGTAACAATACTATATTAATAATGAATTATAATAATGTATAGTTGATATATTATTAAATTGATATATATTACAATATAATTATTAATATAATATATTAACTAAAGCTTATTAATATAAATATATTATTAATATAATATAATTATTATTATGAAAAGATGTGTCTTTTACTATTAAAATGTATATATGTGGAATAGTAACTTTGAAAGGGTATCATATGGAATCAGATAGAAAATATCAAAACCTTCAGGAGAAAAATAGGGTAAAAGAATTTATATAAAAGGGAAGTCATAGATAAATGATGGACCCCAATTTGAGTTCATCACAAATGGTATCAGAGAAGGATTTCCTACCAACCTGTGAGATTAAAAGGGAAAAAATGTAGAATCTTCATTGGAATCTTAATATATTAAAGGTATTTAAATGTGAAATAGCGTATATAATATGTGTTAAAATCAAGACAATATTATCATAATAAAAATAATCTTATGAGCTATGCGACCTTTATAAGGATCTTCCAACATATTAACCATTTGATGCCGTATAGAGGAAAATGATACAAAGTGTCCAATACACAAGGTGCTTGGTTGATGTTTAACATGATAGGTGGAATGATGCTCATTGACAAAGAAGGAGGAGCAATGTGAAGTTTAGGGATTTGTATCAGTCGCCGCTTGTAGATCATGACAAAGCTTATTTATGGATTAACTTCATATTCATCACCTTCTTGGATATGAACCTTTTATCTTTATCACCTCCATATATGATCCTGCCACCTTGTAGCTAACCATGAACAAATAAATAATAAAAAATGGTAGAAACCAATAATTGTAATGGTGAAGTCTCTACATGCAATCATGGTGTTATTTTCCATACAAGACAATAAAAGTATATTCATCACTGGCTAATGCCACAGAGAGATCGACAAATATGATGTTATTTGCATCTGCACTTAATGAATAATAAGAATACATGATACTAGTCAAACAATCACTCAGTTCTAAGTGCAACAATTATTCAAGATTCACATATAAATGAACAGATAGATATGTATGAGAAAAGGTCAACTCTCTGAAATGGTGGGAAGTGGCTAAATTATTGAACACATGAGTTTTTGCAAGTAAAAACCCTGCTCACTTCTGATACTGGGTATCTTATTTTTATTTGCAAGATTTTAACACACTTATGCACATTTTTTGAGATAAAGGTCTGAGATTCCAAGGGCAAAAATAGAAAATTTAGGGTGTGGTAGGAGGATATCATTGTAAAAAAAAATAAAGGTTACAAAATCTGAGATATGAGAATGCAACATATTTGTAATTGCAAATGACCATTCATAAATTGAGAATCGATAATTTGTTAGATGTAAAAATACATAGAGTTGATTCAAAGGCAATATTATAGAATCAACATGGACT
Organism: Cupressus sempervirens; assembly: GCA_028749045.1. Taxonomy (NCBI): domain Eukaryota; kingdom Viridiplantae; phylum Streptophyta; class Pinopsida; order Cupressales; family Cupressaceae; genus Cupressus; species Cupressus sempervirens. The sequence goes on along the minus strand of CM053788.1, from coordinate 529,591,661 downwards.
ATGTGAAACTTATGCCAATGATTAATCATCCAAATAAATAAGTGGACAATATTAATGCTCAATTTCAATTGATCAGTTCAACATTATGAAGTAAATTGCCCTGATTGATCAATACAAAGATTTGTAACGTACACAAGACCAAAAACAAGGACTGATATTATATATCAAATTGACAAACTTGCAATAGCATCATGCTGCAACTCAAGAGAAAATGATACTTTTAAGAAATCCTCTAATCAACAAGATAGTCAATGCCAATGAGGGAAGTCAAAAATGAAATACACAAGATAAATCATATTTATCAAACAGAGATCATCTACACTGATACTTAACTCATAATGTCAATAAACTTGCCATATTATCATGTCCTTATGGTGCAAGAACCAAGTATCAAAATATGAATATTTAAAGTATAAAATAAGGCAATGAATTGCATTATTACATGGCCCTAATTTGATATTTCATTCAAATAGTACAATTTTGGTGGATGAACTGATGCAAGCTAGCAATCAAAAATTCTAAACACTGCACTTGTGTGAAATGAGAGACTCGAGAACAAATCCAACTTACAAAGCTTTTATTTGATGACTCTAGAAAATGTGTGCCTCAGAATGAATGAGATCCTATATAGAAAAAATATCTTCAACTAAATCTAGCTTTCAAAACTAAAAAGTAATCTACCTCTAGACAGTTTTAAAATCAACTATGATGAAATCCCATATCAAAAAATTATCAAATTAGTATTATTTGCAAAGAGGTAAGTATATTTCCATTTTAAGATTGTTTTATTTATATGGAAATGATGAAATATAAAAAAATATATTTTATTTTCATAATACAATAAGAATCAAATTTCACTAAAGACTCTTAGGGAAGAATCATTGAAGATTTAGCAAGCTTGCAAAACTGCTATCCCTAGGGGTTGAGGGAAAGGATTAAAATAGAGGAAGACCTTAAGTGGATATGAAGATTACTTCATCACCACTTCAACACATAAGGGTAATGAGGTAAGATATATATTTTGTGCATATATTGCTATAAAATAATTGATATTTTCTTTCTTATTATTGAAACATTTGTTATTGTGAAGAATATTGAATAATCAATCAATGATTCTAGTTACAAAGAAATGAAATTAGAATATACGAAAAATGAAAAAAAATGAAATATAAATATGTTGATTTAAGAAAAACATAGTAATAAAATACATTTCAATTATAGTACAGAGAGTCTATCTCTCGTCCAAATTACATAATCTTAGATAGGGAGTTGGTGGGGGAAAAAGGCAGAGTAATTTTGAGTACTTGTCGGATATGCTTGGAGCTTGTTTCATGTGCCCTCTGCACTGTCATTCTACCATCAAGATGATTGTAAGAAGGAGATAGAAAGTTTTTTGTGTACTATAACAAAAAATATTTTAAATTAACTAAGTAAATTAAATTTAATACTCATCTTCTCATCCACATTATGATATCTTAAGGTAGGGAGTTGGTGGAGGGAGAGGCAGAGTAATTTTGAGCACTTGTTGGATATTCTTGGAGCTTGTTTCACGTGCCCTCTACACCATAAATCTACCATCTTATGGTGATTGTAATAAGGAAAGGGAGAAAGATTCCTTCCAAAGGATTATGTAAATAAGAAATGGGAACCCTACCACTTTCCTATGGAGTCTGCAATCAGGAGAAATCACCCTATTATAGTGCTAGTTAAGGGAAAGATAGTAATGACTCCTTTTCACAAGAACATTTCTAGCCAAACAAGTAATCCACTAAGTAGACCAGCTCGTGTGGATGCCTAACACCTACCACTAGGGCCAAGAGGGCCAAAGTCCACTCTTGGGCTTAGTATGGAATTGGCTTGGATTAACTTATTATTATTCAAATTTCTTTGAAGTTTATATATATTTATATGCATGTACTAATGCTTATTTTGTGGTTTTAGGGTTCATAAGCCTAATGAAGAAGTATAGTCATTTCACATTGTTAATTTTAGGATCTAATCAGGGTTATGTATGATGTGTTTGCATCATGTTTCCTCCATGTCTTCATCTATCTACATCATGTCTACTTTGTGGCTTTATGCATCACCTATTTTCATCATGTATGCTTTATGTTTATATGTGTCTACTTCATGCATGCTTCATGTTTGCTTTGTGTCTTCATACATTCATGTGTATACTTTGTATTCAGATGCATACTACATATGTGACTCTTTTATAGAATAAACAAAGTAATATTACAAGTAAAAATTTGAATAGGATCTAGTAGTCAATTTCATTATATAAGGTGAAACAAATATGAAAATGTTTATTGCTTGAGGACAAGCAAATTCAAGAGGGGAGGACTTGTCATGACCCCTCCTAAAGAGAATCCTATAATTATGGGATAAAATATAATAATAATTCATTTACTATTCCTAAAGAAATAATATTGATAAACTATAAATATTTATGATCTATTTTACTTAATTATTTATAGTATTTATATGAATATAATGAAATAATACATAATGATAAATACATGCTTTAATATAGCAATACTATATTAGTAAAAGTATTATTATTTATAAGTGATACTATTGTAATCCTATAATACTTTATAATCATATTAGACTTATAAATTCAATATTATATTATAATCATATAATAATGTCATATTATGTATAACGTATTATAATATAATCAATGAAATAATAATAATATAATATAATGATATTATGATTACTAAGATATATTTCAATGTAACAATACTATATTAATAGTGAATTATAATAATGTATAGTTGATATATTATTAAATTAATATATATTACAATATAATTATTAATATAAATATATTATTAATATAATATAATTATTATTATGAAAAGATGTGTCTTTTACTATTAAAATGTATATATGTGGAATAGTAACTTTGAAAGGGTATCATACAAAATCATATAGAAATTATCAAAACCTTTTGGAGAAAAATAGGGCAAAAGAATTTATATAAAAGGGAAGTCGTAGATAAATGATGGACCCCCAATTTGGGTTCATTACACATTTGGTGTCAAGCATTTAGTGGTTGTTGAGTTCTTAGTTGTTGCCAAGTCCTTTGTGGTTGCCAAGCATTAAAGGATGTCAAGTTCATAGTTGATGCCAATATTTTGTGAAGTCTTCACTTGTCAAACTATCTATGTCTGGTTTCAATTTGGGCCAACCTTGCTTAGATTTAATTTGGTATAACCAATTAATATCTGATGTAAGTTGACTTGTGGTTGTACATGCATTTAATGTAGGATTTAGTTTTGTGATAGGTTGACTTGTGGCCACTCAAGTATTTAAGGAAGTCTAGGATTAAGTTTTAGAGAGAGGAGGATGAAATAAAGGATTGGAAGGAAGTGATATGTGTCTAGAAGTGTAAAATTGATGTTGGATAATGAATCTAAAAGTGTATTTTTGTAATTGGTTGTAACCCAGAAGCCCTTATAGCTAGGCATGTATGCTGATTATCTAATGAATATATAAACATCTCTCTCTCTCTCTCTCTCTCTCTCTCTCTCTCTCTCTCTCTCTCTCCCCCCCCCCCTCGCTCCCTCCCTCCCTCCCTCCTTGGTGTTTTTTTTGTGTTGTTTTAACTCTTGTAGGGTGGTTTGGATAGCTAGGTGTACCTTTGGCGCTAGTTATTTTTGTTCCTCCTTGGACCAATTTGTTGAATCAAAAGTAAGAGAAAATTGACATACAACTTATTTTATGTAGTGCCTGCCCCTAGTTTACATTTTTCGAGCTACATTTATGATATGATTGCCAAACTCTTTTAGGCCAATTTATGTTTGATGAGTAGTATTATTATTTTAGAGATTATCAGAGGATGTTTACACTCAGTTTATTGTATGATGAGATTACTTGGTACTCTATATTTCGTGCATGTATGATGATTATTCGATGGTTTTAGTTATCGATGATGATTAGTTAGATGGCTTATTATTCCATGTGCCTCTTATGGATACTTACCCCATACTGCATGTGTATGGTGTGCGTGTTATTTTATTTATGTATGGTGTTTCTGATATGGTTAAGGAAGGGAGTCGTAGTCACCTGCTAGTCGGGATCTACACGATGCACCACTTCCTGCCATTGCCTGTTTAGCTTAGAATATTGTGTTTGTACATGCGTGGATTTTATGCAGGTTGCAGGTACCGGGTATTGACTTCCTTGAATTGTCAGGATGAGCGTACCCTATCGCACTGTCTCAATGGTAAGAGAGGGGAGATAAACTCTTAAGTCCAAATCCTAAACCCTTTAGCCAATTGTCCTAATTGATAATTAGGACAAGTATCTGAGTTAAGTGCCCTCTGAATGCATCAAATGATGTAATTTCATGATTATAACCCTTTTTGTTTGATTTGGTATGTATTTTTCTATGTTGGGTTTTCGTATGTTGCTTTATGAGTCCTTGGTGTTTTTTTCTATAAATTAAGTCTAAATAAAAAGACTAATTAATGATTTAATTTAATAAGGAATTATTATGATATCTTTATATTTAATTAATTAATTAATTAATTAAATAAAAGAATTAAAGTTGGAAATTAAAGTTCAAGATAAATTTAGAACAGGATAATATTAATTTAATTTAATAATAATATATATTTGGAGTTCATTTTTAAATAAATGCTAAATATTATTGTTATTTAAATTAATTAAATATGTTATCAATTAAGTTCTAAAATAAATTAAAAACTTGAAAGATATTAATTTATTAAGAATTCTAGATCGCATGATCTAAACATGAGTTAACTATAAGAATTAAATTAAAAGATTAAATTATAAAAATTAATAATGTTATTTTAATTTCTTAAAAGTGCACATAAGATTTAAAGTAATAAATTAATTAAGAATGGAAGTCAAGTGAAATTTTAAAATAAAGTTATTTAATAATTCAACTTAATGTGCATGAAAGTTGAATGCAAAAGAATAAGAAAAGATAATAAAAGTGAAATTGGAGTTAACTGAGTTGTGCAAAGAGTCTTCTCGGGTAAACGCACAATTAGTGCCCCGAATTGAGGAGAAATGGCTTATCACAACTTTGGGGGGTTCATTTTTGAGGGAGACGAATTTGGACGGGAATTTTTGGAAGACAATTTTTGGAAGCAAATTTCAGAAGGCTGATACGAAGAAAGTCTTGGAGGGAAAGGTTATTGAGAGGAGCGAATTCACATACAGTTCCTGGAGATTGCATAATAGCATCAGGATCAGGTAGGGTCTTGTGTTTTTTGATTATCCATTAAATATGCAATTATCCCTTCCTTCCTTCTTCGTGTCTGGGGTTTGTAGATCTGAATTCTCTATGATGAAAGTTTTAAGCTTTCAATATTGTGAATTTATTAATTGTTCGTCAATAATTTCTGTATCCATGGAGACTGGATGAATTAATTAGAACCATTGTTTTCTTGATTTAGAAATTAAGATTCAATTTAATAAGGGTTTTGTTTTTATGTAATTGAAAGTTCTAGATATATATATATATATATATATATATATATATATATATATATATATATATATATATATATCCTTTAAAAAAAAAAATTGTTTCATTGAAAATTAAACAAAAACTATTTTAAAAAAAAAAAAAAAATTTGGATGTATTTTATTATATTTGAAATTCTAAAAAAAAATATAAATAAAAAAAAAGAAAAAAATTATTATAATTATATTATAGTGGGGGGGGAGGGAATCATCCCGTACCCGCCCCCCACTGTCAGAGGCCGACAGTACCTGCATCGCAGGTACGGCGACGGCAGGTACAGAGTACCTGCCACCGCAGGCCCTGCGACCGCAGGCCTGCGGCCAAAGCCGACGGGCTATAAACGTGTATGTTAAGCAAATAAAAAACTTGGTTTTCATTTTTTTTTATATTTATTTATTTTTTTTAATTTTTAAAATTACTAAAACAAATTTTATTTATTTAAATTTTTTAAATAATAAAATTATAATATATTCAATTTTATAATAGATTAAACTTTTTTAACATTTAATAAATAAATATTAAATGCATAGATATAGTTGTAAATTTTAATTTATTAATAATTTTGCTTAAATATTAATAAATTAACAATTATTAGTTAGATTAAAATAAGTAATTAGATCAAATGAATATTGATTAATTTAATTAAAATTAGTTTAATTAAGTTAATTAATAATGAATTTTATTTGACTAATTTATAAATTTGGATATTGATTTAATGAAAGTTATTATAGAAATGAGTTATTCGTAAAAGGGTAGTTGTGAAAACTTTGTTACTTGAATTCGACATTAAACTAAAACATAAACCTTACCTTAACTTAAATAATATACTTTCAGATCCAATCTCTGAGACTTTGATGTTGTCTTTGTACTTTGAATTTTTTTGGGGTTTGGTTTAGCGTTGACCAGTTCAGGTTGTTACCAGAGGCTCGGGGTTGTGAATGTGATGTCATGATGATTTGGTCTCGATCTTTCTTAACCTGACCATGGTAATGTGATGAAGTGCTCTATGACATGATTGTGTTACGGTTTTTTATTGCTTTCCAGTTTCCTTGTGTGAAGCTGAGGTGTATGTATTTGAGAATACCTAACTTAACCATTTTTGAGTCTCGATTAGTTATATTTGATAACCATTTCTGAGTCTCGATCAGTTATACTTGTATTACTTTCTGGTTGCTCATTAGAGAACCATTGGATTTTGTGACTTATCATTGATGCCTTCAGTTGCTGATAGAGAACTGTCGTGATTACATGATTACTATTTGATGTTATCTGTTGCTCATGAAGAACTGATATAATTTGTGGATTATCTTTTTATGATGTTTTTCAGTTGCTCGTATAGGACTGAGATGGTTTTATTATGATTCTTTGATTTATGAATTCATGAGCTAGGGTAGGTTATCTATGTGTAGAGTCGGGAAGTGGCTTGCAATGGGGGTCGAAGCCCTAAGAGGCTGCCTTGAGAAACCCATTGTAAGTCATTTTTAATAAGTGAAAACATTTACACTAAATGAGAGAAAATGAACCTAACAAGATAATTGTATGTTCTCTCCCATGCCATGAGTGCTAGTACAGACTAGGATGGGGTAGAGAGGACGCTTGGTTACGACCTTGCATTCCATAGTATGCCTCGTTAGTATGAGAGGATACTAGTGGCCGCAGGATCAGTAGGGACCCGAGATTCCTAAGGGATTGCTTGGGTAACTTCTACATGACTTTTGCGATGACACTTTCTCGCTTGCATATTAGGTTTCCTACGTGTCTTGTGGTACCTCTGGGATATAGAGGTCGATCTTTTTAGGAACCCTTGAGTTAGCATACTTATAAGATTTCCTGGACTTAGAGAGTATTTATGATTATAGGTTTTGTTATCCTATTTGGGACTTGAGACTATCTCCTCAGCGCGGTGGGAGTGGACCATTTAGGTTCCATGCGGTCGGGTGGTAGTGCTTTTACTCTTACCATTGAGATCCGTTCCGTGGTCACCGTGGTTGGAGATTTCGTGATTGGCATTTACCTACACTATGTTCTTGGATTAGTATGATGGATGGTTAGATTTTATGATAGATGTTTTATCATTATGGATGTATGGATGTATCATGTATGGTGAATAGTTTCATATATTTTTACTGTACTTTGTATCATGGATTTGAGGATGTTGTATCTTGATCTTTACATATGTATATTCTTTTAAGCCTTTCATACCTTGTGACATGTACAGTGGATGAATGAGCATTCCAAATTAATTGACCAAGGAGCATTCGGAACAAATGTATATTATGGACATTGGAGTTTCTGATTATTCTTTTATATGTATGTGATAGTTGTTAGACTTAGAATTAATTAAATTTAAATGTGACTCAATGTCTTGGGATCTTTAAGAAATGTAACTTGCAATGTATGTTTGTCGATGATTACATGTTATTGCTTCCGCTACTATTTGTTTGATGTGTATGTCATACTTTCTTACTTTAAAAAAAAAAAAAAAAATGTTTAGCAAACTTAGTGAAACTTTAGGTTAATTCTTTTGGATCCCTTGGCGGGGCGTTACATTTTAATTACATTAAACTAAACAAAATTTGCTCATACAATCTCAAAATAACCAACCATTAAAAATGGAGACAAGATTTAGAGAGAAAATATAATAGGGATGGTTCATCTTTGCTTTAATCTTCTTTGAAAATTATATAACATTGGGTAATACTTAGGAGAACTCAAAATAAGGCACCATGATCATGAATAATTAATTTATTCTCAGAATTTGCAAAGAAAACACATCAAAGAGTTGATATGAAGAAAGACTAGATTGAAATAAATTAACAAAACTCAATGTTATACAATAAATCAGACCCCTTCTTTAGCCTTGGAATCTCACTTATATAATGTGAGATGCAACAAGCTTTAGGAAAAGAGAAAGTAATAGTTTTCCTTAAGACAAAAAGATATTTACAGGCTACAGTCACAAAAACAAAATTTGGTGAAACAAAATGTTTTTCATCATGAATATTTTTTAGCAGGGACCACTTTCTACTACACGTTTTGCTGCTTAGGCTTATAGGATTGGCCTAGCTGTTGTTATTCTTCCTCAAAGTTTATGATCATTAGTTTTTCATGTGATGGGCCTTGTTCTAGTACTTGAAGGATGAGCTAAACCTAAGGTACTCCATCCATGTAATCTTGTACTAACAAATTGATAGTTACAATTAGTTATTCTTTTGCCAAGTTATCTATTCGAGCCCCTATTCTGGTAACTACAATTGGTTATTTACCCTTATCATCTTCTACTTTTACTGATCTATCAATTATTTGTACTTCATCCTATTCCATTTCATCATCATTAGTTTCACCATATTCTAATTGCTTTGCATGACTGAAATCTTCCATCCACTTGTCAAAAAGTGTGTCATATGGCCAATTAAAGTTCAGAATATCATGTTGCTTTCTCATCACATATTCCCCTAATTTATTAATTTCAATAAAATATATTCTCAAAGAATCATAAAATAATTGCACTTTTACAACTTGTTCAATTGTATTTTCCCACCATGCATTTCCTTTCTAATTTATTACCTTATTCATTCGAAGGCATAATAGGTCATTCAATTCTTGGGCTTTTTCCTCTTTATTTTTCAACTTATCCTTTTTATCTATGGCATGTTAGAAGAGTTCAAAATTAATACTCTTATACTTGTCAAGATAATTTATGATCCTCTTTTGCAATACAATTCTTTTATCATCAAACTTTGATAGATCATTGGTCAAATCATAATTCTTTTCTATATACTCATAGGATAAACTGATAATAGAAAAACATAGAAGAGTAACACTTTTATTCCTTCTAATCCATTTGTTGAAAATTGGCTTTAAGGAATCATCATTCTCTTTCAGCTCATCCAATATATTTATTACCTTTGGTAACTGCTCATCTAAAGTTGGCCAATCAATTTTATCAACTAAATACATGATGGCTTTCCTTAACCTATCCTCATATTGGATCTCTAACTCTACATGCAACACCCATAATTCACTCATTTTTTCTTCAATATCCTCTGCAATATAATACTGAGGTGTCTGTGGTGTGTCTGGAATCTCAATAAGAGGAGTGGATTTAAAAGTCTCCACTGGTGGATAAGGATAAGTGATCTTGGGCATAGTAGAGTACCCTTGGTGTCCCATCAATTTATTTTCTAGTTCAATTCTCTTTTGAACTTCTTTATTATAGTTAGCTAAAACTTTCTCTTATTTATCCTGCAATTCTAACCTTTCTCTTTTATCCCTCAAAGTTGTGGTTAAGGTGAAATTGGATAATACAACACCTAATTCTACACCCTCTTCACTTGTAGTTTCTTCAACTCTTTTCACAATTAAATTTCCTATTAGGCTGGGAAGAGCTAGTTCTAGATCCTTTTCTCATTGACCAAATTACTGATGCAACATGATCCTCACTAAACTTGGCACCTTTCATTTTTTTCTTTTCCTTCTCATCTACACCTAATTTCTTGGTAAAAAAATTAAAGATCACTGCATCTTCAATATCCCAATTTGGCAGTAGCAGAGCCCCATATGATTTTATCATTTTTCTTCCTTGTTCAGAGGTTAGGCTTTTAAATTATTGCATCATTTCGTCATTTATTTGGTTTTGCAGATTTGCCTCCTCCATATTGGGGTGCTCTATTTTCATTTTATTACATCTCTCTTAAGAAATTCCAATGTTTGTCCTCCATAAAACTAATAGAAGGCCCTAGATTTAATAAAATTGCCATCAGAAATGAATTCTTGGCTAGCCTGTTCAACAATAGGGTCCAACTCCCTTCCTCTATGATCAACAAAAATCAACTCAAGGCTTGAAATTGGAGGTTCCTAAGGATTTACCTCCTCCAATTATGATATGGTCATGAACACTCTATTAGAAATAGGGATTACTGAAGTGGGGGAGGGGTGAATGAGTAATCTACAAACTTTAGTTGCCAACTAGATATTATTATTTACTTTAAACCATGCATAACAAAAAAAAATAAAATTAATGTTCAACAATAATAAAAATGCACAAAGATAACTCATGACACCATATTTTGTTAATTAGGAGAACCCTACCCAAGGGAAAAACCTAGTGGGGATGATACCCACTAGATAATATACTCACACACACACACACACACACACACACACACACACACACATATGTTACTTGGACCTTGTTAGGAGCCAATGAAAAAATTCAATATAACAATTCTTTTTAGGAGACTTTGAATCCCTAATAGGAGATTCCAACCTTGTTAAGAGTTGTAGTGTAATGCATGCAAGATGAACCCAATAGCCAAACATGCAATTTCAACTACATAAAGAGCTCACTACTCAACCAGATAATCTATTGTTATTTTCCTTCTTTCACTTTTCTCTAATCTTTAGCTTAGTCTTGGACTACCAGATAGTTCATACAAAATTTCACATCTATTTCTTTCACCAAGTTTGCTCTCAAGTTTGCACACTTGATACACAATAGCACACATATACACACACTTCTTATCACAAGAAGTCCTTTGCATAAATACCATACCTTTACATAAAATACTACTAGGTTGGCTAAGACTGCAATTCACTTTTCCATGTTAGATTAAACATCTAGGATGTTGGCCCTAATTAGACAAGTAATTTTTTTGCAACCAAAACAATTCTTTCCTTCAATTCTATTGTCCTAGTTCATCAAAACATGATTAACTCTATTCTATACAATTGATACAAACTTCTAAGGTTATACATGTCATCACCAACATGTATACTATCTCCATGTAACTTTTATTGTCATAATATGATGTTTGCAACATGTTATAAGAAAAATAATACAGTATTATAAACCAAATTCTATACTTGTACAATTTTCTGATAACCAAACACTAAGTATCTTTATTTCCAAGGTTTCCTATCAATGAGTACATCATGTGTTGCCATTAATTACAATAATTACATATCACTATTAGCCAATTGTCAATAATCTCCCCCTTTGGCATTGATGGCAATAAAATACAAAAAATTGGCTAAGTGACAAAAAAAATCTAAATAACACCTTACATTTACAACTTTACATATATATGCTCCCCCTTACAATATACTTCATACTACACATGTATCTCTCCCAACAATGACATGTATACAATTTTTCACATGAATCTCTCCTCCTTTGACATGAATGACAAAGGTCTCAAAATGTTAAGATTCTATCCAAAACTATCAAAACTATTGTTCTTGCCTTTATGCTGAAATAATGTTCATATAATCATCAAAAATAGCCTTCAAACTATCCATACCTTTGTTCCATGTTTCTTTGGTAGACTCTACTGATGTGATAATTACACATATTACATATGGTGCAATCTCAACTACATTTAGATCTAAATACAAAAAGTTTGTATATGTGTCTTTGGCCTTGACACATTCTTCTAGCTACTTTTCAAAAAATGATAACTTCAGAGCAATGGATTCTATGAAATTAGATTTTCTCTTCAACATCTACTCTTTTTGAAGTTCCAATTTCTTGATCTTGCTATAAACACTAGCAACTTGACTCTCAATATCATCAACTTTATTTGATGGGTACTAGATTAGGCTGGATAAAGCTTTTTCATTTATCTTAGCCTTTATTTGATTGTGAAAATCCTGAGTCAGTTTGTATGATAAGGTACACTTAACATACAAGGATTTCCCTTTGTGGTGACACTTCTAAAGTTCTTTGATGCATGTATCAAGGTTGACTAAGTCATTCTTGATATTGTGGCAAATGGTGCTAAGAAAATTAGCATGATGGGAAATTTGAGCCTTTTCCTCTACAACACTAAGAATATTTGTAAGCTCTTTGTCAAAAGACTTTAGCACTGTCTATGCTTTCAGTTCTAGATTTGACTCAATATGTTTTACTCTTAAGGTACTATGTAATTTGTTACTCACTTCCATCAATGATCTTTGTAAACTCTTTACTATCTTATTCTTCTATAAAAGTTTGAATAAGGATGAAATCATATCATTCTAATCATCATCATCAATGGAAAAACTTGCAAGAGAGAGCAGAGTAGATGAATTAGATTGTTTAGTTTCATCCTCCCCCAATTTCTTTGTTGCTTCCTTAGCTTTCCTCTCTTCCTCTTCTTTCCTTTCTTTTTCTTCTATTTCCTTCTTTTCTAATCTTTTATTCTCTTGTTGCTCTATTTTCCTTTCCCTTTCTTCTTCTATGATTCTCCTATTATCTTCTTCTTCCTTTCCTTTCCTTTCATCCTCATGCAATTATTGCTTGGCTTCTTCTATTTATACCTATGAAATGTGGGTCTCTAAACCTCACAGACACTTCAACATGGTCATTACCTATAAAGTCATCCTGAAATGAACATTGAATTGTTCATCTAGAATGCTCAATAGTGTGACCCGTCACCTCCTATCTAAAGGGATTTTGCCTATTAATATCCTTAAAATAGAGGTGCAAGCAACTAGCTCCTCTAAGAAAGAAGTATTTGAATGCAATTAAGCTATATGAATGTGCAAATTTACTATAAATATATAATGCAAACTAACTTAAGAACTTGTAAAAGAAACTATATTAGATGCATAAATTTTAAATGCTAAATGAAATTAAGCTAAATGATGAAAATATGTGAGAATGTATTGAGCTAAGTGAGTACAAAATGCGACAACAATTTGATAGCATGAAAATTCAACCTCTGTAATGAGGAAATGAGGGTCTCTTAAATAGACTTTCCTAGAATCCATCAACGGTTGAGATCAATTTCAATCAACAGTCAGGATTGAAGATGAGGTTCAGTTAAGGTGGAAGATTCCCAAATTAGAGGGAGTTAACTGGTTCAGATCTAAGTGTAAGAGCCAATCAACTCAGATAGACTTCAGTGTGAGAGTAAGTGATCTCGGTCACTTCTAATTTGATCAGCAGTGAACTAGGAATTTCCATTCTTGAATTGAAGAGAAAATTAGGAGAGATATTTAATTTAATAAAATGAGATATGCTCTCATAATTACCTTTTTCTATTTAATCAAATAATTCTATTTAATTAAGTAGACACACTTTTCTTATTTAATTAAATAATTCCATTTAATTAATTTAGGAATAACTTGCCATTTAATTAAATGACTTTGTTTAATTAATTTAGAAGTAGCTTCTCCATTTAATTATATAATTTCATTTAATTAATTAGAATAGGCATATTTATTAAATTAAATAAATTTAATCCTGTAGAACATTAGCCTTAGGAGATAATTTAATTTAATAACGTATGAATACTTTAGATTAAATTAAATTGAAATCAAATAGGTTTAATGTGGCTAATATGAGTGCATACTATAGGGATTAAATAATGAGTATGATGAATACAAATTAGGGTTTTCTATATCTGACAATTAAGTCAAGTAGTGAGTAGTAGAATAAGAATTGTCTATTGGAATAGGTCTTAAGAATCAATTAGAAATAGACCAGAATTGGTTGACATGGTAATGAGCCGATTTTGGGGTATTACATGTTGCCCCTCTTTAAATGAATGTGTGAGCAGCACGTTCAATTCAAAGAAAATCAGAAAGCATGATGTGAGGATCAAGAAATGAGATTGGTTTTGAAATTGACGATACGACGACCAATTGATAAGATTTTAATGACTATCTCTAGAACAAAGCTTAATCCTAAGGGACCCAAGCAGAGAGCCTAGATACCTAAGATTGATAAGCATTTAAAAGACTATCTATAGAATGGAGCGTAATCTTTAAGGATCTAGATAGAATGTCTAGATACCTAAAATTGATAAGAATTTAAAAGACTATCTCTAGAACGGAGCGTAATGTTTAAGGATCCAGACAAAACATCTAGATACTTGAGATTGATAAGCATTTAAAAGACTATCTCTAGAATGGAGCATAATCTTTAAGGATCTAGACAGAACGTCTAGATACCTGAGATTGAAAGCATTTAAAAGATTATTTCCAAAATAGAGCTTAACCTTTAAGGATCTAGATAAAACACCTAGATACCTAACATTGAAAGCATTTAAAAGATTATCTCTAGAATGGAGCTTAACCTTTAATGATCTAGATAGAACACCTAGATACCTGAGATTGAAAGAATTTAAAAGATTATCTCTAGAACGGAGCTTAACCTTTAAGGATCTAGATAGAACACCAGATTCCTAAGATTGAAAACATTTAAAAGATTATCTCTAGAATGGAGCTTAACCTTTAAGGATCTAGATAGAACACCTAGATACCTAAGATTGAAAGCATTTAAAAGATTATCTCTAGAATAGAGCTTAACCTTTAAGGATCTAGATAGAACACCTAGATACCTGAGATTGATAAAAGATAACAAGGTCCAATCATGATTCATAGAATCATCCCTAGAATGAGGCTTGATCCTTAGGAGTTCGAGTTTAGACTGTCCCAATACCTATCCATCGAACTCTGAAAAGAGCTGTTATAAAGTTGATCAATTGATGAAAAGATAAGATAGATGGCAAAGATGCTAGATAGAAGGGAGAAAGATGTCCTAAGTGATGAGATGCCCCAAATGATGAGGACATAAGATGGGAACAAGATGCCCCAAGCAATAAGTATTCAATGATGTAATCGTCCTGCCCCCTTGGGAGCAAAATCGAAAGAGGACACACCAGAAATGTGACATAAAGTAGTAAAAGAAATGTGAGATGCAATAGAATGTTTGAAGTAAGTAGAAGATGATTCAGAATTGAGTTGCAATGATTTCAAGGTCCCAAAGACCAAGTGTGACCAAAAGGTGACCAAATTTGACCATGGTTGACTTGAGTTAAGTTTTCAAAAATAAATTTTAAAAACATGAAGAATTTAAATTTGAAAAGATTCCAAATATTGCAAAGTATCAGAAAAATTAGGACTGCACAAGCGTTTGATTGCGTCGGTCCCCAAAATTTGAAAATGCATTTTTGAGGCACTTAGGTGTGTTAGATTTCAAATTTGATCCTAAAAATGGATTTAGAATGGTCAAATTAGCCATGGGGGTGATTTTCATGCAAATTGGAGCACTTTGAGAAATTAGGCCAATAGCTATATAAGGGCCCAAGGGGTCCTTTTCAATTCATTTATGCTTTTTGTCTTGTAGTGAGTTGAGCTCTAAGAGAGACATGACAGTGAATGTGAGATATCATCATTTTGAGTGCTCTAGATGACACAGTTGGCCAATAGACTATGGACCACCGGTGAGTCATTGATTTCCCATCTTTGTACTTTTGTTTTCATGCTTTACGGGGTCATGTATTGAATTTTTTTGGCATGTTTTAGGGTTGTCCAAATGGTCTTCGCATGAGACTATCCTTTCTCACACGAAGATGATCTCTTCTTGCATGAAGAAATATGGTGCGCTATTTGTTCACGCATGTCAGTGAGGTTTCTCATGCAGGAGACACCTACCTCTCGCCTGAAGAACTAGATTCTTCATGCGCAAGAACTTTGTTTCTCACATGGTGACTTCATTTCTCACATGAGAACGAGATTCTTCAGATGAGAGTCAAAGATCTTCCCATGAGATCTTAAAATCTTCATGTGAGAACCTGTAACAGTAGTGTTTAACATTTTCAATTTTGCATGTCAAATTTGCATTTTTGTTAGCTATGTTTCACCATTCCATTCCGATACTAATCATTTTCTTGTCATTATAGTTTGTGTGTGTGCAAGAGGTATTTGACAATGTGTCGTTTAGATCACATTACCCACCATATGGAGAGTTATTACAGAGTCTCGATGATGCTGATCGGGCACACATTGTTCGATTGGATTTGTCCTCTCTATCTCGAATCCCAACCATGATGGTGAATCACGGTTTACTCATAGCTTTGGTGGAGCATTTCCATTAGGAGAAAAACACCTTTCACCTGCCTGTGGGGGAGATGAAAATCACCCCAGAGGACATCTAGAGGATATTGCGGATCCCATTCCATGGAGCTAGAGTCATGTACAATACATCAATAGGCACAAAGACACTTTCTATTGTATTTGAGAGGGAGCTGTAGAGAGGTCGAGCCATCAACTTGGATGAGCTGATGCATACATATGTGCTGACACACAGGTTGGCATTTGTGCTAGCTATATTCTTGAACTACTTATGTCTTGATAGAGGATAGCATGGTTTGGAGTGATGTTGCACCGAATGGTAGAGGTGCCTGAGATTTTTGGATGGGGTTAGTGCATGTTGGCCCACTTGTACCATGAGATGCACAAGATAGTCTTCCATGAGAAGAAGACTATGGCCACAAGAGTTTATGTGCTTTAGATCTAGGCCTGGGAGGATCTTCCCGTATGTAGGCCAATTTTTGAGGATGCCAGAGAGCCGATGGAGCCCTACATCTGCCAATATTGAGGGCACATTACCTGGGTCTTCCTAGATAAGACAGAGCATTGGAGGACACATCTCAATGACCTAGTCTCTATCGTATGGTGACCCTAGTGAGAGACTGAGGACTAGGATGATGCCCCTAGAGATCTACCCTAGGTGTTCAGCTCATGGCAATTGTTGGGGAGGATGATGCAGATCATAGAGCAATTTGCAATTTCACGGGTGTGGTGGTAGTACGATCGTCCAAAGGATATTTCTCAAGAGTATTGTGCATATGCAAGACTAGCAAGGGATGTAGGGTAGGGGTGGCCTCCACATATGGATCCAAGTCAATCCATGATAGATGTACATAGCCTAGCTATAGTTCAGTGGGACTACCTACTAGAGGTAGTAGATGCAGGGATGACATTTGCATATCAGGCTTATTTGATCAGCCATTTGTTCTTGAGATTTACTAATCCACTGGGGATGGTAGGTCAGGAAGAGAGACAGGTGCTACAGCAATAGTAGGCATAGCCACAGCCATAGGTGTAGCCATAGGTCTAGTACTAGGTACAATAGTTACAGATTCCCCCATAGTAGATGGGATCAAACCCAGGTGTTGGGGTTAGTGGGATAGGACATGGTCAGTGGCAGGAGTAGAGGATGGAGGAGCAGGCCCATAGTAGGAGGCTCCACAGTAGCAGGTGCCACCATAGTAGCAAGTGCCACCACAACAATAGGCACCCCTATAGTTGTAGGCACCACCATAGTGGAGGACACCTGAGATGCTTGATGAGGATATGCTAGATCAGCCTATGGCTAGGGTGTAGGATACTGTATGGTGCTACTAAGAGTAGATTCATCAGGCCTCCCAGTAGTTGGGGGATTTATAGATATAGGTAGCTATCTAAAACTCTCAGCTGGTGGAACAGTAGTGAGAGATTGATCAGTGGAGAGAGTGCACTAAGACTACTGAATAGTGATTGGAGATTGTGCAGGAGGAGATCCACCTTTAGTTGGCTCGAGTGGCCTATTACCTTGCTACATATTTGAGAGTGGTGCCTGATGAGGCTCTTCAGGTGCAACAATTCTCATAGTAGGCTCGATAGTTGGGAGGTACATGACCTCCTACTAGACTTGACATGTCACCACCTCCTCCTCTACCTGCGGTTCCTGCTCCTACTCCTCCTGGAGATGAGAGCACTGGGCAGAGTTAGATGCTATGCATTTGGCTCTTGATTTTTGACCTCTGACTATGTATTGATTGGTGTGCCAGCACCATTTTGTATCATTTTTATTGATAGCACTCGAGTAGTGCCCATTTTTGTACTAACACATTCTTTTGAGATATACATATGAGATTTTGAGTCAAGTATTCCTGTGTTCATGTCATTGTCTATGTCTGTGTCACTTTGATATACATGAGATGTCAATATGATGATTATGAGATGTACGTTGTACTTTGATATGAATGCATAAATATGTTGGTGTGATGTGATGTGATTATGAGCATGTAGAGTAGATATTATGAGTATATAGATGCAATGAATATGGAAATAGACTGACATCTCATGTAGTGTTGTGTGTTTTTGCTTAACAGTGACAGGTATTCCATTGAAGAGCATGAATTGACGAACCAAACGCTTGTGCAACCATGGAGAAACTTGACAAGTTTGAAGATGCCCCCAATCCTTCATGACATAGGGGAGAAATAGAATCACAACCGAATTGCATACGTATGCAAGTGAAGTATGTAATGCAAGACTATGCTAAATGCAACCCTAGATCTGGTTACCAAGCCTCGATGATTTATCATCACTAGACATAGAGCAAAGCTTGTATGTTAGAAAATTCCCACTAACATTGCAATCATGGGAATATGAATAGAACATACGTTATAGGTTTTTCAGGATTAAATGTAAGCATTCGAGGCACAAGAAGCCAAAATGACCAGAACATTTGTCCCTTTTAATATAGCAAGTTAACATAAGCATCAAAGCATAAATGCTAGGATGACCTGAATGTTGCTTGCATGATAGACACACCAAACACATGGGAGATCCACCTTATGCTAAGTATTCAGTATTTATTCTATCTGCAATGACCCTTGCATTCATAACCTGAGACAAAAGTGTGCTAGGTATACTCACAGTGATCATACATTCACTTTGCAGGACAAGTATCCATATTTACTGTAGCATGAAGAGTTCACTCCAAAAAACAAGGAAAAGAACCAACATTATTGACATATTCATATAAAAGGAGTCTTGGTACACATGGCTATCCAATATGAGATGGAGGCTCTTATAGTGGATACCCATCTTATAGGAATATGTCAACTAATTGGAAATAAACTACAAACAAAAAGCAAAGAAAAGATCATTACCCCAGTCATTACTTCTCTAGTTGAAGATGACATCATCGAGTTGCTCAAGAAGATACGATAAAGAAAAAATAAATAAAACAAAGAAAAAGATCAGTATATACAAACAAGTATGCCATTTTTAAGTTCAATATTTTTGGGATTGATGTCAAGTGTCAGTGTCCAAAACATGTTTGAAAGAAATCTCTTCAGTAGGGTGACAACAGTAGGCAAACACAGTCAAAATGACTGGTGACTGAGGTCAAAGAGGAATCTTCACAATTAAGAACCTAAGAAGGACTAAGAAATAGTAGAAAGACATAGCTAGGACAACTGGTGACTGATACAAGAGAGATCTTCTATAAAGGAAACTGGAGTCGTGACCCAAGCAATAGTAGGCAGACATAGTTGAAACAACTGGTGACTATTGCCAAAGAGATTCTATGAGGAGAATCTTTTAAAATGAGGGACATTGGCGATAGTAGGAAGATGCAGTGAGGATCATTGGTGACTATCGCAAGGGAGATTCTATAAGGAGAATCTCAAAAATAGTGACACTAGTGACTGTTACGAAGGAGATCCTACAAGGAGAATCTCAAAAGTAGTGACACTAGCAATAGTAGGAAAATGTAGTGAGGACCACTAGTAACTGTTGTGAAGGAGATCCTATGAGGAGAATATCGAAAAGAGTGACACTAAGGGGGAATGCCCTTGAGCTATAACAAGACTCAATCCATGGATACATGAGCAAAAAGCAGGGAAAGCAGGAAAGTGAAAGCATGAAAGTGACTATACATGATAGCCAAAAGATGCACTACAAAATGGAGCGTTGGGAACAAGAGGTGCCTATTTACCAGGTTTTCACCTTCTTAGTAGCATTTTCCTTTTTTTGCTACCATGATGCCTGTTTCCAGGTTTTCACCAATGGCACTTTTTTTGTTTTTCAATTTTTTTGTATTTTTCTCTCTTTTTTATTTTTTTGTATTTTTATTTTTAAATTTTTTTTTGTATTTTTCTTTTTTAAAATTTTTTTGTATTTTTGAGATATTTCAAATTTTTTTTGGTGTTATCAAGGTGCCTATTGCTAAGTTTTCACCAAGGTAACAATTTTTTTCAGGACTTTTTCAAAATTTTAGATTTTTTTTCAAGACATATAAATATGTACAAAGAGCTTGCTAATATTAGATCAACTATAAAACTACTTCAGGTGGAGAGTGTTGACAGGTTCTTTGAGCACTTCTCCCTCAGTTGTGGAAAGATGATAGGCGCTAGATCCATATACTGCAGTAATGATGTAGGGACTGAGCCAGTTTGGTTCAAACTTTCCTTTTTGTACTCGTTGTTGTTGATTCTTAGGGTTCTCTCGCAGGATGAGATCACCCAGCTAGAAGTATTGTGGCTTGACCCTTCGATTGTAGCTTCTTGCCATTTATTGTTGATATGCTTGTAGATGATCACATGCCACTTGTCAATGTTCATCTAGTAACACTAGCTCTTGAAGCCTTGCTATCATGTAGTCATCATCAGTGATAAGGCCCTTCATAGAGATTCTCAAGGTAGGAATCTGAACCTCTATTGGAAGCACAACATCTGCCCCATACACCAACATAAAGGGAGTTGTGCCCATTGGAGTTCTAATGATTGTCTTATATGCCCATAGAGCTGGATTGATCTGGAGATGCTAGTCTCTCCTTGACTTGTTAACTGTGCGATGAAGAATTTTGAGGATCGCCTTATTGGATGCCTTAGCCTGGCCATTACCCTAGGGGTAATAAATGGAATACCAATGTTGTGTGATTTTGAATTTCTTGCATAGTTCCTTGAGGTCTTTGTTCTTGAATTGTCCTCCATTGTTAATAATGATTGAGGACGGTACACCATATCTGAAGATGATGTAGTTTGTGATGAAAACTGCTATAGTTTTTCCATCAACAACTGTGAGAGGGACTACCTCTACCCACTTCATGAAATAATCTATATTCATGATAATGAACTTATGTCCATTAGAGGAGGTTGGGTGGATCTATCCCAGCAAGTCGAAGGCCCATTATTGAAATGGCCATGTTGTAGTAGAAGGAATCAGTTCTCTGGCTAAAGCATGAATTAGATTCCCATGTAGTTCACACTACTTATAGGACCTAGCATACTTGATAGCTTCTTGCTCCATTTGGGGCCAGTAGTAACCAACACAAAGTAGTTTGTGAGCTAGTGTCAGGCCATTGGAATGACCTCTGCAAATGCCCTCATGAACGTCAATTAGTGTGCATTTGGACTCTTTGGGTTCTAAAGACCTAACGAGTGTTTTGTCAAGACCTCTCCTATATAGATCATCAGCAATAATGACATAGTGTGAAGCATTATAGATTAGGTAACATTTCTCATTCTAGGTTGGACCTTCCGAAATGGTTTGATTATGAAGGTAGGAATAAATGTAATGGTAGAGAGATGATTCATGTCCTATAACAGAACATATCATCTTAGAATTAGGGGTGTCATAGGCTGGGTAGTGTAACGCTTCCACTAAGAACTCATGTTAGAGATTATTTTTAGAAATTTGTAGCAAGGAGGCCAAGCTGGCCATGGCATCAGCCACTTTATTATCTACTCGTGGTACTTGCTGGAAGGCGATGTGTACAAAACATTTCTTTAAGTCATCAACCATGTGCTTGTAAGGAATTAGTTTCTCATCCTTTGTTTGGTACACATCATTAACTTGGTTGATGACAAGCTAAGAGTCACCAAAGATATCTAACTGATCCACTCTCCATTCATTTGCAATTTTCATGCCATTGATCAAAGCCTCATATTCAGCAATGTTGTTTATACAAGGAAACATAATCTTGTACACTTTAGGCAATGAGTATCTCTGTGGTGTAATGAAGAGTAATCCAGCACTGAATCCTTGTTGTGTGAAGGACCTATCAAAGAACATAACCCATGTGTGGTGCATAGTGTCAGAATTGACTCATCTAGGAAATCAATGTTCATTGGCAGAAGACTCTGTATGGGTGCATTGGCTAGTTGATCTACAATTGCCTGTGCCTTGATAGCCTTGCGTTCAATGTATTGAATGTCAAACTCACTAAGTATCATAACCCATTTAGCCAATCTTCCTATGAGAGCTTCCTTACTGAGCAAGTACTTTAGTGGGTCTATTTTAGCCATGAGTCATGTAGTGTGGGAAAGCATGTAGTGTCTCAACTTCTGGGAAGCAAAGACAATTGCCAAGCAAGATTTCTCAATAATGTTGTAGTTCTTCTCATAAGAGACCAATGTCTAGCTCAAGTAATAAATAGCTCTTTCTTTATTGTCTGTATCTTCTTGAGCCAATAGGATTCACAAAGATGTTTCAGTGGTTGAAATGTATAAAAGCAAAGGCTTCCCATGAAGGATTGGTGGATTGACAAGATATTATTTGATCTATGTTAAGCTTTTCTCACAATCCTGGCTCCAATTGAATTGCACACCCTTATATAAGGTCTTTGTGAAGGGTTGTGATCTATCCGCCAATTGTGAAATAAACCTGCAAATAGATTGAAGCCTTCCCTGTAGTCCTCTCATCTGAC
Source organism: Cupressus sempervirens (assembly GCA_028749045.1). NCBI lineage: Eukaryota > Viridiplantae > Streptophyta > Pinopsida > Cupressales > Cupressaceae > Cupressus > Cupressus sempervirens. The sequence continues at coordinate 529,568,901 of CM053788.1, read as the reverse complement.
TGATGTTCCATGGTGGTGGCATATCCATTATTGCTTGTACTTTTTTCGGATCTACCTCAATTCCTTTTGGAGAAATAATGTATCCTAGCAACTTTATTAATGTGATACAAAATGTGCATTTCTTAGAATTGAGTCAAAGACTGAATTTTTCCATATGATCTAGGATGAGCCCCAAATCTTGTAGATGAGTATTATGTTTAGCACTCTTGACCAAGGTATAATCAATGCATTCTTCCATGGTCTTATGTATCATATCACGGAAAATTGTAGTAACATCCCATTGATATGTAGCACTAGCATTCTTCAAGCCAAATGGCATCACATTCCAACAAAAGGTTCCCCATGCACATGTGAAAGCCATTTTCTCCTGGTCTTCTGGCACAATTTTTATCTGATTGTATCCAGAAAAACCATCCATAAGTGAGTACATCTCATAGATTGCTATCATGTCCACAATCATATCAATATTAGGGAGCGAAAAGTCATCTTTAGGACATGCGAAGTTAAGATCATAAAATTCTTCACAAACCCTAATAGATTTATCGTGCTTGGAAACTGGAACAATATTGGATATCCATTCAGCATAATCAATTGCACAGATGAAACTAGCCTTTAGAAGTTTCTCCAATTCTACTTTAACAAGCAATGCAATGTGAGGGTGCATTTTCTGAAGCTTTTGTTTAACTTGTTTGATGTTTGGTGCTATGGACAAATGATGCGTGATAAGATCAGGATCCAATCTTGGCATGTCAGAGTATGTCAAAGAAAAATTTATTTTCTTTTCTTTGAAAAAGGCAATGAATTGTTCCTTCTCTTCAGGTGATAGTGACAGTACCAGATGTATCATATGAGGATGTTCTTTTGTGCCCAAGTTAATTGCCTACATCAGATTTATCAACATTGATGATATCTCTTGAAAGTGACTGAGAAAAACATCAAATATCTCATCCGTAGGTGCCTTAGAGAGGTTTTCACCCTTGGATACATCTTTTTTTTTTACATTTTTGGGTTTCAATACTGCCACAATGTGGTTTTCACCATCAGACCTTTTGAAATTTTTCTTTTTAATTATGTGACTAAGATATTTGATGTCAGCCTTAGTCATGTTGAAACTGTGCTCATTGGTGGAAGATGTTACAAGTTTAATAGTGTTTAGGTAATAGGAGAGAGCATAGTCATTCTGGAATGTGGGGACTTTGCTAGATGCATTGGGGTTCTAGTCTATAAGCTTGAGATGTGTGAGCGAGAGAGTAATGGTTGGTTCAATTACATTCATAGTATAGTCAATAAGTGCTTGGATCAGTAATTCAAGACCTATGGTGACCTTGTCGATAGGTGTGTTCAAATGCCTCAAAGTACGAATGTCAGTATTTGACAACTCTAGGACAATAGTTGGATCTAACCCATGTGACCTAACCTAGACGTTTCACCCACTTTGATTTGGTTTTCATAGACATACACTTGGTCAATGTCTTTATCAGTAGTCACTTTTGAAAGAGAGCCAAACTCATATTCCTTAGAATTAGTGCTACATGGTGAGAGATTATAGAACTCCCCTATAGTGATAGGGACATACTCACCTTCATCCTCTTGGTTCTTACACAAATACTCAACACAGCATGATTGACTAGATTCTCCCTTTTCTAAATGATATTTGAGTTTTTCAGTATTGTCCTCAGAAGAATCACTAGTATCATCCATAGTGCTAACACATGGCACAAAGTCATCTAGCTTAGCAAGGAATTTAGCAAGATCATAAGGAATGGGATGAGGGTAGGAATCCTCATCATTAGATTCTTCCTCTTGAGTATCTAACTCAGCTTTTGACTCATTTTCAGATGAACTCTCAGGTGTTGGTATGAATTTATTTGGTCCCAAATGAAAAGAAACCTTCTTAAATCCTAGGCCAATTGTATCATGGTTGCTTCAAGTTCTTGCTTTGATAGAATCAAATAGGCCATTGTTATTGCACCCAATAGGGCCAATTCCCTTGTAACCAAAATGCTTCATAAGCCTAAGACCAGACCCATATTTCTTAGGAGTGATTTTGTGAGCTTACTCTATTAGGTCTACTGGAGCCTCTTCTCTGTAAAGCCATGCAGCAATGGCTCTATTTTCACAATCATCTTCTAAGGGAACTATAGCCTTGACAAAAGCACCATTATACTTGGTATGGGGTGTCAACATGAACAACTTCTTTGCCTCTGAGGGTCTCCCATAATGTCGAGGAGACTCTGGGAGAGATGTTAATGATAACACTAGTTCAATGTGGTACTCTCCCATGCCAGTTTCTTTTAGTTTGAATGATTGCTCAATTTGTTTTAGCTTATTTTTGTGATAATCAGTGAACTCATGGTTAGCAGGGACAAAAGTTCCAGCAGCTTTGAGCATATTGCAGGTATAGCTAGTAGTGGTAGGAATGGTAACTTCGGAGCCATGAAATGGGAACTTGATGCATTGGTGGTATGTGGATGGCACAACATGCATCTCATGTATCCATGGCCATCCTAACACAATGTTGTAGGCCAAGGTAATGTCAAGCACTTGACAGGTGATATCCCTTTTGATAGGACCGATGCGAATTAGTAAAACCACAAGACCTAGAGACTTTCATTCTAGTTCGTCGTACGATTTGATAGTGATCTTTCATCAAGGATCGATAGAGTCCTCAAAATAATTCAATTGTCTAAGAAGAGCAGCAAAGACAATATTTAGGCCAATGTCATTATCAATGAGTACCTGACGAACATGTGTCTAATGGATCATAACCTTAATGTGTAAAGTTTGATTGTATGGGTGACTCAGTGAGTTATCATCCTCCTCAAAGAAGGTCATAAGATAAGGCAAGGTCAAGTGACCTACCATGGATTGAAATCACTCAAGATCAAGATCTTGAGGAATATTTACCTCAGTGAGGGCTTTGTCCAGAATTTTACTATGAGCAGGTGAGATTTTAAGTAGCTCAAAGATGGAAATCTGAGCATTAGTTCGTTTGAATTGATCGAGAACACTATAACTGGTTGCTATCAAGTTTGTTGTGGGTTTTGCACCTTTTCTAGATGGACAAGCAAGGGCTTTGTCTTTATGTTGTTCAAGATCTGAAGTAGGAGGCGCAAGGCCTTTGAGCACCAACTTGGCATGAGAATGAGTGACAGCATTAGCACAGTGTTGCGAAGGCTTATTATCCATTGCATTGGAAGTAGGGCCCCTTGAGACAAATGGTGTCTTGGGTTTGTTGTTATCTTGCTTTCCCTTAATGGTAATAATGTCGCAGTATTTAGAATCTATAGTTTCAACCATGTGAATGACATTGTCATCATTGGAATATGTATAGTTGACCTTGTTGTAGGGTTGTGGTTTCAAAGTCTCTCCTTTTTCATAAGCTAGGAAAGGTTCTTTGAATGCCTTGTGATCCAAGTTTTTGTTATGTCCATCTACCACAATATCACCAGCATCAATCATGTCCTAGACTTTATCGCACAAATTTATACAGTTGCTAGTTTTGTGTCCCTTGTTTTGGTGATACTCACAGAATGAGGTCTCATTCCACCATGGTGGACGTGGTTGTGGATCATAGGGACGAGGGTTATCCATTGGTGAAATAAGCTTATGTTGTAGCAATGTTTTGTAAACCACATCCAAAGGTTCTTCCAAGGGTGTATACTCTCACTTGGGGCATGTTGTCCATGAGTTTCTCGATTTGTTCCCAAATGTCTTATTGTCAAGAGGAGATTTCTCAGTGTTTTTGGCCACTTTGAGGCCATCTGTGAGATTAAATGTTGCTTTAGCAAGTTTGGGTGTGACATTGTCAACAACTCCATCATGTACAATTTCTTGGTTCTTGTTGACATGTTTGGTTTTATCCCTATTAGAAGTGGAACCTTGTTTTATATCTCTCTTCAGGAGTGAGTTCACCTTTCTTGACCATAAATTCTTCAATATGGATAGCCTATGTGATCATGTCTTAAAAGGTACATGGACCTTGAAGTTGGACTTTATATCTAAAATTAGGTAGGAGGTTATTAGTGAAAATTTCAAGCTTCTCCATTTATGGAATTTTGTGGAAATACTTAGTGTACAACTGTCTCCACCATTGGAGGTATGTGAGAAAAGGTTCTCCAGCTTTTTTTTTAAGGTTGCATAGATCTTGAATATTGATAGGGTGTTGTATGTTATGAGAATATTGTTGAACAAATAGATTGGCAATTTCATCAAACATCTTGATACTAGGAGGTAAATGTGAGAACCACTCCAAAGCCTGACCACCTAGGCTTCTAGGGAATAAATGCATGAGGTGTGTTTGATCATGTATAAACTCCATAGAAAAACAACCAAATTCTCGAAAGTGATCTTGGGGATCAGTAGTTCCAAAGTACTTGTTATATTTGGGTATCTCTAAACCTCATGGGAAAGGCGGCATGTTTATGCTTTTGTCAAATGGAAATGGACAAAGAGTGTCCAATGTGTATGTCTATGTAGGTTTCTCTTTCTCATGCATCATCTGAGAAAATTGGTCTTGCATAATTTTCAATTATTTTTGGAGTTTGGAAGTCTCTGTTTCTTCTTTAGGCATGATAATGGTTTCCACATTGAAATGAGAGGGTAGTTTAGCTCCCTCTTGAGCAAGTTTGAGAAAGTACTTTTCTTTCTCTTCGTTGAGTAGGATTCCCATGACCTTTTGAAAGTTTTTATCTCTTCAACATTTTGCTATGAGTTCAAGGAGTATTTCTACTTCTTCCTATTCCTCATTAGTATCATGGTCTTTGTCTTTCTCTTTGTCATTCCTAGGTGGTTCTTGATGTTGACTATAACTACCATGTTCAGGTTCATGATTAGTCATTATAGGAATGTGTTTAGTTTCAGTGTGTTGGGTTTCAAAAGGTCCTCTGAAAAAGGAATCAGACATCATGTTTGGTAATGCGGGACCTCTACCTGTCTTAGTATCCTCTTGGTACAAAGGGTTCCTAATTTTTTGCAAATTTATAAAAAAAATGTTTGCTGAATTCGAGGTGACCTGGCAAGTGAGGGGGATCATGAAGATGCCTCACTAGCCGAACTAGATATAGATTGTGTAATGCAAGGTAAGTGACCTCTGCCATGATTACAACCCCTGGCATGACCTTGCCTAAGTCTAAGACGATAAAATACATTGCCGCTTCTAGTTGCGACAATCATAGATAAGGACAAGAAGCAAGAACCTGGACAAGGACTGCACCAAGACTAAGTCTCAAGAATGACAAGATAATAGCAAGAATGCTATCTCTCAAGGCACAAATGGTCTTATTTAGGCTAGAATAGCTAGAGATTATGACCAACATGTTGCAAAGTATGACAAGCATTAAGAGATATAGACAAAAGGTAACTTAAGAGATGAGACTAGTTAAAGAACAAGACACAAGCCTTCAGCTAAGAAAAATGCTGCTATTTCAAGACTGTTCACAGACAAAGAGTGATAAGCAGGCCGCAGGTAGCTCAAGTAGAAAAAAAGTGGTAATGTTGACACAAAGTCTCATGCAAGAAACCTTTACAAGCTGCGTGAGGAATTATTCTGGGCCGTGCGAGATAATACTTTGTGCCGCACGAAAGTCAGTGAAAATGTTTTAATTTTGAGCAAGAAAGTTTCATGTACCACACGAGGACCTAGGAACTGCATGAGAACAAAATGATTTCACGCGAGAACAAAATGGATTTCGTGCAATAAGGTAGACTAGTTTTACAACAGTGACTGATTTTGAAGAGATTTTGACAATTTCAGACTATTTGGATATAATAGATAGATTTATCAGAGAGATTTGATTGGATAGACAACAAGGTTGACCTAGTAAGATGTTTGGATAATGTTTCAAGATTCAATCAAGGCAATATGTTTGAACAAGATAGTGGGAAGCAAGCAGTAGTCAAAAATAGTCATGCCGAGGGCAAAGCAACTCGACAGGATAGGGGAGTCTTGACCTTTGTTTGTTGTAAGATGGTTTGGAATTTGTTGATGACTCAATAAAAAAAATGATTTATCCCTAGAAATAAAAATTGGTAGAGAAAGCAAAACCTTTGTCCCACATCTTATGCGCATGCATGTACGTCACACAACCATGTCACCCCTTAGAGGGCGCCTATGTTTTTGGTATATTCAAAGGACTCAATAGTATACATTGAATGAGCACCCTTGTGGCAAGGGATGAACATGTATACCACCTTCAAACATCCAATAGCATGCCTATGGTGAGTTCTATAGGATAGATTATTCCCCCTCCTTGTACAAAGATTATGCCTCCTTTCGTAGGTGAACTAGGTGGCTTCTAACTAAGAGGTTTTTAATTAGCTTCCATTCATATTAATTCTTAATGGATTTGTAAGTGGATTTGAGACCAATAGCCCACACCAGCATCTAAAAGTGCACACTACTTGCTTAGTAAGCCAGGGGCTGGTGCTAACCAGTGCACAAATAGAGCTTCCCCTTGATATGCGATATCAAGAATTAAAGGGAAGAAATTAATCTTGCTTTGGAGTCTTTCACTCTACAAAGCATCTTAATTATAGTGAGTTGGAATCTTTGATGAAAGGAGTGTGCTCACTTGGGTCATTCTCGGAGCTTGGATCACTCTGGTAGACCATCTAAAGGATTGACATAGACTGGTGATCTAGATTTAAGGGTCAGCATTTCTGATTTCCCTTAAGGGAAAGAGCATAATCCTCTACCTTATTTCCTTGCCCAATCATGAAAAATATATTAATTACCCACTTGTCTTAATCAATCCAAACTCATTCTTCCTTAAAGATTTTGATTCCCTTAAAGAAGGTCATCATCTTATCATAGAAGAGAATAAGCATTGGAGAACCACCAAGCTACTTTCCTTCTTTGGAATGCCATCTTTCAGAAGCATTTAGGTTTCTGATTCACCCTTGGTCATGACCTCCAAGTGGTGAAGAGCATAATCCCCTATTCTTTCGTCTTGCACCCTAGGAAGTTCACAAGCCCCTAATTAGAATAGTTTGAAAAACAAGAAAAGCAGACACACTATTTTATGGGTTTTAAATTTGATCTTTCACAAGCGTATCTTCAACAATCATCCTACAAGCAAATTTTTAATCCATGTTTAAGTGGGTTTTAGAAGGAATCTTCAACAAACATCCTACAAACAATAGTTAGGCTACAACAAAAAAACTAGAGAATAGATTAAGACAAGCACATTAGTGAAATCAGATAATTTGAAGATCAACACATGCTCAAAAATTAAAGCTACTATTACAAGATCTCGCACAAGATCCCTAAGAGAGCCATGCAAAAAATTTTCTGGCCCATGCAAAATTACTTTACGGCCTATGCGAAGAAAATAGGTGCCACATGAAGTTTTGTGCGCTCAGGCACTTTCTTGCATGACACTCAGAGAATCTTTGCACGAAGATTCAGAATCCTCGTGCGAAAATGAATAGTCACACGCAAAGATTTAGAACTTGTACAAAATTGTATGAATAGAGAACACAAAATTGATTAAAAAAATGTAGAGGAGGCTTGAGAAATTGATTTTGTTAGCCCCACGGTGGGTGCCAGAAATGTACTTGTGAAGTGTGGGTCTCTGAACCTCACAGACACTTCAACGTGGCCATTACCTACAAAGTCATCCAGAAATGAACATTGAATTGTTCATCTAGAATGCTCAATAGTGTGACCCATTACCTCTTATCTAAAGGGATTTTTCCTATTAATATCCTCAGAATTGAGGTGCAGGCAACCAAACCCTCTAAGAATGAAGGATTTGAATGCAATTAAGCTATATGAATGTGCAAATTTACTCTAAATATATAATGCAAACTAGCTTAAGAACTTGTAAAAGAAACTATATTAGATGCATACATTTTAAATGCTAAATGAAATTAAGCTAAATGATGAAAATATGTGAGAATGTATTGAGCTAAGTGAGTGCAAAATGCGACAACAATTCGATAGCATGAAAATTCAACCTCTGTAATGAGGAAATGAGGGTCTCTTAAATAGGCTTTCTTGGAATCCATCAATGACTGAGATCGATTTCAATCAATAGTTAGGATTGAAGATGAGGTTTAGTTAAGGTGGAAGATTCCCAAATTAGAGGGAGTTAACTGGCTCATATCTAAGTGTAAGAGCCAATCAACTCAGATAGACTTCAGTGTGAGAGTAAGTGATCTCGGTCACTTCTAATTTGATCAACAGTGAACTAGGAATTTCCATTCTTGAATTGAAGAGAAAATTAGGAGAGATATTTAATTTAATAAAATGAGATATGCTCTCATAATTACCCTTTTCTATTTAATTAAATAATTCTATTTAATTAATTAGAGACACTTTTCTTATTTAATTAAATAATTCCATTTAATTAAATGACTTTGTTTAATTAATTTAGAAGTAGCTTCTCCATTTAATTAAATAGTTTTGTTTAATTAATTAGAATAGGCATATTTATTAAATCAAATAAATTTAATCCCGTAGCACATTAGCCTTAGGCGATAATTTAATTTAATAAAGTATGAATACTTTAGATTAAATTAAATTGAAATCAAATAGGTTTAATGTGGCTAATATGAGTGTGTACTAGAGGGATTAAATAATGAGTATGATGAATACAAATTAGGGTTTTCTATATCTGACAATTAAGTCAAGTAGCGAGTAGCGGAATGAGAATTGCCTATTAGAATAGGTCTTAAGAATCAATTAGAAATAGACCAAAATTGATTGAGATGGAAATGAGCCAATTTTGGGGTATAACACTATCTTCTTCTTTTAAATTTCTACTAGCCTTTCCTCTATCTCAATTTTTTTCAACTTAACTTCAACATCTTTAGTATTAGGTGCATTTAGTTAGGAACCACCAAATGGATTGGTATCATCAATGTTGATTATAACATTGGTTTGATCAATCTGCATAGTATGACCACTAACTGATAATTTTGTGGTCCTAGGAGCTAGAGGAGTTTTTGTCCTAGATTCTAACAACATTTGATTGATGGTTATTGTTGTTTCCTGCCTCAACTTATCCCTCTCACTAACCATAAATAAGAATGGCCTTAACTTGTTCCTCAAGTGTGGTGTGAGGTTATTCAACAATCTCTTAATCTCATCTTCATCATTAGTCTTATAGATTGTCCTTAGCATAGACTTTTGAAGTTCAAGATCTTCTCCCCTTGCTGGAGTCTTCTTCTCTATGAGTCTGTCATAGACCTTTTGGTTCACTACTTCTTTTATATCGTTCATACTTAAATCATTCAAAATGACATGCCTTATAGTAGAGATATCAATTTGATCCTTCTCAAAATTATTATAAAGATCATAAAACTTATTCATCTAAACAAAGTTTCCCTCATTAGCAATCACTATGTTAATCTTCTCAATATTTAGCTTCCATGATTGTCGAGCTTTTCCTGCTACTTGTTTAGGTGGAGTCACCCTTTTAGCTTTCTTGATTTCCTATTCCTCAATCTCTTCATCACAATTGGATGCAATTGTCAACAATTCTTTCTACTTCTTGCCAAGTCTCGAAGCCATATGTTTGACTCTCTTAGTATTGATAGGCATTGCTTCAGCTAATCTTTCTGATTTTCTCTTATGTTTACTGCATTGAACATCAAATACTGCTACATATGGTATACTCTATCCTGAAGTTGCCTCTACAACTGAGACTGAAAAGGGTTAAATATTCAATACACCTTGTTTCAATGTCTGCCTCACAACCTTAGGTTCATTTTCTATCATTCTGGCCTAAGATAATGCCTTTTTCATTATTGACTCAAATTTCTTGTGAGATGCTTTTTCTAAGGTTTCTTGATGAGCATGCTATGTGATCTCATCATACATTCCAAATTTTTGTTTTGCCTTATCTTTCTCATAATTCAATAATAGATCAATGTAGCCAACTACAACATCATAACTCAACTCATAGCTCAAAGGATCCAAAAATTTTTCCCAAGGTTCTACTCCTTGAATGTATATATAGTCAATATCAACTAAAATACATATGTCTTCCTTGAACCTATCCATAATTGCAAGTGAGATCCTATATCTCTATTTCATCTCATTTTGGAATGTTCTCATAATTAGATTACCATTGTCCAATACCTTATCTACAGGGTATCTTATGCATACCTTTGATATCTTCTCCATAGTGCATCTATCACTACTCATTATATCTCTTACTGAAAAGGAGAGGAATCTCTTCAACACATGAAATAATATGTAATTTATCAGTAAATAGAATATAAATACACTATTCTTTATCCTCTTAATCTTTTCAAGGTTTTCCAAGAGTTGCATTCTTAGAATTTCACTCAAATTCACTTTCCATCATTTATCCTACTCAGTATAATTTGAGTTCATTCATTTGTATCTAGTTCATAGTAAAAATGAACTTAAACAAGTCCAATTCACTCAAATGTTCAAATCCAACCTTAGCTATCATGTTTTCGTTAAATACAAATTCCATATCCATATTCATGTATTCACTACCAATTGTCTCAAACTTGTAGCTCAAATAGTTTTCTACATCTTCCAAATAGACTACATTGTTCAAGGTGATAAACAATGCAGAATTAGGGTTTCCATCACTAGGCATTATGAAAAATAACTTAAACTTAGGTCTGTCTTCATTTTTAACACTATAAACAACTAATACATCCATAATTCTTATCAACAATATCTTTTACCAAACAAGTTTTGTGGAAAATCATAAAATATCTCTTTCTGAAAATAGGGTTTGCTTCAAAATTACTCTAAAAAGTCACTTTTTTAATGCTCTTCACTTTAAATGTGTTTGCAATAAAGTAAAATCAATTTTGTACTCCATTTATGCATCAACTTGAAACTACGTTAATTGCACACTTCACAAATATAAAAAAGCTACTATTTGCATTTTGCAATCAGATAATTGTCCAAAATCATCTATCTAATCTTTAAATGTCATCTGAGGTTCACTATAGCCTCCTTTCATTATGACAAACATCCTCAAAACTTTGCATCACAAAATTTTCTATAAAAGCTTCTTTTCATCTTCTGTTACAAAATTACCCTTTAATGTAATATGAGTAACAAAAATTCATCATAACTTATTTAGATGAGCTCCAAGTCACAGGCAAGCTTAGGTACCATCCAAACACAACTAGATACATCATTTCCCAACTTTGCTAACTCTAATTTGGTCTTTACATAATGTTCTCAAATTCTAATGTTGTGAACAAGCTTTATTCAACTTAATTTAATCAAACTCAACAACTAACTTCAATCTTTTTGTATCATCCTCATCTAACTTTTCTTTTGAGGTATATGTTCTTTTCACAAATGCATCATTAAGTTCTTCTCAAAGTTCACTAACAATGTTTCTTTTTTCTTCATTACTTCTGCCAGTTTTGGAGTTCTTTGCTTGGTTCCTTCTATTATTTTTGGAGTCTTCCATCATTCCTTCTATTCCTAAAGCTTGTTCCATTGTTCCTTCTACATCTAAAGTTTATGTCCATTCTATAGTACTTTGTTGTGTGTCCGATGTTATTGCATAACTAACATATAGGTGCTCTTCTTCTAGGATTTTGCTGATCATTTGGTGCATGGCAATTTTGAGCAATGTTTCATAAATTGTTACACTTATAACACATAATATGTCTTCTCTCATAATAAGACCCTCTTTCTCTCAATGTCCTTTCATTAGTTCTTCTTCTATCAATAGGGTTAGTATTTCTAGACATTCTACTATTTCTTCTCTCATTATCATACTTAGGCTTCATACAATTAATTGCATTATGACCCATACCATGAAAATTGTGATAATAAAAGTCCTTAACATGATTAAGTGACTTTTTAGTACAATCTCTTCTCATATGACCTATTTCATTACATAAAAAGCACTTACCTCTAAATTCATGCCTAGTTTCCTTGGTAGTCTCCACTTGCTTTGGTTCATCCAAGATTTCAACTTCCTTGTTTTGCTCAAATTCTTTAGGTTTCTTGGAAGATTGACTAGATTCAATCTCATCACCAGATTTGTCTTTTTCTTTTGGATATGATCTAATCTCAGTCTTCTTCACAGACATTTTAATTAAATAACCAAGACTAGTCTTGTCATAAGAAGGTCTTTGTATAGACATAGAATCATCAAGCTTTTCTTTGCTAGAATAAAGTTTCTCAAGCTGTTGTTTGCACTATGTCAATTCACCTTTCACAATAGTATTTTATTTAAGGAGTTCTTCATGCTCTTCATTCAATGTTTCAAACTCAAATGTTTTCTTTTCCAGACCTTCTCTCATATATGCATTTTTAATCTTCAAATAAGATTCAATTTTGCTAGGATCATTTCTCAAAATCAATGTTAGATTTGTAATCTTCAATTCATGCTTCAATATTTTGTACTTTGTCTTCAATTTTAAATAGTCATCATCAGTAGTTCCAGATTCAGTAGATTTAGGCTTGGATTTTAGATGTTCAATTTTTTCTTTCAACTAACCAATGTATACTTTGGAGTCTTCATATCTATCCTTTAGCTTATCTCTTTCTTTAGTAAGGAGATTAATTTGTTTAAGAGCTTCTTTGAAATCCTTCATCAAAATTCCATATCCATAGGGATCTTACTTAAGCTATTAAGCCTCTTCAAAGTAACTATGCTTTGATACTAGTTGTTAGAAATAGGGATTACTAAGTTGTGGGGGCTGAATCAGTAATCTAAAAACTTTAGTCACCAACTGGATATTATTACTTACTTTAAACCATGCATAAAAAAATAATAAAGTAATGCTGAACAATAATAACAATGCATAAAGATAACTCATGACACCATACTTTGTTAACTAGGGGAACCCTGGCCAAGGGAAAACCCCAGTGGGGATGATATCCACTAGATAATATACTAATATATATGTTCCTTGTTAGAGGATGGACCCTATTAGGAGTCCATGAGAAAATTCAGTATAACAGTCCTTGTTAGGAGACTTTGAATTCCTATTAGGAGATTCTAACCTTGTTATGAGTTGTAGGCTAATGTATGCAAGATGAGCCCATTTCCCAAACATTCAATTTAAACTACGTGAAGAGCTCACTACTCAATCAAGTAATCTACTATTATTTGCCTTCCTTCACTAGTCTTTGATCTTCAACTCAATCTCAAATCACTAGATAGTTCATACAAACCTTTGAATACATTGCTTTCACAAAGCTCGCTCTCAAGTTTGCACACTTGATACACAATAGCACAAATACACACATGCACACACACACACTTCTTATCACAAGAAGTTATTTTCATAGATACCGTGCCTTTAAGTAAAATAATACTAGGTCAGCTAACACCACAATCCACTTTTCTATGTTAGAGTAAACATCTAGGATGTCAACACTAATTGGAAAAGTAATTGTTTTGTAACCCAAACAATACTTTCCTTCAATTCTTTTAGGGTTATACATGTCATCACCAACATGTATACTATCTCCATGTAACTTTTCTTTACATAATATGATGTCTGCAACATGTTATAAACAAAACAATACACTGCTATAAAACAAATTCTATACGTAGACAATTTTTTGATAACCAAACACTAAGCATCTTTATTTGTGAGGTTTCCAGTCAACATATACATCATGTGTTGCCATTAATGACAACAATTACATATCACTATTAGCCAATTGTCAAAAAACTCCCCCTTGGGATCCCAACTGGTCCACTTGCTCCTTAGTGATCTATTCATCTCCTATGTGTAATGGGGATTGAGTGGGTGAATACTCTTTTGTTTGAGGCACATGTTCCTTTTCTACCTTTTTCCTCTTGGGCATAGGCTGATCAGGCCTCTCCTCCAGAATAGTATTGGGTGACCCTATTTTTTTTTTTTCCTTTATCTATTGTAGGCCTTTCATTTTGAATTATATTATAGCTAGCTTTCTTTCAATAACTAATTGCCCTGATCCTAATGCAAGGGTGAAAGAAAAACTTCTCATGACCTTTTGGGCCCTATTAGAATAAGAATTAATAAAAAATAATTTCTTCTCATTCATAACTTCCATAATCTCAAGAAAAGTATTCATCAATTTATTTATTTTATTTGCATATATTTTAGCATCATCTAAAGGCTTATAATCTTTATCAAAATAATTAATAAATTCCAAAACCCTTGAATAAACTCTCAACTTTTTAGTTTTGATCTTTTTCTCTTGTAAAGAGAATGCATTCCTTATTATGTCTTCAAGGAAATAATGTTGGTGATCATTTACACTAGTCTTAGCCCTTCATCTGAAAACATAAAAAAATCCCTCACTATTACAAAAATAGGCATGGGAGATAGTCATTCTATACTAGTCAAAAAAAATATACAGGAACAACCAGCAACCCTTAGTGATTATGAACTAGTGAGAAATGGTACAAGAGGGGAATATTGAGCCCCTAGACCTACCAGTCAATTATGGTTCCTCCAATCTAGCTATTTTCCATAGCATTTCAGTGATCCCTACCTTCAGAAGCACTTGGTATGGAAGTACATGGGGGGTCCCTCGGAAACCATATACTCTAAAAACTATAGAAAAAGGGCAGGGTATAATATCTTCCCAATTGCAGGATACCTTCAAACTAGAAGGATTGTCCATAGGCCTGATGCAAAGTATCTATCAAATCTAACAAAACTAGCCTCCTCTACATCTCAGGTCATATTTGCACTCCACAACTAGATTGGTAGAGCTTCCCCCTTATATTCTTTGTTTAAAACCATTTTTTTTCAAAATAATTAAGTAGTTTAAATAAGAACATATGCATCAATTATGAATAATGGCCAAATGTTTTCTCCACCTTTCTCTTTGCTATCCCATTTAATCCTATATGAATCTCCTATGCTATATAAGATGCAAAAATCAAAGATGATGTCCACACCAAAAGAAGAGATCTGTTTCATCATATACATGAACTTTATTGGCATAAATTATCCTCACCAAAAATCCTACACAAATTCATGTAAATATCTATAGCCCTACTAGTGAAAAATTCCTTCTTGAAGGGTTATTTAATTGATGTTGTAACAAAGGTCAAATTCCTAATGGTAGCCAGGTGTTCTCTTAATGCACCTTTCTTGACCTGATCCTTCTTAGACAAGTATTCCTTCTCCAAGCCCTAAAAATCAATGGGTTCATGGTGATCTGTAACTGGCTCCAAAAAAAAAACCTCTCAGATTTCTTTAGTGTTAATCCTTATCAGAAGTTCCCCATCTACTCTCCTTACTATCCTAGCTATAGGGTCATAATTTTTGGCTATGGCTACAAGAAGGTCCAAGTCCATAAAAACCTGAGGGAGTACTAGTTTCCCCAAATCAAAGGTCCAAATATTCCCATGGGGGAAAACAACTTCCTCTCTGAGAACCACTTCCTAAAAATTTGAAATCCTAATTTTGAGGTAATAACATATGTAACCCATTTCCCTTTATCATATAAACTATTTTCAATCTTAAGCCTAGGGTTCATAGGGATTAGCTTTTTAATTTGAGTTGACTCATTTGTGGACTCAGTTAACTGTTCTAGAAAATAATCATGTATATTCCTACAGGCATATTCTACCTTTTTGGAGAAACCCTTCTTTAGAGGCATATTTGACACTAGTGTAGAATACCAGAATGCTTTGCACTATATGATAGATTAAGATACTTACTTGGATTTCTACTATCTTCTTTCTAAATACTACAATAAATTGTTGATGCAGAAAATTCCTTCACAATTTTACTAGGCAGGAAAATTTCTTAAATAGGTTCTTGGCTCTCTAAAAATTAGAAATTTGTTTGTGTTGAGAAAATTTGTGAAATCTTACACTATATCTCTAGTTTTACTTCACACAAGGAGCCCTTATTCTCATAAATGGATCATAAGGAAAAATAGGCGGCAATAGTTTCCAAATTTAAACATAAGTCATCGATTTGTGAAAAATCTGATGATTGAGGGATTAAAACTATGATTTCTCAGCTTCTTCCTTACAAGTTGGTGATCAAACCAATTGAATCCATCTACATAAGCTTCTATTTTCACTATTGGCAATTTACACTAGACCCACTTGTGCTTCTAGACATGTGTCATGCTCTCTCTATGTCACTAAGCATTAACATTGAGCAACTTCTCATAGCGATATAGCAAACATCGTTGATGATGCCTTAATGAGACGATGAACAGTCCATGATCATTTGATTGAAAATGTGATGGATCCACCAAAATTTCCTTTGGTCACCATGCCATGAACAATAAAGATTAAGAAAGTTTTCATAACGACATAGTGACTACTATTGATCTTAAAGAGATATGATGACACAGATCAACAAGTACATTTCCTTGAGTTTACATCCTCAATGGCATATTACATTATATGATTATGACATGCTGACATGGCCATTAATGGAATTTAATCTTTATGGCATCAACTTTATACTTGGACCCTCCATATTCTCTTTTCACAAGAGGTCGCTATGTGACGATTGGTAAAGTTCCTACAACTTTTGGCAATGACAAAGCCACCATCGTTGATCTCAAGGAGATTTGATGAAACACAAAACTCATCTTGAAATCATTTCTTATTCACCTAATGGGTCTCACTTGTAACCATCCTTTGGTCTCTATGTCACTAACATTAAAGGCATGCTATTTCTCATAACAACAATGCAACCACTATCAATCTTAGAGAGATCTGATGATGGAGAGCACTTCAATAACTTTAGGAATTAATGTGACCTACCTTAAAAAGATTCCCAGGAATACAAAGAGGAAAATTAAAATATTCTCCCAGTTGAAAATAATATGAAAAGGCACTTGATTCAAAAAAAATTCTAGGGAAGCACATTTCAAATTAAAAAGAATTAGGGTTTTTCTAGGGTGAAGGAAATTTAGAAAGTCAAACCCTAATTTTGCAAAGAAAAAGTAGAATATTCACTTCAATATATATTTAAAAAGGCACACAATGAACACATGACCAATAGTGTCTCTACCTCAAGATGATGAATATGCATGTGTATACAAGGGCTCAAAATCCTTGGGGGAAGCAAACCACACAACAAAAACAAAACTTAATGACAACTTATAAAAGAGAAATGACACAGGAAGGAAAAATATACAAGATCACACAAGAATTTATACGTATTTACAAAATATACATGAATCCCTAAACTATTGTTCATAGAATAGAAGTATTTTTGGCAAAAATACTTCTTCAAGAACTATCCATGAACTAGCAATTCAAGAATATTACATGATAAATCTTTTAAGATATAAGGATTTGCTCCCCATTTGGGCTCCACTAGATAATGACCTATCCATATTAGATCAAATTTTTCATGATTTCTTTTATCCTCAATCCTAGCATTCCACATGAGAACTAGGTCTTCAATTTCAAACTTCTTATTCACTATCTTTTTTTCATAAAGGGTCTTGACTTGTAACTACAATTTTGCATTTTTGAGAGAAGCTTCCTTTCTAGTCTTAGTTAGCCCTACTAATTCATCCATCCTCTCCTCCATGTCATCAATAATATCCTCATTATACATCTAGATGTAATTATATGGGCCTACTAGATTGTTTTGAGGTATTCTTACTTGAATTTCATACACAATATCAAAGGGTGCTACACCTATGGCTTTCTCTATTGTCACCCTATCAGCCCATGTTGCCAACTATAATTTAGAATCCCATGCCTTTTTATTATAATCTAGAGTTCTCTTTATCAATTTTAACAAGCTCTTATTTGTAATTTTGATGTGTCCATGTCCTTGTGGATGATAAGGGGAAGATATTGATCTTGTTATACCATATTTATCACAGACCTTTATGAACTCCTTTGACCTAATACACATTACATTGTAAGTTGCAATCTTCTGTGGGCATCCAAACCTTGAACTTACATTATTCAGAAGGAAATTATTCACCACTTTTCTAGTGGAATTCCTTGTAGGAATAGCCTGTACCCATTTTGTAAAATAGTTAGTAGCCACTAGGATCCATGAACAACCACTACTAGACTTGGGAGAAATTTCATGTATAAAATCCATGCCCCATTATTGGAAAGGTGCTTGGAATTCAACTAGTTTTAAAGGGGTATTCCCAATTTTTTTTAGCTTACCTACAAATCTTTGACAAGCATCACATTTTCTAACCATTACCTGAGAATCTTTGAAAAGAGAAGGCCACTAGAATCCAACTCTCATTACTTTGTGGGTAGTGGTTTTAGCCATATACTATCCCCCATAGACTCCTACATGCATCTCATTCAATATCTCCTTGGATTTCTCTTGATCAATACATTTTTGCAACACTCTTTCAAAATTCCTCCACCATAAATTGTTTCTAAAAATAATGTACCTAATGGCCTATAATTTTGTGCTTCTTTTCTCATTATCTATCAAATGGAAAGGAGCTTCTATGTGTTGTAAATAATATATGGCATTGGTGTACCATTCACAATGATCCATATCACATAAACTTGATCTTAAGTCATCTACTACCAAATTTATCTGATTTGAATCCAGGTTTGATTGGGCCATGAGCTTTACTAGTCCTTGTCCTCTTACCAATTTGGTAATCTTAATGTCAATGTTGAATTCCTAAATTCTACTAATCCATTTGTATTCTTACTAGATTCTTCCTGCTAAGGAAATATATCCTTTACAACTGCACTTGGGATGAATGCAATAACAATAGGACCTACAAGATAGCTCTTGAAGGATTTGAATACTTTTTCCAAGGCATATGCATGTTTCTTATTTATCTCATACTTTAATTCAGTAGGCTAAAGGGATTTACTAAAAATTGCAATAGGTTGTTCATACCCTTCTTCATTCTTCTGCAATAGAATTGTTGCCACAGTATGAAAAGATACAAAAGAAAATATGTGCATCAGTTTTAGGTAATCAAGGGTCCTAAGGACTAGAGCATTTTTTTATAGCTACTTTAATGTCTTGAAAGGCTTCTGAAGGTTCACCATCCCAGTTGATAACAACTTCCTTCTTGAGCATCTTAGATATAGGTCTACTAATTTTAGCAAAATTTGTAACAAATCTTCTCAAAAAATTTACTTGCCCAAAGAATGATTGTATTCCTTTTACATTCTTTGGCTTAGCAACCTTATAATGATAGCTACTCTTTTAGTATCTATCTTCACATCATTCTTTGAAACTATATGACCTAACAATCTCACTTTTGTTACTCCAAATGTACACTTCTTTGGGTTCTTAGATACTCCATATTCTAAGGCCTTGATTAAAATCTTCTCTAGATGTCTGCAATGGTCCTCAACTTTCTTTGAATATGTTGTGCGGTCATCTTGATACACTAACATAAACTTGTTAATATAATCATGGAAGGTTGCATCCATAGCCCTTTGAAAAGTAGCCTATGCATTAATTAACCCAAATGACATTCTCAAATATACATAAGCACCCCATGGAGTTGTAAAAGTTCTCTTAAATTATTCCTTTTCATTTACAAGGACTTGATTATATCCTAAGAATCCATCCATTATAGACATGAATTTAGAATCAGTCACTTGTTGCAACATGGCTTCAATGTTTAGTAGTCCATAGTTGTCTTTTAAGGAGGCAATAGTCAAGTTCCCAAAGTCAACACATAGCCTTATGTCAACATTCTTCTTTCTAATAGGCACTGAGTTTGATACCCAAGAGGAATTGCTAATTGGTTTAATTATTCCTCCATCCCCTAGTTTCATTAATTCTTCTTGCATTTTAGGAGCCAAGGTGGAATTTATTGGTCTTTTCTTTTGTCTAAAAGGTTTAACATTTTCTTTGAGTGCTATGACATGCTGGCATAAATCTTTTCTATAAGACTTACGGTCATCATAATACCATGCAAAAACATGCCTATACTTTCTTAGCAAATTAGTTAGAGGCTTTCTAATTTTAGTTGATAGGTTTTGACCAATATAAACCTTCTTTAGGGCTTCAAAAGTACCAAGGTTTATCTCTTATAGTTCTTGGGGTTTATGATCTCTAATTCTAGAATTCACCCTATCTTGGTTAGCAAACATGTTTTCCAAAACTGCTAACCCTTTGGGTACTATTTTTGTTTTCAACTGTAAAATTTCTTCGCCAAAAACTTTCTCCTTGCCATCTAGTTTTTCAATTAAGGTACTACAATCTAACTCTTGGCTATGGTATTTATCTTCACTTGACAAGAAATTTAAAATATCTCTATCATCTTCAAATACTTTCCAATGTTCTATATTATTAGGTATTGAGGGCCAATTTTGTACCTCAGTCTATGAAATTGTAGTGAATGATACATCCTTTGGCTTAGTAGCAACATGTGCTAGCAAATCAGCCATTTTATTTTGACTCCTTCCCATCCAAGAAATACCAAATGCATCAAATAACTCAATTTGATCCCACACAACATTTCTATATTGTTTTAATCTTTTTTTCTTGGAGGCATAAGTTTCTCTAACCTAGGAAACGACTAATTTAGAATCACCTATGACATGTAACTTCTTAATTTCATTATGGGTTGCAACTCTCAATCCTAATAAGAGAGCCTCATATTCTGCGATATTATTGGTGCATGAAAAATTTATGGTGAATGAATATCTAAATGTGTTCTTTTCAGGAGAAACAAAGACTCCTCCTACCAATGAACCTTCTTTAGAACTTTTCCCATCAAAATACATGGTCCAAAATATTGCTGAATCCATACAACATTCAACCTCATGTGCAATCATAGCTGGAAGTTTCTCAACTTCTTGGATAATCAATTCATCCCTAAATGCATTGACACTAGTACCTAGGAAGCAAGTGAAATCTTTATCAATTTCATCTCCCAAAATATGATTGACCCTTGGATCCCTATCTACCCTAATATCATTATAACCTATATGAAAAGTAGCATAAGTCACATTGTAGGCTACCTCCCATAGTAGTGGTCCATTTTCTAGATAGCAACATTCCATAAGGTGGAGGAATATCAACTAAAAGGATTGACATTGTCAATCTACATTAGGGTATGCAACTAGTTTGAAAGGTAATGCATTAATAGTACCTATAACAAGGACTTCCCTAACATCCATACCTCTATGTCTACCTTTTTTGGTGTCTACTTTTAGGCCTAAGGATTCCATGACTTTGAAAGGCATAATAGTGTTAGAGGCTCTTGAGTCTATCATGCAATTCTTAAGAGTTTTCCATTTTATAATCAGACTAAGAAAACATGGGTCAATATCCTATAAACAAGCCATAGATGAATCGTCTAAGAAAATTTGAAGAAATTGAGATGCAATGCCACTATCTTTGACTACCACTAGGGTTTGTTGTATAATATCTTGTTCAAAAATATTCCTACTATTACCTATCCCACCCAACCATGATAAGGAATTACTCTTATGCTCATCAATTCTAAATAATTTAGATAAAGGTACTTTGATAGTTATTTGGGATAACATGGATATCATGTCAATTGGTTTAGAGACAATAGGTTTTACAAGAATACCTGGAACTGAAGTTTTTTGAACAGTAGGCACAACTAATTTCTTAGTAATATTAGATCCTAACTTCTTCTCTTGCACACTTGCTTTAATTGTCTCATTTGTCCAAAATTGGACTTTCTTTTTAGGCTCCCATTTCTTAACCTTACTCTCTTTAAGCTTTTTCATTTTTTAAATTATCTTTCTTACTATCATCCTTCATCTTATGTGTAATATCATTTATAAAGATACCTGAAGGTTTACCAACTTTATTATTCACTATTCTATTTCTCAAACTATAATTACTATGAACTTGAGAAATCATTTCTGTAGTAATTATGTCAATCTCCTCTTTAGAGGGTATTCTCAAATTTATATGACCAACAACTAAGGATGTAACACATACATTATCTCCATTATAATTTTCATCATTTGAGAATACTTGTTGATGATGTAATTGGTAATAATCTCTTTGACTAGATGTGTCATTCTCATGTTCCTCTAGGTTAGAGTCTTCATAGTCATCACACACACTAACCATATTACAACTTACATCATCATCATTCTTTTCTTCTTCCTCCTCATTTTTCACATTTTGATCTGTAGCAAATGATTGAGCAATTGCACAATAATCTAAGGAATTAGATGATAGGCATATAATGCACCATAGTATGTCATCATTCACATTTTAAAAAAAAAAATTGCGGCGAATTTGGGGTACCCTTGTTTGATTAGGAATCGGTTTACCGTCCTCCCATTGGGTAGTATATGGGTAGTTCTGCATTCTTGGTTGTCTATTGAAATGGTTGTTGTTCATTGGGGCTTTTTCACCAACATTAGGTTTTTGTGTGTTACAATTTGGTGTGTTCATCTTCTTTAGTAAATCATATACTTGACCTATGGTGGCTTCCTTAGGCTTCTTACTTGTAGGAGATTTATCACTTTCCTTTTTATTGTTCTTAGGATTGAACAAATTTGGATCATCTCTCCTTTCTAGCTTACTAGATGCTTTTCTATTTTTTTCAATATTCACTGCTACCTTTTAAGCATCCCTTAAAGTTTTGGAATCTTTATCTCTCAATTGATAAGCCATTTTAGTATCAAAGGCATTGGAATATGTTATAAGACACACATCCTCATTTAATCTCATTACCTTAAATAGCTTGTACATTCCCTTCTAAAACCTTACCTTGAAATCAAAGGTAGATTTATTAGGGTTCTTTTTTATATTGTTGAAATCATTCATCATAAAGCCATCATTAATATTATCTCCACATTTCTCTTTGAAAAGCTTTTCTAAATCACTCCATGAACTAATGCTATCATTTGGTAGTCTCTTGAACCAATCCATTGTATCTTTAGTTAATGAATGAGAAAACAACTTCATAACCACATCTTCATGTCAAAATTCAAAATCATTTAACATATCTATTAAAATTCTCAAATGTTCCTTGCTAGTAACAACATTATTTCTAGAAAACTTCACAACTTTGTCTCTTAAATAAAATGATATTGTGTATGGGAAACTAGGAATACCTAAGAATGGCATTTTTCTATACTTTTCCATGTATATAGGTTTCTTTTTAAATCCAACAACATTTAGAGAATGTTGTATTTGAACAGTAGGGATTTGGTTACTAGTAGTAGATGATGAAGCAAGGGCAGATTGATACATATTTTAGTTAGAGACTATTGGTCCACAATTAGGTATAGAAGTTGTGGCTTGTGTGGAAAAATTAGTCCATCAAGCTAAGGTAGAATTGGATTTAATAAATTGAATCTTCCTTCTAGTTTCTACTACTTGAGTTTCATTTTCAACTTTCTCAAGCTCATTTGCAAGATCCTCTTTCTCTTTCCTGACCTTTTCTAGATCCAAATCCAATTTAGACATGGGAGGGCTCACAGGCTTACTTGGTACAACTTGAGGTTCATTTATTTGGATTCCTATAACCTTACCTTTTCCTTTATGAACAATTTTCACAATAGGATCTACATGATCTACCTAAATAGGCTTATAGGGTTGAACTTGGGTTATGAAAGGTTCTTGCCTTTGGCTTATGAGTTTTTTCTTCTCTAGAACCTTGGATCTTAAACTATCTATATCCCCAAAAACATCAGCATGAACAAAAGAAGTTCTTTCTTCAATCTTTTTATTTTTCTCTTTTAGGGTAGCCATCCTTTTGAGAAAATTATCCCTCTCAATAAGAGCATTCAAGGTGGATTTCTCTCTTTCTTTCTCCAAATGAGCATGTTTGGCTTCTTCTTCCACAACCCATTTCTTTAGAACTCCTATATTTTATTATACTTCATTTGGATCTACATAAGTAGCTTTTCAATCAGTAGGGTCATCAAGATCTATGAGGTTCATTTCCATATATGAAATTGTTCTAGGATTAAAAGGATCTTTGATGACATTCTCATATCCCATCCTATGATTCATCTCATCTATTAAACCTAGTCTATGTAATGTATCTCTTTCTAAGGAAACATTCTTTTCATGGTAAGTTTGTTTTTATTCTAGTGGGGCACTAAACATCCCTCCTAAAAGTCTTGTGGTTTCTGATTCAGAGCTTAAAGAATATGACTCTCTCTCTCTAGCATAGGCTAGTATTGAGAATCTACTAATACACTACTCCTAGGCTTCCAAGTAGGATTTACATCCACTTTCTTCTTGTTTTGGTTATTCCTGCCACCTTGAGGTAAGTTATTATACAATCATATTTCAAGATTAGCCCTTGTATAAGCTCATGTACTTTTTCTCTTGTCTTCCATTTGTGGGAATTATTTGTCTTCAAGTACTAGTTCCAAAACCTTAACTGAGCTATCACCCCATTCTAGGGAAAATATAACATGAAAATCTTTGACTCAGAGAATAAACACTAGGTAATATGAAATAGATTGACACACATGAGAACCAATCACAAATAACATAGAACTGCAACTCTTTCATAATAGATAAGACACATTGTTAGTATACATTACTCTATACCTAGGGTGCTAGGGACTTTCTCATTTTTTAAATTCTCAAGGTTTGTCACTAGAAAATTCCACCATAACCATGAACAATTACTAAAAGAATCTGACAAACATGTATACAAACAAGACCAAAGAAATTGTAGTACTTTTCAAACATAAACACGTGTTGAACAACTCCCTAGCATAGTCACCATTTTGTTGGTGTTTTTACACTACTAAGCAACAAAACACTTAATACCAATATGGTGAAGATCATAATGACCTAAGGATTATAATTTTAGTTTGAAATTACTCATTTGTGGACTTAGTTAACTGTTTCAAAAAATCATCATTTATATTCCTATTGGCTTATTCTACTTTTTCGGAGAAACCCTTCTTCAGAGGCATATTTGATAATAATGCACAATACTAGAATGCATTACACTATATATATTATATGAAGATACTTACTTAGATTTCTACTATCTTCTTTCTAAATATTGCAATAAATTGTTGATGTAGAAAATTCCTTCACAATTTGACTAGGAAAGAAAATTTCTTCAATAGGTTCTTGGCTCTCTGAAAATTAGAAATTCATTTGCATGAAGAAAATTTGTGAAATCCTACACTATATCTCTGGTTTTTACTTTTCAAGGGGAGCCTTAATTCTCATAAATGGATTGCAAGGAAAAATAAAGTTGCACCACCTTTCAAATTTAAACACAAGTAGTCGATTTGTGAAAAATCTAATGATTGAGATATTAAAACTATGAGGACTCAGCTTCTTCCTTACAAGTTCATAGTCAAACTAATTGAATCCATCCACATAAGATTTTCTTTTCACTGATGGCAATTTACACTAAACCCACTTGTGCTTCTGGACATGTGTCATGCTCTCACTATGTTGCTAAGCATAAAACATCAAGCAACTTCTCATAGTGACATAGCGACCATCATTGATGATGCCTTGATTAGATGGTGAACACTCCATGATCATTCCATTGCAAATGTGGTGGGTTTTCTTAACAATGATAAAGATCGAGTAAGTTTTCATAATGACATAGTGACCACCATCAAATCTTGAAGAGATTTGACAACATAGATCAACAAGTATGTTTCCTTGAGTGTGGATCCTCAGTGGCATATTACATCATGCAATTCTGACATGTTGACATGGCCATCAATGGTATTTAATCTTTATGGCATCACCTTTAAACTTAGACTCATCATATTCTCTTTTTATGGGAGGTCACTATGTAGTGATCAATAAAGTTTCTACAACTTTTGATAGCGACAATGCAACCACTATTGATCTCAAGGAGATCTAACCACACAAACACCTCATCTTGAAATCATTTTTTATTCACCAACTGGGTCCCTCTTGTAAGCATCCTTTGGTTACTATGTCTCTAACATTAAAAGGCATACTATTTCTCATAATTACAATGTGACCACTGTTGATATTGGCGAGATCTGATGGTGAAGAGTACTTTAGGAGCTTTAGGAATCAATGGGACCCACCTTAAAAATGTTCCCAAGAATACAAAGGGGAAAATTAAAATATTCTCCCACTTGAAAATAGTATGAAAAGGCACTTAATTAAAAAAAAAAATCTAGGGCAATACATTTCAAATTAAATAAAATTAGGATTTTTCTAGGGTTAAGGAAATTTAGAATGTCAAACCATAATTTTGCAAATAAAAACAAGAACATTCACTTCAATATATATTCAGAAAGGTACATAGTAAACACATGACCAATAGGAGCAATACATCAGAGTGGTGGTAAGACTTGCAATCCCAAACAACAATACCAATTATCAAGTCTTTGACTCTGATGTACAAATCTTTAACTTTCTACAAAATGAAGCAAAATTATTTAAGACAAACCAATCCAAATTGCAAGGCCAATATGGTGATAAAATCATGAACCTTTGTTCAAAGAAGTTACTATATGGCCTGATCACTTTAGAGACTATTTTTAACCCTGGTGATCAAGTAAGGAGCAAAGGTTTAAACCTAGTTGCAAATAAAGATGATCACACATCAGTTATAATTGTTGATGGAAAGACTCTCAATTTGTGAAAGGTATACTCTGAAGTTGAACAACAAAATTTTGTTCATTTATGTCAAGAACTTGATGATGTATTTGAATGGACATATGATGATATAAAGGGTTTTGACCCAAGGTTTTTTCAGCATACTATAGACTTGCATGATAATGTCAAACATGGTAGACAAAAGAAAAGGCTAGTTAAACCTAAGATCAAGAGCCTATGATGAGAAAGGAGTTATCCAAGCTAATAGAGGCTAATATAATTTTTCCTATTAAGCATTCTTCTTGGGTAACCAATCTTGTTCATGTTAGGAAGAAGAATGGGGAAATTAGATTGTGTATAGATTTTAGAGACCTTAATAATGATTCTCTTAAGGATCACCATCCTCTCCCTTCCATGGAGCAAATCTTGTCCAAGGTTAGTGTTTCAGAGATTTTTTTTCTTCCTAGATGGGTTTTCTAGTTATAATCAAGTGTTTGTCCAAGATTCTGATAGATATCCTTTACTACTAAATGGGGCACTTATGCTTATAGCAAGATGCCTTTTGGGCTACCTAATGTAGGTGCTACCTTCCAAAAGGTGATGGAGATGACCTTCAATGAAATGATTGAGAAATTTTTCCTAGTCTAGCTTGATAATATAATGGTCTACTCCAAGGATGTGGTAGATCATTTTGGTCATCTGAGGTAGGTGTTCATCAAATATCAAGAATATGGTGTATCCCTAAATCCAAGCAAGTGTATGTTTGCCACTAGTCAAGGGAAAATGCTTTCACATATTGAGTCTAAAGAGGGTTTGACTATTAATCTAGAGAGAACAAAATTCTTTCTCTCCCACTTCCTACTCATAAGAAATGGCTATAAAGCTTCCTTGGTAGAATCAACTTTGTAAGGAGATTTATCCCTAATCTTGCAACTATGGTTAAGCCTCTTACAACTATGGTCAAAAAGAGCATGGTGTTCACCTAGACAATGGAAGGGAGGGTTAGTTTTGAAAAGATTAAACTAGAAATAACATCAACTCATACTCTTATCAAACCCAATTTTGATAGGGATTTAATTCTCTATACCCTTGGAGATGAGTCAAGTATATCAGTCATTTTGACTCAATTAAATAATGTAAATGAAGAACAACCTATAGAATTTTTCAATGAAGGGCTAAAGGACTATGAAGATAATTATAATTATGTAGAAAAATAGGTCCTCTCAGTCATAAGAGCCTGAATTTTAGACACCTTTTGTCTCACAAAAGGATCCAACTCCTAGTTCCTTATGCAAGTGTGAAGGATTTTCTTTTAAATAGGGATATCAATGAGAAAAGGGCCAGATGGATCACTAAGGTCATGGATTATGGCATAGACATAAAGATCACCAAACTTGTGAGAGGTAAAGGGTTACGTGAACAAATGATTTTATCCCAAGAGACAACTGAGGAGGTTACTATAGTTATAGAAAACACAAAATTAGTAGGAGATGGAAACTTGAACAACTAGACACAGGACATGACAAATTTGTTGTTGGGAGAAGGATGTCCACCAGGATTAGATAGAGCTAAAAGGAGGCAATATATATTGTAGTATATCCCCTTTTTCCTAGTGAATGGGATTATTTTCAAAAAATATTCAATGGATCCCTATTGAGATGCATCAGCATTGATCAAGCAAATAAGATGGTGAAGGAACTTCATGATGGTCCTGATGGTGGTCATTTCTCAGCTAAAACAATAGCTATGAATATTATGAGAGCTAGTCATTATTTTCCAACTCTATTCCATGATTTTTATTAACATGTAAGGAAATTTGAGAAATTTTCTTTCTTCTGAGGCAAATAGAGGTTAGTATCCCTTCTCCTACATCCTATTCAGGTTGATCAACCATTTTCTCAATGGGGGCTAGATTTTATTGGTCTAATCAATCCACCTTCTAGCTCTGGTCACAAGTGGATCTTAGCTACTACAATTTACTTTACAAGGTGGATCGATGTAGTTTCCTTGAAGGATGCTACAAAGGCCTCAACGGTTGAATTCCTTGATTGAATTGTGACAACATTTTGTATTCCTTCAATTTTGATATCAAACAATGCTAAATCTTTTGTTATGGCCCATATTTTTTCTTGGGTAGTTAACCATGGTATTTATTTGAGCACCTCTTCAAATTACTACCCCAAAGGAAATGGCTTGGATAAGTCCTCCAATAAGAACCTAATTAGAATCATGAAAATGACCATTGAGGATAACCAAAGGTGTTGGCATTTGAAGTTAAAGATTGTCCTTTGGGATGGTAGAATTACACCTAAGAGAGTAGTAGAGAATTCATCTTTCATGTTGGTATATGGAAGGGATGCTAGACTTCCTATCTCCCTTGAGTTCCCCTCTCTAGAGTTAGCACATCAATTAGAGCTAATTGAAAATGATGCCATGATAGTCAAGATGATAGAGATAATGGAACTAGAAGAAAAGAGGCAACAAACCATGCATATAGTTGAGATTCATCAACAATAGGTCAAAAGGAGGTTTCACAAGAGGGCCAAAGCTAGGGTTTTCAGAGAGGGAGACCTTGTTCTCAAATAGGATACAGACAGAGCCAAACTAGGTCAGCACTCCAAATTTGATGATATCTAGAGTCGACCTTATGTTATCACTAGTTGCAAGCAAGCCAATGCTTTCTAGCAATCCATGCCTAATATTGATGTCCTACCAATTCTAGTGAATGGAATTTACCTCAAACCCTAGTTATAGAGAGGGTTAGGGCTTCTTATACATATTAGGTTAATTTCTATTTTTCCAAGAAGGGACAAGCATAGGTGGTCTCTCTAATCTTTTTAAGATAGCTAGGTTTTTTGAAATGTTTTGAGGCTGCAGTGAAGACAGAGGTAGAAGTTTTAGAGTTTTATGGTTATAAGGGTTTTAGTTCTTCAATGTTTTGGTTTTGTAGAGTAGATCTTAGTTTTTTATGAGTCTATAGCCCAATGGATACTTAAGGTTAGTAATCATATACTTATTAGGATAGTATCCCCTCTAAGTTGTTAGAATTGTTAGTCATATTTTCCCTCATACCAAATTTGAATTTTGTCTATCAAACATGCCCAACGGTCATCTTTTTAAATATTCAAATGATCAAATATTAAAGGATACATTTAACACCTTAGGTTATATTTTATTTCCTAAGTCTTTAAGTAGTCACATGTTATAAAATTTTGGTAAGCACACATCTCATATCTTTGATCTCCTAGGTTCTATGACCATTAGTTTGTCATTATCAAAATTTGCATGACAAAAAATCACAAAAATATAGTGACAATGTGAAATGTGTCTGGGTGGGGCCTTTCCCTTTTGGTCATGTGAAGTAAGTAGTAAAGGACAAGGTGGATCATCGATGAAATCTAGATCTATGGTTATTGTTATGTCTCTTGCAGAAAGTGCATGAAGAATATTCATGGTGACATACCAACAACATACCACATATCCTAGGTGTGCCTTCTTTCTCTATTTCTAGTAGAGTGTTAGATGAGGTACAACTAGCAAGACTTTTTTCATGATTTGTAGAAGTGGTCAATTTTTCTTGATGTACCTTTGTTCACTATCAGTTCAAAGATGATTGAGGGCTATCGTTTTCTTGCTATCCAAAAGTTGCACGATGAATATGCATAAAGAGATAGAGATGGTGTGACACATGGACATGTGGGTCCTATTTCAGCTATGGGCCATAAGAAAAAGAGGGATGTCAGATGAGTTGGCATGGGGTAGTGTTTTCATTGGTCAAGGTACAGACAGGGGTCAATGCATCTTCAAGACCGTCAAATTAGAAGCAAATCAAGCATCGTTGTTATGTCTCTACCCAAAGATGTAAGGCCATTATCCATAGAAAAAAAAAATAGGTTGACGCATGTCTTAGCAAGCCTAGGTGGTGAGTAAGTAGTTGGTAGTGGTGGTTAAGTTCATTTCATAGGATCGCTAATATTTGATGTTAGACAAGAAAACCATGGAAATGATGTGAAGGATTAAGATGATGCAGTTGTCGGGTTGCAATAGTTAGTAAAAAAATGTTAGAGATAAGCTATAAAGTAGTGATAAATTATTAGTTTAACTGGATTCACAAATTTGAAATGGAAAATAGTTAGTTGAGATATAAGGTGGCAAAGTTGTGACTAAGGGTTAGGTCAATAGGTCAACATAAAATTAGAAAGATAGACAAGGTGGTAGAATATTCAAATGGTGTTGGACCATGTGGTAGGGTTAGATGGTCAAGTCCAATTGACTTGCTAATTTATCTAATTTGGCATGTCAATAACATGGAATAAATTAGTTTTTTAATGGTGGATGGATCATTTGATCACCTACAACCACTCTTTGATGTTCCCCATGCTTTTTTTTGTGAGAAAGGACACTTCCATCAACACTTGGTTATCCATCTACCCAGTTAGAATGATAATGGCCATTATTTCTATCTTCTCAAGGTTTTGTTTGGTAACTAAGTGATTTTTCTACATCTATATGTGCGTCACGATCAGATATTTCCTAGATTTGTAGTGATTGTTCTCTGGAATCTTGAATCCAGTTGTTGAGTTTTTCCTTAGGGTAGAAGCTATTTGAGTTATGCTTGAACTATAAAAGCACATTTTTTAACCCTTCTTAGGGTTGATCATTTCTCTCTATTTCTATAGTAGTAGTATTCTATAATCTATTGTTGTAATTTCCTTTTGTCTATGAGTGAATGCAATTCTCTGCTTTACCTCAGTATCCCATCAATATTAGTGCAAAATCTTCCTTCCTCTATTGATGTTTTGTTTTCATTTTTCAATTTGCATAATAGTATCTACTCTTACATTTGAATGTTATAGAGTGAAGTTACTTCCTTGTGGTATCTCATTTGGTGTCTAATCTATATGTAACTATTGGATTAAGACAAAGGTTGAATCAGTTTATTTTGAGGTTATTTTGATGACTAGTGCATTGTTAGGTGGATATATGAATGAACAAACTATTTTGGTGTAGATTAGATTAGCTAGTTTTCTTTCATGCATTCTTTCTCCCTTTTCCTTTCAAAAGAGTAGTTAGGTTCACCCTGATAGTGGGGAAGTTGACCTTCTCTAGAGACTCAATCTCATAGTTTAAACCCCATAGCTTGGAGATTGTTTCCATGTTTCACAAGGTTGCCTCTATGTAAAAACATTAGGCAAGGGTGAAAGCTTTTGTGACAACACTATCATCTGCACCCAAGTATTGACAAAATTAAGCTAGAAAATATAGTAATTAGGCATATTATTTTGTCAAACAAAGGATTTGAAGATATTCAAGGTTGGATCCCAATAGATCTCTATTAGCGGTTAATAAATAGAAAGAAAAGGGTAGTTGAAGAGTATAAGAAAATAAGATAAAACTTTATAATAAAGTTGTGTGAAGTTGAAGATGATGAGCATCTTGGAGGAATAATGAAGAAAATTGAACCTCTTTTGAGAAATAAGAAGATAACTATATTAATAATGGGATGAAATTATGAAGAGGTCAATAAGGAAGCCAAAGAAGCCATTGTGAAATTTTTCACTTCCATTAAACCTAGTAAAAAAAAGGAAAGAAAGAAGGTGGGGAGTGGGGAATCCCTAGAATGACTACACTTGTAGCATTAATAGAGACAACAAAGCATACATAAATGAAAGAGGTAGAAAAATCAACAAAGATGCCATGGATAACAATTAGTACTAACACAATGTAGATAGATAGTACAAGCATCACTTTGGATATTGTAGCATATCCTTTTAAATTTTTTAGCATAGTAATTGTTGACAATTTGGTAAAGTGCACTAGCTCAGAAGATGAAGAAGAATAAAAGAGGAAGAAAGAAAAAGTGGAGAAAAAGAAAGAAGCACAAAAGAAAAAGATGATAGAAGAAAGAAATAAAATAGAAGAAGAAGAAGAGAGAAAGAAGAAGATGGAAGAAGAAAAGAAGGAGGAATAAATAAAGAAGCCATAAGAGGAAGAAGAGAATAAAAAAGAGGAAGAAGAGAAAAAAGCTAGCAAGAAATCAAAGAAAAGTGAACCTAGTCATTCTATGTCACCACTTGAACTTACATTGGTAGTATTTTTAGAAGATAAATCAAAAGA
The DNA here is from genome assembly GCA_028749045.1 of Cupressus sempervirens. NCBI lineage: Eukaryota > Viridiplantae > Streptophyta > Pinopsida > Cupressales > Cupressaceae > Cupressus > Cupressus sempervirens. The sequence continues at coordinate 529,536,369 of CM053788.1, read as the reverse complement.
TGAAGATCAAACTAAATTGATATCATCACTTAGTAAGATTATTGAGAAAAATAAAATGGTGAAAAGTCTTCAAAGTTAATTGATGGAAGTGATAGAGAAGTTATAGAAAATTATATTAGAAAATTTGATAGAATCAAAACCTCAAGATAGAGAAAAAAATTGTAAACAAAGCTTTTGACACATAGTTTACCAACTTATCAGAGGTGGCTACTATGAAGTCACAAACTCTCCATAATGCAAAAATGTTCAAAAAACTCTACAAAAGCATAAGAGGAGATTTGAAAGGACTTGATGAAAAGATAAAGGAATTTAGAAGATGTCTAGAAGAATGAAAGGAATTATATGGTAAATGTGCTATATCCCATGTATTTATCAAGGATATTTTAGATGAACAAATGTTAAACTAGAAGAGTCAAATACTATTGTGACTAAATTGAGAAGTCCAATCATGCAAATTATGGACTTTGTAATGCCCTGCCCAAAGATCCTTGGAACACAAGGATAGAAAGTGTTCTAAATATATATTTTTCTTTAGATAAGTTACTTAAAAAAAACATAAAGTAAACAAGTGCAAGAATGAAACATCAAAACAAGGTAATAAGAATAGTGAACATGGCTAAACTCACATGTTAACCTACACCGATAGAAGTCTAACAAACACTTCCAAAGATCCCCAAGCACCTAACAATAACTTACAAACTAAAGATCACATGAATCATGAGAATATGCCAAGGGGATGTTCTTTTTAAGCCCTAAAGAACAAGTTCCTATCATGGTTAAACATACAAGTCAATTTCTAACTAACCATATCATAATCAAGAATTAACAAGAGACCCTCAAATAGTCATGCACAAGATGAGGCTCACGATTACAACCACTCATCTATAGGATACCATACTGAAAGAAAAATGATGACTCCTAAAATTTGGCTAAATCTGAATTTTTGAAGTCCTAAAATTTCTTAGAATCTTTATCTTAACTTGGAGAGGTCTAGAGCATATCCAAAATGAATTTTAGCATATATTAAAATATATATTAAGTATATAAAATTAAATATATGTCAAATATCAAATTATACTTAAATAATATATTTAATACCCCATAGAAAATCTTCTACAAACTAGGAAGGTATGGAATCCAATAGGGTGTCCAAAACCAACTTCCAAACTTTCATCAACCAAGCCAAAATTCCTACTATTTTTCATGCGAGGAAACTCTTTCTTACAATCTCTTGTGAGACCTTGCATCATCATGTGTGAGGATGTGTAATGCTACACATAAGGCTTTGCATTCCTACACATGAGATTTTTTTTCACCACATGAGGAAGTACATGCTCACATGAGAGAATGTATGATCATGTGAGGGAGAATGTATACCCACATAAGACAATAAATTCTCCCACTATAAACTACCCTTCTCAAGTGATAAATGCCAACACAATAATAAGGTAAGAAGAGAATGCATAAAAACATGAAACCTCCACACTAGGGAGTATTGGATCCATGTAAATCAAGGAATGATCACTCAAGAGCATAAAAGAAATCAAATAACTCTAACATCTAATCCATAGCATCTAATGTAATCATGCAAAAAGAAACATCACAATGAACATACACGTGCATAAATCAACTATCACAAGAAGGAAAGCACAAGTAATGAAGCCACCAAACTAAAACAACCATGATCATTTCCTCCCAAGCATAATGGCATCATGAGAACTAAAGGGCCCTAAACATAACCCAAGCATGAATCTCAAATTTCTGACAAAATAGTTGGATTTGTCTCATGAGCTCATTCTTACCAATAATTATCAATTTCATCAAAAGAACAAGTACATCCAACATGCTAATCTATCAATAGCATCACTAATCCAAAGTAGTGGTAAGACAAATCTTCTAGAAATATGATACAACATCATGATAAAGGAATGCATCAAGTAAAATTATAATAAACATAAATCACAAGAGAAGATACTTTGAATACACCAAAGTACTAAGTGAATATCCAACACTGACCTCAAACTGGAAGTAAACTACCTATATACATTGGTCCCCAGTAGTGGTTTAGGTAGCTATGCCTCCCAACCACATGGTACCCATAGGCCCACTCCTTTAGTGCTCATGGAGATCATGATCCAACCACAAACACATAAGGCAATCACCCATGGCTAACACACACACACACACCAATCAAGAACATGATACCAACATCTATATGCTTGTGAAGACAATGCAATACATTAGGTCACTTGTCAGACCCTCTATGAGATAACTATGTAGAGACTCTAATGTAATGTCATCACTTGCCATTGAGTAGCACTAGTACTTAGAACCTTTGATCAAATCCCTCAGGAGGCCAAACTCATAATGTATCTTTGATCAACTCCCACAGGAGGCCAAATATTGTGCCTTTGATCAACTCTCTCAAGAGACCAACTGTTGCATAATCTTATCTTTTGATTAAGTTTATTTTTCTATTAATTCATTTAGTTATCACTTGTTAGAACTTATTCACATTACCTTTTTGGAATAAACATAGAGTATATGAGAGAAGTCACTCCACATGTCTATCCTACATACATAACCATCATCATCACATAATGAGTGCCCAAAGGAAATTAATGTTCCCAACCCAACCCCAAATGAACAATCCCTCAACAGACCTATATCTGAGAGTTTGGGTCTTGCAAGATCCCATCTTATGCATGACCACATGCTCATATGTGCACACAACTAATTTCATGAAATAATCACTTAATAACAATGCAAGGGTTGGATATGAGAAATGGTACAAAACAAACAAGAATACCAATCTCACTCAACCAACTTATATCTAGGAGTATGGATTCTACATGAATCCCAATAAGGAAACAAAACACCCAACATCAAGAACTCACTCAACCAACCTAAATTTGGGAGTATGGGTTCTACACAAATCCCAATTCAAACATAATAAAAACTATGGTTAGATTAGAAACCTAGAATTCATTCCATATCAATGACCCAAAATTAGTGCCAATAAACACCCAAGAAAGATGGGTGGTATGCAAATCAAGGAAAAGCCAAAAAAGACCAAAATTCAATGAAATTAAAACTCTTTTCTCAATTAGGTATAAAACCCCATATATCAAATAAACTTTTGGCTTGGAGTTTGTATGCAAAAATAGCCAGCATAACAATCTAAATCCCCAAATCCCACTCCAAAAGGAAAACAAATTCTAATACCTACCCAATTGGGTAAAGCCAACATACATTAATAGAGGGGAACACTAGTTCTCTACCTCCTAACAAACTAGTACCAATAACAAACTTAGAAATGGAGCTAAGACATAATAACATAAGAGCCCTACTTGGTAGCCAAAAGGGAAAAAATGAGAATACTCATGATAGAATAATAGCTTTGCTAAAACCTCTGGATGTTCTGACAAACCAAGGTCTCCCTGAACTGAATCCAACAAGACTAATCCCACATCGATCCTATGCCTATAGCTCTCACAATGAGTTAAAGAACATTACCTCCTTAAGAGGGTTTTGATATTTTTGCTCTCAATTTCTAATTTGAAAGTGAGAAGTCAAAAATAACTCACTTTTTGGGATATATATTCACTTAAAAAGTGTAATATAAAATTAAGAAAATAACTAGCTTACTAGATTAAACCCCTTCTCAACCTAGACAAAATTGGGTAATTCCAATTAAATGGAATTTAACTACGGCAAAGCTACTACTATTAAAATAATAAGATCACATACCAAAATACCCTTAAAATATTAAATTACAATATTCCTTAATAATTTTCCACAAAAAATGTCAACATCTAAATGCACATACATAAAAGTGGTGTAGTCACTAATGCAAATGAATCTAGATTTATTAAATCACTAGAGGGTTTAATTAACAATAAAACAAGATGTGTTGCCCATATTGGATGACATTTGCTAGGTATAAACAACCAAATCACTAACTCCATTTACCACTATAGGGGATATAAATCTTGCACATTAAAAAACATGATCAAGTGTAATAACATATATAATATGGGTGAAGTGATAAATGCATTAAATTGCATAATTAATCATTTATTTAATTACATGAAAATAATCTATTTAAATCATTCATTTACACAATAGTAAAAGACTACTACAAGGATGATGTAAATATTCATAGCACAATCACATCAAAAAGAAAGATTATCAAGGTTAAATCCATTAGGATGACTTATAGAAATCAAATGGGAGAGGCACTACAGACTTGGAGAGAAAATTTGAAAAATTACATGATGAGATTGTTCTTTTAGGGCTACAAAAAGAAAGAATATTAAAGTGATATTCATTATTAAGGGAGAACCTTACTATAGAAATTAATCTTGTAAAAAGATATTTAGATGAATGCCTATCAGCTAAGGCATCTTATGAAAAGTTTTCTAAAATGGACTTGGAGGTATTAAAAATTGCTTTATATGCATTTATGTAGTTCTAAACATATCAGATGTAGTGAAAGACAAATGAGATATTGATCTTTCTATTTTGAAGATGAACTTTGATGATTGCATCTCATCACTAGTACATTTCCCTATTTTTTTAACCAAAATTTTCAACCAAAGACCATATTGGCCAATGATTTCTTCTTTTTTAATGCCTGAGTTGGTCAAAATTTTGACCAAATCAGGGTTTTTATGCCAGATTTGGTCAAAATTTTGATCAAATTAGGTTCATAATGGAAAAGAATAAAAATCGTAACACCATTTTTTATTTGACAAGTTTGTTTGGCAGTAGAAGTTTGTTGTTCGGTTTGCACAAGAGGATAAATGATTTGATTTTAGGAGGAAGTGTTTTGTGAGATTGAGTTGGTTTTTAAAAAATTTTGGGTGCTAATGTTAGTGATTTTAAGTTCCGAGGAAGAAGCACAAGTGGAAAACATTAGAAATAGATAATACTAAGATGAGGGGTTGTATGAATCAGTATTCTACAATCGTTTTCCTACAACAGAATATTATTACTTACTTTATAACTTGCATATGAAAGTAAACTAACAATGCTAAATAGTAAATATAACCATGTATATAGATAACTCATATAACCATTATTAGTTAACTAGGGAAGCCCTAGCTAAGGGAAAACCTTAGTGGGGATGATACCCACTACATGATTCACTAAACAATAGGATCATGTTAAGGATATTGACCTTGTTAGGAGTCTATGAAATACATATAGTGTCTCAAGTCCTTGTTAGGAGACTAGGCTTTTGTTAGAAGCCTCAACCTTGTTAGGAGTTGGTAGGACAAATACAATATATGCAAGAAGAGTCCACTACCCTAACATGCAATAATATAATTCAATTCTTCATAAGATAGGTATAATGTTACAATACATGCTTTCTTGCTATAACTTTCACTTTCTTTGATCACACATCAAATATTTCATCACATAAGGCTTGCATAATAGTTTATATCATATCTCATGACTTTACATTGTTTGTGCATGCTTCTCACTAATTGCACATTATAAGATCTTCACTTATACCTTGCACATTCACAAAACTCTACTTAGTTAGCCTTCATGTGTTCACACACTTGACATAATATAAAATAACTTATGGATTAATATCCATAAATTTGGCTCATCATAGCTTAATAATTATTTTGTAACCAAAATAATTCCTCAAACCATACAACTCTATTTATTGATATGCTCTATTTTGCTCTATTAAATACATGCATTGGCATATTAATCATATCGTGCATCATACTATCTATAAAAATTTGTGCACTTAACCATATCATCATTATAGTGTCACAAATATTTCCTTAATTGTGTAGAAGCTATCTCTCAATGAGTCATTCATACTCTTTAGATCTATTCTCTATACTGCTACAAACTGTCTAACAATTAGACAAATTTCTAACTCTAAATGTATAATTGAAATTTTGAATACATGTTACCATAAATGACAAATATCAATATATTTAACTAACCATATTTCCAACAATCTCCCCCTTTGGCACTTGACGGCAACATTTAGGAAAACTGGCTAAGTCCCAAAATGATATCATGCATAACAAAGATAAAAGTAAAGTAACTACCAAAAATGCCTTCAAAACATAATAATTTTATTCATGTTTTAATGGATCATACATTCCTTATTGCTCCTTTACAATTATACATGCATAAGCTCCCCCTTCGAGATCAATGATAAAGGTTTCAAAATTTTATCACTCAATTTGACCTATTGATGATCAACTCATTGTTCTAGATATACAATTTGCAAAATCAAGCTTCAACTTGTCTAGGTCCTTCTTCTAGTTGCCTTGGACTATATTTGATATACTAATGAGTATGAAAAGTGTATAATATCTCACTTAAATTGTGCTCAAGTCAGTATAGGAAAATATGTCATAGGATGTCTTCACTACCAAACATTTCTCCAACTACCTCTACAAAATGACAACTTTGGGTGTCAAGAATTCTCTGAGAATAGAGAATCTCCTTATTACCTTGTCCTTGTTAGATTCAATTCCTTTGATAGCATTTTGAATGTTCTCAATTGCAATTTTAAAATATTAGATTTAAACCTATGGTTGTAACAATTTGGTAGTGAGTGTTTGAAGCTCACTCATATGGCTTTTGATCTTTGTATCAAAATCTAATAGGTAATTGTAAGACATTGTGCACTATCCATACAAATTATTACCATCAACTAAGCTCTTCCTTAGCTCCTTTATGCATAAATGTAAGGTTTTCATTTCATTCCTAACATTTGTGCATACTATGTCAAATAGTGATGCATCATACTATGTATGTGCTTGTGTTGTTGTTACTTCAACTAAGGTTGTGAATTCCTTATCAAAGGTCTCCACCAACTCTTTTTCCTTAACATACAAGTTTGGGTTCTATAGAGTTGTGGAAATTGTCTTCTACATCCACTCCAATACATTAGCAAGAGTATTCTCCAAGGACTTAATAGATTTGTTCTTCTCAAAAAACTTGCTTAAGGTGGCCATCAATTCTTTCTCATCTTCATCATCAGAAGGAATAGGTATAGTTGTTGATATTCCAACTGTTGATACTACTGAAGGTATAGTAGCTTTTCTTTCCTCTACTTTCTTCTTTTCTTCAGCCCCTTTCCTTGCATCCTCTTCTTTCTTCCTCTTTTTATCTACTTCTTTCTTCTTCTATTCTTCCTCTTCTTCTCTTCTTCTTTCATTTTCTCCTCCTCTTCATCTTTCCTTTCCTTTTCTTCTTCTACTTTTCTCTTCTTTTCCTCTTCTTCATTCTTCTTTTGTTCATTCTTCTTTTCTTTTCTTTTCTTCTTCTTCTTGTTTTCTCTTTTCCTCCTCTTCCTTCTTATTCTTTTATTCTTCCTCATCATTTGAGATACTATATGTAGTGATATTGCCAACAATAGATTGGCCGAATTCCACAAAGGAATATTCTTTGACATCTATTGTTATGTGTGTACTATCAACTTGCATGGATTCAGTGCCCAAAAAAATGTGGGGCAATGAAAGTACCTACTATGTCTCCTCTACATCTTCTTCAATTTATACATATACTGGACTATTAGCTTTGGTCTGCATACTCACCTTAGGTACTGAGGACATATATTTTACTATAGCCCCCTTTATTTCTTGCCCAACATCCTCATAATTTCCTCCCATGAGAAGAATTACTTTTCTTTTGTTCCTTGGCAAGGGCTCAATACCCTTCAAAACTCTATCTAATTCTTCTTTTGGTCCAAATCACCTAACTTATTAATAGATGTGATCCTCATGTTTAGATCTTCCTCTAGAACTCTTTTCTTCCTATTTACCAAGCTATTGTATAGGTATTTAGGAATCTTATTTTGTATACTCTCAAACCTTTTATTCTTCAAAATCATATTTCTTATAAAAGCATTCTCTAACTGTCTTCTATCCATATTTTTGTACATACTATAAAATTTATTCAACTAAAAAAAATTATCATTATTAATAATTTTCATATTCAGATTTTCTATCTTAGATTTCCATGCTTTCTTTCTGACTATCATCTTTGCTTCCTACTCATCTTGTTCAATGGGTTTATCTTTAGCATCGTCTTCTGAGCTTTCAAAACTACTTATTTGCATGGTCTTTCTCCTCTTTCTAGGTCCACTGGCACTTTGCATGACCATTTTCTTTGCTTGTGGTGTAGGTTCTTGCTTAATTTTCACCAATCTACAAGACTTCCTCTGCACAAAAGGTGCTTCCACCTTTGGTTGTCTCCTTGTTTGCTCATGGGAATCTCTTACTCATTGTACTTGTGCAACTACTGTAGAAGGTGCAATAGGATCTTGCACTCAAATTTGTGTCATAGTAATTCCTTCTAAAGGTCCTACCATGGCCATGGGATTTTCTTCCAACACTTCAGTTTGACTAGTGGTTTTCATCTCTAGCGTGATTCATTTAATCTCATCAAACTCCTATCTTGTCATGCTAGATTCTTTGAGAATTGAATCTATCTCTTTTTCAAACTTTTTCTTGCCCACTTTACTATATATTTTAGATTGAACCATCCTTGATATCTCATCATAGGTTCTTTATCTCAAACATTCTATATCCTACTTAGATTTGAGTATGATGTGCACACACCTTTCAATCAGCTCTACACTCATCTCATAGCCCATAGGCTCAATGAACTTCAGTTTAGGAATGATTGCTTCCATGTAGGTGTTATGAGTCTCCAGGTGTTATGAGTCTCCACCATGAATCATAAATCATCCTTATACTTTTTCACCATAGAAGGAGGTATGCTATACCTAAATTTCATCTCAGATTGGAAACTCTTGATCAATCAGTCTATGTTATTATATTTTTCATATTTAGTCATCAATTTGTATCATTGAGTTAGTAACTTCATTACATTCTCATTACTATCCTAATTGATTATTCTAGGGAACTTCTTGGTAACATAGAAGAATAAGTGAGTCAATAGGGACTCAAATCTAAATATTAATCTCTTTGTTCTCTTGATCTTTGTAATGTTGTCCAATAATTGCAATTTGATAATTTCACACAAATTCACTTTCCTTCCCTCAACAACCATCACATATGATGCGTAAAGAAATCCAACGATTACAAAGTTAACCCTTGATCCATGGTTCAACTTGTACCCCAATATTTTAGTTAACAACTTAACTCTTTTGTTTTGAATATGTTCAACCTTCATATTTCTTCTATCAAACTTCATTTTTAAGTTCATCTCAACAATTTTCTTGACATTTCTATCATTAATAGGATTACAATATTCATTGCTTAATCTTGCAACCTTATGAATCAAGTCATTATCAATGACAATTGACACATCACCAAACTAAAACATGTCATTATGTACCCTACTCAATATGATTTGGGTCCATTCAAGATTGTCAAATTCTATATAGAACATATAATTCACTAAATTCAACTTCTCTAGGTTCACAAATTTAGATTTAAAGGATAAGCCATTATTAGACATATCACCTAAATCTTTGTGAATCTCATCATCACCAATGCTCTCAATCTGGTAATGTATATAACTTTTGATATCTTCTACATGCAACACATTTTCTAGAACTTGCAAAAATACACCTAACTAATCATGCAATAAAGAAATAGAAGAGTATTTCTTGAACTCATACCTTGGTCCATCACTAACATCATACACTCTCTGACTAGCCATATTTTTTTTATTTGTAAATATTGGAGTAAATTGGATTTGACATTCTATAAGCTACATCAAATTTGTGATTTAGGGCTTCTTTAACTTTTAGATTCTCAAAATTTACTTAACACTTCAATTCATTGTCAAATCACTCTTCAATTCATTCAAGACACTTCACATGAACAAATAGCACACTCAATCTTTCTTACAATCCTTAAATCATTTCAAATCATACTACACTTTAAATGTGTATCCACCACAAGTTCAAAATACTATCTCTATCTACTAGTAACCTTGTTCTCACAATTTCAACTTACTGCGATCATATCAAGACTTGTGCACTCGACCATAGATTCTTTTCTATGTCTTCTATCTTTTATTAATTGCACAACTTCTAATTCACTCTTTAACATCAGTTCTAACCAACTGACACTCTATATCTTCTAAAACTACTTAATTCAAGTAGGATGAGCCGCAAATAATCTATGACTTCAAGTTTCCATCAGATGCACCAAAGTACTATTCTTCCAATACTATATCTGAACTGTTTGGATTATAAGCTTTCACAAATACTTCCTTGAACTCATCAACATGTTCTTTAACTACTTCTTTCTTATTGTTTCCACTTCCACTCCCATTCCTTTTATTATCTTTTTTGTTGTTCCTTCTATAATTAGGATTCCTATTAAGGTTTCTCCTATCCATTCTACAAATTTTTTTTATGTGTCCAAAGTTATTGTATAACTGACATGTAGGTGCATTCCTTCTTTGATTGGTTCAATTTTGATTCTTAGGTGCTCTACAATTCCTTGCAATGTTTCCAAGATAATTACACTGGTAACACATGATCTAGTTCTTTTCTCCACTAGATGTCTCTCCATTAATGGATTTTTCCTATTATCTCCCTCTCTAATTACTTGTAGGGTTAGTATTCCTAGACATTATACTATTTACATTATTTCCATAAAACTTAGGTTTCTTAAATTCTACTACCTTATGTCCATAACCATGACAATTAGTAATGGGTTTAAAAGATGTACCTATGGAATCTTTCTTCATATGTCCAACTTCATTATAAATGAAGCATCTAACTCTAAATTCATTTCTTACTTCCTTTGGTGGTTCACCTTGATTAGGTTTATCGACTTGCTCTATTTTCTTAGGTTCATCAGGTTTAACTGTCAGATCAATTAACTCAACTTCCTTTGATATTTTAGTGCATGTGCTTGATTCTACCTTACTTATATCAGATTCTGTAGGGGATTCAATAATTGAATCTCATTCTCTCCTAATTTTAACTTTCTTAGTTGATTTCTCTCCAATTAGATATCCAAGTCATGTCTTGTCATATGAAGGTCTCTGATAAAATATCTACTGATCTATCTTGTCACTACTTGAATAAAGCTTTTCTAATTGTTGTTTAGCTTATTTCAATTCTCCTTTCACAATAATGTTATATTTCTCTAACTCAACATGTTCAATCTTGATAGTATCTAATTCAAATGTAACTTGACTTAATTGGGATCTAAGATCTGCATTCTTAGTTTTCAGTGATGGTTCACTAATGTCACTATCATTCTTAAAACTTAACTTAAGCTCAACTATTTTTCAATTCATGTTTCAAGATTTCATTTTCCTTTTGAAGATATCCTACTTCATCATTCTTATGATTCTATGCAATTGATTCCTTTCCAAATTTTAGATCATCAATCTCATCTTTTAGTTTTCCAATGTACAATTTAGAATCTTTGTATCTATCTTTCAAGGTGTCTCTTTCTTTTGTAACAAGGTCAATCTATTGAAGAACTTCTTCAAGATTCTTCTTCAATTATTTCATATTCATTAGGATTGATCTTAATTTGTTAAGCCTCTTCAAAGTAACTAGGCTTTGATACCAATTGCTAGAAATAGATAATACTGAGAGGGTGGGGGGGGTTGGGGTGTATTAATATTCTGCAATCTTTTGTGCACAACTAAATATTGTTACTTACTTTATAACTTACATATGAAAGTAAACCAACAATGCTGAATAATAAATATAACCATGCACATATATAACTCATAACACCATTATTTATTAACTAGGGAAACCTTGGCCAAGGGAAAACCTCGGTGGGGATGATACCCACTAGATGATTCACTAAATAATAGGATCTTGTTAAGGATATTAACCCTATTAGGAGTCTATGAAATACATATAGGGTATCAAGTCCCTTTTAGGAGTCTAGGCTTTGTTAAAAGCCTCAACCCTATTAGGAGTTGGTAGAATGAATACAATGTATACAAGAAGAGTGCACTACCCTAACATTGAATAACACAATTTCATTCTTCACAAGATAGGTATACATACAATACTTGCTTTCCTACTATAACATGCACTTGCTTTAATCAAACATCAGATCTCGCATCACATAAGGCTTTCATAATAGTTCATACAATATATCATGACTTCACATTATTTGTACATCCTTGTCACTAACTATGCAATATAAGATCTTTATTTATACCTTGCACATTCACAAAACTCTGCTTAGTCGGATTTCATGTGTTCATGCACTTGACATAATATAAAATAACTTATGGATAAATATCCACAAAGTCAGCTCATCATAAATTAGTAATTATTTTGTAACCAAAATAATTCCTCAAGTTGTATAGCTTTGTTTATTGATATGCTATGTTCTAATCTATTAAATACCTGCACTAGTATATTACTCATGTCTAGTGCCATACTATATGTATACATCTATGCACTTAACCACATCATCATGATAGTCTCACAAATATTTCCTTAACTTCACACAAGCTAACTCTCAACATGTCATCTATACTCTTAAGACCTATTCTCTCTACTACTACAAACTATCTAACACTTAGACAATTTTCTAACTCTAAATGCATAAATGAAATGTTGAATAGATGTTGCTATAAATGACAAGCATAAAGATATCTAACTGACCATATTTCCAACAAGGAAATTATTGGTTAGTTGTTTCTCTTTCTTCTTAGAGTTGCCCCAAATGAGACTTCAAAAAATAATGGCAAATCGCAACGAGGTTATTAGCAATTTGCAAGTAGGACTTAATTTTTTAAGATTGTTTTTAGGATAGATTTTATTAAAAATTTGGTACGCTCCCATAAAATATTCTTTTCATTCATTTTATGTTTGTATTTGCATCAAAATAAGTAATTTTGTTGCAATTTTAGTGTAAAATTTATATTTTGGGATGGACCTCTTACTTTTTAATATTTACAATGTCGAAGGCATACCTGTATTCATTCACATAAAAATCATTAGTCTACAATGGATGAGAGGCCTACAAGAAGATTACAAGAAAGAAAGAAGAGCTACTAATTTTTATGTTACTTGTAGTCTTGTTTCTAGTTATAGAATGACAAATGCACACATAATTAGAGGCAGGCATGAAATAAATACTATACCTAAATAATTTTCTTATCTTTCTTTTATAAAAATTCATGATTAGGGTTCCCCTAATTGTAGCTTTCAAATCATGTGCATGCCCCAAAGATATCAAAGAAAATAGAGGCTTGGCCATGCTGCATCCCACAACTATTATCATGACATAGCAGAAGCTGTTTCCCTAATTGATGACCACACTTCATTGTAGCAGGGAAACATCCTCTTATGTGTTGATCAAGAAATCCACATATTGTGTCATGTGTTTTGGCCTATTGGCATCAGTTCCAAAAAATTCCTTGTCATTACCTTTGTCTAGGTTTTAGAAATTACAATATTCGAAAAAAAAAAAGAGTGTCTAAATTCTTGTCAAAATTGGCTCTATCAAATCTAGCTTTGAATTGAATTCTAGCCTTGATGAGCTCTCATAGTGTAATTATTCCTGAATGCTTTTTCATTTACACATGCTTAGCCTTTTCTCCTCCCAAGGCCAAGGTATGCACTATTTTCCCTTTAATTATTGTAAGGGTATCACTATAGCTGAATTCTATTTTTCTTCTTATATGCCAAAATCTATTTTGTGTCACTTTTAGCTCAAAGTAGGCAGGATGGTTGTAGTTTTTGTAATGATGTTCACAATAATGGAAATAGTGTCTACTTTTGGTCTTCATGAGCATAAGACTCGAAAGTTCTTAGTGGATATTGTGGAGATCATTACAACCATTGTACTCTATGGTTCTCTAGTTCTCACTATGGTATGTAAACTAACTATTCTACCTTTCTCTACTTGTTTTTCATACTAGATGTGTTTAAGCCTCAATTATATATATATATGTGTGTGTGTGTGTGTGTGTGTGTGTGTGTGTGTGTGTGTGTGTGTGTACACACACACACACACACACACACACACACACACACACACACACACAGATATATATATATATATATATATATATATATATATATATATATATATATATATATATATATATTGATGTTTAGGCCTCAACATATATTGTTTTGATATATTGCAAAAGGTGGTGATTAGAAAAAAAAAGTGTGGAATTCATGTCATTCTACTTATCATTCTTTGGCTTCCTCACCAATGCTTTGTGGATGACCTACAATTTCCTAAGAAAGGACTTCTTAATTTTTTTAATACCACATTCATTATCCATTGATTCCCTATAGTTTAGAGAGATTCTTTTCTTTGGTATAGTTCCAATTTGAACATTTTTGTGCTTGTAGACTCCTAATGTTATAGGTTGCCTTTTGGGAATCACATACCAAAAGAAATGGAGATGGAAGCCATATGGTTGTACCATTCCTAGGTAAAATTTGCATAATTGGTTTGTATTCTTTTTTCAATTTGGACTCCTCTTAATGGGCAAATTCTACCTAGTTTCTTGTTATATATCAATTTTAAATGTAGTTCTCATGAATCCAAATATTTTCAATTATTTAGGCCAATTTCATAAAGATGAACTTTTGATCAATGATAAGTAAATGGGTTCTTTCTTAATTATATGTAAGATAGATATATTTTGACAGGTACTAGGATTTCTAATTGGAACCTGATAGATAGATAGAGTTTGATGCAATTGGAACCTAAAATTTTGACAAGTATTGGGATTTTTAATTTTCATTTTTTTTGGTAAGCTCATAATGCTAAATAGTCTAAATAGTAAAATTTACAAGCTCAAACTTAGTAAGCCCATGAATGTAAGTAGCAAGGCACTATTATCCTTCCCATCAAAGAGTTGCAAGCTTTTCTTCAACACCTCCAAACTATAACACTTATCCTCTGCAACATACTTTACACAAGCTAATTTCCATAGAATAATTATATTGACCCATAAGCATACAAAGACCAGAATGGTTGGCTATAAATCAACTAATCCCTTATAATTTACGTGGCACATAATTTGGGCCTCATTTTTCCTTTAGAGGTCAAAGACACCAAATCCCAATAAAGAAAATATGATGGATTCTTCACCTATATTGATAAGTCCTTATAAGAAAGTGCACTCATAGTATAAATCCAAGTGACTTCTTTGGAGCAAGAAAATCCCTCTTCTCATGATTCATTGAATCCAATATTTGTTGAGATCACCAAGATCAATCATAGGCTTCATCAATTGGGAAAAAAATTTCTTTTCTTTAGAATCAATCGCTATCTTTGGAATCAAGATCTGAAGTTGTGAGAAAACCATATTCATTTTTCATTGAAATGATATGTGAGAATATAGAGATTGCAAAAGGTTTAATGTAATCAAAAGTTACTATAAATTAACATTATTTTGATGCTATTTTAAGTTAAATATGATTACAATCTTGAGGCTGAGGAGAAAAGGAATAAAACTAAAAGTTACATCATAAAATCATACTATTTCTCTAAATTATTTTAAGTAAGTTAATAACTGAGCTGAATAAAATTTCTAAACATTTCTGTGTGCATATTAGGTCCTTTTTTTAAAAAAAAGTTTTTGTTTACAAGTGTAACATGGCCAGGAATCCTTCAATTATCACTCGTGTGGTTGATAGTATGATTGATAATCTAAGACCAACTCATGCTGAAGCAACTAAAGTGGAAAATGTTGTCCTTGATGGTATGTATGGGCAAGTGTTGGCTTTCAAATATTCCAATTCCATCATTTGACATTATTTGTTGGGGAATATAATTACATTGTTCACTTTTTTCACAAGATTTTTTTGACATTATGTGTTTAAGGTAGTCAAATTCTTTCTATTTTTATATTTGGTTAACTAGTTGGAGACCCTGATTGTCATAGGCACAGATGGAATATTTTTAGGAGCATAAAATCTTTGGGCTTTGTACCTTGTTGAGACAATAAAAATAGTGGGTAGAATTTGTAAAAAAGTAAGTTATCATACTTATCAGTTGTTAGCTATTATGGATTCCTTTGGATGGAAATAACATTATTGATTTTGTTGAGAATGACTCAAAAAACAAGATTTTATCTAAGATAATATGAAATCAAAAAGAAAACCACAACAAAAATTAGAATGAAAGAGAATGGATTTGTCATTTTTCATAATGAAAATTTAAACCTATATTCTTTTTTGTTACAAATAAAGTCCATTAAATGTCTTCTATTGAATTGAAGACTTATTTTAATTTTCAAATGAATATAGGTATAGAAAGTTTACAACCAAGCTATTTATTTTTTAAAAATTGTCAAATATATTGGTGAATTAATGACTCATTTGGACTCTATAGCATCATCATTGATATGATTTTGTTCTATTATAATTGGATTTTCCATCATCAAGTTGTTTGTTAGAGTGCAACGAGTTTTGATTTTATGCAAATTATGGTGTGGTAGGCTATTTATTCTTAGTATTTTGTTTCTTATTATCTTCAAGACTTTAATCACTAATCCAAGGATATGAATTTTGGAATATATGATTTGAAAGTACATGCATCAATCAAAGTGAAGGCATCTATTATTGTAGTTTTCACATCATCAGGATGGGTTGCAAGGTACCCACACTTTTCTACTTTTTGAATGATTGCTATAATTTTTTCAGAAATTGGGCATAATTTCAATATTATATCTCCTTTTCTTTACATATCAAAAAAAATTTTGACTTTCAATATGCTTTTATAGGCTGATTGTGAAATAGAGGCCATCTATGACTATTTTGGTTGTTGTCATTCTATGGCTTATGAATAATTTGCTAAGGTGATCTTTCACTGGGGCATTTCAAGTTAGCTCACTAGTACCTAAGTTTTATTTCTTGTAGATGTTCTTATCACTAAAGTAAAATCAAATCAATGTTCAGTGTTAATGATATGATTACATTTGGTTTTACTATCTTTGTCTTTGTAGTGCCTCTCGTGTTTGTAGTCTGTACCTTGTCTATTTTTTTGATTCGAGAGATACTTGTTACTCCTTTTGATATTTGTACCTTGAGATGACCTGAGGGTCAAATGTTATACTTTGATTTCCATACCATAGATGCTTTGTTGCTATGCTATTTAGTTTATCATACTTGCATGTTGATGCTATTTTGAGATGGATGTTATGCTATGGTTATTTACTTCATCTATGTTCTTTACACATTTTGTGAATGTGAGTGATGTAAATGGATTAATGAGTTATTTAATGCTTTAATTTCTTTTGCTAGTATGTTATATGCAATTGCACTTCATCATGTGTTTTAGTGTGCAGAATTATATCCCTGGCAGTGGCCTATGGAGTTAGTGATCCAACTATTCATATTTTACCAATGTCGCTCCTATATGGTCGACGTATCTGTATTTAGTTGTTTAATATAAAAACCTTTTGGTGATTAGTAAATTTTAACTCATTTGCATTATGTGATTAGACCAGTGAGCATGTCTATGCATTTAGAAGTTCACATTCATCGCGAAAGTGTTAAGTGATTTTCTATAATTTTGGGTTTTCGGGTTTTAAATCTTTTTGGATTTAATTTCTGGCAGCTTTGCCTTAGGTGAATTTCCATTATGGATAATAACCTATTTTTGTTTGGGTTGATTCAAAGTTTAACTACTCTAGCCAGCTATTTTCCATAATGAACTATTCACTCAAAAATGAATAAATATTAGAAAAGTGAATTCATTATTCACTTCTCACATTTTGGAAAATTGAATTTGGAGAGCAAATTTGGGAATCCTCTTCTGAAGGATTATTGTTTTGCTCGTTGTGGAAGCTGTGAGCATGGGATCTTTATGAGGTTGGTCTCATTGGATTCATCTCGAGGAGTTCTCGCTTTGCCATCAGTTTCAACAGTTTTGGCAGATTGGTTATTTTATTCTATGGGTTTCAATTTTGGCCCTTTTTGTTGTCAGGTAGGGCCTTCCCATTTTAATTTTTTTACTCTGTTTTTTCTTTCATTTCTTGTAGCATTATGTTAGGAGGATGTGAACTAGTGTTCCCCTACATTTATGTTTGCTAGTTCTGCTCGATTGGTTGGGTATGAACGTTTTACCTGTTTTTGGAATGGGGGTTTGGGTTTTTGGGCCGTTATGCTGGCCGTTTTTGCATATGGCGTCTGTTTTCAATTATTTTTGGATTTTTAGGGTTTTTGAACCCAAAGGCCAAATGGGTTTTAATTTTGGAATTTTTACCTCGTTTTACGTGCCACCCTATTTTTTGAGGTTTTCTTGGCACATTGTGGTTTGTGGACCTAGATGATCTGTTTGGATACTAGTTGGAACACTTTTGCATCTTTCATTGCTTTAGGATGCATGTAGCATCCGTCATCCCGATTATGTTTTCCGATCGATTGACTTATGTTTGTATTCTCATCCTATCCTTGTGTATGATCTCTGTGATGGTGGTGCACCACACACATGTACATCTATCAGGTGAACAACGGGGCCTGATCTTTCATGGTACTTTCAAAAGTTGTGATCATTGGGGTTGGGTTGGGAGTTTGCATGCCTACAGGCACTCATTGCTGGATGAGCATGGGTAGGGTTGGGTAGCATATGGAGGGAGCTTCTATCTCGCAGTCTAGTGACCTTAGTCCCACAGGGTTGGCAGAGGAAGTTTTAAGTAAGTGATAATTAAATAAAACATTGGGTGGTAATCAATTTAAGATAATAAAAAAAGTATATGTGAGGTCCTCCATTGAGGAGTTGAAATGCATGATCCGAGCTTGGGCTTTTTGATGCCAAGTGACTCTCCATGATGTCAGCCCCTACGTAGTAGCCCACTGAGATGTCTAACTAGGACCTTTAGTTTATGCATTGTCTATGTCTTGTATTTAGTCATCATATTGCTTGGCGTGTGTGTTAGCCATGGTTGTTGTTTTGTGTGTGTGTGGTTGGATCATTATCTCCATCAGCATAGCGGGTGTGGACCTACGGGTACCATGTGGTTGGGAGGCGTAGCTACCTTCACCACTGCTAGGGACCAATGTCCAGAGATGGTCTATTGTTCTAGCATGATCGTTGCTGGATGTATCACTTGGTACTTCGATTTGTGAAGTATGCTTTCTAGTGATTATGCTTTCATTGGGATGTTGTTTTCCATGTTTACATGATGTTGGTTTTACGCATTCCTTATTATGATATTTAGCATATAGTAGATGATGTTATCTGATTACAAGGTTATCTTATGCTTTCTACTAGCATGTTAGGTTTCATTTACTTATATTGTAGCATGTTTAGTAGTGATGTCCCTATCACAACAGCATCGATGATCTGATCGGTGGCTTGGGATGTTACATGCGGGGGATGGCTAGGGCCTACGATGGTCTTATGACGCCATTGATGGTTGGGAGGAATCGTGTACTTGTGGTTTTTTTGTTCTTTGTGATGTTATTTCAGTTGTGGTGATGTTTCCCTTTTGTACTGTTCCTTTTTTGTTTGTTAGATGTTAGATTCCATTTTTTGTATTCCAGTTACTCAGTTCTGGTTCGACTATTGTAGCCTCAAAATGTGGATCTAGTACTCCCTAGTGTGGAGGTTCTTTTGTCAGTTTTTCCCTGTTTTTGAGTTTTAGAAGTATTTTTGTTTTGTATGGGCGACATTTGTTTAGCAATGTGCGACATTTAAAAAGTGTCGCACGCCCATACAAAATGTATCATATGATTCTGTAAAGTGTCGCACGCTTCTTTGAGAAGTGTCGCGTGACACTTTCTAATATGGCACACCTCTTGGAGTTGTGTCGCGCGACATTGTTAAAGTGTCGCACACCTTAAGAAAAAGTATCGCCCAGTCCCTAAAAGTGTCGCACTCCTTCTTGAGAAATGTCGCGCGACACTTTTCTATGCTGCATTAAAGTATCACAAATTTTTTGTAAAAACATGCACAAGTGGACAGTGGGCACTTTTTTTCGTGATCCAAACTTTTTTAGAGTTGATCTGGATACTCTTTTTGGCCTTCTTTGACCCTATGTTGTTGCATTTTGATTTTTCTTGGTTTCTCTTGAAATCAAATTTTTAGGTTTCTGTTTTAGTCCTTCAGGGTTTAAAATATATCATTTAACTATAAGTTGCTTATACTTAAGATATCTTAATATATTCGATGATTCATTTGAGATGGGTTTCAGACCTCTACGGGCTAATATAAAGATTCTAGGAAATTTTACGGCTTTAGAATTCAGACTTAGCCTATTTTTAGGAGTCTGTTTTGGTCTTTTAGCTCCGTTGATCTCTTATGTTTTCTTGTTTGTGTTTTGGTGAGTGGTGGCGTTTGGAGATCCATTGGGTGTCAGGATGGTCCTTAAGTCTTCTGTTGCAATCTGTATCATCCGTGTATGTTGTTGTCATGTGCACTTACACTTGTAAAAAAATTTATTCTGGCTTGTTTTCATCCTTGTTTCCAAGGATCTTCGGGCGGGGCATTACAGTCTTTGTGAGACTTCAAGAGGTACCAAGAGATTACTTTCTAATCAAAAGAGATTGCACAAATGTTTTAAACTTTTCTAGTAGTTTCCCATATGCTAAAGTGTTTCTTTGCATGGAAAATT
Organism: Cupressus sempervirens; assembly: GCA_028749045.1. Lineage (NCBI taxonomy): Eukaryota > Viridiplantae > Streptophyta > Pinopsida > Cupressales > Cupressaceae > Cupressus > Cupressus sempervirens. Next base: position 529,515,828 of record CM053788.1, on the reverse strand, counting down.
CATTGATTTTTTTGTAGGATAGGGCAATGCACATCTAAGTGAAAAAAAAGAAGAAAACACTTTTTTTTTAAAAGACAATAGTACCAATTAAAGTGAAAGGGGGTAGGCTCCACAAATATGACACACTGGACAAAAGAAAATTTCATGGGAAAATATAAAATGCTTTTAGCACAACAAAATGTTAACATTCTAAGACAAAATTGTGGTATAATATCCATTTATATCTTCTTCCTTAAATTAATTTTCTTTTAATAAATTCAAATGCATTTTCACTGTATACACAAAAAATGGCAAGTTATACATCATCTAAAATTTTCTCTTCTTTCTTTGACTAGGATCTAATAAGAGTTCACTTGATCATTATTATTTCAAGAGGGTTTAGACTATTATTCTTCATTTTTCAATCACATGGAGTTGATTTCTTTATGCATTTCATGCACACTATGGATGATCCCATCTCTTGTGAGCATCTTCTTTGGGTTGCCAATTGTTCTACTATTTCAAGTTGAGATGGATCACTATATTCTATTTACTAAGAGAATTTTTCATCTTGTTTCCTTTTAGGAGATTGATACAAAATAACATTATAATATTTTATCTAATGCGTCCTAGACTTCTATGAGATTTATGGGAGGAATTGTTGTGTTTAAACAATATGGAGTTTCCCTTTGCACTTTCCATTATTAACCCCTGTTCAAAGGTGTTTATTATGTTTTGTCCAAAAAGCCATTGCTTTCAGGTGATCTTACATAGGGTCTCTAGAACTACTAGCTGATTACTCCCTTCTTGAAGGTTGTAACTAATATCAAATTTTGAAGGCATTAATCAGGGTTTGTCTCCTTCAAGTAGCTATGTAATCATCATGCAAAATAGGAAAATATATTTTATATTAGATTAGAGATAACTATGAAGAATTGGTCTAGGATTCAATTCTTAATGTGATTTTTATGTCTCATAACGTGCTTTGAATGAGAAGGAGACATGGTTCTAAAAATAGCTTCATTTTTTTGAAATCTATTTGTGAATTTTCCCAATTGGCCCAAGTAAAAGGAGCCTTCGTATAATAAACCATGTGATCTAGATTGTAGAACATCTCTCTGGCTTCCATGATCATGTCTCATATATTTATACACATAATTGCTCTTCAGTTTATGTATCCCAACTTGACGAGTAGAATTGATTCATTGATAAATAATTTTAGCCTAATTCCAATACATTCCAATTTTTTCTATATAATATACATGAAGAAACATTTCCCTCTATTTATTGGTCTCCAACTCTACTATAAATAGAACCCAAAATAATTGAAATGTTCCATCACAATCCTACAAGAAAGAAAACAAGAACTAGCATTCAAATGTTTAAACAAATAGAATTGCCCTACCAATCAAAGGGATAAGGTCTAAAAGAAATAGAATTTTGGATTTGCAGTCTTGGATGGATATTGCTTAGGATAATTAGGTATTGACTTCATTTGAATATTGCTACAGAGTTAAAAGTAAAGCTATAGTTGCATCTTGATTTGGCAATTCTATTGCAATTAGATGGCTTAAACATTACGCTCAAGTTTCATTCATGAATTAATAATGTTAAAAAATCATATTGAGATATTTTCTATCTCTACAGAAGCTCAAGCAAATTAAAATAGTTTGTCTTGACAAAGAGGAATCTAAATATGGTAATTAAGTTGATGTGAAGCAATTACATTCAATGAAAATCTCATTGAGAATTCTCTAATTGGATAGCCAGGTAAAATGTCAAGACCCAACTGAATTTAAAGAGCTTATATTCCTCTAACTTGGTGGTAATGTTTTTGCATTATGGACACTAAATTTTGAGTCACTTGAGTGATTGATTATGTTTCATGGCGATGTCTATAAAGGCAGTGTTACGTTATATTAGGCAAGCACTTATTAATTATTCAATATATTTTTCTCTTTAATAGATTCTTTAGGTTGGTAAAAAATATCCTCCCAAAAAAATCAAAACTTGGATGCAACTTCCTAAGAACCTTTGGGTGATGAGAACTACTTCACAATCTCATCTTGGGGGATTTTTACTACCTATAAAAATTGTCCCAAATTCTTCCTTGGAAGAATTGGATCTGAGAGAATTAAAAAGTCTCCAGAAGTTTCCTAAAAAGATGGATCACTTAACTTCGCTAAAGATCTTGATGTTAGGTAAATGGGATCAAATGCAAGAGCTTATTGAGCAGGTATGTAGGTTGTGTTCATTAAAAAGGTTGAGCATTTATGGTGGAAATTCATTGAGAATTCTACCAAAATTGTTTGCCTAGTTAGGTTTTTTATAGTAGTTGATCTTTGACTAGGTGTAGGCATTTGGAGGAATTACCTTCAACTTTTTCTGATGTTGGCTCTCTAAGACATCTAAGCTTAGTAGGTTGTGTTGGTAGATGTGTTCAATGCATGCTTTATCTCCTTCAAGAAGCTATGTAATCATCATATAAAATAGGAAAGTAAATTTTAGACTAGATTAGAGATAACTATGTAGAATTAGTCTAGTAATCAAGTCTTAATGTGATGTTTAAGTCTCATAACATACTTTGAATGGTGAGGAGACATGGTTCTGAAAAATAGCTTCATTTTTCCAAAGTCTATTTGTGAATTTTCCCAATTGGCCCAACTAATAAGCACCTTCCTATAAGAAACAATGTGATATAGATTTTAATACATCTCTCCAACTTCCATGATCACGTCCCATTTGTTCATACACATAATCACTCTTCACTTTATTTTATGCAAACTTTAGAAGTAGGATTGATTCATTGATAAATCATTTGATAAAGATCTTGCATACCTCCAGTGCTTCCACCACTATGATCCCACTAGTGAGATGACTCAAAAACCAACATGTCAACCCCCTTCCAATACATTCCATTTTTTTCTATAGTATCTATGTGAAAAATAATTTCCCCCTATTTATTGGTGTCTAGATCTACAAAAAATGGAGCCCAAAATAATTGAAGTGTTGTATTGTAATCCTTCAAGAAAGGAAACAAGCACTAGCTCTCAAAGGTTTGAAGAAACAAAATTGCCCTGCCAATCAAAGAGATTTGTCCAATGGGTAAAGGAAAGCTTATATTTGTCTTCCAAGTTTAGGATGGGTAAAAATTAGTGGAACTATGAATTGGCTACCATTATGGAGCATGTGTGAAATTAGAATTCAATAATTCCAATCATTCATGTATAGAAAAGATGTGATATTATATTGGGTTGTCTAGATTTCAAAGCAATTTTTGAGAATCCATTTGAGTGTAATAGTTATTATGGATTTGGCTTAAATGAAATGTTCTTGAAATCATTTTTGAATAGTACATTTCTATTAATAATCTTATATATTGACAATTTATATGAGTATTTGTTTGTAGTTTTTACAAAAAATTGTATGAAAAATTTTCAGTCATTTGACTTTTCTTTGAACTCTACTATATGTTGATAGTAGATCCCAAAGTACCATCAGAAATGTTGATGATCAAAATCTCCAAACACAAGTATATAAAAAAAGTAAAATAAATAATAGTAATACAACTTATTAAAGATAGACCTTTGGATGAAATCAAATAATTTTTTGGATTAAAATCCACATGTGGAAGACTTGTTGAGGGTTGATGGTACAATTTACAATTTTACGTAGGTGATTTTTATTAAATGATAATTCTAGGAAGGTTTTCCATTGTATAATTTATGTTTTAAATTCTTTCAAAAAAAAGATAAAGTTAGATTTATCTAGAAACCAATAGAATTATATAAATACTTCCATTTAATAATAGCTTTTATATAGAATAAACATTGAAATAAATAGAAAGATAGAAAAACAAGTCACAAAGTTGTTGATCAATAGAATCATGATGTGGTGAAAAAGGATGTGAGATGTGCACTAAAGAAAGAGATTTGTGGTCCATTTCATTCCAACTACTTAATTTTATCTGATTTCTAAACTCCATTTATTGGTTGTATTGAATTTTGTATTTAATCATTAAGATTTTTGTCCATCAATATTTTGGGTTTAATTTCCATTTTGTCATGCAGATTTTAAAAATGGTTAATGTTGTGGCTACCAACATTGAAGGAGATGTTGATTCACCAATATCTATTTTGTAAGATGAGATGAATATTTTTTCCTTTTTATTTTATTTTTCTTATTTTAGAAGAATTATCATAGTTTTTGCATAGTATAAATGTGTTTTTCAAGATTAAGGTGCTTTGGTGAAAGTGTAAGAATGTTGCTCAATTTGATTTTATTTTTCTTTAATTGTAGTTTGTTGTTTATTATCCTGTAGTTGTATCATGTTGTAAAGCTCAAAGATGTTTTTCTTTTGATGTCTGAATTGAAATATTCATCAAGATTATTCTATCCTAATTTAAATATCATTGTACTCTATCTTAATAGGGGAAGTCTATAAGTGATTTGTGTATTGATTTGGAGGAAAATGAATCCCAATGTGATGGGGAAGTATTGTAGGTTCCAAAAGATCTAGTCATAGAAGAGAAATGTCTAGAGGAAGAACAAGAAAAATGGGAGGAGGAAAACAAAAAACAAGCAAATAATGGAACTCAACAAATTAGTGATTTGGTCTTTAATAGATTGGAGGCACTTATTAACTGGACTTAACTTTATTCAAAATGAGTTTGTCTTCAATACATCCACTTCTCTTCTATCTTTCAAGTCTCTTTTACTCATCAATAGATTCATCTTCAAATAAATTTGATGCAACTTATACATATGGATGCTATGCTTTAGCTGACGTAGGGAGGTTGGGAGTAACTAAGGCCAATTGGCACACACAATTACCCAAACCACCATGCAAGAGTTAACACAATGGAAGAAAAAAAAAAGAGAAAAAAAACATAGAGAGAGAGAGAGAGAGAGAGAGAGAGAGAGAGAGAGAGAGAGAGAGAGAGAGAACAATATTCTTTATTGATTCATGAAAATACAATCACACATGCCCAGTTGTAAGGCCTTCTAGGTTACAACCAGATGCAAAATACATTCAAATTTAAGATCTAGCTTCAAGTTCAGATTTCCATCCTCCTTCTATCATCCTGTAGCAAAATTTTTTTAGACTCTACCCAAAATCCCCTACTTATACCAATCCAAGCCAAAAATTGGCCCAAAATGCTAAAACCAAACATTAAATACTTGAAGAGACACAAGTCAGCCTCCAACAGAAAAATAATGTCCAAAAATCAATGCCCAATAAAAATTGTGATATCTCCTATTTTCCATTGAATTAGAACTTTCACTTGAAATTAAAGGTATTATTTTAGGTCCACTATAACCCCTTAAAGTCACAAATTCTGATTCACCAAAGATAATTGTGCAACTATCTTGAAAGTCACACACAAAAACCTGTCGTGCAAATTGTCAAAATTTGATACTCTAGGAGAATTTACATATCTCCCAACTTATAATGAATTAAGAATTCTTCCTTTGATATAAGGGATTAATGTAGGTCATTTCCAAGTATTGAAACTCTTAGCCTCTTACACATTACACAAAATTAGTTACATGGCCTACAACAGGCACCGAGAAACCAAAAAAATATATTTCCAGCAACAAGGTAAAAATGGCTCAAACCTTTACATGATAACTCCAATCTCTTTGTGCACATAGGAAAAGGTTCCCCATTGTGTCTCCAATTCTCAAAAAATATTGAAAGCTCGCAATGCAAGAAAATGTAACTCAAAAAAACTAGGAAATAATTAAAAACATGTAGGATAGCAGTGCAACCCAGGATGCTTCTACATCAGACAACCAGGGTTGGAAGAAATGATTCTCTTGAATCATTGAGATGTCACAACTTGAGCTAAATCCTACTCAGATTGAGAAATCCATGAAGCATCTTCCATAGGTCTATTCTTCCACTTCACCAAATATTCATAATGATCTTTTCTCCTTGTTCTCTTACCAACTCTTTGATTCAACTTCTTCAATCTGCTTCTTAGGATAGTCCTTTGATACAATAACTTCATCATCTGACTCATGATACTTCTATAAGTTAGTAAAATTGAATATAGGAGATATATCTATATTGTTGGTCTGACTTTTTGTGTGATAGAAGTCTTTTGTCCAATTGTAGAAAAGTCAAATTTTTCAAATAAAGTGAAACATAGGGTTTCTATATAATCCATCCGTTGGCTAGCCTTTGAATGAAAAAACATTGTGAAAACCCTATATTCTTTCTATTTGTAAGTTTTCAGGCACGAAACATTTGATTTTTCAAATAAGGTGAATATTTTGTCATCTTTTATTTTCTATGCCCTCGAGATACCTTTCCTCTCACATTCCCCAGCCGTTCGATCTAAGTAGATCCACCATTGTCGTTACCTCACTATGCAAATATGGGCAACTTTTATGTATGGTGAGGTAGCAAGTGCTGAATAGTTTGTAAAATGGGACCGCAAAATGAAGATACGACGGTCAGAGCTTTGTTTTCTAGCTGATTTATTATTCAAGTACACATTGCAATTACTGACAAAATAGGAAAGGGGACCCAACAGAAACAGTTTGAAGTCAGAGCTGGAATCATAATTTTTTTGATGCTTCGCTACCTCGCTATCAGAAAAATTTGACATCTCGCTGTTAGCGAAGTAGCGAGGCCTTGTGAAATTGAAGAGTCGGTGACATTGCAATTTGTCAGTACCATGACTAAACCAGATGGCATGACAATTTATAACTGCCATTTTCAGAAGCAATTTAATAGTAGAAATAATGATCTGATGGACCCTTGCATTTCACGATGTCAAAATTCATAAAAGTTGCTGGAGCTTGCTACCTCGCTATCAAAAAAATTTGACATTTCACCATTAGTGAAGTAGCAAGGCCCCGTGAAATCAAGAGCTGGTGGGACCTTTGGTGACGTTGGATGATGATTGAGACTAAAGTAAGATCTTAAAGGGTGCCATCTATGTAGAATTTTGTACTTCATCAATGCCCTTCTGATCAAATATGCAAAGAGATCCTAAGCGTCAGATTATAACAGAATCAACAATCCTCTCTACCTCGCCTTGAAAAGTTGCATGCTCTTTAATCTATGTGATGTAGCAAATATGAATCAAAAGACTACGTGCAATTTCCTCACCTTTGATTAGATCTATGATCAATGACCATCGTCTTCTTGCTATGAAGAGTTGCGAGGGAGATATATATAGTGACATAGCGAATAGGGCCCACTGCCTTCTTTCTGAGCAAGCCCAGTAACATATCATCTGCCGATTTCAGATCAGATCGATGGTTGTTGCTGCTTCGCTATGGCAAGGTGCTTGTTCTTTATGCATAACGAAGTAGCAACCTACTGACACGTGTCCTGAGTTGTCAGTGGGTCCGGATATAAGCACCATCAAGGAAAGAGTTATGGATGTGGTAAGTTTTCATTGGGTGAATTGACCAACATGTCAAATGCAATGCCTAGTTTTTCTCTCTGTATCACATGATTCTAGGATTCTTGAAAATCGACAGCGCAGTTTTAAACATAGAATGTGGTGCCACTCTCTGTATTAATTAGACATGAAAGCATTGTGCATGAAAAAATAGAGTATAACACAGAAGATTTCATCAGTTCATCTTACGCGAGCAAAGATTTTGAGCCATTCTTGTGCAGAAGCAATTACTGAAGGAAAGTGTGCCGAAGTCTGGCAGAATTTGAAAAATTGTCTGTTCACAAAAATATTGCAAAAATATAGAGGAAAAAAAAGACAAAATTCAAGTAAGTAGTACTGCCATAATCTTCATAGGTTTTTTCGGTTCTAAAAAATAGTCCAAGATGCCTCCGAAGAAGGGATTTTCAGGTCAAATAAACTATTTGGATAGAAATGTGCACGATGACTTGCTTGAGTTGCTCCCTAAGTCTACTGTAGAGAAAGTGCAAGTTAAAAGGTTAACCTCTTTGAACCCTAGGCTAAGGATAGCTAACAGATTGTATGATAAGGGTAATTGGGTCCAGGATGCTCAAACTTCTCAAACGGGTTTGAGTTTTTTCAAGAAATGGTTTGCAAAAAGGAAATTATATGCCCCTCATGCTAATATATGGAATTTTGATCTGGGAAAGCTAGTTGTTCCCAGTGTGTTGATGGATTATGACCTTCTTGAAGCCGTAGTGAAAAGTTATGATCAAGCCACTAAGGTAGTGAGAAGAATGGATGGTGAGGTTTTAATTACCATCAGTCCAGAAGAAATCAGGGAAGTTTTCAGTCTGGGACCTCTCACTAGGTATCATGTGCCCATTGATTTGATAGAGTTAGAAAAAGAATATATGTCCAAAAGGGATGTAGTTAGACAAGGTGCACTAAAGGCCCACATAGGCAGAATTGGAAACCTACCAGCAATAACATCATCTTCTAAAGAACCTTTCAAGAAATCATGCTTTAATGCCAGGGCAGTAGAGATATACAAGACCTTGTGCAGAGTCTTCGGTGAGGGTGAAGAAGATTTTATTCCTGTGAGCTTCATGTATATGATCACCCAAATCTCCTCTTTTGGTGTAGAAATAATTTTTGATTTTACATCTTACCTGGCTAATGAGATTCACATTGGATTGGTAGGGATTGCAAAGGGAAAGTTGGAAAAGGTTTGGGGTCAGTACTCCCTATTGATGCATATGTTTCTATTTAAAGGGGTTACATATTTTGGTAAAGAAATGGTTTTAAATAGGGAACAAGAAGGGGAAGCACAACCAGTTCAATTATGGAGTGCAGACATGACTAGGGAAGCAGAAAATGCTAGTTTTGTTAGATTTGATAGGCACTTTGCTTCTAAACTAAGATGCCTCATATTGAGTGACAATCCCAGAATTCCTAAGGCACTAATGCACCTTGTTAGGCCTATGGACAGACCCCATAGTCTAAAAGTTTCACATAATTGGGGAGATATCATCCCATATCCAGTCTCAACTATCATTAGGGTTTATGGATTCAAAGGGACACCCCATGTACTACCTTATCAGGTGCCTTTAAAGGTAGGAATAGCTAAATTCTTATGGTAGTTGGGAGGAGTGGAGGAGACCTTTTTGCATAAAAGGGGAACATGATCAATTTTTCCTACTTGCACTATGGCTCACCAATTTGTAATAACTAAAGAGGGGTGGATCTTCCTCTACAAATTTTTAGATTAGTATAAGATGGCAGTATCTCATTCTCATTTTTGTGACACAGAAGATTTTTTTAATTTTGCTCTTAGACATAGAATCAAGCTTCGTCCAAGTCAGCATGAATTATATTTCCCTGAAGATATAATAAGGAATGAATATTCTCTCCAAGAGAAAGAAACAAAGAAAGAGAAATGGAGAGTCTATTCAAAAGTTTTGGAATTTATTAATTGTTTTGACAAGGATTACAATCCTCTTAGTAATGCTACAACTAATGCAGATAGAATAAATAAGCTCATGAATACATTCCCTGAAATAATGGAGGTAATGAATGAGAAGAAACAACATTTTATTGATTCTTTTCCATATAAAGCCAGGGCAGTTATGAAAAAATTGGGTTTCACCCCCAACATAGGGGCAGGTCCACTGGCTATGCGAAAGAGGACAGGATATACTGTTATTCGGGATCAGATGCCCACTATAAACAAAGGAAAGCAGATAATTGAATCTACTAGTACTATTTTTGAAGAAAGACCCCCTGAACCTTCTCCCAAAAGAAGAAAAATAATAAGGGAAGAGGAATCTTATGATGAAGGTTACTCACCTTCCCAAACTCCAATCAGAATTGAGGAGGAGTAGCTCACCAATGAGAAAATTGAACAAATGGGGTCACAAGGAGGAGTTTTTGTTACTCAAGTAGAAATTGATGAAGGGAACCCCCAGGAGCCTCCTGTCCTGAGTTTTGAATTAACTGTAGCAGATTTTAGGGAAAGGGAATTAGACCCTATTTTGGAACAAGCTAGTCAGCAATTTTTGTCTGATAACAGTTTTGTAAAATCTAGGGCTTTCCATCAGTTTGCATGGAGGGAAAACATGCACATTTTTGAGAAAAGATGTAGGAATATGAAAACAGAGCATCTAGAAAAGGATGAAGCCTCTATTCAGAATCAAATAAAGGAACAAATGATACAAGAGTTCTAGAATATAACCCTTGAAGAGGGTAGACAGATGGTGAAAGATGCAAATATTTTATTATTGCCCAATTGGGATATTGCTGATGCCTTAATTTTTAATTTTGTGTCAAATAATTTAGGATTATAGGATCCAGATAAAGAAGAATTCTTGTGAACAACATTCAGTAATGACCAAGCTGCCCTTGTTATGTGGTCATTAAGAAGAGAATCCAGGACTACTCCATTACAACCTGATGATTTAGGACTAACAGGGAGTATCATTGTGAGGAGCGTCTTTGATACTTCACATGTATAGGTAGCGCACATGAATGTGGACTATTCTAAATTTGCCTTGGCCACTGCAAAAAAAGAAGAAAAGGAAATGGTTGACCTGCAAAGTAAGTATGAAATAGTGGTGGATGCCTACAATAGAGAAGTAAAAAGGAGAATTGAGCTTGAAAACAAGATTTCTCAAATGGAGAAGGTACTCGAGAAAAGAAAGGTGGGAGAGTCCAGTACACTTAGAATTGCATACCTTTCACAGCCATCTATTGGAGCAACCCCTATTATTGAAATACCAAATACCCCTAAAAGGCCCCAATTCTATACTGCAAGAGATTTTGAAGAAGAAAAAACTAAATTACATGAGTTGCAGGTAGAATTAAAAAATTAGTATGAAGAAAAATTAAAGCAAGGTGTGATATATTTGAAGGATAAAATACAATGGTCAACCTTTTTTGATCAGTTGACAAGAATTGCAACCCTCATGGATGAGTTGAACAGAGATAAGGATAAACTGACTCCTCTTGCACAGAAATGGAGGGAGAGGAATAATGATATTACAATCATATGTATATCTACAGTCCAAATGCTAGAAAATAAGCTAGAAAATTTTGATGATAAAAGAGATTCTTTACAGAAAAGATTAACACTCTGTTTTTCTCGATATATTGCTGAAAAATTCACTTTATTTCCTTGTGCTTTAGAATCTGTTGATACAATAAAGGAAAAGGAAAAGTGGAAAAGGGAGTTGGACGAGTTATTTAATGAAAGAATAATAAACATCATGAGTGAAACTAGCCACTGGTTCTAGGCAAAGACAACTGAAGAGCTAGTAAAAATACAGTTATTTTATACTGCTATGAGAAAAGAATTTGATGATTTAGAAGAAAGTGCAAATTCTTTAATAATGATACAAAGAGAAGCTCTAAGTTTTGATTGGCCAGATGATGATGCTTTTAATAAATGGAAAAATCCATTTATAGAACAGATGTCAGGAGAAGATGAGGAGGAAGATGCAAAAGTAATAGTTACCCTCATAGTTAGTAATGAAGACATGGAAAATCCCTAGGTTAAAGTAATTTTGTAGGTAACTAAAGATGATACATCACTTTCAGACCTCATGACTATGTACTCTGAGGATGAAGGATGATTGTAAAATTAGATCCTATTTTCTTGTCTCAACAACTGAGAAGCATAACAGAAAGGGACCCGCCAAGGAATGTTTGATGTAATAAGCCTTTCTGTTATTTGTTCTTGTCTTTTTGATAGAAGTGTATGTGAGTGCCTTTTAAAGGACACCTGTCATTTGTCTTTAGCCTGAAGCTTGTTGCATCTCACACTATTTAAGTGAGATCCCAAGGCTAAAGAAGGGTCCAAATTCTATTGTTCTAAGTCTTGTGCTTAGTCTATTTTTTGGTCCAAATTTTGAAAGCAAGTTTATAATGTATTTTTCTGTCAATTCTCTGAGAATACATAAATATAGAATGAGTTTTGTTTCTTTCTGAAGGCCATTCTGAGTCTATTGTAAAGGATATACCATTTTCAAAGGAAATGAATACAAATTTTGAATTGTCCCCATATCAGTTCTTTCTGAATTTTGTCTCCTTTTAAATACTTAGCTACCTTGATGTTGTATGAGTAAAAGCTTGTGCAATTGAATGAAATCTAGTTAGGTTGTATATCCATTTATCATTGCTGTTAATTCAATGGATTAAATAAAGGCTTTGATGAATGTGATGAGATTCCTTAAGTATTGAAAAGGATTTTGAATGATAAATTCTGATAAGAATTGCTGATAGAATTTGTTGTAAAGCAATAAATTAGATCTAAGAATTTGCTATAGACTCTCAACCCCAATGGATTAGGCACTGATCAAGTTATTTTAGTTGAAGGAGAAATATATTATAAATGGTCATTCAAATGCATCATCAAATCAAATTTTACTTTTATTTCCTGTAGATCTTCAAAGTTGGCCAGCACTTGTCTGCATGGAATGTTTTAACTACAGTTAGCCACTACTGTTAAGGACATCTACAGATCTATAGAAGAATTCTTAGCCATATCTATTTCATGGGATGTTTTTATCCAGTTGGTAGGAATTATGTATATGTTTTGAGGATTGTGAGATGAGAATCATAATGAAAATAAGAATAATCCTCATACATTTGTTCCAATTTTGAATCATCCCTAGGTATACCCACCCCAGTTTTGCAGAGCCAAAAGAGTAGAAAATCATCTGTGGTTTTGTTGAAGTTGGGTCCAAATACTTTACATATGCAATTGTTAATAAGAATAGGCTAGTCTTTAGATTGTGTATGTACTGTCATTCTGGTATTAAGCATTTTGTTGCTTAGTAATTCTAGTACTTTTTAAAAACACCAACACATATCATCAAGTAACTCAATTTCATAGGCATTTCCACTATCAAACTTCTTCATCTTCAACTTACTTGATGTTCCAATAGGAAATCTTCCTTTCTTTAGATGAACCATCACATCATCACCAAATTGAAAATCATGATGCCTCCTAGACTAATCCACATTCTCCTTATACTTATGATTACTTTGTTCTATCCTCAACTTCACTTCCTTATGTAAATATTTCATAAAATCAGAAAATTCTTCTCCTACAACACTTCTCTTTTCTTCACCATTAATATCTCTCAAATCTGATATACCTCTAGGCTACATTCTAGTAACAATCTCAAAAGGTGTCTTCCCTATACTCCTATTCATAGAATTACTATATGCAAATTTAGCTTGTGTCAATACCATCTCCTGATTACTTGGCTTATTCCCAACTAAACATCTCAGCAAATTACCCAAGCTTCTATTCACAACCTCTATCTATCTATCTGTCTATGGATGGAATGTAGAACTAAACTTCAACTCAGTACCCATCTTCTTCCACAAAGTCTTTCAAAAATAGCTAAAAAAATTATTGTCTCTATTAGAAATAATACTTCTTCGTAACCCATGCAATCTCACGATATCTTTAAAGAAAAGTTCATCAACATGCTCAACATGTGATGTCTTCTTACATGGTATGAAATGAGCCATCTTAGAAAATATTTCCACTACAAAAAATATTGAATCATACTCCTTCACTATCTTAAGTAATCCAAGAACAAAATTCATACTGATGTCACTCCAAGGTTTCTCTGGAATAGTAATAGGTGTATACAAATAAGTATTTTGACTCACTCCTTTTTCAAATTGAAAAACTCCTTAACTCTTTACAAATTTTTGAACATCCTTATATATTTGTGGCCAATAATACTTCTCTTTCAGCTAACTCAATGTATTATCAATTCTAAAATGCCTAGCCAATTCACTACTATGCTTTTCCTTAATTAGATTCCACCTCATAGAACTTCTAGGAACACACAACTAAATACCTTTAAACAACATACCTTCTTGAATGAAATATTCATCATACTTACTTATGTAAACTTCAACCTTCATTTCAATCAACAAAGAACATCTTCTACTCAATGCATCAACAACTCTATTAGCAACTCCACTCCTATGCTTAATCACATATGTAAAACTGTACAAATATTAAACACACTTCATATGTCTCTAATTCAATTTATGTTGACTTCCCAAGTACTATAAAGCTTTATGATCTATATACAACACAAACTCCTTAGAAATCAAATAATGTCTCCACTTCTTCAATGCCTGGACAATAGCAAAAAAATCTTGATCATACAAAAAATACTTCTTTTTAGCATCATTCAACTTTTTGCTAAAGAAAGCAATAAGTTTACCTTCTTGACTTAATATAGCTCCTATTGCATTACCACTTGCATCACATTCAACTTGAAATACTTTTTTGAAATCAGGTAAAGCCAATATAGGTAATTCAACAACCTTTTGTTTCAAAGTCTCAAAAATCTTATCATCTCCATGTGTCTACTTGAATTCCTTTTTATCTCCCCTCATTGTCTCAGTCATAGAATTATAAATAGAACTAAAATATCTTATGAACTTTCTATAAAAACTAACCAAACCATAAAATGATCTTACCTCACCCACATTCTTAGTTTTAGGCCACTCCAAAATTTCTTTAACCTTCTTAGGATCCATCTTCAATCCATTAGCTAAAATCACAAATCCCAAATATACAATCTCCTCTTGCATAAAAGAACACCATTTTAGATTAATCAACAACTTTTCCTCTTTCCACCTTTGTAATACTTTTCTAATATGCTCAAGATGTTCTTCCTTGGTCTTACTAAGTATCAAAATGTCATCCAAATAAACAATCACAAACTTACCCAGGAATCTTTTTAGAACTCCATTCATCAACCTCATGAAGGTACTAGGTGTATTAGTCAAACCAAAAGGCATAAGCAATCATTCATACAAACCAATATTTTTTCTTGAAAGCAGTCTTCTATTCATCACCTTCTCTAATTCTAATATGATGATAGCCACTCTTCAAATCAATCTTGGTAAAATACTTTTCTCCACTCAAACAATCCATTATGTCATCCATCCTTAGCATAGGAAACCTATATTTCACTGTGATCTTATTAATAGCTCTAGAATGAATGCACATTCTCCATTCTCCATTCTTCTTAGGTGCTAATACAACAAGTTTAGCACATGGACTCAAACTTTCCCTTATCAAACCTTTTTGCAATAACTCATGCACTTGTCTATTAAGATCTTCATTTTTTGTAGGTTTCAATCTATATGGTGCTTTGCTTGGAAATGTAACTCTAGGAACTAGATCCATACAATGACTTATACTTCTTACTAGAGGTAAACCATTAGGAATATGCTTAGCAATAATATCTTTATACTCATTCAACAATTCTACAATTTCTTCTGGTACTCATCTACCACTATCTGCTATCACTATATCATTACCAACTTCTACTACTCAGTCATTACTACAAACACTTGGTCCTATAGGATCTATAAAAAAAAAAACTTGATTCTTGTTTACTTCCCTTACAAATTAGTTTCCATTAACCATGTAAACTTTTATTGCAGTACAATTGACCTCATCTAGACTTTCAATCAAAGGAAACAATATTTGCTTCTTCCCATTTACCCAAAGAGTATATTGATTCAATCTTCCATCATGTACAACATATCTATCATATTTCCAAGGTCTACCCAACAAAATATGACAACAATCCATAGGCATAATATCATAGAAAACTTCATCAAAGTAATGTCCAATCTTGAACTTCACAATACATTGCTTACTTACCAATATCTTATGCCCATCTTTGATCCATGAAACATGATAAGGTTTGGGATGTTTCAGCCTTTGCAACTGCAACTTTGTTACCAAATATTTTGATGCAAAATTTTTTGAACTTCCACTATTAATGATCACCTTGCAACATTTTTTAGCCATCATACATTTGGTCTTGAAAATACTTCTTCTAAGGACATGTTCCTCATCACTTCCCTTATTACATAAGATTCTTCTCACCATCAAATTTTCTCCAACCTTAGGTCCACTTGAGAACTCTTGATGTCTCCTTGAATCACAACATTTCTATGATTCTACCCACTTTTAGATGATTTAGATTCAAAATATTTATGTCCTTCTTTACCACATCTAAAACAATTACTATGAAAACCACCTCTATGATAAGAATTACCTCTTCCTCAATAAGATCTAGTACCTCCTTAGTATGAACTACCACCTTTCCATTCGATCTTGTCTTTATCATCATCATTCCATTCATATTTTCCTTTATCATGCATAAACTATCAGATCTACCCTTGCCTCTCTAGAATCTACCACCTTTGCTTCTTTGTTTTTGTTTATGCTTCTTTATCAAGATCTCCTTAGCTTTCAAAGAATATTGATATTCTTTTTTCACACTTTCCAACTTCACAAAACTTATTTCATCTTGAATTCCAAATTTCAATCCATTTATGTAACTTACAATTTTCTCAACATCGTCATCCACATGTTCAGATCTAATGTCTAATCTATAGAATTCCTTGGTACTCTTTCACAATCATGTCCTTTTGTCTCAACTTTTGCATCATTCTCAACAAGCTAACTTGGTAATCAATAGGAAGGAATTTTTTCTTTACCTTGTTCACCATCTTCAGCCAAGTTTTGATCTTCTCTTTTCCTCTCCTTTTTCTATTAGTTTGCAAATGCTCCCACCATAGTGAAGCATGACCTTTCAACCTAGTAACTACAATCTTCACCTTCTTATTATTAGGAGACTTTTCATACTCAAATAACTTCTCCAAATCTAAGATCCAATCTAAAATGACATTGGTATCCAATTTTCTATCATAAGGAACAACTTCTATAGTACGCTTCGAATGTACCCTAGATAATACTCTCAACAATCTTTCCTCATCTTGATCTTCTTTAGGTTCTAGATTTGATGCAGGAGCATCTTGGGTTGCCCTTTTATCCTACTCATTTTTTCTCATTCTACATGTTGGTGCTGAGTTACTGTAGCACTTGGTGCCAAGTTATTGTAGCACTTAATTGGTGTCGAGTTACTATAGCACTTAGTTGGTGTCAAGTCACTGTAGCACTTAGTTGATGTCGAGTTACTATAGCACTTGGTGTCAAATTATTGTAGCACTTAGTTGGTGTCGAGTCACTATAGCACTCAGTTGATGTTGAGTTACTGTAGCACTTAGTTGGTCTCAAGTTACTCTCAAAATCTAGTGTTGACCAAGTATTCCTTCATGTGCCAAGTTACCTCATGTATGCCAAGTGACTCTTCATGTGCTGAGTTACCCAGAGTATGCTGAGTGACCCTTCATGTGCTAAGTTTTCCAATTTATGCTGAAAGTTAGTATTTGGACATTATTTCTATGAGCTAACTTGTGGGATTTATTTCGATCGCAATATTTATGTTAAGATATTTTCTTGGGATGTGTCGAGATCATTGTTGCGTTAGACTTCCTCTTATGTAATGTTCTAGAATGATCTGTAAGCCATTTTTGCAAGTATATATAGTATTTAGGCTTAGAGTTAAGTAGTTTTCGAAGGGGATTGCAGAGCAGAACTGGAATGTACAAATTTTTTGTTGGATCTTTGAATGTGAATAATTTGGCCATAATCGAGAAGGCCTCATCGCTAGTCATGAATGAAGATATTTTGATGAATCAATAAAATTATTTCTCTCTTCTTCCTCCTTTGATTTTTGTTCTTTGTGTTTGCTTTCATTGTGTTAACTCTTGTAGGGTGGTTTGGATAGTTGGGTGAGCCTTTGGCCCTAGTTCTCATCCTTTTCCTTATGTTAGGTGGTATCAGAGCTAGAGGTTCATCCTTGTGGAGATTGGATCATATAGAGCCCTAATTTGGATTTGGTTGTAGGGTGGTAGATTTGAATATTTGACCTATAACTTGCAGAGGGTTATGATCTTGTAGGAACCTAATTTGTAAAGATGGTTGGTGGTAGCGGAGATAATGCTAATAATGCTATATTGGATCAGTTGAGACAAATTGCAGCTAGATTAGATGCTATGGAGACAACCCAAAGGAGAGGAGAACATCTTGAGAATGTAAGTGATGATGAAGTAGCAACACCAAACCATAATCCAGAACCTAAAGAAGATCAAGATGAGGAAAGACTATTGCGATTGTTGTCTAGGGAAAATTCAAAGCCTATTATAGAAGTTGTTCCTTACAATAAAAAATTGGATACCAATGTTGTGTTGGAATGGATCTCAAATATGGAGAAGTTCTTTGAGCATGAAAACACTCCTGATAATAGAAAGGTTGAGATTGCAGTCACTAGGTTGAAAGGTCATGCATCACTATGGTGGAAACATTTGCAAACTAATAGACAAAGGAGAGGAAAGGAGAAAATTGAAACTTGGTCAAAGATGGTGAATAAGGTAAAGAAAAAATTCCTTCCTACTAATTACAAAGTTAGCTTGTTGAAAAAAATGCAAAATTTAAAACAAAAGGACACAACTATGAAAGATTATACCAAGGAATTCTATAGATTGGACATCAGATCTGGACATGTGGATGATGATGTTAAGAAAATTGCAAGGTACATAAATGGATTGAGATCTAGAATTCAAGATGAAATAAATTTTGTGAAGTTGGAAAGTTTTGAAGAAGCATATAAATATGCCTTGAAAGCTGAGGAGATCTTAGCAAAGAAGCATGAACAAAGACAAAGACGTAGAGGTGGTATATTCTAGAGAGGTAGAGGTAGATCTTACGGTGAAGGTGGCAAATTTGAAAGTTTTGTGTAGGACAAAGACAAATCTAAATTTAAGAATGATGACAAAGGAAAGACTGAATGGAGAAGTGGTAAGTCTTACCAAGGAGGTACTAATTCTTATCAAGGAAGAGGTAATTCTTATTCTAGAGGTGTATTTCATGGTAATTTTTTTAGATGTGGTAAAGAGAGACATAGATCTTTTTAATGTAGATCCTTTGAAAGTGGAAAAAGGCAATAGAAATGTTGTGCTTCAAGGAGATGATGAGGGTTCACCAAGTGGACCTGAGGCTAGATAAAATATGATGGTGAGAAGAATCTCATGTAATAAGGGAAGTGATGAGGAACCTGTTTCAAGGAGAAGTCTTTTCAAGACAAAATGTAAGATGGCTAGAAAATGCTGCAACATGATCATTGACAGTGGAAGTTCTACAAAGTTGGCATTAGAAGAGCTGGTTAAAAAGTTGTAATTGTAGAGGCTAAAGCATACTAAATCCTATCATGTTTCATGGACCAAAGATGAGTATAAGATATTAGTAAGTGAGAAATGCCTTGTGAAGTTCAAGATTGGACATTAGTGTGATGATTTTTTGTGTGATATTATGCCTATGGATTGTTATCATATTCTGTTGGGTAGGCCTTGGAAATATGATAGATATGTTATGCATGATGGAAGATTGAATCAATATACTCTTTGGTTGAATGGGAAGAAGCAAATATTGTTGAATTTAATTGAGAGTCTAGATGAGTTTAGTTGTACTAGAATAAAAGTTTTCATGGTTAATGGGAAACAATTTGAAAAGGAAGTGAAGAAGAATCAAGTCTATTTTGCCATAGTTTCTAGAAGATCGAGTGTTGGTAGTAATGATCGAGCAATAGAAGCTGGTAATGAATGAGAAACAGTAGATAGTAATAGCCAAGTACCAAAATAAATTTTTGAATTACTAAATGAGTATAAGGAGATTGTTACAGAAGATATACTTGATGGTTTGAGAAGTATAAGTCATTGTATGGATCTGATTCCTAGAGCTAGTTTTCCAAACAAAGCACCATATAGGTTGACACCTACAAAGAATGAAGAACTTAATAGAAAAGTGCATGAGTTATTATAGAAAGGTTTGATCAAATAAATATTGAGTTCACGTGTTGTACCTATTGTATTAGCACCTAAAAAAAATGCAAAATGGAGAATGTGTACTGATTCTAGAGCTATTAACAAGATAACAGTGAAATATAAGTTTCCTATGCCGAGGATGGATGACATAATGGATTGTTTAAGTGGAGCAAAGTATTTTACAAAGATTTATTTGAAGAGTGGATATCATCAAATTATAATTAGAGGAGGTGATGAATGGAAGACTACTTTCAAGACATAATGGTTGGTTATGCCTTTCGGTTTGACTAATGCACCTAGTACTTTCATGAGGTTGATGAATGAAGTTCTGAAAAGATTTTTGGGTAAGTTTGTGATTATTTATTTGGATGATATTTAGATATTTAGTAAGACTAAGGAATAAAATCTTGATCATATTAGACAAGTATTGCAAAGGTGGAAATAAGAAAAGTTACTGATTAATCCAAAAAAGTATTCATTTATGCAAGAGGAGATTTTGTATTTGGGATTTTTGATTTCAATTGATGGATTGAAGATGGATCTTGAGAAGGTTAAAACAATTTTGGAATGGCCTACACCTGAGAATGTGGGTGAGGTAAGATCATTTCATGGTTTGGCTAGTTTTCATAGAAAGTGTTCTTTGTAATGCTATCATTGAAACAATGAGGGGAGATAAAAAGGAATTCAACTGGACACATGGAGTTGATAAGAGTTTTGAGACTTTGAAACAAAAGGTTGTTAAATTACCTATATTGGCTTTGCCTAATTTCAACAAAGTATTTCAAGGTGAATGTGATACAAGTGGTAATGCAATAGGAGTTGTATTAAGTCAAGAATGTAAGCCCATTTCTTTCTTTAGTGAGTAGATGAATGATGCTAAAATGAAGTATTTTGTGTATGATCAAGAGTTTTATGCTATTGTTCAAGCATTAAAGAAGTGGAGACATTATTTGATCCCTAAGGATTTTGTGTTGTATACTGATCATAAAGCTTTACAATACTTGGGAAGTCAACATAAATTGAATCAGAGGCATATGAAGTACATTGAGTACTTGTAAAATTGTACATTTGTCAGTAAGCACAAAAGTGGAGTTGCTAATAGAAATGCTGATGCATTGAGTAGAAAATGTTTTTTGTTGATTGAAATGAAGGTTGAAGTTCTTTTTGATGAAATGAAAGAGTTGTATGATGTTGATCCAAATTTTTCTGAGGCATGGAGAGAGTGCATAGTGCCAAATCTAATAGATCACATAAGTAAGTATGATGAGTATTTCATTCAAGAAGGTATGTTGTTCAAAGAAATTTAGTTGTGTATTATAGAAGTTCTATGAGGTTGAATCTAATTAAGGAAAAGCATAGTGGTGGATTGGTTGTACATTTTGGAATTGATAAGACATGGAGTTTGCTAAAAGAGAAGTATTATTGGACACAAATGTATAGGGATGTTTAGAAATTTGTAAAGAATTATGGAGTTTTTCAAATTGGAAAAGGAGTAGATTAAATTACTGGTTTGTATACACCTATTACTTTTCTTGTGAAACCTTGGAGTGACATCAGTATGGATTTTGTTCTTGGATTATCGAAGACAGTGAAGGGGTATGATTCCATATTTATTGTAGTGTATATATTTTCAAAGAATATTTATTTCATACCATGAAAGAAGACATTGGATGCAGAGCATGTTGCTGAACTTTTCTTTAAATAGATTGTGAGATTGCATGGATTACCAAGAAGCATTGTTTCTGACATAGATAGTGAGTTTGTTGCTTATTTTTGGAAGACTTTGTGGAAGAAGATGCATACTAAGTTGAAGTTTAGTTCTACAAATTCCATCCACAAATAGATTGATAGACAAAGGTTGTGAATAGAAGCTTAGGCAATTTGCTGAGATGTTTAGTTGGAGATAAGCCAAGTAATTGGGAAGTAGCGTTGGCACAAGTTGAGTTTGTATATTACAATTCTATGAATAGGAGTATAGGGAAAACACCTTTTGAGATTGTTATTGGAATGCATCCTAGAGTATATTAGATTTGAGAGATGTTTCTAGTGAAGAAAAGAGAAGCGCTATAGGAGAAGAATTTGCTGATTTTATGGAGTCTTTGCATTAGGAAGTGAAGTTGAGGTTGGAACAAAGTAATCAAAAGTATAAGGAAAATTTTGATAAGTCTAGAAGATATCATGATTTTGAAGTTGGTGATGAGGTGATGGTTCATTTAAAGAAAGGAATATTTCCTATTGGAACGTACATTAAGCTAAAGATGAAGAAACTTGGACCTTGTAAGATCTTGAAAAAGTTTGACAGTGGTAATGCTTATGAAGTTGAGTTACCTAATGACATAGATATATCTCCTATATTCAATATTGCTTATTTGTATAAGTATTATGAATCAGATGATAAAGTTTTTGTATCAGAAGATTATCCTAAGAAGTAGATTGAAAAAGTTGAATAGATATTAGATCAAAGAGTTGGTAAGAGCACAAGAGGAAAAGATTACTATGAATATTTGGTGAAGTGGAAGAATAGACCTATTGAAGATGCTTCATGGATTTCTCAATTTGAGTTGGATTCAACTCAAATTGTGACATCTCAATGATTCAAGAGAATCATTTCTTTCAACCCTAGTTGTCTAATGTGGGAGCATCCTAGGTTGCCTTGTTATCCTACTCATTTTTGTTCATTCTACATGTTGCAGCCGAGTTACTATAGCACTTAGTTCGTACTAAGTTACTGTAGCACTTAATTGGTGCCAAGTTATGATAGCACTTAGTTGGTGTCAAGTCACTATAGCACTTAGTCGATGTTGACTTACTATAGCACTTACTTGGTGCCGAGTTACTATAGCACTTAGTTAGTGCCAAGTTACTGTAGAAATCTAGTGTTGATTGAGTGTTCCTTCATGTGTCAAGTTACCCAGTGTATGCCAAATGACTTTTCATGTGTCAAGTTACCTAATGTATACCAAGTGATCCTTCATGTGCTAATTTTTCTTGCTTATGTCGAGTGTCAGCATTTGGACATAATTTCTATGAGCCAACTTGTAAGATTTATTTTAATCATGATATTTATGTTAAGATATTTTCTTGGGATGTGTCCAGACCATTTTTGGGTCAGCCTTCCTCTTATGTAATGTTCTAGAATGATCTATAAGCCATTTTGGAAAGTATATATAGAGTGGTTAGGCTTAGAGTATCTTTTAATGTGAATGTATTTGTATTTGTCTATAACCTAGAAGGCCTTATAGTTGGGCATGTATGTAGATATTTTTATGAATGAATAAAATGATTTCACTCTTCCTCCTCCTTTGGTTGTTGTTCTTTGTGTTTGCTTCTCTTGTGTTAACTCTTGTAGGGTAGTTTGGATAGTTAGGTGAGCCTTTGGCCCTAGTTCTCATCCTTTTCATTGTGTTAGGATTATGGTTTGGTGCTACTACTTCATCATTGCTTACATCATGAAGATGTGCTCCTCTCTTTTGGGCTATTTTCATAGCATCTAATCTAGTTGTAACTTGTCTCAATTGATCCAATATAGCATTATCAACATTTCCTCTACCATGAACCATCTTTACAAATCAGGTTCCTACAAGATCATAACCCTCTACAAATTATTGGTCAAATATGTAGATCTGAAACCCTACAAATAAATTTAAAATAGGTTTCTACATGATCCAATAAACACAAGGATGAACCTCAAGCTCTAATACCACCTGACATACGGAGGTTGGTAGTAACTAAGGCTAATTGGTACACTCAGCTACCAAAACCACCATGTGAGAGTTAACACAATAGAAGAAAAAAAAAAGATAACACCACCATAGAGAGAGAGAGAGAGAGAGAGAGAGAGAGAGATTATTTATTGATTCATGAAAATATGATCATACATTCCTAGCTATAAGGCCTCCTAGGTTACAGCTAGATGCAAAATACATTCAAATCCAAGATCTAGCTTTAGGTTCAGATTTCAATCCTACTTCTATCATCCTCTATAAATTTTTTTTAGACTCTACCCAAGATCCCCTACTTATACCAATCTAAGCCAAAAATTGGCCTAGAATGCTAAAACAAAACATTAGATACTTGAAGAGCCACAAGTCAACCTCCAACAAAAATTAATTGTCCAAAAATTGATGCCCAAGAAAAATTATGATATCTCCTAGCCTTGATTGAATTAGAACTTTTAATTTGAATTGAAAGTAGTAATTTAGGTCCAATACAACCCATTAAAGGTGGAAAGGCTGATTCACCAATGATAAGTGCACATCCATCGTGAAAGTCACGCACATAAACCTATTGCACAAACTATCAAAAATTGATACTCTAGGAGCATTGTTAGATCTCCAAACTGATAAGGAATTAGGACTTGTACCTTTTATAGAAGGGATAAATCTAGGTCCTCTTAAATTACTGAAATTTTAAGCCTCTAAAATATTGCACAAAATTAGTTACATGGCCTGGAACAGGCACCCAGAAACCATAAAAATAGAGTTCGAGTAACATGGTAAATATAGCTCAAACCTTAACATGATAACTCCAATCACTTTGTGCACAAAGGAAAAGGTTCCCTAGTGTGTCTCCAATGCTTAGAAACTACTGAAAGCTCTTAATGAAAGACATTGCAACTTGGAAAAACTAAGAAAGAACTGAAAACATGCAAGATAATCGTTGAACCCAGGATACTCCTACATCATTAGCATACTTAAAACTTGCTTTAAATTTTGAAACTTTTTTTCACTGCCATTTTATTTCCAAATCATAATTGCTACATAAAATATCATTTAATCTGATATGATTTATGTTTTATTTTTTCATGTTCTAAGCATGTTGTGTGATAAAATAGAAGTCACTATTTCTGAATATAAACTTCTAGATGTCATTCCTATTGCAATATTTGTATAATTATAATTGAATTCTCATACACTATCAATGTTGATAGGATTTCTATAGAGTCATATATGTTTACATTCTCATCTTTAGTTTAGCTATGATAGTAATCATTACATAATAATAGACATTATATCCTTGTAAACTACTTATAAATCTTCTCAAAATGCTTTAAAATATTCTTATTTATTGAATTAAAATCTTGGTACATACTACCACCATTATTGCAGATGATTGTAGTTGTCAAATATTGGCACATATTAACACCATTATTGTAGATGATTGGGTTGATATAATTTTTCCTTCACCTCTTTCAAGTGTTGTCTTGCTTGGGAAGAAAGAAAATTGGACTTCTTAGCTCATAGTGACCATCCATCACAACCTGTCCTTCTAACATCTTTTGTAGTGAGATAAGAAAAATCAGAACCCTTATGGTTTGAATCCACAATACATACCTTATTGTAGTGTTTCCAACTTGAATACCATTGCAACAGGACCCCACAATATCATTACCTTAATGTGAAATGGGTGCAACCGCATGATTAGATCTACTGTTGCAATAATCTAAATAGTTGTCACACCTTGGTATCTTGTTTTCATCCTGTCCAATGGGTTGATCCATGGTTGGAACCATTTACACTTTGTGATCAACATGATGACTCAATGGCATGGTATGAATCATTGCATCCAAAGTTCTTTCTTCATTAGGACACCCACCCGATGACTAATTTTTGCACTCATTCTGATTATTTCTAGGCTACAAGCTAGAAAAAAATTAATGATTCACCCTTGTTTGACATACCAAGAATTGTGTGAAAAGAAGATTATCCTATATCTCTTAAGGAAGAGAGAAATAATTGTCATAGCTTGTCATTATCGCTTTATTTATTACTAAGGAAATGACTCTTCTGAGTTCATTCTTTCCATCCCTATTTATTTATAAAAAACCATTCCATAATATGTAATTCTACTACCCATAACCAATACTAAAATTGAGCTAAAATGATAATACCTTCTCTTTAGTCTATAGGCTAGCAAGATCATGCACTTATACCACTGAAAGTTCCCTTGCCAAATTCAGCCTCAAAATAAGGGACTCAAGGAACTTCTTTAAATAAATTGGAAACAATCATTGTACATGTTGTTTCAATGTTTTAGTCTATTAATGATTGTTTGAAATAATATCAAATGTGTTTTAAATTCTCTCAAATTTTTATTAAGTTGTCTATATGGAGAACCATAATGTAGATGCAATTGTTTTTGACTTTTGACTATATGTAGATGATCAACACTACGTAAATATGTAGGTAGAGATTAACATAGATAGTTGTCGTGCAAACTAAATATGAGAGAGATAAATTTTGACATTTAAACTCCTTATGACTACAATAATGTTAGAATGCATTAAAATTTCTTATGCAGTGAAATGATGGGAAAAGGGTCAACTTTTGGTTTATAATGATGTATATTATGCAATTACAAAAATTCATAAATTCCTATCAAAATTAGCAACATTGAATTGAACCATACCAAAATTATAATACTTTATTCAATTTTATCTATTAATATGTTGCAATTTCATTCAAATAGTTGAAGTATTCACTACTTTCTTCTTAAACTCTACATCCTACTAGATAGGGCTTCCATTAGGTGATGGATTTGTATGGCTAGGTATAAGCCTATAAGTTTTCCATATTCAACCAAAAAGAAATCTTTCTACTACAAATCTAAAGTAGATATACTCGACCAGATATCATGCAAGTATGTGCAGAACAAATATAGAATATATGAAAATAAAATAAAAATATAACCATTGAAAACTAAATAAATCTTGCAATATTGTGAATTTGGCTTAACGATTTGAAATTGGATTTTGCAAAATAATTTCCCAAGTGAGAAAATCATTTTGTGTAAGATTATTGGATTGAAGATGATTCTAGAAAAAGTGAGATTTATCCTTGATATGGAGCCCCCTATGGATGTCACTAGACTTAGTTCTTTCTTGGAAACATTAGGTACTTCTAGAAGTTCATTAAGAACTTTTCATAAAAATCCTATTGGTTAGATAAGTTGACTCAAAATGGAAAGGCATACACATGGGAGATTTCACAAGGAGAGGCCTTCAAGGAGCTCAAAGAAGGTTAGTGTGTATGCCCATTTTGGCATATCTGAATTGGGACAAGGTGTGTGTGTGTGTACAATTTTCCTTATAACTCTCACCCTTGCACATCAATGGAAAAGGTGTCAAAAACTATATACATGGCAAAAAATTTCTTGGACACATTAGGTACTTCTAGAAGTTCATTAAGAACTTTGCAGAAAAGTCCTATTGGTTAGATTATTTGACTCAAAATGGTAAGCTATAATCATGGGAGATCGCACAAGGAGAGGCCTTTGAGGAGGTCAAAAAAGGATAGTGTGTACGCCCATTTTGGCATATCTAAATTAGGACATGGATTTCTATGTTCATGTGGATGCCTCTAACATAGAAAACCTTGTCCCAATTTAGATATGCCAAAATGGGCATAAACACTAGCCTTCTTTGAGCTCCTTGAAGGCCTCTCCTTGTGCAATCTCCCATGTGTATGGCTTTCCATTTTGAGTCAACTTATCTAACCAATAGGATTTTTATGAAAAGTTCTTAATGAACTTCTAGAAGTACCTAATGTGTCCAATAAAGAACTAAGTCTAGTGACATTGAACATAGAAATCCTTGTCCTAATTTAGATATGCCAAAATGGGCGTACACACTATCCTTGTTTGACCTCCTCAAAGGTCTCTCCTTGTGTGATCTCCCATGTGTAGGGCTTACCATTTTGAGTCAACTTATCCAACCAATAGGATTTTTATGCAAAGTTCTTAATGAACTTCTAGAAGTACCCAATGTGTCCAAATTTTTTTTTGACATGTATATGGTTTTTGACACCTTTGCCATTGATGTGCAAGGGTGAGAGTTATAAGGAAAATTGTATGTATGTATGTATATATATATTTATACATATTTATTTATACATATATATACATATATGTATATATATATGTATATATATGTATATATAGATACATATATATATACATATATATATATATATGTATATATATATATGTATCTATATATACATATATATACATATATATATATATGTATATATATATGTATATATATACATATATATCTATGTGTATATATATATGTATACATATACATATATATATATCTATACATATATATATATATATATATGTATACATATACACATATGTATATCTATACATATACATACATATATATGTATATCTATACATACATATATATGTATATCTATACATACATATATATGTATATATATATATATATATACACACACACACATATATAAAATTTTCCTTATAACTCTCACCCTTGCACATCAATGGCAAAGGTGTCAAAAACTATATACATGTCAAAATTGTTTAGATTACCTTCATGAAATCTAATTGGATATCCATGCATTAGTACATTTGGACTCATTTTTGACCAATAGTTTTGTTGCTATTTTTGTTGTCAAAATTTTGACCAAATCTTTTTGGCATTGAAATATTGACACACATTTTGGTTAAAAATGTCACATTAAAACTTATATTAATAAATTTTAAAAATTAATAAAATAAAATATAAAACTTAATACATTGGTCAAAAATTCAACCAAGTTTGGTCAAAATTTTGAGCAATTGTCATCCTTGATCAACTAGGATGGCAAACCCATGATGACATCCTGGTTGATGAGTTAGTAAAAAAAAAAATATTTTATTTTATCAATTTTTAAAATTTATTAATATAAGTTTTAATGTGACATTTTTAACCAAAATGTGTGTCAATATTTTAACGCTGAAAAGATTTGGTCAAAATTTTGACAACAAAAATAGCGACAAAACTATTGGTCAAAAATGAGTCCAAATGTACTAATGCATAGATATCCAATTAGATTTCATGAAGGTAATCTGAATAATTTTGACATGTATATAGTTTTTGACACCTTTCCCATTGATATGCAAGGGTGAGAGTTATACGGAAAATTGTATGTATGTATGTGTGTGTGTGTGTGTGTGTGTGTGTGTGTGTGTGTAAGGAGGAGTTATATTTTAATTAGGAGATATCAAGAAAGTTGGTATAATTAATGATGATTCATAGATTTTGAAATTTTGTAATAGTCATGTAACTAATGTAACAAGTTTTGATGATTTTGTTTTTGGACTTAGCCAATTTTCCTATATCTTACCATCAATTCCAAAGAGGGAGATTGTTGTAAATATGGCTAGGTAAACATAATATGATATTGTCATTTATGGAAACATATAGCTTAGATCAAGTCATTAGATCTTGGAGATAAAGTTTTAGATGTTAACTTAGAAAAATGTGAGTGTATCTGTCAGAAAAATGTGAGTGTATCTGTCAGAACAAGAACCTTTTTTGTTAATGTAGTTCATAGATGCATTTTTGGCACATGTGCACATAAATGGAGGTAGTACAACATGTGAGGATAACATGTGCAAGAGTGTAACTCTGTATAGATAGAGATATTTTGCTTTTACAATGAGAGTGTTGAGAAGACATAATAGGGTAACAAATCTGAAATCAAGTATTTTGTATTAAGGAATTATTGTGTTTATTAAAATAATTACTTAACTAATTAGGGACAACATCCTAGATGTTAACCTTAAGTTAGAGATAATCATTTTTTTTCCAAGAACATGAAGGTTTGAAGGATGAAATTTTAAGAAATGTGGTATAAAGGAAACAATTTTGGATATGAAGTTGTGTGAAGAAAAAGGGAATATATGTGTGAACACATATGTGAGCTTGTAAATGTGTAATGTTATATTTTGTGATGCTAATTCTAATGTATGATTAGAGAAGTGTGAATTGTAATAAAGTTTTCTGAAAAGAAGCCAAAGCCTACATCAAATATTGAAGATATCAGTGACATTAAAGAGGTTTTTGTATCTGTCTTTTGTATTGAAGAATTTCATTGTATATTGCATGTCTGGGAAGTGGGATCATCTTCCCTACATTTGTAAATTATAATAACAACTTATAATAGGGTTTACACTTCTAATGAGGCCTAAGTCCTCTAACAAGGACCAAGAGACTATACAAATTTAATAGGTTCAATATCTTTCACAAGATACTTTTCATTAGTGGATCATTTTATAGGTAGCACCACCACTAGAGTTTTCCCTTGGCCAAGGTTTCCCCAGTTAATAAAATATGATGTTATGATTTTAATTATTTTCTAGTTGTATTTACTATTTAGCATAATTAGTTTACTTTCATATGAAAGTTATAATTTAATTAAAGATGTCCAATTTTGGGCAAAATTTTGTGAAATATTGATTCACCCCAACCCATACCCCCACCCCCTCTTAGTATTTCTTGTTTCTAACATGGAAGTAGGAAGAATGAAATCATCTGCTAGAGTAGTAGTAATTGGTGTAGGAGCACTTATTCCTCCACTCTCTAGGCATCCACTACAAAATGCTCTTCATGAGTTTCACTCAAGGGCTTTCATGCTTAAGAGTCTTTGATAAGTTCTAGAAGTAGTTTTTCATTACAAATAAGCCTACTTGTAAGGCATACTCACTATTGATATTTTATAAAATATGGGTTTCTAACTATGGTCATTAGGCACATCTTAGTCCTAAGATAGGGTAGGTGTGTTCTTAGGCTTTTAAACATGTGTACTCAGTTAACATAGATGACCCCTTTGTTGACTAACCCAACTCAGTTAGTACAAAGTTTATGTTGGTGCTCCATTAACCAACCCAACTCATTCAATACTATCTCCAAACATGATTATCACTGAATTCTTGGTACATATGGAGAACCATATTTAGTGCCTGAGTGAGCTTGGTTATCACAGACTGCTCGGTAAAGGCTTGACAATTTTTTATTACATTTAACAACTTTCACTTAATCACTCCCCAATGGTCACAACCTTTGACAATTGGTTGGATTAGTTGGGAAAGTATTCAAATAGCCCTTTCAGGTGAATGGAAGATAGAGAACATGTACTTTTACAATTTGAAATCAATAAAATATCTCATTTTTTTTGTATAACTTGTTGTAGCATGTGAGTGTATGGACTAGTATACATTGGCAAGAAAAAATGATTGTTTGAACCAAATCTTAAATGTCTTAGGAGAGGAATGTGAGTGGTTTAAATGATTGAATTAATCAACATCAAAACCCTTCTTTCATTGACAAGTTTTGGCAAAAATGCCCTAACTTGCATTTCCACCCTAGGATTCTCATGCTACTTAGGAAAATTTAAGGAGGAATTAGTATGAGACCCTAGAAGGATGGGAGATGAGGAACAAGTTATCTAATTTTTCAGCCCAACCCTAGGCCAAACATCTCTATGTGTTTGCTTTAGGACAACATGTATTGAAGTGCCAAAAGAACATAAGGGATGGATAAATTTTTTCTAATGGTGGAGTGTAATCTTTGATAGATCCCTCTTAGTTTCTCATTTGCTGGCTAAGTTTGATCAGTAGCCTAAGTTATACTTCCTTCACAAACCCAATCAATTAGACCTAATAGGGCTAATTGTTGGATTTTGGGTTTGATGGTCATCTGATCAGTTGGGAGTTTGAAACCTTGGAATCTAAAACATCTTCCAAAAGGGTCTCTAGATATTAATTTTTTTCTAGGGCTTTTGGAGTAATTTCAAACCAAATTTTCATTTCGTTTTTGCTAGGGCTAATTGGGACTCCTTGGCCTAAAAGATAGTTTTTCTATTTGAGGCTATTGAGCATAAGTTAGGCCATTCTAAACCATCAAGTTGAGGTTTTTGATTGTTTAGGAACCTTTTCATTCCCTCTTGAGCACATAGGTTCCCATTTCAAGCATACCCCTCATATTTAGTGAATTTGTTCTTAAAGACCTAGTTGTGCTCCTCTGGATGCTTAGGCCATGTTTGTGATTAAAATTTATAGAAATTTTTAGAGCCCTCTCTCAACTCCATTTTGGGGTATTCATAGTAGTCTAAGGCCACACCACAACCTAGTTGCCTATATATGGGAGAGCTTTGTGTTAAGTGGTATCTGAGCAACCTAAGATCTCTTTAGCTAAAAGAAATATTTACACCATGGAAGGAGAAGATGGAGGGTTATATACAAGGATGACCAATGCAAAAATAGTGAAATAACTTAGAGACCAAAAACTGAGGCAATATGAATGAAGGAATAAGGAGATGTAGTTGATGAGGCAAGAGATGGAAAATCTTAAGGAAGAGCTTCGAAATAGAAGTGGTGAATACTATAAAGAAGTTAGACAAGGGAGTGATAAAGAAACCCTTGAGTAGGAGGAAGAAGAATGTCCTACAGACTAGAGATTTCTTATGAGGACTGTGAAATCTATGGAGAGGAGAACCATGGATGTTAAGCTTGATTTGTCTACATATAATGGGAAGATGGACCTAGAGGATGCAAGGGATTGGGTAGATACCCTAACCAATTTCTTTGACTATGAAGACATTCCTAAGAACCAAAGGGTAAAGATTTCCAATTCAAGGCTCAAATGCTCTACACTCACATGGTGGAAATTCACTCAAGATGACAAGGTGAAGAGTAACAAGAATCTAGTCACCACATGGAAGAACATGGTGACCCTACTTAGAGAGACCTATGTCCCTAAGGACTATGAAGTTCGTCTTCATTAAAAGAGAATGAGTTTCAGGCATAAAGAGATGGTCATCTCTACCTATAATGAAGAATTTCAAATGTTAGTAATGAAGTCTAAACTTGTTGAACCTTAAAGTGTGAAATTTTCTAGATAGATGAAAGGACTAAGGATTTCCATTCAAGATGAATTAAGTTTGACAAGTCCTACCATAGTAAACCAATGCTACCAATTGACACTCAAGGTTGAAGAGAATTTCAAAAGAAGGAATGCACAAAGTAATAGAAATAAAGGAAAGAATGAAAGAGGAAGATGAAACTATGGAGGAAGAGGAATACAAAATAATAGACCACAAGGAGATTCCAATAAGTTGAATACCCAAGGATAAAGTAGTTCAAGAGGTAGATATAATGGAAGGAGAGGTAATGGCAGAGGCATAAATGGTGGAGCAAATAGATGGGTAGACTGAAGTAGTAAATCAATCTTCAAGCAACCTTCTAAGTTGTCTAACCAAACATCATGGACAAACATGGGATACTATCCTCCCTTAAGAAGATTTTTCCTTCAATGATTTACTAAATAGGTCAATGGGGAAGACACATTCCAAGTAAACTATGAACTTTATCCTAGAGGAGTCATAGAATTGGGAGATTTACAAAATGACTTCAAAGTTAGTGCACAAGGTGAAGAATCCTTAGCATGAATCAAGAAGATTCATGATCAAGTTAAGGACACTTTGCATCAGAATACTGCAAGGTATAAAAAACAAAAAGACAAGAAGAAAAGACATGTTTCTTTCATGGAAGGAAATCTAGTGTGGGTATATCTAGGGGACACAAGAAGTTGCATATGACAAAAATTGGACCCTATCAGATATTTCATAAATATGGAGAAAATGCATATGAAATTTCATTGCCCCCAACCATCTCTATTTCTCTTATCTTTAATGTTTGTGATCTCTATTGAAGTTGATTAAATATCAATCTATTATCTCTCAAGTATCACCTACATGTGAACTCCTATCACAAAAAGAGAGAAGTAAAAGCTATGGAGGCTAGAATTCTTAAATCCAAAGATGAGACATTATTAATGAGAAAAAAGAGAAATTACTATATTCAAAAGTGAAATTGATTTATAATTACAAAGAGATATCATCTTTATAAAGGAGATCAAAATGCTAAAAAGATCTAACATGGGAAAAACCCTACTCCAAAAAGAGATGGAAAAACATGCTGAAAGAAACTAGTGAAGGACTAAAGAAGCCTCCAAACTAGGGAATGTCCTAGAAGATAGGAAAAAAGATGATCATTAAGAGCACCACTAAAGAATGAAGAAGTTGCAAAGATTTCTCAAAAGTAATTGTTGATCTGAAGAACCTCCACTAAAATAGAACTTCACCAGGTAAAGAAGATTGTAATCTAAATCAAATCAAGAGCCACAAAAAGGCAAACAAATGAACTCAAAGATACAGATGGCATGAAACACCAAAGCATGAAGAGTTGATCAATCAAACATGGAAGTTCACATCCAAAGTAGGAATAAAATGAAGAGTGTCTATATGGTAAATGATCCTTCTCACCAAAATGCATAGGTACCTAGACACTACATCTGCCTAGTACATAGGAACAAAAAATGAATGCATAGCTCACTCCATCGAACCTTGGAAGCATGAGAAACAACGAAAGAACCCCCTAATGTAAACAATGTTGAGGTAAGAGGCAATTAGAAAAGTAGGCCAATAGAACTTTATGTCAAGGAACCACAATCAAGATGCACAAAATAGTAAATATTTGTGTACTGAGGTGATCAATCTTAGGCACAACATAAGGCTAAAGTTACAGAAGTGAAGCTCACTAGAAAAATGAAGATGGAAAACAATGGAAAACATCAACCCCCTATGGCACTTTAATCATGAGTAGTGCATGTAAAATAAGGAACAAGATATGGTGAATGCCAAGAAAAAAATAATCTGTACAAGTGTCCTTAGATGAAACTACTCGAATCAAAATAAAAAAGAGCTTTAAAAAAATGCAAATGCAATATGACACTTTATCTCAATGCATTTGCAAGAATGTATACAAATGATGTCTCAATAGACTAGAAGAGACATTAGACTAATAAAATAGATAGCACAATTCATGATGAATCATCTAAAGCAATGAAATTGATCCCTAGACCTAAGACAACCAAGATATCCATTGGAGTGCAAAAATGCAAAAGACTAAATAGAATATGCCTAGAGAAAAATTTGGAAAAATAACTAGTATTATTGGAAAGATTTCAGAAATACCTTTCGAGTGATATAAAGAATTCCTATATTGAAGATCAGATGCTCAAGATATGTCTCCTCTAGTACAAAATTGTACCCCTAACTTTGATTAAAAAAATGCATAAAAATGCATCAAAACTGAAAATCACCTATACTAATGTGACAGGCTCAGAACCATCTTTTCAATGATATCTTCTTTTTTAGAAAATGGAATTCGTATGCCACAAATATGAGCAAAAAGGTGAAGGTAGGTCCAAACAGAGCCTAAAGAGGTAATAGGAATGATGATATAGTGTGGACATGGCATTGACGTCAACAAGTGACAAGCCCAAATTTAACAAGAAAATGGTCGTCGATGCAAAAAAAAAGCCTAAAAATGACCCCTACTAGTAAATAATGTGATTGTTGGAAACATATGTTGAGCAAATATTCAGTGGTAGAGAAAAATCCAGTGGCCATTAAATGTAAGAAATTGTTTGAAAAAACACCAGACTTGCCAAAGAGTTTTTTTCCTCCACCTTTTGGTTTAAGAAAATGATGAACACATCTAAGTGTCATAAAGAACAATATCTAAATTTCAATTGGATAACTATATATTCCCATTTTGTGATCAATCATGGAGCACCCAGCAGCACAAAGAAGAGTGAAAATGTGTCAAAGCCCTCTGCAAGGAAAAAAGTGAGTATAAGCCTCATTCCTCATTAGAAATTAGGCATATTAGCTAATGAATGATTCTAAGTTGACTTTTGGTAGGCTCATAAAAGAATAATCCATCAAAACCTAGAATAAATAGGAGCAACTCAACCTATTGCACTATCCCCAAAATCTCCATCGTGGCAATATGGCCTTAAGAAATATTTTTCTAAATGTAGCCTACTGACATAGACTAAGCTAGCCAAAAAAGAATGCCCAAAATCTGTGAACTAAGGGAGACATGATGTACAAGGCAGAATCACAAGAAAAATCTAGTGATGATCTTCAATTAATTATGGCATTAAGCTCCAAAGCCAACTTTGAAACAAATTCCAAAAAAAATGGTGATTGAACAAAGACCCAACAACCACAAATCATAGATCAATGGAAGAAAACTGCACACACACAAGAATCAATGCACACCAACAGGCCTATGAAAATGCATCCATGCAGACCACAAAAGCACATTGAAATCAAAAAGCAACATCACATTGGGACCACTAAATGGTCTATCTCCTTGAAAAAGGTTGTTGAATAATCAGAGAGGTGAAGAAAAAAGTGGCGTAGCATGCGTGGGAGCCAAAATCACCACCAATGGACATGGGCTTGGGCTAACCACTATTGATAGAATTTTTGGTCATTAACATGGACCCAAAATAATAAAAAAGTTGATCTCACCAAAATGCATGAGGGGATTGGAATAGTCACACCAAATATCATGCCATTATTTCATGCAAAAATGAGGTGCAATGCTCCAAAAAAAAACATTGACATGGCTATGGGTGGCCAAAAATATGGGGTCCAAAATCCCTATAAATAATTATGGTTTCCTAGGAACAAGGATGGCTAGAGAAGGAGAGAGATGCAATATGGGTGGGAACTTTGGTTTTCAAATTCCACATGGGTATGGTGTAGACCCATCAAGCGATGGAGGACAAGATGAGATAGATGAGGAAGGGAAGCTAGGGAATGATTCAAATGATGGTAGGTTTCTAAGGGGTCTGAGGGAGGACCTAGGTCTTTGGTCTCTACGATGCTTCCAGCCAAAAAATGGTCTAGGCTTTTTGGTGTTAAACTGACTGGTAAGTCTAGTCTTCCCCTTATTAAGAACATCTTGAGTGCTAAGAAAGGCTCTTTTATTCTAGAGATTCTTAACCAAATAATAGATTTGAATATTTCCAAAATGTTTACTACCCTAGTGGGTAAGTTTCTAGGACCAAGACTAAATATTGAGGTTGTTAGGGCTTTTTTAAAAAGGAAATGGGTCCTAAAGGGACAAGTAGATATTATGACCATGTCTAAGGGTTGCTTGTCTTTCTACTTCACATGTGAAGAAGAATGTACTAATATCTTATGTAGTGGACCATGGCTTGTGGGAAAGCACACTATGATTCTTCAAAGGTGGAGCCCTAATTCCAAGGACTTGAATGATACTCTTATTTAAGCTCTAGTGTAGATCAAGGTTCCAAGGATGTCTCTTGAGTTCTAGGTAGAGGATGTCTTCAAAGGGATTGCAAGCACTTTTGGTGAACTATTACCCATGGAACCAATCATAGTTTCAAGGAAAAGATTAACCTATGCCATAATCTATGGGTGTGGTTCATGGGGTGGATATGCCAGATTACATCACCCTCCAATAAAATCTTGGAACTTAGTAGTAGAAGATCAAATATGAGATAATTCATTTTTCTTTTTTCCTTTACAAAAAGTCTAGAAATCAGGCTAAGAACTATCCTAATAACATTAAGGTACTCAAGAAATTCAAGAAAGAATGGGTCAGAAAAGACACTAATAACCTTGGGAGTAATGAGAAAGTTAGCAATGAATCTATTAAAAGAATCCACAATGATTTGGAATAGGATATTTTAGTTCTAGTAGGTCAAGTTAAAACCAACAATGTGAACCTACATAGCTTGTTTGGGGAGATCCAGAATAGAAGTATGAGGATAAATGAACATAAGGATTCCTTTGATATTAGCATCTTTGAGAGTGAAATGTCTGGAGTAGGCAATAATATAACTTTGACTTTCAAGGAAACAGGAGGACATAATAATCACATAACGTTGGGAATTTTGAAATGCTCTGAGGAGAATAGTAACACTTCTCCACCTAAAATTAATAACAAAATTCCTATGGAACCCAAATGGGGGGATAGGATGCTTATGAAAAGGCTTAGCTTGAGGGAGAGGATGAAATAGAGGAAGGTTGGACAAGTGTGGAAGATAAGAAAAAAGTGTGGAACAAGAAAAAGGAAAAAATGAAGAATAACAAAGAAAACAAATTGGGGATCAGAAGCACCAAGAATAGAAAAATTGGAGATGTTGGCTACACCCACATTTTGCTAGGCAGACCTTCTAACCAAAAGAAAAGAGCTTTGGAAACTAGTAGAAGTATTGTTGATGGTAGTCAAAGGACTATCATAGATTCAAAAGCCCTTCATAAGATATAGAGATCATTTCTTGGAATATATGTGGATTAAACAATCCTCACAAACAAGACATGGTTAGGATCATTATTAGAGACAATAAGCCACATATTGTGCTTCTTCAAGAAACTAAGATGCCTAAGAATAAAGTAGAGAGTTTAACTCTTTTCAAAAATGGTAAGATCCTAGGTAGTAATGTAGAGGGTGCTTCTAGGGGCATGGATGTTATTTGGAACTATAAAAATATTAAAGGAAATCTTGATTTACAAGATACGAATTTGATTCATGTTAGATTTTTTAATTCTAAGGATAATATGTCTTTGGTTTAGTCTAATGATTATGCTCCCAACACCATGTGGGGTAGAAAAGGGTGTTGGATAGAAATTACCAATCATAGGAAATATTTTTTGAATGAAAACTAGGTCATAATAGGAGATTTCAATACCCACCTAAAAGAAAATGAAAAAATTGGGGGGGGGGGGAATCACTCAAACTTGGAAAGTATGATGTATCTGATGGACTTTATTGACAAACATTTGCTACATGATATGGATTTGCAGGGGATTTATTATACTTGGACTAATAGTAGGTCGGGGAAGGATCTTATTCAAGTTAGATTTGATAGAGCACTCATCAATAGTGAATGGTTTCACCACTACAACTTCTCTTTGACTACAAATGTTAGGGCTAGATCTAATCACTTCCCCATTATTCTTCTGGTCAGGCCTACTCTTTTGAAAAAGATTTTTCCTTTTCATTTTGAGAAAATGTGGACCCTTCACCCTAGGTTAGAAAATATTATTAAGGACTTGTGGAACATCAAAGTTGATCAGAGTGCCATGTTTAGAGTGGCCAAGAAGCTAAGAAATTTTAAAGACAATATTAAAAAAATGGAACAGGGAAACTTTTGGTAACATTTTTTTGAATAAGAGGAAAATTATGGAGAAACTTAAGGATATATAGCATAACATTTAAAAAGATGGCAATGAGAGCTATTCTAGGGAAGAGGAGAACTTACAACTAGTTGAACTTCATAATGTTATCACTAAGGAGGAAACCTATTGGAGGAAATGATCTAGGAAAGCTCTCCTTAAAGAAGGGGACAAGAACACTAAATACTTCTATATTACTAATTTATAACATAGAATGACAAAAAAATTAACTAAATTGAAAGTGAATGAAGCCTTTACTAAGGAGGAGGAGGACTTTAAAAGAGAATTCATTAGTTTTTTGAGTGATCTTTTAAAGCAAGACCCTCTACTGGGTAAAGCTAAAAAGAGTGAATTCCTTCAATGTATTCCCAATTGTGTTATTATTGAATAGAACAAAATTCTTACTGCTATTCCTTCAAAGGAGGAAATTAGAAATGTTGTCTTTTCTTTTGATGGTGAAAAAGCTATGAGGCCTGATAGTTTTCCTTTCTTCTTCTTCCACTCTTACTGGTAGATGATTTAAGAGGATCTTTCTAATGGGGTAAAAGATTTTTTTGGCTCACGAAAGATACTGAAGGAGTTAAATAGTAATTATATTACCTTGATAGCAAAAATACTAGGTGCTGACTCTCTAGACTAGTTTCACCCTATCAGTCTATGTAATTCATTCTATAAGATCATTTCTAAAGTTATTACACAAAGACTTTTAAAAATCATTCCTTCACTCATCCTTGGTTAGTAGAATGGTTTTGTTCCTAGGCATCAAATTTTGGACTGCATTATTTATATTCATGAAAATTTGCAATCCCTCACTAGGTCCACAAAGGAAGGGTTCCTTTTGAATTTGGACCTATCTAAAGCATATGATATGGTGGATTAGGAGTTTCTGAAATGTGGTTTGGAGGGATTTATCTTTAACAAAATATGTTTGGAGCTAATTCATATGCTTGTGTCCTCTGCTACATATTATGTTTCGATTAATGATTTCTCTATGTCTTTCTTTCATGCTTCAAAAGGTTTAAGACAAGAGGATCCCTTTTCCCCTATTCTCTTTTTTTTGATGGCAGATTTCTTGGGTAGATATATTAAAGCCTTGGTTGATAAAGGGGATGTTGTGGGGTTGAAACCTTCATCTAAGAATCAAATATGCTCTCACCAAATTTTTTTGGATGATTCTATTTTGATGGGAGAGGCTTCAATTAAAAATGCAAAGAATATTAAAAAGGCCCTCAATGACTATGGATAGCCCACTAGGTAGCTCATTAATTGGAATAAGAGTTCCCTTTACTATATTAATGTCAATCCTAAGAGACAAGAGAAAATCAATAGAATTTTTGGATGTGAGGTGGGAAATCTTTCAGGTACTTATCTTGGATTACCTATGTGCTTGGATCCCCTTGACTCTTTCTAGAGTTCTTTGGTTGATAAAATGCATTCTAAGCTAGCAAGTTGGAAAGGCTATCTTCTAGGCCAGGCTAAGTAACTTATTATTTTAAAATCTTTCCTTCAGAGCTCTCCTCTTTATGCTTTAAGTGTCTTCAAGATACCTAGAAAATTTTTTGCTACCATTGATAAAATTTAGAGAAACTTCCTCTAGACTAGTATGAAAAAAAACAAGAGAGTAGCCCTTATTGCATGGGTCAAGGTCTGTAAACCTACTAAGAAAGTGAGTTAGGGTTAAGAAATGTCAATAAAATGAATGACTTCTTACTGGCCAAATTCATATGGAGGTTGTTCAATGATTTAGGTGAATTGAAGGATATATGGACTAATAAATACAACCTAGAGAATAAATGTTTTCATAACTTCCTTTTAAGTGAAAATAAGAAAAGTGGATCAGCTATATGGAAGCATGCTCAAAATAACAAGCTGGCAATTAGGAATGGGGTTGTATGGAAGGTTGGTGATGGAATGACTATTTAGTTTAGGGATGATATTTGGCTCCTTGATCATAACCTCAAATCTAACCAAAGATGGGGAGGATTCATGATGCAATGCAAAACTATCTTTGGGTTTTTGGTTGTTGATTATTAGGAAGGTGAAAATTGGGTGGATTTAACTATGGTGAATGCTTCTCTAAAATACCTCAATTTAAATTTGAATCTTGTCTTTCTAGTTATTGAAGAGGACTCCTTAATTTGGAAGGGTAACCCTAGTGGACAATTCTTAGTTTCCTCTTTGTATAAAAATAGTTATGATGACTATCATGAACCAGTTTGGGCTACTGCCTGGTTGAAGGGTATAACCCCCAAAATTAACATCTTTTTCTAGATTCTATTATAAGAAAAAATCCTCACTATTGATAACCTTATGAA
This sequence comes from Cupressus sempervirens, assembly GCA_028749045.1. Classification (NCBI taxonomy): domain Eukaryota; kingdom Viridiplantae; phylum Streptophyta; class Pinopsida; order Cupressales; family Cupressaceae; genus Cupressus; species Cupressus sempervirens. The sequence goes on along the minus strand of CM053788.1, from coordinate 529,475,019 downwards.
AAAATGTATGTGCTTTGTTAGCAGATGTTATCTTTCTAAATAGTATGAGGAGTCTGTGAAGCATCTATTTATCCATTTCCCTTACACTTGGAAGATATGGGACAAGTTCTTAAGACTTTTTGATATTCAATGGATTTTTTCATCAAACTTGCTTGAGTTATGGTCAGCTTGGTTATCCCATTCCCACAATATCATTTTGATCACACTTTTGAGGTTTCCCCTTCCTAACTTATGTTGGAGGGTGTAGAAGGAGAGAAATGATAGAATCTTTAGGGATAGGGATTTGAGCTCAAAATAGGTCTTCCATATTAACTAAAATATGACTCAGAATAAGGAAGCTCAAATCAATATTAATCCTAGAACTCTTGTTAGATGGAATTGTCCTCTTTAGGGATGGCACAAGATTAACTTTTATGGGACCTCTAAGGGTAGCCCTCGAACTGCTATTGTGGGGTTGTTATTAGAAATGAATAGGGATAAATGTTGGTGCAATGGCTATACCTATTTGTGTTCAAACTAATCATATTGTTGAACCAACTGCTGCTCGTTATAGTATTTCTTATGCTAAGAGTTTGAACCTTACTAAAATATGGCTTGAAGGGGGCTTTCTTAACATTGTTAATTGTCTTAATAAGGTTAATCCCTCTTCATGGACCATTCATAATATTACTAACAAGGCAATACATGTCATCAATTATTTTGAAGTTTGTGTTATAACTCACAACTATAGGGAAACTATTAGAGTTGTTGACTAGGCTGCCAATGTGGCATGCAGGAGAAATGAAAATGTCGTTTGGAGTAATTATGATGATATTCTTATAGATGGGAAATCATTTATGGATTTAGATAGGCTAGAATGTAGGCAAGTTTCTAATCATGATTATGATGATCACGAGATTTAATCATGAGGAGGAAGTGGCCAATATGATGATTTAGGTGACTCCTCTTGAGGTCAAAGCCAGAGATAATGACCACATCATAATGGATAGCAGATTAATGCAAGAAACTTGGTGAAGAGATTGGACAACATAGTTTGTGTCCTTAAGAAGATTGTGGATCAAAGTGGTGTTGTTCTTTGTATCATTGCTAACAATCTAAATATTCTACTAGAAAAATTAGAAAATAATAGTGAATGTCATGAAAACACTGAAAAGAAGGATCATAGACCTAGTAAAAGGATAGGCTAATACAAAGAAGGATGAGGAGTCCTAGGAGAAGGAATTGAGAGAGTTGAAGGCCTCGGTGACCAACATGAATAGTCTAGCAGATCAAGTTGTCAATCTCCTAAAAAACATGTAGCTGTTGTTGTCCTTTGTTTTTTTGTTCTCTTTTATCTATTTTGGGCTTTAATCCTTAAGTGTTTGTAACACTACTCTATTGGGCTTGATTGGCCAATTTTTTTATCTTTTATATAAGGTTTCAGGTCCTTTCAAAACCTATTTTTACATAATTAGAACAATTGTGGCTGCCTAATTTATGGGGACCTATATCTAGCACTAAAAATCATTTCGTAACCAGAAAAAATCATGCCATGAAGTAAGGTTGGACATGGATTAATCAAAGTCATTGGTCCATGAGTTACAATGCTTCCCAAATTGATAGAAGTGGGTCATTCCCCAATGGAAGAGGTGTTGCAACCAAAGGAGGAAACCTACAAATTGAGGCATCTAGTGCCATGTGGTGTAATTTAAGGCACTTCAATAGAGGGACTTGTATTCCAATCAAGTGTGCATGTTTGTTTTAAAGAAAGGTATGATGGAAGTGTAGGCCCAAAAATAATGTCCCCTTCCTTGTGAAACAAAACATGCACTCTTTTCCAAAAATGCACATATTTTTAAACGAAAAAATTGATTAAAAAAACCAGAAACAAAATGTCACCTCATTTTGTCTACCCAAGTCAAAATAGGTTGGGTACAAAAAAAAGTTTGCCTCATATTTGAATAGTGTCCAAACTAGACATATTTTATATGGAAATAGGAGTTTTTAAGCACTCTAAGCTTAAAGGTGATGTCCATTTGGGCTCAAAGTGCTCCAAAAAATAGTTTCCCCCCAAATCCAATATAAAATCCTCTAAAAGCCAAAGATCTAAAAATTGATGCCAAATCTCTCAAGAACAGAACATAGGCATGAAGATCTGAAGCTCTGATAGTATGTTGAAGTTGATGAAATATCAACCCCACAACTCCTAAGAATCACCTGCATGAAAACACCTGTCAATGAAAGAGAGAAGCAAAAGCTCAAATAGCTAGAATTCCCAAATTCATAGATGAGACATTATTGAGTAGAAAAAAAAGAAATTTCTATATTCCGAAGAAAAATTGGTTTATAATTACAAAGAGAGATTATCCTTATAAAGGAGATCGAAACCCTTAAAAAGTCTAAACTAGGTTACATAATAATAAGTAATAAAAGAATTAATTATTATATGCCCAAAGTTTGGCTTAAGTAGACTAGAGTTAATTAGAAAATATCTAATTAATCTAACAATATTATCCCTAGAAAAGGTGATATAAGGATTAATGATTTTGTATAGGATACTGATGATGTATAGGAAGAATGGATCAATGACTTCCCACCTAACCAACCGTTACATATGGAGAAGATTATGGATTCTAAGGTCATCAAGAAGGCAATAAAGACTACCTACATAGACTACTTGGTCAAATGGAAGGGTCTTCTATATATAGATGTGTTGTGGTGTCCACAACACATGCCCCATTCCTTACTAGGAATGGGGACCCCCTACTTTTTTTGACTCCCAGACTCATAGTTTGAGAGTCAAGATAAGAAAGATTTGTTAGAGTTAAAATTCAAAAAAATTACAAAATTAAAAATAAAAATAGAAAATTCAAAAAAACACAAAAACATAGAAAAAATTAGGACAAACACAAAATAATCAAAAAAGTCAAAAAATTGACAAAAAAAAAAGTAATGATAGAAGAACACGCACCACAAATGGTTGTGTGCCTACTTGAGCACCGTACACCATAAAAAACTGAGCACACTAGGGTCGTGTACACCTGAGCACCGCTGCATGCACCACAAATGGTTGTACGCATGCTCGACTACCATCGCATGAGCCACAAATGGCTGCACAAGTGCCCGAGCACTGTGCACGCCAAAGCCCATGTGTGCCTGAGTGCCACACATGATAAAGGGCCCCACATGGGCCAAAGGGCCCCATGAACACCAAAGGGTTGTGTGTGTGCCAAAGCGTTGAATGCTCGCCTACACACTGTGTGTCTCGTGCACCCTTCCATTCACCTCCAATTTTCTTTGATGTTTTCAAGTAACTAGTTTTTGGGGTTTTTTTTCTAGTGTCATTAGGGTGTGTCTTCATTAAGTATTTTTCATCTCTACAGACTAATCTGTGATTCTTTGTGTAGGTGAAAAATGTATCCTTACCTTTTTGGGATCATAACTTTTGACTCGAAGCTCGAAATTCAAAACCATTTACACTATTGGAAAGAAGAACTAAAGATCTAATTTTAGTCCCTAAAATAGGGAGGCTTTGGCTACCCAATTTTAGGGACTGACAAAGGTTTTCACTTGAAATTTTGAGCAAAAGGCCTCTGAAAAGGACATTTAAAAATGCCTAGGAAAACTTGTGAAAAAATATGAAAAAGTTTCAAATGTTTGATCATCTAGATCACTTGGTTTCTCGTCAGGAAGGATGGGCAGTTGGAGAGAAGACAAAGGTTTAAAGATACAGAGGTTGGACACATGAAGCATAATAGGTTCCTCATCTTATGCAGTTATTAATGACTAGATTCAATGTAGGTGCCTTGGGATTTTAGATTCAAGAAGCAAGAGTTCAAGTTTATGAAAGTGATTAGCTATAGAGAGGGTATAAATCATCAAAAAGGGGAAAAGTATGTCCACAAATAGTGTTCTAAAACCCCATTTAAGAAAAACCCAAAAACCATTTTCAAAATTGACAACTTTGATATTTTGGGGATTTGAGCTATTGAGGTGCACAGGTCTGCAACTCTGCATTTTCATGCAGCTCCACAGGTCTGTAGCTCCACAATTTAGAGGTGGGTCGAACAATTAATTGCCAATTCCAAAATTAGCACTTTACGTGCATCGAGAATGCATTTTGATGATAGTTTAATTGTGACACACACCTAGTGAAGGACCAACTTCTATTTTGGGTGCCTCCATGCATGTCAACTTTGACTGATGGCTTCCTCCTACTTTCTCTCTCATGCTTTCTCTATTTTTGACATGTAAAGGACTCATCCATCCAATTAATGAATAAAATATGGATGGAGTCCCTCTAAGCACCAGTTAGATTGTTAGTTTTTATATATTCAGTTTGTTTTAATGTTTTAAAAGCATTTTATTGAATGAAGGTATCTCTCACTCTCAACACAAATTGAGGAGATGATTTCTTATAAATACCCTATTGTAAAATATAACAAAGGCCGCTATTATTATGTAATAAAATTATGCTTTTGGTGCTTGCATTTGGAGTGTAGTGATTCTTGCTTGAATTTGTCATTGTTTTGTGGATTTTATTCATGGAATTGTGATTGAGCCAAAGGTTTATTGTGTTGTTTCTAGTTGTGCGATCTTTTAGTTGTGGTGTTTGCTATAGATTTATGGATTTCGCTAATGTATCAAAGTTGAGAAGAGATCATTGAATTGTGTCTACATAGCTTTTGGTCTCATATGAGTTCACTTTTTGTGGTCTTGCCATTCAATGAAGAGTGAAACATCATTCGATTATTGAACTTTCCCATTGACGATTGCATCAGTGGATTCTAGGAAGCACTACTCCTATTTTCATTGGTTTCCTACCAATATTTTTGAAAGTTTAATTCGCAACATGTTATTTTCTTTAGCTTATGTCTGTTTAGGATTTCAAATTCAAGTTATTCTAATTTCATGTTATTTGGTTTCAGTTTCATTATTTTCTTTGCTAACCCCTTGTTAGAATAGGAACTCATAGTAGCTGCATTGTTAGAGTTGCATTCATTGAAAAAAAGAAAACATATAAAATATTGTTCTCTTGGTGTGATATTTTGAGACAATGAATAGATTTGCTTCAATTTTGAGATAAAAGAGTCTTTTAGAACTGGCAAAGGCCTCCTCCTGAAAACTCACATTTATCTTCTACTGAGTGGATTTTGGTACATCACAAGACAAACACTAAACTTTGGAGTGGATCCTTAAAAAGATTTTCTTTTCAAGAGAGGAATTACACAATGGATTCATGTCATTGACCTTGTGCAAAATGAACACCCAATAGAAGTGGTGCTAGAAGGAGGACCCCATTAGACTCCCAGAATGGAAGAAATTTTGTCCAAGTTTTAGAATTTTACATCTCTACAATAATATGTGCTTCACAAATGTTAAGAAAATTTACTGAGTTTTTGACAAATTCAGGTCTGCAACTCTGCAAGTATGTAGATCCGCAAGTTCACAAGTCTATAAGTACACAGGTCCATAGCTATGTAGGTCCATAGATCCACAACTCTGCAGTTGTGTAACTATGCAAAACTCTGTGGTGCATTTTGTTTTGACAAAGTGTGCTTCTTCAGAGGTGTGCTTTTCCAGAATAAACACAAGTTCCTATAACTTAGTCACTTTCACAAGGATCACAGTGATAAAGGGATACTAAGAACTCCACCCATTCACATTACACATTCCAGTATCAGCATTCACTTTACATTCTACTTCACACATTTCCATCATTATGTACCATGACTTTCTTCAATGCCCAAAGTTCACCTTTGAACCTAACTGGACCATTACATGACTTGTCCAAAAATCCTTAAATTTTTTTCCCATGGTTCATCAATGGAGAATCATGAACAATAGAGGATCATCTTAAAATTTTCAAGGAGATTTGTAATTGAAACCAGATTTAGCATATGGATGTGGTATGCCACCTTTTTCCTTACACTTTGGGGAAATTGCATTCAATTGGTACCTCAATCTACCAATAGCATCAATAAGGGATTGGAACTCTTTTTAGGGAAAGTTTCTGGAACAATTCAAGGTCTATATTGATCTACCTATCTTATATGACCAATCCATCTCGATTAAGAGGGAATCCCATGAGACTATTTCATAGTTTAATCATTGCTTCTATAGGATGTATCAAGGAATGGAGTTTCCTTACATTATACCTTAAGAGTTTGCCATCCAAGTCTATTTTGGAACAATTGATTCATTAACTTCTATTTTTCTAAGAAGGCTCCCACCTAGAGACATTGAAAATATTGAAAAGGTCTTCAAAGAAGTTGTTACATTCACAAAGCAAGTTGGTGCTGCTCCAATGTCAATAGTTACATATTCAGGGTATGAACCCCAAAAGACTATATTCTTTGAGAAAAAGACTTCTCCACTTGCTCAACTTGAGAACAATATGGCTACAAAATTTAAGGCCATGAAGGAGATGATGTCTCTTTTTTCCAATTAACTCATCAAAATAAAGTCAAATTGCTCAAGGAATCAAGGTGATCATCCAACACAACTTGCTATCTAGAACAATTATTCTCAAAATCAAAGTGAAAATTTTGGCCTTTATAGCAACATCACCAATGAGAATAATGGTATTACAAGTATGAGACCAAGTGAAAATGGATATGGGCACAATGTTATTTCAGATCAGCATCCACAAATCATGGAGAAAAAACCCTTGCAGTTTAGTGCAATGGTGTTTGAATCATGCGATAAATCTACAGGAGAAAAAATTGATGAAGATGATCAAGAGGAGTTTGTGTTCCCATTCAATGAATAAATTCTTCCAAGTTTTGATGTTTCAATAAGTGTGGATATGCCAAGAAATTTTGAGGAAATGAGAAATTTTGAAGTTCCAAAACTCTATGAAGTTGCAAAAAGTGATGGAAATGTAGAAGATCTTTAGGTTGGTGAGTTTTTTGAATAACAAAGCCATCAAGAAGAGGACAAAAATTCTTCCTACTTTCATATTGATTCCCCATTGGATAATGATAAGTTGCCTCCTTCAAATCAAGATATGTCATTAGAAGAGATGGATAGAGTGTTCAATTTGGTCTCAAGCTTGACTGAGGAAATGTTTATTTGTGGGTATTCCACACACATATCAAACCATGCAATAAAAAAGTCATGTAGAATCCATCCATTTGGGTTCCATTCAGAACAAAGTTATCTTGATTTCTTGTTAGCTTGGGAGATCACAATGGAGAAAAAGTATGATTTTGAATAGGCTTCTTTGGGACATGAGGGAGAAAAAATTTTGATCAATGATAGTAATGATTCTTGTAATTTGAAAACAAGGCTGGTGATTGATTTTCATAGTCCAAAGGAACCTAAAGTGTTTCCATGTGTGAGCAGAGTTGTGAACCATGAGATAAGAGCACCAGAAGGAGAAATTACAATGTGTGAGTGTACCCCTATGGTGGGGGACTCACTTGATCAGGTGATGTCTTTCCATTATCCCTCTCAGTTTGATGATTTTTAATTTGAATATGATGCTAAAGGTAAGAGAACTTGTTTGTGGATTAATCATGGTCATAAAGAGTTACATGAATATCTAATTTTGTGTGATTTGTGCCCAGAATTTGAAACAAGATTGTCCAATGATGATGTTGCTTCTGGATTCGATTGTGTAAGTTTTTTTATCATCAACGTTTCGGATCACACTCTGTGATCCATCATCAGGATGAGAGAAGGAAGTAAAAAAGTATGCAGACTAGCCAAGCCCAGCAGAATAAAAAGAAAGAAGAGAGGGGGAGGAGCACACAACACGAGGCAGAGAAAGAAAGAAATGAAGAGAAAGAATTTTTTAAAAAGTGGGGGGACAAGAGAAGAAAAAACAACAAGATAGAAGAAACACAAGAAAGAGGGAAGAGTAGAGAAATAACTCTTTAATTTATGAATCTATAGCAATAATTTTTTAAGAGAGAATTAAAAGATTAAAAATATTAAAAATAAAAATAAACATAAATAATTGAAAAATAAATTAAATCAATCTACAAATAAAAATAAAAATAAAAGAACCAAATGTATAAATATATATAATTATAAAGGAGAGATCGCAAAAGAACCCGAGACCAACTCGAAACACGAGACAAAGTAAATGAAAGCAAAAAATAAGAACATAAAAAACCATAAAAATACAAAATATTAAAAATAATGAATAAATTGATAAAATTAAAAACTTAGAAAAATAATAAAATTAGAAGACCAACAACATAAAGAGAAGCAAGCCGCACGCGAAAAGAAACAACCAAGCGACCGAAAAGAAGAGGACAGAAAGGAAGTAGAACAAACAAAGAAAAAACAAGCCAAAGAAGAGCCAACGTACCAGGACACCAAACCACAGACAGGGGAGGGGGGGCTATCCATGCTGTTGCCGGCAATCGAGCGAGCGAAGCAAAGGTTGCCACGAGGGGTTCAAGGACCACCCATCATCTCTATTAAGGTTGAGGGGGTGGTGGCTAATTTCAATGGCTTCTTTGAGCTTTCTCTTGAAATAATTGCTCTCTTTGCAAAGGATTTGCGCTTGCTCCAAACAAATGTGATGTTTGGTGGTGACAGAGTGCTCTGCTAAGGCCGATTTTTGGACCCTATCATGCAAGATGTCTGCCCCGTGCTCACGTATCCTGGTCCGAAAAGAACGACCAGTTTCTCCAATGTAGGGGGTGCCACATGAGCACACAATCTTGTAGACTCCTGAGTCAAGAAATGAGTCTTTGGAGTCCTTGAGCTGCGGGACAAGATTACTTAACTTTGAAAGGGGTTTAAAAGCAACTCGGAGGCCCCTTTTTGTTAAGATTTTCCCCCTTGATTGGGAATTCCAACTCTTTCATCAAGGATTCTTCGCATTTCGTCCAATTTGTTAGGGGCTGCAAGGCTGAACAGGATGACATCATGGTAAGCTTTGATGTGGTCTCCCTCTTCACCAAAGTCCCTATTCAGGAGTCTGTTCTTATTGTAAAGAACAAGATTGGTGATGAGATAGCAGACTTGGTTGAATTCTGTCTAAGATCCACGTTTTTCTCCTTCCAAAATGTTATCTATGAGCAAGTGGAAGGGGTTGCCATGGGTTCCCCTCTCTCTCCGATCATTGCGAACCTCTTCATGGAACATTTTGAGGAGACTGCCATCCACTCCTTCCCCCTGAAACCTAGATGGTGGAAACGATATGTAGATGACACCAATGTGTGTTGGCCACATGGGCTTGAAAAACTTGAGGAGTTTCACAAGCACATAAACAACTTGGTCCCTGGCATATCGTTTACCATGGAGCTAGAGTCAGACAACCGCTTATCCTTTCTTGATGTTCTTCTCATCAGGAAGCGGGATGGCACCTTTGGTAGGCAGGTTTATCGTAAATCCACCCACACTGACTTATATCTCCACTCCTCTTCCCACCACCACCCCAGCCATAAAGCCAGCATCCTTAGAACCCTTGCCTTGAGAGCCTTCAGAATATGTGATGAAGAACACTTAGATAGTGAGTTATCTCATCTTCGTCAGGTCTTCTCCTTGAATGGATATCCGTGCAAGCAAATTTCTAGGGCTCTTCGCCAGGCCAAATCCTTCTTCCTTTCTTGCTCTAGGCCTTCCCTGTCCGCGAACCTCCCCGCTCTGCATGTCTCCATTCCTTTTGTGGATGGCATCTCCCAAAAGATTGCCAAAATCTTAACAAAAAGGGGCCTCCGAGTTGCTTTTAAACCCCTTTCAAAGTTAAGTAATCTTGTCCCGCAGCTCAAGGACTCCAAAGACTCATTTCTTGACTCAGGAGTCTACAAGATTGTGTGCTCATGTGGCACCCCCTACATTGGAGAAACTGGTCGTTCTTTTCGGACCAGGATACGTGAGCACGGGGCAGACATCTTGCATGATAGGGTCCAAAAATCGGCCTTAGCAGAGCACTCTGTCACCACCAAACATCACATTTGTTTGGAGCAAGCGCAAATCCTTTGCAAAGAGAGCAATTATTTCAAGAGAAAGCTCAAAGAAGCCATTGAAATTAGCCACCACCCCCTCAACCTTAATAGAGATGATGGGTGGTCCTTGAACCCCTCGTGGCAACCTTTGCTTCGCTCGCTCGATTGCCGGCAACAGCATGGATAGCCCCCCCTCCCCTGTCTGTGGTTTGGTGTCCTGGTACGTTGGCTCTTCTTTGGCTTGTTTTTTCTTTGTTTGTTCTACTTCCTTTCTGTCCTCTTCTTTTCGGTCGCTTGGTTGTTTCTTTTCGCGTGCGGCTTGCTTCTCTTTATGTTGTTGGTCTTCTAATTTTATTATTTTTCTAAGTTTTTAATTTTATCAATTTATTCATTATTTTTAATATTTTGTATTTTTATGGTTTTTTATGTTCTTATTTTTTGCTTTCATTTACTTTGTCTCGTGTTTCGAGTTGGTCTCGGGTTCTTTTGCGATCTCTCCTTTATAATTATATATATTTATACATTTGGTTCTTTTATTTTTATTTTTATTTGTAGATTGATTTAATTTATTTTTCAATTATTTATGTTTATTTTTATTTTTAATATTTTTAATCTTTTAATTCTCTCTTAAAAAATTATTGCTATAGATTCATAAATTAAAGAGTTATTTCTCTACTCTTCCCTCTTTCTTGTGTTTCTTCTATCTTGTTGTTTTTTCTTCTCTTGTCCCCCCACTTTTTAAAAAATTCTTTCTCTTCATTTCTTTCTTTCTCTGCCTCGTGTTGTGTGCTCCTCCCCCTCTCTTCTTTCTTTTTATTCTGCTGGGCTTGGCTAGTCTGCATACTTTTTTACTTCCTTCTCTCATCCTGATGATGGATCACAGAGTGTGATCCGAAACGTTGATGATAAAAAAACTTACACAATCGAATCCAGAAGCAACATCATCATTAACAATGGATTGTGGAAACTTGATATTATTAAGATTGTCCAAACTTTATTTTTCCGAGTACAAAGACAAGTCAACATTTTTAAGAACTATATGGGGTGGTTCATCACTATTTCACATAATGAGAAAACTACTAAGAACTACCCCACATTCTTATTATTCAAGGTTTTCTGTAGATAAGTTTTTTTTTTTTGTTTTTCTTAGTCTTCTTTAGTCTTTTTAGTTAGGTGTTGGTTTTCTTTAAGTCGAGTCTTTTTATTTGGGTTTCATTTCTATCTACTTCTTTTCTTTTCTTTTTTATTTGTATAAGTCTAGGGTTTAGGTGCAATCAAGATTTTATCTTGACATATCTCATTAAAACACTTTTTGGTTCCAATTTCAGGAAGAGGTATTTCTTTTTCAAAACATTTGGACAATTGTGTGTTTTATGCCAACTAAACAACCGACATTTCTTGTGAAAATAGGGGATTTTCAGTCTAGAAAATAGGAGTCTAGACCAACAAGTTCTCAAAATTTTGCTAATTTAAAGATCTGATTATTTTAGGTGTTGTTGAATTGAAATCAAAGGTGACAAGGGATGATCCAAACTTCAAATAGTTCAAATAGGAGGGGTCTCCTTGAAAGGTCGCTGAGATCATTGTTTGGCATGAGGGTTTCCTAAAAAGTTCTAAAAGAGGAATGCAAGGGATGTTCATAAGAGATCAAATTCAAGAAATGAAACCTATGTTCTAACTAAATAGTCTAAGTGTAGTTAGGATACAGAATAAAAAAGAAAAAAAAAGGAAAAAAGAAGAAAAAATGATGTTAAGTCTGAAGGATTCTAAAGATTTGAAATGGCTAAAAATACATTGCAAAACAAAGTGTCTTATATTCAAAAGTATTGTTTCATCAAAAGTAATGTGTTGAATGACATGGAGCAATTATACAAAAGGCCAAAAATTAAAAGAACCTGGCATCCCACCAAGAGCCCCCGAACTAATTCTCTCATCTTTCAAACAATTGATTGATTAAAACCCTTTGTGGAGATTTCAAATGAATGAGCTAGGAGGAGTGGAATATTGTTTCAAGTTGTCAGAAAAATTTCATTAACTGCATCTTGACATGTCAAAGGGAATGAATACACAATGCACACACTGAGTTTGAAGGTTTCAACTTCAGATATTTTGATTACAAAGTCATCTAAAATATGGTTTAGTTGTTCAAAGTTCAGTTGGTGTTTTACACACATCAGAGGAATGTTTGCTGATGAAGAAATGCCTTGGTCAATTCTTCCTTTTTCTTGGGGCATTTGTTGTGGTGTCCATAACACATGCCCCATTCCTTACTAAGAATGGGGACAACATTACTTTTTTTGACTCCCGAACTCACAGTTTGAGAGTCGAGAGAAGAAAGTTTTGTTAGAGTTAGAATTTTAGATTCAAAATTCAAAAAAATTACAAAAAAAGAAAAATTTGAAAATCTAAAAAAATGGAAACCATAGAAAAAATTAGGAAAATAAAAAAAAAATCAAAAAAGTCAAAAAATTGATAAAAAGAAAAAAGTAATGATAAAAGAACACGTGCCACAAATAACTATGCACGCGACTGAGCATCATGTGCCACAAATGACCGTGTGCACACCCGAATGCCACTACACATTCCACAAATGGTCATGTGTGTGCTCGAGAAAAAATGGTTACATGCTCTCAAATGTCGCATACACTAAAGGCCCCTACATGCGCCAAAGGGTTGCGTGAGTGTGCCAAAGCATCGAATGCTCGCCTGCGTACCACTCATCCTGTACACCCTCCCATTCATCTCCAATTTTGTTTGATGTATTCAAGTAACTAGTTTTTGGGGTTTTATTTCCGGTTTCATTAGGGTGTGTCTTAATTAAGTATTTTTCATCTCTACGGACTAAAATGTGCTTCTTTGTGTAGGTAAAAAAGGTATCCTTAACTTGTTGGGGTCATAACTTTTGACTTGAAGCTCATAATTTAGAATTGTTTGCACTATTGGAAAGAAGAACTGAAGATCTAATTTTAGTCCCAAAAATAGGGAGCTTCGACTTCCCAACTTTATGGACTAACAAAGGTTTTGACTTGAAATTTTGAGCAGAAGATCTCTGAAAAGGCCATTTAAAAATGCCTATGAAAACTTGTGAAAAAATATTAAAAAGTTTCAAATATTTGATCATCTGGATCACTTGGTCTCTCACTGGAAAGGATAGGGTAGTTGGAGAGAAGACAAAGGTTGGACACATGAAGCAAAATAGGTTCCTCACCTTATGTAGCTATTAATGACAAGATTTGACACAGGTGCCTTGGGATTTTAGATTGAAGAAGCAGGAGTTCAAGTTTATGAAAGTGATTGGCCATAAAGAGGGTATAAATCATCAAAAAGGGGCAAAGTATGTACACAAAAAGTGATCTAAAACCCCATTTGAGAAAAACCCAAAAACCATTTTCAAAATTGACAACTTTAATTTTTTGGCAGTTTGAGCTATCGAGGTGTACAAGTCCGCAAGTCCACAGCTCTACATTTTCATGCAAGTCTACAGCTCCATAGCTATACATTTTCATATAGGTATACAGCTCTACAATTTAGAGGTGCAACAACAGTTAATTGGCAGTTCCAAAAATAGCACTTTCCATGCATCAAGAATGCATTCTAACGATAGTTTAACTATGACACACGCCTAGTGAAGGACCAACTTCTATTTTGGGTGCCTCCATGCATTTCCACGTTGACAAATGGCTTCCTCTTACTTTCTCTATCATGCTTTCTCTATTTTTGACATGTAAAGGGCTCATGCATCCAATTAATGAATAAAATATAGATGGAGTCCTCTAAGCACTAGTTAGATTGTTAGTTTGTATATATTTAGTTTGTTTTAATGTTTTAAAAGCATTTTATTGCATGAAGATATCTCTCACTCTCAACACAAATTGAGGAGACAATTTCTTATAAATACCCCATTGTAAAATGTAACAAAAGCCCTCATTATTATGCAATACAATTATGCTTTTGGTGCTTGCATTTGGAGTGTAGTGATTCTTGCCTAAATGTGTCATTGTTTTGTGGATTTTATTCATGGAATTGTGATTAAGCCAAAGGTTTATTGTGTTGTTTATGGTTATGGTGTTTGCTATAGATTTATGAATTCTACTAACATATTGAGCTTGAGAAGAGATCATTGAAGTGTGTCTGCATAGCTTTTTGTCTTGCATGAGCGCACTTTTTGTGGCTTTGCAATTTGATGAAGAGTGAAATATCATTCAGTTATTGAAATTTCCCATCGACGATTGCACCAATGGATTCTACAAAGTGTTGCTCCTATTTTAATTGGTTTCCTACCAATTTCTTCAAAAATTTAACTCGTAGCATGTTGTTTTCTGTAGCTTATGTCTGTTTAGGATTTCAAATTCAAGTTATTCCAATTTTATTTTATTTTCTTTCAGTTTTGTTATTTGCTTTGCTAACCCCTTGTTAGAATAGGAACCCATAGTAGTTGCATTGTTAGAGTTGTATTCATTGAAAAATAGAAAATACAAAAAATATTGTTCTTTTGGTGTGACATTTTAAGATAGGGAACAAATTTACTTTGATTCCAAGATAAAAGAGTCTTTTAGAACCAGCAAAGGCCTCCTCATGAACACTCACATTTATCTTCTACTAAGAATATTTTGGTATGTCACAAGACACACACTAAACCTTGGAGTAGATCCTTAAAATCTTTGTTTTTCAAGAGAGGAATTACGCAATGGATTCTTGCCATTGACCTCATGCAAAATGAACACCCAATAAGATGCTACATGGATGAGTGAACAATGCATTGCCAAGCATAACACTTTTGTTTAGCAACTATCCTCAAGGGGGACTTGAGTTTTTAAAACAAGGGAGTATGGTACAAGAGTGCCTATTCTTCCACTCTTTAGGCATCCACTACAATAAGATCTTCATGAGTTTCAGTCAAGGACATTCATTCCTAAGAGTCTTTGATAACTTCTAGAAGTAGTTATTCATTACAAAAAAGCCTACTTGTAAGGCCTGGTTGCTATTGGTGTTTTATATACCATGGGTTTTTTACTATGGTTACTAAGCACATCTTAGTCCTAAGATAGGGTAGGTGTGTTCTTAAGCTTTAGAACATTTTTGATCTATTAACATAGAGGATCCCTTTGTTAACCAAGCCAACTTAGTTAACTAACCCAACTAGGTCAATACTATATCAGAACTTGGTTATCACTAAGCTCTTAGCACATACATGAAACTTTTTGACAATTGGCTATATGTAGATATGTAAATTTTTTCATTAATGGAAGCACATGATGTACATGATTCTAGAAAACCTCAGAAATAATGATACTTAGCTTTTTGGTACTCAAAAAATTTTCTAGGTATGGAAATGGTTTACAACAGTGTGTTGTTTTATATGCAACTAGTTTATATGATGTTATTCTTAAGAAAGAAGATATATAATTGAACAATATAGATTTTATGATGATGTGTACAACCTCAAAAATTAGTATGAATAGTATGGAAAATAGATAATTAAGATTTATAGAACAACAGAGTGAAAGGTAAAGGAAGTATTTTGTTTACAAAATAATTACTTGACTAATTAGGGATGACATCCTAGATGTTTACTCTAAGTTGGAAAAGTTTATTTTTGTCCTAGTCAACCTAGAAGAAATTTTTGAAAAGGCACGATATTTATGCAAAGAAATCTTGTGAGATTATTGTGTAGCAACATGCAAAAGTTGTGAATGTGAAGTTTTGTATCATATGCAGAAGAAAATTTTTGATAAACTAATTTTGTGATCTGAGATCAAGCTAAGGTTAGAGATCAACTAAAAGAAGGTACAAAATCTATACTTCTATATTTGAGAAACTTAAATTACTTGTTTCAGTAATGACTTCTTCTTGTAATTAAAAGTGCATGTTTGGGTAGTGAGCTCTTCTTGCGCACATTGTACCACAACTCCTAACAACGTTGGAATCTCCTAATAGGGATTCAAAGTCTCCTAATAAAGACTCATATATATTGAATGATTTTATTGAATCCTAAGATGGTCCATCCTCTAACAAGGAACATTTATATTAGTACATCATCTTTTGGATATCATCCCCATCAAGGTTTTCCCTTGGCTAGGATTTCCCTAGTTAACAAAATATGGTATTACGAGTTCTCTCTATGCATGATTAGTCTTACTATTCAACATTACTTGTTTACTTTCTTATGAATGGTTCAAAGTAATAAATAATATCTAGTTAGTAACAAAAGTTTTTAAAATACTATTTCACACCCCCCCCCCCCCCCTCCCTCTCAGTATTCCCTATTTCTAGCAATTTATATCATAGCATACTTACTCATAAGAGGCTTAAAAACTTGACTAAGATCCATATGGATATGGAATAGTTGATGAAGAAACTTGAAGTGACACTTGACCAAATTGATCTCATTACTAAAGAAAGAGATAAGTTGAAAGAAATATATGAAGACTAAAAAGTGTACATTAGACAACTAAAGGACAAGATTGAACATCTCAAATCCAATCCTAAATCTAATGAATTTCAAATTAGTGATGATGAATGATCCTAGCAAAGTTAAATCTAATTTGAAGACTAAAAATTCAGATCTTAGAGCCAATCTAGGAAAGAGGATACTTGAACTTGAAATATTAAAATGATATCATGAAGAACTTCATAAGTACAACACTATTATGAAAGTTGAACTAACAAAAAGAAAGATACAACTTGAAAAGATTTATTCTACTAGAGAAAATCTTGATGAACAATTGTCATTACAAAGACCTACCTATGATAATACTGGTCTTGGTCACTTGTTTAATATGCCTATGAAGAAACCTAAAATTGGATCAAATATGAAAGAAAAAGATAAATATGATGATAAGATTAAATCTAGTCAATCTTCTGATAAATCTCAAGAAGTTGGACAAGAAAAGGAAACAGAGAAATTGGATGAACCTAAGAAAGTGGAACCTCCTAAGGAAACTTGGTATGAATTTAGAGGTAAGTGTTTTTCATGTAATGAAATAGGTCATATGAAAAGAGATTGTGCAAATAAGTCATTTAATCATGTCATGAACTTTTATTTTCATAATTGGCATGGTATTGGACATAAAGCAATTGATTGTAAGGAACCCAAATATGATAATGATAAAAGGAATAGTAGAATGTCTAGCAATACTAACCCTATGGATAGAAGAAGATCTAATGAGAGAAAATCAAAAGAAAGAATATCTTATGAAGAAAGGAAGTAGATCATGTGTTATAAGTGTAACAACTTTGGACACATAGCTTAGAACTGCCAAGCACCTATTGATCAATAGAATCCTAGAAGAAGAACCCTAGTATGTTAGTTATGCAACAACTTCAAACATATAGCAAAGTACTACACAATTTAGAGAAGGAAGAATGAAACAAATTTTAGAAATAGAAGCAATAATGGAAGAAACTTTGGAAATAGAAGCAACAGTGGAAGAAAGTTTAGAAATGATAGAAGGATTCATGAAAGGAACTTCAGAACTAAGAAATATAATGAAGATCAAATAAATATAGTCAATGAACTTTGAGAAGAACTTGATGAGACATTTTTAAAGAAATTAACTATTGGATCTAAAGAAAAGTCAGATGATGTAGAGGAAGGAAGATTGAAGTCAATAATTGAGTTTTATTCAACCAAGTTGAATTAAGCTTGTTCACAGCACCAAAATTTAAAACTTCATTTAGAGAGTGAACTATGAGTTGCGAAGTTGAGAAAATATGTGTCTAGATGAGTTTAGATTTTAGCTAAGCTCACTAGAAATTTGCAGCTTATTGGAACAAGTTGTGAAGGAAATAAGAGTTATTATTACAATAAAGAAAGTTTACTCTATGACAGACGATGAAATCTATGTTTTCACAAAAAATTTCATTGAGCGAAGTATTGTGGAGCATTTTCATGATGAAAGGAAGATATGATTAACCTTGGGTAGCATTTAAGGATCAAACAAATGATTTTGAGCAAATATTTGATTGTAGAATGAAAATAACAACTTTTTCCTTTTGAGAAAGTATGCAATTAATACAAGTTCAAGTTGGTTAAATAAATAGAGTAAGAACCTTATTATTTCCACATTGCAATTATCTCATAAGCTTGGAAGCACTCATAAGTGATTTCAAGAAAAACCCTACTTTGAAAAAAGGTATTTTATCATTTTTCACACAAAATTTCTTTGATAAATTTCTTTTTGGTGAAATCATGGATATGTTAGTAGTTCACAATGTTGAGAATATTGAGAGACCCAAATTGAAGGTTGTGCCTATGAAACCCTTAGAAGGAAACCTTAATTCAACTCTATCAACAAATTTGAACAACGTAATTGGAAGACGTAGGAATTTATTTGTCTAGAAAGTTTGTAACTGTTGGAGGAGAACTAATGAACAAGGATATAGAATTTTTTTCAATCATTATATGACTATGAAGCCTAGATTTGAACATCTAAAATATTTAGATTTATTTAGATATTAATTTTACCATGAATTTGATACCGAAGAAAGGACTCACATTATATTAAACAAAATTCATAATGGGAAGTTTTGTAGGGGAGACAATGTATCTAACATTTATGCTAACCTTATTCATGAGGTTACTAGTCTTAGAAAATAAGGTAGTGTGCCTATTGGTGAGAAATTAGTTAAGAAGAAGGTGAAACTCAATACTAAAGTAGTTTATAATGGTAAGGTATTTGTGATTATCATCATTAGACAACATGATGTGAGATTCTTGAGCAGAATCATTGCATATTCTATTTTTGAAAGTTCTAAGAGTGATGAGTTGTTAGTAGGCTTTATCTATGCAACCTACAAGATTTGTGTTTAGAAATAACAAGTGAATTTGAGTAAGATTTTGAGAATACAACTCCTTGAGAATTTGGAGAAGACTAAGAGAACTAAGAATGGTGTATTCAAATTTTAGTCACTAATCAATCATATTTTCATTCATATACTTAAATGATTTCCATTTCTATCAGTTATAGAAATCACGAGCAATGAAATATGTACTATGGAAAAGGTAAAAGAATGTATGCAAAAGGAAGCTTGTAGAAAAAATATGAAATAGTGGTAATTTGATTGTGAGAAAATTTCAAGAACATTCCAGAATGAAATGAAACAAAGATTCATAATTACACCAACAATTGTTGATAGATTTAAGGATGACATATGTTTTATGGTAGATATAGACCTAACTTATAGTGAAGCAATAGAACCAAGGGAAACATTTCTTGAACCCTTAGGTTATGAATTGAGTGATGATGTAGCTATTGGTTACATTGATCTATTGTTGAACTCTGGAGAGGACCAAGCTTCATATAGATTTGGAACATATGAAGATTTAACTCAGACATCTTACTAAGAATCTTTAGAAAAATAATCTCATAAGAAGGTTTAGACTATGGTGAGGAAAGCATTGATTGAGGTCATTATGATAGAAAGATAATCATATGTATAATTTGAGAGTCATAATGATATAGAATTTTTTTCAATCATTATATGACTATGAAGCCTAGATTTGAACATCTAAAATATTTAGATTTATTTAGATATTAATTTTACCATGAATTCGATACCGAAGAAAGGACTCACATTATATTAAACAAAATTCATAATGGGAAGTTTTGCAGGGGAGACAATGTATCTAACATTTATGCTAACCTTATTCATGAGGTTACTAGTCTTAGAAAACAAGGTAGTGTGCCTATTGGTGAGAAATTAGTTAAGAAGAAGGTGAAACTCAATACTAAAGTAGTTTATAATGGTAAGGTATTCATGATTATTATCATTAGACAACATGATGTGAGATTCTTGAGCAGAATCATTGCATATTCTATTTTTGAAAGTTCTAAGAGTGATGAGTTGTTAGTAGGCTTTATCTATGCAACCTACAAAATTTGTGTTTAGAAAGAACAAGTGAATTTGAGTAAGATTTTGAGAATACAACTCCTTGAGAATTTGGAGAAGACTAAGAGAACTAAGAATGGTGTATTCAAATTTTAGTCACTAATCAATCATATTTTCATTCATATACTTAAATGATTTCCATTTCTATCAGTTATAGAAATCACGAGCAATGAAATATGTACTATGGATAAGGTAAAAGAATGTATGCAAAAGGAAGCTTGTAGACAAAATATGAAATAGTGGTAATTTGATTGTGAGAAAATTTCAAGAACATTCCAGAATGAAATGAAACAAAGATTCATAATTACACCAACAATTGTTGATAGATTTAAGGATGACATATGTTTTATGGTAGATATAGACCTAACTTATAGTGAAGCAATAGAACCAAGGGAAACATTTCTTGAACCCTTAGGTTATGAATTGAGTGATGATGTAGCTATTGGTTACATTGATCTATTGTTGAACTCTAGAGAGGACCAAGCTTCATATATATTTGGAACATATGAAGATTTAACTCAGTCATCTTACCAAGAATCTTTAGAAAAATAATCTCATAAGAAGGTTTAGACTATGGTGAGGAAAGCATTGATTAAGGTCATTATGATAGAAAGATAATCATATGTAGAAAAACAAATGATATATGGACTAAAATGGACCAGTGAACAAGGTGTGATGTATGTGACACTTCTATTAGTTGGTCAAGCATTAGGTGTATCCATTACAGTAACTTCTATAGAGAAAAGCATTTCATATGTTATTATATCAGTTGAGCAACCAAGTGAACCCAAAAGGAAGTCTGAAAGGTTAGTAGAATTTGAGAGTCATAAGTCAAAAAGAGTTAAGCAATAAACTACTAGATGTAAGAAAAGAAAGAAAACATTGTTGACAATTGAAGATTCTAGTAAGGAAGATGGTGAGGAACAGGAAGTTAAGCAACCTAAAAAATTTATTGCTTCTAAGCAGCTAGTACATAAAATAAGGAAACCCTAGAAATAGAAGATAGAAAAAATTAACACAAGTATGACCAATGAGGGGAACTTTGTGCAAATGAATAAGTTCTATGATTTGCACAATGATATTGAAAATGAGTAGATTGATATCTCTACTATGAGATATACAATTCTTAACAATTTGAAACTTGAAGACATTGAAGGCATTGTAAATTAGAAAGTCTATGACCAAATTATAGCTAAGAAGGCACCATTTTGTGAAGAAGGCATGGAACTTTAGAAATCAATGATAAGAACTATGTGCAAAACTGATGATGAAGAAGAAATCAAGAAATTGATGAACAATCTAGCACCTTATTTATGAAGTAAGATGAGGCCATTTTTGTTTATGGGAGGTGAGAATAATGTCATAAGAAGTGAAATAACTACAACCATTGACAAGATGATGATTGAGCTAAAGACAACACCTAGAATTGCAGAGAAAACTTTAGAATTATTAGTAAGTGGTGAAACAATGTAAATTGATCAAACAAATATTACTATTAATATTGAAGATGATCCTTTTTCAAGTTGTGATCATCCTAAGTCCCATTCTAAAATCATTCAAGATTAGTTAAAACTGATTGAAGAGGAGAAAAGGTAGTTACAAGAGGAAAAGAAAAAGGTTGAAGAACCCAAGCTGAAGTTGCTTGAGGAAAAGAAGAAGCAAGAAGAAGAACACAAAAGGAAGGAAAAAGAGGAGAATGAAGAAAAAGAAAGAAAAACAAGGAAGACAATAGAGAAGAAACAAAAGGAAGATGAGACTAAAGAATCTAGCTTATCCACTCCACTATCTCTTTCCAACCTTCAGGTGATGATGATGGTTAATCTATCTTGATCTTATCTTTGAACAAGTTAATTGAGAAGAATGAGAAAGTCAAGAGTCTAGAAAGAGCATTAAAGGAGGTGACTAATAGATTGCATAGCACTTTGGTAGTCAAACATATAGAAGTAGACCCTGAACAAAGAGCCAAAACAATAGTAAAATCTTTTAATGATGAATTTATAGATTTTTTGAATGTTGTAGAGTCCAAGGCTCAAATTTCTCATGATGCTAATCTTTTTAGCACTATTTGTTAGAACATAAAGAATGATTTGTTGAGTTTTGATACTTATATCAAGGAACTCTAAAGATGTCAACAAGATGGCAAGACATTGTACTTCAAATGCACTTGATCTCATAGGTTGATTAAAGTTTTGAACAACAAGATGAAAGGTAGGCTAAGTGAGCTAGAAGCTCTGACAAGTCAGTTACAACAAACCTCAAGTAGAGTTGCTGATTTTGAAGGAAAAGTTGCCAATTTTTAGATTGACATCAAGATACTACAACTTGAGAAAGAGCTAATTTTGAGAATATTATTAGAGTTTAGAGAATCCATAGCTCTAAAACTATCAACCATTGAGAGACAATTAAAGGAATGTGTTAAAGAAAAGGACACTTATTTCAATTTCATAAACTCTGACCTTAATGTAGTTGAGATTCAATCATATGCCTTATGTGCAATTCTCACTAGTACTGAAGTAGTCAAGGACACATGTGTGAAAGTTATGGATAGTCTAAAGGAAAAATTTTATGATTGTATGAAAATGAGGCAACAAGACAAAACTTTTTGACATGTTTTAGAAATTTTGACCTTTATTATTGATAGCAAAGGGGGAGAAGTTGCATGCAAAAATATTAAGTTATGTATTTTCTAGTCATAGAAAAAGGGGGAGCATTTGTAATAGATGGTAAGTGTATTAATGTTGTTAAGTTTTGGAAAAGTTTTTGATACTTGTCCAATTTTCCTACTTTGTTTCCATCAATGCTAAAGGGGGAGCTTTTTGACAATTGGCTATATGTAGATATATAAATGTTGTCATTAATGGCAACACATGATGTACATTCTTGTAGAGAACCTCAAAAATAAAGATACTTAACTTTTTGGTACTCAAAAAATTGTCTTAGTAAGGAAATGGTTTACAGCAGTATAATATTTTATATGCAACTAGTTTATATAATGTTATTCTTGAGAAAGAACATATATGGGAGCAATGTACATGTTGATGATGATGTGTATAACCTCAAACATTAGTACAGATAGTACATAAAAGAGATAATTAAAATTTGCAAAAAAACAAAATGAAACGTAAAGGAGTTATTTTGTTTACAAAATAATTACTTGACCAATTAGGGATGACATCCTAGATGTTTACTCTAGGTTGGGAAAGTTTATTATGGTCCTAGCCAACCTATTAGAAATTTGTGAAAAGGCATTGTATTTATGCAAAGACATCTTGTGAGATTATTGTGTAGCAACATGCAAAAGTTATGAATGCAAAGTTTTGTATCATAAGAAGAAGCAAGTTTTTGATAAACTAATTTTTTGATTTGAGATTAAGTTAGGTCAGAGATCAGAAAAAAGAAGGTACAACATCCATACTTTTGTATTCAAGGAACTTAAATTAATTGTTTGGGCAGTGAGCTCTTCTTGTAATTGAAAATGCATGTTTGGATAGTGAGCTCTTCTTGCACACATTGTACCCTAACTCCTAATAGGGTTGGAATCTCCTAGCAAGGATTCAAAGTCTCCTAATAGGGACTCATATGTACTAAATCATTTTATAGACTGCTAAGAAGGTCCATCCTCTAACAAGGAACATTTATATTAGTACATCATCTTGTGGGTATCATACCCATTGGGGTTTTCCCTTGGCTAGGGTTTCCCTAGTTAACAAAATATGGTGTTATGAGTTCTCTTTATGCATGGTTACTCCTAATATTTAGCATTACTTGTTCACTTTCTTATGCATGCTTCAAAGTAATAAATAATATCCAATTGGTAAAAAAAGGTTTCTAGAATGCATATTCACTACCCCCCCTCTCAATATTTCCTATTTCTAATAAAACTATCTTCGATAACCGAGTAAGCTTGATTATCACTGATTGCTTGGTAAAGGCTTGACAATTTTTTATTACATTTAACAACTTTAACTTAATCACTCCACAATGGTCATAACCTTTGAAAATCTATTGGGTTAGTTGGGAAAGGTCTTCAAATATCCCTTTCAAGTGGGTGGAAGATAGAGAACATGTACTTTTGAAATTTGAATTCAATAAAATCTCAATTTTTCTTATAATGTGTTGTAACATGTGAGCATACACAATGGGATAGATTGGCAAGACAAAATGATGGTTTTAACTGAATCTTTAATGTCTTAGCAAAATAATGCAAGTGGTTTGAAGGATTGAAGTAAGCAGCTTCAAAAGATATTTAACATTCTTCCTCGGGTGCATCAAAACCCTTCTTTCATTGACAAGTTTTGGAAAAAATGACCTAACTTTCATTTCCACCCTGGGAATCTCATGCCACTTAGGAAAATGAAAGTTATGAGGTGTACTATAAGAACCTAGAAGGATGAGAGATGGATAACAAGTTATCTAATTTTTCAATCCAAACCCTAGGCCAAACATCTCTATGTGTTTAGTTCAGGACAACATGTAATGAAGTGCCAAAGGCACTTAGATGATGGATAAAACCTTTCTAATGGTGGAGTGTGCTCTTTGATAGATCACTCTTAGGTTCTCAATTGGTGGCTAGGTTTTATTAGTAGCCCAATTTGTACTTCCTTCAAAAACTGAATCATTTAAGCCTAATAGGGCTAATTGTGCATTTTTGGTTTGGTGGTCATCTGATTAGTTGGGAGTTTGAAACCTTGGAATCAGAAGCATCTTCTAAAAGGGTGTCTAGATATCAACCTTTCTTTCAAGGTTTTTTGGAGTAATTTCAAACCAAGTTCTCATTTCCTCTTTGGTAGGGCTAATTGGGACTCTTAGGCCTAAAAGACAATTTTTCTATTTTAGGTTATTAGGCATAAGTTAGGTTGTTCTAACCCATCAAGTTGAGTTTGTTCAATTTTTAGGAACCTTTCCATTTCCCCTTGAATACATAGGTTCCCATTTCAATAATACCCTTGGTATTTAGTGGTTTTATTCTTAAAGACCTAATTGTGCTCCTCTGGATGCCTAGGCCATGTTTGTGAGTAAAGTTTATACAAAGGTGTAGAGCCCTTTCTTAACTCCATCTTGGGGTATTCATAGTAGTCTAAGGCAACACCATAACTCAGTTTCCTATATAAGGGAGAGCTTTGCATTAGTAAATAAGGGTTGAACCTCATCATCTAAGTCAGTAGTTATAGAAGGTTCCTTGTCATAGATGGGGAGATTTTTCTTAAAGTCCATAGCCTAAGCTAGTTGTGTCCTTACTCATGCAATTCTTAGTATGACTCATACATTCAAAAAGAGAATTCTTATTATCACTCAAAGGCCTATGTCCAAGGTAGTCCATCTTCTTAAGAAACTAATAACCTTTTCCATATCTTTTGGGATATATAGGTGTAGTAAGTATAACCTCATCAAGTGGATCTTCCTCTATACATATCCAATCACTAGTAACTTGGTCTTCTTTTGTGTCTTCTAATGGAATTGAGAATTGAAAAAATATACCATAGATGGTTATAACTAAGAGAGTGGGTTTCTTGTTAGCATATGGTTTTTCATAAGAACAAGGGGAAACTAGAAACACAACAATAGAGTCTAAATTATATTCCCCCATACCAATGCTTGTCATTTTCAAATTCTTCTCACAAGAAGAAAGCAAGGATCTAGTTTCACGGGTTGATCTATTGTTTGGAACTAATAATTTTGCAAAAGTAAGCATGTTTATGGACATAGAATTATCCCCTAGAATTAAAACTTCACTACCATTGAATGCTAATTTTGTACATAGATGAAAGGTTGATGATACAACTTACATAACATGTATCCATGGTCTCCCTAGAAAAAGGTTGTATGGGAGTGGAATGTCAAGGACTTGAAATACTACACCCTTCTCCACAAAACCAACTTGAATAGGTAGCACAATAAGACCCTTGGAAGAATGTTCAATAAGCTTTAATAGTGATTTTATGCTTAGGGTTAATAGAAAATTCAGATAACCCCAACTATTGAAGAAAACAAAAAGAAATAATTTTCAACCCTACACCATTGTTTATCAATACTCTTGTGACTAGGGTATGACAGATTTGAACTTTAATATGTAGTACAAGATTATGTGGGTGACTAAGGGATTTTTCATCTTCTTCAGAGAAAATAAGGTAATGTGGTGAAGGTATATGGTTCACCATATCTTAGAAGATATTTGTGTCCACATCCATAGGAACACTAGCTACACATAAGGATTTTTCTAAGATCTCTGATGAAGGGTGATCTCCTTAATACCACAAACACATAATATAAAAATAAATAAAAGTACTTGGCAAACCCACATGGGTTTCTTCCTTAAAATAATTCAAACCACAAAGCTACAAACTATCATCGAGAGTTGTCCTAGAAAATGTAAATGCATTCCTTAAATAGGCATTTTCACACCACTTAGAAAGTTTCTAGACATCAAATCCTAACCCTTGAGACTGACTAACTCTAAAATAACATATGGAGTTAGCTTGATACACATTTGACACTTATTTTTGGTTAGCCCAACTTTGGAAGGGCATAACTTTTGAATCGATTCTCTAATTGGCTATTATAACTACTTTTTGGAATCCTCAACTTCTGATTTATAGGTCCTAATTTTCATAAGTTCTAGTTGAACCCATTTTGGAGCCCATCTGGGGCCTCTAAAGTCTTCAATAGTGAGCCTAAGTTTTTATACCAAAATTGCACATGAAAAATCTACAATAAATCCATTAATACTCATGATATGGTAGTGAGACTCAACAGGTAGGATGATATATTCAAGATGAACATTTGCCTCTTAAATTAGGACATTCTGAGATTGTATGATTGACTTATTAAGTAGCAAGCCTTCATAGACAAGAACTCCACATCGGGACAAGCCTTATTCAAGAAACAAAAAGGAAATATTTTTGGGTGATGCAAGATTTCTCTTACACCTGGGATGCTCCTACATTAATCTCCTTGTGCATAGAAGACAACTCTAGAAACTTAAAGATGGATATTTGAGCAAGGGTTCTTTACAACTGACTTACAACATCATAATTGGGTATAATAGAAGAAGTGATAGGTTTCTTAAAAGATAAAACTTGTTTAGAATTATCCACCACTTCAAGGACAACCTTGTACTTTCCCCTAGTAACAACATTTAGTGTCTCACCATGAGAAGAAGAGAGATCTGATACCCTAAATATAACCATAGGCCTATTGTTATCAAAGTTTTGAGAGGGAGTATGAATCATCAAGATTACATTAGGCCTTTCATAATTTGTGTCATAGTTAGGCTCTTTATCAAATTTGTTTCCCATCATGTAGACACTCTCCTCAATAGGTTCAAGAATGTTTATGACATTGCTAGTATTGGTATATGTATAATTGATCTTAGCATCATTTACATTTTTGTTTTCTTTTGAAGATTCTCTTTGTTCATAAGATGGGATAGGATCATTAAACTCTTTATGATAAGAGTTCTTAACCAAACCATCACTGAAAATTTTTCCCTCATCAATGAGATCATGTATGACATCCTTAAGTTGCAGAGAGCTATCTCCATTATGACCCTTATTTTTATGGTAATTGTAAAGTGATCATCTCTCCACTAAGAAGTTTTGACAATGACATCATAAGGTCTCGAGGTATTAGGTACCATCATCAATTTATTAGCAAGAAAAATCTTCAAGATCACCTCATAAGAATCAACTAATGGGGTCATAGGGTCTCAAGGTCTCAAATAGTGTTGTGAGTTAATTGTGAGTTTGGGCTTCTCATACATTTGAAATTTGTTAGTGTCATGCATTAGATCTTTCTACCTCTTGTTTCTTAGTGGAAAGAATAACATTACTCAAGTAAAAAGTGGGTTATTTTGTCTTAGGAACATCCACTATCCCATCATTAACAACATATTTGTTTTTATTCAAAGACTTCTTTTTATCCTTCTCATTACCATTGTCATTTTTGTCTTTGCTCAACACTCTATCACCCTTCTTAATATAAAGATCCTCAATGTGGTAAGAACTCTTAATCATATTGTTAAATATAATGATCACTTCTTATCTAAGGTCATAGTATAGCTTAGGTAAAAGACTTTTAATAAAGGCATCAATCTTCTCATTCTCAAGAATTTTTTTTTGGATATCTAGCATGCAATCTTCTCCACCTTTGTAAATAGGTAACAAAGGATTCTACTTATTTTTTCTTGATGTTAAACATATCTAGCATGGTGATGGGATGTTCTATGTTGTAGGAATAGTGTTGAACAAATCATAGCACAAGGTAATCAAAAGAATTAAGAGGTTGTTGGGAGATCTTGGTGAACCATTCCAAGGATCCAAGCTTAATCCTTTTTAGTCTATAATATAGCCAAACATGTAAGTTTCAACTTAGAGAGACAACAAGACCAAGTACGGACACCCCTATCCAACTAGATTGTAGTCAAAGTTTAGATTTTGGAAGAAAGAGAATCAACCAATAGAGTATAAGAAACTAGGTAATACAAGTTCAATAAATAATATAATGTGATGTTTTATAAAATACCTATAGTGTAATATAACAAAATAGTGTGATAGTTTTCCAAAAGTAATATGACAGAATGGAGTATAACCAAGCAATATAATTAGTATGATACTGCAATAGTTTTTAGATGCTAAAGGTAATATATGATACTTCTAAGAAGTGCAGTATGATAGAATTTTTTTAGAGACAATATTTTGCAACTCTTTTCCTAAAATACCTATGTTTGGACTCAATTTTTACTATTTTAGGTAAATTTGATTGTTTTAGTAGAGTGCTTTTAGTTGGTAATAGCGATGGAGTGTTTTGAAAGAAATTTTAGGCACAAACACACATCTTCGAGTAATAGGGCAAGGGACAAAGCAAGCTTTCCAATACAAACACTTGGGAGGTTTCAAAATAAAAATCCTATGAATACTACCATCATGTGTATGTTTAATAGATTTCCATGGGTCTAGCACATATTGAAAATATGCAAAGAGATATCTACAAAAAGGTCATAGTTCATTATTCAATACCTTTGCCCACACATGATGCCTCCTTGCCTCATGCAAAGTGGTTTCCCACAATAGCTATCATCTTTGTTGTGAAAGTTCTATTAACACAACCAAAGACACACATATGGTGAGTGTAAAATCTTGAGGTGATCCGAGTAGTCCACTAGGATTGATCCTTGCACTAAGATATTGAGTGGCTAAAAAGGGTGGCCTCTAAATCCTATACTATATAGTAGGGGTCATGTTTGTAACACCCCTCTTGCACATGCTACATGTTAGAGGCCTTGCGACAACAAGAGTACCTTTAACATACCCATCTAGTGATTTCCTCATGGTTCCAATCCCACAAGTAATCTCACTAAGTGATGTCAAGTGTTACACTACCCAAGTCTTTGGCATTTTTCAAGGGGTTTGTGATTATAGTGGGTCAAATTAGGTGGGTTTTTATTGTTCCCACTTTGGGTCATTCCTATTAGTATCTTTCCACTAATAGAAGGCCCTCTAAAGGTATGACTATTGGTAGGAGATTTGAACAAAATGGATTCACATAAAGGAAGTAAAGATTTTTGATTCACCCTTTAGGTGAAGAGAATACTCTCCTAATCCCTAATGTTTCCCCCAAACATGCCAAGAAATTTAATTAAAACCACTAAAGGGTGAAGTATCCCACCCACTTTTGTGATCCAATGAAGGGTCGATATTTTTTATTTTCCTAGAGGTTGAAGAGCATACTTTCCTACCAACAATGAACTCTTACTTATGGATTTTTATGTGCCTAATGAAAGGAAACAACTAGTATAATGTTGCACTTGAAGATGAAAGAAGACACGCACAAAATCTTTTTTTTAAGGTTTTTAGGTTGGGAAACCCTACAATAAGTGTTAGTAGCTCTTTTTGTTTTTGCATTATTTTCCTGTTAGCAAAGAAAGAAATATCACCAAAAAAAGAATTATTAAGGAACAAAAAGGTTAGAAAAATCTAAAATATACCAAGAAAAATCATTTGTTAGGACTCATAGAAAATCGAAATCCAAAATGAAAAGCTTTTGAAACTTAAAAATGTAAAGTTAAAAATTGAACTAGCTAACAAAAATAGATTGGGTGATACTTATGGTTGCAACACTATCATATGATACTTCTTTGTATAACCTGATGATAATTCTTCCTGGTGTGATACTTTGACCAAATGGTGCAATAAACTAAAGAATAGAAGAGTGATAGAATACATAGAACCAATATGATAGAAAAATTGGAAGTGTGTCACATCACTATTGAAGAAAGAATCATATGATGCTGGAAAAGTATCACATTATATTTATACCTGTAAAATAAAAATTCCCAAAATATTAAGAAAATAAAATGATAAAAATGCAAATATAAGAGCACAGTGGGCACCAAAAATGTATACCAAAAATTAGATACACTTCTATAAACCGTTAAACTTGAGAGAACCCATCGATGAGGGAGTCTCATGATGTGGTTTATACCTTTATCTATGATTTGAAAATACTATGTGAGTGTATCTTTCAAATGAACTTAGCATATGCAACCCTTGTAAGGTGTACCATAGAATAGAAGATTCAAATAAAGATCCAAGGTAAATGAAATGAAAAATATTCCATAATGAGAGATGTAATACATGGAAATTAAAATCTAAGCTACTTGAAAGAGAGTAAAGATCTAAGATAACAATACAAAAGTGATGGTACGATGAGGACCAAGCTATGATGAGATGCAAGATGCTCCAACAATGCAAGAATTCCAAGAGTGTGGTGAGCACTCCAAGTGCTCCAAAATCTATATGAAACATGTAGCATAAATTTAGTATAATTTAGCTTAAGATGGAGAATGACGAGAGAGCCCTCTCTTTTAAAGAAAAAAGGATGGTTGAGATCAAATGGAAGGAGAGGCCTAATCAAGGGTAGAGGATGCATCTTTGGTGATCCATGTGCACAAGAATCTCACCTAATCAAGATCAACAGAGGATTTCAAAAATCTAAGAGATTTATGGAGGAGAATGAAGATTCCACCCACCTTGGAAAGTGTGTACCTCATGTGAGACAAAAAGCTTTTCTTTTATTTTTAAAATAGGAATAATGTTTTGTGTGTGTGCACTTAGGATAAGTGAGAGGTGGGGATTTTTATTTAGTCAAAAGGGAGAAAGTTCTTTCAATTAATTAAAAGACTTAGGATAAATTCCTCAAACTATAGCTTATAATTAAAACAATGAAAAAGTATGATGATTTAATCAAAGATAAGCAATTGATAAATTAAGAAAAATGCTAGAAAAAGGACTCATAGTCTAGATGACCATTTTTGGGTGATTAAAATAAAGTTCAAACCTTGTTAAAGGATGATAGGAAGACAATTGACATCATTCTCCAAACTTCTTTAGTCAATAATGAAGATTAGATCTCTAGGATAATAAATCCAATACATTAAACTAACCAAAAATACACTTAAATTGCCAATGCAGTTCCTTTGAAGTCCAAATCTAGCATCCAAATCTATCTCTACTATGTTTTGATCAAATTCCATCCATAGATCACATCCTTACAACTACATATTATATAATATTATTATAAAATGTTTCATCCAAGAAAAACATCTTTCCTTCATACCCTAGCGAAATAACTAGTTATATGAACTAAATATTTTTGGATATATAATTAATTACATATAACCTCTCTAAGGAATACATTTCTTCTTAATAATCATTGCAAATTTTACAATAATGTTTCCACAGATTACAATATAATTAACACATTATCCAACAATGATCAACATGTTTTACCAATAAAATTAATTGTGAGTTAACATATTGCACATTTTACTTTTGTGAACTCTCTAGAATAATGTCCAAGATATGTTGTCACAAACATAGCTCCAAGAACATGTCTTCAACCACTATACAAGATTTCTAACCTTAATTCAACATTGTTGATAAGATACTACCAATGTACTAGCAACTATGTATGATAGAATTTCTTGCACACTAGTTTTATATCAATCTTCACCAAATGAATTGTAACTCATTCAATACACACAAAAATGTATGTGAACATAGATGTAGCATTGAAACTCATCTATGAACACAATTCAAATCTCTCATAGCTTAACCTATTTTGTCTCAACTTTACTTCAACCAAAGCATCCACTATGATGTATGAAATCCATATCTATCTTGAACTCAAACTTATATGTTGTCATCAATGAAAAATGTGTCATTTATACTACACATGACTAGCATATCCAAGGGAAAATAATACCTTTATTCTTAATAATCATGAAAATCAACTAGTCAAAATATATAAACTTAGAAAGTCAACCACTTGATAATTGTTTCATTTGACAACTAGGGAATTAGAATTAATTAAAAATAAAATGAGCATGGCAATTAAGGCAAATGGCCTCAATATGATATGAAAATGCACACAAGGGTTTTTTGTGATGTCTAAAATATAGAGAGAAACTTGATACCTCGTGCAACTTATCTGGTTATAAACTATGACATCTTGAAAAGGAGCCCTCAACATTTTATTTCATTAATTACTTGCAGATTAACGTAAATTAGCTTTGGAGTCTCATTGGAAAACATGGAAAATAGATTCACCACGAGATCAAAATTGGCATAAAGAACATCTCTAATTTCAATAACCTAAGGGTACACACAACTTACACTAACCAATCATGGGTCCTAAAATGCAACACCTTAAAGTGGATTACTTGAAATTTCAAACTAAGTGCAAAGTGTAGATCTGAATGAAACCCCTTAAATTGGATAGACACAAAACATATCAATCTAATTATGGATGGATCAAAATGGAAATATATGCTTATTGTCATACAATGAACACTATCAGTAATTCAATAATGTAGTGCCTCTTCTGTTTGCATTTTGTGCCATGGCCTATTTTGTTTGATGATACTTTATGAAATTCAGGTTAATGTGCTTTTGAGATGCTCTGATGACTTGACATTATTTTGATTGTGAATATTATAGTCAATATATATTAGATACTACATTTTTTATTTTGATCATATTTTCATCATGATGCTAGTGATGTGACATGATGCCTTATGATGATATCTAGTTATCTTGTATTCAGATATAAACCTTTTTTTATAGATTTATGATGGACTTTGCTAGACTATGGTTGATGTGTCTATGCTATAGATATTTATATCATTCTTGCATTAAAATTTAACTATGATCCAAGTGAATGATTTAAATATATTATTTTAATGTAATTAATTAAGTTTTATTTATGTGATTTCATGCATTATTGCTCTAGCTATATAATGATTCTAAATCTACACTTGATCATGTTGTTTATTGTGCAGGACCTATATCCTTGGTAGTGGCAAGTGAGCTAGTGATTTGGTTGCTCATACCTAACCAATGTTGTCACTGTATGGTTGACATATCTTGTTTAATTAAAATAATAAACCCTTCAGTTAATTGGTAAATCTGAATTCATTATGCATTTGTTACTAAAGTAGTGGAGTGTTTATGCATTTAACAATCCATAGTGGTTGCAGAATTTATTAAATGTTGTAATTTATTAGTAAGGAATTTTTTATAATTGATTTACTTTATTTTAAATTGTCGTAAAAATTTTGTAGTTGAATTCCATTTAATTGGAATTTATTTATTTATCTCTATTAAAAAGGGAATTTAGTTTATTAAATTTTTTCCTTTTTCTTTTATATGTCACTTTATTTAAAAGTGTGCATATATGATCCAAAAGAGGATATAGACTTCACTTCTCGCTTTAAATTGAGAATTTTAGGGAAAATCCTCAAAAACCCTTTGTGAGAATTTGTGAGATTTCTTTTTTTGTGGGAGCTACACTCATGGGATTGACATGAGAGTAGGATCTTTGGATTCAGAGTGGGAAACTCCTCCTTTGTTGAGTGTTGCATTGACTTTGGGGCCTTTATTACTTTCTAGTGTTAGTTTCCATTTATGCCCTTTTGGTTGTGAGGTGGGATTTTTTTCTTTTTTAATAGTTTTGGCTCATTTTAGTTTTTTTTTTCATTAGTAGATTGGTTAAAGTTTGAGAACTAGTGTTCCCCTTCATTTTGGTAAGCTTTTTCTACCCAGTTGGGAAGGTACAAACATTTTGGTGCATTTGGAGGATTTAAATTGAAGTTTTGTGTTGTTATTGATGCAAGGAAAGTGAAAAGAACTAGGGCCAAAGGCACACCCAGCAATTCAAACCAACCTTGTAGAGTTAACACAACGAAAGAAAATACATAGTGAACAACACCATAGAGAGAGAGAGAGAGAGAGAGAGAGAGAGAGAGAGAGAGAGAGAGAGAGAGAGAGAGAGAGAGAGAGAGAGAGAGAGAGAACAATATTCTTTTATTGATTCATCAAATGATCAACATACATGCCTAGTTGTAGGGCCTTCTAGGTTATGGCTAGATACAAAATACATTCCAGATCCAAGACCTAGCTTCAAATTATCACTTCTAGACACATGCATCGACCTTGTATAGTCCTCCAAAATCTCCCCAAAATCTACTCTAACTCTAAGCCTAATCAACCTACTTATATTTTTCAAAATGAATTACAGAAGATTCTAATTACATAACAGAAAGGTCAAGCCCAAAATAGTCTAGACACATCCCAAGACAAGATCATGTCATTAAAGTCATGATTAGAATTGAACACGTGAGTTGGCTCCCAAATTCAAAAAAATCATTTGAAATGTTGACACTTGGCATCAACTGGAACACTCGACACACATGGAAGAACTCACCACATACTACAAAATTACCTATACTTGACAATTGCTACAACTTGGCTGTGACTGCAACTCATAAACAACTGGCAGAATGAACACAAATGTTACACCCTTAACATTGGTGCATATAGGGTTATAAATAGTCAACTTGTACCTATCTTAATCCTTGATTAAGTCATTTTATCATTGTTATAATATTATTTAGGTAGGTATGTCAGCCTAGGTGTTATGTAGCGTTGTGTCTATTCAACCTAAGCATAATTAGTTATATATAGGAGGTTGTGAGTCTTATTTCAACATTATATGAAGTGTGTTCTCATTGGAGATATTTGGAGGTTTCCCCCTTGAAGTGGCCTATTACTCTCAGCTATTATCAAGTATTTATATAATATTTCATATTATTTCTTCATTGTGCAAGCTATTACACTACAAGTGGTGTCAAAGCATGATCTTGGCACCATAGAGACAAGATTTTTTCTCAACATTGGAGTGTGGGAAGAGCATAAATTTTAGATTTTAGAAAAAAATTCATAGATTTTAAAGGGTTTTTTAAGAACATGTTAAAGAAGATATAGTCCAAAATTCAGAGGAATTGGAGCAAATTTGAGAAAATCGTTGTAGAATTACTATTTCTACACAATTTATTGAGATCTTCATATCTCTCACATCCTGCTGAATTGGAGTATAACTTGTATTGGGTTTTTGAATACATATTAGAGGAGCCTAAATTTCAAATTGTGGAAAAATTGAAGAAAAAAAAAAGAAAGATATTGCAAAATTAGGAAAATTCTCTCTTAAGGGAGAAAAATTGCTAAAAACAATTTGAATTTTTTTTTAGTAAGGGTATCTTGGCCCTAGTAAGTTACAGTAAAAAATAAATAAATAAATTAGAGAATTTACATTTTATTTGTGTGATTTATTTCAAAAAATTGGTTTCCATCATGATGGGGCTTTCAACAAGAGGTAAAAAGAATGCTACCACATTAGGGAAATTCTCGGATCAAGATTGGGAAACAATAGAGGATAGTAATCCCATTGAGGAACTAAGTTCAAGGAAGAGGTTAAGATGGATAGGTGTGACCTATGAGGGGATATATCAGATATACAAAGCATGTTAAGCACCTATATGAATGAAACAAGGAAGGAGCTCTCAAGAAATCAAGGTGAAACCTTCAAGTTGACTAATAATGACACAAATTTCATTAATTCTACAAGATCAAGGAATTTGTTTCCAAGGTGGATATGCACAAATTTGATGGCAAGGATCCTGTAACATGGATAAATCAAATGGAGAATTTTTTTGAAGTACATCAAATCCCATATGGACAAAAGGTCATGATGGGTTCCTTGTATCTAGAACTAGATCAATTCATTTGGTATCATTGGCTTTGTAGTCATAGGAGGAAAAAGGGTCTCACTATATTATGGTCAATTTTTATAGAAGAACTCCAAGAACAATATAGCAATAGTGTGACAAAAAAATTCTTTAATCAACAAGCTAAGCTTAAACAAATAGGATCAGTTAAGGAATATACTAAAAAATTCCAAAATATATCCTTAAGAGTGGATACAATTACAAAAGATAACTTGAATGATTTATTATTGGGTGGTCTCAAGGATCACATTTAACATGAGGTACGCATGTTTTTCCCCAATTTAGTAAATGAGTCTTTTATATTGGCATACAAGGTAGAGGATAAGTTCTTGATTCCTAGAAAGCAAGAGGCTAATATAACAAGATAAAAAGGATATTCAACTCCTTCTCTTCCTCAACGTACTAGGTTTACTCCACAAAAAATTAAGGAGAAAATAGCAAAATGGTTGTGTTTCAATTGTGATAGCAAATATAGTCAAGGACATAAATGTAGTGAAAAGAAATTGTTCTATGTTGAAGGTCCAAGTGAGCAAGAAGAGGATGAGCCCATATTAGAGGAGGATAGGGAGTCAGGTGAGGAATCACATGATTCTCAACCAATCATTTCTTATCATGCACTTTTAGGTTTCAGTGCACCACAAACCCTCAATGTAGTGGGTTTCTTAATGAAGAAGAAAGTAACAGTGTTGATCGACTCAAGTAGTACTCATAATTTCATCAAAAAAAAAGTTGGCAACTCTTCTAATTTTTTTTTATATATCTAGCCCTAGAGTTTTTAGTTTTGATTATAGATGGGGGCATAGTTAGTTATTCAGGGAAGTGTCATAGCATCAAAATATCCATGGGATATTATCAACTTGATACCCCAATGTATGCAATATCCATGGGTGCAGTAGATTTTTTTTGGGACTATAATGGCTTACTACATTGGGTACAATTGATATGAACTTCCAATAACTATTCATGCAATTTCAATAAACAAAGAAAGCTAGTGGAGCTAAGGAGATTGAAGGAAAAATCCCCACAAATGGTAACCTCCCATCAAATGCAAAATCTTCTTAAGAAAGATGCATATGGATTTGTGGCCTAGCTATGTTCATTATAAGTCTCTCAATCTAATGCTCTTACTCATCCAGATTTACAAGAAATAATTGATCGTCACCCAATGATTCTTGGAGATATGCCTAAAAAAATTCCTCCTAAGAGGGATCACAACCATGTCATACAGCCAGTTCCAGGGAGCTAGCCACCAAACATCACATCTTATAGGTACCCATACATACAAAAAAGTGAGACAGAAAAAATTGTTCGGGAAATGCTAGAGGCAAGAATTATCAAGCATAGCCAAAGTGCTTACTACTCACCTATTGTGTTGGTGTGTAAGAAGGATGAAACTTGGTGCATGTGTCTAGATTATAGAGTGCTCAACAAGTACACCATTATATATAAGTTCCATATTCCAATCATTGATGATCTTCCAGATGAATTAAATGGAGCTATGCATTTTACCAAGTCATGTCTTAGATTAGGTTAGCACCAAATTTGGATGAAGGAGGAAGATATTTGTAAGACAACATTTTGAACTCATGAGGGTCATTATGAGTTCTAGCTGATGTCATTCAGTCTTACCAATGCACCATCTACATTCCAAATTTTGATGAATTCCATTTTTAAGAAGTTCTTGAGAAAGTTTGTGTTAGTGTTTTTTAATGAAATATTAATTTATAGCAATATTTGGGAAGAACATTTGTAGC
This sequence comes from Cupressus sempervirens, assembly GCA_028749045.1. Taxonomy (NCBI): domain Eukaryota; kingdom Viridiplantae; phylum Streptophyta; class Pinopsida; order Cupressales; family Cupressaceae; genus Cupressus; species Cupressus sempervirens. The sequence continues at coordinate 529,437,367 of CM053788.1, read as the reverse complement.
ATATAGATCAAGCATTACAATTACTCAAAGATCATCAACTCTATGCTAAGCCATCCAAGTGTGCTTTTAGTCTTAAGGAGGTGGAGTATTTGGGATACAAGGTTTCACATGAAGGAGTAAAGGTGGACCCTAACAAAATTAAGGCTATCATGGAATGGCCTATTCCAAAAACTATTAAGAAGTTGAGGGGTTTCTTGGGATTGACAGGATGCTATAGAAGATTTGTGAAGAATTATGGTCATATTGAAGCACCCCTTACCACTCTATTGAAGAAGGATTCCTTTCATTGGAATGGATCTACTATTTTATCATTTGAGCAATTGAAGAAGGCTATGTGTATAACTCTAGTGCTTGCCACTCCAGACTTTACCAAGGAATTCATTGTAGAATGTGATGCTTCGAGAAATAGAATAGGAGAAATTCTCATGGAAGAAGGTCGACAAATTTCTTTTGAGAGTCATCAATTAAAAAGTAAAAATAAACTTAAACCCATTTATAAGAAGGAAATGCTAGCAATCCATCATGTAGTTAAAAAATGGAGGCCTTATTTAATGGGTTGACACTTCAAGGTTAAGATAGATCATGATAGCCTAAAAATTTTTTTTGAACAAAGACTATCATCAGAAGAGAAATAAAAATGGATCACTAATATGTTTGGATATGGCTTTGAAACTGTATACAAGAAAGGGAAGGAAAATATTGTGGCCGATGCACTTTCCAGGAAGGATAAAAAGATGAAGCCTTATTGTTTTCCCTTTCAATATTACAAGAAAATTGGGTGCTAGAAGCCAAATAAGAGTGGAAAAATGATGTTGCAACAAGTAATCTCATCTAGAAAATAAAAAGTGACCCTAGTAGTTAAGATAAATTTTTTCCTAAAGGGGGGTATTCTTTGGTATAAACAACACTTGTATCTCTATGAGAATTCCACTCTTAAACACAAGATTCTCAAAGAACTACATGTGTCCCTAATTGGTGACCATTCAAGATTTTTAAAGGCATGTCATTAGGTCAAGCAAGATTTTTTTGGGAAGAGCTAAATTGGTCCACCTCACAATAGGTGTATCATAGTCATGCTTTGGGCCACGCTTAGGAATAATATATTCAAACTAAGGACTATTTCTCCAACTCTGAGGTATATTTAATCTTGTCAACCCAGGGACATATACTTGAAATTCTCGGCACAATATGTGCATGAGGTCACTTAATGAGTCACTAAGCATATGTTGCAGGAAAGTAAAATGCAAGAAAATGAACTTATGTTATTGCTATAGGAAACTAACACACTTAAATCTATGAATACTAGAAATAAAATGAAAGGCTAAAAAATATTCCAACTCAGTTCATCCACTATAATTGTTCTCACATATGTTGCAGGAACATTCACAAAGTGTGATGCTATAGGAAGGAACTTACAACTTCTACTTATAATACTAAGAATGCTTGGAAATAAATCTATACTAACCTAATCTAATCCATCTTCCAAGTGGGCCCCCTTGGTCGGCTTCAACTAAACTACTAACATAGGATAGAAGCCAAAAACTATTTCATTACATTTTAGAAATTCATTACATAACACATAGAACTGTAAAAACACAACTCATTGTAAAAGTTAAGAGTCTATTCTCATAAACTCTTTCTTCTAACTAAATTAACACACTTGGTCTAATTCCTATATATAGGAGATAGACACATATTACCATAACAGAAAAATAAATAACCTAGCTATAAATCTCCAAGAGAGAAAGAAGGAAAATAACAACTCAGGGTGCGAAGAAGAGATAATAGCTTAAGGTAGGAATAAAAATTATAAACATTTTCTCACCATAGGAATAAATGAAAAGAATGCAATAAGTCTTCATAGCTCCTCCATACTCACTGCCATGTCCTTTGAAACTATTACAGCTTTCCTCCATCATGGCTACACCTTAGCATTCTTTTCCCTTTGAATGTTGTTGGCACTCATCTTTGAATTCTTCCAATCATCTTTCAGCCTCATTGCTAACAGGTTAGTTATAGTACAGAGATAATTGCAAATAATAATTTTCAAATTAAATTCAAATATAAGAATACACATTTTGATAATTATGTGAAATACTACATCGTGTCTATGATGTTGGCAAAAGATGACATACTATCTACACATAGGTTAATTACTGGTTTAGGTAAACATAGGTCCACAAATGTCTTGATGAAAATGAAACAAAGTATTAACAAAGTGTTTAAAAACTATCATGAAATAGAGGCAATATTTGGCCTCATCATCTACCCCTTAGTAAACTGATGCTTATCCTCAAGCATGGCATTTCCTAGTCAGTGACTTGAATTCCCCCACTTCTACCCTTCATTTCTTGCTACTCTTGAAGGTTTAATAAAATCCTCATGTTTTTTCCCAAACCTCCCTTTGAATGTCCTCATGTAGCTTGTCAAGTCTATCAACATTAATGTCATATAAAGGACACATGAGCATTGGAGGTTGCATAGTAAGTGGGCATCATAATTCAGGTCTGGCCTATTTTCCTAGCTCTAAATACTTTGGAGCTTAGTGAATGGAAGCTTCCAAGTTGATGGGACTATGTGGCTCTAACTTTTTAAGTGACTTAGGTAAATTGGCCCATCTACTTCTAGCACTAGTCATAGCTCTCTAGAAAGAAAAGTAGGGAAAATTCTCATAACCAACATAAGCCTTAGCTCTAGCAGCAAAGATCCTATCCCTTACTCCCTTGTTCTTATCCCCATAAGTTAACCTGAACTAGTCCCGAAGAACTTCTTCTTAATGGAAGAGGCTCTATCCATTCCTCATCTCTATAATTATTTAGTTGCATGTCATAGTTTTCTTCATTAGACATCTAGGACATCAAGGCTCTTAAATGTATATCCCCTATATAAAGTAAAGGGTTCCATTGGGTTTCTAAAGGGATAAAAAATTATGCACATATAATTCACAAAGAAAATTTTGTTGCCAGCATGGCAGAGTCTGATACAAACCATAAAATTCTTGGGCTAATTTAAACTCTACATTTATATTCTTAAGGGTTAGCACAAGTCGGAACAAGAGAAATTGTTCTTTTAAACAAATAGCATAAACTCATGGCAACAGTCTACAGGCAAGTGCTTCATCAGCTAATTTGAGGAAATGATCCATCCTTTCTTTTTGATTTACTAATTGCTCTTTTAAATCTATAATTTCTGCATTCAGAGACACTACATCTTTCTTCATTCTTTTTCTCTCCTCTTCCCATAAGGCCTTAGCAAACATATGTTGTCCAAACAACTAAAAAAGGAGTTTTTGTAGAGTAATAGAACCATTGTCTTCCTCATGGTTTCATTTCCTCTTCCTCTATTCTCTCCATAATTGATCTGCAACATCAATAATCATGTTGATTTATAGGGAACTAGGGTAGTGTTTGGATCAATTTTCTCAAGAATTATTTCATCCCTATATCTCAAATTACTTGGTTGGTCTACTCGGGTATCATTTGGATTTTCATTAACCTCAACCCTACATTCCTTGTTAAGGTTTTCAGGAATATTTTTTTAGTTTCAAGGTGAGAGAGGAGAGTGGTTAGGAACAATTTGTATAGTGGATTCTTTAGTAGATGGCTTGGATGATGGGGATTCTTTGGAAATTTGTCCTCTCATTCTAGGACTCCTTCTTATAGGGGTTTCTTCTAATATCACATATTTCTACCTACCTTTTTCTTTTGGTGTCTCAGTTACAAGAGTAATTGTTATAGGACCCTTCTTAGTTCTCTTTTGCCTCACAACTTTAGGGTTCAACTATTCTTTTACTGGAACATAGATTTCTTTTCATTTTCTCTTTGTTTGGCTAGAGGTAGGTTTTTGGATTTCTTGAATAGGTTAAGGCATAATCTCTTGCACATTTTCTAGAACATTTTCTTGTATGTTTTCTTGTACATTGCTTTGCACATTTTTAGCCTCAGCCTCTTGGGTGCTCTACTCAATAGGTTCATTAGTGAGAACTACATTTTTCTCACTGGGTTGTTCATGAAGGGTAGCCTAGGGTTACAAGGTTTTGTCTTGGACAAATTCTACCCATGATAGGAGAGAAGCATCACTAAGTGACCTTTCTGTAAGTAACTTAATTAGGGCATGATGGGTAATAGAATTGTCTTTTCCTTTTTGAGTTTCTTCCACATAAATACATATCATATTATAAAAGAAATTAGGAACATTCACTGGATGATTATGCCTTACACAACTCAGCAATTTAAAATGGTGTCTATGTAAATATGAGAATCTACCTTCACATGTAAGGTACCTAATAATGTGCATGGCTAGTTTATTGCATGGTGGTAGAAGAGACATTCTCTTACATCCTTGCTTGGTAATGTCCATCTGAGGGTTGGTTGGGATGACAAATTGAGCTCTAGACAACCTTGCATCATGAGTATTGGGATAATGTTCTCCTATCATTGTTAACCCTATAACTTCTACTATACATTCCTCTATAGAAACCACTGTTAAGCCCCATACAAAAGCTTCCCCTTCATCAAACATCCTTGTGAATTTTGTGGCTGCCTCTTCATCATATGCAGTCAAGCTTAAAAGTACCCTAACCATCTACCTACATTAAACCTCCTCATAGCTTCTACATCTATGAGAAAAATGGTATGCTCCACTAGTTCTCTCCTCTGCAATTGTCTGCCCATTCTTCTTTAACACTTTACTATGTACACTACTTCATTGTTTCCCCCTTACAAGTTTAGGCTTCAATTATTGTTTTACAAACCATTTGACATTTCATTTGACAGATAATTAATTCGATAACAATTTTTTATGAGAAATAATATGACTTTAATGAGGTTAAATCATGGAATGTGTGAAAATCATCCAAAAACAAGGTTCAGATCACTTAAAATTCAAGCATAAGTCACATCATAACCTGACAATAAAATTATTCAAAAATAAGGGGTACGATACATAGTCACTTGTATACTTGAGGAAATATGAAGATTTGGAAAAATCTTTATGAATAAATATCATCATTGGGTTTTAGCAACCTTCCCTATCCCCTATGAAATAAGGACAAGTGTCCACACTTGTCAGACTTGGTACAGGGGTAGAAAAATGACATAATGCTGCCATCATATAAAGAATGCAGTATTAAATATAATTAATGAAATTTGTAGACTATAAATGAATTATAATTTGAAAACCTTATACTTGTTTTTTGGCATAAATAGGTATTTACTATTTATACTTTACTTAAGTTTACTTAGGTTAGTGCATTATTTTATTATTTCTCTTTATGAGACACTTAGGAGTTTGTGCATCTTCTAGAGTTGTCATGTAGACAACACAGAAGTACGCAACTCTAATTATGCACATGGTGTCTACACCATAGGATTTTACATCATTCACCAAGCTATCATGTAGACAACATATTTTTGCGTACTCCTAATTTAGCACATGTTGTCTACAATACTGATGTGTGTGTTTCACCTTTGTAGGCATATCCTCTCATCATCGCACTTACTTTCGTGCATAATGGAGGATAACCCATATGTGGTGGACATGTGCCTAGTTATTGGACTTATCATGATGCTAATTTTGAGGCATTCTAGATGAATCACAAAGGCCTTTATATTGAGGCACTCCTAGTGTACTTATACAAAGAATTGAATAGTATACAGTTATTCTGATCATACTCTGGTCTAATTTTGTGCTTGTGTTTTGAGTTCCTTGGTCTTGGGTAAATTTTGCCTTAAGGTAGATTCTTACATTATTAAATGATCATCACACATACCAAAAATGTGGACGAAGTGATATCAATAAAAACATCCATCAACATCTAGCGAGGTTTATTGAAAAAATGAGAAATCAATGATGTGGGAAGTGGGTGGATGGAAGGCAAAGAAATGAGATGAGGTGGATGGGTGGAAGGTAAAGAGATGAGATGGAATGAGAAAGTGAATGAGAAAGTGAGCCTTATGTGAACATACATTTCTTATTATGAGCATACACAAAGAAATTAATGTTGAAGAGGGACAGGTAGAAGGATGACAGCTTTGGCTGTAGGAAGAGTTACCATGGTTGTATTTGAATCTGGCTATTAGAACTGATGCAAGAAGTCTTCTTTTATTTGAGGCCACTTATATAATTTGAGTCTGTGACCATTCACTAATAATTTTAAAGGTACTAGATCAATGGTAGTTAATTGAATAGCTCCATTATCAAAGACATGACTAATTTCATATGGTCCCAACCATCTTATCTGCAGCTTTTTTCGCATATATTGAAATTGTTTATTGATATTATGAGAGTCATTCCATTATTTCCTTTGTTTCTATATAAGTTCAATGTGTTCCAAAGCATCTTTGCGCATTTTATCCAAAGAGTTAATATGTAGAATATATTTTGTTTGTGCTACAGGAAGTTTAATTTCTATCTCCATTGCAGTTCTCAAATTTTTATGTTGAAATTCAATGGGGAGCATTGCTACCTTTCCATATAGGAGCTCAAATGGTATGAATCCTATAGTTTTCTTTCATGTTGTTCTATAAGCCCAAATAGCTTCTTTTAATCTACTGGTCCAATCCCTACAATGTAGATGAACCATTTTTGTTAGGATGTTCTCCAACTCACGATTTGTGACCTCTTCTTGTCCATTAGCTTGAGGGTGATAAGGACTAGATTTTTGGTGCCTAATGTTATACTATTTCATCAACTCTGAGATTAGATTAGTTGTAAATTATGCACCTTGGTTAGTGACTAGCTCTTTGGGTACACCATAGTGGGTAAAAATTTCTTCATACAAAAATTCTACAACTTTTTCATCACGAGCATGCGTCATGGCCTTGACTTCAACCCATTTTGTCAGGTAATCAGTGCACACAAGAATATAGGATTTCCCATTAGATGGAGGATCAATTGGACTAATAAAGTCCATGCAGCATTGGTCAAATTGTGTTGGTGCCATCTAATGGTGAAGAGGTATTTCATCTATTTTTGTTGGTCAGTCCATCGTTTGACAATTATCACACTTCTGTGTATAGTTGGCTACATCTTTGTGAAGTGTAGGCCAATAATAACTAGTTGTCAAGATTTTCAAGGCTGTTCTTTTGGCTGAAAAGTGTCCTTTGCATGGTTCATTATGACATGCATGTAGAATATCATATGTCTCATCCTCTCTCACACATCTTCTCATAAATTGATCAGGTCCAATGTAAAACAAGAGATTATCTATCCAAGAGAAACAAAAACTTTTCTCTACAAGAAACTTATTTTCCTTGTAAGAAAAATGTTCTAGTATTTTATTGGCTGCAATGTAATTAGCAATGTCTACATACCATGGAGTTTGAACAACAATATGAAATAAATGCTCATCTAGAAATGCATCATCTACCAAAGTAGTGTCAGTATCATCATGATGGATTCTTGATAAATAATCAGCTACAACATTGGCTTTTCCAGGCTTATCAACAATAGTTATATCAAATTCTTGTAACAATAGTAACCATCTTGCTAATTTTCTAGTTATAGCAAGTTTATTCATGAGATATTTAATTGTTGAGTGATTAATATGAACAAATATGGAATAGCTAGCTATGTAATGTCAAAATTTGTTCAAGGCATAAACTACTAGTAGCAGTTCTTTTTCTATCACTGTGTAGTTTAATTCTAGTCCATGAAGGCTCTTGCTAATATAATAGATTACACTTTCAAGATTTTGGAATTGCTGTTCTAGAACTACACCTATGGCATGATCAGAGGCATCTATATATATATAAATATATATGTATGTATGTATGTATGTATGTATGTATGTATGTATGTATGTATGTATGAAAAGGTAAATTCTAATCAGGGCCTTGTAAAATTGGGGCTATAGTCAAAATTTTCTTAAGATGTAGGAAGGCTTCATCACATTCGAATGTCCAACTAAATTTAGCTTCTTTTGTGAGTAACTTATACAAGGGACTAGCTATTTTGCTGAAATCTCTTATAAAACATTTTTAATATCTAGCATGACCTAGAAAAGATCTTACATCTTTTGATTTTGTAGGTATGGGAAATGTTTGAATTACCTCTATCTTAGTTGGATCCACTTGTATTCTTGCAGCTGATATGAAATGACCAAGTACCACACCTTCCTTCATGAGCGTGAAACATTTTTCATTATTAAGTGCCAAATTATGTTCTTGAAATCTTACCAAAACCTTTTCAAGATTCACCATTGCTTCCTCAAAAGTGACTCCAAATGTTGTGAAGTTATCCATGTATATTTCCATAAAATCATGTGATATATTAGCAAAGATACTAATAACTACTTGTCGGAACATTGAGGAGCATTACATAGACCAAATGTTAAAACAAATTATGTAAAAGTACCCCATGGGCATGTAAATGTGGTATTTTCTTGATCTTTAGGAGCAATATTGATTTGGTTATAACCACTATACCCATCTAGAAAAGAAAAATAGTTCTTTCCAGTGGGAGTGTCCAAAAATTGGTCTATAAATGGTAAAGGAAAGTGATCCTTTTTGGTGGCCTTGTTAAATTCTCTATAATCTACACAAATTCTCCATTTTCCTCCCTTTTTAGGCATGATGAACTGGGGTGACACCCATCTACTATCACATATAGGTTAAATAAAACCAGCATCAAGCAATTTTTGCAATTCAGTTTTAACTATCTCTCTAAGGCTTGGATTTATCCTTCTCTAGGGTTGATAGAGTGGTAAAAAACATTCATTGATGTATATCCTATGGGTGCATAATGTAGGACTCAACCCTTTCATATCACTATAGTCCTATGCAAAGGCCTTTTGATGCCTTTGAAGCAACACTTTTAACTATTCCATCTGTGTGGGTGTTAATTTGGTATTAATATGGAGATTATGACCTTTAGTCAGTTCAACAATAGATGTGGACTCTATCATAGTAGCTTCAAAGATTGGAATTGGTTCTAATTCACATGGTAAGAGTGGATGAAGAATATTAGGTTCTTTGAGAAAAATACAATTCTTATCACATTCTTCATATGTGATTAATTCCAACACAGAACTTTTAGATACATCTTTTTCTACCATGCAACTGTTAGTGAGGATACTCTGAAGTACTGAATCTTCCTCTTACAGTTTTAGAAAAGATTGTTTATGCAACATCATGAGTTGTATCATAGAATTTAACTCTTCTTCTTTATTCCCTGCATTTAGCCAAACAAATGTGCTCAAATCAAGTAATGGTTGTGTTGGAGGATATAAATCAAATTTATTTGTTGCTTGGCCATTTGATATGGTCATATTCCATGATCTACAACTTATATTTGTATTAGCTATGGCTAACCATGGTCAACCTAGGATGATAGGGTAACTAGATAGATTAACTTTGGGGGATAAAATCATGAAGTTTGTAGGATACTCTAGAGAATCTAAGGTTATGACTATGTTTTCTATCATCCCATCAGGGGTGATAGTAGAACTATTTGCATGTTGCAGAATTGCTGGTGTAGCCCTTAGTCCTATTTTCAACTTCTTCATAGTGTCCTTGGTCATGACATTTATAGTAGTGCCAAGATCTATTAAAGCATTTTTAACACACTGACCATTTATACTAACATTCACTACTAGACTTTGTAGATCAGAATATTTTTCTTTGATCAATTTACCTAACATGATGTCAGTCAATTGTCCCACAACATGGACTGTGGTGTGGTCCTTTTTCTTCCTTTCAGGCTTCTTCAGGAAAGCATCTCTAATGGCTTTTCCATATACTGGAACATCCTTAATGGCTTGAAACAAGGGTATTTGGACATGTATGTTTTTCAACTAATCAACAATATCAAAAGGTTGTTTCCCTTCTTGTGTAGGTTTTCTTTGTACAAGCTTTTCTAGAAAATGAGGTTCCACTACTAGTTGAGCTTGGGTTGACATGGTAACATTGGTTGGGTCAACTATTTCAACAACTTAGGGTTGTGATGTTGTAGGAGGGTCTGGTATTTTAAATATAAGAGGCAGTTTAGCCACTAGTAAAGTTGTACCAAATCTCATATCTATATCTGCAACTCCTAAAGTGTAAGTAGGATACTACCGAGCATCAACACTATACATGGGTTCCTGTGGCTATTGTCTATTTTGGTTTAATTGAGGTTGTGCAGGTAATTGCATTTTCTTTTGAGGTCTAGGATTTGCAAGTGGTAATTGTGGAGTACTAGTATTTTGGTTAGGCCACTGTTGAGACCCCCTCCATTTGTTCATAAACTACCAATTTCCTTGGGGTGTTTTCCATTGGTTCTACTATTTTTTCCAGTAGTTCTATTGGTTTTTCCATTGGTTACTCTATTGGTTAGGCTAGGATGGTTGGGAATTTTGAGGCCATTGGGATTGTTGCAGGTTGTTTTTCCTAGTATTGTTCCAATTAGGTTGATATTGTGGAGGACCTTGGGGATTATAGTTTTTCAATTGATTACCATATGAATTGGAATTTTGCAAAGGGTCTTGAGGCATACTTTGATGTTGGGCCCATGGTCAGAATTGAGCAACAAAAAATACTTGCTCATCATCTCCATCTATCTTGAAGTACTCAGTTGGAAGATGTTGGTTCTCCATGCTTGCAACTAGTTTACATTAGCAATCCTTATTTTGCTTCCATCAATAAGGGTAGTATTTAGCTAGTTGTAGCTCAACTTCTACATACTTCTTCTTTGCAGTCATTGTATCAAGATGTGTAGCGACATCATTGATGATGTCTTGTTTGAAATCTAACAATAGGTTAGATATCTCAAGCTTTGAAATGCCTTGCCTAATTCCTTTAGTGACTTTGGAAAATATTTATGATGGATCTTCTTGAGGTCATCCCAAGAAGCTTGATATACATCACCACCAACCATCAGGTTTAGTGCATAGTCATCATTCACACCTCTCAGAAAGAGTAGCTTTTGTGAATCCTCAAACAACACATGTTAAGGGTTCTTCTGCAATTTATATAAGAAACATGAAACATAGTCTTCCAATATTTATTCCTCCTTCTAAGATATCCTATAGACATGATCTCCTCTTGAACCAAATGATTTTCAATACTCCTTGTACTTATCTAGAAATAGAGGTTACATTTCATCCCAACTTCCTATTGCATTGGTTCCTAAGCCCATGAACCATCGTAGAGCTAACTCTTTCAATGTTGTTGGAAATAATTTGAGCTTATGGGCATCAGTGTTGTAGTCAAAACTATGAAAAAGTATGTCAAAATCAAACAAGAAAGTATTAGGGTCTTCAGTTGCTAAGCCATAGAAATTTGGAAGGGTAGTTGTAGGTATATTCTTGAGATTATTAGTATTTACAAGGCTTGGGAGAGGAAATGGAAAAATAGGTTGTGCCATTACTAGAGGTATTAGATTATGATGTTGTTGTTTAAAAGGAACATTGGGTACTAGATGATTAACAAGTGGTGGATTCAGAATAGTGTTATCAAGAAAATTGGTCAAAACTTCAGTAAAAGGTTGAAGACCACTTATATATATTGGTTCAGCTCTTGACAATGATGTTGTGGGAAAAATAGGGCTTGCATCTTTAAAATGAAACTCAACTTCTTCTTCTTCAATTTCTTCATTCAAATTAATAGACTCCTGTGGAAGAAATCTTCCATATTCATCTTGTCATCTTCCTCTTTGATGCATGCAATTAAACTTTTCACACTAGTGAAAGAAGCTTAAAAACTAGAAATTCTAAAAAAACTTAATCTAAGAACTATGACTCACAAATGCTCCTAGCTTGAGACTATCCCTAGCAATGGCACCAAAAATGGTCTTCCTCACAATAGGTGTATCATAGTCATCCTCTGGGCCATGCTTAGGAATAATATATTCAAACTAAGGACTATTTTTCCCACTATGAGGTGCATTTAATCTTATCAACCCAGGGACATATACTTGAAATGGTCAGCACAGTATGTGCACTAGGTCTCTTCATGAGTCACTAAGCTTATGTCGCAGGAAAGTAAAATGCAAAGAAAATAACTTACAGTATTACTCTAGGAAACTAAAACACTTAACTCTATGAATACTAGAAATACAATGAAAGCCTAATAAATATTTCAACTTAGTTTAACCACTATAATTGTTCCCACATATGCTGCAGGAACATTCAGAAAGTGTGATGCTATAGGATGGAACTTACAACTTCTACTTACAATACTAAGAATGCTTGGAAATAAATGTATACTAACCTAATCTAATCCACCTTCCAAGTGAGCCCCCTTGGTTGGCTTCAACTAAACTACTAACATAGGATAGAAGCCAAAAACTATTTCATTACGTTTCAAAAATTCATTACATAACACATAGAACTATAAAAACACAACTCACTATAAAAGTTAATAGTCTATTCTCATAAACTCTTTCTTCTAACTAAACTAACACACTTAGTCCTATTCCTATATATAGGAGATTAACATTTATTTCAATAATAGAAAAGTAAATAACCTAGCTATAAATCTGTAAGAGAGAAAGAAGGAAAATAACAACTCAAGGCAGGAAGAAGAGATAACAGCTTAAGGCAGGAATAATAAAGTCTAAAAATCTACTTGCCATAGGAATAAACGTAGAGAATTCTATAAGTCTTCATAGCTCCTCCATACTCATTGTCATGTCCTTTAGAACCATTACAAATTTCCTCCACTGTGGCTACACCTTAGCATTCTTTTCTCCTTGAATGTTGTTGGCACTCATCTTTGAATTCTTCCAATCATCTTTTAGCTTCATTTCTAATAGGTTAGTTATAGTACAAAGATATTGAAAATAAGCATTTTCAAATCAAATTCAAATATAAGAACACACATTTTGATAATTATATGAAATACTACATCATGTATATGATATTGGCAAAAGATGACATACTATCTACCCATAGGTTAATCATTGGTTTAGGTAAACATAGGTCCACAAATGTCTTGATGAAAATGAAATAGAGTATTAACAAAGTTTTTAAAAACTATCATGAAATAGAGGCAATATTTAGCCTCATCATAAATGATGATGTTCAAAAATTTGTGGCTAAATGTTTGGTTTGTCAAAGAAATAAGGGGAAAACAATTAAGACACCAAGTCTCTTGCAGCCTTTATCTATTCTAGCCAACATTGGGAAGAAGTATCCATGGACTTCATCATAGGGCTTCACAAATCTAAAAATGACGACATCATCATGGTAGTAGTTGATCACCTCACTAAATATACACATTTTATTGCATTATCACATCCTTTAGTAGCAAGTATAGTAGAAAAATTTTTCTTGGAGGATATCCAAAAGCCACATGGATAGATTGTTAGTGATCACAATCCTATATTTACTAGTCACTTTTGGAAAGATTTATTGTCATGTTTGGGTACTCAGTTGGCTCATAGTTCTTCATACCATCCTCAATCAGATGGGAAAATTGAGCTTGTTAATAAGTTTTTGGAAGGATATCTACATTGTTTCACTTTAGAACAATAATCTCAATGGGTAGATTGAATACCTCTTGCAGAATGATGGTAGAATACTTCTTTTCATAGCACATAAAAAATTTCTCCATCTTTGGCATTTTATGGATGTCATCCTCCTTCCATTACATCATCATTAAAGGTGTCACCAAAATTTTAGGTAGTAGAGGACCACTGACTTCATCAACAACAGGTACTTTTAGGAATCAACGACAAATTAGCTATGGCATAAAATTGAATGAAAAAACAAGCAGACCAACATCATAGTGAAAGAAATTTTGAAGTTGGGGATTGGGTCTTCTTGAGATTGCAGCCTTATAAACAAATCTAAATGAAGGAACAATAAATGAATAATAAGTTGTCTCCAAGATATTATGGATCATACCAAATCATGCAAAAGATTGGTAGTATTGCCTACAAGCTTGAGTTTCTACCAACAACAAAGATACATCCATTTTTTCATGTTTGTTGTTTGAAGAAGGTAATTGGGTAGAATATTCCTATTCTAATAGTACTATCAAAACTTGATGAAGAAGGAAGAATAATTTTGGAAATAGAGTGCATTCTTCAAACATGCACAAAGAAGTTAAGGAACAAAACCTTGACTCAATATCTCATCCAATAGAAGAACTTACTAGTTAAAGAGGCCGCAAGGGAGGATGAGAAGTTCATTCAAAAGAATCCACACTTGGTTAGCATTGAGGACAATGCTTCTTTCAAGAGAGGGGCCATGCTACACCCTTAATATTGGTGTATATAGGGTTATGAATAGTCAACTTGTGGCTATCTCAATATAAATTAATTCATATTATCATTATTATATTATTATTTAGGTAGGTAGGTAGGCCTAGGTGTTATGTAGGGTTATCCCTATTCAACCTAAGAATAATTAGGTATATATAGGAGGTTGTGAGTCTTATTTCAATATCATATGGTGAAGTAGTGTTCTCATTGGAGATATTTGGAGGTTGCCCCCTCAAAGTGGCCTATTACTCTCATCTATTATCAAGTATTTATATAATATTTCATATTATTTCTTGTATTGTAAAAGTTATTTCATTACAACAAATGAGTAGGATAACATGTCAACCTAGGATTCTCTTGCATCAGACAACTAGGGTAGAAATAAATGATTCTCCTAAATCATGTAATTGTCACAACCTAAGCTAAATTCAACTTAGATTGATAAATCCATGTAACATCTTCAACTAGTCTATTGTTCAAATTCACCAAATATTCATAGTAATATTTTTCTCTTGTGCTTTTGCCAACTCTTTGATCCAGTATTTGTTCAAGCTCTTCAATCTACTTCTTAAGATAATCATCAAGTTTAGCAACTTCATCATCTGACTCATGATACTTAAACAGATCAGCAACATTAAATGTATGAGATATATCTATATCATCAGGTAACTCAACTTCATAAGCATTTCCACTATCAAACTTCTTCATCTTCAACATACTATATGTTCCAACAAAATATCTTTCTTTCCTCAAATGAACAATCACCTCATCACCAACTTCAAAAACATGATGTCTTCTAGACTTATCAACATTCTCCTTGTACTTCTGATTACTTTCTTCCAACTTTAGCTTCACTTCCTTATGCAAAGACTCCATAAAATTAGAAAAAATTTCTCGTGCAACACTTCTCTTCTCTTCACCAGCAATATCCCTTAAATATGATACTCCTCTAGGCTTCATTTTGGTAAAAATCTCAAAAGGTGTCTTTCATATACTCCTATTCATAGAATTATCATATGAAAACTCATCTTGTGCCAATACCATCTCCCAATTATTTGGTTCATCTCCAACTAGATATCTTGTAATGCCATGCCCGGAGATCCTTGGAAACAAGGATGAAATACAAGCCAAGATTTTTTTTTTTACAAGTATGAATGCACATGACAACATCATACAGGGATCACAAAGATCGCAACGGAAGACTTCAACACAATCTTGGCAACCAACGAATCTCCAAACACCACTACCAAACTAACACACCCAAACAAAGCCAACAACCACCACAAACAAGATGAGGGCACAAGAAACGACCACTCATCAACAAAACACCAAGCTAAGGTAAAATGCAGAATCCCAAAATTTGGCTAAGCCTAAAATCTTGAAGCCCTAAAAATTGGCTAAGTCTAGATTTTTGAAGCCCTGAATTTTCCTAGAATCCATAACTTATCTCGGAGAGGTCTGAAACCTATCTCAAAAGATTCGTCGCATATATTAAAATATATCTTAAGTATCAACTTATACTTAAACGATATATTTTAAACCCCAAAAAACTAAAACAAAAACACAAAAATTGGATTTGAAGAGAATCCAACTAAATGCAAAATGCAACAACATAGGGTTGAAGAACACCCAAAAAGGTATCCAAAACAACACACAAAAAGATCGGATCACAAAGAAAAGTGCCCACTGATGGAACGCGTAGGTTTTTCACAAAAACCATGCAACACTTTTTACTAAGGGAGGGTGACACTTTTCCTTAAGGCATGCAACACTCTTCCAGTGTCGTACGACATATCTCAAGAAGGCATGCGACACTTTTTAGCATCGTACAACATTTCTCAAGAAGGCATGAGATACTTTATAGTGTCGTACGACATAGTTTGCATGGGCGTGCGATACTTTTTAAAGTGTCCCACCATGCTGAACAAATGTCGCCCATAGAAAACAAAGACACTTCCAAAACTTAGAAAGGCGAAGAACAGACCAAAGAACCTCCATACCAGGGAGTACTAGATCCACATAGATCAAGGAGTGAACACTCGAGTGCAAGGAACACACTGAAATAAACATCATAGTAAATAGAAATACCAAAAGAAACTAAATAACCAATTTAAGTACGTCGTTCCTCTCAACCGTCAATAGCATCATAAGACCATTGTGGGTCTTAGCCATCCCCCATGCGTAACATCCCAAGCCATCGACCAGATCATCGATACTGTCATAGTAGGGATGTCACTACTAAAAAAATGCAACAATATAAGCATAAGGAAATCTAACATGCTAGTAGAAAAGCATAAGATAATCCTACAGTAGATAACATCACCTATCACATACTAAACAACAATAAGCAACAGATATGCTAATACAACAATTCACAGCATCTAATCATATGCTAAACATCATAATAAGGGAATGCGTCAAATAAAATAACATCATCTAAACATTATATACAAGCATCCCAATGAGAGCATAAATCACAAGGAAGCATACTCTGGAACCTGAAGTACCAAGTGAAGACATCTAGCAATGGTCGCACTAGGAAAAAAAGATCATCTCTGTACATCAATCCTTAGCAGTGGTGAAGGTAGCTATGCCTCCCAACCACATGGAACCCATAGGTCCACACCCACCATGCTAATGGAGATAAATATCCAACCACAAGCACACAAAAATCACAACATCCATGGCTAACACTCACGCCAGACAGTATGATGGTTGAACCAAGAACCTAAGACAATGCAAGGAGTATAGGTCCTAGTTGGACACTTAATAGGCTACTATGTAGGGACTAACATCATGGACAGTCGCTTGGCATCGAAAAGCCCAAGCTTGAATCACATGTGGAAACTCTCACAAGGTACTTCCCTCTTGAGGTACTCCCTTGGAACCATCACATGAAGTCTTATTATCTTAAGTTTTATTACTAGTCACACATTTTCTTTAGTTATCACTTAATCAAGCTCCTCTCAACGATACCCATGGCATCATGATTGTCGGGCTGCAAGATAGAAGCCCCCTCCATATGCTACCCTACCCTACCCATGCTCATCCTATGACAAGTGCCTATGGGCATGCATACTGCCATCCCAACCCCAATGATCATAACTTTCGACAATATCATGGAAGATCGAGCCTCGCAAGTCACCCGAGAAATGTACATGCACGTACTCGTGTGTGGTGCACCACCATCACGAACATCACAACACAAGGACAAGAATGAGAACACAATGCAAAGAAAACACCCAACTGAAAGCAAAATAGGAAGGATGGATTCTACACGAATCCCAAAGCCAAAAAAAAATACATCATTAAATCACTCAATCGGCCTCAATCCAAGAGTATGGATTCTACACGAATCCCAATGATGTAACAAGACCAAACATCATGAACTCACTCAACTGGCCTCAATCTGAGAGTATGGATTCTACACGAATCTTAGCATTCACGAAACAAAAGCAAAGGTCCAAAAGAAACCATAACAGGTAACAAATCACTCAACCAAACACAAAGTCGGGAGTACGGATGCAACACACATCCCAATGCAACATAAAAGTGCAAAAGTGGTTTGACTGATACCCAAATGAGTCATCCAAGTCCACGACCCACATTGTGCCAAGAAAACTTGAGAAAACAAGGTGGCACGCAAAATGAGGTAAAAACCCCAAATTTTAAAAAAATTTCAAAATTAAAACCCATTTGACCTTTGGGTTCAAAAACCCCAAAAATCCAAAAATAAATGGAATCAGACACCATATGCAAAAATAGCCAGCATAACGGCATAAAATCCCAAACCCTCATCCCAAAAAATAGGGAAATGTTCATACCTGCCCAACCGGGTAGAACTAGCATACAGAAACGAAGGGGAACACTAGTTCTTAGCCTCCAAACAAATGGCTACCAAAAATAGAAGCAGAAACAGAGTAGAAACAATAAAACAGGAAAGCCCTACCTCACAACCAAAAGGGCAAAACGGGAATTTGAACCATAAAATAAATATCACGCAGAAGTAGCTGAAAGTTGTGGCAATCCAAGGTTTCCCCGAGCTGAATCCAATGAGCCCAACCTCACGACGATCCCACGCCCATAGCTCCCACAACAAAAAAAACAATAAATCCTCATGAAGGGGATTTTAGGTTCTACTCTTCAACTTTCCAATTTGAAAGTGAGAAGTGAGGAATTAAATTCCTCTTTGGATACTTATTCACTTTTCGAGTGAATAATCGATTAGGGCAAATAACCAACCGACCTAGTTAAACCCCGAATCGACCCAAATGAAAATAGGCTATTCCTATAAATAGGAATTCATCTATGGCAAAGCTGTCAAAAATTAAAATAAATCAAATAAAAAGCTGGAAAACCTAGAAACACAAAAATCACCTAAACAAATTTTGCGACAATGCGAACCTCTAAATGCACAGACACGCTTACTAGTCTAATCACATAATGCAAATGAGTTCAAATTTAATAATCACCAAAAGGTTTAAATTAAACATTTTAATAAAGGATACATCGACCATATAAAGATGACATTGGTAACATATGAAAGGTCGAATCACTAACTCCATGTGCCACTGCTAGGGATATAAATCTTGCACACTAAACAACATGATCAAGTGCAATTGCATATAATAACATAGCCGAAGCAATAAATGCATCAAATCACCCAATTTAACCATTTATTTAATTATATTAAAATAATCTATTTACATCACTCACGTTTGCATAAAGCATAACAATGCAAGAATGAAGTAAATAACCATAGCATTAAATCCATCACATAACAAAATCAGAGGTATGTCCAAATACCAGATAACCAGATATCATCATAAAACACACTATCATCTCAAAATGGCATCATCATGCAATATGATTAATTGAACAGCATAGTAGTCTAAAATCTATGATACTAGAATCAAGATGTAACATCTGACCCTCAGGTCCTCTCAAATATAAACATAACATGAGTAACAAATATCTCTCTAATCAGAAATGTAACATTGTAAATGCCCGCAACACATAACCAAATAATCTCACATGAATAATCCATTTAATTACTTACGCATTTAATAATGATTGATTACTCTACATTAAAAAGGCATTTAAAACACATAAGCAAACACAATCATAAACATGACTAACCACTGCTACAAGAACCTAGTCCAGTAATCTCTGTACACATCTCAAGGTAATCATGAAACAACCTCATGATACCACATCGATCTTGGTAACCACTGGCACAAACCTCAGTGAACCATAAATCATGTCATAATCTCATAGATCAGTCAAAAGCATAATCAAAGCAACTGATACAAAAACATAAATCCAAACACCTCAACGGTGTAGACCACTCAGGGCCACAATCATGATCCCATCACAACAAAAGATCAGAAAGGTTGCATCCATCAGGATGACTAACAAAAGTCAAATGGGAGAGGCACTACATATCTCAACAAATTACTCGAGCTTCTATTCAAAACCTCTATCTATCCATCTATTTTTGGATGGAATGTAGAACTAAACCTTAATTCATTACCCATCTTCTTCCACAAAGTCTTCCAAAAATAACCAAAAAACTTTCTCTCTGTCATAAATAATACTTCTTGGTAATCCATGAAATCCCATGATCTCTTTGAATTCTTAGCATCTGATGTCTTCTTACATGGTGTGAAATGATCCATTTTAGAAAATCTATCTACAACAACAAATATAGAATCATACCCCTCCACTGTTCCATACTGATGTCACTCCAAGGTTTCTCAAGAACAGTAATAGGTGTATTCAAACCTATATTCTGACTTACTCCTTTTGCAACATGGAAAACTCCACAACTCTTCAAAAATTTCTGAATATCCTTACACATTTGTAGCCAATAATACTTCTTCAACAAACTCAATGTCTTATCAATTCCAAAATGTCCAATAAATCCATCACTATGCTTTTCCTTGATCAAATTAACTCCCATAGAACTTCTAAGGATGCACAACTAAATTCATTTAAATAACATACCTTCTTGAATAAAAGATTCATCATACTTACTTATGTGATTTGTTAGATTTGGTGCTCTGCACTCTCTCCATGTCTTAGAAAAATTAGGGTCAGTATAATACAAATCTTTCATTCCATCAAAACCAAGAACTTCAAATTTCATCTCAGTCAACAAAGAACATCTTCTACTCAATGCATCAACAACTTGATTAGTGACTCCACTTTTATGCTTAACCACAAATGTAAAATTCTACAAATACTCAACCTACTTCATATGTCTCTGATTCAATTTATGTTGACTTCCCAAGTACTATAAAGCTTTATGATCAGTATACAACACAAACTCCTCAGGAATCAAATAATGTCTCCACTTCTTCAAGGCTTGGACAATAGCATAAAACTCTTGATCATATATAGAATACTTCCTTTTAACATTATTCAATTTTTCACTAAAGAAAGCAATAGGTTTACTTTCTTGAATCAAGACAACTCTTATTGTACTACCACTTGCATCACATTCAACTTGAAATACCTTATTGAAATTAGGTAAAGCCAATATAGGAAACTCAATGACATTTGTTTCAAAATCTCAAAACTATTATCAACTCCTTGTGTCCATTTCAATTGTTTTTAATCTCCTCTCATTGTTTTAGTCATAGCATTACAAACAACACTAAAATTCTTTATAAGCTTTCTATAAAAACTAGCCAAAGCATGAAATGATCTTACCTCACCCACATTCTCAGGTTTCTAGGCCATTCCAAAATTATTTTAACCTTCTCAAGATCCATTCTTATACCATCAACTAAAATAACAAATCCCAAATACACAATCTCTTCTTCCATAAAAGAACACTTTTTTAGATTAATCATAAACTTCTCCTCTTTCAATCTCTACAATACTTGTCTAACATACTCAAGATGTTCTTCCTTAGTCTTACTAAATATCAAAATATCATCCAAATAAACAATGAAAAATTTAAAAATCTTTTCAGAACTTCATTCATTAACCTCATGAAAGTACTAGGTGCATTAGTCAAACCAAAAGGCATAACCAACCATTGATACTAACTATCTTTTTTCTTGAAACTAGTCTTTCATTCATCACCTTCACTAATCTTGATCTGATGATAGTCACTCTTTAAATCAATCTTGGTAAAATACTTTGCTCCACTTAAACAATCTATTATATAATCCATCCTCGGCATAGGAAACCTATATTTCATAGTGATCTTGTTGAAAGCTCTCGAATTAGTACACATTCTCCATTCTCCATTCTTCTTAGGTGCCTATATAGTAGGTACAACACATGGACTCAAAATTTCTCTAAGAAAACCTTTCTGGAGAAATTCATGCAATTGTTTGTTAAGTTCTTCATTCTCTATAGGTGTCAATCTATATGTGCTTTATTTGGAAAAAAAGCTCCAGGAATTAGATCCATACAATGACTTATACTCCTTACTAGTGGTAAACCATTAGGAATATCTTCTATAACAATATGCTTGGATTCATTTAGCAAATTTTTAATTTATGTTGGTACTCAACTTCTACCAATTTTTACCGTCACTTAGCCATTACCAACTTCTATTGTCACTAGGTCATTACTACAAAAACTCAATCCTATAGGAATTATAGAAAATAAACTTGGTTCCTTTTAATTTCTTTTTCAAATTGTTTCCCATTAATAATTCAAATTTTCAAAGTACTATAATTAACCTCATCTAGATTTTCAATCAAAGGCAGCAATATTTGTTTTTTTCCATTCACCCAAAGAGTATATTAATTCAATCTTCCATCATGTATAGCATATCTATCATATTGCCCTGGGCCATCAAAACTTATCAAAACTTCTTACCTCTATCATATATCTGATTTTTATCTCCACTTTCAGGAGGTAAGCTAAAAACATATTTCTTATCAATTTCACCAACATAATCAACTTTTTTTGTTAACTGATTTGACAAAACAAAATAACTTCTTTCACTATCATAGTGCATAAACCAATCAACATTGACTTCTACATCATGTTCACTATGATAGAAAGAATCAACATGCTCATATAAACTACATCAAACTGAAATTCATCATGAACAAATGATGGATGCATGCTATCAACCAGAAACACAAAGGATTCAGACTCTTCTCTAAACAAATGGTTGCATGTATCAAAAGTTTTCAACTCATCTTGTGTAATTAGGTGTGAAGAATATTTCAAATCTGATCTCTCTACCTCATTTGTAATCTTGATATTCATGAGATCAAATTTTTCATATGCTAAAATCCCTTCACACTCCAACAACTGATTAGTTACCAAGTTTGAAAAACTATCATGAAAGTGTTGGCTTAAAATATGTTGATTATAATATTTATCAAATAACTCATTAGAATGAACTTTGAACTTATCAGACCTGTCATTAACATATAAGGAAAAACTTTGAATCAAATCTACAACTTTTGGCCTCCCCCTCTTTGTCATATGAACAATCAAAAACAACTTTGACATTGTCAACATAAGAGAAATATGAAATAGTATGAAATTTCTCCCTAATGGTATTCTCCTTATAACAGAAGTCATCATGTGTATTGATACTTAATCTATTATCATGGTTATTCTTTTGATGGTGATGCTTTGTATGTTTCATATACTAATTTAGATGTTTCATGATGATAGTTAGATGGATGATTTATTTAAGATTTTTATGGTTACTTACCTCATACTTGCATGTGTATAGTGTATATGCATTTTTCACATTATGTTTTGATATTTTTGATGTGGTTGAGGGAGGGAGTTGTAGTCACCTGCTAGTTGGGATCTACATGATGTACCACTCCCTACCATTACCAATTCAGTTTAGATATATATGTATATCTACATGTTCGACTTTTAGGCAAATTGCGGGTACCAGGCATCAACTTCCCTAAATTGTTAGGATGAGCATGCCCTATCACAGTGTCTCAATGGTAAAGAGGGGAGATAGTTCTTGAGTCTAAATCCTAAACCTAAGCCAATTATCCTAGAATATAGGACAAGTATCTAAGTTATTCACCCTTCCAAATTCGTCGAGTAACATGAATTCAAGATTTTGACCCTTAAGTTTGAATTAGTACTTTTTCTTTTAGATGGGTCTTCTTATTCAGATTTGTGGGTCTACTATGATTTTTCAATTATAATTAATTCAAATAAATGTATTATTAAATGATTTAATATAACAAAAAAATTATTTAAAAAATAATAATTTTTAATTATATTTAATTAATCGAGAAATTAATTAAATAGAAGAATTAAATTTAAAGGACTTAATTTAAGATCAAAATTTGGCATAATTATATTTATTTAATTTAATAATTAATTTAGGAGTTTCATTTTAATGATGTACTCTAAATATTATTATTAGTTAACTTGATAAATATGTTTTTAAATACCTCTTATTGTTTAATAAAAACAAGTGAGAATAAATTAAATAAATATTATTTTAATTAAAACACAAAAAAATTGCACAAAAACTTAAAATAATGAAAGAAAATGCTTTTGCATATTTGTGAAACCAAAAACCTAGAGAAGAATGTTCTTTAATAGGAAATTATAGCTCATTTCTGCACACACAAGTTCTGAGGAGGAGATTTTGGAAAGGATTTCAAGAGATGAGAATTCTTGCAATCTCCGAGCATTTTTTTGGTTTGCATCAAATTGAGGTATGAATTTTGTTGAGAGTATCATACTAGATTACTTTAAATCTTTCCTCTCTCTTATTTGTGTTTGTTTGTGGATCTTGTTTCATAGATTGATTTTTGGTTGAAACCCTTGTTTGGAAATTTCTATTCTTCATTATGAAAAAACTTCTCTTGGAGAAATTTGATTTAAATTCATAATTTTTATTTTTATTTAATATTCTCTCCATAAGATTACTGTTCATATTTTTATATTAAAAAAAGAAAAAAATATACTTACCACTATAATTTAAAAATTACTATAGTAAATACATTTAAAATCTTTGCATATCATATATGTGGGGTTTTAATTTTTATATTAAAAAAATAATTTAATAAAAAAAAAAAAGAAAATAGAGGCCATGATCTCCCCTATTCCCCCTATTGCATCAATGCAACTTGGCTACAAAGGCAGCCAAAGCTACCGTTAGTAGCCAAAGCTGCCACAATAGTTGAGGCTGCCTAAGTAGCATGGCTACCATGGAAGTCAACTTTCGGGCCATTAATTATTATTATTAAAAAAAAAATTATTATTATAATTATTAATTATTATTATTATTAATTATTAATTATTTTATTATTAAATTTGGTAATCATTTTTATCAATAAGAGGTTGAAGCAAAGATTAATTATGATGTGTTGTTATTAATTATTATTATTTGTTAAGCACGAGTAGATTTGAACCCAAGACCTCTTTGATAAGAGGCTCACAATCTACCTTTGTGTTGTAGGCTCTTGCCTTAAATTTGGCATTTATTATTATTAGTAAATTAATAGATATTATTATATTAATAAAATAATAATTATTAAATTTGAATAATTTTTAATTAAATAATTTTGTTATAAAGGTTATTATTTAATAAATTTTTAAGATTTGGTGATTGTAATTTCAATTTTAATTGAGGAAATTTTAATGAAATTCTAATTTTTTAAATAGTAATTCATTTTTTTTTATGAACATGATATTCTGTAATAAGATGATTTTAATGGAATGTTGGGTTGCTTGGAATACTTGTGTACTCAGAAAACCTTAGAAAATGAGACATTTTGAAAATGAAAACCTAAACCCATATTGTGAATCGATCTTTATGATATTATGTTTACAAACCAAATGAACTATGTAACTACACTTGTTTTAAATTAATTGACAAGATGTATAATTTATTTTGTGTTGGGGTTTGAGTTAAACTTAGTACGTTGAGCATTTAGGATGTTTACCAGAGGCTTGGGAGATCTTGTTTTATGAGTTTTCATGAATTGCATGATTATTGTGTATTGATCTTTGAGGTATTGATCAGTGTATATATTGTAATTTCTGGTTGCTTGTATAGGAGTCTTGTGTTCATTGTGATTTTATGAATTTTATTGTTATTAGCTTAGGGTAGGTTATCTTTATGTATGTTGGGAAGTGGCTTGCAATGGAGGCTAGAGTCATAAAGAGGCTTCCTAGGTATCCCATTGTAGGTTATATTAATAAGTGATAATATTTCAAAAATTGGGTTTAAAATGAATTAATAAGAGTTAGTGGGTTACCTCACCCATGCTTCGAGTGCTAGTATAGGCTAGGATGAGAGTAGTGAGGATGCTTAGTTGCAACCTTACCTTGTTACTATACCTTGTCCATAAGAAAGGATATTAATGTCACATAGAGTCACTAGGGGGTCAGAGTCTAGAGAGACTACCAGGGTAACCTCAGAGTTGGCTCATGTGATGACACTTTCCCACTTAGATAGTCTTTCCTACATGTCTTTGTTGCATCTGGGATTAGATGTTACTTGTGTACTTCATACCTTTGAGATAGATTGCCATCAAGATTTTCTTGACTTGGATTAAGGTTATGACTCTTGGATCATTATCTATGTGTGCCTTGAGATTATCTCCTTAGCATGGTGGGAGTGGGCTATTTAGATTCTATGAGATTGGATGGCAGTGTTTCTTATACAATTGAGATCTAACATTAGATGTCATTGTTGGATGTACTTGTGCAGTTGTTCTATTCTTTTGATCTTGTGATTATGTTCTTTGGTCATACTCTAATGTATTTTACTTGAGAATAGGAGATCTTATAAGATTTTGTACCTATTCATGATGTATATTCTTTTATCATTTCATACCCTATGACTTGTACATAGGATAATTATGCATTTGGGTTATGCCATATGACATCTTATGTGTTTGCATATTATTTCATTTGATTTGTACTTATTGCTATTCTATGATGTGGATTTTTTTATGTATCATATTTAATCTTAATAAATCTTTGTGTGTGATTCAATGTCATGGAACTCTTAAGAAATGTAACTACTAATGTATTTCTTTGTATGTGTGTGAATTATTGCTTCCGCTATGTTATCCCTTTTTTTTTTTTTATGTTTCAAAAAAATAAAAATTGGAAAACTTAGTGACATAATAGGTTAATTTATTTTGGATTCCCTGGCGGGGCACTACATGGGAACTTGCATTGTCTTTGGACACTCATTATGTGATGAGCATGGGTATGTAGGGTAGGAAATGGAATGGCTTCTCTCATCTACCCCTATGTATATTTTGACAAGGTAGCATGAGGAAGTTGTAACAAGTCATAACTAAATTTATAATTGGGTAATAAAACATAATAATAAGATATGAGAACACATGTACAGTTAATCTAAGGATGTGTTCTTGTGTGGTTCATCTAAGAGCATGGTGTGATGGTTTCCTGAGGGATTCATTCCACATTATATATAGCTTGGGATTTCTAATTCCAAGTGACTTAATCTCCACTTAAGTCCCTACATAGTTATTCTTAGTGGATCTTACTGATGACCTAATGTACTACATTGTCTTCGTGATCATATAGATATTGGTATCATAGTCTTGATTGTCATATCTGTTAGCCATGGGTGATTGTCTTATGTGATTTTGGTTGATTCATTGTCTTCATTTTCATGGTAGGTGTGGGCCTATGGGTACCATGCATATTCTTTTAGCATTTCATACCCTATAACTGTTGAACCATTGGTATATGGTCTTTGATTATTGTCATTGATGTCAATAATATAATTATAATGAGAATATGGTTTGGTTAACATCATGTAATTATCTTATTTGATGTCATTAAATATTGTTCAAAACATATTCAAGACAAACATTTAAGTGTTAAACAATTAATGCTCAATGTTCACATTGGTTTAGAAAATCGTTATAAAAAAAAAGTTTTGGTCTATGAGAAAGTCGACAAGAGTTTTTATTAGATAGACCACAACTATCATAACTTTTTGGAAGGGTCTATAAGCTAGCTAAAATGGCTCTTTTTTATTTTTTTCATAACACATGCATGGAAAGAGAAAACATCTGTTTATCATAAATAGTTAACAAGTTGTTATGACAGTTTTAGCAGTTTTGAGTGGTTTTGGTCTAATGGAAGTTTGGGGTATGTACTTGGCTCCAAAATTTCAAATTTATTGGTTTATAATTAGAGGATACATTCCTCTAAAACATCCAACAAGTGGTTTTGACAAAAGTTGTGGGATTTGTGGAAATCCTTCTAGACCAAAAAGTTTGTATGCAAATTTTTAACAAGAAAAGAAGAGAGTAATGCTTTATGTTTCTATTTTTTACATTTATTTATTTATTTTCATTGAAAAAGTTTATTAGAGGTAGAAGAAGGGTTATATACTTCTTCTTCATTCATTCATATCTTCATTTGATCAGATCTTTTAATGGAAAAAGAAAATACATTTGGATATTGGATATTTTCAGGAGAATAGAAATATATCTTACATTATGTTTTCAACAAGAAGTTGAAACTAGTGATTCATGAGTTGTGTTGTAATAGATATGATCCTCTAATTTTATATCTCATTTTTTCATTTTGGAAGTTGGTGCTTTAGGTGTAAGGGATTGGTGTTCCTTGAAATTGGTGTTTCTAAAACAGGGTGTTGGTGCTTCCCAGAGTTGTAGCTCTAAAAGATTTTTCCATGAGGCCCAAAAAGATTTAGATTCAATGTTTATTTGTAACTATTTAAAGTTTTGAAAAGTATTTTAAACCATTGATTCACTCCTCAACTCTCAGTGGTGTTTATATTCCAAAAAGTGGTATTAGAGAAAGGTTCCATACATCAAGTTCAAGAACTCTAGGTAGATTTTGGTTTAGTGGAATACTTATCTTTTATGGCTCAAGATAGTTCTTTAAAGGTTCCTATTTTTGATGGATTAGATTATACTTTTTGGGAAATAATGATGCAAACATATTTGTTATCTATTAATGTTGATTTTTGGGCTTCATTTTTTAATGCTTAGAAAGTTCCTAATACTTTACATACAAATCCTAATGAAAAGAGGAAGTATGAAACTGATATGAAATCTAAATTTTCTATGCTTAACAGTTTATAAAGATGTTTTTGTTAAGATAATGCTGTTGGCATTATGATACATTTTTGTCATTAGTTACAACACTTATTGGATTCTGAATGCTTACCAAGCTCTCACCGGAAGCCAAGCTTTACCTAGTTCTCAGTGTTTACCGAGTAATCAAGGTGAACAAAGAAGTCAGTGTTTACCGAGTAATCAAGGTGAACAAAGAAGTCAGTGTTTACCGAGTAATCAAGGTGAACAAAGAAGTCAGTGTTTATCGAGTAATCAAGGTGAACAAAGAAGTCAGTATTTACTGAGTGATCAAGGTGAACAAAGCAGCCATTGTTTACCGAGTGTTCAAGGTAAAGAAAGGAATCAGTTTTGACCGACTGAAGATGTACTAAGATGTAATCGAGAACTTCATGATAACCGAGCTCCTGAGGTTATCAAGGAAATTAATTTTTACCGAGCTCAGACGGATATCAATGAAACTAACTATCACCAAGTCACAAGGTTCTATCAAGTGTTTCCTTTGATCACCGAGGTACAGTTCAGATAGAAGTATTCACCGAGTGACATCTCTTCTACCGAGTCTCCAGTGGTTACCGAGTTCAGAACTACTCAAAGTGTTTAGTATGAACCGTGCCTTCACTTCTATCGAGTGCATGACGATGCCGAGTAACGCAGTGGACGCCGAGTATCAGAAGGACACCGAGTCAGTTCAGTGAACCTGAGTTTTTACCTTGGGCCAACTTCGTATAGAGATTTGCACTTGTTGTTTTGGCTGACCTTGCATGTATTGTTTAGCCGACCTTGCATGTATTGTTTATATGGATGGTATATATATGCAATGTATTGTATCATTCAAATATAGTTGTTATGGCAATGGTAATGAATGGAAAGGTGAAAATGTAAAAGTGTGAAAGTGCGAAAGAAATACATGCGTGCGAAAGTATGTGGGCTGAATTGTGAAGATATTCAGCAGGTCGAGTTTTGGAGCAGAAAAGTTTTATCTATCACATCAAGGTGAATCAGAGCATAGTGGATCTTATCAGCAATCAGTTGTAATCAGATCCACTATTTCATTCTAACAGGTGAATCAGTTTTTGTAAATCCTTTAACAAGGTAGACTTAACAGTCTTTTGTAAATCTCCTAACAGAGTGCATACTTTATCGTATGTTTGGAAATCCTCTAACAAGGTGGATCTAGCAATCCTTTGTGCTCCTAACAGGGCAAATCACCAAAAGTGGTCATTGTAAGCCTTAACCGGCCAACTTCATACTGCAGTAACGAAGCTTGTGGGTTTCATCCCCACCCCAGTTTTACTTTCTATTTGGAAGGTTTCTGGGTCACCAAATCTGTGTGTTCAAACATTGCAAATGATTTTGTTTCATGCTTACAGTAGGTTACTTGGATGAATGGTGAATATATCAGTATACAGTTTTATTGTTTGAAATTTTAGAAGTTATTGATTCACCCCTCCCCTCTCAGTAACTTGTCATTTCTTGAATATTTCCAACAATTGGTATCAGAGCTATAAGGTTCTCAAGATAAAAGTTTCACAGCTTGAGCAAAGATCAAGGACAATGGAGATATTCAGACTTGACAAAACTATTGAGAATGAAAAGCTAGATCTGAAAATGGCCATGGCTCAACTCAATGAAGCAAAAGAGCATCTTTCACAATCCTTGAAAAGAAGAAAAGAACTTGCAAAGCAAATGAATGACCATCAGTATGTTGAAGAAAAGATTGAAGATCTCTCACCATCAAATAGTTCAGATGAAGCTGACAAAGCAATCAAAGAACTCTTAGAAAAGAATGGATCTCTGCAGGAAGAAGTAAGAAAGCTCAAAAGGGAACAAGGAATCCAGTCCATCAGGCTATGCGAAATCTTGGAGCAAAGGAACAAGGCAGCTGAAGACTTAGAGGTAAAGAATAATCAATCCTCTCAGCTTGAAAATCTTGTAACTCAATTATCTAATGCAAATGAAGAAATTATGAATCTGAGATCTGAGAATGAGAATTTGAGAAATGACTCAATTACTGAAAGACAAATCAATGCAAGCTTACAAAGTGATCTGATCTCTGAAAAACAAGTCAATGAGAGAATGGTAAAATCTCAAAAGGACATGGATCAATTGAATCTGCAAAATGAAGAAAACTTTCATAAACAAAATGGTAAAGCAGGCCTTGGATACAAGGAAGAAGGTGAATCCTCCAAACAGGGTACTCAAAAGAATCAAAAACCTACTTGCAGCCACTGTGGTAAGTTAGGTCATACATCTAACGGATGTTGGAGCAATGGAAAAGGCAAATTTAATGGAAAGTGCTACAATTGCAATCAGCATGGACACAAAGCCAATGAATGCAAAAAGAAATCGAAATTTGAAGGTAAATGTCACAAATGCCAAAAGCAAGGTCATAAGGCATCACAATGCAAATTCAAATCATTTAATCCAGCTGAACAACTTGTCAAAGCAATATTTGGTTGGGACTACAACACTTGGTGCAGATGTCATTATTGTGGAGAATATGGTCATACTAGCATAAACTGTGCAAGGCATCACCTAAGAAAAAGGGATACCACTGTAAGATGTTATACATGTACAGAACTTGGTCATATATCTAAAAACTGCATGAACATAAAGAAAGTCGAGGATGAGAAGAAAATCAAAGTAGACAATATTCGAAAGCAAATGAAGCAGCAATGGATTCCAAAGTCTACCGAGCCAGATAATTCAAGTAATGGAATGGTCACTCAAGAAGTGAGTGACTCTACCATTTCCAATTAAGACTCATCAGGATAAGATCAGGACTGTATCTACAAAGCAATATCCTAAGCAGTCCTAGAATAAAAATATGATCAAATCAGTATTTCAGATACATCAGGATCATGGTCGGTACATGACCTTATCGAGCTCAGTCAGGTGCAATAAGGCCTCTTTCACCAAGTTTCACTTACCGAGCATAGTTGGTTCTTCTCTTACCAAGTTAAGAGTGGTTTAACCTATTTTCTTTTGGTCACCGAGTTGTGAAGTTTAAGCCGAGCTAGTGGATGACAGCCTGTCGATCGCAGCTACCTCCGTACTGAACATTAATGGTGAATTTTTTATCAAAAGGGTAGATTTCAACCTCATTTTTCACCGCGAATTCGAGATTTACAAAAAGAGGGATTTCAAGCGAGTTCAAGTGAGTTGAAGAGATTTTCCAGCGAAGTATTCTTACAAAATCTTCTTACTCACCGAGCAGCAATGGCTTCCGCAAGCACCACCAACAGCAAGGCGAAGAAAGGATCCGAAATGCTTGTGAAGGGAATGGAATGGAAGGCACCGATGTTCAAACTTGTTCCTGCCATAGCTGAATCACTCGACCCGCATGGAGCTCAATCACAGATTCCTCCAAAGGTACTTCTAATCAATGATATTCGTACTCATTTCAAGTGTACTGTGCAAGAAATAGGGACACTAGATATGGATAGCACCCTAGCCGAGTTATGCGTGGATGGAACCCTAAAACCTGAGTTCAAACATTTGGAAACCAAAGGCTTAACCCATATCCCGCACCTGCCAAGAAGTTTCCAAGTGAAATGGGTGAGGTATATCTTGAGCCGAGTGCATAATGGTCAGTTGTGGTTGGAACAACCAGTTTTGATAACCAAGAAGATGATTCACAAAATCATGGGTCTCCCAATGCTCAGCAAAGCCAAAACCACCAAAACCCTAGGACGGGATGAGTTACAGAAGAAAACCCAAGCTGAATGGGATGGCAGAGGTTTAAAGCTCAACAATGTTTCAGATATAGAACTAAAATTTGGTATTTATGTTGTTGCATACAAACTGTATAGTTCCAGCAGGATGAATAGTGTACCTTGCGAGGCTGTAGATTTGGCATATAAAATTGTAAAGAAAAATATGGAGTTTGACCTAGCTGATGTGCTATTAAAACAATTCAATAAAAACATGGAAAGCATAAGGACTGCAAAGACAAACCCTTGTAAATTTGGTTCTTTGCTAGTTTGTTTATTTTTCTATGTACAGAAATTCTTCCCATCCAAAGGTACAGTTGTATGGAGGAAAGATACTCCAATTTTGTATCAAATAAATGAATTCATAACAGAAATGGGTATGAATTTTGACAAAGTAATGGACAATTATTTTGAAGATTTCAAGGAAAGGATGAACAACAGATTCAAAATACCTCCAAAACTTGTTGAAGAGTATAAAGATGATGTCTGTTTCATGGTTGACTGTGACAAAGTGTACATACAGGCAGTAAGACCCCGAGTTGCATGGGTGAAACCTCTTCCATATGAGGTAAATATTGATGAAACAAGGGATATCATTGAAGCACTGGTAAATGAGCCAATAGACCCAAGGCAATGAATTTTTGGTACTTATGATGAAGCAAAGGCCAGAATTGAACTGGAAATCAAAATTCCACAGGCCATCAGCAAAGGTAAAAGGAAATTGGCCAAACTGAAAACTGAAATGAGTTCTCTTATGGTCACCGAGGGAAAAGGTGAAGATAAAGAAAGTGAAGAAGAAGAAGAAGGAGAAAAAGAATCAGAAAAAGAGCAACCGGCAAAGAAGAAAGGCAAGGTAATCATTACCAAGCCCAAGAAGCAGCCTACTGTAGTATTCACTCGGAGAACGAGAAAAGGTATTCAGGAACCTGTATTGGTCAAACCTGCACCTACATTCGAGCAAAGGCTCAAAACATTGGAAGAAGGAGCTGGCATTGCAAATTTCAAGGCATTGAGATTTGAGACAAGGACTGATGCAGAGAAAATGCAAATTGTGGAACTGGTACTTAACAAAATGGGAAAATGGAAATACTCCCCAGACCAGATTGCTCCTCATATCTCTAAAGAACTACTGGAGAGAGTACAGCCAAGATGGGAGTTAGCCACCAAGACGGTAAAAGATATATATGAGCAATCCCTGAAGAATCTTCGGCCTAGTCTCACTGGAGCAGAGGTAAAATCTGAATTGAAAACCTATGAAGGTAAAATGATGATCAGATTCCACACTTGTTTGGTTTTGATCAAAGATATAGAGCATGTTATAAATGATGCTACAAACATGTGGAAAAACATCTATCATCTACATAAGCCTAGTGTAGACCCAGTAGAAATAAAGGATGATGACAGCGGCAGCAGCAGTGATAAATCAGATAGCACTCCATCCATCACAGTTACACCAGGAGAGTTGCATGCAATGATGGAAGAGAAAGAGGAAGAAGACAAAGAGGAAGAAGCTGAAGAGGAAGATAAGGAGGATGATACGGTAAAAATTGCAGCAGCAGTTATTGCATCCCTTCCTCACTCCCCAGCCAAACCTGTGACATCATCAAGGTTGGAGTCAGCTTCAGTAGGTTCATCTACACTAGATTTACCATCTACACCTGCCATATCTCAGCTCCAAGTATCATAAGTAGAAGTGACTACCACTTCATCTACCGAGCTGCATCCCTCTTCGACTATCGAGCTACACCCCTTTTCATCTACCGAGTTAGCCTCCTCGACTCCATCATCATCAGTTGGTATTGCTGTAAGTTCTCAAATTTTGACAACTCAAATTTGTTCTACAATTTTGTCGCCATCTACTTCAGGCACAGTGAGCTCAGATACTATATTACCGAGTGTATCACCATTTTTGGCCAGCACTCAAATTTTTGACCCTGTACATACTTCTATTGGCACTCAAACCTCAAGCATCCTAGTTTTTACTGCTAGTCCTTCTGTCTCTACTGTTGTGTCTATTCCAAAGGTCAAACCAGTCATCTCAGAAGTCAAACAAAAGCAACCATTAAGACTTATGATCACTGGAAAGGAAATTCCTGAAGACATTGACTTGGACACAGAGATAGTAATTCCAAAGATTGACTTTGATAATGCTACCATTGAAGAAATGAGGTATGCTAGTCAACTTATTGAGAAAAAGGCTACTCAGATGCAGTTAAGATCAGAAAGGGATAAGGAATATAGGATAATTGAGGAAGCCCAGAACATAATTACTGAGGCTATAGGTGTTGATGTTGATACTTCTCAACACATTTTGATTCAACTGGAAGAGGCAGTTAATAAATTCAATGAAGATGCCTCCGGAAAAGAAAAGCTAATTGAGCGTGCAGAAAAGAAATTTGATAATAAGGTATTAGGGCACATTGCCCAGAACATTGCAATAAATCAGGTTGCATTAACCTCAGTTTTGGCAGATATGGAAAATTCTTTTAATAATGTAACATCTCTTTTTGCTAAGCTTTGTGATGTTACCGAGTACACTAAAGGAATAAGAGAGAAACTAAATAAAATTGATGAAGATCTGAAGGTAAGCGCACAGAACTTGAAGCTTGACCCTAGTTCAAGCTCATCTCATCACCTCAGAATCAAATTTTTGCCAGAGAAACAGGCAGAGTTGTTGAGGGAAGAGGCAAGGATCCGATCTACATTGATAGATATCCAAAACATGATCCTTCCCATCATGGATTCAATGCAGAAGCATATTGCACATTCAAAGACATTAATCCATGATAATAACTTCTCCATTGCAGATCATGTGATTGAACTTTTGGCTGAAGTTCAAATAGCTCTTTCCACTTGAAAAATTTTGCAAGAGAATTGGGATAAGACTCTCCAGCTTATTCTCTAGGTACATTCAGAGTTCATCTCTCATTTTGGTGTTTCTATATAAGTATATATATTCTTTTATTCTTTGGCATTATTGTCAAAAAGGCGGAGATTATTGTTGGATATGTATACTATGGGAGAATAAGTGTTTTCAGAAAAATTATACAAAGGAAGAGATATACAGCTCATGTAAATAATGTATGTACATTCTATGGGGGAGTTGTATATAACAAAGCTATTCTATGGGGGAGTTTTATATAACGAAGCTATGTATATTCAGAATCAGTCATCAGCATGTTAGATAAATTTTGTCTCATAAGTGTTTTTGTCACTAATGCCAAAGGGGGAGATTGTTGGCATTATGATACATTTTTGTCATTAGTTACAACACTTATTGGATTCTGAATGCTTACCGAGCTCTCACCGGAAGCCAAGCTTTACCTAGTTCTCAGTGTTTACTGAGTAATCAAGGTGAACAAAGAAGTCAGTGTTTACCAAGTAATCAAGGTGAACAAAGAAGTCAATGTTTACCGAGTAATCAAGGTGAACAAAGAAGTCAGTGTTTACCGAGTAATCAAGGTGAACAAAGAAGTTAGTATTTACCGAGTGATCAAGGTGAACAAAGTAGCTAGTGTTTACCGAGTGTTCAAGGTAAAGAAAGGAATCAGTTTTGACCGACTAAAGATGTACTAAGATGTAACTGAGAACTTCATGATAACCGAGCTCCTGAGGTTATCAAGGAAATTAATTTTTACCGAGCTCAGACGGATATCAATGAAACTAACTATCACCGAGTCACAAGGTTCTATCAAGTGTTTCCTTTGATCACCGAGGTATAGTTCAGATAGAAGTATTCACCGAGTGACATCTCTTCTACCGAGTCTCCAGTGGTTACCAAGTTCAGAACTACTCGAAGTGTTTAGTATGAACCGTGCCTTCACTTCTACCGAGTGCATGACGATGCCGAGTAACGTAGTGGACGCCGAGTATCAGAAGGACACCGAGTCAGTTCAGTGAACCCGAGTTTTTACCTTGGGCCGACTTTGTATAGAGATTTGCACTTGTTGTTTTGGCCGACCTTGCATGTATTGTTTAGCTGACCTTGCATGTATTGTTTATTGGATGGTATATATATGCAATGTATTGTATCATTCAAATATAGTTGTTATGGCAATGGTAATGAATGGAAAGGTGAAAATGTAAAAGTGTGAAAGTGCAAAAGAAATACATGCGTGTGAAAGTATGTGGGCTGAATTGTGAAGATATTCAGCAGGTCGAGTTTTGGAGCAGAAAAGTTTTATCTATCACATCAAGGTGAATCAGAGCATAGCGGATCTTATCAGCAATTAGTTGTAATCAGATCCACTGTTTCATTCTAACAGGTGAATCAGTTTTTGTAAATCCTTTAACAAGGTAGACTTAACAGTCTTTTGTAAATCTCCTAACAGAGTGCATACTTTATTGTATGTTTGGAAATCCTCTAACAAGGTGGATCTAGCAATCCTTTGTGCTCCTAACAGGGCAGATCAACAGAAGTGTTCATTGTAAGCCTTAACCGTCCAACTTCATACTGCAGTAATGAAGCTTGTGGGTTTCATCCCCACCCCAGTTTTACTTTCTATTTGGAAAGTTTTTGGGTCACCAAATCTGTGTGTTCAAACATTGCAAATGATTTTGTTTCATGCTTACAGTAGGTTACTTGGATGAATGGTGAATATATCAGTATACAGTTTTATTGTTTGAAATTTTAGAAGTTACTGATTCACCCCTCCCCTCTCAGTAACTTGTCATATCTTGAATATTTCCAACAAATGCATTGTAGTTCTTCTAAAGAAGTATGGGACAAATTTAAAAAGACATATCATGGTAATGATAGATTTAAAGAAGCCAAGATACAACATTTGAAATCAAGATTTGAAGACCTTAAGATAAGTAATGATGAAGAGGTAGAAGACTATCTCCTTTAGATAGATGAAATTGTAAATGGCATAAGAGGACTTGGTGAAAAAATTGCTGATATTGATGTTGTAAAGAAAGTGTTGAGATCTCTTCCTAATGAATTTTATTCTAAGATATGTTATATAGAAGAAACTAGAGATATTAACAAGTATACAATGGAAGATATTCATGGATCATTTGTGGCTTATGAAATGAGAAAGTTTGGCAAGTAGGAATCAACAAGCAAAAAATCAACATTCAAGGTGGAAAAAAAAGTGAAGCAAGTCTCTTCAGAATCAAAAGATCTTAATGTTCTTGAAGCACATTTAGCAAGGAAGTTAAATAAAGTAGTAGGTAAAAAAAAAGGTAAACTTCCTCTCAAATGCTTTAATTGCAGTGAAATAGGACACTTTGCATCTAAATGTCCTTATAATAGTCATGATGAAGTAGATGATGAGAAAGAGAAATCAAGTAAAAAGAAATTCTATAACAAAAAGTAATTCTTTAAGAAGAAGAAGATTTTTATTGCTGATGTATTAGATAGTGAGTATAGTAGTTTTAAATGTGATGAAAATGAAGTTTCATTTATGGCTATAGAAACTACTTGTCAAGAATCAAATAGTGATGATGATGTTGAACTTGTTGAGGCTGATTTAGAATTTGAATTTCTTTATGCATTTAAAAAGATCAAGGAATTAAAGATGAATTTAAGTGTTCAAAAAAATCAATTCTTAAAAGAAAAAGAGAACATTGAAAAAGAAACTAAGGACTCAAATCAACAAGTTATAGAATTGAAATTACAAGTTGAGGAACAAAAGAGAATTGTCTTTGTCACTAAGGAAGACTTAAGATAAAAAGATTGGGAATGTAAAAGGTTAATGAATGAAGTAGTATCATATAGAAGAAAGATTAAAAAAATATAAGAACACTACTTCGGATGATATGTTAAGGAAACACAAAAGAACTAACAATCTAACAAGAATTGGTTTTGAACTTGGACAATGTTCTAGTGACAAGAAAGATAAATCTTTATTCAAGATATTTAAATCTAAAAGTAAGGATACAAATCAGAATTTTCTCACTTTAAAAATAGGTAAAAATGTATATTTTAATCAGATTTTTAATGATAAAAATTAGCTTATATCAACAACTTAATTCATGGGTAAAAGATACTCAAATAGGTTCACTTCTTTCTTTGATGGGCATTGCTTCATGTGTCATCAATATGGACATAGAATAAGTAATTACAAATGCATTTCAAAGAGTATTCGAAGTTTCATTTTGGTTATTTCTTTCCTAAAATGAATGGTCTAAGATGTTAAAAATGCAATCTCTTTGGTTTTGTTATGAGTAATTGCAGAACTAAGTCAATTTAGAATGATCAACCTAATGCTAGTCTACAAGTTGATAAATAATTTGATACTAAAGTGACTAAGATATGGAAGCCTAAGATTAATAAGACTATGTTTGTTCAAATGGCTCTACATTCTAAAGAAAATGCCTTTTGGATAATTGATAGTGGTTGTTCTAGACACATGATAAGAGATAGAACAAATTTTGACAAATTAATTAACTACAAAGGTGGCAATGTTAGTTTTGGTGATGATTCTTCAAGGAAAATTAATGGTTTGGGTTCTTTGATGCTTAGTGACAAAATGTCCATTCATGATGTGTACTATGTTGATGGATTAAAGTACAATCATCTAAGTGTTAGTCAAATTTTTGATCATGGATATGAAGTTGTTTTTGAGGACCATGGTTTCTAAATCAAATTAAAATATAGATAGTTTGTTGCATCAAGTAAAACATCTAAAGTCAATATATAAAATTTAAAAAATATCACAAATACTAACAATCATGAAGATGTTTGTCTTATGGGATAGGTGAATAAAAGTTGGTTATGGCACAAAAGGCTTGGGTACTTGAATTTTGACAACTTGGTAAAAGCTAGTAAGCATTAGAAAGTAAGAGGTATGCCATGTATAAGTAAGCTAGAGAATGTTATTTGTGAAGGGTGTCAATATGGTAAAAAAACAAAGGCATTTTTTCCTTTAAAAGAATATTTTGCATTTAAACCATTACAATTAGTACATACTGATTTATATGGTTCTACAAGGACAATGTCATTAAATGGTGAAAAGTATTTCATGTCTTTTATAGAGGATTATAGAAGAATGACATGGGTAACATTCTTAAAGCATGAATTAGAGGCATTTAACAAGTTTAAGATTTTTAGGAAAATGGTTGAAAATGAGTCAAACATGAAGAATAAATGCTTATGATCAGATAAAGGTGGTGAGTTTACTTCAGATGAATTTGTTGATTATTGTGAAAAATATGACATTAAAAGATAATATGCAGCATCCAGGACACCTCAACAAAATAGAGTTGTTGAGGGAAAGAACTGAACAGTGAAAGAAATGACAAGAACTATGTTAGATTAATCTAAAGTACCAAACAAGTATTAGAAAGAAGTAGTTCAAATGATAGAATATATTTTAAATAGGGCACAACTAAGGGTAAAAACTAAGTACACTCCTTACAACTTATGGTATAGACATCCTAGATTTGTTAAGCATTTTAGAATTTTTGGAAGTAGATAATTCATTAAGAAATTTGATGATAAAATAGGAAGCTTTGATTCAATATGTGATGAAGGAATATTTTTAGGATATTCTTCTCAAAGTAAAGCTTACAAATGTTTTAATAAAGGTTGAATAAACTTATTGAAAGTGCACATGTGAAAGTGGATGAAGTTGTACGGGATAAAAGGGAAATAAGAATGGATAATACTTTCCTACAAGATAGTGATAAAAACTTGAAAGAAGTACATAATAAAGTTGATGAAGGTAAAGAAGCAGATAATAAAGTTGATGAAGGTGAAGAAGAGATAAAAGATCAAATAGAAAAATGAGAACCCATAGGTACAAAGCCTGTAGGAACAAGATTGAAGAAGTATCATCCTCAAGAACATATTATAGGGGATAAACATGTAGGTATTCAAATGAGAACAAGAACTACATCTAGTGAATGTGCTAATCTCTATTTGTTATCTCAAATTGAACGTAAGTCATATAAAGAAGCTAGTATGAACGAGTTTTGTTTTAATGCTATGAAAGAGGAACCAAGTCAAATTGAGAAGAAATAAACTTGGGAATTAGTGCCTAGACTTAAAGATAAAAATGTAATAGGTGTTAAATGGGTGTTTAGAAATAAACTTGATGAAAATGGAAAGGTAAACAAGGATAGACTGGTTTGTAAGGGTTATGCACAAATAAAAGGTGTGGACTTTGATAAAACTTCTACACTAGTGGCTAGAATTGAAGCAATTAGAAGCTTCAAAATGTACCAAATGGATGTTGGAATTACAATAGGAAAGGTAAACTTATGAGAGGGGAGGTGGTGAATAATAGTTTAAATTTGAACCCATAAAACTTTCACCACACATCCATCACATGCATTCAATGAGTAAAATGAAATAACATGTAAAGCATATATATCTAAATCATGTAAATATTCACACACATAACACCAAATATGATTTACCAAAAACCCTCCAAGTGAGAAGGTAAAACTGGGGTGGGGATGAAACCCACAAATCTTCACTACTAAAATAATAAAGTGTATCCAATGAAGGTTACAATATTTTGATCATGAAACATGATCTACCCTATGAAAAGTTTTCCCTATTAAAGGCTGAAAAAGACTATTAGGTCTCACCTTGTTAGAGGATTTCAACACCTTGTTAGAAGTGTGGCTTGTTAGAGGACTTCAACTTATAACTAAGTAAGCACCTTGTTAAATGATTTCATATAGTTTGTTAGGACTACTCTGTTAAGAGATTTGACTAAAATCACCTGTTAAAATATCTCTTCATAGATCATGTAGTTGGCACTTTACTTGCTTGGTAACAGATCACCTCTGAACAATATGTTCTTAATCCTTCTTGATTAGATGTCAAACAAATATGTCAAAACAGTCTTACTCGACATCTGAAGTTTCTGATGCTTGACATACATTGATCTTTATAATGTAACTTGGTACCTACATTTCTTGGCATCCACTAGTTACTCAGCTCCTGAATCACTTGACATGGT
The DNA here is from genome assembly GCA_028749045.1 of Cupressus sempervirens. Lineage (NCBI taxonomy): Eukaryota > Viridiplantae > Streptophyta > Pinopsida > Cupressales > Cupressaceae > Cupressus > Cupressus sempervirens. The sequence goes on along the minus strand of CM053788.1, from coordinate 529,396,492 downwards.
CTATCTACTTGAAACTTGAGTGACTCGGCATGTGAGTGGCTCGATACTCACTATGACTTAGCATGGTTTAATATTTACATATTGTGCTTGACATGTATTACTAGTTTAGCATGAACTAAGTAAATGGCTTAAGTGTGTTGAAACTCACTTGTCAAAACCAATCTAAGATCAACAATGGATGTTAAAATAGCATTTCTTAATGGTTATCTTGTTTAAGAGCTTTATATGGATCAACCTAAAGAATTTTTTTTTAAAAAGACTATTATAATCATGTCTATAGGCTAAAAATGGCTCTTTATGGTTTGAAACAAGCTCTGAGGGCTTGGTATTCTAGGTTAGATTAGTATCTTATCAAAAATGGCTTCAGAAGAGGTGGTGTTGATAGAAATTTTTACATATATGGTGCATGGATGATGTTCTCATTGTTCTTGTTTATGTTTATGATATAGTATTTGGATCCAATGATGATGCTTTAAGTCAAGTTTTTGCAAAGCTTATGCAATCTAAATTTTAAATGTCCATGCTTGGGGAACTATCCTATTTTCTTGGGTTGCCAATTTCTCAGTTGGAAAATGATATATTCTTATCCCAAACTAAGTATGCAAAAGAAATGTTAAAGAAAATTCATATGGAAGATAGTAAGCCTATGGGAACACTAATGATAATAGGATGTAAACTTACTAAAAATGGTGACTCTACTAATGTTGATCAAACTACTTATAGATCCATGATTGGTAGTTTACTCTATCTCACAACTTTAAGGTTTGATATCATGCATCCTGTATGTTTGGTTGCAAGATTTCAATCTTCACCTAAAGAATCTCATGTTATGCAGTTAAAAGAATTTTTAGATATATTCAGGGTACTTTGGATTATGGGATTTGGTATCCAAAACATGATAATTTTAGATTTGTTTCTTATATTGACTCAGATTGGGAAAGTACTTCAGGAGCAAAATTTTTCTTTGGTAATAGGCTAATGTGTTGGCATCATAAGAAGCAAGAATCTACTACACTTTATACTACATAGGCTGAATATATAGCCACATGTTCTTGTAGTCAACAAGTTCTTTAGGTGGTTCAAAATTTATTAGATATGAAAGTAACAATGTCTAAACCAGTTCCTATCTATTGTGATAATCAGAGTGCAATCAACATTTCTAAGAATCTAGTTATGCATTCATACACCAATTACATTGGTGTTCATTATCATTTCATGAGGGAACATATCTTGAATGGTAATGTTGAATTAGAATTTGTTCCTTCTTTATATCAACTTGCTGGCATATTTACAAAACCTCTCTCAAGAGCCATATTTCAAGGGTTAAGAACAAGATTGGGGGCTTTATCCCTCTCTTCTCTTGCATAAGTTAATAAATGAGTGATAGGTTTCAAGGGGAGCATATTTTTCTTATCTTTTGTTACACTAAAACCTTGGTATATCTTTTTCATTGATGTCAAAGGGGGAGAAAAATGAAGATGTCTATGTGATGGATATACAAATACATGTTGTTGGTGTTTTAAAACTACTGAACAACAAAATGTTGAATACTAGAATGATAACACTCACATAACCTAAGGATCAACTAATTCCTATTATCAGCTACAATGAGTAAACCATTTGAACCCAACTTCAACAAAACCATGGGTGGTCTCTTGCTCTTTAGGGTCTGCAGAACCAAGGTGGGTATGCCTAGGGATGATTCTAATGCAAACTGCTTTGTAAAGATTCTTCTAGTTTCATTCTGATTCTCATCTATTACCCACTAACACATGAGTAGTTTACTTCACTTCTTTTAATGTTCTCAAACTTGTATGCATCCCTTATTAGCATATCTGGTCATCTTTCTCCTTGAATTTACAAATATTCCTGGAAATAGCAGCTACCTAAGACTCAGAGAATAGATAAAAATGAGTATTGACCAGCATTTATAACTTTATAATTGGTTTGATATGCAGCAATAGAATTTATCCTTGTTCACTTCTGACTTATATGACCAATGCCTTATCCATTGGGTAGAAAATTGACTATTGGTGGGAGATCTAATTCAAATAACTTGTAAATGAATTAATCAGTTGTAATCACCCATTTCCATTCTTATGAAATATCCTTTCTATAAACTCATAAACCCTACTGACTCATTGAAGCATTTATATAATTCCTTGAATTAAAAGTAATTGTGATATTAGCATACAATCCATCTAGATTGCATTCAGCCAAATTAAACTTTATTTAAAATGATTTCAAAGTAGACAAACCCGTAAAAAGGAGACAAAAATTGATGACACAAATATACTGTAAATACCCCTTTGTATTATCCTTTCAGATGACTAATACAATGACCAAAAGAAACCAATTGAAAACCCAGAATAGATTTCCTTTTCTGTCATTTCAATATGTTATTAGAGAGTACAATTGGAGGCAAACTCAAAACACCTGCATACTATTGGACTGACTGAATGTACTTTTTCTTGAGAAACACAAAAATTCTACAAGTTTCAGGCCCTCACAATGCCTTGAAAACTCATTTATATAGCATGAGTTGCAACAAGCAAAGGGCAATTGTGATTTGACAAGTGCCCAAGAAACAAAACATCATGCAAAAGAAAAAAATAGTCACAACAGAATGCCAGGCACATCAAATATTCTTTAGGTAGGCCCATTCCTATTACTGTTGTAAATCATCAACTTTTGATTTGTCTCTCACTAATTTAGATCTTCAAAATAGATGGCTACCAAGCTAGCCAATGAAGGGTTATCTCGTGATGCCTCCAAATTGGTTTTCTCCTACAGGTTTTCACTACTTTCACCTTGAGTAGGCACTATTACTTTTTCACCTTCTTCTTTCTTCAATTCTGGTGCTGATGTGTCAATGACCTGTACCTCACCTTCTTGTTCCTTATCATCATCTGAACTACCTTCTTCTAACTACTTGTCCGAAGGAATATCTGCCATCCATGTGTTAAACTGTATATCATTAGGCTAGCTGAACTATAGGATATCATGTTGTTTCTTTAATATATAATCAACCTCCTTTTCAAAACCAACAAATTCTTGCTTCAAAGAATCAAAAAATAACTAGACTTTAACCAATTCCTCTGTCATGGTGGCCCACCAGGCATACCCCTTTTCATTGATAACTTTATTTATCCTTATGCAAAAATGGTCATCTAGTTCTTTACTCCATTCATCCTTATTTTTCAATTTATTCTTTCTATCCAATGCACAAGGAAACATATCAAATGTTTCATTCTTGTACTTATTCAAATAAGAAACAACTTTCAGTTGCAGAGCAACTCTCCTATTATCAAAATCTGATAGGTCATTAGCAATATCATACAATTTTTCAATATGGTTGTGGGAAGACCTTATAACTAAATAACATAAAAGGGTGATTTCTTTTAACTTTTTTCCCCACTTATTAGCAATAGGCTTGAGGGTTTCATCATGGGTTTTTAGTTCCTCCCATATACTTATTACTCTTGCCAACTGATCAAAGAATAAGGGCCATTCAATTTTATCTACTAAATACATTAGAGCCTTTCTAAGCTTATCCTCATACTGCGTATTTAACTCTACATGTAAGGCCCATAGTTTTCTTTTCTCTTCTTCAAAATCCTTAGCTATGTAATATTTTGTCCTTTGAGGTGTGTTTGGTATTTCTACAAGGGGGGTAGATTTAAAAGGTTCCATTAGAGGACGAGGGTATGTTATTCTTGGCCTTGTGGACTTCCCCATTACCTTGTTTTCAAGTTCAATTCTCCTTTTTACCTCCTTAATATAGGCCTCAAGAATTGTTTCATATTTATTCTGTAACTTAGACATAACCTATTCCTCCTTCTTAGTAGTGGCCAAAAGAAACTTGGAAGAATCCACATTCCAATATGCAACCTACACATGTGAGGTATCAGTTACCCTTCTTACAAGTATATTTCTGATCAATTCAAACTTATCTGGTTGCAATGATGTGGCTCTAGATCCTTTTCTCAATGACCAACTAACTAATACAACTTGATCTTCAATGAATGTAGTGCCTTGGAAGTCTCTTTTATTTGGGTCTTGCAACTCTAATTTATTAGAAACAGAATTGAAAATCAATGCATCTGTAATATCCCAATTGGAAAATAATAAAATGTTAGATGCCTTTATCATTTTCCTCCCCTCCTCAAGGCTTATATTCTATATTTCTTTCACCATTTCTTCTTTAGTTTGGTTCTATATGGAAGTTTCATCCTTTTCTGGATGCTTTGTTTTCATCTTTATACATTTCTCCTAAAAAATGTTCATGTTTACCATCCATGCGAACTACTAAAAAGCCCTAGATTTCACAAAACTGTCATTAGCAAAAAATTGATGACTTGCCTATTCTAATACAGTGTCCAATTCCCTGCCTCTATAATCAGCTATTGTTAGATCCAAACTTGGGAGGGGAGGTTCTAGAGGGTTAACCTCATCTAATTTTGCATGAGTAATAAAAATGCCTCCTTGTGACCCCATCTATTCAATCTACTCACCAGTGAGCTGTTCTTCTCCAATCCTCAAAGGGGATTGAGTGGGTGAATATTCCTCAACTTGAGGCCTTTCTTCTATTATTACCTTCTACCTCTTGGGACTAGGCTCATTAGGTCTCTCCTCTTGGGCTATACTGGTGGACCCTATTATTTTCTTGCCCTTATCTACAGGAGCCCTTTTATTCTAAATTATAGTATACCCAGGCTTCTTTTGTACAATTATTTGACCAGCTCCTATATTTGGAGTGAAAGCCAACCTCCTCATGACTTCTCTAGCATTATCAGGATAGGACTCAATAAAAAATTGTTTCTTCTCATTTATAACTTCCATTATTTTAGGGAAGTTATTCATGAGCTTACTTATTTTTTCAACCTTTGTATTAGCTTTATCTAAAGGATTATATTTCTAATCAAAAAAATGAATGAATTCTAGGACCCGGGAGTAAACTCTCCATTTTTCCTTTTTAGTTTCCTACTCCTACAATGAGAATTCATTCCTTATAATATCCTCTGGATAATAAGAATCATGCTTGACCTGTCCCAGCTTAATTCTATGCCTCAATGTCTCATCGAAAAATCCGTCAGAATCGCAAAAATGGGGATGAGAGACAACCATCATATACTACTCCAAAATTTTATACAAAAAGAGCCAACCTCCTTTGGTAATCACAAATTGATGGGCCACTATGTAGGTAGGGAAAATTGACCCTAATTGCCTTTTCAACAAAAACATTTCTTCTACTCCCCCAAATTGCCACAAAACTTTAGCCATTCCTACCTTCAAAGGTACTTGGTAAGGCAAGACATGAGGACTCCCTTTTAAACCATAGATTCTGAAAATAGTAGAAAATGAGTAAGGGATGATATCTCCCCAATTATGTGAAACTTTCAAATTATGGGGTTTATCCATAGGCCCGATGAGACTCATTAGTACCTTAGGGATTCTAGGATTGTCACTGAATATGAGGCATCTCAATTTAAAAGAAAAATACCTATCAAATCTTACAAAACTAGCATTACCTGCATCCCAAGTCATATCTGAGCTCCACAACTGGACTGGTAGTGTTTCCACATTCTCTTCTCTATTCAATTCCATCTCATTACCAAAATATGTCACTCCTTTGAACAAAAAAATACACATTAATAGAGAGTAGTGGCCAAAAGTTTCTTCTACCTTGCCCTTTGCAATCCCAACTAAACCAATGTGAATTTCTTCAGCCAAAAAGGAAGCAAAATCAAAAATAACATCTACACCAAAAGAAACAATTTGAACCATCATGTACATGAAGCCAATGGGCATGAACTCCTGCTCATCTTCACCAAAAACTCGGCACAAGGTTCTGTATATCTCTACAATTCGAGAAGTGAAAAGACTCTTCTTAAAAGGCTCTTTAGAGGCTACAATAATTATTAGCAAAGTTCCTATTGTGCTAATATGTGCCCTCAGTGTACCTCCCCTAATTACATCCTTCTTTGCTTTGTATTCATTCTCTAATTCTGACAAATTGATTTGCACATGGTAATCTGACAATGGTTCTAGGTGAAAAACCTCTCTAATTTCTTCAGGACTAATTGAGATCAGAGGCACACCATCCTTTCTTCTTACAACCCTAATGGCTTGGTCATAATTCTTGGAAATTGCTTCAAGCAAATCATAATCCATAAAAACACTCGAAACTACTAACTTTCCCAAATCAAAATTCTAGACATTAGCATGTGGGACAAACAACTTCCTTTCTGAAAACCACTTTTTAAACAAGATAAGACCAGTTTGAGTAGTTGTTGCATCCCTAACCCAATTCCCCTTGTCATATAAGCCATCATTAATTTTAAGCCTAGGGTTTAAGGAGATTAACCTTTTAACTTGTGCAAGCTCTGTAGTGGATTTTGGGAGTAATTCTAATAAATCATCATGGACATTCCTATCCATATAATTAATTTGCCCAAAAAATGCTTTCTTAGGAGGAATCTTGATAGTATTGAAAGAATTGGAATGCCATAGAGGTTGTAATATGAGTACTTACTTGACTTGTTGAACTTGTTCTTCTCTAAACTTCTGTAATTGATCTCGAACAATGGAGGAATAGCTTCACGTCTTCACCAGGCTTAACACAACACAATCAACAGGCTCTTGTGCTTAGAAAACTTACAATCTTTGTTTGTGTGGGACTGGAATTAATGAAAATCTCCTATGTTATACTATGTTTCTCCCACATGCGAATCTTTCATTCATCATAAATGCATAGAATAGAAAAATAGAGTAGCATCGCACTTTCTTTTAAATTTGTGCCATTTATCCTTGAAAAATCCTACGATCCAGGAATGAAAACTAGGCTGACTCAATGATCTTCTTAACACACTGGTAGTCAAACCAATAAAATACTCCATCTATACCTTTCCTTCAAGGTTGGCATTTCAAACTAGTCCCACGGATGACCAAGAACACGTGTTGTCAACTCACTAACTCACTATGCATAACTCTCGAGCACCTTTCCATAGCGAGCTAGTGATAACCACTAATTTTTCTTTGATCGTGTGGTAGATATTTGAAATAAATTTTAAGAAAAAAATGGTGGATCCCTCGCTTACTAACTCGCTGTTGATAATTTTTGAGCACTTTTCCATAGCGAGCTTGTGAGGGTTGTTGATCTTGGTTTGATCTAACGATCAAAATTCTTTGCAGGTTTTATACATGGGGCATGGGTCCAGGATACTGCTATCGTTGAGCTGGCTCAACATGCTGGCACACATATATATTTTCTAATCTCTTAATGACATCACATGTTTTTGGCCTTGCCACATTCATGACTTTCAAGAAGGTCACTACATCACTACTGGAAAAAATATCAACAATCCAGCTAGCGATATGGCGAGTTCTGGTAACCATTAAAAATGATGCCCAGAAAAAGGAACTATAAATGACATAACCTGCAGAGAAATAAAAGTGAAGCCTACACCATATCTTCCTCAGGATCCTCAAAATCACTTCTTACTTCAAAAGAATGACGTCTTTTGCAAAATTTAGGCATTTTCTATATCGCCACTAGCAAGTTGCATGCATTTTCTAGTAGTGACTTGACAAATTTCTAGATAAATTTGAACTCCGGTGACACCACTTGCAAGTTTTTTCCATGTGCATTTCTTCTTGAAGCTAACAGGCCTCGAACATAGCACATGGTCATAATGTCTTTGCGTTAACACATTTTGTGGTGCTGAATTTCACTTTTTAGTATCACACATAATTCTTCGATGATCACTACCTCGCTATGCATAACATGTGAGCATCTTGCCATAGCGAATATGTGACAACCGTAGATTCAAAATAGATCTAACGGCAGGATTAAAACCCCTTTTCAAAAAGACTCAACAATGATGCCCAAGCAGGCAAGAAAAGAATATTCACTCCTTGTTGTTTGTTTTTTAAAATTTTTGCACTAGGATAAAACTTAAAAAGCCAAACCTAGGGTTTTCCACAGATTTTTAAAGGTATCAAAATATACTAAACCAAAACCTAAAACACTATGTCTTAACAGAAAAACTCTCATCTGATTTTTTTTTACCATGATTCTAAGAAAATTTGATACGTAAAAAATCAGACGAACACATGTACACATGGATATATAGGTATATAGGTATAGATATAGTTTATACTGGTACACATGGATATACAAGTGGAAGTTGTTATTGATATCAATGACAAAGGGAGAGTATGTTGAACCCTTAGTGTTTGGTCTTTAATTATTGTCATTGATGTCAATAATGTAATTATAATGCACATATGGTATCATTAACATTATGTAATTATCTTATTTGTTGTCCTTAAATACTGTTCAAAGCATATTAAAAAAAAATACTTAAGTGTTAAACAATTGATGCTCAATGTTCACATTGGTTTAGAAAATGTTTATAAAAAAAATAGTTTTGGTCTATGAGAAAGTCGAAAAGCATTTTTATCAGATAGACCCCAACTATAATAACTTTTAGGAAGGGTCTCTAAGTTAGCTAAAATGTTTCCTTGTTAGTTTTTGCATAACACATGCATGGAGAGAGAAAAAGTTTGCTTATCAAAAATAGTTACCAAATTATTATGATAATTTTAGAAGTTTTCAGAAGTTTTGGTCTAATGGAAGTTTGGGGTATGTACCTACATCAAAATTTTTGAATTTATTAGCTTATAAGTAGAGGATACATTACTCTAAAACATTCAATAGGTGGTTTTGATAGAAGTTGCAGGATATGTGTGGAATTCCTTGTAGATCAAACAATTTGCAGGCAGATTTTTAACAACAAAGAAGAGGGTAATGTTTTATGTTTATATTTTTATATTTTATATTTGATTTTCATTGTAGAAGTTTATCAGAGGTAGAAGAAGGTTTATAAATTTCTTTTTCATTCATTCACATCAGTATTTGATCATATCTTTCAATGGAAAAAGAAAATATATTTGGATATTAGATATTTTGAGGAGAATAAAAGTATATCATACATTATGTTTTCAACAAGAAGTTGAAACTAGTGATTCATGATTTTTGTTGTAATAGATATTATCAGCTGATTTTATATCTCATTTTTTCATTTTGGAAGTGGGTGCTTTAAGTGTAAGGGATTGGTATTACTAAAATTGGGTGTTGGTGCTTCCCAGAGTTGTAGCTCTAAAAGATTTGTCCAAGAGGCCAATAAAGTTTTAGAATCAAAGTGTTTTTCTACCCTAAGGGGTTTTCCATGTTAAAATATTGCGTCACTTTGTTATTCATTAACTATCTTGCTCATGTGTTAATTTTTTATAACTTTTAATTGTTTAAAGTTTTGGAAAGTATTTTAAACCACTGATTCACCCCCCCTCTCAGTGGTGTTTGTATTCCAACAATGACTTGTACACAGGATGATTATGAATTTGGGTTATGTCATGTGGCATCATGTATATTTTTATATTATTTAACTTGATTCATACTTACGGTTATTCTATGATGTGAATTTTGTTATGTATCAAATTTAATCTTAATAAAACTTTGCATGTGATTCAATGTCATGGAGCTCGTAAGAGATGTAATTGTTAATGTATTTTTTTTGTATGTATATGAGTTATTTCTTCCACTATGTTATCTCTTCTTTTTTCAATCTTTTAAAAATAAATTGTTTGGAAAACTTAGTGACATAATAGGTTACTTTCTTTCGGGTTCCCTAGTAAGGCATTATATCTGGTAATAGAGCTCAAGTCTCTACATTGGGAGCTCTAGGTATATTGGAATGCTACTAGATGGAAATTAGTTGACTTCAACAACTATATGTGTATATTGAAACTTGAAAAACTTGAATTTCAAACTTAAATACTTGAACCTAGGAAAAGGAAAAGCTAGAATAAATATTGGTTTGATTTCAAAACATGTTTCTTATGATTATGTTTTATAGTAGTATGCCCTTGTTCATTGTGTTGGCATTTCATTGTTCTTTCTTAGATCTTGTAGGGGGGTGGTGTCCAGGACTAGATTGACTATGAGAGGTCATAGCTTAGGATATGGAAAAGGCCATGAGCAAGGAAGATATATCATCTTGCATGGGACTAATCATTAGAGTCTTGTTCAAGAAGAGAATAGGGAGGAGAACAATGGAGAACATCAATTTGATTCAGAAGAGGTCAATTTGAGACATATGATGAGGGTTATCCTAACGTACCTACCCCCTTCAAAGCGTGCTAAATAGAAGGAATCACATCATGTTGGGAATGAGGAGAGATAGAGATCTAGGATTCCTCGAGGTGATCCCCATGGTGATAGATAGAGGTCGACCAAGGTCACGCAGTTGAGGGACCTACAATGATCAAAGATCAAACCTTTCACCAAATTAGGTACTTGATTTATTGAAAAGAACTGGTTGATTGCCTTGGATAAATGTTTCATGATGCAATAATTTCACTCCAATGTCAAAGCAAGGTATTTCGTCACACACCTAGAACCCTTTGTGGCCACATGGTGGAATATTATTGAAAAGAAGCTATGTGTGGACATGAATACTATTACCTACGATTTTTTCCTTGAAAACTTGTGTGATCACTTCTTACCAAATAGTGGCAACAGAAGAGGATAGATGAATTTTATAATCTGAGATAGTTTACCATGACCATGATGGAGTACAAGAAAAAATTCTATGACTCATGCCTTATGCAAGTATCAGTGAAAGTTTACCACTGATGGTACATCACTTCATTTGGGGACTAAATAGCCATTTCATTGCAAGTATAAAGGTAATGCATCTGAAGAATCTTAAAGATGTGGCACATTAGGCTATTCTTATGGAGAACAATGTCACTTTGGGACATGCTGGTTTTGTGGGGGCACCTGTAGCATCAGGATCTAAGGGCACATAAAACCAAGGCACAAAAGTAATAGAAAGCCTCCTTACTTGAAATGCAACCATGGTCAATAGAAACAATAGAAGAAGAAGGGATCTTATCCTCCAACACAGAGTGGTAGTAGTGGTTCAAATTCATAGAACTTATGAAACTCTTAGTGCAATAGGTGAAATCATAATAATCATCATGTGTAGAGTAACCACTCCTTTTCCAACAGAGGCACTCATTAGCAGTCTAGTGCACCTCTAGTAGGGAAAGGTTTTGGTAGAGGTATAAGATGTTTATCCTATGGATAATTTGGGCATATTGTATCCAACTTCCCACAACATACATCTCACTATTCTGAAACAAGACCAACAACATCTAAGCCTATAGTTGGTAACGCTTGGAGATTGCATAGAGTTTTTGTTATGGTGGCTCACTGCCAACCAAATCACCAAGGTACTATATTGAGACTACATAAGTGATCAAAGGTATAGCCCTTTCCATCTTATTTTATTCAAGTGCTATAGATTCCTTCATATTAATTTCTATAGTTGTAAATTTTAATCTTGAGGAAGTTAAGTAAGGCATAAGTTGATAGGTAGAACTACCTTGGGGAGCTAAGATACCCACAAACTCTCTAGTGCAATAGTGCAAGTTGAACCTAGGAGGATTCATTACTATAGTATACCTTCAAGTTATTCCCCTTGGGTTGCATGAATTATTGTTGGGCATGGAATGGCTTGACTCAGATAGAAATGACATTGACTAAAGGAGGAAGACTATTCAATGTAAGGATGACCAGGGTAAGGACTATGAGATTGTAGCCATCCAGAGACCCATATCTCTCCATATGATCTTTGATATTAAATTGAAGTGGACCATTCACAAGGATTGTCAGATGTTCACTATTACTATGAGTGAGATTGAGGAGGAATACCCTAGATCACCTTATTGTATAGGAGTATGTTGCTATTTTTCCCAATGACCTTTTTTCTAAAGGTTGTATTAGACTAAGTGTTTCTCCATGGGGAGCACTAGTTCTCTTTGTAAAGAAGAAGGATAGATCATTACACTTATGCATTGACCACAGACTGTTGAACATGGTAACGATTAAGAATAGGTATCATTTACAAAGGACTGATGACATTTCTTTCCTACATCAAGAGAGCCAAAGTGTTCTCTAGGATAGATATAAAGTCAAGGTATCATCAACTACGCATTTAGGATGTTGATATTCATAAGACAACCTTTTGCATTTTTGATGGACACTATGATTTTATAGTGGTTCCATTTGGTTTGAAAAATGCTCGATCAATTTTCTTATGCTTGATGAATGGAGTATTTTGTTCTTAGCTAGACCACTTTGTACTTTATTTCTTGGATGACATATTGATATATATGAAATCTCTAGAAGAACATGAGGAACACCTACAGTTAGTCCTTCAGTGCCTTAGAGACAATTAGCTATATACCAATTTAGAAAAGTGTGGCTTCTTCTAATCTAAGATACAATAATTAGGACATATCATTTTATGGGATGGTATCTCAATGGATCATATGAAGATCTAGGTGATGGTAGATTGGTCTACACCATTTATTGTGTCTTGGATTCATAGCTTTATGGGTTTGGCTAGATATTACCATAGATTTGTTCAAAACTTCTTAAGATTTGCATACCCAATCACTTCCCTCTAGAGAAAGGGGAAGACTTTCATTTCGATAGAGGAATGCAAGGAAGCATTTCAAAAGATTGAGGATCTTTTTTCTAACACAATGACTCTAGAAATATTGATCCAGTAAGTGATTTTATTATCTTTGCTGATGCTTCCCTAGAAGGGATTGGAGTAGTCCTAGTGTAGGACAGACATGTGATTTCCTATGATTCTTGCAAGTTCAAGGATCATGAGTCGAACTATCCCACACATTGAGCTAGCTATAGTTGTTCATGCTTTAGTGAGTTGAAAACACTTCTTGTTGGGGCATTATTTTGAGCTTTATTGAAATCACCCTAGTTTACAGTATATATTTACATAGCCTAATCTAAACTTTGGGAAGAGGTGTTGGATGAAGTTTCTATGCAAGTATGACTTTAAGGTGAAGTATATTCAGAGGAAGCAGAATGTGGTCACCAATGCTTTCAGTCACAGGATACATGAGACATTATCTTTGACTCTTAGTGTGGATTTCAGGAGATGTATACTTCAGGAACTTCCTACAGATACTTGGTATCAAGAGGTGAGCATGGAGATAGATTTAGGAAGATCTTTAGATGGAATATTTTTAGGCTATATCCTAGAGTCGGATGTCCTTTTTCATTACATAAGGAGGATTTATGTAGCACTATTGGATGAGCTTCCTACATTGATCCTATCTAAGGTTCGTCATGTACCTTACTCATCACATCCAAGTTTCAAGAAGATACATGTAGATTTACAATGATTATACTTTTGGACAAGGATGAGGCATGATATTGCTGATTTTGTGGCTAGGTGTCTTGAGTGCCAGAGGGTTAAGGTAGAGCACCAACATCCTAGAACATTTACAGCCTAATATCATTCCTTTATGGAAGTGGGATATTATTTCTATGGACTTAATTGTGGGATTACGTATTAGTACTTGTTGACATGATGCTATCATGGTCACCATTGACCAATAGATTAAGGTGGCACAATTTTTACTGATGAGGTCATCCTACACCTCAACTTTAGTAGCCAATGTATTTATGCATGACATAGTGAGATTGCATGGTATTCCTTAGAAGATAATTTTAGATAAGGATCAAGTATTCACATCTACATTTTGGAGATCCTTACAACATGATCTTGTAGCATAATTGAACTTCATCTCAAATATCACCAAGAGATAGATGGTAAGACTGAGAGAGTGAATTAGGTTCTAGAGGATATGTTGAGCATGTATGTTATGGAATTATCGACTCTTTGGGAGTATTATCTATATCTAGTGGATTTTTCCTATAATAATGGGTATCACAGTTCTATTGGGATGGCACCCTTTCAAACTTGATATGTTCAACCTTGTCATACACCATTGAGTAGGGTAAATTTAAAGGATCGTAACCTATTGGGTCTTGAGATGCTTCCATATATGGAGTAATAAATAGTGCACATCTATGAGCATGTATCTATAGCATAGGATATACAAAAGAAGTATACCAATGCTCATAGGATGGATAAGTAGTCTGCAATGGGAGAGAAAGTTTTCTTGAGAGTGCATCCATAGAAGATTCCAATCCATTATGGAAAGGGTTTGAAGCTATCACCTCATTTTTTAGGGCCTTTTGATATTCTAGAGAGGATAGATCTAGTTCCCTATCATCTTGCACAACCACCCAACTTACCTCATGTGCATGATGTTTTCCATGTTTTTTTGCTTAGGCATTATATTCCTAATGTGATACATGTTATTAATTGGAATGTGTTACAAGTGAAGGATGGGCAGCTATCTTTGGAGTTGGTGCACATTCCTCAATAGTGGGATTTGACCCTTAGGGATCAAACTATAAAGCAAGTAAGGCTCCAATGGAACCCTATTGATGAGTCATCAACTACATGGGAGAATGCCCTACTTGTTTATAGGCTTCTTGTAGTTAGCCTAAGTCTAGGGGGTTGGATGTAGTGCCTACCCCTAGTTTACTTTTCATGTTATATTGCCAAACAATATGCTCTTCCAACCATTTCTTATCATTGATTTAGTGTGGATGGTTGTGCTCACATATGAGCTCATGTGTATGCATTTGACGACATCTTGCAAGACTTGGACATCTAGATATAGGCCAGTTGAGGGGTTGTTCTATTAGATGTTGGGTTGGGATGTAGTTTCTAACCCTAGTTTACTTTTCATGTTATATTATTGAATTCTTTTAGGCTAGCTTTATGGATATGTGTTATGATTTAGTGGTTCTTGGTTACCTGATTTGATTGGATGTTATTTCATACTTAGTTTATATATTTTATCAGCTACTTGATACTTGGTTATTTCATATATTCATGTTTATTCTTTCAATGATAATGCCTTGTATGTTTCATAATGGGAGTTAGATGGATGATTTATTTACAATTTTTATGGTTACTTACCTCATACTTGCATGTGTATGATGTACATGTATGTTTTACTTTATGTTTGACATTTTTGATGTGGTTGAGGGAGTGAGTTGTAGTCACCTACTATTTAGGATCTACACAATGTACTACTCCGCGCCATTGCATGTTTAGTTTAGATATAGATGTATTTGTACATGTTTGGTTTTATGCAAATTGTAGGTACCAGCCATCAACTTCCCTAAATTTCCAAGATGAGCATGTCATATCCTGTATCTCAATGGTAAAGAGGGGAGATAGTTCTCGAGTCAAAATCCTAAACATAAGCTAATTGTCTTAGAATATTGGACAAGTATCTTAATTATTCAACCTTCTCAATTCATTGAGTGACATGAATTTGAGATTTTGACCCTTAAGTTTGAATTAGTACTTTGTCTTTTAGATGGGTTTTCTTATTCAAATTTGTCGGTCTATTGTGACAAAAAAATTATAAAGAAAAAAAATATATATATTATATTTAATTAAATGATAAATTAATTAAATAGAAGAATTAAATTTAAAAGACTTAATTTAAGATCCAAATTTGGTGTAATTATATTTATTTAATTTAATAATAATTAATTTAGGAGTTTCATTTTAATGATGAACTCTAAATATTATTGTTAGTTAACTTAATAAATATATTTTTTGATATGTCTTATAATTTAATAAAAGAAAGTGAGAATAAATGATAAATTTTATTTTAATTAAAACATAAAAAATTTGCTCATGAAATTAAAATAAATTAAAACAATAAAAGAAAATTCTTTTGCATGTTCGTGAAACTAAAACCATAGAGGAGAAAGTTCTTTATTAGGAAATTATAGCTCATTTATCCACACAAAGATTTGGAGGAGCAAATTTTGGAAAGTGTTTTGAGAGATAGGAATTCTTATAATCTCTAAGTGTTCATCTTGTTAGCATCGGATTGAGGTAGGAATTTTTTTTAGATTATCATAGTAGATTACTTTAAATCTTTCCTCTGTCTCCTTCGTATTTGTTTGTGGATCCTGTTTTAGAGATCGATTTTTGGTTGAAATGCTTGCATGAAAATTTTTATTCTTCATTATTGAAAAACATCTCTAAGAGAAATTTGATTTAAATTCTCCATTTTGATTGTGGTTTAATATTCTCTCCATCAGATTACTATTCATATTTTTATACAATAAAAAAAAGAAACAAAATATACTTCCCACAATGATTTTAAAAAGTATTGTGGTAAATACATTTAAAATCTTTGTGTATTATATATGGGGACGGGGGGTTTGGGCGCGGTTTATATTAAAAAATTAATTTAATAAAAAAAGAGGAAACAAAGGCCATGATCCCCCATCCCCCTACTATCTCAACGTAGATTGGTTGCAAAGGCAGCCAGGGCTGCGATAAGCAGCATGACTATCATGACAGTCGTCCTCTAGGCCATTAATTTTTTTTCAAAAACTTTTTTAATTATAATTTATTATAATTATTAATATTATTTCATTATTAATATAATAAATATTATTTCATTATTAATATAATAAATATTATTATTATGAATTTAGTAATTATTATTAAATTTTAATAAACTTTTCTTATATAGTTTATTATTATTATTATTATTTTATCTATATATATATATATATATATATATATATATATATATATATATATATATATATATATATATATATATATATATATATATATATATATATATATATAAATTGATTGATAAGTGGCCGAAGCCAAGGTTAATTATTATTTGTTGTGATTATTTATTTGGATTATTAGTTAAGCTTTAGTAGATTTGAACCCAAGACCTCCCAATTAAGAGGCTCTTGTTTTATATATATTTAAAAATTGAGAATTGTAATTTTAACTTTAATTGAGGGAATTTTAATGAAATTCTAATTTTTATTTAAATAGTAATTGGGTTAAAAATTAATTAACAAGAGTTAGTGGATTATCTGGTCCATGCTTTGAGTGCTAGTACATGCTAGGATGGGAGTAGTGAGGATGCTCAGTTGTGACCTTATCTCATTAGTATGAGTTGTCTATAAGCAAAAATAAAGATGTTGAATAGAATCACTTGAGGGTTAGAGTCTAGAGAGGCTACCAGGATAACCATACAGTTGGCTCATGCAATGACACTTGTCCACTTACATAGTAGGTTTCCTATGTGTCTTTGTTGCCTATGGAATCAGATGTTACTTGTGTACTTGGTACCTTTGAGATAAATTGCTATCAAGATTTCCTTGACCTAGATTATGGTTATGATTCTTGGATTCTTATCCATATGGGCCTTAAGATTATCTTCTTAGAATGTTGGAAGTGGGCCAATTAGGTTCCATGAGGTTAGGTGGTACTTTTTTTCATATGATTGAGATCTGACAGTTGTCATTGTTGGATATATTTTTGCAGTTGTTCTATTCTTCTAATCTTGTTATTATGTTCTTTGGTCATACCCTAATGTACTATACTTGATTAATTGATATCTTATGAGATGTTGTATTTGTTCATGATGTATATTATTTAGCATTTCATACCCTATGACTTGTACAGAGGATGATTATGCATTTGGGTTATGCCATGTGGCATCTTATGTATTTGTATATTATTTCATTTGATTCATACTTATGGTTATTCTATGATTTGGATTTTTTAATGTATTATATTTAATCTTAATAAATCTTTGTATGTGATTCAATGTCATGGAACCCTTAAGAGATGTAATTGTTAATGTATTTCTTTGTATGTATGTGAGTTATTGCTTCTTCTATGTTATCTCTTGTTGTTTTAATCTTTCAAAAAAAAGTTTGGAAAACATAGTGACATAATAGGTTAATTTATTTAGGGTTCCTTAGCAGGGAATTACATGGGAACTTGCATTATCTTTGGACACTCATCGTGATGAGCATGGCTATGTAGGATAGGCGGTGGAGTGGCTTCTCTCGTGTAGCGTAGTGTCTATTTTGACAAGGTAGCATGAGAAAGTTGTAACAAGTGATAACTAAATTTATAATTGTGTAATAAAACTTAATGATAAGATAAGAGAATACCTATATGGTTAATCTGAGGGTGTGTACTTGTGTGATTCATCAAAGGGTATGGTTTGATGGTTTCCTAAGGGATTCATTCCATACCAAATATATCTTGGACTTTCTGATGCGGCCAAGTGACTCACACTCCACTTGAGTCCCTACATAGGTATCCTTAGTGGATCTGACCAATGACCTAATGTACTATATTATATTCATGATCATATAGATATTTATATCATAGTCTTGATTGGAATGTGTGTTAGCCATGGGTGATTGTCTTATGTGATTACAGTTGAATCATTATCTCCATGTGAATGGTAGGTGTAAGCCTATGATTATTACGTAGTTGGAAGGCATAGCTACCTATACTACTACTTGGGACCGATGTGTAGAGATGTGTTATGTCCAATTTGAGATATTCACTTGGTACTTTATGTATGAATATGAAATTATTTTGTTAAAAAAGACAAATTAAACTAAGAATTCAATGAGGCAAAAACAAAGAAACATATATGAGAGGATAAAGGTAACAATTAAGGAGAATACAAACTAATCATGGTGAGCTCCCCAAGTGTAACCTTGATGCTTAGATATGTATGAATGATGGTTGGATGTGTGATCAAGTGTGCTCAAGCTCAAAACATTTGGATTATGATCAAGTATGATGGTGAGTGAAGGTTTCAACAATGGAAGCATGGGTCAATTTTTTCATTATAATAGTATTTGGGTAGTTTATGACCTCTCAAAATAACATTATAAGTTTGCATATGAAGATCGATAATTTGTGAGAGGGGAAGGGTCTAATTTATAGGCCAAGGGGTAGTTATATGGAGGGTCAATATGCAAGGATGAGTGAAGGTTGAGGGAAAGTGGTGTAGGAGCACCTAGTCAAAAGCCTCTCATTTTGGTTTCTAGTTGGATTTTGGGCATATACTGACTCTAGCCAAGAAAGACATGTGAGCTTTGACCTTTCAAGGTCATCTTTTTGTTTGGAGTTTTTTTCTAGGTGAAGTTTCCATTTTTGGAGTCTTTGGGTTTCTTTGTTGAGTATTATTTGTGTTAGGGGTTGTGGCTCTAGAACTATAAAAGAATGAGGAAAGTATGGGTTTTTAACCTATCTTGTCCTCACTACTCCTATCCTAGCATGTACTAGCACTCGAAGCATGGGGGAGATAATCTAGTTGGAGGAAGGATTAGTAACCAAGGAATTGTTGACATATTAGTCAAGATTTTTATTAGTGACAAACACTTATTCAGATTTTGTATAGCTACCGAGCTCATTTAATAGTCTACAGTGTTTTCCATGTAATTTAGTAGCCACCGAGTTCTACAGTTGCTACCAAGTCTTTCGGACTAATCCCAGTGGTAATCGGGAAGATTTAGTCAATGTGAAGTCTAGAAGTTCAAACCATGTATTTTAATATTCACTGAGTTTATCAATGGTTACCGAGCATTGTAGTGTCTACTGAGTTCATAGTTTAGGCAATGCAAAGCTAGTGTTAACCAAGTTACTTCATGATAACCAAGTGATTTAGTGTTTGTCAAGTTGCAAAATATCTACCAAATCACTAGTGTAGACCAAGTTCAAGACTACTTGAAAGTGATTCATATGGACCGAGCTTCTATGTCTACCAAGAGCATGAAAATGCTAAGTAATGACAGTGGATGCCAAGTATTAGAACCTCACTAAGCCAGTCTTTAGAACTCGAGTATCTTCATGTGGGAAAACTTTTTAATATTTGTGTTAACTTGTGTCATGGCCGAATTAGTAATTTTATAATTTGTATTGGTAGATATATGTAATGTATTGTATCATAGATAGTGTTTGTATGAAAGAGTAAGAAAGAGAGTGAATGTGAATGTGTGAGCATATGTATTGTTATGTGGATGCGAAAAGCTCAAGTTATGATAGTAGCAGATAAAGAATTATAAAGGCCATAATAGTATAAGGAGCAGCATTATCAAATCTATCACATCAAGGTGATCAATACAATAAGAAATCTCTATTAGCAAACTTAGTTGTAGATCAGAGATCTACTGCTTCATCCTAACAGGTGAAACAGTCAAAAAACTCTACAAGGTAGAACTAATAGTCTTCTGTAAATCTCTTTACCTAGTGCATACTTCATTGTGTGTCTGTAAATCCTCTCACAAGGTGGAATTAGTAGTCCTATTGGCTCCTAACATGGTAGAATATTAGAAGTGATCAGTTTAAGCCTTAACAGGCCAACTTTATGCTATAGTACTAAAGTTTGTGGGTATCATCCCCACACTAGTTTAAATTTATATTTGGTTACTTTCATGTTTTAAGTTTCTCATGTATGTTATTATATTAGATGTGATGAACTAACTGATAAATGATTTATTGGATTAGAATTGAAATTGTTAAAGTTTTAGAAGTTACTGATTCACCCCTCCCCTCTCAGTAACTTAGGATAGTCTTGACTATTTCCAACAATTGGTATCAAATTTTTGTGGTTCTTAGGAGAAAGTTTAATAGCTTGAGCAAAGACCAAGGATATGGAGATATTTATACTTGAAAAAGCTATTGAGAATGATAAGTTCGATTTGGAAATGGCCATTGCCCAACTCAAGAAAGATAAGGAGCATCTTTCCCAATCCCTAAAAAGAAGAAAGGAACATGCAAAGCAAATGAGTGATCATCTTTAAATTGAAGATTTTCACCCTTCAAGTAGTTAAAATGAAGTAAATGATGCAATCAAAGAACTCCTAGAGGAAAAAAGGTTCCTTGCAAAAAGAAGTAAGAAATCTGAAAAGAGAACAAGAAATTTAGTCAATAAGGTTATGTGAAGTCTTGGAATAGAGAAACAAGATAAAGAAGAAATGGATGGAAGGAATAATGAAATCCAAAACCAAACCCTTTAGCAAGTAGACCTTATTGATCAACTCTCCAATGTAAATGAGGAAATCATGAGCCTAAGATTTGAAAATGACATCTAGGAGTAGCAAGGTCAAGAAAGGGTCTGACATGTTGGTTCAAGGAATTGAATGGAAAGTGTCAAATTTCAAGCTTGCACCTATGGTTACTGAAATCCTAGACCCAAGCCAAGCTCAATCCAAATTTCCTCCCAAGGTACATCTTGTTAACAATATTCATACTCATTTTAAATGTGCAATTCAAGAAATTGGTACTTTGGACATGGATGATGCCCTAGGTTAGTTATGTGTTGATGGAACCCTGAAACCTGAGCATCAGCATTTGGAAACAAAAGGATTAACACATATTCCCCATATGCCCCAAGAGTTTAAAATAAAATGGATTAGTTATATCCTTAGCCAGGTGCATAAAGAACAATTGTGGTTAGAGCAGCCAATTCTGATAAGCAAGAAGATGATTCATTAAATCACTAGCCTTCCCATGCTTGCCAAAGAGAAAACAACTAAAACCCTAGGTCAAGAAAAGTTGGAAAAGAAAACCCTAGTTGAGTGGGATAGTAGAGGTATGAAAATAAGTAGTGTTACTGATGTAGAGTTGAAGTTTGGAATTCATGTTATTGTTCATAAGATATATAGTTCAAGTTGTCTTAACAGTGTATCATCTGAAGTCGTGGATTTGGCATATAAGGTGGTGAAGAACAACCTATCTTATGACCTTGCCAACCTATTGTTGAGGTAATTCAATAAGAATATGGAAAGTATTAGAACTTCAAAGAACAACCCATGCAAATTTGGCTCACTATTATTCTGTCTATTACTTTATGTTCAGAATTTTTTCCCTTCCAAAGGCACTATAGTCTATAGAAAAGATGTGCCTGTGCTTTACCAAACAAATAAATATATTGCAAAAATGGGTGAGAACTATGGAAGCATCATGGACAACTAATTTGATGTGTCCAAAGAGAAAATGAACAATAGGTTCAGGATACCAAAGAAGTTAGTTGAAGACTACAAGGATGATGTGTGTTTCATGGTTGATTGTGATAAGGTATATATATAGGCAGTTAAGCCTAGAGTTGCGTGGGTCAAACCTCTTGGCTATGAGGTGAATATTGATGAGACCAAGGATATCATTTAATCCCTTGTTAATGAACCTATTGATCCCAAGGCCCATTACGTTGGTACCTATGCAAAAGCTAAGGCCAAAATTGAGCTAGAAATAAAGCTCCCACGGACGATTAACAAAGGGAACAGAAGGATAGCAAAACTAAAATCAAGTACACCTCTCTTGTTAATTTATGGTAAAGGTGAGGATGAGGAGCATGTAGAGGATGAGGAAGAATATTGGAAAGAAGAAGAACCTTTAAAGAAAAAGGGCAAGGTGATCATCACCAAGCCTACAAAATTTTCCACTATAGTCTTCATAAGGAGGTCACGAAAGAAAGGAAGTGACATTGTATTCAAAAAACCTCCACCCACCTTCCATAAAAATTTGAAACAATTGGAAGAAGGAGATGGAATAAAAAAATTTAATTCTTTGAAATGTGAAATCATGATAGAGGTAGAGCAGAAGAAAGTTGAAGAACTAGTGCTAAGAAAAATGGGTAAGTGGAAGTACTCACCAGACTAGATTGCTTCTCAAGTCTCTAATGAATTGCTAGAGAAGATAAAGCCAAGATGGTATTTTTCCATGCAAATAGATAAAGACATATATGCACAAACCCTGAGGTAGTTACTACCAAGCATATTAGATGTTGAGGTGAGTCTTTAAAGAAAAATGAAGAAAAATTGACTCTAAGGTTTAATACTTGTTTAGTTTTTATTAAGGATATAGAGCATGTCATTAGGAATGCTTCAAACACTTGGAAAAACATTTATCATCTTCATAAACCAAGTGTATTTCCAATTTAAGTAAAGGATGTTGATGAAGAAGAATATAAGGAGAAAGATGAGGAGGAAAATGTTGAAGAAGTGACTCATCTTGATAATGAAGAAGATGAAGAGGATCAAGGTGCAGAAGCTACCTAGGAAGAAAATCAAGATGATGAGGAGACTGGCCTAGTCAAGATAGTTGCTACATTCATTGCCTAACTTCCTCACTCCCTAAGCAAACCATTGACTACATCAAGCATGGAGACAAGCTCAGCAAGTTTGGTTGTGACTACTACTGATACATCAAATGTCCAATCACTCTTTTCACCAACTCAACTCAGCATGTCATTAACAAAAGTGACTTCCACTTCATCCACCAAGCTGCAAACTCCTTCTTCATCTATTGAGTTGAGTTCTTTGGTCTTCACTTCTCCAATTTTGACTTCTTCAATTTTAAGTGCATCCGTGGTAAGCTCTCTAGTTTTGTCTAATTCAGTTTTGGATTCTACAATTTTGACTTCATCAATTTTGGATTCTTCAAGCATTTCTTTAAGTATTCCATTAGTCAGTATACTATGAGTTTTTACTGCAAGTCCAAGTATGTCTACTATTATTTCCATTTTAGGTGCAAAAGCAATAAGTGCAAGGGTAGTTGAGCCTAAAGCTCAACTGAGTACAAAATTTTTGAAAGGAAAGGAGATAAAGTAAGATATAGATATGGATGAGGAAATAGTAATTCCCAAATGGGATATTTACAATCTTTCTATAGACCAAATGCACATATTTGATGAACTCCTCTAGAAAAAGGCCAAACAATAAAGATTGAGAGAAGAAAGATATAGAGAGTATAAAATAATAGATGATGCCAACAATATCTTGACTGAGGCAATAGGAATTGAGGTCGATTCTTCTCAACCTATTTCTTTTTTCAGGTTGGAGAGGTAGTCCAATAGTTCAATGAGGACATTGAAGGTCAAGGTAAGCTAGTTGAAAAGGCTGGAAAGAAATTCAATAATAAAGTGCAGGAGCACATTACTCAACAAATAGCCATTTATTAAGTTGAGCTTTCAACAATTTTGGTCAATCTTGAGGCATCATGTTTAAATGTGTCATCACTTTTTGGGAAACTATGTGATGTCATTGAGTATACTAAGGAAGTAAAGGACAAATTGTCCAAAATTGATATAGATCTTAAGGAAAGTGCTCAGCAATTGTAACTTGACCCTAGTTCAAGCTTTGCACATTTCAAGAAGATCATATTTTTGTCAAACTTGCAAGCTGAATTGTTAAGAGAAGAAGCAAGGATCCATTCAACATTGGTTGATATACAAAATATGATCCTTCTAGTCATGGATGCTATGCAAAAACAAATTGTATATTGAAAAACTCTGATCCATGATAATAACTTCTCTGTCGCGGATCACATGATTGAACTATCAATAAAAGTGCAAATTGCCATTCATATATGCAAGGTATTACAAGAAAATAGGGATAAAAGCTTGGAAATCACTCTCAAGGTACATTCTAAATTCTTATCTCATTTTGGTGTCTCTATGTAAATATGTTAGAATAAATCTTTGGCATTACTGTCAAAAATAGGGAGAAAAGTTAGAGCGGGAGATATGTTATTATATGAAATAAGTTACATGTACATAGTGGAACACATAGTATGGGGGAGAATATACTATGGTGGAGAACTAATTTTCATATACCTTACAAAGATAAATTTTGAAAAATCTCAAAATATACCGAGCTAGTATCACATGGTGATGAATTCAAGGTATTCAGTTTTGGGCTAATAAATATTTTTGTCACTAATGCTAAAGTGGGAGATTATTGACATATCAATCAAGTTTTTTATTAGTGACACACACTTATTTAGATTTTGTACAACTACCAAGCTCATTTAACAGTCTACTATGTTTGCCATGTAATTCAGTAGCCATCATGTTCTACAATTGCTGCCAAGTCTTTTGGACTAACCCTAGTGGTTACTGAGCATATTCAGTCAATGTGAAGTCCAAAAGTTTAAACTATGTATTCCATTATTCATTGAGTTTATCAATGGTTATTGATAATTTTAGTATCTACCAAATTCACAATTCAAGTGATGCATGGCCAGTGTTAACCGAGCTACTTCATGGTAACCAAGTGATTCAGTGTTTACTAAGTTACACAATATCTACCGAGTCACTAGTGCAGACCAAGTTCAAGACTACTTGAAAGTGATCAATATGGACAAAGCTTCTATGTATACCAAGAGCATGATGATGTTGAGTAGTGAAATGGATGTTGAGTATTAGAACCTCATCAAGTCAGTCTTCAGAACCTGAGTATCTTCATGTGGGCTGACTTTGTAATATTTGTGTTAACTTGTGTCATGACCAACTTTGTAATTTTGTAATTTGGATTGGTATATATATGTAATGTATTGTATCATATCCAGTGTGTGTGTGTGTGAAAGAGTAAGAAAGATAGTGAATGTGAATGTGTGAGCATATGTATTGCTATGTGGATGTGAAAAGTTCAAGTTATGATAGCAACAGATAAAGAATTATAAAGGCCATAAGAGTATAAGGAGCATCAATGACAAATCTATCATAGAAAGGTGATCAATACACTAAGGAATCTCTATCAATAAACTCATATGCAAATCAAAGATCTAGTGCTTCATGCTAATAGGTGAACCAATCAAAATCCTCTAACAAGGTAGACCTAATAGTATTTTGTAAATCTCTTTACCGAGTGCATACTTTGTTGGGTGTTTGTAAATCCTCTCACAAGGTGGACCTAGCTGTCCTATTTTCTCCTAATAGGGTAGATCATCAGAAGTGATCAATGTAATCCTTAATAGGAAAACTTTATGATGCAATACTAAAGTTTGTGGGTATCATCCCCACCCTAGTTTTACTTTCTATTTGGAAGATTTTTGGGTCACCAAATCTTTGTGTTCACATGCTTTCATGTTTTCAGTTTCTCATTCATGCAATTAGATTTGATGTGATGAACTAAGTGCTAAATAATTTATTGGATCAAAATTGAAATTTTTAAAGTTTTAGAAGTTACTGATTTACCCAGCTGCTCTCAGCAACTTATCATAGTCTTGAATATTTCCAACAATTAGTATCAGAGCTTTGTGGTTCTCAAGAGAAAGTTTAATAGCTTTAGCAAAGATCAAGGATATGGAGATATTCAAACTTGACAAAGCTATTGACAATGAAAAGTTGGATTTGGAAATGGTCGTTGCCTAACTCAAGAAAGCTAAGGAGAAACTTTCCCAATCCCTAAAAAGAAGAAAGGAACTTACAAATCAAATGAATGATCATCTTTACATTGAAGAAAGAATTGAAGACTTTCACGCTTCAAGCAGTTCAGATGAAGAAAATGATGCAATCAAAGAACTCCTAGAGAAAAATGGTTCCCTACAAGAAGAAGTAAGAAAGTTGAAAAGAGAACAAGAAATTTGATCAGTAAGGTTATGTAAAGTCTTGGAATAGAGAAACAAGATAAAAGAAGAAATGGATGGAAGGAATAAGGAAATCCAGAACCAATCCCTTCAGCAAGCAAACCATATTGATCAACTCTCCAATGAAATGAGGAAATGATGAGCCTAAGATTTGAATATGAAAGAATGAGGAATGATCTAAATTCTGAAAGGCAAATCAATGAAAGAATAAAAAATGAGCTAAGATTTGAAAGACAAATCAATAAAATTTTGAGAAATGACGTAATCACTAAGAAGCAAATCAATGAAATAATGATGAAATCTCGAGCAAACATGGATCAACTGAATGACCAAAACCTCCATACAAAAAAAGGAAAAGCAGGAATTAGATATAAAGAAGAAGTTGAATCCTCCAAACAAGGTGCTCAAAAGAATCAAAGACCTACTTGCAATCATTGTGGTAAGATTGGTCATACATCAAAAAAATGTTGGAGTAATGGGAAAAAAAAATTCAATGCAAAGTGCTATAGTTGCAATCAGCATGGTCATAGGGCTAATGAATGGAAAGAGAAACCAAGATTTGATGGCAAGTGTCATAAATGTAAGAAACATGGACACAAGGCATCAAAATGCAAAACAAAGACATTGAATCTTGTAGATTAAATTGTGAAAGAAATATTTGGTTGGGACTACAATACCTGGTGTAGGTGTCATTACTGTGGAGAATTTGGACAATTGGTATGAATTGTGTTAAACATCATATGAAAAAAAGAGATACCACTAAAAGATGTTTCATTTTTTCAAAACTTGGTCATCTTGCCAAGAATTGTGTGAATACTAGTAGAATTGAAGATGAGAATAAGGCAAAGGTTGATAACATTTGAAAGAAAATGAGACAACAATAGATTCTTATGTCTACCGAGGATACTAGTACTAGGAATGATGGTCAAGTCACTCAAGAATTGAGTGACTCTACCATTTCTAATTAAGTTCTCATGGAAGAAATAGAACCAAGCTATCAAAGAAAACATCTAAACAAGTTCCAATTGAAAGGTGACAAAGATCCAAATCTGTATACAAGATACAAAGGGATCACTGAGCAAGATCGATATAAGTTATTACCGAGTTACCTTCTCTACCGAGTAAGGTCGAGTCATAGATTCTACCGAGCAAGGTCAAGAGTAAAAAATTAACTTATGGTTACCGAATATTGGAGATTTCACTAAGTGATCAATGGAAAGTAATGGATGACAGACTATTAGGATAATGTCAACTTATCTACCTTTGTATCGAGCATTAATGGAAAAGTTTTAACAAAAGGTCTTTTGGTCTATCTAATTCTTCATCCACTTTTATGAGCATGATGAACAAGGTATTGGAAAATTACATTGGTAAGTTTGTTGTTGTCTATTTAAATGACATCTTGATTTTTATCAAAACTAAAGAGGAGCATATCAAGCATTTACAAATTATTTTTTAGAAGTTGCATGAAGAAAAGCTAATGATCAATTTGTACAAGTGCGATTCATGAAATAGGAGCTAGTCCATCTTGGCTTTTTTTTGTCTCAAGGTAACCTCAAAATAGATCAAGAGAAGGTGGATGCCATTTTAAGTTGGCCTACTCCTAAAACTGCATCAGATGTGAGAAGCTCCCTTGCATACCTTGTAGATCTAAACTCCATGCATTTATGTGATTGTGGACCAGTTGAGTAAGATGATCCATTTTTTATCTTGTAAGACCATACATGATGCTTGTTAGATTGCTCATTTTTGTTTGAAAGAGGTGGTTAGGATCCATCACCTATGAGCATAGTTTCAAACTGGGACACCAAATTCATGAACCACTTTTGGAAGACACTATGGAGAATGCTTCAGACTAACTTGTCTTTTGGATCTACCTACCACCTATAGATTGATGGCCAAAAAGAGGTGAGTAATAGGAGTCTTGGAAAATGTGTCTCACAATGGAGTATGGGAAGACTTTGGATCAACACATTGGGCAACCTAAATATGCCTGCAATGATAGAGCACTACATAGATCAACAGATAAGAGTCTTTTTGAAATAATTTATGGATTGCATCCTAGAGGATTTTTTGAGTTGAGAGAGTTGAAGGATAGAGTTATCAGTAGTGTATTTTTTAAGGACTTTTCCCAAACAATGAGGGATGTTCATGAAAGTTTAAGGAGGACATTAATCAAAAATTTTTGATAAATTGAAACAAAAGGTGAATGCCTCATAGAGGGATTTATAGTTTTAGATAGGGGATCTTGTAATGGAACACCTAAAAAAAAAAAAAAAATTCCAAAGGGGATACCACACAAGATCCACATAAGAAGATTGGGTCCTTGAAAAATACTTGCCAAGTATGTAAATAATGCTTACAAGGTGGCACTTCCTAAAGACATTATCATGTCCCCCATTTTCTATGTTACAGATTTGATTTCCTATAAGGGACCTATCCATGATGTTGATCAGAGACTCCACAAGGTCACACTAGATGTATAAAATGTGCACCTCACCCCTACTCCACCTCTACAAACAAATAAGATACTGGATTCAAGGGTCTACAAATGGACTAGAAAGAAGGACTACTTAGAACATCTTATCAAATGGTTTAGCAAGGATGATATTGATGCTACTTGGATTAGAGAGATATATTTCAAAAGTTTGGGAATTGACTTCAACTTTCTCAATCCAAGGATGGATTAACTTCTCTTTTGTTTACGAGAGTACAGTGCAAGAGCATCTAGTCAAAAGCCTCTCTTTTTTGTTTCTAGTTGGATTTTTCGCATGTACTAACTCTATCCAAGTCATAAGTGTGAGTTTGGACCTTTCAAGGTCATCTATTTGTTTGGTGTTTGTTTCTAGGTGAAGTTTCTACTTTAGGAGTCTTTAGGTTTGATTGTTGAGTATTATTTGTGTTAGGGTTTATGTGTCTAGAACCATAAAATGATGAGAGAGGTATAGTTCTTTAACCTATCTTGTCCTTCATGATGTTTTCACATCATATTTCATGGATTGGAGACCCCACTTTTCATTTGAAGCAAGAAAGGGAAAAGATGTCAAATATTGACAAAGTTATCAAACAAATGAAAAGTAGACCAAAACCTATGGATTGGTGTTCTATAGGAAAAATAATTCCTATAAATCATGAAGGGACCATGTTAGACCAACTTGGAAGGTTCCAAGTGATAGAGATTTGACATTTGCAAAATTGAAAAAGTTAGCAACTTTTTAAAATTTGCTTAACATTTGAGAAAGATTTGCACATATCATTATTTTGAAGTTGATGATTGTTGCAACTATCTAAATCTATTAGGAAACATATAAAATGCACAAAATACACCCATTCTAGAGGTTGGATGTTGTAAGGAAGAAATTTTGACATTGAAAGCTATAGATTTTGCCTAGTTTTTGCATGGTTTAGCTGGCTTCTTTACATTAATGGATTGAACTTTGAGTTTTTTCTTTGGATTAGTGTATCTTATGTTTTTACTATCCTTTTTTTATTAGGTGATTTTATTTTTTGAATTCATTTAGTTGATTTTTGAAAATCTTTTACGAGTAGGCTATGTACTAGTCCGATTTTGACCATTTTTACGAGAATGGCTCCCCAATGAGTTTATGCCATGAGTTCTTCATGGTTTTAAGGGAAATGGGAGTGGAGCCAATGTATATAATTTACATAGTTTTTGGAGGTCTAGAAAGCTTGCTAAGCATTTTAAAACTGATGCCCTAGGCGAGTCCTGAGCACGTGGCTAAGCAACATTAGTGTTTGCAATTGAATAAAGAGGGTTTGAAAGTGAAAGATACTTTAAACCAAGAGTTTAGGAGGGGTGAGTAATTTCATAAGATGCCAATGGGAAAGGTTTCATGAAAAAAAAAATTGAGGGAAAGATCAAACCTTAGTCAAACCTATCATCCTCATAGTAAAACCCTTATATATAGGCATAAAAATTTCTTTTCGGTGTACAAATGGCCTTGAGACTTGAGAAGCAAAAAATCATTGATTTTTTCTAAAATGGTACTCAAATATAAATATTTTTTTCTATCTTGTTGAGAGGAAATTGGAGTTAAGACCCAAAAACCCAAGTAGGAGGGCTAATTCAATTAGGCGTAATAAGTGTAATTTGGATAGTTTTGCAAAAAATGGTAGGAAGCCCTATTGGTTTTGAGTCTAGAAGGTTGGGTGAATTCCAAAACCTCCTAAGGGAACTCCTCACTCCTCATAGTGGTAGGAATGGTGAAGAAATATTTAAAAATGGAAAATGGAAAAATGGTTTGAATAGGCATTGATGAGTTCAAGAACCAATCCCATTGATGTATCTAGGTAAGAAGTAGTTAGGGGATAGGGAAGAAATCGCATAGGGATCAGGGTATCAAGGGGAACCCTAATAGGCTAAGAGAAAGCCTAATCAATTCCTTAAGGAAAAGGACCTAAGGACTAAGCGAGTTACCTACCTTGTCTTACATCAAAAGGCTAGGATGCAAGGAAAGGGAAGCACATGGATTGTTCTTCTTCAAATCCATAGCCTTGTGACAAGTGTCACAAGGGGATTGGATGTGAGAGGATGGTCAAAATAGTTGGTCAAATAGAGTTATGAGGGAGAAGGAGTGTGTAAGAGGGATGTGGGAAGCCTTAGAGAGTCATTAATGAATGTAAGAGTCTTAAAGCCTTTTGGATAGGAATGTAAGAGGGATAGGATAGAAGTTTGAATTTGGTTTGGCTTAAGATTCCTTAACCCTTGGTTAAAATTGTGCACATATTTAGGGAATGGTTTAGGCTTGGCTTATGAGGAAATGAGGATGCAAGTGGGCTAGCATTAATGAGGTGGGTTAATTAGTTGGCCAAGAGAGGTTAGCATGGGTGAATGGATTGGATTTAGATAATGATAGGGATTTAAGAATGGTTAGAGGATAGGGATTTAATTTATTAAATGATTTATTTTTTTAAAAATGGATGTGGAATTAAACTAAATAGGTATAGTGCAATTATTTAATTTAATTGGTGAATGGGGATTTAATTGATAATTAGACTTTTGGTTGTTATTTGATTTTATCAGTAAGACTATAGTTAATTAAGTGGATTAATTAACTAGGAGATGATGATTAATTAATTAAATATTTAATATTTGATCAATAATATCTTAAAAGATAAAAAAATAAGATTATGTTAATGATGTAATCAGATTTAGGTCTCTACATTTTTTCACTCTTTAACATAGTGTTGGAAAAACATTATTTCAAAGAAGTTTGAATGTAAATGACATGAAGAATATTTTTAAAGCAACAAAGTTGCTTCAGTTTTGAAAAGAAAGAGGAGAGACTAATTTGTGTGATGCCCCTCAAGAAGGTGATGAGAAGAGAAGATGAGGCTCGGTGACTTCTTAAAAAGGTAAAACAAGTTAAGGGAAGCAAGAAGATGCCGACAGGCCAAAAGAGGGTGAAAATTGTAATTAAATTGCAAAAAATGATAGGACTAGGGTGAAAGGGGTCATCAAAGGTGGAGGACCTTGAAGTAAGGAACCATAGGTGGACTATAAGATGGTTTAGGAGGGCCAGAAATGATTAAGTTCTCTCAAATTTGTAGCAAAATATTAAGATTGGTGAACATTGGGTGAGAGGACATGATGGCTGCATAGGGATGACCACATCATCAAGCAGATGTGGTACAACACATACAGGCACACCAAACACCAGACTGATTGGTAGGCTCAAAAAATTTCTCTTTTGATTTTGCATTTCAAATTTATAGCATAACCAAAGGTTCAAAACCACATTCCCATGGACATGGGTCTAATGAGAATGTTGAAGGGATCGATAGGACAATGATCTCACAAAATGGCTAAGAGTAGGGGAACAAAAGGGCTGCCTAGTGAAATTTTCATGGGAAAGTGAAGTTAGAAGGAGTATTTTGTAGGATAGTGGATACATTAGTAGCAAAGAATTTTGAATAGCGGGAATGTTAACTTGTTGGGTAAGATTCATTAGGGAGGGGAGCTAATGCAAGAACACATGTGTGGTTTGATCTATGGGGAAAAAAGATGTGACATGTTGCCCACTATAGTCTACAACTATGGGAACAGAGGGTCAAGAATGGCCCATGGGAATGTAATCTCACTTGCAAGAATATGGTCAAAAGGGCAGCTAGGTGGGCAAGGGTGTGCTAGGAAAATGGTAAATGGGGTTTGGTCAATATGAAACTGACTTTTTTTGTGTGGCTATGGATGTAGTGGTCACTAGATACATTTGTGTGACAAAAGTAGCATACCACGATGTTGTGAGCTAGGGAGCAATTCATTCCAACTAACTATGTGCGCATAGATGTGATCAAGTTGGGGTATCTAGCAAGATTGTCTCATACCCAGACTTACATGGCAATAGTTACAGTGTTGTGTGAGTGATGGCACAGTGACACAAGGATATTATATCTACTAACTAGAGGGATGATTGTTACTTTGGAGGACATTTACAAGATATTCAGATTGCTAATGTGGGGCATGTCGGTGATGACTGAAGCGAGTGATATGAGAGATGGTAGTGAGGAGACTAATGAGGCCTAAAGTCCAATTCAAGATCTAGAGGGGGCAATTCACTTTAGATGAGAATTTGGATTGGGTGGTGAAGAAGAGGAAAATATAATTCTATGTATTTAGACTAGTCTTAAGGTATATTGTTAGAAATAGGGATTATTAAGGTGGGGTTGAATCAATAATCTACAAATTTTAGTTACCAACTGGATATTATTTCTTACTTTAGACCATGCATAACAAAGAAATAAAGTAGTGTTGAATAGTAATAGTAAAAATACATAAAGATAACTCATGACACCATATTTTTTTAACTAGGGAAACCTTGGCTAAGGGAAAACCTTGGTGGGGATGATACCCACTAGATAATATACTAATATATATGTTCCTTGTTAGAGGATGGACCCTATTAGGAGTCAATAAGAAAATTTAGTATAACAAGTCCCTATTAGGAGACTTTGAATCCCTACTAGGAGTTGTAGTATAATGTATGCAAGAAGAGTCCACTACCCAAACATGCAATTTCAACTACAAGAAGAGCTCACTGCTCAAACAAATAATTTATTGTTATTTGGCTTCCTTGTCTAATCTTTGATCTTTAGCTCAATCTCAGATCACCACATAAAACTTTGCATATATCACTTTCACAAAATTTTGCTCACATTGCAATCTTATAAGATAGCACTAATACACCAAGATTGCACACTTCTTATCACAAGAAGTCCTTTTCATAAATACCATGCTTTTCCATAAAATATTGTTGAGCTTGCTAAGACCACAATTCACTTTTCCAAGTCAAAGTAAACATCTAGGATGTTGGCCCTAATTGTACAATTAATTGTTTTGCAATCAAAATAATTATTTCCTTCAATTCCATTGTCCTACTTCATCAAAACACAATTAAATCTATTCCGCACAATCCATACAAACTTTTGAAGTTCCACACATTATCACCAACATGCATACTATCTCCATGTAAAGTTTTTCTTGACATAATATGACATCTGCAACATGTTATAAACAAAACAATACACTTTTGTAAACCAAATTCTATATTTGGATGATTTTTTGATAGCCAAATACTATCTTTATTTTCAAGTGTAAGAAAACTTGGCAACAAAGAATATAACCATTTCCACATAACCCATAATAGATTTGAAATAAACATGGAATTAAAATCCACATGCAAGAGAATAGACAACATACCCACAAAATTGTGACACAAGATATACCCTGGGAAACCCTCATTGAGGGAAAAACCTAGCCTCCAAAAGCATCCGTCACCATGTATTATTTAGCAAAAATACCATTGCAATACAACCATGGAAGCCTTCATGGCCATAGCCACAATCAAGAAAACTATGTGAACAAGCATGAATCCACACATCCCATGCCATGCTTCCAACCTTCACAAATGCTCCCTTGGCTAACTTGCCAAGCCTTGTCCTGCTCGACCCTTGCCTTTCTCCTTCTTACTCTTTCTCTCTCTACAACAACTACCCTTGTGGTTGCTTATATAGTAGCAAGTCCCACAAAACCACTAAGTGGTATTGCATAAACCATGTGCTAAAACCATGTGCTACCTAACCCACTGACCCCACATTTAACATTGGGCATTTAATTCTTTTCCCTAATATTAAATAATTACATAAAATATTATCACAATGTTACAATACAACTCATCAAGAATATTTCGTGGAAATCTTTACATGTTGCACGTCCATCTAGGTACAACATTACATAATAAAATAAAATAATAAAATATAAAAATATTATGCAATGTGTGCAACACCCATTATCTCAACAATCTCCCACTTGTTGTATACATTGCATAGGGTCAATCCGTAGCCACACAAATGAACAAGGGAACAATCCCTCCCCACATATCCACCATCATGGATCAAAATACACCAAGTGCTCCATCCTGGTACCCACAACAAAATCAAAGTATCCATCATCTCAAACATGAATGATCTCACCTCCTATTATGCCACTCCCACTGGACATACATAGAAGCCATCCAAAGAGAAAACCACCCAACCTGTCGCAGTAGAAGATCATAAAATCCTGTACCAACTGAAATTCCAAGCAAAAATAACCTGATCCAAAGGTAATCACATGTATCCATAGTCGTCAAAATATCCATAGCTAAAATAGCACCCACAGCAAGTGCCAAACCCATCCAACTATCCATACCTCAAAGGTATAAGAAGTGAATCTCATATCACTGACATATCTAATTTATAACCTGCAATCACAAGCCTCAAGAGCAATACCTACCACATATATACCAAGAAGCTCCCACTACAAAAGATAATGTCAAATATATAACCAATCCACTCACAACATGTCAAAGAAGTGAATCCATGTAGTATGAAGGACATCCACAATACATAAACTAATATCTTGGAAGAACAACTCTCATAACAAGTCTCCAATGCTCTCCCAAGTTCACCACAACCAACAAAGGAAAGAGATAAAGGAATAACCATGTCATCTCTCACATGACATGCATAAGCACTAACCAGTGATCACAATCTCCAACCAATCTCAAATCCAATGTAGGCAAAACTAAACATCCAAGAAGATAACCAAGACTAGAGAAACCATGCAAATCATAACCTGTATCATGTCTTTCTACACACACCTCTAGATGTAAACTATGAAATAATGATCTCCTCCATAAAACCCCAACAAGAAGCCTCAACAACACCAAAACCATACCATATAACTAATCATGTATGTAAGCCTCTCACAAGAAGATCAAACTCAATAAACCATTCCTAAACCAAGAAATAACCATTCCTAATCCAAGAAAAATGCCCAATATAAAACCATCTCCTAAACTCAACCAACATAACAACATATGCACATGGAGATAACCAATGCTAAACCATCTCTCAAATGAACCCTCTAGAACTAACTATGTACCATAGCTCAAGATCTATATCAATGAAAGACAAGCATAAATATAATGCAATTGAGAGAAACAATGGGCTATACCTCTCAAGTAGCAAACCGTCGAGTAGACCAACAGTGGGGAATGAGAATGCTCATCAAGATACCCAAGTCTCCAACCAAGATTCATCTAAGAACAACCTCCTCTCAAGTCCATATCAAGTGACTACCCCTTGGACTTCTTGCTGAAACCATCAACTGTCCCAACAAATACTTCTCTAATCCAAGAGAAATCAGCATCACCACCATCTCTAAGTATCCATGAGCACCTATAACCAATCAATCCATGCCAACTCCAAATGCAACATAGCAATATCATGAAGTATCCAGCTTATGATTAGTGTACTCAATACCAAGAAACTAAACCAAGATCAATGTCAAAAGTTTCGACCATGGCCTCAGGAACATAAACATGAAAACATGATCTTAGCATCTCAACTAAAGAGATAACATGCTCCACATGAACACCATAACATGTCACAAATCTAAACGCATATCAAGATTATACCATGACATAATAATGAAACCATCCTCATACTAAGGATAACATGCCAAATAAAAGCATAAACTACACCTTTGCCAAGAACCCTGTGAGTCCTCAAGATGCAACCATCTCCACACACCATGAAGAAAACCATCTCCACATACTAGGAAGAACCATCTCCACACACCATGAAGATAACCAAGAACTCCATGAGTCCTCAAGATCTAACCATCTTCACACCATGAAGATAACAAGTGCACCATGCAAATGTCAAAGATGCTTTTGCAGCAACAGGATCTAAGAAAAAACCTCCACCATCTGAAAAACACTCAATAAATATATCAATGCCAACAACTCCCACTCAACTGTGGTACCAAGTCACCTATGGCATCATAAAATCCATCTTCTACATGAAGATCCAAACTAATCATGCACTATCACCCCATCACTATCACAAGCTCCCACTAAACTGTGTATCCAAGCTATCCATGACATAATGATGAAAAACCATCTTCTAACCATGAGAATCAACCAAAGCATCAAACCATCAAAGAACTCAGAAAGTGTACATCATGAGCTCCTCAAAATGTAAACCAAATAACCATGATCCTCAACCAAGAAGATATACCACCATAACCAAATCAAAAATCCAAACTAATGAACATCAAGGATGTACTTGTATATCCAATTATGTCATGCCAAAAATCCATGACACCATGATCACATCCATGAACTGAGCATCTAGCTCTCAAAGTGTCCAACCTATCAGCATAGTCAACCACAATACTCCACCATGAATATACCTTGTAACAACTTCTCATCCCTTCTACATGAAGAATAAAATCAACAAATTATGTGACTCAGGGCATAGACAACCCAAATCCAAGCCACCAATCTAAATATGCATCAATAATGAAAGATCAATGGGCAAAGACAACCGATAACCAAGCTATAAATGCAACTTGTAAGTATAGACTGCTTACAACACTGCACAACTTGTAGATCCAACAAGTTATCATACATATCCAAACCAAACACTAATAACTATATCATCATGAGACTAATCTGAAATATGAACTGAGTATACAATGACATCAAATCTTAAATCTCGAATGCCATAAACTCACCATGTTACCATAGTCAAAATATATCTATAAACTGTTTAGATCAATATATCACCAAATAAATCATGCCAAACCTGCACCAAATTTGAACCAATGTGTAGATCTCTCCAAGATCTTTCTGTTGAATACTCGAAGTCCAAAATTTGACTCTGTATGCCCAAGTTATGCTCTAATTCATGCTCAAAATAAACAACATCTAACTTTAGGACTCTTAAAACTTGACAAAATATCAAAATCATAGAACCAAACCTACACCAAGTTGTAGTGCTCTAAATTAGCTTTCCAACACCTATAAGAACTCTGAAATCCAATATTCTGAGAGAAAGTTATGGTCATTTTACTAAAATAGTCTTTTTACCATTTTCACTGCGATTTTTCATTTTTATTTTTTTTCTGTGACGAAAATTTCGACGGGATTAAATTTGACGGCCATCACAGGCTGAAACCAAAAAACTCTTTCATTTCCTTTGAACATGGCCAAACTAGGGCATATTATATATCAAAATTTATGGAAATGTTGACCCGGATCCAATGGTGAGGTCTGTTTTTACCTAGGAGGTCATTTCTGCAAGCTACCCCCCAAAACTCTCATTTAAATGAAACATCCAAAAATCCCTTTTGTCCAACAATTTCACATGCCCAAAAATTTTAACATCCCATCATAACAGCCAATCCAAAACCCTTAAATCTACAATAAAACTCATATATCTTGCCCTTTCTTTTATCCTCTCATGCATTCCCATGGATTCAATCTAGGGTTACAATAATAAAACCATAGCTCTGATACCACTTGTAAGGAAACTTGGCAACA
This sequence comes from Cupressus sempervirens, assembly GCA_028749045.1. Lineage (NCBI taxonomy): Eukaryota > Viridiplantae > Streptophyta > Pinopsida > Cupressales > Cupressaceae > Cupressus > Cupressus sempervirens. Next base: position 529,358,403 of record CM053788.1, on the reverse strand, counting down.
AAGAATATAACCATTTCCACATAACCCATAATAGATTTGAAATAAACATGAAATTAAAATCCACATGCAAGAGAATAGACAACATACCCACAAAATTGTGACACAAGATATACCCTGGGAAACCCTCATTGAGGGAAAAACCCAGCCTCCAAAAGCATCCATCACCATGTATTATTCAGCAAAAATACCATTGCAATACAACCATGGAAGCCTTCATGGCCATAGCCACAATCGAGCAAACTATGTGAACAAGCATGAATCCACACATCCCATGCCATGCTTCCAACCTTCACAAATGCTCTCTTGGCTAACCTGTCAAGCCTTGTCCCACTCGACTCTTTCCTTTCTCCTTCTTACTCTTTCTCTCTCTACAACAACTACCCTTGTGGTTGCTTATATAGTAGCAAGTCCCACAAAACCACTAAGTGGTATTACATAAACCATGTGCTAAAACCATGTGCTACCTAATCCACTGACCCCACATTTAATATTGGGCATTTAATTCTTTTTCCCAATATTAAATAATTACATAAAATATTATCACAATGTTAAAATACAACTCATCAAGAATATTCCATGAAAATCTTTACATGTTTCACGTCCATCTAGGTACAACATTACATAATAAAATAAAATAATAAAATATAACAATATTATGCAATGTGTGCAACACCCATTATCTCAACATCAAGGTTTCTTGTCAACATGTACATCATGTGTTTCCATTAATGACAACAATTACATACCACTATTAGCCAATTTTCAGAAATCTCCCCCTTTGGCATTGATGGAAACAAAATAGGGAAAATTGGCTATGACAAAAACAAAAGTAAATACCACCTTACATCTAATAGATAAGTTTTTACATATGCTTCCCCTTACAATATAATTTTCACTTTTATAATCTCCACATGTATCTCTCCCCTTTGTATCTTTCCCAACAATGACATTTTTACAATTTTCACATGAATCTCTCCCCCTTTGACATCAATGATAAAGGTCAAAATGTCAAGATTCAGTCTAAAACTATCGAAAACTGTTGAAACTATTGTCTTCCCTTATGCTAATATTATCTTCATACAATCATCAAAAATAATCTTCATGCTATTCATACCTTTGTTCCATGTCTTTTCGGTAGACTCTACTAATGTGAGAATTTCACATAATGCATATGATGCAATCTCAACTGCATTGATATCTGAATACAAAAAGTTTGTATATGTGTCCTTGGCCTTGACACACTCTTCGAGCTACTTCTCAGTAAATGATAACTTTATAGAAATGGATTCTCTAAAATCAAATGTTCTCCTTAATATATGCTCTTTCAAAAGTTCTAGTTTCTTAATATTTTTGTGAATACTGGCAACCTGACTCTCAATATCATCAACTTTGCTAGACAGGTGTTGGATTAAACTAGATAAAGCCTTTAGCTCATTCATCTTTGCCTCTATCTGACTGTCCAAATCCTTAGTTAGTTTGTATGATAAGGTACACTTAACATACAAAGCTTTCCCAACCTGCTAACATTTTTGAAGTCCTTTTATGCATATATCAAGATTGACTAATTCATTCTTGATGTTCTAGAAAATGGTACTAACTAGGTTAGCATCATGGAAAATTTGAGCCTTTGCCTTTACAAAATTTAGTAAATTAGTAAACTCTTCATCAAAATATTTTAGCACTACCTATGGTCTTAGTTCAGTATCTGACTCAGTATGTTGTACTATCAAAGTACTCTACAATCTATTACTCACTTCCATTAGTGATCTCTACAAACTTTTAATTGTCTTATTCTTTTGTAAAAGATTGGATAAGGATAAAATCATCACTCTAATCATCATCATTAGTAGCCAAACTAGCAAGAGAGAGCTGAGTAGATGAACTAAATGGTTTAGTCTCATCCTCCTTCTATTTCTTTACTACTTCCTAAGCTTTCCTCTCTTCCTCTTCTTTCTTTTACTTTACCTCTCTTTCTTTCTTCTCTTTTGATCTTTTTCCTCCTCCATTTTCTTTTTCTTTACTTCTCCTACAATCCTTCTCTTATCTTCATCTTCCTTTCTTTTTCTATCTTCCTCAAGCAATTTTTTCTTGGCTTCCTCTATCTTCCACTTTTCAAATTCTATTAGCCTCTTCTCTTCCTCAATTTGTTTCAAATTTTTTTCAACATCTTCGGTGTCTAGTACATTTGGTTCAAAACAACCAAATGGATTGGTGTCATCAATTTTAAGAGTAACATTGGTTTGATCAATCTTCATAGTGTCACCACTAACTAACACTTTCAAGGTTCTAGGAGTTGGAGGAGATGTTGCTTGTGACTTTGAAAACATCTTGCTAATAGTTTTTGTAGTCTCTTTTCTCAACTTATCCTTCTCACCAACCATAAATAAGAATGGCCTCAACTTATTCCTTAGGTATGGTGCAAGTTTATTCAGCAATCTCATAATCTCATCTACATCATCAGTCTTGCAAATTTTCCTTAGCATAGATTTCCAAAGTTCAAGGTCTTCTTCTCTTGTTGGAGTCTTCTTTTCTATGAGTCTCTCATAGACTTTCTAGTTCACTACTCCTTTAATATCCTTCATACTTAGATCATTTGCAATGATATGTCTCATGGTAGATATATCAATTTGATCTTTCTCAAAATTATTGTATAGATCATTAAACTAGTTCATCTGAACAAAGTTTCCCTCATTTACAATTGTTGTGTTTATCTTCTCAATCTTCAGCTTCCATGGTTGCCAAGCTTTTCCTACTGTTTGTTTAGGTGGAGTCACATTTTTAGCTTGCTTGGTTTAGTGTTCCTCCACCTCTTCATTATCACTAAATTCAATTGTCAATAATGCTTTTTGCCTCTTGCCAGGTCTTGTAGCCATTTGTTTGACTCTCTTAGTCTTTGTGAAAATGCTTCAAACCATCAACCAATTATTTTTAAGGTTGAAGCTTGTCATCCTTTGTTTGATATTCATCAACTACTTTCTTGATAATTAATTTAAAGTCTCCAAAGAACTATAGCTCTATTATGTTCTATTCGACCACTATTTTGAGGCCTGCAATAAAAGTCGCATACTTGAATATGTTGTTTGTATACTAGAACCATAGTTTGAAAGGTTTGGGAATGTAGTCACCTTGAGGGGTGACCAACAATATTCCTTTTCTAGACCCATGTGAGATATAGGATCCATCAAAGTATAGCGTCCACAATGGTTTTTCTTCTATCATGCAGAGATGTTCATCTAGAAACTCCATGACCAACTAGGGTAAGCATCAACCAATGTTGTGTGAGCCAAGTGATATATTATGGCATTTCATTTGATTTCCTTTCTACCAATATATTGGATATCAAATTTGTTGAGGAGAATGACCTATTTTGCTAGGTGGCCTATGAGCATTGTGTGGGATAGCATTTATTTTAAAGGGTCAATCTTGGAGATGAGTTGTACAATATGACTCAGTATGTAATGGCAGAGCTTCTGAGTGGAGAAAACCATAGATAGATAACATTTTTTCATAGGAGTGTAATTAAGTTCATAGCTAGCTAGAGTGAGATTGATGTAGCAGATGGCTTTTTCTTTCCCTTTCTCATCAAGTTGTGCTAGAAGTGTGCCTAATGTTGTCAGAGTAGTTGTTATATACAATATCAATGGTCTCCCGATAACTAGCAAAACCAAGATAGGTGGGTTAGCCAAGTATTTCTTGATTTTCTAGAAGTTGCATTGACATATAAAATCCCATCTAAAACTCTAATCCTTCTTGAGAAAATGTGTAAATGGTTGGCATTGATCTGCTCACTAGTACATTTCCACTTGTTTTTCTACCAAAATTTTTGAGCAAAGGCCATATTGGCCCATGATTTCATCTTCTTCTTTTTTTCATCCCCACGTTGGTCAAAATTTTTACCAAATGAGAGTTTTATGCCTGAGTTGGTCAAAATTTTGACCAACTTATGTTTTCCGAAGTTGGTCAAAATTTTTACCTACTTGGGTCATAAGAAAAAAAGAAAAAATATATGAATTCTATTATGTTACATGTTATATTTTGAGTGGCAGTAGCAAGACCATGGTTTCATTCAGGTAATGTTGAGGTCTTTGCCTATGACTAATATTGGGACTTTTCCCATCTTTTCTATTTTCACAAATCAACATCATAGGTCACTACTTCATGTGGGCATATCTAAGTACGTTGAGTGGAACTCTTAGGACCTAGGCCTAGAGATAGAGGAAGGGGCTCATTCAACTATGAATTCCATTGATTCAAGTTCTTCTTCTCTTACATTGAAAACCTTTATGCATATATCTACCTTGGAAAGGAATGTGAAAATGAAATGGTGCAAGTTATTTTAGAATTTATTTTCTTTATTTCTCTTGTGTATCTTGGATAGAGTAATTGTGTACTTTGTTCTCTGCCCTATCTGCTTAGATAGAACGGGGGTGATGGAGAAGTGGTAGATGGAATGGAGGAACAACTCATTGGACAGTACATAATCAACCACACTGGGCCCACCACTATGAAGCCTGCAAGTGAAGTAGTGGGAACCTAGCTAGGATATGAACCTTGAATGACATTCCAAAGATTTTTTTCCTTACCTATTCTCACTATCTCTACATGCCATAAAAGCATGTCTCTTAGAAGTCATTTCTGTGAAATTTCTTTATCAATAAACATTTGAAAACTCCTCATCTTCAATCCCTCTTGTTTAGAAATGCAAAGGATTCAACATTCCTTCCGAATATCTTCTAGAATTGGTCAAACATCATTATCCCTCTTTGTTACTGCTCCAACAGTAAATTCATGTTGCTGATATATTCATAGCAATGTCATTCCATTTTTTTTTTTCTTGATTACTTCCTCATAGCATTCCAAAACCATTCTATTCATTGATATTTCTCTACTTGAGTGTGCCTTATTCCTCTTATTCATCTAATTCAATCTTGAGGAAACCATCCAATCTTTAATTAAAAGGAAATGTCTTCTCAATTCTGCATCACCTTCCTTCATTAATTCTTATAGAGATTCTCTTTGTCACTTAGCATTCTCTCTTCTCGTCATGTTGCTTACTTCATTTCTTCATCTTTTTCCAACTCCTTTTCTTTTCAATAATGCTTTTTACACACTCCCCAACTCTTTTTCTTCATTTGACAATTAGCATCTTCCTACCCCTCTTATTTCTTGTTAGACAAATTGTGCCAATCTTGATTTTGGAACTAAATTTAATGTGTCTATTTTATTTTAAATTAGATTTACTATTCACATTACCAAACTCAACCAAGCCAAAGGCATATTCACATAATATCTCACAACTTGATTTCCATGTATTCATTGAAGAGCATACATATTATCTACTTGACTATATGCAATATTGATACAAGTAATGGTGGAGATGATACTTGTTTGTTAATACAAAAACTCTCAAACTAGGCTAGGCTTCTTCCAAGCCTACTTAAGCATAACATATGTTATCCCCTTCAATTCTCTAAGGTTAGAGACAAGTTGAATGGTGTATTCCTTGTGCCTCTTCCACCTATTCCAGTTGTCTCTACCTATACCTTCAAAAAAAATCACACAACAACCTCTCACACCTCACCACACAACACCTCCATCACCTTGCACCTCCAAGATCTTTATCAACACCATATCCCTATAAGCTTCCAAAGGAATTAACTCATTGCCAATATAGTGCCTTCACTATTCATAAGGTTCTATACACCTTAGAGGCTTCACAACACTGATACAAATTTCTCTACCTTATAGCCTCCCTTGGAATGTAGATTAAGAACTAAAATTCTCCAAAACACCTCTCAAACAAAAGGTAGATTGAGATATCTCTTACTGATATTGACATAATTCCAAGACTATGGATTCCCACTATTCAGTCAAATAAATAATCTACAAGTTGATTCTAAACAGAGAAGCCTAACAACATATCTATTCTTTCTAACCTCACTTAATCTCCAAAAAAACAACACAAAAACTTCCAAATAACATTACCTTGTCAAAGTCAATGTCAAGCCTCTGACTTTCAGGCTTCCACTCATTGGTAGATGATATAATTCACAAAATCGTGTAATTGTGAAGATTTCATTATTGAATAAGGTAACTACCCCCATGACTCCATTTCTTTTCTTCACTACTCTCCTCATGGTTCCTTTGTACTTAAGAATGTATAGTAGTCTTCATATGGGCAACTCCAACCAAGACACTATCACATTTTTTTTGCAGAATGTTGATTCACAGTTTTTTTATTGCATATGACAACAATTAATATGTTGATTCACAACTTAAAGAACCAATACAATGTGTCTACTTAATGAGATGAAAATCTAAAACATCCACATGCCTTTTCAGTTCTTCCAAACTTTATATACTAAAAGTATGCAACTATTGTGATTAACAATTCTGAAAACTACAAATAATCTATTGCTCAACCCATAAATACAAAGAACCATATTACTAACTTATGATATGCTGCATTCATATTGATCCACACCTTCAATAACCTTCACAAGGAAGTTTAATAATCACTAAAACCACAAGAAATTAAAGAAGAACATAAGGCTATAAACAAATATCGAAATTTGCATATTTTCAAAAAAAATAGACTTACAAAGTTATCCATCATAATCTGTATGTTTCTATTCCACATCTCTTCTCCTTCTCTATACCCTTTATGCAAATGAAATTACATTGCTTTATATCAATAAACAAGACCTTTCACTTCCATAAGAAGTTAGAACAAGATGAATGACTGTTCACCTTCTAGACTTTGTTAATTATGCAAAGAAAATGTTGACAACATTTCTTAGCAATTTTTACATTTTTCACATTTTGCATTATATGTTCTAATATAATTTCCTAGGTACCTTAAGAAGTTTATCATCATCTTATGATGTCTTGAAACTATCATATATTCCATTTATGCCTTTGCATGGCATTTTCCCACTTTTTACTCACTATGACTCATAATACTTAAAACACAAAATTGGTCAACATGACCTTAATTTGAACATCTAATAACATGACATGAAAAAACTAACTCCTAATCTATCAAGACTCAAAATATACTAAATAAGACTCAATATATTTAATGGGAGATGGTTAGAGTTCCCTGCACCAAATACGCTAGACATTACAAGGCTCAATTTGTTCTTTGGTGCATGAATAATAACATATACTTCTGCAATGAGATAAGTCCCTTAATTCTAGTATGATTTAACTTGTCATTTTCTCACTCAAATAAACTTCAAATAACACCACTAGAACTTATATAGCTAAAGCAACATGAAAATGCAATCTCTCATCATGAAAATGGTGTAGATACACCAAACACAATTTCACAATTACTTACATTACATTCCATATATGTAATCCATTAATAATACCAACCTTACTACCAATCCATCCAAGAATTTCATAAATATTAATCCTTCAAAATAAGGAACATAAAGTGCACATGTTTCAATCAACACACTAAGTATATCCTCCTAATTAAAAACTAATGCTATCAACAAGGTTGCACATGGGTAAGTGTTACATTTGGCTAATTTGAGACCCGATCCTAGGTAGAAAGGACTACCTTTAACAAAAGAACCTAAATGGGAATGTAACATGATCCCTGCACTATCTAGGCCTGAGTTAGAAATTAATCTTTATATGATTATACTTATTTCTAATTATCCCCTTGATGGGTTTCTTGATTGAATTAGTGATGACATTAATTAGTTATGTTGACATGCATTAGTTTTTTTGGACCAAAGAAACCATCACAGTCTACAAATCCCAATTAAAAAACATCTAGTCAGACCATTCCACTCTTGATAAATATGAATCTAGTTCTTCCATGTTTAAAAGGAATCTAATTCTTTCATGTTAGGACAAATAAAGCTAAAGTTATTTTAGGACAGAAAATTCTAACATTACATTTTGGATTTTGGATTTTCTACAAGGTATATGCACCACACACATTATATTTTAGATTTTCTATAGGGTATATACAGTGAAAACATGTAATATGTTTCTTGATCTAAATATTATCATGTTGATATCATATAATTTTCTTTTATAATGTGGCTAAGTAAAAAATTTCAATAATACTTTATCCTTTTCTCTATTCTAGGTTATAAAAGATTTTTAAAAACACTTAATTTAATTTTTGATCTCACTGCTTATGATTTTTTTCTATTGTCACAAAATCCCTCTTTGGTCTTTAGGGCCTATTTCTCCTATTTCATGTTGCATTGGATCTCTATTGGGTAAGTGCAATTTTTTTATAATCCTTTATCCTTTACACTATTTTATCATTTAGGTTATGCAAGATAAAAAACCCCTTTATTACTTTTGAATCATATTTTCCAAGCTATCCTATGCATTTTCTTTTAAGTGTTGTATTGTTTTGGAAGGGCTCTTACTTAGTGATTCCTTTTTTTTCTTGAAACTAATAAATAGTTGATCATTGTAGAAGTTGTGAAAGCCAAATTCATAGTTTGCCAAGATCACCTGCATGCAAATAACCTACTAAAGAGAAACTGAAGAAGGAAAGGTAGGTCTTGGAGAATATCAACAGTGTGAGAGAAATTATATTGCAGCAATGAAAAATGAAATTGATGTACAAAAATACAATGGGAGAGCCTATTTATAAAGGCCTCTAGGAAGCTTCTAGAACAAGCTAGAAAGCACTAGGAGATAAGTGTGACAACTAAGCATACATCCACAAAAGGTGGATTATCCTCCATGTAGGTGAGAAGATAAGTATGACTAGGTAGGAAAAAACTCCCATGTTTTCAACAACTCCTAGATGACAACTAATAACTAAATGCATTTATCTAAGTAAACTCAAGTAAAGCAAAAATAATAATTATTTACTCTGACACCCCCCCTTAAGTGCAACTTAGGGGAATGCACTTGAGCTTATAAAAGCTAAGATGAAATGAAAAATGTGTCTCAGCAACAAGGCCAAAAAAGGTACCCATATACATGTTGGGATTCAAAATTGAAGTCCCAATTTTGAGTACCATTAAAAAAATTAAGCCTTATAAATGCTTTTTGATGCATATGTACCTGGCTGTCCATTTGAGGCCTAAGAGGTGTTTAATTTTTCTAACACCATGCATTCAATACACCTATGTGTCCCATGATGATAAATCGTCATTCTAAGTCATTTTGTCAAGTCCCGTTTTGAGCAATTTCTAATTATGCATTTTTACCAAGTGTCAAACAACAATAGGAGGCCATGCTTGCAATTCAATATCTTGCATCCAGCAATGTTTCTTGACTTGCCACTTTGGGAGTGTTTAGCGTCCATATTAGAGAGCCTATGCTTCAAATTTTCAGTTTTTTTGAATCCATTTGACTAGGCTTTGAATCCCTCAAAGTTGGTCATTTATTGTTGTCATGCTGATGCAATTTGTTTTGAATTCTGGGAGGCCCTGTTTGATTTGCCATAACTTTGACCAGGTTGAAAAAAATGCTAAAAGTCCTTTTATGCTGCATTTTAGAGGTCGTAAATTTGATACATTTCAATTTTGAGCATATGATAAATCATTGTGATCTATTTTCAAACGCAATTCCAAATGCAATTTCTAACTTTTTACTAGTGTCAAGAAAGGTAGATTGGTCAGTACCCCTATTCATGATGTCATATCTCAAAACTCATAACAGGTGAGATTGAATGGATTGTACCATTTTTTTTTACTCTAAAAATACTTTAAGTGTGCCAATTTTCAAATCTTGATGAATTCGTCTGCATACTTTTCTAGGTCCATTCCATTTGCAAAAACCACTTTTTTGTCAGTGCTTTTAGTATGCAAATTTTGAGTAGCCCACTTTGACCACTTGCTAAATGTGTCCTTTTAATTCACATGAGCCCAAATCATAAATCTATACTCTCCTTGTGATAGTGAACCAACACTCAAATTTTTGTTTCCCAAAGTGTAAGTCTGCCTTGTTTTCAAAGCCAAATCTGAACGTGTTTTATGGTTTTTTGATATCTTTGGTTCCAGGTAGTTCTGAGAGGGAAACTTCAATAGTCAATATCTTTTGACTGAGAATTTTTCATGAGATGAGATACGATAAATTAAAAGTATATAATCAGTATGTTCAATTTCAAAGCTTGGTTATCTGTTTGGGTCAAATTTTAAAGCTAGCTAACAAGCCCAGTTAGCATAAAATCATAATTTGCAAGAAAGTGATAAAATGAGTTTTAATTGGCAGTTCAATGATGGATTTTTATTTGGATCTATATCAAATGACTAATAGATCAATTTGATAGTTCAATTGCTTGGAAACAAAATTTTTTTTAGCTAGACCCACTTAGGCGCCCAACTAATTCTGCCAGGACTAACAGGTTTTGAAGCAAATAGAAGATGTTTTTTTAAAATGAAAAGTTATTCACAATTAAATAAGAGGAAAGCACATGTAATTAGAGGAGCAATATAAAACATCAATGTCTCGAGTATCATGATATTTTTATGCTATAAATGGATAACAAAGGGGTTTTGTCTTAAGAATCACATTCCAATGGCAATATAGATAATGGTGGCATGAGGACTAGCATTTCTCTGACAATTAATAATGATGTTTGTTTTAAAATATCTTTGATGCTCATTCACACAATCTAACCTCATTTGCAAGCATCATTCAAATAAGTTCAACAAACTATAGCCATTATTATTTCTTGCCATGCAATGAACTAACATGATATTATTAAAAACTCAAATCAAAAGCTACATTACATTGAAAGAGCATACACAATGATTGGGCTTCTCACGGCATATAAGTTCTCATAGCTCCATATTAAGGCCCCTGAAAATAAAATATCATTATCTAGGGATCCACATTAAATAGTAACCTATTGTTTCAAACAACCCCCATCTATATGCATGGATAAATCAACCAAGCCATATAGAGAAGATGCCTTTGTGGGGGAATCTAAGATCCATGTGTGACACTACACCCAAAAGAGCATGCCATGTAACAGAGGAGCTTCCAACATTGAAAGGGAGGCACCAAGGCATAGTGCCCACATAGTAGACAACATGGGATCAAAACTAGATACCCAATATTATTAAAATTATGTCAACATCATTTAGTAGCAACAATTCTTACCTCATGATTATGTTTGATAAAAATCATGATAAGAATGAAAGTCAAAGGTATATGCAGAGGGAGAAGAAACTGTTAGGGAATAGAGTATCCTCGAATGGGCAGAGTCTCATGATAAATATTGATTCACCCATGTGGAAGAGGAGGGAGTTATGTATCCAGGTGTAAAGAGGGAGCATCCACATGATTTCACAAGGGACTCCAAATAGCTCAACATCCCATGCCTGCTACCAAAACAACTCCACATTCTCAGCAGACCACATTGAAGAATGAGGGAAAACCCACACAGGTAGCAATAAGAAAAGAATATTGACATCATTAGCACCAATATTCCATGCCATGTAAAACCCACTCAACCAACCTCACCTTCATATTCAATCTTTGTAGCCTTTGACACAAAACACCCCCATTTTGGCATTGAAATTCAAATCCAACATCACATTTCTAGACTTTACATCCTTGTGAAGCACACATTGATCCCAATCTTCATGAAGGTAAACCAAAGAAGTCTCAGTGTTTTTGTTTCAAGTAGGTTGGAGAGAGGGAAAATGTCTCATGACTTTTGAAGAGACTGGACATTTATAACTCATGCCATGAATACATAAGGGAAGTTGTGCGCTAAGAAAGATGAAGTATTGTTTGCGTGGAGTTGAGGGAGATGCCTTTTTATTGAAAAATATATCTTCCCTCCATTCCCATTGATTTACATGATTTTGGAAGGATGTTAGTGATGTACCCAAGCATGGGGAAATAGATCAGTGTTTTGTTTATATATCCCACATTTTCCAGAGAAAGAGGTTTTCAAATGTTTAAATGTTATTCCACATGCACCATATGTTGTCTTCAAAGCATGGCCCTTTTGAGAGCCACTGACCCATGTTGAGGGGCCCACCCAACTAGATAATGATTGAGGATAAGTTTTAAACAAGCATGCAAACCAAAAAAATGACATGGAAACCTACTAGTCTAGACTTTGGATGAGGATAAAGACTTTCTAGAATAGTCTAGAATTTCCTAGGATGAGGATGGAGACTTTCTAGAAGAGTCTAGAACTTCTTAGGATGAGGATAAATTAGATTTTTAGGAAATAAATAAAGTTTTATTTATTTCAAGGGCTTGGGTTGAGGAGATATTTATTAAAACTTTTTTAATAAACATGAGGATTAATATTTAATCTTAATTAAATATTTTGAGTTGGGATTAGGGGTAGGAAATGATGGGATTAGCCTTTAATCGAAATTAAAGAAGGATTAGAAGATTTTGGAAGAGGTTAGTGGTCTTAAGGAAATTGGCCAACTTTTGGGAAAAAAATAAATTTATTATTTATTTTGGAATTTTTGGTCAATTTATTAATTAAATAATTAATAAATAAGGAAATAATGTTTAAATAAGATTTAAACATTTTTGGGAGAGATTCCTTAATTAAATATTTTTAATTAAGATAAGGGATTTAATGGCATAAAAATTAAATAATTAATTAAATAAATAATTAATTAATAAATGATGATGTCATCAGGACTTTTTTAGAAAATAAAAATACTTTATTTTCTAAAGGTTATTAGGTGTCTACATTTTGCCCCTCTTTGATGTGATGCCGCAAGTGGCATGGCATCAAAGATAAGAAAATAAGATACCCAAGGCTAGAGCAGAAGAGGAGAGAATGGACTGTGAGATGCCCCCTCAAGAAGGCAGCGGGGAGAGAAAGCGAGGCTCGGTGGCTTCTTGAAAAATACAAGAATCTAGGATGAGCAAGGAGACTCAGATTGGATTAAGAGAAGAGGTTTAGTTAGCTCAAACTCTTACTATGGGAGAATGATAAAGGGAGAATCAGAGGCACAAGAGGAAGCAAGCTTAAGATCTCAGGGATTGCAGAGGATGAAGGAGCGGAGTGCTATAAAAAAGAATCCAGGATAGGGAGATGGATGAGGGGATTATAAAGCTAATGCAACAGGATTTCAAAGAGTCAAATTGGTAGAAGATGGGTTTTCAGAGATCCCTAGGACTAGGATTGTGGATCTCGAAAGATGAGGCTTGGTGGATTGATTTGGATTGGTGGATCCCTAAGACTAGGATTGTGGATCCCTAAAGCTAAAGGTGAGGAGTGATTCAAAGAGATACTGATGCATAAGCTGGGGTAGGAGAGACGGATGCTGGATATGGATGGTAGATAATGGAGATTAAGGAAAACCATTGAAGCTTTTTGAGCGGGGGATACTTCAAAGAGAAGTACCACCATGTAGTTGAGCACTAGATTTGCTATAGGACTATTGGTTAATTGCCAAGGTTACCAAGAACATCAAGGCCTTTTCACCAACCATCCAAAGGACTGACAAACTAACTCAAAAAAAACACGCAAGGATTGCCCCAGCATCACACATGAATCCCAGAGGAAGCAGTGTGGAAACGACACTGGGTAACCCACAAGCAAAAAAGAAAACAAGCAAAAGACATGATCAAGACCTTACGCTCTGATTGCCCCATTCATAGTATACCATGATATGGAAGATCGTGGCAACCTTGAGGAGGGAACAAGGAGACTGCTTGGAAAAGATATTTCAAGACCCAATAGGGAAGAGTCCAAATCAAAAGAAAGCGAAAATCCAAAAGAGAACCATTTTCCAACGAGATGGGTAGGACGCGGTACTAACGAACCAAGATCAGACATGAGGAAAGCTATATCCTACAAGGACCTATCGGAGAGCACCTAAGCTGGTGGATTTGGATGAGTGATGCGTCTGGCAAGCTGAACTAAGAAAGATAACACTTTGGTGATAGGAAATCTAGCTAAAGGATGCATTGGAATAGCTAACCAAGATGTGCGATGGGTGCAAGATGCTGATCAAGGACGAATTGACACGAACACTGGATAGATGCAATGGTACTAAGCTAAAGAGGATGTACAAGCTGACAGACCAAGATATTTACAAGTGAGCTAATCAAGATATGGTACAAGCTAACGGACCAAGATAGTTACAAGTAGGCAAAAGCTCAGGATGATAGGATAGCAGGATGGTTCAATGTTGTGCAAGATGCAAAAGCTAAGGGTGGGGTGATAGTGAAAGATATGGATTTGGCAGGATGCATCCAATGATGATGAGAGATTTTGTGACCAAGGATAGCTAGAGGAGCAGGATGAGATGGCTGGATAGGATGGTAGATAGCTAGGATTATGATGGATATAAAGACATGACATTAGGTTTGCATGAGGATAGCCTAGAGCTAGATACCAATGACAAAGGAGGATGGAAAAGACAAGATCTCCAAGTAATATAGTGCCCCCAATCAGAAGATAACATGTGGAAGGAGGTCTTATGATGGATGTGATAGGATTGAAGCTAGGATGGAAAAAGCTGAAGGGGCTATGGAGATGGATGATAGCTGAGATGATTGGCTGAAGCTGCATAAGATTAGTGGATGGTGTGAGATGGAAGCTGGAGGATGGAGGATAGGTGGATATATTGGAAGATGGATATGGATGTCAAGAGATGACCAAAAGCATTAGGGTGATAGGCTAAGCTGGGGATGGCAGGATTACGCATGACGCTTGTTTGCCAAGTTTTCGTCATGGTACTTGTCCAAGGCGGTTGAATTGCCAAATTTTCACTAGTGGACGCTTTATTTTTCTTTTCTTTTTTGACTTTTTGACTTTGGACTTAGCTGGAATGATTTTGGCTTTCTTCGGCTATTTTGGCTTTTTAGGGATTTTTCACTGGCTGTTGGAATGTTCAATTTTGTTGCTAGCTGTTGGTACACCGGATGTGTGATTTATGTAATAGATCAGATTAGATGGGATTGATGGTAGGAGATGGAGGGATGAAAATGTTGGAAAGGAGCATGAGATGGGGATGCTTGCAAGAGCAACATTGGCACATGTTGGAACAGGTGTGCAAAGAGCATATGGGGGATAGATGGTAGATGCGAGCGTGATGGAGGATTTGTGGAAGCGTGCTTGGGGATATAGGCACCCAAGATGGAGTTAGGAGATGGGGGACATGAGTCACTAGATGGGGGATTAGCAATGGTGGATGCCATTATGCATTGGGTTTCAACTTTTTTCTTGGGGATCCACATGGTTTTGGAGTTTCTTTTCATAGGCTTTTGCATTGTTTTGTATTCTTTGATTGGATTTTGCCTTTTTGGAGTATGTCTTTTAGAATAGACATATGATTTCCTAGGATGTGGATTTTTAGCTTTATGCATTTTGAAGTTGGCATTTACATTGTTGTGGTAAGCTTTGGGAAGATTGTTAGGAGAAGCTTTGTGAGATGGAGAGGATATGAAAGAGCATGTAGGGGGATGATGATGGATGATGTGCCCTGATATGTGCCTTTGTTGATCTTGCATAGGATGGATGGAATAGGATTTTTATGATGGCTAATAGGAGGATGGAGGATGGTAGATTTTGGGACATAGGGACCCAAAATGGATTTAGCGGATGAAGGGGGGATATGGTAGGTTGTTTTGGGTTGCAAAGATGGTGGAGGGGGGATGACATAAGATTTCTTGAAGGAGTGATGGGAGGCTGGCATGGTGGGCTTGGAGATAGGCTTGGTTTGGGGGTGTGGTGTACCAACACCTTTAGATGGTGAGCCTTTGGATACATATCCAAGACCATGAAATCCTAGATTTTTTTGTGCAATAATAGGCTCTCTAATTCCTTGCTCTTGTGGTCCTAAACCTTGACCTTGATAATGCCATCAATTGAGCATTTGAACAAGCTGAGGAAACTTTTTGCTTACAGAAAATGGTAGAAGTGATTTATTAGGTGTATTGCAATGGGGAGATACTGTTCTTAATTCTTCTGCAGAGAGAGGCCACCGTGGATGAATGTAAGTGAACCAAGAGGGTAGATTATAGATGGTGGAATAGCTTGGATAGGTGGTAAGATGGAAGCATGGAGCGGGGGAGATGGAAGGATAGGATCTTGATGTAGCTGGTGGGATGACAAGATATCTTGTAGTGGAGGAGATATGGCTCGAGGTTTTGGAGATGGAGGAGATGGTGACTGCACTATGGATGGAAGACATGGTACGATGATATCTTCATTTATGCTTTGGGGGATGTCAACATACTTTTGGGCAGGATCTTGATAGGATTGGTTTGGAGTGGATGGTGCGATAGGAGGTGAAGGGATGGATTCTTCAAAGGCAGCGGATGGATAGATGGGAGATTCAGTAGTGGAGATGGGTGAGTAGAAGATGGATGAATAAGGGTCATTACAAGAGATTTGGGAAATGCTTGGAGGTGATGTGGATAGGATTTGGAGGGATTTGACAGGTGGTGGGATTTTTATGCTTGCGAGAAGTGGAAGGATTTTAAGCAATTTGATGGATGGTATGGGGATGATAGCTATGGGAGATGGAGGTGATATTATAGATGGGGAAGCTTCATCACTGACTACTTCACATGGTTGGATTAGATGACATGGCTTATCAACTGTTGGAGGCAAATTTTCTTGTATTTCCTCTAGGATATTCCTTGGACACTCGTGTGTCGAAGGTAGAGGTGGATTGACAGGAATAGCTAGTGTGATGGGGGTGGAAGATTGGAAGCTTGGTTGATGGGGTGATGGAGTGGAAGCTGGAATATCAGATGGCATGACTAGATAGTTTGGAATAACTCTTGGATTTTGGGGGATGCTTGGGGGAATGTTTCTAAGGCTTTCAATATACCCGTCATAGTCAACAAGATTTTCATCATCATTGGAATAGGAGGTGGCGGGAGCAAGGACAATGCGACCAAACACATCATGATAGGATTGGTACTTCATGCTTTGATGATGAGTTTGATGGGGATGGGGTCTTGCATATGGATGAACATGGAAGCTCATGGTTGGATTTGGGTTAAGCACAGATTTTGGATTGGCTGATGAAAGATTTCCTAGGGAGAGTCAAAGTTGCATGACAGACCTAAGAAGGATTGGCTAGAGATTTTTGGCTTTCTTGTGGATGGAAGACTTCAAGGGCATGCTGTCAAAAAGTGAGAATTTTTCTTTCCTATGCGCTAGATTGGTGGAGATTGTGTCAACCTAAGAATAGACTAATGATCCTATGGGCATGACACGAGATTGATCACTTGTGGATCCCAACCTTTAGCTCAAGGTGATGAGGGATAACAGGTGACAAAGCTAGATTACTCTAGACAAAGCTCTGTCAAAAGGATAACCGTGGTGAGGCTAGTGAATTGGTCGGATTGATTGGATAACAAATTCTAGCAGAATGACAACAACTCTCTAAAGGCTTGGGTGTGATTTTGGATTGGGTTTCTAGCTGGCTAGGGGGGGATGGTTTGGAGAGACTTTGGATTTGAATTTTTTCTAAAGAAAGGAACTAGATAGATTTGGTTGCAGCGGGGGAGCTTGGATGATTTTTTGATGAGGCAGTGACTACGCTAAGTATGCCTTGAGCTGGGAGATTTTTGCTTTTTTGAGATTTTGACCAAAGTTGGAAAACATTCATTCAAAAGCTATGAACAAATAAGCAGACAAAAGTTTTGAGCAAGCACGTCAAACACACCAACATCCTAGGAAGCTTTCTACAAGGATGAAATTTGTTATAGCTAGGGAGTCCTCGATATACGCAAGGTACGTAAGGCCCAAATCCATAGATGAAACCAAAAATATGTCACACAGCCGAGAGGAGCGGTAACCCACTTCTCCTCTTTCACTTCTCAAGGGTATAAAGTTCCTTGAGGCTTAGCCCGAGTGACAAAATCTTGATTCCAAGAGAGGTGTCTTTGGATTCACCTCCCAATTTTTATACTCCGCCGAAACGCTGGAGTTGAGGTCGTCCCAAGGGGTGATGAAATCACCAAGCAGGCCCCCTAAAAAGTGTAAAACAAGACCACATACATGATCTTGGGCTTTAAAAGACATGCGTTTATTTCAATTGATGATTTAGATTTTGTAAGCTATGATTGAAGACACTTGTGATTATGGCATACAATGTTCATTCCAATTTGACAGCATCATCAGCATAATGAAAGTCGAGAGATCGTCAACATAAGAAATGTGAGCGTCATTGAAAATGCGTCAAAACTATGCAATGTTCATTGGTTGTTAGGCATTCAAGATTGAGTGTGAGTTTGTTTTAAGCCCGAAACAAAGATATGTGAAACTCGATTGCCAAGTGTGCGCTTGGAGGCTCTCCACGTCAAGATTTGTCCAATTTTTATGCCCAAATGAAGTGTGAGCGAGATTAATGCGCATTCAAGGAATTTTCTAACTTAGAAAAACCACTAAAGACCCAAGTGAGTGGAGTTTGATCTTTGTGGAGCACTTAACACCCTCTTAAGTAGACCCATCCCCATAGATGGTGTTAAGATTGCAACCAATGGTTAAATTGATGGGTGATTAAAGAGGGTGAGTCCAACTACAAACTTACTCAAAGCGTCTTTATTAGTTTTTATAACTTAGAAGATTTCAAAAATGTGGATTCTTTTTATGCCCCAAAAGATGATTATTTGATCTATGGCATTCAAGATTGGATTTGTTGTTTTAATCATGCATTCATAAAAAAAACAAACTTGATTTTAATCCATGGCACTCAAGAGTGATTTTAGCAACATGCATTCAAAGACAAGTGATTAAAATTCACATTTTTTCCTTTGAGCATTCAAGATTGAGATTTTGTGTGTTGTTTTAAGAACTTTGAAGTGCTTTGTTTTAACCTTAGATCATTCAAGATTGTTTTGGACTCAAAAGTGAAAATGACTCTTTGGACTTTGGTCTTCATTCAATATTTTGTGTTCTAGTTTTCATATTTTAAGTCCAAAAATGATATTCCTAGATTGTTTTGATGCATGAAAAACCTAAGAAACATTCAAGATTTTGCAACAAGACATTTGTTTGGAACAAATAACAAAGCTTTTAGGACAATTTTTGGCAACCATTTAGGACTCTTAGTTTTCATGAGATTTTTAAAAGAACTTTAAAATATTTGCAAATGAGGTTCATTTTATCCTTGATTGATGCTTTGAGTTTGATTTAGATTTTAGTGTGCACTTAGTGTTGATTTTGAACCTTTTGAAATGGAAACTTGAAGTTCTTTTTAAATTCCCAAAAATGAAGTGTTCCTAACTTTGCATGAATGCATCTAAAACCTTGATGTTACAAGGATGCAAATGATTGGATTGGTTTAGTTTCACTTGTTAAAAGATTTTTTCTTTTTTGCAAATTTTTAATTTTTAAATGGATTTAAGTATGATTTGGGGGTTCATTTTAAGCACTAAAAAGAAGTGTGTATGATTTTGCTTCCTTAAAAAAAAATGGCCAAGATCTCCCACAAGAAAAAGTAGATGGAATAAGAAGAATATAGACAAGAAGAGGACGAAGAATTCCAAGTGCTTTGTCCACCTATAAGCTTGAAAAATCTGCAAACACTATGAGATAGATTATGAGTTCCTTTGTCTTCTTCATGCTCATGTGGACCTACAAAACCAATTTATACAATCCTACCAATCAAAAAAACAAGTAAAATTAGCCAAAATCAGAAAATGACATACAAAACTTGCCTAAAAAAGCTAATGAAGATGACCCATGCGGGGTCCCACCGGGCGTGCCAAAATGTATATGAGCAATGTTAGTATGCTAATAGAAACCAAATTTAAATAAAGCTTCTACAAACTAAACAAAATTCATAAACTTCAAGATAGACTAAGATGAGCTCTCAATTGAGAATATGAGCTATTAATGGGCTCTCTCAATGAGAAGCTCTCTTGTTGAGTAGCTTTGTCTAAATAGATAGGATGTATGCTCAAGCTTATGCTTCAAAAAGGGCTTCAAATAGAGTTGGAATTTGGGTGTGAGTGTATGGTTTTGATGTAAAATGGCTTCTCAAAATGGCATTATGACTTTACTTCATGGATTGTGTTATTTTGCAAAGGGGAAGGATCCAATTTATAGGCAAGAGGCTTGAGGGATTGAGGGCTAAGATGCAAGGATGGAAAAAAGCTCATGGAGGGCTCAGATTGCATGAGAAGAGAGCACATGGATTGTGCTTCCTTATAGCCAATCAAGGAGTGACACATGTCACATGGTGAGAGGATGGAGGAAAGGGGAAGGCTGAGTCAACAAAGGAGGCTCAAGGGATAAAATCTTCATAAAGACCCTCATAATGACTTGTAAGAGCAATAAAAGGGTTTTTAAGAGTCATTTATGACCTAGTGGACTTCATAAAGTTTTATGGTTGAGATATTTTGAGGGTGATGAGAGAAATTTCGACTTGGACTTGATTAGGAAGGTTTTAAGCTTGTTTAGGCTTGTGCAAATGATTAGAGGATGGATTATGATGGTTTAGGATTAGCTTAGGGATAGGCAAGTGGATGGCATTTAATGAGGGTGGGTGAAGGAGGAGATATTTGTTAACTTTGGCTTGGGTTAGTAAGTTTTAACCCATGTTTAGAGAATGTGACAAGGTTAGGAGGGGATTAGGATTAGGTTTAAAGACATCTTCTAGAAGAGTCTAGACTTTGGATGAGGATAAAGACTTTCTAGAATAGTCTAGAATTTCCTAGGATGAGGATGAAGACTTTCTAGAAGAGTCTAGAACTTCTTAGGATGAGGATAAATTAGATTTTTAGGAAATAAATAAAGTTTTATTTTATTTCAAGGGTTTGGGTTGAGGAGATATTTATTAAAACTTTTTTAATAAACATGAGGATTAATATTTAATCTTAATTAAATATTTTGAGTTGGGATTAGGGGTAGGAAATGATGGGATTAGCCTTTAATCGAAATTAAAGAAGGATTAGAAGATTTTGGAAGAGGTTAGTGGTCTTAAGGAAATTGGCCAACTTTTGAGAAAAAAATTAATTTATTATTTATTTTGGGATTTTTGGTCAATTTATTAATTAAATAATTAATAAATAAGGAAATAATGTTTAAATAAGATTTAAAAATTTTTGGGAGAGATTCCTTAATTAAATATTTTTAATTAAGATAAAGGGATTTAATGGCATAAAAATTAATTAATTAATTAATTAAATAATTAATTAATTAATTAATTAATTAATTAATTAATTAAATAATTAATTAATTAATTAATTAATTAATTAATTAATAAATGATGATGTCATCAGGACTTTTTCAGAAAATAAAAATACTTTATTTTCTAAAGGTTCTTAGGTGTCTACAGTGCTGACATGTGATGAGGGTGGTCGACCAAGTTTAACCCAGAGGAAAAATGGTGAGAAATTTCAAAAGGCATAAAAATCATTCTTTTATTATCTGCTCCTATCAACGTGTAGATCAATCTTTTAAATAAAGTTTGAATTATGCTATGATTTTTAACATTAGAAAGAGTCAATTTTTTTACAAAAGTGTTGTGAAACACATAGAAGGAGCCTAATTTTCAAATGGCTACTAGAGAGGAAATTTTTTTCTGAAATAGGCACTTCAATATACCCTTGGAATTGGGAGGAAATTAATTTTCCAAATATGAAGTTAGATTTTGCACAAATATTCACCAGTCCGCTCTATAAGCAGATTTGTAATTTCTAGGGCATTCTCAGCAGAATGGGCAAAATTCATCATTGATCATTAAAATTGGTTAGAGGGCAGATATGAAAGCTTGTTGAAGCCTGAATGTGGAAAAAACAATTTTGAAAAGATTATCTTGCTTCTTGAGGCCATTTAACTAATTTTTTCTTTTTCCTTGATTTGAGATCTGGCATCAAAAGTGGTTATTGTTCCATCAAGTATTTGAGATACTTTATGCTTTTGGGAGGCCAAAGGATAGAGGATTTGATTTACCAGTTGCAAAGAGAGATTAGAGACATTATTTTCATTGTTAGGAGATGTTTTCCAGGTGGACACATGTCAGATGCACAATAGATATGGGAATTCACTCTCCTCTATATCATTCACTTTCTCATTCTTTGTAGAAGTTCCAGTTTTGGAGAAAAAAATGACTCATTATTGTGATACCATGTGGGTTCCAATCTGGAGTTTTCTCAAATTTGTGAAACCAAGGTTCCTGTCTTGATATTTTCTCATCACTATGACACCAATTTCCTTCAGCATAATTCTCTTCACTGAATAGTAGTAGTGAAGATAATATAGAAAGTTCAAATTTGTTAGGTGTTCTTATGTTTTGATTTTGTGCATCTAAATGTATTTTTTCAAAGAAATGAATACGAATGAGCAATAATTTCTTTATATTAATTATGATTCTCATCTCCCATCTTTGTAATATGTAGTCTTATGTGGTTTAGGAACAAATAACTAAGATTCATTTGCATCCCTTTAAGGTTGTATGTCAAATATGTTTTGCTGTTGGAACAAAGGTCCAAGTAAATGCTTGATGTGTTTAATAGGATTATTGGTTATTTTGAGAATGATACTTCATAAGAATGAAGTCTTTATGAACACCAATGTCTAATTCAAAAAGTGATAGGATAGATCTGATGTCTAGGTGTATGAAATATGTCCTAGATATCATAGATGTATGTATTGAATTCATGGAATTTCCCAATAGACAAGGCATTGATCAGTTATAGGATCACTTGTTTATATTGTTGCATATTTGGGGTTGTGCTAATATTCAACATCATTAATCAATTGTATTTCCCTTTTATGTTGAAGAGCTAAAAAGGATGCCCTCACTCAGCTTGTGAGTTCCATAGAGTTGCAACTTGCTACTGCATATCTTTGTCATTACATAATTATAGAATAATAATGGTTGAATTTGCTATTAATAGGTTTAGGAATGTGTTTAGCACTAGTACCATATTATTCAAATCTGAGGTCCATCCACCTAGGTTTTGTAGAGCCTAAAGTAGAAGAAGGGTCTAGCCTTATAGTTGGCCTAGTTTCTAAAATAGTATGTTGAAGATGGGAGTTAGTTGCCCCTAAATGTACCTTTTTCTCATCGGGGTAATTTGAAACATGTAGTGTTTCAAAACACCAACAAAATGGTGACTCTTATGGGAAATGTATTGAATTTGAAGGGTAGACAAATCTTGAGAATTTGAAAAAATGAGATTCAATATAGTAGGAGAAGTGTGTGACAAAATTGTAGTAGTAAGTTTTCTGATGTGTTTCCTAGTTTTCCTACTCAAAATCATGCACCCCAATGATGCTTTGTTTAGAATAGTAGTATCTTTGAAGGATTGAGTATAGATTGTTTGGCTACTATTTTTTAGTTTTAATCAATTTAGTTGGTTTGGTTTTCCAAGTGTTGTTGTAAATTTAGAGTCAAAATTGTTTGAAAATGGTTACTCTCTTCTTAGTGTTTGATGATTTCCAAAGTGCTACAAGTTGAAAACCATATCAGATCTACCATATTATAAACCATGTTTTAAAATCTTTCTCACAATTGTGAATCACAACTCTCTAAAGGATCTCTGTGCTAGTGCAAATTGGTTTGATACAAATATTCTCAAAGAGTTTTTAGCTTGGTTGTGTAGATCTAAAAGTTATGTTATGCCTTAGGCAAGAAAAGAGAGTCTATGAGTTCTTGACTAATGAGTTTTAAAGTGTTGTGTTGATCTATTGTCATAAGAATTTGAATGTTACAATGAGTTACAATAGTGATTTCATTTTTTTCTACTCAAGGAGATGGTGGCTCTACAAGGATTTGATCAGTGGTGTGAAGAATTGAAATTGGCACCTTTGCCAATAAGAATATCAATGTTTTAAGTAGCAACACTAAAAGTATTTTTCACTTTCATGTGATTCATTTTCTATGAAAGTAAGGTTTACAAAAGTTTCTTCATCAAGTGGTATTTTTAGCACTAACTAGGAGAATTGTTTTAATTTATCTCAACATACTTTGTGAGAGATATATTCAGCAAAAGTGTTTTTGCATTTTGAAGTATGTTCAATTTTTTGAATTGGTCGAAAGAATTCTAGATCTGCTACAATTAATTAATTGCAAAATTATTTATGGTGAATGAGTTTTACATTATAAGAATATCAAGTTTTTTTTCATCAAATATGCAGTCGGTTAGTTAGAATTATAGATCTATTTTTTCCAAGAGATATATGCCATTAAATTTCAATGGAATTCATGGTTTTCCAAATACTATACCATATGATCTCAGAAAGTATCTGCCTAAATTTAGTGGGAACCATGAAATTTCAGCCAGTCATCATGTTCAGTTGTTTAGTTATTTGATTGGTGATTTTGAAATTGCTTATGAAGATGTTCACATGAAGTTCTTTGTTCAAACTTTGGAAGGTGATGCTAGGGATTGGTTTTCCTTTCTACCAACATATTCTATTTCATCTTGGGATGAATTACTTTTAGCCTTCATGAAGCAGTTTGGGAAAAGAGTAAGCATCTCTGGTTATTTTGATAAGTTCTTGAAAATCCAAATCAGGAATGGTGAATTAGTTCCTAAATTCAATATAATATTTGCAAAATTTTTGAATGAGATTCTTGAAAGTTATAAGTTAAATGATCAAGTGTGTTTAGTAGTTTATCTTGATGCATTTTATAAGAAGATGAGTTATCTACTAAGAGATAAAGAACCTAAGACTTTGCATCAAGCATTCATGACAAAAATAGAGATTGAAAACAATATAAAGTATGGCTTAGCTAGGAGTCATTTCTCTAGGAATGTTTTCTAAAAAGATGAGGTTCAAAGGAAGAATCAATGTCATAAAGAGTGTTTGATTTCAGATCAGCAAATAGGTACACCTGCTATTGTAAATAATCTAGTTGTAAATTTAGAAGTGAAAACATGTGAACATGAAGTCTCTTTGTTGCAAAATGGACCTGAATATGTTCTTGTTGAATATAGTACACATGTTTGTGATATCAAAATAGTAGATGATAGAGTTAGTTCAGTTGATGATTTATACATACAAGATGTAAATTCAGTCATTCCTTCTCCTATTGATGATTTGCTTTGTGTTGAAAACATAACTCATCATGAAGTTGAAATATGTTCATCTCAATATGAGCATGAAGAACATGGAACTAATGTTTCAAGTGATGAAAGTGAATTTGTTGATCTGATATATTATGAAGAAGCATCATGTGAAGACAATGATGAGAGTTGTTCCTCGAGTCAAGAAGAGGACAGTGGTAGTACATGTTCATCTTCATGTGAATCTGATGCAAATTGGGAAGAAGAAAGCAATGACAAAAGCAAGTACTCTTATGCTAATAGAGGTATGAGTTCTTTTTCTAAATCTGAAAGTGAAATTCCATTTCAGAATTGTGCAAATCAGCTAGAGGTTGAAAGTTGTGAAGAAGATTTGTCTTGAAGATATATGCATTAGTAACCAATAGTATATGAGTGATCCTAAGAGTGATGCATCAACACCTATTGGTAAGATAAATGATGATAGATTTGCAAGATATTTGAATCACCTTCATGAAGACAACGCAAGTAAGATTGATCTATATTCTACGTGCTTTGTTGACAGTGTAGATGGTGTGTCTTCGTGTGATGATTCTAATTTTTCTTTTTCACATATTGAAAGTGTCCATGATAATGATATTAGAAATGATTTCAAAGTTTTCACGAATCCATTTTATGGTGAGGATTTTGATGTTGATTAGCATATCACTTGTTATAAAGGATCTTTTCATGGAGTTATCAACCTACTTTTTGAAGAGCGCATGGAATGTTCAGATTTAGTTGAGGATGAGTTTAATGACTATATTATCCTACTAGCATAAGAGATCAAATTGTTCTTTTTTTTGGATGTGATAGTGAAGATGATAATGATGTTGCATCTCATGAGATTGATAACAAGGTGTTTGATAAAGTTGTTATTGAAGATCAGCATGCACCTTGTACTAAGTTTCATGATGAATACTCTAACCTGATGACTAATTCATTTGCTGATTTCAAAAGACCATTTGAAGATTCTAGATTAGTTTTATATTCTAACATTGATGACGCGTGTGAGTACAAATCTAATTGCCCATGTGAATACTCTCTAGTTATGCATAAGGATACACAACTTCAAGGTATTTGTGACCTTTTTTCTGATATTGAATATGATGCCTTCATATTCGAGACTAATAGCATGCATGATTCATTTTATGAAGAAGAGTTTCAATTTGAGTCTGATATTTGTGAGCATGCTGATCAGTACTTTCATAATGAGCAAGTGGTTGAGAATGAAGCTAGCTTTTATATGCATTATGAAAGTGAGAATGTAGATTCAGTTTGGCCAAGTGAGTTGATTTAGAATATTAATATGATTGGTGAAACTGATAGAAGTAATATTTCCAATTAAACACATGTACATTTAGATGAAAAATAGATTTATGATAAAGGTAAAAAAAATTGTTGAAGTTCAGTGGCCTGGGGTCATTGTTTGTACATAGTAGGAGTAGTTGTTTCTTGCTTTCAATAAAGTTGTTCGAGAGAGAAGTTTTTGCTATTAGGTGTGTAATCTTCTTCTTCCCGAGACCTGAATCCTTTCCATGAAGGCAAGGGACATGCATCCCTAATAGATCCATTATTGGGGCTCAAAATTGAAGCCCTGATTTTGAGTACCATTGAAAACATTAAGCCCTATCAATGCTTTTTGATGCATACATACCTGGCTATCCATTTGAGGCCTAAGAGGTGTTTAATGTTTCTAACACCATTTATTCAGTATGCCTATGTGCTCCATGATGATAAATTGTCATTCTGAGTCATTTTTTCAAGTCTCATTTTGAGCACTTTTTAATTTTGCATTTTTGCTTGTGTCAAACAATGATAGGAGGCCATGTTTGCAATTAAATATCTCACACCCAATAACGTTTCATGACTCACTACTTTGGGAGTGTTTAGTGCCCATACTAGAGAGCCTATGTTTTAGATTTCAAGTGGTTTTGAGTCCATTTGACTAGGTTTTGAATCCCTCAAAGTTGGTCATTTATTGTTGTCATGTTGATGCAATTTGTTCTGAGTTCTAGGAGGCCCTGTTTGACTTGCCATAATTTTGACCTAGTTGACTAAAATGCTAAAATTGCTTTTGCACTACATTGTAGAGGTGAGAGACTTGATACATTTCAATTTTGAGCTTATGACGAATCCATTTGATCAGTTTTCAAATGCAATTCCAAATGCAGTTTCTAACTTTTTAGTAGTGTCAAGAAAGGCAGATTGGTCAGTACCCTTGTTTGTGATGTCATTTCTTGAAACCCATGATAGTTGAGATTGAATGGATTGTACCACTTTATTGTACTCTAAAAATACTTTAAGTGTGCCAATTTTCAAATCTTGACGAATCTATCTGCATACATTTCCAAGTCCATTCCATTTGCAAAAATAAATTTTTTTGCTAGTGCTTTTAGCCTACAAATTCTGAGTAGCCCACTTTAACCACTCGCCAAATGTGTCCTATTATCCATAATGAGCCCCAATCACATATTTATACTCTCCTTGTGACAGTGAACCAACACCCCAATTTTTGTTCCCCCAAGTGTGAGTCTACCTTTTTTCGAAAGCCAAATCTGAACGTGTTTTATGGTTTTCTGACATGTTTGCTTGCAAGTAGTTTTGAGACAAAAACTTTGATGGTCAATATCTTTTGACTAAAAATTTTTCATGAGACAAGATCTGATAAGGTAATAGTATAATGAATAAAGAATCAATATGTTCAATTTCAGAGCCTAGTTATCTATTTGGGTTGGTTTTTAAAGCTAGTTGACAGGCCCTATTAGCAAAAAAACCACAATTTGCAAGAAAGTGATAAAATGAGTTTTAATTAGTAGTTGAATGATGGATTTTGATTTGGATCTATATCAAATTACTAGTAGGTCAATTTGATAGTTCAATTTCTTGGAAATGAAAAAAAAATAGCCGGACCAACTTTGGGCTTGACTAATTCTACTAGGACTGACAGGTTTTGAAGAAAATAAAGGATATTTTTAAAAAATGAAAAGTTATTCACAATTAAATAAGAGGAAAGTACATATAATCAGTGGACCAATATAAAACATTCATGTCCTAAGTATCATGAGATTTTTATGCTAGAAATGGATAACAAAGGGGTTTTGTCTTGTTCAAGAATCACATTCCAATGGCAATATAGATACTGGTGGCATGAGGACTAGCATTTCTCCGACAATTAATAAAGAAGTTTGTTTTAAAATATCTTTGGTGCTCATTCACAAAATCTAACCTTTTCTACTAGCATCATTCAAATAAGTTCAACAAACTATGGGCACTATTATTTCTTGCCATGCAATGAACTAACATGGTATTATTACAAACTCAAATCAAAAGCTACATTACATTGAAAGAGCATACACAATGATTGGGCTTCTCACAACATATAAGTTCCCATAGTTCCATATTAAGGCCCCTAAAAAAAATGTATCATTATCTAGGGATCCACATTGAATAGTAACCTATTGTTTCAAACAACCCACGTCTATGTGCATGGAGGAATCAACCAAGCTAGATGGAGAAGATTCCTTTGTGGGGGAATATAAGATCCATGCATGAGACCACACCCAAAATAGTAGGCCATGTAATAGAGGAGCTTCCAACATTGAAAGGGAGGCACCACGGTAAAGTACCCACACAACAGATGATAGGGGATCAAAACTGGATACGCAATGTTATTAAAATTATATCAACATCATTTAGTAGCAGCAATTCTTACCTCACAATTATGTTTGACCAAAATCATGATAAGAATGAAAGTCAAAGGTATACATAGAGGGAGAAGAAACTAATGGAGTTGTTAGGGAGCAAAGTATCTTGGAGTGGGTAGAGTCTCACAATAAATATTGATAAAAGGGAGAAAAGCTCCATTGCATCACCCATCTGGAAGAGGAGGGAATTATGCAACTAGGCGTAAAGAGGGAGCATCCACATGATTTCACAAGGGACTCAAAACAACTCAACATCCCATGGCTACTAGCAAAATAACTCCACATTCTCAATAGACCATGTTGAAGAATGAGGGAAAGCTCATGCAAGCAGCAACAAGGAGAGAATATCGACATCATTGGCACCAATATTCCATGCCATGTAAAACCCACTCAAACAATGTCACCTTCATATTCAATCTCTGCAACCTTTGACCCAAAACCCCCCATTTTGGCATTGAAATTCGAATCCAGCATCACATTGTTGGACTTTATATCCTCATGAAGAACACATTGATCCGAATCTTTGTGAAGGCAAACCAAAAGAAGTCTTGGTGTTTTTTGTTTTGAGTAAGGTGGAGAGAGGGAAAACATCTCATGACTTCTAAAGAGACTGGGCATTTATAACTCATGTCATGAATACATAAGGGAAGTTGTGCATTGAGGAAGAGGAAGTATTGTCTATGTGGAGTTGAGGGAGATGCCTTTTGTTGAAAAATATGTCTTCCCTCCATTCCCATCAATTTACATGATTTTGGAAAGATGCTAGCAATGTGCCCAGGCACAGGGAAAGAGAGCGATGGTTTGTTTACATATCCCACTTTTTCCAGAGAAAGAGGTTTTCAAATGTTTAAATGTTATTCCACATGCACCATATGTTGTCTTCAAAGCATGGCCCTTTTGAGAGCCAGTGACCCATGTGGAGGGGTCCACCTAACTAGATAATGATTGAAGATGATTTTTAAACAAGCATGTAAATCAAGAAAATGATGTGGAAACTCACCAGAAAAGACTTCCTAGAATCTAGTAGTCACCATGTTGCCACCAAAAAATAGGAGGTTTTTTGGCAAGTGACATGGAAACCTCCTGAAAATCCCAAAAATTTGGCAAGAAGGTTGAGGGACCAGATGGCAGTGCTGAGAACAAATCTTGAAGCAAGATGTGGCGGTCAAATTCTAGAGGCACAAGATGATGACATGTGGTAGGATCTGACAGTGGTTTCCATGTTGCCAAAGGAAATTTGTAGGGAGGTTAACCATGCAACATGGCAACCAGCCAAGTGGCAACAAGGTAGATTGATGATGTGGCAAAAATCCAACCAATCTAGTGCTGACATGTGGCGAGGGTGGTCAACCAAATTTGACCCAGAGGAAAAATGATGGGAAATTTCAAAAGGCATAAAAAATCATTTTTTTAAAATTATCTCCTCTCAATATGTAGATCAATCTTTTAAATAAATTTTGAATTATGCTATGGTTTTTAACTTTAGAAAGAGTCAATTTTTTAACAAAAATGTTGTGAAACACATAGATTGAGCCCAATTTTCAAATGGCTACCTAAGGGGCAATTTTTGTCTAGATGAGGCACTTCAATATAACATTTGAACTGACAGGAAATAATTTTTCTGAATATGAAGTCATATTTTCCATATCTATTCATCAGTTTTCTCTATAAGCAGCTTTGTAATTTCTAAGGCATTCTTGGTAGAATCAACAAAATTCATCATTGATCATCAAAATTGGTTAGAGGGCAAATATGAAAGCTTATTGAAGCTTGAATGTGGGAAAAAAAAAATTAAAAGACTATCTTTCCCTAGAGGTCGTTTAGCTAATTTTTACCTTTGCCTTGATTTGATATCTAGCATCAAAAAATGTCATTGTTGCATCAAGTATTTGAGATACATTATGCTTTTGGGAGGCCAAAGGATAGAGGATTTGATTTACCAGTTGCAGAGAGAGATTAGAGAGACTCTTTTCACTATTAGGAGATGTTTTCCAAGTAGACACATGTCAGATGCATAACAAATCTAAGAACTCACTCTCCTCTATATCATTCTCTTTCATATTCTTTGTAAAGGTTCCAGTTTTGGAGAAAAAAATGACTCATTGTTGTGATACCATGTGGGTTCCAATCTAGAGTTTTCTCAGATTTGTGAAACCAGGGTTCCAGTCTTGATGTGTTCTCATCATTGTGACACCAATTTCCTTTAGCATAATTCTCTTGTATGAATAGTAGTAGTTAAGATAATATAAAAAGTTTAAATCTATTAGGTGTTCTTATGTTTTGATCTCATGCATCTAAATGTATTGTTTGAAAGAAATGAATATAAATGAGCAACACTTTCTTTAGTTTCATTTTGATTCTCATCTCCTATCTCTGTAATCTGTAGTCTTATGTGGTTTAGGAACAAAGAACTGAAACTCATTTTCATCCCTTTAAGGTTGTATGTCAGATATGTTTTGCCGTTGGAACAAAGGGCCAAGTAAATGCTTGACGTGTTTGATAGGATTGTTGGTTATTTTGAGAAGGATACTTCATAAGAACGAGGCCTTTATGAACATCAATGTTTGATTCACAAAGTGATAAGATAGATTTGATATTTGGGTGTATGAAATATGTCCTAGATATCACAAATGTATGTATTGAATTCATGGAATTTCCAAATAGATAAGGCACTGATTAGTTACAGGATCACTTGTTTATATTGTTGCATATTTTGAGTTGTGTTGATATTCAAGATCATTAGTCAATTGTATTTCCCTTTTATGTTGAAGAGCTGAAAAGGATGCCCTCACTTAGCTTGTGAATTCCATAGAGTTGTAACTTGCTACTGCATATCTTCGTCATTACATAAGTATAGGAGAATAAGGGCTAAATCTTCTATTAATAGATTCAGGAATATGTTTAGCACTGGTACCATATTAAATGAATCTAAGGTCCATCGGCCTAGGTTTTGTAGAGCCTAAAGTAGAAGAAGGGCCTAGCCTTATAGTTGGCCCAATTTCCAAAATAGTATGTTGAAGATGGGAGTTGGCTATCCCTAGATGTACCTTTTTCTCATCAAGGTAATTTGAAACCTGTAGTGTTTCATAACACCAATAGTAAAAATGAAAAGAAATGCAACCTCATGGGAAAAACTCTCCCCCAAAAAGAGGTAAGTACAAACATGCTAAAAAACATGAAGGAAGGAAGGCTTCAACAAGATCCCCAAGGACAACTTCTATAACCCCAAGCATAGATCACAACTGAAGATAGTGTGGCAATGTAAAAGGTTTAGTGAAGATGTTAGAAACATGCACATTAGTGGGAATGTACTCCAAAGAGATAACACCATCCTAAATCAATTGATGGATGAAGTGCATATGTAGCTCAAAGTGTTTGGTGCACTAATGCTCCACCAACTTGCATGAAATGTCAATGGCACTCTAATTAGCACACCACAAAAATGTGGGATGATCAGGAGGAAAACCAAACTCAATCATTAACTACCAAAGCCATAAAATCTCCTGACTAGTAAGTACTACTACCTTATACTTAGCCTCTATAGATGAAAGTGCATGAGCATGTTGTTTCTTGCATGACCATGTGATAGGACCAGAGCTAAGAAAAAACACAAAGCCAGAAGTAGACTTCTGATCATCGACATCACCAGCCCAATCTGAGTCAATGTAGCCAACAATGTGAGGAGTCCTTAATGTGTAATGAATGCCATACATAAGTGCGCCCTATATATATCTCAAAATATGTCTGGTAGCTTTCCAGTGACTCTCATGATGGTCTTGGGAAAACTAAGAGACAAGGCCAACTGCAAAGGAGAGATCAGGACAAGTGTGTGCCAGGTACAACAATCTGCCAACCAACTACCAATACAAAGTAGCATCCACTAAAGGTAAAGAGTAGGAGGTAGAAATGGTAATGCCCAACTAAAAAAGTGTTGGAGTAGGCTTGCAATCAAGCATGTCAAAGTGTTGAAGTAGGTCAAGAGCATACTTCTGCTGATAAACAAAAATCCTAGTAGAGGACTGAACGATCTAGAGACCAAGAAAATAGTGGAGTAAACCAAGATCAATCATCTCAAACTAGTCCATCAATCCATGCTAAACATCTTGAAGCATAGAGGATGAGCTACCTATGAGGATAAGATCATCAACATATAGGACAAGAATCAGAATCTCATCTCCAAGATGCTAAATATACACTATAGGATCAGAATGGCAGTGGGTGAAGCCTATAGAAAGCATTAAAAAGTTCATCTTCTCATACCAAGCCTGAGGGGCTTGTTTGAGACCATATAATGAGAATTAAAGTTTGAAAACCCAAGAGGAATACTACATAAATCCTAGAGGCTTGTCCATGTAAATCTCCTAGATGAGATCACCATGCAGGAAGGAACTCTTCACATCCATCTGAAAATAGGCCATCCTTGTAAAGTTGTGAGGGATAGGACAAGGCAGATAGAATTCATCTTGGTGACAAGGAAAAATGTCTCAGTGTAGTCAATACCCTCCACCTGCAAAAAACCCTTCACAACAAGATGAGCCTTGTGCTTATCAATCGAACCATCAGCAACATACTTAGTATGATAGATCCATTTTTATCACAATAGCTTTCTTCCCTTAGGAAGAGTACAAAGATCCCAAGTATGATTCTTCATCAAAGAAGAATACTCCTCCTCCATGGCAGTGTCCCACTTTGAATGTCCTATTACTACTACAAATGTCTAAGGATCATCACAAATCGCATGACTAAGAAGACTAGAACCTATCGTATGAGAACAGGTGTGACATGAAGTAGAAGGATCACCAGCCAGAGATCTTGCAGCATCAATTGTAGCCCAAGCCCATTTAGGCATTTGTGGAGGATCTTGTGGTGGAGGTAAATGGGGATCACCAATATCATCATCCTCATCATCCATGAAATATAGTGGAAGAGAGGAGTGAGTAGTGGGAAGTAAAGTAGGTGCTAGAGGCAGGGTATGAACTGCAAGAAGGCTCTCATCAAACTGGACATCCTAACTAAATAGGACTTCTCTGGAATCAAGATCAAACAACCTATAAGCCTTAACATCCTCATAGTAGCCAACAAAAATGATTGGTTTGTTCTTCTGTTCCATTGCTTTGCTCTGAGTATCAGGTAAAAATGCCCATGTTGCTCACCCAAAAACTTAGAATGATGATACATTAGGCTTGACATGAGATCAAGCCTCCTTAGGATTCATATGTCAAACTAACTTGTG
Source organism: Cupressus sempervirens (assembly GCA_028749045.1). NCBI lineage: Eukaryota > Viridiplantae > Streptophyta > Pinopsida > Cupressales > Cupressaceae > Cupressus > Cupressus sempervirens. Next base: position 529,324,521 of record CM053788.1, on the reverse strand, counting down.
AGACATCTAATTCTAAATATAATTGACACAATTGACTATCTCTACCCAAAAATATGAATCCATGGACCTAGACTCAATCATATAATTATCCATCTTGAAAGATGTTCTATTCTTTCTCTCGCCCACACCATTCTACTAGGGGTGTAGGGCACTAAAAAATGATGTTGAAGACCATGTTTAGAGGAAAAATTCCTAAAAGAATGGTTCACATACTCTCCCCCGTTATCCATGTGTAGCCACCAAATAGAAAGACTAGACTTCTTTTCTACAAATGTCTTGAAGACTCAAAATGAATCAAAGACATCAGAATTGTACTTTAAAAAGTACACCCATATGCATCTAGAGAAGTCATCAATCAATGTAAGCACATATCTGGCACTAGAAAAAGGATTAGCAAATGATATGAGGTCACTACGAATCAACTCCAAAGGCACCAAAGCATGAGTAGCTCATCCATTTGGAAAAGAATCTCTATTTTTCTTGCCAAGTACACAATCCTGACAAACATCATCTACACAGGAAATCTGGGGAAGCCCAAGAACAAGTTCCTATGTGCTCATCTATTGAAGATATATGTAATTGACATGGCCAAAATGCTCGTGCCAAAGTCTTCTTATTGAATCTACATGTGAAAAAAGACATGAACTTGTGTCATTAGAAGACTCAAATCCATCAAATCTATAGAGGTTAGATGTAGAGTCAACACTCCCAATAGCCACAATCATCTTAGAATCATGTAAGTCTTGGATAATCACATCATGTGTTGAGAACTCAAATGTCTTACCAAAGCCAAAGTGGAAAATCTAATAGATGGACAATAGGTTCATCAAAATGTTAGGGACACAAAGAACATCCTAAAGAGATCCCCAGGCTAGTGCAATAGAACCAAAACCCATAACAATAAGTTGTGATGAGTTCCCAATAGTAATCTGTGAGATAGCATAAGAAGCAAGTGAAGTGAGCAACTTCGAAGTGTTTTTCATGTGGTGAGAGGCACCAGAATCAAGATTCTTGGTAGGCCCTAAATTTTTAGCTTGAATAGAAATAGCATGACCTTTCCCTATAGGAGGGAATGCAGACCTAGGAGCTAAAATATGATGCTCCTACATGCCTTCCTCTAAAGCCTCCAAATGCTTCCAACACTTAAAAATGGGATGTCCATCCTTGCCACAAGAACTACATGTCTCACTTGATTTCTTCTTGGTCTTGGAGGTAGGCTCAGTAGACTTCAAAGAATATTTACCCTTTGGAGGGTTAACTAGAAGTTTAGGATCATTTTCTATTGTATCTTTCTTCGATTTGGCTTTCTTCTTTGATTTCCCTTTGGAAGATTGAGCAACCAATGCTTGGTTGGAAGAGCTAGAGGCATCCACCTATTATATATTTTACTATTCCCATGGCAATTGATCACGAAATGTCTCAAATGAAGGCATCTGATGTCTATCACCCAAGGCATACATAGTGGAGTAGAAAGTAGAAGAGACGATTTGATACTGTCCTCGCAACTTTGAGAGCATTAAAAAGATACGCTCATCATCTATTTTGGTTTTCCCACATCCTTGCAAAATTCTACATAGAGATTTGAACTTCATCAAGAAGTCTTCAATAATGGGGAATTTGGTTAGTGTCAAAGAGGTCAACTTTGCATCAAGTTGAAGTACCCAGAACTCATTCACTCTGCCAAACAAGGTTTGGAATTTGGTCCAAATAGCCCATGGAGTGGTCAAACCATCCAAGTGAAATAATAGACTATCTAAGATGTTCAATACAATCAATCCCATGGCTTTATCCATTTTTTTCTTGTGCTAAAGAACCTCAAAAGGATGCTGCAAAGTAGGTTGGTTCACATCTAGACATGACCATAGGCCTCGTGACATGAGAAGCTTAGTCATTTGTGCTTTCTAGGTGTGATAGTTGTGAGGCATGAGCTAGTTCATAGAAGGATCTGACATTGAGAGAAGAAGATGGAAGTAGAAGGATCTTATTCTGAAGTAAGTTATAGAAAGGAAAATGCCCCCCCACAACTGATAAAGATATCCCTCAAATTTTGAAGAAAACAGCTATAGAAAGCACAAAAACTGAGAAAATAACCTAGATTTTGGATGTAGAGGAGGAAACTAAAGCCTCTACTTCAACACCAAAAATGGAAGCTCAAATGAACTCAGAATGAAATGAAACTAGCATCATTCTCTCCATCTCTAAACCAACTTTCTAGCACTTTTTTTGGATTAAAAAAAGACCTCTGTATGCTCAAGTCATGGCCAAAAAACTAATTGCTACTCCAAAAGACAAGCTTATTGGAAAATTATAGACATAGAAAAAAATTTGATGGTCATATAGCCATCAACTACACATCGCCCAAAAAAATCCAGCCACCAGAATGCTAACATTAGCTACTGGATTATGATATCATCCTACTAGAAAATGACATCAGCAAGGGGGCCCAAGCGGATGATGTAAGCTAGCTAAAAGATGATGGCACTACATGGAATGATGACATGTGTAGTCAGGTTGCTAGCATAATCTATCAGTTATCTGACACAAGCTATTGGGTATCTAACATCACTGATGAAGAGGTGGCTAGGAGATTTTTCCACTAGTGAAGCTAGCTTTCATGTGGTAGACGGAGGTGGCATTGCAATGGAGGGTGGTGGGCTTGTGGTTTGGCAATGGCCATGGAGTGGTGACCATGCTACAATGGCGCTTCCTATAGAGGTGGTACCTAGGTCATGCACTGGCTACATGATGTTGGTGGCATGGTGGTATCTCGGTGGAGTAGCTACTATGGCTGCCCATTTATATTTTTTTAATTTTTTGTAATAAATGCATCTGTACAGCCTTCTAGGAGGCAAAAAAAAAATTTCTTAATACTACAGTAGCCAAAAATCAAAAAAATTATATGGATTCTGACTGTAATAGGCCTTCTATGTGGAATGGAAATGTTCTTTTAGGCACAAAGGGCTCTAAAAAATGCTCTTCCTCCGATTGAAGAAAAAATCACAAACAAACTAGGGTTTGTGTCTCTAAATTGTGACTTCAAAAATCCTTCAAAGTAGGAAGCAGTAGGGAGGCTCAGATACCATGTAGAAGTTGTGAAAGCCAACTTCATATTTCACCAAGATCACCTGCATGCAAGTAACCTATTGAAGAGAAACCAAAGAAGAAAATGTAGGGATTGGAGAATATCAACAGTGTGAGAGAAATTATATTGCAACAATGAAAAATAAAATTGTTATACAAAAATACAATGGGAGAGCCTATTTATAAAGGCCTCTAAGAAGATTCTAGAACAAGCTAGAAAGCACTAGGAGATATGTGTGACAACTAAGCATACATCCACAATAGGTGGATTATCCTCCATGTAGGTGACAAGATAAGTATGACTAGGTAGGAACAAACTCTCGTGTTGTCAACAACTCAAAGATGAAAACTAATAACTAAATGAATTTATCTAAGTAAACTTAAGTAAAGGATAAATAATAATTTTTTACTCTAACAATCATTGAGAGGGATCGATCAGTGAGCTAACACATGACAAGGAATGATTGCATCGAGCACAGGTGTCATTTTAGGTTAGACGCAACCATTTTCATTCATGTTGCCTTTCATGCCTTTATTGTTTATTGTATTTTGAGTTGTCTTAGGTTCTTTTTTTTATGTTTTCATTTCTCATATGGTTTGCAGGTTGATCAAGTTTCCATTGCAAATGTTTGACAAGTTTTAGTTCCCATTGCAGATGTTTGATAGCTTTCGAGTTGCCATTGTAGATGATTGAAAGGTTTTGAGTTTCCATCACTAAGTGGTAGAAATCTACAAATTTTCTTATCACATAATGTATTGGCAAGGGTTTCATCAAATCAATAAGTAATTTTTTTTGAAGTGTGTATTTGGTAATGTTTCATCCAAATGATATTGTGTCATTTATAATTGGTTGTCTTGTTAATAATTCCACAATAATTGCACAAAATCCAACTAAGTGTAACATATGAAGCCTCTATCATATCACTATCCACTCACTTCAAAGATATTCAAGTTTTGCATTGTTGAATGTATGCATTTTTGGATGTTCTTTCATCAGGAGTAATATAGTCATGATCAGTTATATATTCTCTATATAGATAGAGAATACATTTTGGTAGTTATATAATGTTCTTTTTTTGGTAGTTATTAAATAATGATCATGATAGAGAATACATTTTGGTAGTTAGATAATTTTCTTTCATCAGTAGTAATATAAATGCATTTAGTTATATATTTGCTTTTGGTGCATATTAGAACATGTGACATCTATTGTCTAGGTGTCATTAAAGACAAGTTGTTCTAGTTTCCTAGAATAGAGTGTTAGCTCTTCCCAACCTTGATGAGAATCATCCACCAATGCTAGTTTCAAAACATGGATCAACCTTCCATTGTGTTTGTACATACTAACCATAGGGACCCAATAGAGATGCATCTGTCTCGAGCAGGGTTAACATTGCACTTGCCTTAGACAACTAATTTATTCCAAGGTGCTATACCTAGATTTTATACTCAAGTCTAACAAGAGATCATCATGAGGCATTAAATCTTCATTTCTATCTTTATCTGATATCAAAATAATTTATTCCATGGTGTTAGGTTTAGATTAAACACTCAAGTTTGACAAGAGCTCATCACAAGGCATTTAATCTTCAATTCTATCTTTATCTAACAATTTTCTAAGTGTAGCAAATTCTTTTTCATCTTGACAGTGGACCTTTTCAACCAGCTTAGCTTCCTCATGATCATCATGGTTTTCAACATAGAAACTCATAATTCTCAAGTCCTTACGGTCATTTTATGTGGGTTTGACCTATTTGTTAAGACAACTGTATAAACTATCATCACAATCCTAGAAGTTTATATTAAACTTTTCATTTTCTTAGATTATTGGTCACTTTCCTTACTTCACTATCACATGTACTTGTCAAGCATGTTAACTATCCTTTAACTTACTTTTTGATAAAATGTTGTCGTTCTCATTGGTAATTCCCTAATCTTGTGAATCCCTTCTCTGCACAAGTTACCAATTTCAAATATCAAAGTCACAACCACTAGCCACACACTCTTTGGCTTGTTAATCCCTTCTTCTCTATTTGATTCTCATCCTTTAGACTTGCAACCAAGCTCTTTTGTAGAAATAGAAACATTTATTTTCCTAAATATGCCTTTGGAAATTGCTTCCCTTCAATTGGTTCCTTCGATTTTTTTGCATCCTTTAGACTAGAAAATAAGCTCTCTTGTAGTTGTTGAAACATGTATTTGGGAGCCTAGATGGATATAGTTGGTTGGGTGGGTACAACCAACAACATTCTTATCTTCCTTGAAAGATGATAGGTGTGGGTTCTGGTATTTTCTCTAATTGTATTCTATATCCATATGCACTCCTAAAGTTGGTCTATACTATTCTTCCCATCTCTTAGTGTTCCTCCTATCCTACTCCATAAGTTCATCCAACTTCCTCATGTTTTACTCAAGTTCTTGTCTTATGCTTCTCAATTCCTCTTGCCTCATTTTATAATCTCTTTTCTCTCTATGTTTCCTTCTCTCTTCTTTCTCTCTTCTCTTCTTCCCATTACTGAAGAAGTCTAGCATTTCCCTCTTTAACCTTGTCAGACCCACCTTGTAAGGATCTAATTTTTTTCTTTGGTACCACTATGATGCAGAAGATAATGGACCCAATAAAAAGTCCTATTAATTTATGAAAAATTCTTCAGAGTCTTAGTGCGATACAACTTCTCACATCATTAGTCTCCATCAAAGACACTATCCCAATTCTTGGATCAATACAAGGATTCTCTCAACTAATTACACACCTTCAAGAACTATTAATGGCCAAAGCCTATTCATTAGCTATCTCTCCCTTCCACAATATGCCACATACTAATCACACTCAATCTTTGATCACACTCATTTTCTGATCACATCTCATTCACTAATTGTATCCTCAACACTTGCTAATTTCCCTCACATCACTTGATGACTCCATTCATTGTCTTCATGACCATTGATTGCATAGCACTTCCCTTGTACCCTATGACAACATCCCATCCTCTTCAACACAACCTAGGATCATATTGCATTCCCACTGATCCCTCAATCATATCCCACTCTTTTAAAGACTCTTTTCATAGCCAAACTCTATTAAAATAGCACTGCCATTGTCCTATTCCATCAACCACTACAAATAAGACTTAACACTAAACCAAATCCCTTGGGACTCTAGCCCTTACGACAGATTGGACTTTTCCCACTCTGTCCTTAATGCCTACTAACACAATCAATCTCAAATCCCAATCAATAACATTTTTTGCATCTTTTATTATCATTACAGGACAATCACCCATTCCACTAAACTATCATTGAATAGATCATTCATTGGGTGCACAACCACTCTCAACCACTCAAAGATCAATTAGACTCCCCAATCTTCTTTTTCTAACTCTCATAGCACTCTCCAACTCTTTGAATGGATAAAGTCCTTAATCCAATACCTTTTCACTATTCTAGTAACATAGAGACAGTTACATAGTTACTTTTATTTGACTCAAAGCACATGCAAACTATTGCATTCCAACTTGTACTTGTGGAGGAATAAAATACAACCCATCTTCACTCTTCCTCCAAGTTTTTGGGATTCCATGATCACTTACATGAAAGATATCCCTTTCTTTCCCTCTCAAGATACCCTAGACCCAAATATCACCTTTAATGAATCGAGGTGCCACCAAAGCCAATATATTGCTAATTTAAAACCCTAACATGCCGTATAAGTGTTCTTCAAAAGAAAGCATCTAGACTTAAAATAATGTTGCAAATGATTGTAAAAATTGTTAAAAAGACATAGAAATTGTAGGAAACCTTTATTTTATTGATGTTAACACTTCATACATTGACTCCTCTCCTCTCTCCATGGTCAGGCTTTTACAACATTTATAAATTTGTATCAACCCATGTTACCAATAACCAACCTCTCTAACTACCCTACAACCACATTTGGTCAATATTGCCTATTAGTTTAGTGTTGTTAGTTGCAAAACTTGACAACTATCCCTTGACCAACTTTAGGAGCCCAGATGGATATGTGATTGTATTGATTGAATGTTATATTTCATAAACTGATGAATCAATGAATGAAGTATGTAATTAGATGATAATGGGTAATTTAGATTGATGTTAATAGGAGGGGTGTGAGGCCAAATGGGCTTCCACCTTCACGTGGTTGGCCTTGTTAAGTAGAGAATATTAAAGTATTCTTGAAACAAAGTGAAGCTCAAACTAACATACCAAGGAATTTTAAACCCAAACTGTGTACCTCTCATCTTCTCATCCCAGTAAGTCATCTTTTCTACCACTTTTGCATATCAATATTCTATTAGTTACAATCTTCATAATGGAATCCTCCATCTTGTTGGTAATTTTTTCCTATCCTATCCTATTATTTCTTTAAATGTGTCTATTTGTCTCCTACCATAACTCCCATATGACAATAGATGGTGTCATAGTCCACAAGCAACCATATAAATAGTCCTTATTTTGAATAGATGTTTTTCTTTGGTATTATTTGTTTTCTAACTAGGTAATTATAGCCCTCCTTAGTGTTCTAGTTTCTAGTAGTCATTTGATAGTTTCTCTAAACAACCTCTATCCCATAAGAAATCTACAAACCATAGTCGATGAGGACTATTGGAGCAACCTTCATTACTACATCCAAACCAAGGCAACCCATTTACTTTGTATTTGTATACCGTGGAAAGACTTGTAAACTTATATCCATATTCCAACTTTATTAAACTAATTTATCCTCTTTCTCTTTCGGTGCTTAGAATTGGTATTTCTATTAAAAGATAGTAGTAGAGAAAGTAGCATGTGAGTATGTGATATTTAATGGTAGCCTTCATTTGATAACACTTTAAGTTGATTTTAATTTGAACAATTATCATATTAACCCATAATTGGGTGAAAAAATGTTTACTAATATTCTTCACTGTATTTTCCATTCATTGTGTTTGTAAAATGAATGAAAATGAAGATCTCATCTCATTTTAGGGGTTTATTCACCTTTTACATGTTTGGAAGAGTAGAAAAAGGTCATAATATATGTGGATGGTCTAAATTCAAATCCTCATCAAACTTAAGATGAATCAATATGCATTCATGTTTAATTGTGTCTAATATGGAAATGAATTAGTGTAGTGGACAAATACATTCTAATCACACAAGAAAAATCCAACATAGAAGTTCAATAAGTATAATAGTATTTGGTAAAAATGTTCATATATTTATATCTCTACAAAATATCAATATATTATGAAAAAATAGAGGTGTTTTGCATCTAGGTCTTTTCTATTCTCACTCCACATATGTAAAGTGGGGTGGCCCAAATGAATTAGAAGTAGGTTGTCAACAATTCAAATAGTAACAAATACAATTTCAAACAATAGAAGTCATCCTCTTATTTATCTTTGCAACATCCTCCACTAGTAAGCTATTTTTTTTTTAAATCCACCATTCAAAATTAAATACATAGTGGAAGACTTTTGAATACCATCGCATAACAATATATTGCATGAAATATGAACTAGATCACTTATATCAACTAGAAGATTGCATGAAATATTAACTAGGCTACTCATAACTACTCATAAGTTTAAGCTGAGGTCCCAAATTTGAGATCATTCTTACGCCTCCCCATAATTGAGTGAGATCAATCTAAAGTCACATAGAAGTGTTTTGGAGGAGTAAGTAAACAACATAACACGAAGTAGAAACCATACCATTTAATACAAATGAATTGAAGATAAATAAATGACCATTTGTATATGGAATCAAACAAATTCTAGAACCATGTGTCCTAGGAAAATGCATTGCATCAATCTGACATGACCAACATATGAGCATAACTAATGTTATATAATTCCATCTTCAAAGTTTAGAACATCAAAAATTCAAGATTTTGGAGTCAATCATTCCTTGAATTATACACTTGTCTAAAATTGAAATATGCTAGAGGATTTCAGAGTAAATCTCAAACTCAGAAGCATGGCTTGCAAATGGGATATGAAGAGAATTTCAATAGCAATCAAATGTAACAGCAATTATTGTAGGATATGACTTGCCCAATCTATCAAAATCATATTTTCTACGTTACTCTTGCCCAATCTATCAAAATGACTTGCTTGGAAACCTTTGAGAAATATTTCTTCTATTCTTCCCTTATCTTTTAGCTTTATACTTGGTACCAACCATTACAAGTACAAACTTGCTTGGGAAAATGCCCCACAATAATCTTCGTATTTTCCCCTATAGTGATAGCAACACCCTCTAGCTCTCCTAGGCATTTCTTTAGTGGTTCAACATATTAATTGGATTCATTTATCATTTATGCTTTCAATTTGGACCAAAACTGATGTAGTAGTGGCAAATAGAACCCCTCAAACAGTGAACAATGGTGAGTTCCAAGGTATCAACTATCCCAAGTTTGGATCCAAGTGCCCAATACTTATCACAAGTAGGGTAAGGACTAATGGAAATAATTATCACAACCCAAACACCCAAGGAAACTTAATCACTTGGCTATGCCAAGTCCAAGACACCAAACAATTAAGAAATTACTAAGAGGTCTCTCTAGCCCAATAGGCAATCAAACCCCATGAAATGGATTATAGGACCAAGGTTACCTAAAATCATTTTTATGGCCTATTTAGGTCTTATTCTTTTAGTTCCAATGGTTCTTTCATCCAAAAGTAACCCATAGTACTAAGTTTCTTCACAAACTAAGAATTTGGCTTGTAGCCTTTCCAAACTAGTATTTTGAATCTAGATCAAAATCACTACAAAAAATGTTTGAATTAGATTAAGGATCTTGACAACCTTTTGGGACTTATGGAACATATCCAAGCACCAAGACTTGAAACCAAACAAAGGTCACTGATTTATCTAATTTTAGGACAGGGCTAATAGGCCTAATTAGGTCTTAACTACACTAAAAGTTCTTCTTCCTCCAAACCAATTCCAAGATCAATAATGGGTTCATTTGAGGGCATGTATAAGGGTTCCAAATCCATAATATAGGGTCTTGATGAATCCCCAATCAAGTTTTATCATGACTGTACTAAGTCACTAGTAGGTGCACATATGGGCCTGTACATGTAGGGCTTTGCAAAAAACACACCTCCCTACAAAACTCCACCTCCAACCTGAATTTTATGAAAGTAAATTAAAAATTTTGAATCGTACCAAGGGGAATTAGATTCCCATAGTGTAATTGGATCAAAAGATCAAGCCCTATCAGAAACCTACTGGAAATCATCAATCTGAGCAAGCAAACAAGAAACTCTGATCTAGGATGAGTTAGATCATGAAACCTATTGCATTTTAAAGTAGATTGGATACAAAAAATTTTGATCTCAAATATTCATGTACACATGTTTGTACATGTCTGTACCAGGGCACTATTCTCAAGAATTGCAGAGAAATGGTTGTTATTTTATTGATAAAATTTTCAAATTAGATCTCCTTAGCCTATGACCTACCTATAAGGGCTTATATAGGAAATCCTAGTGATTACATAAAATTTTTGAAATAACTATTCATTCGGGAGTTGTGTTTACAATGTTTAACAACTTTTAAGAAAGTTGCTTGAAAGTTGCATGACAACTTTTAGAGCAACTTTTGCCTAATTTGCAAAATTGAAAAACTAATGACCAAACTTGGTCATAGCATTAAGATAATGATCCAAAATTGATCTAAACCCTTAAAAACATGAAAAATCCTAAGGTCCTATGATTTTTAGGCCTATATACCATTTTGAACATAGTTAGCCAGGGGCTTATAATTGTGTCAACCATAGAACTAGACCTTACAACTTGGTCTAGGTGCAAGATTAAGAATTCTAAGCTAATTAGAGAGTTTATGACTCTTAGGTATGTTTTTTTATGATGTAGGAGCATCTTGGGTTGCCTTTTTATCATGCTCATTTTGTTCACCTAGTAGTTCCTTCATGTGCCTAGCAGTCCTTCATGTGCCTAGCAATTCTTCATGTGCCTAGCAATTCCTTCATGCACCTAGCAATCCTATTTTCTTCATGTGCCTAGCGATTCCTTCATGTTCCTAGCAATCCTATTTTCTTCATGTGCCTAGTAACCTTGTTTTCTTCATGTGCCTAGTAACCCTATTTTCTTCATGTGTCGAGTTATTGTAGCAATTCTGTCATGTGTCGAGTTACTGTAGCATTCCTTCATGTGCCGAGTTACCCAGTGTATATTGAATATTTCTTCATGTGCCAAGTTAACTAGTGTATACCAAGTGTTTTTTCATGTCCCGAGTTACTCAGTGCATGTTGAGTTTTTCTTCATGTGCTGAGTTACCTAGTGTATGTCGAGTGTTTCTTCATGTGCCGAGTTACTTAGTGTATGCCAAGTGTTTCTTCATGTGCCAAGTTACCTAGTGTATGCCAAGTTTTTCTTCATGTGCCAAGTTACTCAGTGCATGTTGAGTGTTTCTTCATGTGTCGAGTTACCCAGTGTAAGCTGTGTGTTAGTATTTCGATGTGATTTTGTGAGCCGACTTGCTGAATTTATTTCATTCGCGACATTTATGTTAAGAACTTTTCTTGGGATGAGTCCAGACCATTATTAGGTCGGCCTTCCTCTTATGTAATGATTCTAGAATGGTCTGTAAGACATTTTGGCAAGTATAAATAGAATGTTCAGGCTTAGAGTTAGGCAATTTTTTGGGAAGAAGAAGTTTTTGGAAGAAGATTAGAGAACAAAATTGAAAGTGTGAATTTGTAGTGGGATCTTTGAATGTGAATGTATTTTCAATTGGTCATAACATAGAAGGCCTTATAGTTAGGCATGTATGAAGATATTTTGATGAATCAATAAAAGTGGTTCACTCTTCTTCCTCCTTTGGCTGCTTTTCTTTATGTCCATTTTCATTGTGTTAACTCTTGTAGGGTGGTTTGGATAGCTAGGTGAGCCTTTGGCCCTAGTTATTCACCCTCTTGACTGCATCATTTTATGAGTTTAGAGTAGTTGCTCCTACACCAAAAATATGCATCTTTTTTTATTCTTTTTTTGATCCATGTGTTACCGATAAAAAGAAAAATGAAAAACTTCCAATTGAGGGACTCAACTAGAGATCACCTCTTCAAACCTTTCCTACCTCTCTCAGGTAGACCATAAAAATTTAGTGAAGGTAATTTGGATAGCTTCTTAATAGCCTTACAAGGCTTGAAGTATATATGTTCTAGCTTATAGCTAAAACCCAAACAACAAGAAAAAATGTTTAGTTTACTAGAACTTGTTTCTTTGCTCAAATTGGGGATCCCCCAATGCATAGAAGTCTAGAAATCCTCCCCAAGTGGGATTTGATTCATGAATTTTTTCTTTCATGTGGTTTTAATTGTACAATTAATACTATGCTAATACTAGAGATTTTTTCTTTTGTTATATCACACAAGCTTCAATATTTGTCTCCTTTCACTAGCATGTCTTGGACATTTTTTCCTTCATCATCAACCACAACAGATCCTTAAATACTCTTGAGAGATACCAAACTTTCTAGTGGAGGTTCCTTTCATCCCAAATGCATCATATATATACCTACAGAAAAACATAAATATTCATTAGATGCAAGTCACTGAACAAGACACGAACACATACTAGACAATTAGAAATCATTGTGATTTCTGGAATAGCCCCTTCCACTCCTCCAAACATGATATCTGACATGGTGTGTGAGGATAATATAATCTATTCACCAAATATGCATGTTTTATCCTCTTCATATTTTGATATATATGGTCTTCTTGCAAAGTGACTTCATAATAGTAAATATTGATGCCTTTAATGACGTGTTCTTTGTATCAAACATCTAGAAATGCCACCACAGGTGCTACTACTATATAAAACTTATTACTTTAATCAAATTTTTTTATTCTTGCTTCTCCATTTTGAGTTACTCATTATACATGTGGCTCAAATCTTGAATATTCTTACCACTATGTGCGTGCTTCACATAAAACTAGTCTTAATGAAAACACCCCATACTTCTTTTTCATAATTTTCTCAACAAATCTACATCTTAATTAAAACATCCCATACTTGTTGTTCATAATTTGATCAACAAATCTACATAGTACCCCTTCACTTGGAACTTGTAGTTGACTATATATAATTTGATTGATTGGAATATCTTCTCTTCAAATATTAATTTGTTCCATTATAATCATTTCCACATTTCTCTTAAACAAGTGACAATTTTTGGACTTCATCGATTATAGTATCAGAACCAGAATTGGTTTCTTCTTGGCTATCATTGTTGTTTGAATTATCACCATGCCAACTAGATTTTTCATACTCATGCATATCCTCAAAGAGATAATTCGCCATGTAGTAATAAGGAATTAATTTCTATAGAAGGAATTTTCATAAAAAAGTTCAATGATTTGGTCTGGTGAGGATCAGGCAGTATGTCAATTATATTTATATCTAAATACTTTGAATATATCTAATGCTTATTAGATTTTAGTTGATATATTTCTGGAACTATATACATACTTCATAATTTTTATACTCCATGTGACTGGTCCTGACTAATACCTACCAACAAAACTATCACTATTGTTTAATTGTGTCTTTTGCTACTAAAGGCTCTTCTTAGATGGCTAAGTCTCTAAATACACTCATCTCTAAATTCATGCCTTCTTAAGACCATCATGTCTTTCATAATTGATATCAATCTTCAAGATATCCTTTGTGATAGATTACAGCTATTATATTAAGAGGCACATAATATCTCATAAATTTTGCCATGAGAATTCATACTCTCATCTCTATATGGTTGTTTATGTCCTTTCAACATATTAATTCTTTGTATATGTCAATGTTGCAAGAAAATTTTACATTTGCGTAGTGTTCAAATATGAATCCTTAAACAAGCTCTTGTTTGAGTAGTGATCTAAAGACAGGACATTGATCTCCAATATGTCTTCACAAATGAAGACTCTAAATTTGATGAAAATCCAGGCTCCATCAAATTAGATTTACTAATTCTAGTTTTTAATCCTAAAGTAATTAAACACATTACTTTTCTACCTCTTGTCATTTATTTACTATGAATATGATTATTAAATTTTTCTAGCACCTAACCACCTTGACTTTCATATAATACATGTTTGAAGGCAGCATTAGATCCTAATGTCAAGAAAATGGTGCAAGGAATTGTCACAACTTCTCCAGCACTACGCGTGTGGACTGCACATCCAATTTTTTTGGTAAGACACTAAATTTTGGTCTGGATTTGTTTTTAAGAGCATCCACCCTATATTAAATTTTTCAAAGATGATTTAAGTAGTATGGAACTCATAACTGAGTACTATGATTTTAGGGGCATCTATCAATATAGGTTGAGGGATCAATACATTAATCTTGGCACTTATACATAAATTAATTTCTTTAAAAAATAATTAAGAAGTTGCTAACATTAAAAAATATAAATGAAAGGTTTAAACCAGCTTTAAGATGAAGCAAATTTGAACAAGATTTTAGTATTATAGTAAATGAAATAGATATGACATCTACATGTGATGGTCTAATTTTCAATTGAATAATGATTGGACACTTCAAATTGAAAAAGTAGATGCAAAATTTTTCTTGCCTACTAGGTGATTATCTCTCTATAAAATTGTTTTGATGAGTGACTCATAGCTTATGGTTGACTATAGTGGAAAGAGAAGTTCTTTGTCAATTTTGGTATAGATTGTGGCCTCACTATTGTAGGATTCTATTATGCATGTGTCTTATGATTGAAGAATATCTAAGAACTCAACCTCATGATTTTGGTCAATATTTGTAGATGGGACTAATGATTGTTTGTAGATATTGATATGGGTAGTAAATTACTCCTTGTTGATGTGAGTAACATACAAGGCTTGGTAGAAGAGTAATGTAAGATGGATGTTGATAGACAAAGGATTGCTAAGTGTATTTGTATTACAGGATAAGGATAGGGTATGGATAAGTAGGACAATGTGAAAATACTAATACATGAGGATGATAATAAAAGGTTGATTGTTGCTAATAATATGTGTGTATATAGGTAGATAATATTTATTGAATGGATGTTGGTTGAAGATCTAATGAATGGACATTGAATGGTAAGGTTGGTAAAAGATTTTTAGTGTGACGTTGCCTTGATAAATTTTGATTAATAGTTATTTGATTATTGAATCCCACGAAAAGATGACTAGGAAGTGGATTTATTGTTAATAGAAGATGCCTCTAATGTATTTTCAATGTGATGAACTAAAACTTGGATTAGATAGATCCTAAAAGATTGAAGGGTTTTGGTAGACAATCTACATCACATGCAGTATATGGTATTGATGGTATTGCACATTCTAGTGGAAAAAATATATAGTTTGAGAAATACAAAACTTAGTTCTTGAACTATAAGGCATATATAGGATTTCCCTAAGTCTCTAGCCTTTAGAAGCTAGAAATGATACCCAAAAGTATCTTTAAAATTTCATCTTCAACACATTCTATCAAAATTTAACAAAATGGTCTCTAATGTATTTTGCATATCTACTCACCTTTCAATCTCTCTCAAGATTTGTTGATTCTTGTAACTTGATTCGTTCATTCATAATTTTGCAGCTCAATAATTGGCACAACATTGAAGATTAAGTAATCGGTAGAAGGTAAGTCATTCAACCTGCCAAAGTAGTTGTTCTTACATTAGGTAATATGCAATAAACATAAATATAAATATTTAATTCAAATTAAAGATAGGTAAAACAAATCTTGTAGTTCAAAGTTATCAACTTCATAAAAGGATTTGACTTTTGACCTTTTGAAGACTTAATAGAGTAAGCACTTAGAAATACGAGAGAGCTTAAAGGATAATTGAATGTGTGTGGCTTGCATGAAAAACTACCTATATTCTATTTGTATAAAAAATCTTTAGAAAGACAACATGTCTCTTGTTATATGCATTTATCTTCAAAAATAAAATCTTGAGATGGTTGGGCTGCCACTAATAGAGGTATGGAACCATCCTTTATAGCCTGTATCTTCAAAGCTTATTTGTTATTATTGTTTAACTCAAATAGCATATGAGAAGAAACATTTCCACAATCATATAGTAATTGGGTTTAATATTTTGCAATAAAGAGTTAGATGTATATTTGATAAGAGATCAGGGGAGTGGCTATACTTTATATCTAGACATGAAGTAATTTCTATACACTATTCAAGGTGTTAACTTTGTTTGTTATATTGGGCACCATGAAATTTTTCTACTATGATCCAAACAGCAGGTACATAACTCTTTCATGGCTTAATTTTATGATTAAATCATTGCCTAGCTACCATTTAGTCACATTTAATAATCTATCATGTTGATTGGTAAAATTTCAATCCATTCCAGAAGTTGGAGCTAAAGGCAACAAATGAAGGTTGAGCTGGTTATAGTTTTGCTTCATATGAGTTTCAATAAAAGATTTGTAACTTATTTTTTGTTTTAAATATATATAATAAAAAATTTATTTTTAGTATGTTAGTGGCATCTTGGTATCTTGGTAGAAGACAGTGATGCCATAGCCCATGAAGATGGTGGCCACTTCGAGATTGGGATCATTAAAGAAGAACACCTAATATGTATATATCTTATATTTCACATTTAATCACACCTTTCCTTCATTAACTTTTATTTAAGATTTCCAATGTATGCTAATCACTACCTTATATGCAGTGGTTTCTTTCTTTAAGTTAATCGCGGCTCTTCCTTGAATAACTTATCAATGGATTAGCTGACCATAACCAGTCCTTGGGTGATGATTCTCCTTCAACGTAAAAGGTAATTGACATTTTTTGTTGACTATTACTTTATTCTAATATATAAAGTAGGCTCCCATCATAAGATATGAAGAAAAGATTCATCCACCCCTTACACCCTCTTTGTTCACAAGAGCTATTATTCAGATGATTAAATGTTAATTATAACAAGCTTGAATTAGATTAGTGAGAGCCTGATCCCAAATATGTGTCTACTACTTATGGTTCCTTTTTCATCGATTGTTCTTCTTGTCTTTGATGCCCTATGAAAATTGATAGTCTATCAATATAAATCCTCTAAGAGGGGAAAAGAGACATCCTTTTCTATGATTGAGACTTTCCTGAAGAGAGGTATCTCTTCAGATATTTAAGTAATCAAGTAATTACCCACTAAGAACAAGCTCAATGGCAGTTATCTAAATGGTTGGTTACAATTCTTAGTAAACAACAACTACCATCCAAAGTACCCTATCTTTAACATATCTCCATAACCATTAGATTCCATATGTTCCAATTTAAAGATGTAAGTGCTTTCATGCTCCATTATTAGATATGATGTAACCTCCCCCACAATATATTCATGATACAAAAAACATGGGCCAAACTAACATTTGCAAATGTCTTAACCTTTATCATCGAATTGTTACCTAAAAATCAATAGTGATAATGGAGATTCATTCCCATATGGAGATGGCTTAGGAATTGATTGGGCTTCATATACTGACTTGTCCTTCAATTTCTTTTGGCCATTTCCATCCCAATTTTGGTACTGTCTACCATATTAATCAATATTTCTATCTTCTAAATGTATTTTATTTGGGATATCATTTAGATACTATTTTACATATATTATCATTAATATTTGTCAATTATTAATAATTATTGAAATTCTTGTTTGACATAGAAGGATCATGAGTTTTTTAGTGTAGCTTTCAACTACAATGTGAAACTCTAATGATGATATAGAAGCTATCCTAGAGTTGCTAGAATGAAAAAGGTTTAAATCATCATGTTTCTAAACATGGATAGTTGCATTGTGATAGGTGCTCTCCAAAAACCAAAACTTTAGTGATATTAGTGGAATAAATGGCATAATGATAGAGATTCAAATCTAGCAAAATATTGATCAAGGGTGGCTCAACACTGCCTTCATAAGTTTGAAAAAGTTCTATAGTCAATATCATCAAGAGACAATCATGAGTTTTGAAACTCCCTAGTTTGGAAAAAATGAAGGGAAGAGAATGAAAAGACCAAAGCACAATTGGGATTACAAAAAGGTACAACTCCCTTATTTCTTATGTGGTCTTTTTTTTGGTTCAAAACTTCTTCAAGTATAACTCAATTCTCTTGGTGGATCTATGCCATTTCAACATTCTTGTGGGCTTATTTAATTTGGACTCTGCATGGCTTCTATGGTTTTCTTCTTAAGGGTCACTACTTCTTTTGGTTGGTTCATAAGATTAGGCTCCTCATCTCATTATATAATTAACTTTTGGAAAGTACCCTTGGTGCATATAATGTATATGATTTTTTGGGCTTATATCTATAAGTTTCAGTTCTTCTTATGTATGATAGGCTCCTTTATTCATGAGCCCTTTATGTATTTGGGTTTGTGGATTTCTATATAGGACTCAATCATGGGTTTTAAGATGCTTAGAACAAATATATACCTATGCTTTTTTGTGGGTAGTAGATAGGTTTTGATGCAGATAATACTTTCTTCTACACTTTGTATTATGTTGGGTATAATGAACAAAGTTTTTCTTTACTGGTTCTTATCTCCCAGAGCCCTTTTTGAACTAGTTCTTTTATGTTTTTAGTATGTTAGTGACATCTCAAAATCTTGGACTACCTGCAAAAACTTGTGGAAAACACAAGATAGCTAAAAGTCCCAAGGATAAAGAAAAGGGCTAGGGATTGTGTTTGATTATTGTGTACTGGACCAATCAGAGTGCGAATAGGCTATGAAGTACTTCGAATCTACCAGTTGGCCACCAACAGATGATGTTTTCACCTTAAGACTTACAACTTCAATAATGATTGAAGTCATGTTAATTCTTCATTGTCTAGAAAATATGTGTGGTTTTATGATCTTTATAGTTCTCATTATTTTGTGAAGCTCTACTCTTTTATAGGTCAAGTATTTTGTAAAATATGCAAGAATACACTCGTGATCGAACAAAATAAAGTTGCTAAAATACATTAGGTGGTTCAAAATTTTCCAAAGAAAGGTTCATCTAAATCTCTAGCAATAATTATCAATTAATTCCATGAAGCATTTTAGATTATTTAATGTCCTCGATTAATCATTCTTCTTACTTTTAATAGGAAAATTGGAAAATGGAAGCCCACTACCAAAGAGGATAGATCTAGTAAAATGTAGGATAAGAAAAGATAGCCAAGGACCCAAACAAGCCAAAGAGACCTACTAATGTTTTTTGTGTTTTCATGTATGTAAAATTATTACACCTTTGTGAACAAGGTGAGCTCTTATTTCAATCAAGTGAAATCCTACAACCTATGAGCACAATAGTCCCATGAAGACACATGTCTTACAGATACATCATCCCAATGAAGACACCTGACTTATGGATGCAATGATCCAATGAGAGTTTAAATTTTGGTGATTGTCACAACAATGATTCCATTTATGTTGAAACCTTATTGTCATTGAAGATGTTCATGTGCATCCTCATGGTGGTTGATTCTTTGAAGGGCCTATTGACATATTAGTCAAGTTTGTTGTTAGTGACATACACTTATTTAGTTTGTAAGTATCTACCGAGCTTATTGTATAGTTAACAATGTTTGCCAAGCATTTTAGTTGTTACCAAGTTCTATAGTTGCTACCAAATCCTTTGGACAAAGTCCAGTGTTTATCGAGCAGCTATAGTTAGTGTGAAGATCAGTAGTGCAAACTAAGCATCTCAATGTATGCCAAGTTTACCAATGCAAACCAAGCTATGCAGTGCTTACTAAGTTCACAGTTAATGTGATGCGACTCTAGTGTTAATCGAGCCACTCAATGTTAACCAAGTGATTCAATTTATACTAAACTCTAGGAGATAGTGTTTCTCGAGCTATGCAGTGGTAAATAATTGATTTAGTTTTATGATGAGTTTCATAGTATTTACCAAGTCACCAGTGCAAACTAAGTTCAAGACTACTTGGAATTGATCAGTTTGAACCAAGCTTCTACATCTACTAAGTGCATGATGATGCCAAGTAGTGACAGTGGATGTCGAGTATCAAAACCTTACAAAGTCAGTCTTTAGAGCCCAAGTGTCTACATTTAAGCTGACTTTGAAATATTTTTGTAAACTTGTATTGTGGCCACCTTTGTAATTTGTATAATTGAATTGGTATATATGTAATGTGTTGTATCACATCCAATGTGTGAGAAAATGAGAAAATTGTGAATGTATGTGTAAACAATACATGGAATCAATGTGATCATCAGAGAAGAGCAGAAAGTGTGAATTAAAAGTCTATAGTAGTATAATGAGCAATAAATATTCATCTATCATAGCAAGATGATCTATACACTTGAAGGAATCTCATTCAGCAAACCAAGTTGCAGATCAAAGATCACCTATTGTTTCATCCTAACAGGTGGATCAGTCAAATCCTTTAACAAGGTAGACCTAACAATCTTTTGAAAAACTCTTCACCAAGTGCATACTTCATTATATGTTTATAAATCTTTTAACAAGGTGGACCTAGCAGTCCTTATTGCTCCTAATAGGGCAGATCATCAGAAGTGATCAATGTAAGCCTTAAAAGGCCAACTTTATGTTGTATTACTAAAGCTTGTGGATATCATACCCACCCCAATTTTAATTTCTATTTGGAAGGTTTTTGGTTCACCAAATTTTTGTGTCAAAGTGTTATGAATGCTTTCATGTTTTCATTTTCTCATGCATACAGTTAGATCAGAATATTCATATTGGATTAAGTACTAATTGGATTAAAGTTTTAGAAGTTTTAGAAGTTACTGATTCACCCCTCCCCTCTTAGTAACTTAGCCTTGTTAAGAATATTTCCAACAATTGGTATTAGAGAATTGTGGTTCTCAGGAAAAAGTTTAATAGCTTGAGAAAAGATCAAGGCCATGGAGATATTCAGACTTGACAAAGCTATTAACAATAAGAAGCTAGATTTGAAAATGGCTATTGCCCAATTCAAGAAAGTGAAGGAGCAACTCTCTCAAACCCTAAAAAGAAGAAAAGAGCTTGTAGTTGGACGATTATCTCTATATTGAAGAAAGAATTGAAGACCTTCACTCAAGAAATCTAGATGAAGCCAATGAAGCAATCAAAGAACACCTAGAAAAGAATGGTTCACTACAAGAAGAAGTAAGAAGACTAAGAAAAGAACAAGAGATTTATTTAGTAAGACTATGTGAATTTATTGAAGAGAAGAACAAGATAAGAGAAGAGATAGAAGGAAATTACAATGAAATCTAGCACCAATCCCTTTAGCAAGAAAACTTCATTGATTATCTCTCCAATGCAAATGAAGAAATCATGAGTCTAAGATCTGGAAATAAAAGATTATGAAATGACCTAAACTCTGAGAGATAAATCAATGAAAGAATGATGAAATCCCAAGCAGACATGAATCAATTGAATGAGAAAAATTTATATAGACAAAAGGGAATGGTAGGAATTGGATATTCAAAGGAAGGAGAATCATCCAAGCAAGGAGCTCAAAAGAATCAAAGACCTACTTGCAATCACTGTGGTAAGATAGGTCATACTTCAAAAAAATATTGGAGCAATGGAAAAGAAAAATTCAATGTAAAATGTTATAATTGTAATCAGCATGGCCATAAGGCTAGTGAATGTAAAGAAAAACCAAAATTTGAAGGCAAATGTCATAAATGCAAGAAGCATGGGCACAAATCATTAGAATGCAAAACCAAGATATTTAATCCAGAAAAAAAATTTGTGAAAGCTATATTATGTTTGGGACTACAAAACCTGGTGCAGATTTCATTATTGTGGACAATCTAGACACATTGGAATGAATTGTGTAAATCATCATTTGAGGAAAAGAGATACTACTAAAAGATGCTTCATTTGTACAAAACTTGGTCATCTTTCCAAGAACTACATGAATTCTAGTAGAATTGAAGATGAGAAGAAGGAAAAGGATGATCATATCCAAAAATAAATGAGACAACAATGGGTTCCAAAGTCTACCGAGAATGAAAGTCCAAACAATGATGGACAAGTCACTCAAGAATTGGGTGACTCGACAATCTCTACTTTATTTCTCAAAGGATAACTAGGACTAGGTTACCAAAGAAGACATTCGAATCAATCCTAGATTAAAAGGATAGAAGATCCATATCTATATTCAAGATACAAAGTGATCACCAAGTGAAAGGGTACCAGTTACTACCGAATCACTTTCCTTACCGAGTAAGGTTGGGTCACAGACTCTACTGAGCAAGGTCAGGAGTAACTAAAGTTTCATATGGTTACTGAATGATGGAAGACTTGGCCAAGTAGTCAATGCAAGGTAGTGGATGACTGTCTCTCAATTTGATCTACCATCTGTACCGATCATTTATGGAAAAATTTGATAAAAAGGAATGGAATCGAAGTCATTTTCACCTTGAATTTTTGAGAGCTATTGCATAGTGTGATCTTTAGAGCTTCCAAGCAATTTGAGAAAATTGTTACTAAAAATTTTCAAGTTCTCTCAAAACCCATCGAGTGAAGATGGCATCCAGAAGTAGCAAGGAAAAGCAAGGTTTTGACATGCTAGTTCACAGTGAATGGAAAGCTCCAGATTTCAAGCTCACTCCTGCAATCACCAAAACCCTGGATCTAAGTGGAGCATAGTCTCAATCCCTCCAAAGGTACTATTGATAAATAACATTCATTCTCACTTTAAAAATGCACAATTCAAGATATTGGTACTTTGGAAAAGGATGAATCCCTAGAATAGATGTATGTTAATGGTATCATGAAACCCAAGCATCAACACCTAGAGATAAAAGGGTTGACACACATTCCTCATATCCCCCATGAATTTCATGTGAAATGGATTAGGTATATTCTCAATCAGGTGCACAATGGTCAGTTATGGTTGGAACAACCAATTTTAATCATGAAGAAGATGATTCATAACATCACTAGTCTTCCAATGTTGGCCAAGGTTAAAATAACCAAAACCCTAGGTCAGGCTAAACTTGAGAAGAAAACCCTAGCTGAATGGGATGATAGAGGCATGAAGATAAGTAGTGTGACTGATATGGAATTAAAATTTGGCATTCATATCATAGCACACAGGATCTATTACTCCATCCAGTTGAATAGTGTGCCTTGTGAAGCAACTGACCTTGCTTACAAGGTAGTCAAGAATAATCTTTCTTTTGACCTTGTCGAGCTACTGTTGAAGCAATTTAACAAGAACATGGAAAGCATCCAGACATCAAAGAACAACTCGTGTAAGTTAGGTTCTCTATTGACCTATTTATTCTTTTATGTTCATAAATTTTTCCCTTCAAAAGGTTCAGTTGTATGGACAAAAGATGTGCTAATTCTCTACCAAATTAATGAGTACATTACTGAGATGGGAGAGAACTATAAAAATATCATGGATAACTATTTTGATGCATTTAGAGAGAAAATGAATAATAGATTTAGAATTCCAAGAAAATTAGTTGAAGATTACAAGGATGATGTATGTTTCATGGTAGATAGTGATAAGGTATACATTTAGGCAGTTAGGCCTAGAATTGCATGGGTGAAACCTCTTGGATATGAGGTTAATATAGATGAAAATAAGAACATCATTTAGGCACTTGTAAATGAACTATTTGATCCCAATGCTACATATTTTGGTACTTATGATGAAGCCAAGGCTAGGATAGAACTAGAAATCAAGCTCCCTTAGGTAGTAAACAAAGGCAAGAAAAGGATTGCCAAGTTGAAACCAATTCCACCTTTCTGTTGACCAAGGGAAAAGGTGAGAATGAAGAAGCAGAGGATGAGGAAGAATTAGAGGAAGAGGAATTATTGAAGAAGAATGGTAAGGTAATCATTACCAAGCCTTCCAAGCCATCCACTATTGTTCTTACCAGAAGAGCCTCAAAGAAGAAAGTTGACAAGGAAGGAGGAGATATAATATTCAAAAAACCTCCATCCACCTTCCAAGATAGGTTGAAAGAACTATAGGATGGGGCTGACATTACAAATTTTAAGGCATTAAAATATGAAATCAGGACTGAGGAAGAACAAAAGAAGATTAAAGACCTGGTCATGGACAAAATGGGTAAGTGGAAATACTCACTAGACTAGCTTACTTCTCAACTCCCAAACATTTTGATGGATAAGATCAAGCCAAGATGGGAATTTTCCATGAAAATTGTAAAAGAAATCTATGGGATAACCTTGAGGAAGCTTATTCCAAGCTTAATAGAAAAGGAGATTAGGGAATCTCTAAAGAAAAATGAGGAGAAATTAACTCTAAAATTCAACACTTGTCTAGTTTTGATAAAAGATATTGAGCATGTAGTAAGAAATGCAACAAATACCTAGAAGAATATATATCTTCTTAATAAACTAAGTGATTTTACTGTTAAGGTGAAAAATGATAATGA
Organism: Cupressus sempervirens; assembly: GCA_028749045.1. Lineage (NCBI taxonomy): Eukaryota > Viridiplantae > Streptophyta > Pinopsida > Cupressales > Cupressaceae > Cupressus > Cupressus sempervirens. The sequence continues at coordinate 529,300,044 of CM053788.1, read as the reverse complement.
TGATGATAAAGAGGAAAAAGATGAAGAGGAAAATTTTGAAGAAGCTGTACATTTTGACAATGAAGAGGAACATAAGCAAGAGGCTGCTGAGGAAGAAACACAAGATGATGAGGTAACTGACCTAGTCAAGATTGTTGTAGCAGTTATAGCCTCACTTCCTCATTCCCCAAGAAAGGTATTGACTACATCAAGCATGGAGACAACCTCTATAGGATTGTTTGTGACCAACACACAAAGCACAACCAACCAATCAATCTTTACACCAACTCATCTTAGCACATCATTAATTGAAGTGACCTCTACTTCATCTACTAAGCTATAGACTCTTCCCTCTTCTACTGTGTTGGGTACATTAGTTTTGGACACATTATTTTTGAATACATCAATGTTGGCTACTAGAGGTATTACTTCAGGTATTTCTACATTAAGTACAGTATCAATTTTTGCAGCTAGTCCCAGTATGTCTACTATTGTTTCAATTCCTAGTAAGCAAGAAATAAGTGTAAGGATAGTTGAAACCAAGTCTCAATTGAGCATAGAATTTTTGGGCCATGGAAAAGAAAAGGAGGAGGAAATAGACCTTGATGAGGAAATTTTAATCCTAAATTGGGAAATTTCCAAACTCAATCCAGATCGGATGCAAACATTTGGTGAACTTCTCCAAAAGAAGGCTAAACAACAAAGGCTAAGAGAGGAAAGGGACAAAGAGTTCAAAATTATTCAAGATTCCAAGAATATTTTGGCAGAGGCGGTAGGTATAGAGGTTGATTCATCACAACCAATTTTGTTTCAGCTAGTAGAGGCAGTTCAAAAGTTCAATGAAGATATAGAGGACAAGATAAGTTAATGCAAAAGGAAAAGAAAAAGTTTGAGAATAAAGTGCTAGAGCACATTGCTCAGCAAATTGCAATCTATCAAGTAGAACTCTCTACCATTTTGGATTCCCCAGAAGCTTCATGTACAAATGTATCAATACTTTTTGGTAAGCTATGTTATGTTTAAATTTAACTAAGGAAATAAAAGACAAATTGTCTAAGATAGATGAAGACCTCAAGCCAAGTGCTCAGCAGCTACAGCTTGACCTAGTTCAAGCCCTGTACATTTTAATAAGATTAAATTTTTTATAGTGTTATAGGTAGAATTACTTAAGGAAGAGGCCAAAATCAAATCTACCCTAGTAGATATTCACAATATGATTCTTCCCAACATGGATGCACTTCAGAAGCACATTGCACATTCTAAAACTCTCATCCATGACAACAACTTCTCTGTAGAAAACCACACAATTGAATTGTCAGCAGAAGTGTAGATTGCACTTCACACATGTAAGGTCTTGCAGGACAATTGGTACAAAAAATTGGCTATTATACTCAAGGTACATTCAGACTTTTTGTCTCATTTTGGCATTAATATGTAAATATATAGAATAAATCTTTGGCATTATTGTCAAAAGGGGAGAGATGATATAATAGAAAGGGGGAGAAGACATAGAAGATATAGAGAAGATATGTAAATGATAAGTTATGGGGAGAAAATGTAAGAATTGGTACATTAGCTGTAGAGGAAATGGGGTAGATAGATGTAAGATAGATATGAGATGGATGTATAGCAAGTATGTACAGTATATTGTATAGAAGCCTTACCATGTACAGAAACATATCTTACAAAACCAAATTTGAAAAATCTCAAAAATAGTATACTCTTCCAAGCTAAGAATCACAAGGTGATGGATAAAGACATTCATGAACTCTTTTTGAATTTAGTTTTGGTGAAATAGGTGTTTTTTTCACTAATGCCAAAGGGTGAGATTGTTGACATATCAGTCAATTTTGTTATTAGTGACATACACTTATTTAGTTTGTAAGTATCTATTGAGATTATTGTACAATTAATAATGTTTTCCAAGAATTCCAATTGTTGTCAAGTTGTACAATTACTACTGAGTCCTTTGGCCAAATTCCAGTGTTTACCAAGAAGCTATAGTTAGTGTGAAGATTAACAGTGTAAAATGAGGATCTCAGTGTGTGCCAAGTTTACCAATGCAAACCGAGTTGTGCAGTGCTTACTAAGTTCATAGTTAATGTGATGTGAGTCTAGTGTTAACTGAGCCACTTAGTGTTAACCAAGTGACTCATTTTATACTGAGCTCTAAGAGATAGTGTTTATCGAGCTATGTAGTGGTAAACAAGTGATTCAGTTTATATGATGAATTTCATAGTATTTACTGAGTCACCAGTGCAGACCGAGTTCAAGACTAGATGGAAGTGATTAGTATGAACCGAGCTTCTACATCTACTGAGTGCATGATGATGTTGAGTAGTGATAGTGGATGATGAGTATCAAAACCTCACCGAGTCAGTCTTCAAAGCTTGAGTGTCTACATTTGAGCCGCCTTTGTAATATTTGTGTAAACTTGTATTTTTTGCAAAATTTGTAATTTGTATAATTGGATTGGTATATATGTAATGTATTGTATCACATCCAATGTGTGAGAAAATGTGAATGTATGTGCAAACATATGCATGGAATCAATGTGATCATCAAAGAAGAGTAGAAAGTGTGAATTACAAAGGCTACAGTAGTATAAGGAGTAACAAAGATTCATCTATCATAGCAAGGTGATCTATACACTTAAAGGAATCTCATTCAACAAACCAAGTTGCAGATCAGAGATCAGCTACTGTTTCATCCTAACAATTGGATCAGTCAAATCCTTTAACAAGGTAGACCTAACAGTCTTGTAAATCTCTTCACTGAGTGCATACTTCATTGTATGTTTATAAATCCTTTAACAAGGTGGACCTAGCAGTCCTGATTGCTCCTAATAGGGAAAATCATCAGAAGTGATCAATGTAAGCCTTAACAAGCCAACTTTACATTGTAGTACTAAAGCTTGTGGGTATCATCCCCACCCTAGTTTTACTTTCTATTTGTAAGGTTCTTGGGTCACCAAATCTTTGTGTCAAAGTGTTATGAATGCTTTCATATTTTCAGTTTCTCATGCATGCAGTTAGATCAGAATATTCATATTGGATTAAGTGCTAATTGGATTAAAGTTTTAGAAGTTTTAGAAGTTACTAATTCACCCCTCCCCTCTTAGTAACTTAGCCTTGTTAAGAATATTTCCAATAGGGCCTCCCAAAGACTATCAAACTTGATGCCCCTAATGGTTCATGGGTTCAAACTCTACTCTTAACAATTTTTCTATGGTTGGTGATGGTGGCAATAGCTTTGCTTTGTTTGACCAAGCTTGCAGAATAGAAGCTCCCCTATTCACTTGCACAAACATCCCAAGTGCTAGATGCAAGCTTCACCCTTACCATCACTTTCTATATCACCGCAATGAAACAATGGAACAACAACCCTTGCCAAATCACACTCCTCAATTTGTGCCAATGGAGTGAGAAAGAAAAGCATCATTAAGGAGCCACACATAGAAAATGAGTTGCTGCTTCATTCTACTCTTATAGATCCGATGTCATTGATTTCATTTGTAATTGAGTACTGCATTCATCCTTTTCTCATTCTTGGAAATGGCTTCATCATCACTCATGATAAGCAACACAATTGCCAGATGACGACTCACCCTTTAGATCACTTTCTAGGCAACCACAGGGTGGAAGCACAAAGTTGTGTCACCATTTGTGATACTATTGGGCATTTTGGCTGAAACTGTTGTGACCTAAAAATTTATAGCCGAAATAGTTCCAGCCAAACATACGTGGTGGTTTCCCGCACCTATGTGGCCTGTACTGTTTTGGTCAAAACCCTTTTGGCCGAAATAGTTCTGGCCAAAACCCTTTGCCATAATAAAACTGTCGTAAACCTCTTGTGGCTATCATTTTTACTATTTTAGTTCCTAGGTTCTCAAAGAGCAGCTCAGGTGTTTAGGCCGTAATGGGTTATTGGTTTTTTCTCCCCCTTTTCTTTTAATTTTTTAACATGTTTTTTATTAGTAAATGTTAATTGTACTTAAAGTAGTTGTTTTTTTCCTATTTTGTGAGTGAAATATTTAGAATTATTTATTTTTTAATATATTTAAATTATTTTAATTAATTAAATTTTTTTAAATTATTTTAGATTTTTTTAGAATGGTATTTAAATTAATTTTTTAGCAAAAATGTAGTTAAACATGAGATAAAAACATAGAAAAATATTAGTTAAAAGTGTAGAAAAACATTAGTTAAAAGTGTAGAAAAATATTAGATAAAAATATAGAAAAACTTTAGGTAAAAATGTCAAAAAAAATTAGTTAAAAAATATAGAGAAACATGAGGTAAAAATGTAGAAAAACATTAATAAAAAATGTAGCAAAACTTTAGGGGACATTGTTTAGTTTCTAACATAACCTGATGGATCTAGGTGAAACAATAATCTCTTATGGTGAAATTAATTTTGACATTAAATAAACCTTCTAACATAACCCTTTATTAACTACAATCATAACCTATACCACATTCTAACCATAACATAGGCACTTTACTAACCGAATGAACCACACTTAGATATTCATGATGTTCATTTTAACAACTAGTTATTGCTAGTTAATAATGAGCCTTACATTACCAAAGAATGCATTAAGATTAGTTAAATGATATGTTTTTAGGTACGTTATCCATGCATGTGTGTCTTAAGGGGACATAGGAGTCGTAATAGGTCATACTATTTTTTATAGGTTCTAATAAGTCTTAATATGTATTATTAGGATGTAATAGGTCTTATTAGGTAATGATGATTCCTACATTACCAAATGACACATAATGACCTCTTATGGTACATTTCTAGGTATTTTTATCCATATATATGTTAAGGGAACCTAGGGATTCGTACTAGGTCATTACATTTGTCATAGGTTATAATAGGTATTCATATGTTTACTAGCACATAATAGGTATTGTCAGGTAATAATGAGTCTTACTTTACCAAACAACACATTAAGATCACTTATGATACATTTTTTGGTATGTTATCCATACATGTGTGTCTTAAGGGGACATAGGAGTTGTGATAGGTCATACTCTTTTTTATAGGTTCTAATAAGTCTTAATATGTATTATTAGGATATAATAGGTCTTATTAGGTAATGATTATTCTTACATTACCAAATGACACATAACGACCTCTTATGATACATTTCTAGGTATTTTTATCCATATATATGTTAAGGGGACCTATGGACTCCTACTAGCTCATTATGTCTATTGTAGGTTCTAATAGGTATTCATATGTTTAGTAGCACATAATAGGTATTGTTAGGTAATAATGAGTCTTACATTACCAAACAACACATTAAGATCACTTATGATATGTTTTTCGGTACGTTATCCATACATATGTGTCTTAAGGGGACATAGGAGTCGTAATAGGTCATACTATTTTTTATAGGTTATAATAAGTCTTAATATGCATTATTGGGATATAATAGGTCTTATTAGTTAATGATGATTCTTACATTACCAAATGACACATAACGATCTCTTATGATACATTTCTATGTATTTTTATCCATATATATGTTAAGGGGACCTATGGACTCCTAGACTAGGTCATTATGTCTATTGTAGGTTCTAATAGGTATTCATATGTTTACTAGAACATAATAGACTAACCTTACTATCAATCTTAATAAAACTATATCCCATTTACTTTATTAACATTCTTAACTCTAATTCAAACTACTAAATTAAGTCATGATTTCTAAATTGTAAACTAACATTTGCTAACTAAACTCATTTACTTATCTAGTAACAAATTTTTCTATCCCTACGTCCTAACTCATATCTACACTCCCCATAATCATCAAAGCATTTACATCAAAATCTAGAATTTAGTCAAGAATAATATTTTTTTATTGCATATACATGTGTACACTTAGTTATCATTTAATCAAGAAATTTTTTTTTTTATCACATATACACATGTACATGTATGAATATTTATTTTTCACATTTGCATGAGCACATTACAATGTACATTAGATATGGTCTCTAAGATAATTTGTTTAAAAATACATACATGTTACATGGTTGAAGTTAGCACCATACATTTAATGTTGTGTACTTATATGTACGTATGTTTCAAATTAAATTTAACTTTTAATTATTTTAATGTAAATACACTTGTATGTTTATATTTGTATATATATGCATGTGCAGATCTCTAGATATTTATCACTCTTGTAGCTTCACATTCATATCCTCGTATTTATTTTCATATATACATTATGGCATCCATTTTTCGGGATCGTGCTCCTGCATCCTTAGGGGATGTTAGTGTCTGTGGTGGGGCTCAGAGTGTTAAGTCTAGTACAGCATGCAGATCGACCTTCTCCACTCATGATAGACAGCAGTTATTTAAGGATACAGTTGCGAGATTATCTCGTGCTATGCAGGTTTTGGATACCTCACCTTCCTCTTCTACCACCCTCCCTAATAGGGAGAAGGTCACAATGATGTGAGAGGAGTTATTTTTTATGATTCAGACCATTGAATCATACAACCCTTTTGATGATATGAGCATTGAGACATTTTATTCTTCTTTATCTCACAATATCACTGGCACTATGAAGTACACACAGATTGACACTGAGGTTTCCACCGACATGGTGAAATCCATGTTTCCATCTATATAGATCATCACAGAGTCAGAGGCTACTCTACGATGAAGTGTACTGATCCACTTGTCGCACCATTGATGTATCCTCGTTGGTTGGCCACTCATTATAGATGGCCATAGAAGGATGAGTTCCCTCTATATTTTTGCAAAAAATTATTTGTAGAATTTCATTTACACTACGATGTTGACTATACAAATTATCCATGGCATGTTGGGCAAGGTTAGGGGAGACTTTTTGACAGATTTAGACCAGCAGAAACTCCTGTGCCCGTTAACAAATGGGCAATGGTGGGTCCAAACCTTGTGGTTATGCCGAGAGGTCAATGGATGGCTGCTACAGGTGAGAGTGTTCCTAATGACACAATTAGGACACAGATTTTTTTGAGCATTGTCACCATTTCCATATAGTTACACGAGATTTCTTCTTATCAGTGTGGTAGATATATGCTACGGTCTCGAGGTACCGCTCCCACAGCTGCATCATCTAGTGTACCTGTTGATGATGATTATGGAGTTGCAAACATACCTTCTCTAGTAGACATTTTTGCAATCTTAGAGGTGGATGCATTGCATCATTTGGCATCATATTTAGAATCTGATCTTTTAGATGTATATCAAGCATTATCTATCCTCTCAGGGATTCCACTTCATGAAATGAGCTCTCAGATTAGTCATATTTTGTCACATACAGTAGTCCTAGAGGATTCACAAAGGCAAGGGGACATTCCTACACCTTCTACTACTCCTGCTACTACACAAGCCCAGGCTATAGCACCAGCTCCAGCTACTCAGGACCCTATAGCACCCCCCCACTTAGGATGTTAGTGCTAGATAGCCTGGTCTATTTACCTCCATGCTTTCAGATTAGGGCCACACTATTAACTTGAACACTGATACTATTTTTTCATTGCATGATTCAGATATTAATTAGATGGGCAGAGCATTACATAATGCTACAGTAAATATCTCTATATGTTTAGATTTATTTTTATTATGGTAAATAATATGTCTATATGTTTAAATTTATGTCTATGTGTGTGTTTGTGTATGTGTTATAGGGTTTGAGTGATAGTATGTTACGTTTTGCTGATCTGCAGACACTGACAGATCCTACACGTCGTGAGTCCCAGGTATGTTACAATATATATATATAGATATATATATATATGATTTATATACATGTAGATCTTGATATAATTTGTCTATACACATAATTAAATGGTCCAAGTTATCATTTGACATAGGGTTCAGATGTAGCTGATAGACCCTTTTGGGGACAAGGCCCACGATCAGGAGGGGGGGCATAGTTGATTATCATATGTGGCCTTTTATTTTATTACACACATGTTATGTCTAGATACATATTTATATGGACACTTTGATGTTTTATATGTTATTTCCAGATACATACATTTTATATGGACACTTTGATGTTTTATATGTTATTTTCAGATACATGGTTATATGGACACTTTGATGTTTTATATGTTATTTCTAGATACATGTTTATATGGATATTTTGATGTTTTATATATGTTATTTTTAGACATTTGATATATGATCTATTTTTATACATTTGATATGGGTACATTGTATTCCCAAGATATATGTACATGTATGTTATTGATCTTTTAATGTACACGTGTATCTTATTGATCTTTTAATGTCTTAATCTATTATGTAACTTATGTATGTGTTATGAACATGTTTCTATATGTTATTCATCTTAATGTCTTATATTCATGTTTTCAATATTCAAGTTTACATGTATATGTATAGTTATTCATCTTAATGCCTTAATCTAAGTGTAATTAACTATATAATTTTAATGATCCATGTACATAAGAATATAACATATACATGTACATAAGAACATATAAAGACTATGATCGCCTAGAAAGAATGCATGAACTACAACATTTAATTAATAAAAGTTAATATACATATGTATATGTTTTCAATATTCATGTTTATACATACATGTTACTATTTTTAATGCCTTAATTTAAGTTTAATTAACTATACTTAATGACATGTCTTAATATAAGTATAATTAAGCTCTATATATTTGATCTAAGTATAATTAACTATATTTAATGATATACATTCTTAATTAACTATAATTAACAACATTTAATTAATAAAATATAATGTATCTAATATGTAACATAGTTCATATAACATATACATGTAAGAACATATAAAGAGTATGACCTAAAGAATGCATGTTACAATATTTAATTAGTAAAAGTTAATACATTGAAGAACATATCGATTATATACAAACATAAAGAATGTATCATATAAGAACATATAAAGATCATATGTACATAAATACATAACAACATTAACAATCATATGTAAGAAAACATAAACAATGTACATATAAATACATACAAATACTAAAGGGGTTGTCTTAAGGAGAGGTCACTTTAAAGGTAATACTAAGGGGATGTTCTAATAGGTGGTCTTAAAGGGAGGTCCTAATAGTTGTCTTAAGGGGAGGTCCTAAGAGGTGGTCTTAAATGAGATATCCATGTCGAATTAAAATAAAAATAACAATACATGTCTAATTTTTCATATCCAAGATAAATGATCCAATTTACAAAAATTTATAAAACAAATATCATGTCAATATTAAATATGAAAGTATAAGAGCTATACAAGCATAGCTCAACTAGAGCTCCACAATAAGTATATAGGTAAACTAGAGCTCCACAAACAATGTATAGTTAGGATCCTCTCGACTTTTTGTTATCTCTATGAGTTTTTCATGTTCTTCAATAGGCAATTTCCACTTTTGATTTCCACAACGTCCTCTTCTTTGTATTCCTTCAAATTGTAATTTGGTTGCTATAACATGGTTACTGTAGTGTAAAACCTTTCCTCCAAGCTTGTATTCAACAAATTCAATACCATTATCAATTACCCTTGTTTGTTGATAATATGTTCCTTCAATAACAACTTATCCAAGTGGATATGGCTATTGATCAGCATCTATAGTTCCTTCTAGCAACTTGTGTTTTTCTTTTATGCACTTAAAAGATAATAGTCCACATTTTCTGCATTATCTAGTAAGGCTTGAACTGCAAAAATATCTCCTACATGTATATAAAAATATAGATAAATATAAATTAATTTTAAAACAAATATACATGTATATTAATTTATATATATGTATATATGCACACAAACCTGCCATAACTAAATCAGAAATGTGCTCATAATCAGCTGAATATACAGGATCATGAATGTCAATGTTAATGTCAGCATCTTCAAAAGGAGGCTTTCTAACTATCTCCTTCAAATCCTAATGTTAAACATATCTATTCATTATATTTTCACATGCACTCACTCGATTTTCCTTTAATGCAATCATCACAAAAACATGTTTTCTCTCTTACTTTAATTACTCGAGGTTTATGGTTTCCTGTAGTCATCACTTGATGTAAACTTCTAATACCAAGAATCATTTGACAATTGTAAGGATTAGATCGATCTATATATGTTACAAATACAAAAAATAATTTTCATATTTCAAAATAAATATTTAATTAAAAATGCAACTTGATTTGAAAAATACATTAAAAATAAATATAACTTAGTTCACCTTTCACCTCTCAAAAGTAACACTTATTGTATTCAATATCTCGAGTAGCAAAATGAACTTTGCACCATTCAACAATTTGATTTGCACTCTCTATCCTATTCCATGTATGTACATACAATATGCATGTATATAAAAAATTTAAAATATATGCTACTAGAGTATTAAACATGCACATTTAAAAAATGCATATATTTACCTGCAAGTTCATGTTGTCAAAGTGCACATTTTATACATGCTCCTGCTCCATCATGCTCCCCTCTTCCGTGTCCACTTTCAAAGAAATTCCATAAAAACCTAACATTGGTTCTAGCATGTTGCATTGGTAATCAATTAAATGCTTTCGCAGATTTGAATTTTCCTGTGAACATGAAACATGATAAGTATCTACAATTATCTATGTACATATATCAAATAGAAATAGACATGTCCAAATAAATATAAGTTAAAATAAAGTTAAATAAATGTGTAAGTACTTCGTGTATACTAACCTGAACATCCATCAGACCAAATCTACTGCTTTGAAGCATTTATTCCATGATTTCTGAGATCTTCAGAGAACATTGCAAAACAATGAGCCACATAACTCCTATCATGAACTCTATCATCACTAATATAGAAATGAACCTCTTTGATGATGATGAGTTCATTTCATCCAATCTTTCTATCTGATCCACCTTAAATTGTGCATGTCTATACGTCACTTGCACAAATATTGCAACTTGTTCAGAATGATAATATTGGCCTTGAAGCTCTGTATGAGGTGCAAATGTATATTTCTCAGAAAAATCTACAACTGAAAGTATACAACCAGGTGGAAAACAATTTTTGGAATCACAAAATTGTTTAGCTTGTCATCGTGCACCATGACAATGTTGGATATGTGGATATATCAATAGATGGAACTTGGTCATGAACTCATCATAATGCAATTCACTCTCATTCAATACAATTTTTCTTGATTCATCTCCTCTCTTATTTTGGTATGCCTCATATTCATATCTCATCCATGAAACTGGTGTGGATTCATTAGTATTCTCAACTTGCATAATTTCAAAAAATTTGTGTAAATCTCCACAATCTTCACACTAATTTTTGATGCATTGCACTTTGAATTCATCTGAATCTTTTAATTTATCACATAATATGGACCTCACAAATTGTGTTGTACTGCTAGGGATTACCAAATTAGGATCAAGTACTTCCATAACTTTTTAAAATGATTGCAAGTGTAGACCAAATTCAACATGATTTCTACAACAAGTTTCACGCATCTTATTTATGTGTACAAAGGAAGGATGTAAACTCTCAAACATTCTCTGACATATTTTGACATTTGAAAATTCTTGTTTGAATGCTTGAAATAATTCACTTTGAGTTATATCTATGAAATATTTTGGATGTTCAATTTTGGCCCCTATTTCTTGATCTTTAATTTGTATAGTATCACGCTCGTTGGAAGAAACACGAGAATGTGTGGTCCAAAATTCAATAACTTGTCCTTTTACATCTTCACAAATCCTATCTTTTCGAAGAACTCTACAAATATTCACCCAATTATTCTCAATATTATCATCTAGCATATTTCTCCTCTTGATGTATCTCTAGAAAATTCTTCTAGATATATGTAGTACATCAGAAATTGCATGTACCTATTTTCTATGTGTCAATTTTCTACTGGATATAATAGTCATCAATGCTCTACGTGCATTACTCAAATCACCTCCTCGAGTTGTGTTGTCAATTTTTTTATAAGCATTTTGCAAGTTTTCGATTATTGTTTTATTAATATTATGTGCATGGCTTTTCCTGTTATCAACACCCAACAACTCCAAAACAGGTCTCATATCTCTTCTCCTAAATAACTTGACAAATAATTGTGCCTATCCAAATATACTTGTATCCTTGAAATATTCATCCCACATGTTATGACAACGCTTTCTGATAGTGTTATCATTTATCATATCTTTAGTTGGAATTTGGTTAAAAAGTAGTTCTTCATCCAAATCCATCGAATTTTTTATGCTTTCTAATTTGTCTCTATCAATAGAACTACCAATTTCTTCCTCATCATTACTTTCATTTTCTTCAAGAATCTCATCATGTTCAAGAATTTTAGTAGGTTGGTTTTGATTATGTTTTGTATGGCCTTTCATTTTGTCATCTCTTATTCTATCATATTTCCTTGATCTTTTCCTTTTACTGCCCATTGAATATTTCAATCTATAGAAACAAAAAGAAAAAATTAGATTTCACTAAATATCAGCTAATGGTTCAATATAGAATACATAAAAATAAAAATAAGTAGACGAGAAAAAAAGCACTTTCAAAATATTCGATCCTTTGCAATATTGATTAAATCTACAGAATAGTTATTGCAAATTGCTTCAAAATTAATTTTCTTTTGAAAATCCTCTTCCAATTTTCGTTGTTCTATATATTTAATTTTTTTAAAAAGAAAAAACAATTTAATTTTATATCAAACAATGACATTAACCACTTGCGGTTTAATCTATCAATAGGGGTTTTGGTTGAAACATTTTTGACCGAAACGGTTACGGCTGAAACAGTCCGTGTGGCATCCTATGTGGCAACCAAACAAGCAAAAATTAGAACTTCTATAAACATCTCACTTTGAAGGCCAATTTGACCTACTAAATTGAATTTTTTTTAAAAACTAAAAATATGCTTTTGTAGTTTCGAAGTCACGGTTATGATCATATAATTTTTTTTAAATTTTTATTATGAATAATATGTTATAATTTGAAAATACAACAAATAGGTATCTTAAGATTCAGGAAGATGTCTATTCAAAAATAAGAAAAAAATAGTAAATCATGTTTAAAAAATTATTATTTTTTAATGTTGCACTAAAGGAGAGAGTCTTCTTCAAGAATATGTAATTTGTTTTAAAAAATATGTAGATTTGATGGAAAAAGTTTGACAGGAGAAAAATATTGTCAATTTCTGATAACTTTGACTTTGACTAGTTATAACTTCAAAAATATTAGCCAAATTTCAATTTTTCTTTTTCAGTGCACTAGGTATACATGTCAACTCTAACATATTCCAAAATCAGACCAAAATATGAACATTTGAATATATTTGTTTGACGGGAAAAAAAACTCTATATTTTTAGTATTTTTAAAAAATTCAAAAATAAATAAAATTTTCACTCAATTTTTTAAAAAAAAATTATAGACATAAACTTCATCCAGTTTTACATATTTCATTAGTTTACATCATCTTCAAATTCTAAGCACAAATGCCACTTTTATGTTGTTAAAGTTTAAGACTTTAAATTCTAATATCACTTCTCCTTTATAAAAGGTGACACAGGTTTGTGCTTTTACCCCACAACAACAACCACTATTGAACCATTTCGTAATTTTTACTAATGAAGTTGTATAGAGATGACTTTAGGGATCCCTTTCATAGCAATCAGGATGCTTCATGATCCTCCAATACAAAGGATGCTAATGCCAATATTTGAAATCCATAAAATATGTCTTTCTTGAACATCAGCACTGATTCTATTGGAGGGTCACTGGGAGCTTTCATTATCAAATCTCCCATTATCCATGATAGGTTCATAAAAAATTGCTAGAGTGCCAAGTAGTCACCTAATGCTAGACAAGGGCTCAACATTAGATCAACTTCGAAATCACTAAACAGACATGCTATAGAATGGCAACTGCTACCAAGCCTCTTCTAAAATTGCGCTATTCCCAGAAGATGATCTAAGAGAGAGTCCATGGGTAGGAATTTGTTGGGGATTCACCCACTATTTTTTTTTAAATAACTTAGTTTGATCAAAATTGCAACCATCTCGTCATGGTTTTCCACCAATAATTGGTCAAAATTTTGACCAATCTTTTAGTTGTGACCATGGCATCATGGTCGTGGGTTGGGCGAGAATTGGTCAAAATTTTGACCAACCCATTGGTTGTGACCATGGCATCCTGGTCATGGGATGGGCCAGAATTGGTCAAAATTTTGACCAATTCTTGAAAGTTTTTGACCAAGAATTGGTGGAAATTTTGACCAATTCTTGAAAGTTTTCAACCAAAAATTGGTGAAAATTTTGACCAATTCTTTAAAGTTTTCCATGAGGAATTGGTCAAAATTTCAACCAATTCTTGAAATTTTTTGACCAAAAATTAGTGGAAATTTTGATGAATTCTTGAAAATTTTTGACCAATTCTTGAAATTTTTTGACCAATATTTGGACAAAATTTTGACCAAAAATAGAAAATCAATGTGAGGAGAGACAAAAACTTTTCAATGAATGTATTCGTCAAAATTTTGACCAACCTACAATTTGGTCAAAATTTTGAAGAGAAAAATAGTGATGAACTGCTTGGTCAAAATTTTGGCCAGCATAGGTCAAAATTTTGATGAAAATTCATCAAAAGTTAAGTCCAAATTTACTAGTGGCTAGCTACGATATAAACTATCTTACTGATTTCAACTTTCCTTGGAGAGAAGAAGTTATCACAGTGTCTTAAGAGGAGGCATATCCATGATGGCTTTGATCTTTTGGGGTTCAATCTCAATGTTGTGCCTTGATACAATAAAACCTAGGAGCTTGTTAGATGTGATGCCAAAAATATATTTCTTGCAATTAAGAATGAGACAGTACTTTTCTAACTGATCAAAAACTTCTTCAAGGTGAGATAGGACATCAATAGATTTGGCAAAGATGTCATCTACATAATCTTCAAGGGTTTTATGGATGGGGTCATGGAAGATGACCGACATAGCTCATTAGTAGGTTGTTCTTGCATTCTTTAACCCAAATTTCATCATGTCATAGTAAAAGGTTCCCCAAGGGGTTGTGATTGTTGTTTTGTGTTGATCCTCTTCTGCTATCAATATCTGATTATACCTGGAGAATCCATCCATGAGGGATAATAGATCATGGCTAGCTATGAGATCCATAATCATGTCAATATTTGGTAAAGGGAGGTCATCTTTGGGACAATCCTTATTGAGGTCCCCAAAATTTGTGCAGATTCTAGTATCACTAGAGGGCTTGATGACAGGTAGCATGTTAGAGATCTAGTCTCAATAATCAATTGGGTGAATGATCTTTGTGTCTAGCATCTTTTCTAACTCTTCTTTGACTAGTAGAGTGACTTTGGAATGCATCTTTCAGAGTTTCTACTTAACTGGATTGACTTTTGGATCTACTGCCAAATGATGTACCACTAATTTAGGATCGAGTCCTAGCACTTCTTGGTAGGACCATGTGAATCAACCAATATTTTCCTAAAGCACTTCAATGAGAAGGTCTTCTTGATTTGATGGTAAGGATGCAAAAATGTACATAATCTTAGGTGTCTCTATTAGACTAATGTTGACTAGACTAGTGTCCTCAGTTAGGATTGATGATACTACAGGCTTGTGATCTTGTGGGGGAAGGTTAAAATCTCCATCTTTAGGTGCCTCAAAGAGGTTTTCACCGTCAAATATGTCCTTTATTTTTATTTGATTTTTTGAATGATCTGATGACATCCTAAAAGAGTTTTCACCAAGGGATACCTTTGTTTTATTTTTGTTTTATGTTTTGTATCATTTTTGTGACTGGAGATCTCATCCTCCCAAAAGTAACCCTTTGGATCCAATTTGTAGACAAAAGTTGATGGTTCTAGTGGCTTTTGTGTGGTATTTTAGCTCTAATGAATCTAAGGAGTGCATGCTCCATAGAAAACTTGTCAACATGGATAATACTTGGTTGGCCTCAATTAATGAGTTTAGGATGAGTGAGGGGAAGGTCAATGAGGTTGATGGATAGTCCATAGATCATAGAGGCTTCTAAGATAAGTTCATTAAGGAAAATATCATCATAGGATTTCTTTTCAACTTCCTCAAGTATGTCTTCAACTTCTATGAGGTTTCTCTAGATGTTTAAGAAGGAATAGCCATTATTAGTAGTGCCCCCAGTTATAGGGAGTCCAGAGCCTAGACCTTTCTTCTTTTCCTCTTTATATGCTTCTACTGGTTGTCTGATGCCCAACTCTTCACATCCTAGGCCACCTCCTTGATAATCCCATTGTTCAATAGCAAGTCGGTGTGAGTGTAGATATTTCTATTTGAAGTAGTAAAGGAGTTGTTTTCTATTTGGAGGTGGGTCTTTATTTAACCATGTACTGATGTCAAGGGTTGTTTCTTCTTCATTAAGGATCCCATTGGCAACAAATGTGGTGGACCCAAGTTGTTTGATGACTACATCCTTAATGATTACTTGCTCGAGGCCCATGTCCTTTCCCTCAATGTCTTTGTATGTTTGTAAGAAATTCATAACCATGTGGTAGGCAAGGTTGGATTGTGCATTGTTAATGGACATCTTAACTGGATATAGTGCATGAGATCCAAGTCATGAGAATTGTTCATCATTATAAGTAATAAATGAGGCTTTCCCCTCCCTTTTGTTTGGTGTGGACTAAATCTACTACAGATAGCTCAATTTCAACTAGGTGAGCATACTAGGCCACATTAAAAGCTTCTAAAAGATCAACAAAGGTGTTAATTGTGCCTTGGGGTGTATGATAGAGCCATTTGAGAGTGGGTCCTCAAAGAATTTTAGGAAAGAGATGCATGATAAATATGTCATTGTGGGCCACTTCTTGGTAGTGCATATAAAACTCTTTGACATGTGTAAATGGGTCCCCTTTTCCCCTGAATTTATCAAATTTGGGGATTTCAAAGCTTTTTGGAAAGGGTTTCATTATAGTCTTATCAAATGGATATGGACAATCATTTTCAAACATGAAGGTCTTGGATTATGTTCCATCCTTTAATTATTTTAGGGTACTTTTCATGTATTCCCATTCATGGTTAATAGGTGTTATTGTTGGTGCCCCTAATCCTAGTGCCCCTAGTGGAGGGTATGTATCGGATGGAGTAGGTGAATATGGTTGGCTTTGGCTTGTATATTGTGGTGGGTGGAATGTAGATTGTACTATTGCTAGGATGGGATTTATGGGTTGTTGGGGTGGAGGGTGTACATAGTGTTGTTCTTGCTAGACATGGTTTTGGTAGGTTGGTTATTGGGGTGGAGGGTAGATGTGAGACTATTGTTCAACTAGATGATTCTATATGGAGGCTTTGTTGGTCATGTTTTCACTTTGTGCCCTTCTGAATATATATTGAAGTGAGAGCATATTCTAGTTTTTCTTTGCAAAATCAGGTTTGATGTTCTAAATTTCCTTAACCCTAGAAAAACCCTAATTCTTGTTAAATTTGAAATGTGTTGCCCTAGAAATTATTTTAAATTAAGTGCCTTTTCATTTTATTTTCAAGCGGGAATTTTTTTTAATTTTCCTCTTTGTATTCCTAGGAACCTTTTAAGGTGGGTTCCATGAATTCCTAAAGTTCCCAAAATATTTTTCACCGTCAGATCTCTCCTTGAGATTGACAGTGGTTACCTTGTCATTATGAGAAATAGCATGCCTTTTAATGTTAGTGACATAGCAACCAAAGGATGGTTACAAGTGGGACCCAATTGGTGAATAAGCAATGATTTTAGGATGAGTTGTTTGTGTTGTCAGATCAACGGTGGTCACATTGTCACTATTGGAAGTTGTAGGAACTTTACCGATTGTGACATAGCAACCACCCATAAAAATAGAATATGGTGGGTCCAATTTTAAAGGTGACACCATAAAGATTACATGTCATTAATGGTCATGTTAGCATGTCAGAATTATATGATGTAATATGCCACTAAGGATCTGCACTCAAGGAATCATACTTGATAATATGTAACATCAAATCTCTTCAAGATCAATGGTGGTCATTATGTCGTTATGAAAACTTGCTTGATCATTACTATTCATAACATGGAAACCAAAGGAAAGTTATGCAAATCCACCACATTTTCAATGGAATGATCATAGAGTTTTCACCATCTGATCAAGGCATCATTAATGATGGTTGCTATGTCGCCATGAGAAATTGCTTGATGTCTATGTTGGAAATGAGAATAGAGTAACTGAGAGGGGGAGGGGGTGAATCAGTTACTCCAAAAACTTTCACAGTCCCTAAGATGTCTGAATATCTCCTCGATCTAATTAATATGAAGTGCTAAAACTTGATAATGCAGCAAATGACAAATATTAAGAACTGATATGTTATCATGCACAAAGCAATTTAGCAATTAAGAACACAGGAGACACCAGATTTAACGTGGAAACCCAACATGGAAAAAACCACCAATGTAACTAGATATTGTTTTTCACTCTTCTGAAGTGAGCCCTATTAGGAGCCAACCCTGTTAAAGGTTACAAAAACACACTGTTAGATGTGACCCTGTTAAAGGATTTAATCACCCTATTAGGAGTGGCCTTGCTAGAGGTCTTTAGAACAATTCAACTAAACTATCACCTTGTTAGAGGATTTATTGAATGGCTGTTAAACCAACTCTATTAAAAGATTTTGAATTCACTGTTACAGTGGTTAGAAAGAAACAATGAAGTGACCTAACATAAGGTACAACTTATCTTTGCCGATTGCAGATCTCTATTATGCTTGGCTAGATCCTCACTGATCAAATGCAACTTTACAGTTCCTTCAACACATCTGATCCTTCATCAAACTTTGCTCAAAATTTGCCTTATCATTTCATACTATAATTTGCATTCATAACTTCCCTTTTTTTTTGATCTCACACGTTTAATTCATAACTGGAATGACCATATATACCTTTTAGATTATCTAAGTTGGCTCGAATCACTGACTAAACAAACAATTACAATAGTCAGCTAGAAGTAATTAATTTGCAAATCCCTATACTGGCTGACCCTACACAGTAATTTTTGTCAGAAAATAATTCCTGTGTTGATCGACTGAGCTCGATGAATACGACGAATTTCATGACAATCCTTCAATCGCCGGGAGAACTCGGTAAGTACTAAGTTTCCTAAGATAACCGAGTGAGCTCGATGGAAACTATCCTTTGGAGATCGAGTGAAGCTCGGTTAATACTGACTTTTCCGTAATTCCTTTGATGACCGAGTGAGCTCGGTGGAAACTTCCCTTTGGAGACCAAGTGAAGCTTAGTTAATACTGACTTCCTCATTTCCTTCGTTGACCGAGTGAGCTCGGTGATCACTGTCTTTCATCTTTCCTTTGTTTGACTGAGTTAGCTCGGTTGACACTATCTTCCACATTTCTTTTGATGATCAAGTGAGCTTGGTTGACACTGTAGATTGCATTGCAGACTGTCTGAGCTTGGTGAATATGAGACTAATGACTGATATGACATTTGTGTGACATCAAGGACAACATTATCCAACAATCTCCCTCTTTGGCATTGATGGCAACACAACATGTCATAACAGAATTAAATTTTGAAAACAAGTCCAACAAGATAACAGACTTCTCCCTCTTTCAATAATCTCCCTCTGTTAAGGGACTATATGACAGACTTAACAAACTTTTCAAATTT
Organism: Cupressus sempervirens; assembly: GCA_028749045.1. Classification (NCBI taxonomy): domain Eukaryota; kingdom Viridiplantae; phylum Streptophyta; class Pinopsida; order Cupressales; family Cupressaceae; genus Cupressus; species Cupressus sempervirens. The sequence continues at coordinate 529,280,371 of CM053788.1, read as the reverse complement.
CACAAATTTCATAAGGATATGACAGTAAATCCCTCCCTCTTTGACAACACATGCTAAAGACAACAGAAGTTAAGTGAATTGTAATGTACCTTTAGTACTGATTCATATGCAATGATTTTTGATTAAACTGCATCAATAGATAGATCTTCAATCTTTCATGCGTTGATGCATTACTAGAGCTCATTTTTAGTGAACTTCAGATAGGCGAATGACCCCTAACTTACCTCTGAGATACAAAATGCATCCATAGGTAAAGGTTTTGTGAATATGTCAGCAATTTGTTCCTTTGTATGGACATATTCCAATCTGATCTCCTTGTCTTGCACCAATTCTCTGACAAAATGATATTTTATTGCAATATGCTTGGTCTTGGAATGCATCACGGGATTCTTAGATATGTTGATTACACTAGTATTGTCACAGAACATGACAACTGGTTCTTTGATGTCCATCTTCATTCCTTGCAATAACTACTTAAAAAAAACAATATTTGAACAGTTTACTGCTACAGCAACATACTTTGCCTCTGCTGTAGATTGGGATGTACAATTTTTCTTTTTGCTTGTCCAAGAAACCAATCTTTTTCCAAGAAAGAATGCTCCTCCACTTGTGCTTTTTCTGTCATCAAGGTTTCCTGCCCAATCAACATCAGTAAACACTTTCAAATCTAAATTACCTCCAAATTTGTACCATAAGCCATAATCTTCAGTTCCTTTCAAATATTTCATTATTCTTTTGATTTCCATCAGATGAGTTTCTCTTGGTTTTGCTGAAAATCTTGCAACAATACCAACTGCAAGGGCAATATCTGGCCTGGTATGAACTACGTATTGTAATTTTCCAATCATAGATCTATACAATGTTTGATCTACCTCTTTGGATTCATCATCTTTGGTAAGTTTCAATCTAGTACACATAGGAGTTCCAACAGGTTTACAATCCTCCATACCAAACTTTTTCAATATCTCTTCGATGTATTTTGATTGAGTGATGTAGATGTCATTCTTATTTTGTTGAATTTGGAGACCAACAAAGAATTTTATTTCACCAAACATAGACATTTCAAATTCTTTGTTCATTTGTTCTGAAAATTCTTTGCAAAGATCATCATGCCCTGTGAAGACAGTATCATCTACAAATATTTCTGCCATGACAATCTTATTATTTGGTCCTTCCTTTATATTCAAGCTACTGTTATCATTAGTTCTTTGAAAACCAAGTTGAATAAGATAGTTATGAAATCTTTCATACCATGCTCTAGGGGCTTGTTTCAGACCATACAGTGCCTTGTGTAAATTGCAGACCATGTTCTTTTTATCTGGATCAACAAAACCTTTAGGTTGTTCAATTTAAACCTCTTCATCTAGTATTCCATTGAGGAATGCTGACTTGACATCCACCTGATAAAATTTGAATCCTTTTTGAGCAGCATATGCAAGTAAGGTTCTGAATCCTTCCAATCTTGCAAGAGGAGCAAAGGTTTCTCCATAATCTATGCCTTCTTCTTGAGAGTATCCTTTGCATACTAATTTGGCTTTATTTATGGATACTTTACCATCTTCAATCAACTTGTTTCTGAATACCCACTTGGTTCCAATTACATTCTTATTTTTAGGTCTGGGTACTAGAGTCCATGTCTTGTTCTTCTCTATCTATTCTATTTCCTCATTCATTGCCTCAATCCAACTATCATTTGTCAATGCATCTTTAATGCTTCTAGGTTCAAAATCAGCAAGTAAACAAGTATTTTTCAGCTTGCTTCTTGTCTCCAATGATCTGATCTGGTGCATGATGTCTTCTGACATATTTAGCTAATATAGGTTCTTTACCTCTTGAATGAGTTTCATTGCTATCTCCTTGTGCTTCAATTTCATGTTATGGTTGTTCTGGCTCGGTAAGAATTGGCTTGAGTGCTTCAGACTCGGTAGATATTTGCTTGGTAATGTTTGAATGTTGTTGTGGCTTGGTTTGAAATTTTTGTAACTCGGTTACTGATGACTCAAGAGTTGAGGATTTTTGAATGAACGGTATGCTTGGTATAGTATCAGGTTCAATGTAAACAAATCTTCTGTAATCTTCAGGTACCTTTTTGCTTTCTTCCTCAGATTTGTCTGCAAACTCATCAACTTTCACATGTGCACTTTCTATGACTTTATGAGTGGATAGATTTAAACATCTATATGCTTTGCTTTTGCAAGAATATCCTAAAAATATTCCTTCATCACCTTTTACATCAAATTTTCCTTTTCTAGATTCTTTCAAAATATAACATTTGCTTCCAAATACTTTCAGATAACTTACATTGGGTTTGTAGCCATACCATAATTCATAGGGAGTTTTGAATGAGTCCTTTTTCAACTGTACTCGGTTTAAGGTATGAACTATAGTGCTGATGGCTTCCTTCTAGTATTTGATAGCAATGTTCTTTTCTATCATCAGGGTTCTTGCACAATCCATGGTGGATCTGTTTCTTCTTTCAACTATTCCATTTTGTTCAGGAGTTCCTAGTGCTGAAACCTGTCTTTTAATACCTTTTTCAATGCAGAAGTTGTTGAATTCATGTGAGATGAATTCACCACCTCTATCTAACCTTAAACATTTTAGTCTTTTTCCCGTTTCTTTTTCTACTCTTGCTAAATACCATTTGAATTTCTCAAATGCTTCTTATTTATTCTTTAGATACATGACATTCATCATTCTTGAGTAGTCATCAACAAAAAGAATGAAAAACTTTTCTCTAGTATAGCTTTCTATTCCAATGGGTCCACATAAATCAGTATGCACAATTTCTAATATATCTTCAGACTGATAGTTCTTACTTTTAAAACTAGTCTTTCCCATTTTACCAATCTAACAATTCTTGCATAGACCAACCTCAGGTTTCTTAATGTTAGGAATGCCTCTCACTTTCTTGAATTTGTTTATTTTTACCAGATTATCAAGATTGACATGACACAACCTTTTATGCCATAACCAACTTTCTTCAATTTGAGCAATAAAACATGAGCATTCACCAAGTTCTAGATAAAACAAGTTACCTTTAGTTTGGGTGCCAGATCCTATCAGCTTTCCTTGCTCATTCAACAGTCTTGCCTTTCCATGCATGAATTCCACCTTGAATCCAGTATTGAGTAATTGTGCCACACTTAGTAAATTATTTTTAGGACCTTCAACCCAATAGGCATTATTACATACAAGTTCTTTTATTAGACAGATTCTTCCTCTTCTTTTTATGAAACAAGGTTCATTATTACCAAACCTTACACTACCACCATCATAGTCTTCAAACTGATCAAACTTAGTTTTATCACCAGTCATATGATGTGAGCAACCACTGTCTATAATCCATGTATCATTCTTACTTATATGAGAAACAAGTGCCATTTTATCTTCCTCATCACTATCAAAATCATCTTTAACGGCAATATAAACAATTTCATCCTCACTATTATCAGAATTTTCAGCCATGAAGCATGATTTCTTACCTTTGTTCTTGGATGATTTGAAGTCTTTCTTGCCATTCCATTTCTTTTCATCATGGTTTTGCTTGTTTGGACACCTTGCTGCAATATGACCAATTTCTTCACAAGAAAAATAGATTAGGGGAACTTTACCTTTGTATTTTCCTCTGCCTCTAGAATATTTCTTTGCTAGTAGAGCTTCAATCACTTCGAGGTCACTATCTGAACTTTGGCTTGATTCATTTTCACTTTCTGACTGAGATTCCTTCTCCTCTTTTTTTTTCTCCTTGAGTGAGAGCTTGGCTTGAAATGCTAATTCAATGTTCTTGGAAGCTAGAACATAGTTGTCAAAGTTATCTAGTTCAAATGCAGTTAGTCTTCCAACTATGGCCTCAAGATTTATCTGATGATTTTCTTCACACCTTTCCTGAATTGTAGAAACTCTGATTGCATAAATGGGAAGCAAGGTTCTAAGAACTTTGCTTATATCTTTTTCTCCTTTGATATCACCTCCAGATGCTCTGATCGTACTCACACATGCTTTAACTCTTTCAACATACTTTGCAATGTTTTCATCCTCTCTCATCCTCATTTGATCAAATTGTCCTCTTAGACTTTCTGCTTTTGCTCTTCTCACATTATCATCTCCTCCATAGATTTCTTTTAGCTTGTTCCACATCTCAAAGGTAGTTTTGCAGTCCTTAATGTCATCAAATTCTTCATAACTAAGAGCCGATGCTATGTCTATCATCATATTTTTGTGAGTCTTCTTTTCAGCAATGTCATTGACAAACAATGTGCCAGGAAGTTCTTCATATTTTTCTTCAAGGTATTTTAGTCTAGTATCACCAACAGTAGCCAAATGAAGTCTCGTCAATCCTTGCCATGTGGAGAAGTTATCTCTGTTGAGTTTTGGAATTTCTCTTTTGTAAGACATCTTGATCTTTGGCTTAGATCCTTGAAATCTCTTCTTGCAAGCACTAGATTCTTTGATACCAATTGTTGGAAATGAGAATAGAGTAACTGAGAGGGGGAGGGGGTGAATCAGTTACTCCAAAAACTTTTACAGTCCCTAAGATGTCTGAATATCTCCTTGATCTAATTAATATGAAGTGCTAAAACTTGATAATGCAGCAAATGACAAATATTAAGAACTGATATGTTATCATGCACAAAGCAATTTAGCAATTAAGAACACAAGAGACACCAGATTTAATGTGGAAACCCAATATGGAAAAAACCACCAATGTAACTAGATACTATTTTTCACTCTTCTAAAGTGAGCCCTGTTAGGAGTCAACCCTGTTAAAGGTTACAAAAACACATTGTTAGATGTGACCCTGTTAAAGGATTTAATCACCCTTTTGGGAGTGGCCTTACTAGAGGTCTTTAGAAAAATTCAACTGAACTGTCACCTTGTTACAGGATTTATTGAATGGCTGTTAAACCAATTTTGTTAAGAGATTTTGAATTCACTGTTACAGTGGTTAGAAAGAAATAATGAAGTGACTTGACATAAGGTACAACTTATCTTTGTTGATTGCAGATCTCTGTTATGCTTGGCTAGATCCTCACTGATCAAATGCAACTTTACAGTTCCTTCAACACATCTAATCCTTCATCAAAATTTTCTCAACATTCGCCTTATCATTTCATACTATAATTCGCATTCACAACTTCCCTTTTTTTTTGATCTCACACGTTTAATTCATAACTGGAATGACCATATATACCTTTTAGATTATCTAAGTCAGCTCGAATCACTGACTAAACAAAAAATTACAATAGTCGACTAGAAGTAATTAATTTGCAAATCCCTATACTGGCCGACCTACACGGTAATTTTTGTCAAAAAATAATTCCTGTGTTGACCGACTGAGCTCAATGAATACGACGAATTTTGTGAAAATCCTTCAATCGTCGGGAGAACTCGGTAAGTACTAAGTTTCCTGAGATAATTGAGTGAGCTCAATGGAAACTATCCTTTGGAGACCGAGTGAAGCTCGGTTAATACTGACTTTTCCATAATTCCTTTGATGACTGAGTGAGCTCAGTGGAAACTTCCCTTTGGAGACCGAGTGAATCTCGATTAATACTAACTTCCTCATTTCCTTCGTTGATCGAGTGAGCTCGATGATCACTATCTTTCATCTTTCCTTTGTTTGATCGAGTTAGCTCAGTTGACACTGTCTTCCACATTTCTTTCAATGACCGAGTGAGCTCGGTTGACACTGTAGATTGCATTGCAGACTTTCTGAGCTTGGTGAATATGAGACTAATGACTGATATGACATTTGTGTGACATCAAGGACAACATTATCTAACAGTTTATGCTTAGCGACATAGCAAGAGCATGACACCTGTCTCAAAAACACAAGTGGGTTCACTGTAATGTGCCAATAGTAAAAGGAAAAGCTTATTTGGATGGATTCAATTGGTTTGACTGCGAACTTGTAAGGAAGAAGCTAAGTCATCAAAGTTTTAATCTCTCAATCGTCAGATTTTTCAAAAATTGATCACTTATGTTTAATTTAGAAGGTGGTGCCACCCATTTTTTCCTTATGATCCATTTATGAGAATTAAGTCTACCCGTGCTAAGTAAAAACTAGATATATAGTGTAGAATTTCACAAATTTCTCTCCATGCAAATAAATTTCTAATTTTCAGAGAGCCAAGAACCTATTGAAGCATATTTTTCTACCTGGTCAAATTGTGAAGGAATTTTATGCATCAACAATTTATTACAGTAATTAGAAAGAAGATAGTAGAGAGCCAAGTGAGTATCTTAATTTTTCATATAGTGCAAAGCATTCTGGTATTCTACATTATTATCAAATATGCCTCCAAAGAAGGGTTTCTCCAAAAAAGTAGAATATGCTAGTAGGAATATACATGATGATTTTTTGGAATAGTTAACTAAGTCCACAAATGATTTAGCTTAAATTAAAAAGCTAGTCCCTATGAACCCTAGGCTTAAGATTGTAGATGGTTTATATAATAAAGAGAATTGGGTTAGGGATGCTACTACCTCAAAAATAGGACTCAAGTTTTTGAGGAAATGGATCTCAGAGAGGAAGTTGTTTGCCCCCATGGGAATATTTGGAATTTTTATTTGGGTAAACTAGTAGTCCTTGGGGTTTTCATGGACTCGGACCTTCTTACATCCATAGCCCAAAATTATTACCCCATAGCAAGATAGTAAGGAGAGTAGATGGGGAAACTCTGATAAGGATTAATGCTCAAGAAATTTGAGAGGTTTTTGGTTTGGAGCTAGTCATAGATTACCATGAACCCATTGATTTTCAAGGTTTGCAAAAGGAATATATGTCTAATAAAGATCAGGTCAGGCAAGATGCATTGAGAAAACACCTAGCCACAATTGGAAATTTGACCTTTGCTACAACATCTATCAAAGAGCCCTTTAAGAAGGGATTTTTTACTGGTAGGGCCATAGATATTCACATGACTTTGTGTAGGGTTTTTAGTGAGGATGAACAAAATTTTATGCCCACAAATTTCATGTATATGATGACACATCTCTTCTTTTAGTGGTCATATCATATTTGATTTTGTATCTTATATAGTTTTAGGAGATTCATATAGGATTAAATGGGATTTCTAAAAGTAAGGTGGAGAAAACAGTTGGCCATTATTCGATGTTGATGCATATGTTCTTATTTAAAAGGGTTACCTACTTTAAAAAGGAGATGATTATAAACAGAGAATATGAGGGAAAAGCTCTGCCAGTCCAGTTTTGGAGTGTAGATATGACCTAGGATGCAAAGGAGGATAGCTTTCTTAGATTTGATAGATACTTTGCATCCAAGTTGAGACACCTCATATTAAGGGACAATCCTAGAATTCCCAAGGCACTATTAGGCCTATGTACAACCCTTCTGGTTTGAAGATATCCCACAATTGGGAAAATATTATACCCTACCCTATATCTACAGTGTTTAGAGTATATGGTTTCCAAGGGACTCCCCATGTAATTCCTTACAAAGTGCCTTTGAAGGTAGGGATAGCTGAAATGCTATGGTAGATAGGTGGGTTCGAGGAAGCACAATCGACTGGTAGGTCCAGGGGTTCAATTTTCCCCTCTTGTACTATTTCTCATCAATTCATAATCACTAAGGGTGGATGGGTGTTCCTATATAAATTTTTGGACCAATATAAAATTCTTGTCTCCCATACCCTTTTTTGTGATAGTGAGGGATTTTTTTATGTATTTAGACAAAGGGCTAAGACTAGTGTAAAGGATCATCAACCCTACTTCCCTAAAGACATAATGAGGAATGAGTTCTCTTTGCAATAGAAAGAGATCAAAAAGGAGAAATGGAGAGTTTACTCTAGGGTTTTGGAATTCATTAATTGTTTTGATAAAGATTATAAGCCTCTAGATGATGCAAAAATAGAGGCAGGTAAAATAAATAAATTGGTGATTACTTTTCCTAAGATTATGGAAGTTATGAATGAGAAGAAATTATTCTTTATTAATTCTTATACTGATAAGGCCCGAGAGGTCACGAAAAGGTTATCTTTCACCCCTATAGTAGGATCAAAGCAATTAATTGTTCAAAAAATACCTAGCTACAACATAATTCAAAATAAATCGCCCATAGTGGATAAAGGGAAAAAAATAATAGGGTCAACCAGTGCTATTCTAAAGGAGAGGCCTAATGAGCCTATGCCCAAGAGGTAGAAGGTAGAAAAGGAACAAATGCCTCAAATAGAGGAGTATTCACCCTCCCAATCCCCATTACATATAGGAGATGAATAACTCACTAAGGAGCAGGTGGAACAGTTGGGATCCCAAGGGAGAGTTTTCATTACTACATTAGAATTGGAAGAGGGAAATCCTCAAGAACCTCCTATGCCAAGCCTTGAATTATCTATTTCTAATTATAGTGGAAAGGAGTTGGACCTTGTTGTGGAATAGGCCAGCCAAGAGTTCATTTTTTATGACAATTTTGTTAAGTCTAGAGCCTTCTATCAGTTTGCTTGGAGGAAAAACATTGGACTTATTGAAGAAAGATGCAATAAATTGAAAATAGAGCATCCTTAGATGGAGGAGGCAAATCTACAAAACCAAATAAAGGAGGAAATGATGCAAGAATTTAAGATTTTAACCCCTGAAGAAGGAAAGAGAGTGATAAAATCATCTAGGGTTCTACTGTTGCCAAATTGGGATATTGTAGATGCAATGGTCTTTAATTTTGTTACCAAGAAAATAAGTATAAATGAGAAGGAAAAGAAAGAAATGAGAGGTACCAAGTTCAGTGAGGATCATGTTACATTGGTAATATGGTCGATGAGAAAAGGATCTAGAACTAGTTATTTCCAACCTAATGACATTGGCCTGATAGGAAATTTAATTGTGAAGAGAGTTGACGAAATTACAAGTGAAGAGGCTGCAGAACTGGGTGTTGGATCAGCCAATTTCACCTTAGCCACAACTTTGAGGTATAAAAGAGAAAGGGTAGAGTTACAGGATAAATATGAGAAGTTTTTAGCTGCCTATAGTAAATAAGTTCAAAAGAGGATTGAATTGGAAAATAAATTGATGGGACACCAAAGGCAATCTAGTAGGCCTAAGATCACTTACCCTTACCCACCAATGGAACCTTTTGAATCCACTTCTCTTATTGAAATTCCAGACACACCACAGAGACCTTGGTATTACACTATAGATGATTTTGAAGAAGAAAAGAGTACTGTGGGAATTATATGTAGAGTTAGATATTCAGTATGGTGATAGGCTAAGGAAATCTATCATGTATTTAGTTAATAAAATTGATTGGCCAGCTTTCTATGAGTAGTTGACAAAAGTAATAAATATATGGGATGAGTTGAAAGCATATGATGATGCCCTAAAGACAACTATCAATAAATGGAGTAGAAGGAATAAAAGTGTTACTCTTCTATATTTTTTTGTTATTAGTGTATCCTATGAGTACATAGAAAAGACTTATGATCTGACTAATGATCTATCAAAGTTTGATGATAAAAGAATTGTATTGCAAAAGAGAATCATAAATTATCTTGACAAGTATAAGAGTATTAGATTTGAACTCTTCTCACATGCCATAGATAAAAAGGATAAGTTGAAAAATAAAGAGGAGTGGGACTAGAAATTGAATGACCTATTATGCCTTCGAAAGAATAAGGTCATAAATGAGAAAGGAAATGCATGGTGGGAAAATACAACTAAAGAAGTTATAAATTGCAATTATTTTATGATTCTTTGAGAAGAGATTTTATTGAAATTGATAAATTAGGGGAATATGTGATAAGGAAGCAACATGACATTCCAAATTTTAATTGGCCAGATGACACACTTTTTGACAAGTGGATGGTAGATTTTGTTTATGAAAAGAAAATATAATGTCACAAAACTGATGATGATGAAATGGAATAGGATGAAGTACAAATAATTGACACATCAATAAACGTAAGAGAGGGCAAGGGTAAACAACCAACTATAGTTACTAGAATAGGGGCCCAAATAGATGATTTGGCAATAGAATAGCTGATGGTAACTACCAATTTGTTAGTACAAGATGGCATGGATGGAGTATCTCAGGTTCATCTAGAACTTCAAGTACCAGAACAAGGCCCATCACATGTAGAACCAATGATCATACACTTTGAGGAAGAAGAAAAACAACAAGGCCAATCATAAAATATATAGCAACAAAAAGTGTAGCATAAAGTGGTACCTACTAAAGAATATTCATGATGAAAGACATTCTATTGCACCAATTTTTGTTTCTTGTGTCAGTAACATTGTAAATATTTGTTCTATCTTAAGGGCAGTTCTCAGTATTCTCTATGCTTGAAGCTTGTTGCATCTCACACTATATAAGTGAGATTCCAAGGCTAGAGAAAGGGGTTTGAGTCTTTGTGTAACTTTAAGTTGTGCTAGAATGCAATTGGTCCATTACTTGATGCAAGTTCTATGATGTGTTTCTCTACAAATTCTGAGAACACATTAATTTTCTAGGATCATAGTGTGTTATCTTGAATTGTTTTGAGTTCTATTCAAATGTTATATAATTTTCAAAGAGAATTAATATAAAGATGAGTTGTCCCCACATCTTTCCTCTCTAAATCTTACCTCCATCTTATTGTCTGGTTATTTTGAGATTATATGAACAAAGCTTGTTAAGTTTAATGAATAGGACAAGTTGTATGCCAATTCATTATTGCTTTTGATTTAATGAATTGAGTAAATGCTTCAGTGAATGTGATAGGATCTCCATATAGTAAGAATAAAATATGTAAGAATAAGTTTTAGGAAGAATTGCTGATAATATTGATTGTAATGTAGTCAATTAGGTCAAGAAATTAGATAGACTCTTAATCCCAATGGATGAGGCATTGATCAATTATTTTAGTCTACATATGAAGAAACCATGGATAAGCATCAAGCTTAAAATCAAATCAATTTTACTTTAATATATGAAGAATTTCATAGATGGTCAGGACTTGTTTACACTTAACCTCTAAGTCTTAGTTAGTTGCTATTGCCCAGAATTATTTGTAGATCTGAGAAGAATTGTGACCAAACTACTATAAGGGATGAATATTGTAATGAAATATCAAGGAATAAATGAAGTGTGAAAGTAGTATCAAGTTTTGAATTTTTTTTCCCTCAGGTGCACCCACCTTGGTTTCGTAGAGCCAAAAGAGTAGGAAATCTCTTAGGATTTTGTTGAAGTTGGGTCTAGAGGTGAAGGTCATCTAGTTGATTATGGGAAATAGATAATCCTTAGGTTATTCTGATCTTTACCATCCTGGTATTAAGTATTTAGTTTCTTTATACTGTAAAAACACCAACAAGTTTAAATATATAGCTATTGTAGTGGAGGTTGTTAGAAGGGTCGTGTTGGTTGATATATTGGGGCTACAAGTTAGGATCGTGTGCTTGGTTGAGGTGGCAGCTGGGAGTTGCATGGAGCCAAATAGTTGGTATAAGGAAATGCTCCTATTGATGGCATCAATTTTTGTGGTATTTTTTGGTTACTTCCTAGGGATGGCATGGAAAAAAAATTGTGATACTAGGTATGGGGTTGATTGAGGATAGTGGTGGTGGTTGAAAATTGGTCATGAATGGATTATCGATGAAAATATTTGTAGTTGGTCCTTGTGACTACAAAAAACTCCAAGGACCCAGTAGAAATGTGGTGCCATTGTTTTGAACATAAGAGAAAATGGGTTGATAGTGATATTGGGTGTGATAAAAGGTGGATTGCTAGATCCCAACGGAGGCATCCCTATGGTGTACTAAAGTTTTGATGGGATGTTATGCTAGAAGGGATTGGTTTTAGTGCTAGCATATGCACATGAGGTGAAAGTGGTAACTTGAGGAAGGGAAGGCATAGTACTGCTAAGTGGGAATGAAGCAAATTGTCAAATTGGAGTAGTGATGGTGGAGGTGTTTGTAGATGCGGACAATGTAATAGTGGTATGCTAAGATGTTGTGTGGACTAATGTTTGTGCTATGGTGGGTTGGTTACTTTGTGGGATGGGAGCACCGAGTTGGGTTGATGGTATGTTTGGATTCATGAGTTTTGGTTGTACCGTTTGATGTCCTCTTTCTAGTATGAAAAAGGGGTTGTTATGATCAGATGGACCAATGGGTGGTGGTAGTCTGCCAAATAAACGATGGATGGGATCAGATATATCCAAAAGTGGTAGTCGTCAAAAGCCAAAGGTATCGAATTTTTCTCATAGGAAGTTTGTCATGATTGTTTCTCTATTTTTATTTATAATACCATTGGCAATGGTTGTGTGCCTTGGTTTATTCATAAAGGAATTTTTATCTAGTGATGGACCAAAATCATCTATATCTTGTCACGGTGGGTCATGTGTGGTTACAGACACTAGTAGGTCTGGTTGTGTGTTATCCGGGCTACTACTAATACTAGGATCCATGTCTTTCTTCTTCCTTATGTTTTTGCTAAAATGTGTGGTAGGTGGCATGAAATGATAATGATTATAATGATGAGATGTAAGGTGGTATGACAATAGATGCAAGTATATGTGGTGGGATGTTTTGCTAAACTTTCCAAGGATATGACAACTATAATGTAATGATTTTCTAGGATGTAGAGATGTATGATAGATGCAAGAGGACATTGATGGAGGATATTACATCTAATGATATGATATCTAGGAGGTCCAAAGGATTACTGATGTGATATCAAAGAAAAGGGGATGTGGTCTTATGTAAGAAGCTCAAGATATTAAGATAAGGCAAATGTTAGGATGGACTTGTGATCTTTTGGAAGATAAATGATGATCAAGTGGGGAGCCCAACCTTCAATTCAAGGTGATGAGGGACACAAATGACAAAGATAGACTACCATAGACAATTCTTAGTCAGAAGGGATAATCATGATGGGATGATGGGTGTAGTGTTGACATTAATGTCAATTTGTCTATTAGTGACTTATCACATAGTTAGTTGGTTTCAATTCAAACCAAGCTTCATTATGTCTACTGAGCATCTGAGATAGTTTATAGTATTACCTGAGAGTAGTAGAGTCTACTAAGCTTTCTAGTGTAAGTGATAAAGATCTTGTGTTAACCAAGCTCTATAGTATTAACCAAGTATGTCATTGTCTACCAAGCTCCCAGTGTTCAAAAATTGAATTTAGTGTTGATCGAGCCATGTAGTGTCAACCATGAAATTCAATATCTACTGGGTTTCTCAGTGTTCACCAAGTCATACATTGTTGACCAAGTTCCTTCTACTCAAAGTGATTAGTATGGACTGAGATTCAATGTCAGCCAAGTGCTAAAGTATGTTGAGTGTTGACAGTGTTCATCGAGGCTTAGAACATCACTGATTTGTCCACAAAACTTGAGTTACAGCAGTGGGCCTACTTTGTGAATTATGATGAATTTGATATTATAGCCAATTCTAGAAAGTAATTAAGTGGATTGGTATATATGTAATGCATTGTATCATATCCAAATTAAGTAAGAAAAATGTATGTGAACAAGTAAGAAGAAGATGAGTGTGAATTTAAGAAGGCTACAATTAGTATAAGGAATAGCAAAGACTTATCTATCACAGTTAGGTGATCATTGCAATTCAAGGAATCTCATTCACCAAATCAAAGTTACAAATTAGAGACCAACCACTAGTTTATCCTAACAAGTGCATCAATCAAATCCTCTAACAACATGGACTTAACTGTCTTATTCCAAATCTCCTAATAGAGTGCATACTTCATTGTATGTTTATAAACCCTTTACAAGGTGGAACTAACAGTCCTTATTGCTCCTAATAGGGAAAATCACCAGAAGTGGTCAATTGTAAGCCTTAATAGGCCAAATTTATATTGTAGTAATAAAGCTTGTGGGTATCATCCCCACCCAAATTTACTTTCTATTTTGGAAGGTTTCTGGGTTACCATATCTTAAATCAAAGTATTATGAATTTTTTATTGCTTTTATTCTTTCATGCATGCAACTGGATCAGATTATGTGGTGATGGTTTAATTGGTAAATTAATTTTAAATTTTTATTGGTTCCTAAATAAGCCCTCCCCTCTCAATAACCTAGTCTATATTACATTTCCAACCATTGGTATTAGAGCTTTTGGTTCTCAAATCAAAAGTTTTGAGAAAAGATCAGAGGCAATGTAAGTTTATAGACTAAAGAAAGCTATTGAAAATGAAAAGTTGGATCTGCAATTAGCAATGGATCAACTGAAGAAAGAAAAGGAGAAAATCTCTCAATCTCTAAAAAGAAGAAAAGATCTTGCACCACAAATGAATGACAATCTCTACACTAAAGAAATAATTCAAGACATTTGTCAAGAAAGAAGTTCAGATGAAGCTAATGCAGTAATCATAGAATTACTTGACAAGAATCTTACTCTCATGAAGAAGTTAGAAAGTTGAAAAGAGAACAAGAAATTCAATCGGTCAAATTATGTGAGTTTATGGAATAGAAGGACAAAACCAATGAAGAAATAGAAGAAGAGGACAATAAAATTAATCAACTATCTCTTCAACAAGTAGACCTAATTGATCAACTCAATGATGCAAATCAAGAGATTATCAACTTAAGGATAGAAAATGAAAGATTGAAGAATGATCTCAACATATAAAAGTATACCAATGAGAGGATAATGAATTCACAAGAAAGCATGAATCAATTGGATAAGAAAACTCAATTCAGATATAAAAGAAAAATTGGATTAGGATATATAAAAGAAGGTGAATCTTCTTAGCAAGGAGCTCAAAAGAACAAAAAGACTACATGTAGTCATTGTGGAAAAATAGTTCATACATCAAACAATTGTTAGAGAACTAGTAAACCAAAGTTCAATGGAAAGTGTTACAATTGTAACAAAGAAGGACATAGAGAATGTGAATGCATAGAGAAACCTAAGTTTGAAGGAAAGTGTCACAACCGTAATAAACAAGGACACAAATCTTCAAAGTGCAAGACCAAGAGATGGAACCCAATAGAACAAATTGTCAAAGCTATATTTGGGTTTGATTACAATACATGGTGTAGATGTCACTATAGTGGTGAGTTTGGGCACATTGGAGAAAACTACATAAAACATCGCACAAGGAAGAGAGATACTACAAAGAGATGTTTTGTATGTATAGAACTTGGACATCTTGCCAAGAACTATATAAACTAAGGAAGAGTAGAAGATGAAAAGAAAGCTAAGGCTAACAATATCAAAAAACAAATAAGGTAGTAATGGGTGTAGAAATCTCTATAGAATGCAAGCCAAAGTCATGAAAGTGTTGACACCCAAGTCAATGAGTTGGGTGACTCAACCATTTCAACTTAGACATCTATGGAGATTACTGGAACTAAGATTCAAAAGAAGACATCCCATACCAGTCCTAGCCAATAAGCCAAAGATCCATATCAGCATTCAAGATGTACAAGGATCAATGAGTGATGATGACAAATGAAGAACTTACCAAGAAAGATTGGGTCGCAAGATCTTACTGTGCAAGGTCAAGTTGCATATTCTTACCAAGTTCTAGATGTAGATATTAAGTTACTGACTCTACCGAGTACCAAGTTCAAAGCAAGTGGTGGTAGTTCCTATCGATTCAAGAGACTTTACTGAGTTGAAGGTATCTTCTAAGCAATAAAGTTCAAACCCAATGGAGGACAACTTGTCATCGAGCGAACATTTGTACGAAGCATTAATGGTGATCATAAAAATAGAATTGTGTTAAAAGGAGGAAATTCATTGAATTATTTCACCATGAATTTTAAGAGGTAAGAGTGAAGAGAAATTTTGAGCCCCTAAGAAACTTGAAGCATTAATTGGTGAAGATTATTTTTCATGTTCAAGAATTAACCAAATGAATGGCATCTTCAAGTAGCAAAGCAAAAAGGGTTCCAAGATGTTGATTTGTGGAGTGGATTGCAAGGCTCCCACATTTAAATTGTACCCAACTATAGAAGAAACACTTGACCTAGTTGGAGTGCAACCACAAATCCCTTTGAAGGTACTTCTAATTCATGACATTAGGTCATTTTATCACTATTCAATTAAAGAGCTTGGAACCCTATAAATGAACCATGCATTCAATGAACTTTGTGTGGATGGTGTTTTAAAACCCAAGTATAAATATTTGGAGACGAGGGGTTTGACACACATTATGCATATGCCATGAGATTTTCAAGGAAAATGGATCAAATACATTTTAAGTAGAGTTCACAAAATGAATTTTTGGTTGGATCACCCTATCTAGATCACAAAGAAGATGATATATAGGATTATTGAGTTTCCAATGTTAAGCAAGGAAAAAACCACAAAAACCCTAGGTTGGGTTGAACTAGCGAAGAGAACTCTTGTCGAGTGGGATGGTAGAGGAACAAAGCTTCATGGCGTGATAGACATGGAAATCAAGTTTGGAACACATGTTGTTATACATACTATAGCTTGTGCATACTAAACAACATTCCCTATGAAACAGTTGACCTAGTGCTGGAGGTGGTGAAAAAAATTATCTTTTGACCTTGCTGAGCTACTGTTGATTCAATTGGGAAAAAACATGGAGAGTATCCAAGTCTCTAAGAACAATCCATGTAAACTTAGTTCTCTTTTAAACTGTTTATTTTTCTATGTACAAAAGTTTTTCCCTTCTCAAGGAACTATGGTATGGAAGAAAGATACACCTTTATTGTATAAAATTAATGAGTTCATAGAAGAGATGGGAGAAAATTTTGAAAGTATAATGGATACCTACTTTGGAACATTCAAAGAGAAAATGTAGAGCAGATATAGGATTCCTAAGAAATTAGTAGAATACTATAACTAGGATATATGTTTTCTAGTAGATTGTGACAAAGTTCACATCCAAGTAGTCAGGCCAAGAGTGGCATGGGTAAGACTTTTGAGTTATGATGTTAATATTGATGAAACCAAAGGTATTTTTTGTCACAAAGGTTTGCACCCTTGTCCAATTTTTTTACCTAAGGACAACCTTGTGAAACATGGAAACAACCTCCAAGGTGTGGGACTTGAACTATGAGGTTGAGTCTCTAGAGAAGGCCAGCTTCCTTTACTATCAGGGTGCACCTAACTACTCTTGGAGAGGAAAACGGAGAAAGAATGCATAGAAGAAAATCTACCTATTCTAACGAAAGGGGGGTGATGCACCAAAAATAGAGTGTTCAAACCAATCTCTACCCATACATGCACTATTGAACCATTATGACACCAAGAGATATACACATCCAGACTTGCTTTAATCTAACAATCACATGTAGATCATAAAACCCAAATGAATGACATAAGGAAAGAGAGGATTCACTTATATACCATTCATAGGCCAAAAGAGATACAATCATGCAAGATTGCAGATATTTACAATACACCAAGGAGAGGAAAATAGTTCTTGCACTTCACATCAATGGCTAAAGGAGATAAGAATGTCATATAGTTTAGAGGCAAAGGGGATTTACAATGAAATTGCAGAGCAATATCAGAGAAAACAAAGAAGAGTCGACCAATCCAGACAAATTCTACAAAAATTGCCTTTATAGCTTAGGCATAAATGAGATGTTCACTAACTAAAGTTACTCCACAACCACTGCCATTAAGTCTTGATAAAGATTTGGAGAAACTCTGATCTAGGTATAGATTCAAATACAATGAAATATGATATTTTGTTGAAATAGGACCCTGATAGAAATGGTGCCATTAAACCATTCTGACCAAGTAGATGGATAAACTGGGGTGGTGGAGTGTTCTCTTGTTGTTTACTGGGTTCAGCATTCATTCAAGAGTAGTTGGAATTGATTGTGAGGATCAAATCATGCAAGAAAACTCGATTTCCTTTATTTCTAGCTCATCAATCAACAAAGTCAGCAAGTCAACTGAGTCTTACAACCAAAATGGGCCACGTGGACCAATAGTCTCATTTCATTTTGCCACCCCGCAAGGCCTTCTCGAGTTTGACCACCAAACCAACTAATTGTGCCACCTTCCCAACTTAACCACGATGTCACATAACCATCAACCTTAACTATGCTACCTTTCTGTTAATTTCCTTAGTCGGACCCACTGGGACATGTGTCCTTTAGGTGCTTTCCTACATTGTTTAATTTCCTTACATCTTCATAATGTGGGAAAGCGTAGATCGTTGATCTCTGTAAGATCAATGATCATGAAAGATCCTCATTACACTACACCTACCCTTAATACTTCTAGGCCCACGAACCATTCAGCATGACCTTGCACCACCTTGGCATCACCCTGCAGCTTCATAATAACTTGACCCCACAAGGACATGTGGCAACAAGGTGCTTGCCCACATTTCTTAATCTCCTTATATATTCGTAATGCAAGGAAGCGCCAGCCCTTGATCTCATCACATCAGATGGTGTACATAACCTGTACCCTTTGAACCTACGTGAATATCCTCTGTGACGTCGTTAGGACATGTGTCACCAAGGTGCTTGCTCACATTGTTAGGAAGTTTGACAAAAGATAGAATGCAATAAAGTGGGTGCCAATCAAAATGCTAGCTGGACTAACATTTCTTCCTTTCTGCAGCCCACACAAGAACATTTTCCTCACCTGCCACACATCACAAAGGGTCTTCCTCGCATTATGTAAAGGTACTGCATTTTGAGAATGCGGGAAAGTGCCTATCGTAGATCACAAAAGATCTGACGGCACAGAAAGTTGCAGGCCAATGGAAACAAATTAGGAAATAAAAGAAATACCATAAAGTTTTAATCATTTTATTTTTTGTATTTCTAGGGCATTTAAATAATATTAAAGATGGGAAGCGGCCATTGGGTGGGCTCAAGTATTTGAATTCAAATTTTTGGTGGGGGGGCAAAAATAGGTAACAGTATTATTGAGGCTCTCCTAAATGAGCATGTGGACCCCAAGGCACCTTTATTTTGGAATATATGATGAGGCTAAGGCTAGGATTGAACTTGAAATCAAGTTACCTCAAGTAGTGAAGAGAGGAAGGAAGAAATTGGAGAAGTTACTTAAGAACACCAAATCTTCTAGTTCCCCTCTCTTGATAACTAAAGAAAAAGGTGATGACCTTGAAGAAGAAGAAGGTGAGGAAGAAGATGTAGAGGAAGAAGAATTTGAAGCAGAGGAGCCTCCCAAGAAGGGGAAGGTAATTATAACAAGACCCACAAATTCATCCCCTATTGTGTTCACCAGAAGAGTTGCAGAATCTAGGAAGAAACTTAAGCTTGGAGAAGAAGAAGATGAAGCCAAACAAATCATATTTCAAAAGACTGCCCCTACATTTGTAGAAAGATTGAAAAGATTAGAAGAAGGGGGTGGCATGGGATACTTCAAGTCTCTTAGGTATGATTCTAGAAGTGTAGAGGAGAAGAAACAAATTGAGGATACCCCAGTGGAAAAATGGAAATACTCTTTGGATGAGTTGAAAGCTCAAGTTCCTAATGTAATTCTCAAGGAAGTTGCACCAATATGGGAAAATGTAGTCAAGATTGCAAGAGACATTAGACAACAAACCTTGAGATAACTCATGCCAAGTCTTAGTGAAAAAGAGGTAAAGAACTCATTAAAGGAAAATGAAATCAAGATGACTCCAAAATTCAATGCATTATTGATCCTATCAAAGGATGAGTCAGTTGTGAAATCCAATACTATTGCATGGAAAAACATCTATGGGTTGCACAAGCCTAGTGATAATAGTGTTCAAATTGATGATAAGGATGGTGAAGAAGATGACATGGAAGAGGATGCAAAAATAAGAGATGATGAAATAGAAATAGATATTGATGATGTTGATGAGGAAGAAGAACAAGAAGCTATAGGAAGAAGTCTTCTAGAAATTCAAAGTATTGAGGATACTGATGTAGAGAAGATAGCAGCAGAGGTTATGACCTCCCTTCCTTATTCTCTAAGAAAAGACTTAGTCCAATCTAGCTCAGAGAAGGTTTCTACCAAGTTGGTTGAGGTTAAAATTGGATCACCAAGCACCCAACCAATCTCTGGAGCAGCATTACCAAGTACTTCAATGAGTGAAGTGTCTAACACTTCATCTACTGAGTAGTAAGCTCAAATCATTCCAGTATCAAACTCTACCGAGCAATAGTAAGGTATTCCTACTATTAGTATTGTTTCTATTGTTCCTACATTTGTTTCTGTTTCTATTGTTTCTACTATTGTTTCCAATATGGTCAGTGCAATGATAGTTGAGACTCAGTTTCAACCAAGCATTGAAGTTTTGAATAAAGGAAAAGAAATTGTTTCCTCTATTATTCATAAGGAAAAGAGTCGAGGTTGAAACCTCTAAGGAAGAGATTGATCTAGAGGAGGAAATTGTAATACCAGATTGGGATCTCAAAAATCTGACTCTTGGTCAGATAGATACCCTTGGGGAGCTCTGGAAGAAAAGAGCAAGGCAATAAAAGCTCAAAGAGGAAAAGAAAAAGAAAAATTAGGTGCTTGAAGATATCCAAAGAATATTTTTTGATGCTCTGAGCATTGAGGTTGATGAGAAACAAACTATTTTGGATCAACTAGTTGAAATTATCCACAAATACAATGAAAAACTGAATGGACAAGAAAAACTTTTGTAGAGGGTAGAGAGAAAATTTGAAAACAAAGTTTTGGAGCAAGTAGCACAGAAGATAGCTATTGATCAAGTAGAATTATCTACTATTCTTGCTACACTGGAAACATATGTAAATAATGTTGTTTTTTTATTTGCCAAGTTGAGTGACATATCTATCTTCACTAAGGAAATCAAGGGTAAACTATCCAAGATAAATGAAGACATGAAGGCAAGTGTAAAACAATTGTTACTTGATATCAGTTGCAACTTTGCACATTTCATGAAGATCAGGTACTTGACAGATCTTCAGGAAGAATTATTAAGGGAAGAAGCCAAGATTAGGGTCATACTTGCAGATATACAAGGCATGAATCTTCCAAACATGGATGCATTGCAAAATTATATTGCACATTCCAAGACATTGATCCATGACAATAAAATCTCCAAAGATGACCATATAATGGAACTTTCAATAGAAGTATAGATAGCCTTACATTCATCCAAGGTATTGCAAGAGAATTGGGACAAGACCATGACAATCATTTTGAAGGTACATAGTGATTTCTTGTCACATTTTGGTATTAACTTGTAAATATTTTACACCTTTGGCATATATGGCAAAAGGGGGGGAGAAGATTATTGGTATACTATCATACTCTAGATATATGTATGGGAGAGATATATGTATAGGGGAATAGTAATATGAAAGGAAACACATGTACAAATAGCAAAAAATTTGTTTACAAAAGCAATTTTGAAAAATAAAATAAATATAGAGTAAAAATAGAGTAAGAGGTTACCGAGCTACAGTAGGAGACAGCAGTCTAAACCGAGTTGAAGACCTACATTATTGACTAAGGGAATTTTGACTTGTAATTTTGAGAATTTAGAACTTTTGGTATGATAAGTGTTTTTGTCACTAATGTCAAAGGGGGAGATTGTCGATATTAAGGTTAATTTATCTATTAGTGACTTAACACTTAGTCAGTTGGTTTCATTTCATACCAAGCTTCATAGTGTCTACCGAGCATCTAAGATAGTTTATAGTATTGCATGATCATAGCAAAGTCTACTGAGATTTCCAGTGTAAGTGATGAAGATCTTAGTGTTTACTAAGCATTGTAGTGTTAACCAAGTATGTCAATGTCTACCAAGCTCATAGAGTTAACAAAGTGAATTTAGTATTGATTGAGCCATACAATGTCAATCGAACAATTTAGTATCTATAGAGTTTCTCAATATTCACCAAGTCATATTGTGATAACCAATTTCCTACAACTCGAAGTGATTAGTATGGATTGAGCTTCAATATCAATCGAGTTCCAAAGGATATCGAGTGTTGATAGTGTTCGTTGAGTGTCAAAACATCACCGAGTTGTCTTTAGAATCCAAGTTATAGTAGTGGGTCAATTTTGTGAATTATGATGAATTTGGTATTGTAGCTAACTCTAGCAAGTATTTAAGTGGATTGGTATATATGTAATGCATTATCATATCCAAATGAAGTAAGAAAAATGCATGTAAACAAGTAAGAAGTAATGAGTGTGAATTAAAGAAGACTACAAGTATAAGTAATAGCAGAGACTTGTCTATCACAGTCAGGTGGTTGTTGCAATTCAAGGAATCTCATTCAACAAATTAAAGTTTTAGATTAGAGATCAGCCACTAGTTCATCTTAATAGGTGCATTAGTCAAATCCTCTAACAAGGTGGACTTAATAGTCTTATTCCAAATCTCCTAACATAGTGAATGCTTCATTATATGTTTGTAAATCCTTTAACAAGGTGGACCTAATAGTTCTTATTGCTCCTACTAGGGAAGATCACTAGAAGTGGTCAATTGTAAACCTTAACAGGCCAAATTTATACTATAGTCATAAATCTTGTGGGTATCATCCCTATCCCAGTTTTACTTTCTATTTTGGAAGGTTTTTGGGTTACCATATCTTTTATCAAAGTATTATGAATGTTTATTGCTTTCATTCTTTCATACAGCAACTAGATCAGATTATGTGGTGATGATTTAATTAGTGAATTAAATTTAAAGTTTCATTGGTTCCTGAATCACCCCTCCCTTCTCAGTCACCCAGTATATATTACATTTCCAACATGTAGGATGTAGGATAGACAACTCTAAAAGTAGGACACCAAATACTCAAGGATGATGGAAGATTTTGACCTATGATTTTGGATAAGGATGGATTTCTAAAGAATGATCTAAGAGGGATGGACCTAAAAAAACCTAAGGGGGATGATAACGTATATGATAACCCTAAGGTTCAAATCTATTATGTGATATGTGTAAAGTGTGTGTGGAAGAAGAGGGACCTAATCAAATTGAGTATAGCTAGTGTAGTTTATGAGGCTTTGATTAACTCCATATCTTAAGGTTATATTTTGAATCTTTTAGACACACTCAATTGTAAGGAAACCTCAATACATTCTTTCTCAATTTTATCTGGTTTAGAAATTCTTGGATTAGGTGTGTGTTTCTTGTGCCTCTTTGTATATTGATGGTTGCTGAAGTTTGACCTTTTTAAACTTGGGTTTTGGTTGGTTTGACATAAGATTTCCACTAGCTTTATCTCAACTTTGGGTTAAGGAAATGACTATACTAAGCATAACATTCACTTAAGTTGGACAACATAAATCTTTGGATAGAAAATGAGTCTAAGTGGAAAGATTTTTTTTTATCAAGGGATGATATATCATGGTTTTAGTTTAGAGGTAAGAGGTAAAATAGGACAAACTAGACTTAAGGGTTGTTGCGAATAGACTTTCTAACAACCTTCCAAAAAATGAAGGTAATACTTGCTGATAATAGATAGGATAAAAGAAAAACAATTTTTCAAAGGACAAAGAAACTTCAAAAGAGACAAGAAAATGATCTCTTTAGCAAAAGGATTTTGATAGAGCCAAATGTGTAGGTTTTGACAAATGGTTTTTACGAGGTTATTTCACAATGCAGACAATTCAAGCACACTTTATCCCTAACATAAAATTGGCTTTAATATGTTATTCCATGGCCCACAAATTGATGTCTCTCAATTCAAGTGCAATATGTCATTCTAATCGAAAAGGTGAGTCGATAAAAGAGTCAATTGACAAATGATACACATCAAAGAATCTTCAAGGCATGGCAAGTAGAATTTCCCATTCTATGAGAACAATGAATCTTAGGGATGAAATCCATGTAGCCTTATGCCTCTACCAAGGGAGCACGATGGTGAGTAATCTTAAGGGATGTTGTTTCCCTTACGCCGCAAATAACACACCAAGGATAAAAGGGTAGTTACAAAATTGGTTTGTAATTAGATCTGTGGAGTTAGCCAAACAGTTGTTATGGGCATGATTTACTTAAGAATCTATTATGACCATGCTGAAATCATGGGAAAGTTTTCCCAACTCATGCTACCACCGAAAATGCATTGCCTAAACTTATCTAATGGAGAAAAAAGTTTACCTTTCTTCTCATTTATATACTAGTGAGAGGGTTTTATCAGTTTGATCTTCTATCCAAAGGGGACACGCTTCCCAAAGGATGGTGAACTTGCTAGAAGCACTCGTAGGTTGTTGTGAATGATCTCGCTAACAACTTTCAGTACATGAGTCACATAATTAAATGGTTCTACTTTTCAAGAAATAAAAGATAACTCAAAGATGTGTTAAAAGACACAATCTTTAAGACACACAAAACACTTTGTTTTTTTAATTTTGAAGATTTTAAGTTTTTCCTATCTATGAATTTGAAGACACTCGTGATTAACATATAAGATTCTTTCCAACTTTATAGTGATGGTCAACAAAATAAATAACATGTAAAAGCATGAAAAGAGATGAGAAATAAGGGCATTTTTATCCTTAAAGCATTCAAGAGTATGTGGATTCTTTTTAAGACCAAAATTTGATGTTACTTTTGCAATATTAACTTATTTTAGGCACTCAAGATCATGTGAAAGTATTGTATGCCCAAATTGAAGTGTGATTCATTACTTTGGTTCTTTGGTCCTTTGCATTCAAGAGTGTAATTGTTTGTGTTAATCATTCATTCCATTGAAAGTATGTTTGTAGATTTCCTTTAAAAGACTCAAAATATGAATTGATTAATTTTTAAACCCAAATTGAGGTATGTGATTTTGAGAGAATGGTTAAGCATACAAGTAAATTCCTATAAAGACAACCTTAAAGAAAAACTTAACCAGAACTTGTACGTTGCTCCATCTGCAAGGATTCTCACAACACACCCAAATTAAAATAATAATGAACCTGTCAAAGTCAAAATGTCATCCCGCAATGTGGGACTACCATCAAAAGTTAGTGAAACTGTTGCCTAAAACTGGTGAAGAAAATGATTAAAAATGGTTTGTGGAAGAAATACTTACAGAGAAAACTTGCCACACCACGATCCCATAGACCAGATAAGCGTTCCTCTCAAAAATTTTAATTTCAAGTTTGTGGACAAGAAATAGGTTATTGATATTGTCTAAAAAAAATTATACAGGGTGATCCCACAAGATGTACATGTGAACTTGTAGGAACGTACAAGTGATCCCATGGATAGAGAAAATGTGGGAATAGAATCAGAAGACAAAGACAAGAAAAAAATGGCCATGTGACAAGCAGGGTGAGATATTAAAGCGATCCCTTTTTTGTGGGCTCACATTTTTACAAATAATTTCCCTCAAACTCATAGTGGTAGGATCACTAAAAGTAAAGTTATTCAGGTTTTGTTGTGTAAAAAAAGATGAGATGGCTGGAAGAGGATTGTCTAGATTGGCACCTGTAAACAAAGTCAAAGACCTAACATGCACAACAATAAACACAATGCATCAAATTTTAAGTGATTAATAAAAATATGCATAAAATGATTGAGAATGGCCCGAATGCGAGGTCCCACCTAGTGTGCCAAAATGTATGACTATGAAATTTTTTTTTTAAGGAACACAAATTAAACTAAGAATTCAATAAGACAAAAATAAAGAAGCGTATATTGAGAGGACAAAGGAAACAATGAAGGAGAATACAAACCAAGCATGGTGAGCTCCCCAATTGTAACCTTGATTCTTAGATATGTTTGAATGTTGGTTGGATGTGTGTTCAAGTGTGCTCAAGCTTCAAACATTTGGATTATGATCAAGTATGGAGGTGAGTGAAGGTTTCAACAATGTAAGCATGGGTGGATTTTGCCATTAAAATAATATTTTGGTAGTTCATGAGCTCTCAAAATAGCATTATAAGTCTGCATATGAAGGTGGATGATTTGTGAGAGAGGAAAGGTCCACTTTATAGGCCAAGGGGTAGTGAGATGGAGGGTCAAGATGCAAGGATGAGTGAAGGGTGAGGGAAGGCTAGGATGCAAGGAAAGGGGAACACATGGATTGTGTTTCTTCAAATCCATAGCCTTATGACAAGTGTCACAAGGGGATTGGATATGAGGGGATGGTCAAAATGGGTGGTCAAAGGGAGTTATGAGGGAGAAGGAGTGTGGAAGAGGGATTTAAGAAGCTTTAAAGAGTCATTAATGTATGTAAGATCCTTAAAGTCTTTTGGATAGGAACATAAGAGTGATAGGATAGAAGTTTGACTTTGGTTTGGCTTATGATTTCTTAACCCTTGGTTAAAGTTGTGCACATGTTTAGGGAAGGGATTAGGTTTAGCTTAGGAGGGAATTAGGATGCAAGTGGCATATTAGAGTGATGCAAGTGGGCTAGCATTAATGAGGTGGGTTAATTAGTTGGCTAAGAGAGGTTAGCATGGGTGAATGGGTTGGATTTAGCTAATGATAGGGATTTAGGAATGGTTGAGGTTAGGGATTTAATTTATTAACTGATTTATTTAAAAAAAAGGAGATGTGGAATTAAATTAAACAGGTATAGTGAGATTATTTAATTTAATAGGAGAATATAGATTTAATTGATAATTAGAGTTTTGGTTGTCATTTGATTTTATCAATTAGACTATAGTTAATTAAGTGGATTAATTAATTAGGAAATGGTGATCAATTAATTAAATAGTAAACATTTAATCAATAATGTCTTAGAAGATAACTAAATAAGATTATATTAACATGTAATCAGATTTAGGTGTCTACACTTTGGTGTATCTGGAGTATGTTCTCTTGTGATTTATGTTTTACTTTGTATGCAACTAATATCATGTTTAGAGGATTATTAGTATGTTACTTGATGCATTCATTTATCATGATGTTTTTATCATATTGCTTAGCTAGGAATTCTTACCACTTCTTTGGGTTAGTGATTCTATTGGTAGATTAGCATTCTAAATGTTTCTTAATTCATGTGATATTATTGGATGGGTTAATAGTAAGAAAGATCTCATGAGACAACTCCAAGAAAGATCTCATGAGACAACTCAAATGATCTTGTTGGCAAATTGAGATTCATGCTCAGGGGTATATGTTGGAAATATAAAAGAAGTAACTAAGAGGGGGGTGAATCAGTTACCACTAAAATAAATCTCAGATCCCTTAGATGTCAACAATAAAATTTAGACTGAGAAAATTGATTGTTGTGTTACTCGGTAAACACATTGAAAATGTTGTAACTTGGTAAAAGAAGAGTGTGAATTACTTTTAGTAAATCTTAAAACATTAATCATAATTAATCTTGCAAGCATAAGAGAAATAACATGAACACATGAGACACCAAGATTTAACGTGGAAACCCAATTTGAGAAAAATCACCAATGTAACTAGTTACTATTTTTCACTCTTCTGAAGTGAGCCTTGTTAGGAGCCAACCATGTTAAAGGTTACAAAACACACTATTAGGTGTGACCCTATTAGAGGATTTAATCACCCTGTTAGGAGTGGCCTTGCAAGAGGTCTTAAAACAATTCAATGGAATTTTCACCTTGTTAGAGGATTTACAACTAGCTGTTAAACCAACTCTGTTAAGAGATTTTAGATCACTGCTACAATGGTTGGAGAGTAACAATCAATTGACCTAATTGTGATGCAACTGAATTTCTAAATCCAGATCTCTTTTCTGCTTAAACTTGATCCTTCCTGATCGAATATTACTTTTTTTCTCCACAAGGATAACTTCTTATCCTTCAAGTTCGCTCCTTTTCTTTTCTTCTCAATTCAATCAACACACTTTCACACACACTAGAAATCTCAACTTGACCTTTTATTTATACCTTCTAGATTGTCAAGTCGGCCCAAATTCAAATTATAATAACTAATATTCATCATCATAGTCAGCTAGAATCAATACATAAAGTAATTAAGCTTCATATGCCAAAACAAGAAAAATCCTTTGAAAGCCAACCCTGCTCAGTAGAAACTAACTTTAGAATGATTCTTTGTCTTAACCAACAAAGGCTCGGTTAACACTACGAACTTGCAAAAATCTTTTGGCAATCGAGTGAACTCGGTGAATACTAACTCTGTCTAATTTTTCCTTCATTAACCAAGTGAGCTCGATTAATGCTCTTTTTTGCCTCAATTCCTCAACGCCTAAGTGAGCTCGGTAGACACTATCATTTGTTCAGAGTAAACTTGTGAATGCTCAGTAGACAAGGAAAACTATTTTCACTGACCAAGTGACCTTGGTAAGCACTGTCTGTCAACTAATATGACTTTTGTGTAATATCAAAGACAATGCACAATTAATCAATTATATCCAACAATCTCCCTCTTTGGCATTGATGGAAACACAACATGTCATAGCACAATGAAATTTTGAGAACAAGAGTCCTTTTGATAGAAAATTTCTCCCTCTTTAATTTTACACAAGAACTTTTTCTTTATGCTATATTCTCCCTTTGCATACTTTCTTTTCAAACTTTTCCCTCTACAAAATTTTAGAAAGATAAAGATATGATAGTAAAATTCTCCCTCTTTGACAACACATACCAAATTTGTATCATTATACCTTGAGTACTGATTCATATACAATATTCTCTTGATTATAGTGCATCAACTAATTGATTTTTAGCTAGGTTCTTGTCGATGCATCACTAAACTTCATTTAGTGAGCTTCAAATAGTGGAATGACCCCTAGCTTACCTCTTAGATAAAAGAATGCATCCTTAGGTAATGGTTTGCTGAATATGTTTGCAATTTCTTCTTTTGTATGGCCATATTCCAATTTGATTTCTTTGTCTTGGACCAGTTCTCTGACAAAGTGATATTTTATAGTAACGTGCTTTGTTTTGGAATGCATCACTAGGTTCTTTGATATGCTAATTGCATTGGTGTTATCACAATACATGACTACTGGCTCTTTGATTTCAACCTTCATTCCTTCTAGCAATTGTTTGAACCAAACAATGTTAGAACAATTCATTGCCGCTACTACATACTCTACTACTGATGTGGATTGGGATGTGCACTTTTTCTTCTTGCTTGTCCAAGATACCAACCTTCTACCAAGAAAGAAAGCTCCACCACCTGTGTTTTTTCTGTCATCAAGATTTCCTACCCAAACAGCATTAGTGAATACCTTTAGGTCTAGGTTTCTTGCAAGTTTGTACCATAAGCCATAGTCCTCAGTACCTTTCAGATATCTCAAGATTCTTTTGATTGCCATCATATGATTTTCTCTAGGTTTAGCTAAGAATATTGCCACTACCCCAACTGCTAAAGCAATATTAGGCCTTGTGTGAACTACATGTTGTAATTTTCCAATCATTGATCTGTATAAGGTCTGATCTACTTCTTTGGAGTCATCATCTTTGGTAAGCTTGAGTCCAATACACATGGGGGTACCAACTGGTTTAGAATCTTCCATACCAAACTTTTTGGGTATCTCTTTTACATACTTGGATTGGGTGATATAGATACCATTCTTGTTTTGTTGTATCTGTAATCCAACAAAGAATTTTATTTCACCAAACATGGACATCTCAAATTCTTTGTTCATTTATTCTGAAAATACTTTGCATAGGTCAAGATTTCTTGTAAATAGATTATTATCCACAGATATCTCTGCCAACACAAGAAAAATTCTTCAAAAGTCGACCATGCTCGGTAGAAACTAACTTTAGAATGATTATCTGTGTTAACCAATAGATGCTCGGTTAACACGAGTGAACTTAGTGAATACTATCTCTGTCTGATTTTCCCTTCATTAATTGAGTGAGCTCAGTTAACACTCTTTTTTGCCTCAATTCCTTCGACACCTAAGTGAGCTCGGTAGACACTATCATCTGTTCAGAGTAAACTTGTGAATGCTCGATAGACAAGACAAACTATCTTTACTAACCAAGTGAGCTCGGTAAGCATTGTTTGTCAACTGATATGACATTTGTGTAACATCAAAGACAACACACAATTAATCAATTGTATCCAACAGTATAGTTAGGGCCCTTGAGGTCTCATGATGCTATTATGGTAGGAGGAAATGAGTATGATTGTATTGAGTTTCTTATTTTATGTTTAGAGATAATATCTTATGGTTCTTTATTCCTTATTAATGTGATGTTTTTGTTTGTGCTTTTCTTATGATGCTATGGTTTAGAATGGATAGATTCTTTTGCTTCTACATTCTAGTTTACTAGGATGATTTGATCTTTTGGATATGGTTTCAACTATTTACTCCTTGACTATGGTGGTTCTGGTACTCCCCAATGTGGAGGTTCTAACCCTACTTGCCTTCTAAATTGTTCGTTTGGCCTTGTGAGTAATTTTGGGTGACCATTTTCTAGTTCTGTGTGATGTTGTTCTTATATCGCACCACTTCTTGCAAACTATCATATGATACTGGAAAGTATCATACTGCCTCTTGAGAAATGTTGTACGATATTGGAAAAGTATCATATAAGTATTCTATGTATTATCATACGATATTGAACTAGTATCGCACAAGGTCTGAGAGAAAACCTGCTCGACTAAATAGTGGGTGCTTTCCAACTAGTTCATTATGTTGTAGAAGGTGTTTTAGATACCATTTTCATAGGTTTTTCTTCCTATAGTGAAGGGATATATAAAATATATCATTTAAGTATATATATAATCCTTTGTTTATCGATTCCTCAAATATTTTGTACTTAGGCATAATGTAATTCAAAAAATTACTTGAAAAATGAACTTCATAGAACCATCAAATCTTCATATGTGAGGCTAAAAATAGAAAAGTGGGATGAATGTGAAGGGGATAACACACCTATCATATGGTGACATGTAAGCAATGTCAAGACTAGGCCTCTAGAACAAGTGCAAAAAGGTAATATCTTAAAATCAACAAAATTTTAGTATGGTATTCTCAAGAATTTTGAGGGTACAAACACAAAGAAACAAAAGGAATGAGAGGAAAGGAAAATAGGGGACCCAATATATATATATATATATATATATATATATATATATATATATATATATATATATATATATATATATATATATATATATATATTTTTTTTTAATTATATTTATGTACAAGTATGCAAGGCATTACAATTCTCATGATTAGTTATCTTATAAAGGTATCAAGAGAGCCATTGTCAAGTACTTTGTGATATATAGTCTTATCTTAGCTAATTTATTTCTTATTATCTAATGCTAGTATTATGTTGTTTACTAACATCTAAAAGGCTTCATCTACATCTTGAGTAGAGCTCAATTTAGAGATTCGCGATGCTAGTGTATCATCATTAATGCAAAGTTTATATTATTAACATCTACTCCCTCGAAATCATGCAATTGTTATCATCATCATCATTTTAATTTTGGGGATGGGAACATCTATACAAGGCTTAATTAAGGATTGTTATCAGTGTTTCCTTGTGCTATATCTTCGTGAATCCATGTAGCTTCACGACCACACTTTGCAGCTATCTTTCCCCATGGGATAGACCTAGGTACAACTTATCACGTCCTTCTCACCCTTATCTCTTGCCCAGGGTATGAAGTGACCGTATAGTCTCCCAAACACTAGCCACTCTAGATCAGTGAAACCCTGTAGTGTTCCTCTCCACCAGTGACACTCCTCCCACAACACTTAGCGATAAAACAAAGCCCTTGGTTGCCTCAGTCCTTCTCATTCATTGTTGTCCTTCTTCCCTTCAAGGAAGGATCCCTAAACCCTAATCTTGTTTAGCGTGACTCTTTCTCTCTTCCTCATCTTCTATTTTAGATTTTTGTGATTGTTCTTTTATCAACATCATTTGGTGTTTTTTTTGTTGCTATCTTCTTGGTTGTAAGCTCCTAGCCCCTTAGACCCATGTTGTGGCCTCTTGTTGGACGTTAATATTGTCTTATCTTATAGGCCTCAATTTTTTTCTTCTCTTTCATGCATTTTGATATAGATTTAAAAATATCAAATTATGGAAGTTATATTGAAAAATAGATTAGACTATGTCAAACACTTTCAAAACAACCCAAAACCATATAACTATTGCATCTAGAAATAGAGTTCAATTGATTTTCCCTCAAATTTTGAAGACTACTCAAATTCATGCTCAAACCATCCTCAACATCTAACTCCCATCAACATAGTGCTTAGATAGTACCACCCAATGTTAGAGTTCTACCTAATTTTAAACCACAAATTTATACCGTAGGTTCCTCCATGTACCTCTCTTTTAGCTTTGTCTTCCTCTTTTGTGCTCTTTTGCATAATGTTACATTTGTTTAGTTTAGCCATCTTGGGCTAGTTCATTGTACATACTCAACCAATATTTGACCACTAACAAAAAAAATTGATAATGAATGTTAAAAATCTTAGCTCCCTCTTGAAAACTATAGCCAAGTCCATTCATTTTTCAGTAATGTTGTATGGAAGAAGGATTTGATCAAGTTAATGCATTCTTAGTTTAGGATCACTTTTCTTATACATCAAGAATCACAGACATAATAAAAGACATAATTATCATAGCTCACACAATTATACTAGAATCATAAAAAATCACATATATTAAGCAATATGACTAGAAACTCTCATATAAACCAACAATGCTAAGATCTTTGATAAGATTTTTCCCTCTCTTACAAGCAAGATTACACTATAAATATTAAAGAAACTATAATTAAGTGAAACAAATCTAAAAGACCCAATTCCTTATTAGCTAAATTAACCATCTAATTACACTCAATTTTACTTACCTACATTTTTCAAGCTATAATTCAATTTCAACTAGTTAAAAATTGATGTAACATTATTATTATTATTTTAAGTAGTGAATTATGCACCCAATTATTTTACATTATATTTATGACTCATACTATGTGGTGATTTGATCTTCTGGATATGATTTCAATTGTTTACTCCTTGACTATGGTGGATTTGGTGCTCCTCAATGTGGAGGTTCTAACCCTACTTGCCTTCTAAATTGATAGTTTGGTATTGTGAGTAATTCTAGGTGACCATTTGCTAGTTATGTGCGGGGTGAAAGCACAAACCTGTGTCACCGTTTGTGATATCTGGGGCGTTACGACCAAAATAGTTTCGGCCATAAGGGTTTCAACTGAACATGTTCTGGCCGTAGAGATGTGGCAAGTTTTCCTATTGACATGGCATGGAGGGTTACAACTAAAACCCTTTTGGCCAAAAAGGTTTCGATCGTAATCCCCATGCTTTAGAAAACGATCGTCAATCACTTTTCGGCTATCATTTTCACTAGACACATATATAATAGAATATATGTGGAGAATAATGTGCCCATATCAAATGTATAAAAATATCATGTATCAAATGTCTCAAAATATCATAAAAAATTGCCAAAAAGTGATTGACAACGGTTTTATAAAGGATGAGGGTTTCAGCTGAAACCCTTTCAACTGAAAGGGTTATGATCAAAACCCTCTATGTGGCATCCTAAGTGGCGACCACCCAAGCAAAAATAAGAACTTTTGTAAACATCTCACTTTGAAGGCCAATTTGACCTACTAAAATGAGGGTTTTTAAAAACTAAAAATATACTTCTATAGGTCTCAAGTCAAGATTATGATCATATAAATTTTTTATTATTTTGATTATGGATAATATGTTATAAATTGAAAATATTACAAGTAAGTATTTTAAGATTCAGGAAGATGTCTATTCAAAAATAGGAAAAAAATAGTAAATCGTGTTCACAAATTATTATTTTTTCATGTTGCACTAGAGGAGAGAGTCTTCTTCAAGAATATGTAATTTGTTTTAAAAAATACATAGATTTGATGGAAAAAGTTTGAGAGGAAAAATTGTCAATTTTTGATAACTTTGACTTTGACCAATTATAACTTGAAAAATATTAGCCAAATTTCAATTTTTCTTTTTTGGTGCACTAGGTATACATGTCAAGTCTAACATATTCCATAATCAAACCAAAATATGATCATTTGCATATATTTGTTTGACAGGAAAAAAACTCTATATTTTTTACATTTTTAAAAAATCAAAAAATAAACTTTAAAAGTTCAAAAATAAATAAAATTTTCACTCAATTTAAAAAAATAAAATTACAAACATAAACTTATCCAATTTTTATACATTTCATTAGTTTACATCATCTTAAAATTCTAAACACAAATGCCACTTTTATGTCATTAAAGTTGAAGAGTTTAGATTTTGATATCACTTTCCTTTATAAAAGGTGACACAAGTTTGTGCTTTTACCCTGCGATGTTGTCCTTGTATTGCAACACTTCTTGCAAACTATCGTATGATACTAGAAACTATCATACTACCTCTTGAAGAATGTCGTACGATATTGGAAAAGCATCATATGAGTACTCTATGTAATATCATACGATACTGAACTAGTATTGCACAACGTCTAAGAGAAAGCTTGCTCGACCAAACAATGGGTACTTTCCAACTAGTTCAATGTGTTGTAGAAGGTGTTTTGGATACCCTTTCAGAGCTCTTGCTTCCTATAGTGAAGGGATATATAAAATCTATTGTTTGAGAGAGAGAGAGAGAGAGAGAGAGAGAGAGAGAGAGAGAGAGAGAGAGAGTAATCCTTTGTTTATTGATTCATCAAATATTTTGTACTTGGGCATGATGCAATTCAACAAACTACTTGAAGAATTAACTTCACAGAACCATCAAATCTTCATATGTGAGGCTACAAATAGAAAAGTGGAATGAATGTGAAGGGGATAACATACCTATCATGTGGTGACATGTAAGCAGTGTCAAGACTAGGCCTCTAGAACAAGTGCAAAAAGGTAATATCTTAAAATCAACAAAATTTTGATATGGTATTCTCAAGAATTTTGAGGGTACTAGCACAAAGAAACAAAAGGAATGAGAGGAAAGGAAAATAAGGGACCCGATATTTTTTTTAAAATTATATTTATGTACAAGTATGCAAGGCATTATAAAGGTATCAAGAGAGCCATTGTCAAGTACTTTGTGATATATAGTATTATCTTAGCTAAGTTATTTCTTATTATCTATTGCTATTATTATGTTATGTACTAACATCTATAAAACTTCATCTACGTCTTGAGTAGAGCTCAATTTAGAGATTCGTAATGCTAGGGTATCTTTATCAATGCAAAGTTTATATTATTAGCATCCACTCCCTTGGAATCATGTGATTGTTATCATCATCATCATTTTAATTTTGGAGATGTGAACATCAATACAAGGCTTAATTAAGGATTGTTATTAGTGTTGTCTTGCACTCTATCTTTGTGAATCCATGTAGCTTCAACACCACACTTTGCAACTATCTTTCCCCACGGGTCGAACCCAGGTACAACTTATCACATCCTTCTTGCCCTTATCTATTGCCCGGGGTATGAAGCGATTGTATTCTCCTAGACACCAGCCACTCCAGATCAGTGAAACCTTGTAGTGTTCCTCTCCGCTAGCGACACTCCTCCCGCAACACTTAGCGATAGAACAAATCCCTTGGTTTCCCT
The DNA here is from genome assembly GCA_028749045.1 of Cupressus sempervirens. Taxonomy (NCBI): domain Eukaryota; kingdom Viridiplantae; phylum Streptophyta; class Pinopsida; order Cupressales; family Cupressaceae; genus Cupressus; species Cupressus sempervirens. Next base: position 529,245,033 of record CM053788.1, on the reverse strand, counting down.
AGTCCTTCTCATTCATTGTTGTCCTTCTTCCCTTCAAGGAAGGATCCTTAAACCCTAATCTTGTTCAAGGTGACTCTTCCTCATCTTTTATTTTAGGTTTTTGTGATTGCTCTTTTATCAACACCATTTGGTGCTATCTTCTTGGTTGTAAGCTCCCAGACCCTTAGACCTCTGTTGTGGTCTCTTGTTGGACATTAATATTATCTTAACTTATCTTATAGACCTCAATGTTTTTCTCCTCTTTCATTCATTTTGGTGTAGATCTAGAAATATCAAATTAGGGAAGTTGTATTGAAAAATAGATTAGACTATGGCAAACAATTTCAAAACAACCCAAAACCATATAACTATTGCATCTAAGAATAGAGTCCAACTAATTTGCCCTCAAATTTTGAAGACTACTCAAATTCATGCTCAAACCATCCTCAATATCCAACTCCCATCAACATAGTGCTTAGATAGTACCACCCAATGTTAGAGTTCCACCTAATTTGAAACCACAAATTTATACCATAGGTTCCTCCATGTTCCTCGCTTTCAGCTTTGTCTTCCTCTTTTGTGCTCTTTTGCATTATGTTGCATTTGTTTAGTTTAGCCATCTTAGGCTAGTTTATTGTATATACTCAACCAATATTTGACCACTAACAAAAAAAATAGAGAATGAATGTTAAATATCTTAGCTCCCTCTTGAAAAATATAGCCAAGCCCATTCATTTTTCAATAATGTTGTATGGAAGAAGGGTTGGATCAAGTTAATGCATTCTTAGTTTAGGATCATTTTTCTTATACATCAAGAATCACAAAGATAACAAAAGACATAATTATCATAGCTCACACAATTATACTAGAATCGGCTTAAAAATCACATATATTAAGCCATATGACTAGAAACTCTCATATAATCCAACATCTTACAAACAAGATTACACAATAAATATTTTAAAAACCATAATTAAGTGAAACAAATCTGAAATACCCCATTCCTTATTAGCTAAATTAACCATTTAATTACACTTAATTTTACTTACCTACATTTTTCAAGCTATAATTCAATTTCAACTATTTAAAAAATGATAAGACGTTTTTATTCTTTTAAGTAGTGAATTATGCACCCAATTATTTTACATTATATCTATGACTCATAATATGTGGTTGTTGAAATTAAATGTCCTTTCATGGACTTAGATATGGTGATCTCTGATTAGATTTGCTTACCTTTTTCCTACACTCGGAGCCAATGGGGGCCGTAGTCGGTGAAGTGATGGAGAAAATGTTGGCGCATAGTGGGGCATTTCTTCTCTTAGATATCAATATTCCTTGTGAGCATTATGGAGTACTGTCATCAACCCTCCCACATCCCTTCATCATTACCCACTTTATCGGGAGCATCGTTATTGCTTGTGATTACGGACTACGATGGAATGGATTCTCTTTACTCTCCCCCATTCTGTTCACAATCGACAACCCTCCATTTCTGTCCTTTTTGTGTTACAGTGAACCGTCCCCAGTCATCTACTTTTTTAGGTTTCTATAAACGTAGAAAAGTGTAACCTAAGTTTGTTTGGATTTATTCGTTCAAAAAAAAGTACTAAATTGCTAAGTGACACATTGTGTGACGTGTACCTAATTCACCCGTTTTTGTCTAAAATAAAATAAGACTTCGTTTTAAGGACTGTTAATGGTGGGCTTATTCTGTTGTCTATTATCAACATTGGCTTGGATAGGAATTTTATGTATCTTGAGTTTTTGAACAGTATATCAGATTTTGATAATTCCTTTTGGTTGTATTTATTAATATATAATTTTAGAAATAGTAATTTAAAGTAGAGTTTAAGATATATTCTTTATTTTTCTATTATTTACTTTGATAACAAAAGAAAAATTGTAAGATTAGTAGTCATAATTTTGTACAATTAATCTGATTGCTACCTTTTTCTCCTAAAAATCAAAGGTTCTTAGTCTACTGGTTAATTTCTGAATAGATCTTTAATAAATAAAATCTATAGACAGATTGGTGCTCTTCCTTGTATTGAATGCAATGAAATTTCAATTTAATATTTATCTATATATTGTATATTCAATAACATTTAAGAATAATTTGTAAGATCATTCTTATAAACTATATAAAATTTATAATATTTTTTAAAATGAGATCTCTCCTTATAAGAATGGCATAAGACTAATTATATTCCATATGCATAATTACAATTAGATATAAGAAAGATATAAGATTAATTATATTTAATATGAAGAATTACAATTAGATTTAAGAACACTCTTTTAATAAGTATATATACATCTATTTTTACTTACAGACATCATTCAAAGTTCGTTTTGAAGAAAGATTTTTTTGAGGGTTTTTAATCATCTATGGCGGAAAAGTCTCATAGCTCTCTCTCAGAATTAAAAACTGAAGTATTTGTTCTATTATTAATGTTTAAAGCATGCTCCAAAGCCCAGGTCTTGTCCTATATATATCATGACTCGTAAAGCTTGAATTTGCCTGATGATCTCCGTATTTTTAACAGTTAGAATTACAATTTAACATAATACATATTTCTAGTTTTAAACAATATCTTCAAAGCCTAAGTAATATCCTTAAAGCTTAATTGCAGGTAAAAATATAAAGAATATAACTCTGTAACGACTTTTTAAATTTGCTTGAATGAAGAATGAAATAGATTGAGAAAAAATAGAAGGAAAATTCAACTTGTCAGATCCTATCACACTTACTGTACCAAATAGCCAAAACCAAGAAAAGGATATGATGATGATTCTCCAAAACAGGTCCCGCTCTGTTCTTCTGCTGTGTACAACTTGACTGAACAGTCCCCTTTTTTCTGTTTGATCAAATTTTTAAAAAACTTTGCCGTATATATATGTGTTTTCAACTTTCAATTATCAGAATGAGTCAGATCTAAAGAATTTGCGAATGCAAAATGTAATGGGTTCAGTAATTTCTTTCATCTTTGTTACAGGTCCCACAATGTTCTTCACATTGACTTGTGACATTTGCATCTTTCGGCAGAAAGTTTCTTTTGAGAATCCTGTCTCCTTGATGATACGAATCCGAGGATTCTCTCAATTTGATAACCTCCTCCGAAAGCAACCTCACGCTCAAGATGTGCACAGTAGCTCTGGAAAACGCTAACAGTGACATGCAACCTAAAGTTAAGCTTGAACAAAAACTCCACTTCAAGCCTATTAATCTCCCTTGTTTTAATGCCTCCAATTTCTGCATAATATGCATTGTTGTAATTTCTGCGGCACACAGCAAAATACTTCACTCAAATGCTTACAAAAGACAAAAATTAAGAACAAAAAATGAAAACCTAATCTTAAAACTCCTGAAACCCTAATTTTAAAACCCTAGAATATCCCCAAATACTTACACATCGTCAAGAAACTTGGCAGCGATCATGACGCTGGTAATAAGAAGCCTGTGCACATTCAAAGAAGTGACACGGAACGTTTTCGAATGGTAATAAATCAGTCTGTCGATGTAAGCATACGCCACAACAAAAACCGAAGGGCTGCACCTCACATACTTAAAAATCCTTTCCAAAAATTCCTCAATGCTCAAATCGGGAATCAAATTCGCACTGAAAATGCAGGAAAATGATAAATCTTTAGAATTCTCCGGCCTCCTCTCGTTCCTGACTATAATTCTGTTTAGAAGAGATGAAACAACAGACAGAATGCATGGGAAATTCCCGCGCCGGTCTGAAAACGAATACAAATCCGATCGAATATGAGTCGGAGTTATGATCGAGTAAGCCATGAAAATTTTGAAGCTAAATTGAAAATGAAACCCTAATTAAAGATAATCTGATTTAGGAACGGGCTTTATAGCAACGCCATTAATCTAAAAACCCTACACAATTTCATTTTTCCCTTTTCACAGATGAACACTTGGCAGGCAAGCATTTCGTGGTAATGGACTTGTATTGTATAATTTGTATGTCGTATAAACAGGCTTTTCCATATTTTAATCGGTATTTTGGCCGGGCTTGCGGCTGATGAAAGCCGTCTTTTGCCGGCAAATCAAAACCTCATAAATGAAACTTCGAGAGTCAAGTAACAGTACTGTTAAGACCGCCATTGAAACTGTCTAATTATCGATCCATTTGTAATTAACTACACCTAAAAAAGATTCGTGAATTCCTCAAGAAAAACCGTTGAAACAGAAAATTCCTCCGACCTACATTCTCCTCTTCACGTGTATCTCTGGAGTACGCATTGCGCAAGGAAACATTTAACTAATTAAAGTTTTTGACAGTCCCAAAAATATCCCGTGATAAAGAAAAAAAAGTAAATTGGCATTGCTTTTCCTGCGGGAAATTACAACCAATTTTACTTTTTACACGTTTTCGAAGTTGCTTAGGAGAAGGAACTGACTTTAGCCGCAGAACCGATGAATTCTCCCGCTTTTCAGTGGAATTGTCCTTTTTATATTGAATTTAATACATTTTGAAGTCCTTATCTCTATATTACTTTAATTGGGTATGATTTGTGTGTCCACTTCGTTAATGTTTCTAATTTTAATGGACTTTGTTGTGTGTCCTACGGCACGGGTTTCTCTACTGTCTATTTCATTCATAAAAGATGTCATGATGTATGTTTACTGTACACATTAAGGAGGGTTTCCCTACTACCTATTTCATTCATAAAAGATGTCATGATGTATATTTATTGTACACATTAAAAGTGGATGTGATGTTTTTTAATTTTAGAATTTCTTTAAAAGAAATGTAGCATGGTGATATTGCTATAAGGATTTAGCTCATTTTGAATCAAACTCATTGACCCATGTTTCATGAATAGTGATTCAACATGAATCCATCTCTCATGAGAATAAATGGAACACTTAACACTCTTTGGATCTAGGTGATGCTCATAGGGGTGAAGCACGGGGACTTCCCAGGAGGTCACCCATCCAAGTACTACTCCAGCCTAAGCGCACTTGAGTGTGAGCATCACCTTGATCCAATGAGTGTTAAGTGTTCCATTTATTCTCATGAGAGATGGATTCATGTTGAATCACTACTCATGAAACATGGGTCAATGAGTTTGACTCAAAATCACACAGCGAAATCCTGATTGCAATATCACAATTTGACTTGATGTGGAAATTTCCTACTTATCAAGAAATGTAGCAGTTTAGTATTTGATTTGTGTAACTATGTGTAAGAATTGGTATTCAATTTGTACATCATGATATTAGATCTCTATTTTTTTAATAGTTTGGTCTATACCATTTCAATTCATATACCATTCTAATATTGTAGTGTATACCATATAAGAATTGATATTCAATTTTGACGATTTCTTCTACAATTTAATTTATAAAAGATGTCATAATATAATGTATATTTATTGTCCATATTAAATTCAATATGATGTTTTTAAATTTTTATAATTTATTTTAAATTACTAAATTTAATAGTTTAGTATTTGATTTGTGTATTTATATGTAAGAATTGATATTCAATTTGTACATAATGACATTAGATTTATTTTTTATAGTTGTTTATTCAATTAATTTTTATTATTAATAAAAGAGTATTGATCTAGTTATAAGATTTGACTATTGTGGTAGTTACTAATGATCTAGAGGCCTAACTAAAAGTACAAGAGCAAGAGAGAATCAATATAATAATAACAAGAATAAATTAAATTCTCTTCAAGAATGGAACAGAGTATATTAATTGGATGAGTGTACATTGAAGACCCTTTAGTTAGGTACACCAAGGTGAGACCTACAAAGATGTGAGATTATGATGTGCCTTAATATTATGACATGATGCATAAAGTGATGACTTATCACCCACCTAAGGTGGAAAAGTGATAATGTGATAAGTCCACTAGGTGAAAGTGAAAGTGTTTCACTTAAAGTATAGAAGTGATAATGTGTTAAATGCACTAAAATGTAGGAATAATCTTATATGGTTCCCAAGTAACATGTCTACTTAGGACGTGTTGGCTCCTGATTTAACAATGATTTCAACTGCCTTTTGAGAATGCAATAAATACCTAGGAATTAGCTAAGTACAATGAAAGATATTCCCATGCAAGCCAATAGGACCAACTGACAAGACTTTACAATCTTCTTCCCTTTGAATTTATTAGGATTTGGATGGGTATACCTCAGAATTTATTATTACTTCTCTTTATAACAATATTCATCATAAATTCCTCTATATAGCAAATAATTGCCTTTGAAACTTCTAATTTAGACATTATATGAAGGATGAAAAATAGCTAATTCCACATACCTTACACCTTTCTAAATCAAGCATAAGCTACCTTTCTAGATCTACAAAAAAGACAAAAATATTAAGAATTTGATTTATAAGATTTAATATTATGTAGCTAGGTAAAATGTCCAACATTAACTTATGATCAATGTCTTATCCATTGGGGCCAAATACTCACAAGATATGACACACTACAACAAATCTATCTTTTCACTTTGTAAAAATGAAATCAATACTTGATTCAAAATCTCATACTTATCGATATCTTCCTATGATACTTTCAATTATCTTCAATCATCTTAGGCTTTTACATAATCATTTTGATTAACAACAAAATATGAGACAAGATATAATTCAAACTGAATTACAAATAAAATTTAAAGTACAAGTGCCATTGAATTTCATAAAATTGAAAGATAACACACAAAGAAACAAGATCTGAATTGGGTAGCCATGTTTTTCTTCATTTGTATTAGTTTTCTTTGAAAAATAATACAATCCAAGTTTCAAAATTGTTGAAAATAAGTTGACTCCCAATAATAAGAACACCCTACAACTTTTGAACTTTCATTCCAAAAAACCAAACCAGATCTATTTTGCTACATAACATTGGACCAACCTAAAACATGAATATGACATTCTCTTTTAAAACTCGAACCCTCCATATCAGTCTTGCAAATCATTTTATAAGCAAGGATTGCAACAAGCTTTAGACATGGGAGAGTGATAGATACATGTCTCCAAATAGTAGGATACAAAACACAATTACAAACAACACAAAAGTGTCATTATCAACAACTTTATGAAATAGTTACCAGACATACAACTGACAGTTTGCATATTTCGAAGGAAGCTTCATAATTTTTCGAGTAGGCATATCCATAGTAGGTGAACCACAAAAGTAAGATACCCTGAATTTTGATGACTGCTTCTTCCCTCTCTTTTTTTGACATGTCCTCTGCAGTTGTTGGTTCACTATCCTTGTCAACTTTAGGGGCAACCTCCTTGGTAGCTTTTGGGGCAACCTCTTCAACACGTTCAGGGGAAACCTCTTCAGTAGGTTTGGGGGCAACCTCTTGTTAGGATTAACCATATATAGAAATAACAATTACATGCAAATATAAACAATATCAAAAAATAATAAATCACAAAGAAGAGAACTTAAGACACCAAGATTTAACGTGGTTCACCTAATCCCTGGGCTATGTCCACCAAAGAACAAGTCTAATATTATTATGATCCAGTGATTACAACTTGATGACAATTTGTAATCCCTTACATCTCAATACTGCCACAAGAAGCAATTTTTGCATCACACCTTATGAAAATCCCTAACCCTAAGCTCTTTTATACTAGTATTTTTACTGCTTTAGGGTTATAATTACTTATTACATGTGAGCCCAAAATCTTGATAAAATAGGACCCAAATTTTTTTATGAAGTATGTACAATACTTGCCTAATCAATCACCACAAACTAACACCTCTTCAGTAGGTTGCATAACCTTTTCAACTTTATCTTGGTCTTGTGCTCGACCCTCAATTGCCACCTATGGATCTTGTATTTTGGAAGCATGCTTTCTTATCCACTCATTGTAAATAGTATCATTAGGCCACATAAAATCCATGATTTCCTTTTCTATTCAAGCAACATTTTCCATTTCCCTTTCAATTGTTTAGCCTAAAAAATATAAGATTTGTAAAAATTCCTTGTTTCTACCATCTTCTCCATAGTTTTTGCAAATAGATCATTATCATCATTTTTATGATATCTTTCATTCTATTTTTGAGCAAGGTATACAAGTCTTCATCCCATTCGTTAAAAGTTTTAAGGCTATGATACTTGTTGGAAACCAAGGGAAAAAGGTTGAAATACTTATTCTTATATTTGGAGAGATAGAATTTTACCTTTCTCTACAACAACTCTTTATTTATATCAAACTCCACCAAACCTATTACCTAATCGCATGTCTTTTCAATTAATTCGTCAATTTGGACTTTGTCTATAACATTTGTGCATATACTGATAATTTCTTCTTCTTGGTTAACTCATTTGTGAAAATTTTTCCTAAACACATCATCATTCTCACTAAAGGATTTCTCAATAACTAGAAGCTTTGATATCATAGGGTGAAGTAATCTAGTATCAATTCTAGATACAAGGTGTAAAATGGTTTCCCTCATCTTTTCTTCATATCTTTGCACCACCTCTATCTAAGTAGTCTTAATGTTATTCTTTTTCTTCTCAATTTCTTCACTCAATGATTCTCTAGTGTGTAATTGATGTAGGAACATCCGGTGGTGTAAGGGCAATCCTATATCACCCAAAAATACACTTAGTGTTAGTTTTTGTTTAACGTGTTTTTATATTTGGATACCCATTTGGGTCAAATTAAGAATCCAACTCTCATAGTTTCACTATTGATTTTCTGAGTTAGAGTTTTTGAGCACCTTGGGATACATGTCAATGTAGAAAATAGGTTATTTTATAATTGAGCCATAATTATAATAAGTTAGAGGGTGTAAGTTTAAGGGATGATTATACTTGTAATTTAAAGAACACCTGGAAAAAGAATCAGGTCAAAAGGCTTTATAGTTTGAAAGTTATTACAATTTTAAGTTGCCTAAAGACCTCCTAAGAGCACTTCAAAGTCAAATTTGGGGCACTAAGCGGCCTTGTACAGGCCCAAAAAGGGGAGAAAATTGAAGCTGGTCTATAGGGCTACAAAGTGCTTGGAGAGCTTTCTGGAAATGTAAACGGTTCATCAATTAGATCCCAGATCAAAAGTTATGCCTCTCGGAAGTTGGACTACCATTTCTAGATTCTTCTAATTTTACACTGGCTTCTAACGTGTTTTCTAGAACCTTCTATTTTGGTAGTAGATGCCAAATGGCATATTCTAAAATTTATTCCCAACCCTAAACTTAATTTGGGGTACTTAAGGAGATTTTTGACATTGTAAAGGAAATTTTTGGTGGAGTTTGGGAGAAGATACTATGAGAGGGGTTTTCTCCAAAATTTGATAACATTGTAAGCCCATAGGACATGTCATGGAGTATATTTTTGTTGTACTAAATGTAATAGCATATCATTTTTTTATAATAATATTTCCCCTTCCTTGTTGTGTTCATTTTTGTCTTGGATTGTGCCCCAATCAAGTGATATCAGAGCTAGTTTTCTTGAGTGTATAGACAAAGCACTGACTATGAGGCAATTTGCACCAGAACTGTGTGGTTGTGGGTTTTGATACAAGAAGATGCCTCCATGAAGGGAGCATGGTGGAAGGTTCAGAGTTGTTTCTCCTGAGGTTAGAGCCCTCTAGAGACAAGTCCAAGCATTGCAGGAGGAGATCCGTAGAGGGATGAATGTTGTCATAGACGACGAAAGTGAGGAAGAAAATGAATAAGGAAATATTGGGCAAGAAAGGGAAAGAGATGGAGAAGTCCTAAACCAAGTGGAGGAGAGGCTTTTTAGGGCCATTTCCAAGCTTGGAAAAAGACCTAAAATTGATGTCAGCATGTTTTCAGGAAATCTAAACCCAGATGAGTTGATCGACTGGATCAATGAGCTGGAGGAATATTTTGAGTATGAGGATATTGGGGACCCTGATAGGTTTAAGTTGTGAAGGCCAAAATGAAAGGCCATGCCAAAATCTAGTGGCAAGAGATTCAATTGGAAATAAATAGAAGAGGAAAGGAGAAAATCACAAGATGGGATCGCATGGTGGACATACTAAAGAAGTAGTTCATTCCTATTGACTATGAGCTCGATTTGTTCAAAAAGATGCAAGGGTTAAAGAAAGTGGGAAAATTTGTCCAAGAATACATAGAGGAATTTTATTGAGTCCTTATTAGGTTGGGGCATGTAGAAGCAAATAAGGAGAAGGTTGCACGTTACCTTAGTGGGTTAAGACCTAACATTCATGAGGAGTTAAGTCTGGTTAGAATGACTAGCATTGAAGATGCATACCAGTTTGCCTTGCAAGTTGAGGAGAAACTAAACAAAATGTTTGAAGGAAGGCAAAGAGGGCACAACCAAGGAGGAAGGGGTAGTGGCAGGTCATTTGGAGGTTGAAATGAGAACCAAAAGAAAAATGAAGATGTGGGTACTAGTCAAATTAAGAGGAATAAGGATTTCATCTACTCCTGTGATCAAAACTTTGTAGATCAGAGAGGAAGAGACAAAGGACATGGACAAGGTTTAGGATGAGGAGGCTTCCATGGTACCTATTTTCATTGTAATGAAGAAGGTCATCGTGCCTTTGAATTCCCTCAATGCCAAGGAAGGACAGATAGGAGAGTTTATGGTCAAGCAAGGGTTGCTCATGTGGATGATGATACACAGTCATCACATTCAGAGGATGTAGAGAGAGGAGAGGTTCTAATTAATGAAAGGGTCTTAGTGAGTGGTGAGACTTAACCTAGACAAAGGAGGAGTTTGTTTTGTACTAGGTGTAAGTGTGAGGGTAAATGTTGTGATGTGATTGTTGATGATGGGAGCACTAACAACTTAGTGTTAGAGGAGATGGTCTCAAAGCTAAAGTTGAAGAGGGAGAAACACCCCCAACCCTAGCAGATTGCTTGGGTGCAGGATGATCATAAATATATGGTTAGTGAGCAATGTTTAGCAAAGTGCAAGATTGGGAGTTACCATGATGAGGCTCTCTGTGATATCATTCCAATGGATGTCTGCCATTTATTGTTGGGAAGGCCATGGAAGTTTGATAGGCATGCTATACATGATGGTCATGCAAATACATATTCTCTGACAAAGGATGGAGTTTGCCACAAATTGAAGCCCTTGATAAAGGAGGGTGAAAATGTATGTAGTAGTGCTAGGGTATGTCAGGTTGATGGAAGAAATTTTTTTGGATGGCATGAAACATCAACATATGTGTTATGCTTTAATTCCTAAAAAGTATAAGTAAGGTAGTAGTGAAGTTCTACTTGAAGTTTTAGGCCTATTAAGTGAGTATGGAGATAAAATCTCAAATAATGTTCCAGAAGGTTTTCTGGCAATAAGGAAAATCATTCATCAAATATATTTAGTCCCTAGAGCTAGTTTTCCTAACAAGGCTACTCATAGGATGACTCCTACTGAGACTGAGGAGCTAAATAGACAATTTTATTAGTTGTTGAAGAAAGGTTTAATTCGAGAGAGCTTGAGTTCATGTGTAGTCCTTGAGGTGTTGGCACCAAAGAAGGATGAAGACTAGAGAATCTGTACAGACTCTCAGGATAGAAATAAAATAACCATCAAGTACCGATTTCCTTTACCAAGGATGGATGATCTTATGGACTACTTGAGTGGAGCTTAGTACTTCACAAAGATAGATGTCAAGAGTGGCTATCACCAGATACAGATACAAGAGGGAGATAAGTGGAGGACTGCATTGAATACCAAGGAGGGTCTATATGAGTGGTTAGTCATGCCCTTTGGATTAATCAATGTGCCAAGCACCTTCATGTGGCTTATGAATGAGGTACTAAAAAATTTTTTGGGAAAATTTGTTATTGTTTATCTAGATGATATTTTGATTTTCAGTAAGTCTTTGGATGAACATTTATTGCACATTCATAGTGTCCTTGAAAGTTTGAGGGAAGATAAATTATTGATTAATTTGAAGAAGTGTAGCTTTTTCAAAAGGGAGTTAGTCTATTTGGGGTTTTTTGTATCAGTTGAAGGTCTCAAAATGGACCTAGAGAAGGTGAGGGTCATCCTGGAATGGCTTACGCCAAGGTCTACCATTGGGATAAGGTTATTCCATGGTTTGGCCAATTTTTACAGGAAGTTCATTAGAAATTTCAATAGTATATGTGCACCCCTAATTGAAACAATGAGGAGGGATAGAAAAGAGTTCAAGTGGACTGCATGAGCTACAAGGAGTTTTGAATTGTTAAAGAAGAGGTGATAGAGCAACCTATCTTGGCACTTCTTGATTTCAACAAAGTTTTCTAGGTGGATTGTGATGCTAGTGTTAGTGCTATTGGGATTGTGTTGAGCCAAGAAGGTAAGCCTATTACCTATTTGAGTGAAAAATTGAATGATGTAAAGAAGAAATATTTTGTTCATGATCAAGAGTTCTATTGAATAGTTCAGGCCTTAAAGAAATGGAGGCATTATTTGTTGCCAAAAGATTTTTTTTTGTATACTGATCACTAAGAATTGTAGTACCTAAATAGCCAAGGTAAATTGAATCAGAGACATTTGAAATGGGTAGAGTTCATGCAAAGCTATACATTTGTATTGAAACATAGAAGTGGAAGGTCTAATAGGGTTGCAGATGCATTAAGTAGGAGACAATTGTTGTTGACATTAATGTAGGTTGAAGTGGTTGGGTTTGATGAACTTAAGAATATGTACCCTAAGGATCTCGACTTTGTAGAGGCTTGGAAGGCTTGTAAACAACATATTACTCTAGATAGGACCAGGTGGCTAGATTACATGATTCAGGATGGTAAGTTGTTCAAGGGAAGTCAATTGTGTATTCCAAGGAGTTCCATGAGGGAGAAGTTGATGAAGGAGAAGCACAGTGGAGGGATGGTAGGACACATTGGTCAAGATAAGACCATTGCCATTATTAGATAACATTATTTTTGGCTTCAATTGTCACAAGATGTGAAGAAGTTTATGCAGAGTTGTCAAGTATGTCAAATAGCCAAAGTATTTAGTCAAAATACTAGACTCTATCATCTATTGCATGTTCCATCGAAGCCTTGGAAGGACATAAGTATGGATTTTGTTCTTGGATTACCAAGGACACAAAGGGGTAATGACTCAGTATTTGTGATGGTTGATAGGTTCTCCAAGATGACACATTTCATTCCTTACTACAAGACTCATGATGCAGTGCATATTGCAGATTTATTTTTCAGAGAGGTGGTGAGGCTACATGGTCTTCCAAAAAGTATTGTTTCTAATAGAGATACTAAATTTCTTGGATATTTTTGGAGGACTTTGTGGAAGAAATTGAAGACTGAATTAAAGTTTAGTTCTACACATCATCCATAGACTAATGGACAAACAAAAGTAGTAAATAGAAGTCTGGGTAATTTGCTGAGGTGTTTAGTAAGAGATAAGCTCAAGGGATGGGATTTGATTCTACCACAAGCAAAATTTTCTTACAATAATTATATGAATAGAAGTACTGGTAGATTAATATTCCAAATTGTGTATGGGAGTAGTCCAAGGATTGCACCAGAGCTGAGGAAGATAAAACAAGGGGAGAGGACACATGCTGAGGTAGAAGACTTTGTTGAACATGTCAAGAACCTACATGAGGAGGTACATGCACATATTACCAAGATGAACCCACAGTATAAGGCTAGAGTAGATCAAAAGAGGAGACATAAGGAGTTCCAAGTCGGGGATATGGTTATGGTATACTTGAGGAAGGAATCATTTCCAATGGGTATCTACAACAAGTTGAAGATGAAGAAATTTGGCCCTTGCAAAATTTTGAAGAAACATGACTTAGGAAATGCATATGAGGTGGAGTTGCCAGATGGTATTCAAATTTCTCCTATTTTCAATATTGTAGACTTAACAAAATATCATGATGATGGTGTAGATGAGGATTTGATGCTAGAGCCATGTCCAATTCCTACTTCTAAAAAGGAAGAGATTGAAGAAATTTTGGATAGTCATGTGGGCCAAAGTACTAGAAATAGAGAGTATGAAGAATACCTGGTGAAGTGGAAAGGATGACCAATAGAAGATTCAACTTGGATATATGTAGTGGAAGTTTCCCATTTGGGTTTTCCTCTAGTTATAAAGTGATAGGGTCACTTTTTTATTTACCCTGGGTGTCTGATGTAGGAGCATCCAATGGTGTAAGGGCAATCCTATATCACCCCAAAAAAATGTGCTTAGTGTTAGTTTCTTTTTAATGTGTTTTCATTTCTAGATACCCATTTGGGTCGAATAGAGATTCCAACTCTCATAGTTCCACTACTAGTTTTCTAGGTTAGAGCTTTTAAGCACCTTGGAATATGTGCTAATGTAGAAAATAGGTTATTTTGTAATTGAGCCATACGTATGATGAGTTATAGGGTTTAAGTTGGAGGGATGATTATACTTGTAATTTAAAGCACTCCAGAAAAAGAATCAAGTCAAAAGGCTTTATGACTTGAAAGTTATTGCAGTTTCAAGTTGTCTGGAGACCCCCCAAGAACACTTCAAAGTTAGATTTGAGGCACTAAACATTTTTTGTATGGGCTTGAAAAATGAGGGATTAGAAAAGATGGTCTATAGAGCTATAGAGCACTTGGAGAGCTTTCTAAAAATGTAGACAATTCATGAATCAAAGTCCTAGATCAAAAGTTATGCCTCCTAGAAGTTAGACTACAATTTTGGATTCTTCTAATTTTGCACTAAATTTTGACAAGTTTCTAGAACCTTCTATTTTGGTAGTGGATTCCAAATGTAACATTCTAAAATATATTCCTAAACCTAAACTTAATTTGGGTTACTTAAGGACATTTCTGGCATTGTAAAGGCAATTTTTTGGTGGAGTTTGGGAGAAGGTATTGCGAGAAGGGTTTTCTCAAGAATCTAATAATATTGTAACCCCATAGGGCATGTCATGGAGTCTATTTTTGTTGTACTAAATGTAATAGCATATCACTTTTGATAATAATATTCCCCTTTTCCTATTGTGTTCATTTTTTCTTGGGTTGTGCCCTCATCAAAGGTACACTATTCAACCTACTTGACTGAAAGAATTTGTGTGAGATAATCTTTACTGCAAAAGCAATTAGGGGATCTTTTATGGTGTCATTTTTAATTCCTCTCTTGTTCCACACAACCCTTGTATTTTTCTTAATGACCTCTTTTGCTTCATTTCTCATGGTTTTAGGTCTATCTAGGGTTTGATACCATGTTAGCCTTTGCACAATATTCTTCGTGATCTTGATTAGTCCATTTTCTAACCATACATGTTTGGAAAATCTAGGGCATGGGTTAACCCTTTTCTTTCTGTAATCTTATATTTCTCCTTTAGTGCACCATTTTCACTTCATTTTTCGTATAGGTCTTTGATTTCCATATCACCTATGCTACCCACCTTGCATGTGTAATAGTATCTCACATCTTGAATCATTAAGACTTGTGGTGGTATCATGTATAATGCACCAGACGAGTCTTGTTTATAAGAAATGTTGGGAATTGCCTTGAAATTTAGTTGTCTAATTTCATTGTTGATTAATTGAACATTAAAACTTCCTTTCCCTCTTTGACCTTAGTAGCAGAAGAAGTAGATGCCATATTTAACACCTAGGGTTTGCACAAATTCAAATAGCATAGCTCAACACACGATAAATACCTTCACAAATCTAATGAATGGTGTAAAATAGTGATTGAATTCACTCTACAAATGCTTGAAATTATCTCTTCAATTTGCCTTTAGCTCTTCATTCTCTCTCCACTTTTGAATGATTTCAAATGAGTCAAAAAATTGATCATATAGACCTTAAAACTTCATAATTAATGCTTAGTGCTTACACAGATGTAAGCTTGGCTTGAATAGAAATTTCAACTCACTTAGCTTCCATGTAGTTTCCTTTATACTCGGAAACCACTATGAGCCCAATCAACACTATCACTTACAATAGCTTAGCATTAACTATATTTCACTCAAAAACCATAGTGAAACTTTTCATGCTTAGTAGTAACATGAAAACTAACAAAATTTAAAGATTTCTTCCAAATTCTTAAACAAGACTTTGCATCTTTCTTCATGAAAATATAATCATTTTAGAGGTAAAACCTTGGAACTGATGTATAATATATCTTTTAAATATCAGTCCCACACATACCTCTTGATTGCTTAATTGGAGGTGGTGTGATCAACTGACCCATTGGGTGAAGTGATCCCATATGAACTTGATGTGATGAAATCTTCCTTTTTCTTCCATGTTTTGTTCATCTCATCTCTAACATTCTCAACATTTTTCTTTCATTTTTCTTTGTTGAATTCACTGTTAGGTGCCTTTGACCTTTTTGGACAATTCCTACTTATGTGACCAATTTTCAAATAGTTAAAACATGTAGTTTGACTCAACCATCTTTTGTAGTCACTTCTGAAATGTTTTCTAATGCAATTTCCAAAAGCATGTCCATACTCTTGACAATAATGACAACTATACCTTGTATTATAATCCCAATTATAAGAGTTGTCATTTTTCTTTACCTTTGTCTTCTTGTTTGATGACCATTTTGGCTTGGATCTACATTCATATGCTCTATGTCTATACTTTTGACAATTATAGAAGTATCCTTCAAATCTATTTGTTCTTATGGTCTTGGTTCTGCATTCATGTGCTTGATGTCCTTTTTTGTTGCATTTGTGATAGTGACCCATAAACTTCTTCTTAGGATTCTGATTTGTAGTCTTGCTCCTGTAAACATTGGCAGTATGATATATATTACCACAATTATGACAAGTAAGTTTTGAGTTCTTACAATTAGCATTTCTTTGTTCACCACTTTTAGATGATTCTCCTTCTTCAGTACTAGTATAACCCAATCTAGTAGTATCACTGTTAGATCTAGGAGATCTCATCAATTGCTCAAAATTCTTGCTGGCTTCACTAGGTTTGTTGAAACTTTCAGAAAATTATTTTTTTCTTTTCAAATCATTTCTCAATTGTTCATTCTGAAAATTTAGTATTGTGATCTCAATATCTTTTCCATTCAATTCATGATTTGTGATCATCATTTGATTCAATGTTTCCAAATACATGTGAGCAATCCTATTCAACTCTTACGAGTTTTCTCCTAGTCTATTGTTCAATATCCTTTTGTCATCTTCTATTAGGACTTTGACTTCTCTAGCTTTCTTCTTTTTCTCGGCCACCTCACATAGCAATACTAATTGGACTTCTTGTTCTATCTTGAGATTGCTAACCTCTTCAATTAGGGCTCCATTCTTTTCCATTAGATCTACAACTGTTGCATCAAATTCACTTGTGTTTCCATCTACAAATAATTTAGTAGTGGCAATCTCTTGGTAATGTGTGTCATTCTCTTCAATGGCTATCTCTTTCATTCTCTTTAATGACTATTTTAACTCATCTCTTTTTTCACTCGGATGATGTAGGGCAAGTAGTATTTCAATCATCTATTTCTCAATAGTCTTTTCCAACCTCTAGACTACCATCTTCTAGAGCTTTCCTTAAAGCTATAAATCTTTTCTTTTACAAAGAATAAGGCTATGATACCAATTGTTAGAAATACAATAGGGAAAGTAAAATCTTTGTGGGGGGGGGGGATGAAGGGTGAATTAGTACTTAAAACTTCAACCTTAAAATCATTCACCACACATCCATCTCATAATCTATGCACGTGAACTGAAATACCAAATTAAGCATATACATCCATAGTATGAAAGTAAATAAACATTCAATACATGTATGACACAAGATATTTGGTTATCTAGAAACCCTCAAGGAGATGGTAAAACTAGGGTGGGGATGACACCCATAAATCTCCTCTAGTGTAGTAATAAAGTGTATCCAATGAAGGTTACAATATTTGATCATGAAACATTATCTACCCTATGAAAGGTCTACCCTATTAAAGGCTTACAAGATTGTTAGATCTTACCTTGTTAAAGAATTTCAACACCCTGTTAGAAGTGTGCCTAGTAAAAGGAATTTAACTTACAATGAAGTAAGCACCCTATTTAAAGGATTTATAAATTCTTGTTAATACTACTCTGTTAAGATATTTAACTAATTCACCTATTAGAATGTCTCAGCAATGATCTTGTAGTTAGCGCTCTACTACTAGATAACAAATAAACTCTGTCTTGATGTGTACTTGATCCTTACTAATCTAATGTATCTCTTCTATCTTCTAATTTGTTTCCTCTATTATCATTGAACTAATTCTGTAATGTATCTCAATTGACAACTCCTTATTCATTATAAATGCTCTATTTGCACATGCAAACTTCTCTCTTTTCTCCATCTATATTCATAATTTTTGTAGGGTTTTTCCTCCTTAAGAAGACCTAGGTAACTTAGGGTTAGGTATGAATCACCAATTGTGATTCACCGTATTATCTCTTAATCCTTCCCTTTTTATGATTGGTTGCATGTACTACATATGTATTCACAATAAAGATCCATCCTTATCATCTAAGATCACAAAAAAATCCTTAAGTCAGCTCCAAAAAGGTTTACATAGTAGTTCGTGCCATTACAAATGACTATGTCAAAACTATATTAATCCACACTTGAAGTCCCTGATGCTCAACATCAACTACAACTTCAATGATGCAAGTGAACCTCTAAATGACTAAGCATCCATTGACCACTTAGCATCTAAATGACTTGGCACTTACTATCTTCTTAGCACTTGAGTGACTTGACACTTACTAGTTACTCAGCACATACTATATATCTCTCACTCAACATATACTATTTGACAACTTATGCTCGACATGTATTACTTGTTCAACATGAACTATGTAAATGACTTAAGTATATTGCCACTCATATGTTAAAACCAATCCAAGATTAAAAATGGGCACCTTCCTTACAATAATTTCCAACACAGAACTACAAACCATCATCCAGATCTATCTGAGACAATGTAAGAGCATTCCTTGAGTAAGCATTTTTAGACCACTTTCTAGACATCAAACCCTAACCCATGAGATTGACTAACTCTAAAACAACATATAGAGCCATCTCAATATACCTTTGGCACTTATTTTCAAAATTTTGGTCATCCCAACATTGGAAGGCTATAACTTTTGAATTGTTTCTCTGATTTTCTATTATACCCACTTTTTAATTCCTCAGCTTCTAATATACATGGCATAACTTGTGCACACTCCATTCAACCCCATTTTGGAGCCCATCTAGAGCCTCTAGGATCTTCAAAACTGAGCCTAATATTTTATACCAAAATTAGACTTAAAAAATCCATAGTAACTCCATGAAAACTAATGATATGGCACTAAGCCTCAATTGGTAGTTTGATATATCCAATATGAATATCCACCTCTAGAATTAGGACATTCTGAGCTTATATGAATGACTTACTAAGTAGAAAGCCTTCATAGACAATAATTTTGCACATAGACAACCCTTATTAAAGAAATAAAAAAGAAATATTTTTGGGTGATACAAGATTTCTCTTATACCCAGGATGCTCTTGCATCAGACACCTAGGGTAAGTTGAGAAGTGACCCCATCACATCTTAGGTGGTCACAAAAAAATCAAGATGGTTAACCTCCTCCTTTCCTAGCTATGATGAAAAAAATATTGGCCTCCCTTTTCACTTGACTAGTTACTCTTCATAAGTTTTGGTCCTTGTTCATTTGCAAACATGGTTGTCTAGTATCTCAATCTACTTTATAGCCAAACTAGCTACTAAATTACTTCACTGTGCCTTTGAAAGTTCATCTCCATCACCTCCTTAATAATACTCTATCAAATCAAAATGTTAAATACTAGTGAAATATTCAACTCATCAAGAAACTCCACCTCATAGGCATTTCTAGAATCATGCCTCTTCACTATCTTGCATGGTCCAAACTTCTTTGTTTTCATCTTATTATATGTACCCACTCAAAAGTGCTCTTTTCTCAAATGATCCATGATTTCATCTCCAATCTAAAATTCCTTGCACCTTCTTTCCACATCTTCCTTAGCTTTGTACTACATCTTTGTCTTTGTAATGTGCTTCTTCACCTCTTCATAGATGTTCTTCAATTTTTTAGCAAAATCTTCTACTTCAACACTATTTATTTCTCCTTTATCCAATTGCCTCAATTCAAAAAAATTCCTAGAATTTCTCCCATATATAATCTATAATGATAATTTACTAGTACTATAGTTTAGAGAATTATTATATGCAAATTCTGCCTGTGGCAAAATCAGATCCCAACCTTCTAACTTATCTCCAACTAAATATCTCAACAAATTCTCCAAACTCTGAT
Organism: Cupressus sempervirens; assembly: GCA_028749045.1. Lineage (NCBI taxonomy): Eukaryota > Viridiplantae > Streptophyta > Pinopsida > Cupressales > Cupressaceae > Cupressus > Cupressus sempervirens. Next base: position 529,224,825 of record CM053788.1, on the reverse strand, counting down.
TCACAACTTCTATTTGTCCATCAGCCTATGGATGATGGGATGAATTGAATTTCAAACCTATCTTCAATTTCTTCCATAATATACACCATAAATATCCAAAACATTTGGTATCTCTATCTGAAACTATACTCTTTGGCAGCGCATGTAGTCTCATCACTTCTCTAAAAAAAAATCTTCCACATGAAAAACATCACCAGTCTTCTTATAGGGAATTAAACGTACCATTTTTGAAAAAAATTCAACCACTAGAAATATGGAATCATGCCCATGTTGTGTCCTTGGTAAACCAGGAACAAAATCTATGCTGACATCCTCCCATGACTTCTCTCGTACAAGTAATGGATGATGCAACCCAGTATTTTTCTTCACACCTTTTTTCATCTAACATACTTTAAAAATATACACAAACTTCTTTACATCTTGTTACAGTTGTGGACGACAATAATTATTAGTAACTAAAGAAATGATCTTATCTCTACCAAATTGTCCAGGTAACCCTTGACTACACTTCTCCTTGATGAGAATCTCCCTCATAGAACTTTTGGGAATGCACAACTAAATTCCTTTAAACAACATACCATCTTAGATTATGAAATCCAACCACTTAATTCTATTAAGTTTAACAAGTTCTGCACAAGCCTTCCAAGCTTTAGCAAAATTAGGATCCGTAGAATACAAATTCTTGAGTTCCTTGAACCCAACCATGTCAATTTGTTTCTCTGTTAGAAAAAATAATTTTCTACTAAGAGCCTCTACAAGTCTATTAGAATTCCCACTTTAGTATTTCAAAACAAATGTATAACTCATCAAAAACTCAACCCACTTCAAATGCCTTTGGTTCAATTTTCCTTGACTATTCAAATATTGCTAAGCTTGATGATCAGTATACCAAACAAGCTCCTTAGGGAAAAGATAGTGTCTCCACTTCTTCAATTCTTGAATTATACCACAAAATTATTGATCATAAACATAATATTATGTGTTGGCATACTTCAACTTCTCACTAAAATAAGCAATAGGTCTACCTTCTTGGATCAAAATAACTCCTACTGCAGTACCACTAGCATCACAGTCTACTTGAAGCACCTTGTTAAAATCAGGTAGCACTAAGATTGGCTTCTTTGTAACTTTTAATTTCAATGGATTAAAACTCTTATCTTATAGTTTAGTCCACTTAAATACTTTCCTATCCCCTCTCATTATTTCAGTCAAAGGCCCACAAATACTACTTAAACCTTTGATAGACTTTTTGTGAAAACTAGATAGCCCATAAAAAGATATTACCTTCATTAAAGTCCTTGGAATAAGCCATTTGAGGATAGCCTTCACATTCTTAGAGTCTACTTATAGACCTTCTTTTGACACTAAAAATCCCAAGTACATCTACTCCTTAACAAAACTAAACTTCTTCAGGTTTATCAGCAACTTTTCTTCCATCAAATTATCAAACACCTTATGAATGTATATGAAATTATCCTCCAATGTCTTACTAAAGATCAATATATCATCTAGGTAAGAAATGAAAAACTTACCCAAAAAATCCTTGAGTACCTCATTCATGAGCCTCATGAAAGTGCTTAGTGCATTGGTTATTCCAAAAGGCATGACTAAACACTTGTACAATCCTTCCCTTATCTTGAAGGCAGTGTTCCACTCATCTCCTTCTCTAATGTGAATCTAATGGTACCCACTCTTCAAATCTATATTTGTGAAATATGTAGCTCAACTCAAATATTCCATAATATCACCCATGCATGGCAATGGAAATCTATACTTGATTGTGATTTTCTTGTGTTGGGACTCATAATTGAAGCCTTGATTTTGAGTACCATTCTAAAAATCAAGCCCTATAAGCATGTTTTAATGCATGTGTACTATGCTATCCTTTTGAGGCCTAAGAGGTGTTTAATGCTTCTAACACCTTGCATTTAGTATATCCACTCATCCCATGAAGATAAACTACCATTCTGAGTCATTTTGTGAAGTTTTGTTTTGAGCAATTTCTAAATCTGCATTTTGCCCAAGTGTCAAACAATGATAGGAGGCCTTGTTTGCAAATTAATATCTTGCACCTAGTTATGTTTCATGACTTGCTACTTTGGGATTGTTTAGTATCCATACCAGAGAATATATGTTTCATATATTGAGTCATTTCAATATGTTTTGACTAGGTTTTGAATCCCTCAGAGTTGGTCATTTATTGTTGTCATGCTAATGCTAATTGTTTAAAATTATGGGAGGCCCTGTTTGACATGCTATAACTTTGACACAATTGACCAAAATGAGGAAACTCTTTTTTCATTTCATTTTAAAGGTCAGAGCTTATGAAAAATCCATTTGATCAGTTTTCAAACATGATTCCAAATGCAATTTGTAAAGTTTTATTCATGTCAAAAGGCACATATTGGTTGGTACCCCTATTCATGATGTCATATCTTTGAATCCATGATAGGTGAGATCTAATGGAGTGCACCGTTGCATTTTGCTCTGAAAATATTTAAGTGTGCCAATTTTCAAGTCTTGATGAATCCATCTGCACACTTTCCCAGGTCCATTTTGTTTGTGAAAAATGCTTTTCTACCATTGTTTCTAGTTCTGCAAATTTGAGTAGCCTACTTTCATCATTCGTCAAATATGTCCAATTATTTATCATGAGCCTAAATTTGAGATTTATACTCTCTTGATGATAGTGAACCAATGCCCCAGTTTTTAAGCCCCCAAGTATCCATTTACCTAGTTTTCGAAGCCAAAACAAAATGCAATTTATGGTTTTCTGACATGTTTTCCTGCAAGCAATTCTGAGAAGGCAACTTTGACAGTGAATATCTTTTCACTCCGAAGTTGTCATGAGACAAGATTTGGCAAGGTGCAAGATTATGGAATAGAAAATTAGCACATCTATTTTCAGAGCCTAGATAGGTGTCTGGATCAATTTTTAATTGGCCATTAATGTTTTTTTTGTGAGATCAAACTTCCCCTCAAAAAGGTGGTTATATGCTACAATCATAAAATCTTTTGAAAGGTATAATGTTGTTATGATTGAACCTCAATTACCATTGTTAAGAATCATCAATGAAATTCTATCCTAAAAGCCTTGATATAGAATCTAAATGATTCCTAATTAACAACTCATTGGCTATAGTTGTATTTCCCATTATACCCATGCCAACAAAGCCATCAATGTTGGCTTAGTTTTCTCTTCCTCAAACTTACATTGATTTTCAAAGTCTTGTGCAATCTCATTAAAAGATTCCCTTTCAATTCTACCTACTAGCTCATTCATAGAGTATGAAGTAAGGGACAATAGTTTTGATCGCTACATCTACAACTATGGGAGGAAAAATACGAATGATGATAGGGCATTCAACAACAGGGTCGACTAGTCTTGGATTGGTGTGAGAAAATGGCTCTCATTAATTTTTCTTCAAATAAGTCCCCACCAAAGTTCATGCAATTAAATGTATAAGGGAAAAAATATTGATTGTGGGGGGAGTTTCTTTTGCCTCCCATCAGTCATTTTGATCATTAGGTATTGCAGAGAAGAAGCCCCAACATTCCCCCAGCTTACTATAGTTTGCCTGAAGAATGTGGTATAGACGATGGTCACCATTTCATATTGGAGAACCAAGGCAAGGATTGATGAAGGCCCATAATAAAAAAATGGAAGGACAAATTTGCAAACAATGCTAAGAGAACCAGTTTTGAAGACAATGCATAGTAGTATTATATATCACAAAATGGAAGGAAAATTTGTAGACAATGCATAACAATATTATATATCACCGAAACTGGGAGAGAACAAACTTTCTATTTCTTGATTTTTTTTTGCATAGGAGGCCATTGGTTCAAGTTATACAAGGATTTTTCTTACATCCCAATTTTCAATTTCATTTAGTTGGGGCAATTTAGATTTGATTTCCAATGAAATGGTGAACTAAGTGAATGTAAAAGGTAGTAAAAATGTAGTTATGGGCAAGTTTTGCAACATCCAAGTCAGTTAAATCAAGGTATTATCAACATTTCATGATGCATTTTAGATATTTTAGTAACATTTCATAATTGAAGTAGAGATATTTTGAGTTTGTTACAAAATAATGATGAAAATCAAATTGGATTTCATGGGTGAAAGATCAGAGAGGTTTTACAACTATAGGGAATGAAGATTCAAGTGGACATATGTCATTTCCAAATAAGATTTGGGATCCCATTCTTCTTCTATATCTTTTTTTTTCTCATCCATTGTAAGGGTTGGCAATTTTCACTATGAGACCATGGGGTTGGTTCTAGTTTGTCTATAAGACCTCAATGTTGGATCCAGAGCTATGATTCCACCACATTCTTTAGACATTTCCCTTGTAATGAAAAACAAGAAATAAGAATACAGATAGTTTTGATCTAATAGGCAGTTTTACATTTCAATTTTATGCATCTTATTATATTTTTTTCAAAGAAATGAATGAAAATGTAGCACCAAGTTAATCTTCATTCTAATATCTTGTTTCCCATTCATGTTGTTTTTGATCTTTTGTGTTTTGTAAACAAAGAGTTTGAAACTTAGTTGCAATCTATTGGTTGTATATGTTGATTTATTTTTCTTATGACTAAGGGAGTCATGTAAATGCTTGATTTATCATCATAGGATTGCAGATCTCATGAAAGGATAGGTTGAGTATGAGGTTTAGAAAGATGCAGATCTCTGATTCATAAGGTGAATAGATAGATTAGGAAGTCCTAATGTATGGGATATGTCAATGACTTTCAGGGATGTGTCTTAGGGATTTGTGTGATTGCCCAATAGATAAGGCACTAATTAGCTACAAGATCAGAGTGTTATGTTGTTCATGTCATATTTTTTGCTGAAATCAACATCATTAATCAAATATCTTTCCCTTTCATGTTGAAGAACTAAAATGTGATACCCTCACTTAGCTTAGCAATTTCTTTGGTCATGTTATTAGTTATTCCATGATGTGATCTGAAGCCTAATCAGACTCAGAGGTTTATTTGGTGTGGTTTCCCTCCAGATTATTTCTATAGGGATTTGGGGGCAGTGCCACCAAGATGGGGTCAAGGGGCAATGCCCTTGTAGGGTCCTAGGGTAGCGCCTCTAAAGCCAAAAATTGACCTTATATTGTAAAAGGCATCAACTACTATTTTTCTACTATTCTAGCCCTAATTTTGTAAGTGGAAAAAAGCTTGTATAAAAGGGCTTAGGGTTAGGGATTTTTATAATGTGTGATGTGAAAATTGGTTCTTGCAGTGGTATGGAGCTATAAGGGATTACATATTGTAGTTAGGTTGTAATCACTAGATCATAATTTTATAAGACTGGTTGTTGGTCGATGTAGCCCAGGGATTGGGTGAACCACTTTAAATCCTAGTGTCTTGTATTCTCTTTTATGTGATCTACTATTTTTCGGTATTGGTTATATTTACATGAAACTATTATTTCTTTCTAAGGTTAATCCTAACAAATGGTATCAGAGCCAGATGACTGTCATTTGTTTTTAGCCAAACCATTGTCATTTTTTTTTTTTTGGTGATCCTCTATAGGAAGGTCTCACAGTTGAGTGGGAGTCTCATGGTTGAGTGGGAGCTATGGAAAATGAGCATAAGGTAAGGGTGGAGAAGTTTAATGGGCATAACTTTTAGTTATGAAAGATGCAAATGGAAGATTATCTTTATCAAAAGGATTTATGGAAGCCATTGGAAGGAAAATCCAAGAAAAAGGGACTATGTCATATGAGGACTGACATATTTTAGACAGAAAGGCACCTGGAAGCATTCGATTATGCTTGGCACCATCAATGAAATTTAACATTACAAAAGAGAAGACAATAGAAGAGTTGATGGAAACCCTAGTAAAATTGTATGAAAAGCCCTTTGCTTCAAATAAGAAAATTCATAGGAAATCCTTAGGTGGATCTACACTAGGAAGTGCTTTGAATGCACAAAGCAGAGGTAGAATGACTGAGAGAGGAAATAATTCCAAAAATTGTGGGAAATCAAGAGGAAAGTCAAAGGAGGAAGAGGTCTCAATCCAGAGGACTAAGAGATTGTTGGTAGTGTGGTAAAACATGGCATAAGAAGAAAGATTGTTGGACTTGAAAGACTAATGAAGGAGATAAACACGAAGGGAACAAGAAGAAAAATGTGGTAAGTAAAAAATCTAAAGAGGATGCTTTGCTTCTATTTTTAGAAAGTGTTGATGATTCATGGATTTTAGATTCTTGTGCTTCATTTCATGCTACACCTCATAGAGGTTATTTTATTGATTATGTCCAAGGAGATTTTGGGCTTGTTTATTTGGAAGATAATGAACCTTGTCAGATTTTTGGAAAAGGAAAAGTTAAGATTAAGTTTTAGAATGGGAATTATTGGCTACTACATGAGGTAAGACATCTTCCAAGGCTGAGTAGGAATTTAATTTCAGTAGGGCAACTCAGTAATGAGGGTTGTATAGTTACTTTTAATGATAAAAGTTGGAAGGTTTCAAAAGGTTCCCTTGTAGTAGAAAAATGAGTGAAAGTAGGCACCTTATATATTTTTATAGGTTATATTGTTCCTTCTACTTTGATTGTTTCAGGGAAAAATGAATGTTCAGGAATAGTTACTACTATTGATCAAGGGGAACAAATAGCTGTTGTAGATTCTGATACAACGTTGTGGCACAACAAACTTGGGTAAATGAGTGAGAAAGGTATGAAAGTAATTCATTTAAAGAAAGTTTTACAACATTTGAAATGTGTCAATATGGATTTCTGTGAAAGTTGTGTGTATGGAAAACAAAAGAGAGTCAATTTTATGAAGACTAGGAATGAAAAGAGAAGTGAGAGATTAGAGCTTCTACATATAGATGTATGGGGATTGGCTCAGGTATATTCCCTTGGTGGCTCTCATTATTATGTTACATTTATTGATGATGCAACTAGAAAAGTATGGTTTTATTTCCTTAGACATAGATATGATGTATTTCAAATTTTTAAGAAATGGAAATGCTTGGTTGAAAATGAGACTAGAAAGAAATTAAAATGTCTTAAATCTAATAATGGTGATGAGTATTGCAATCATGAATGTGAAGATTATCACTCCACTAATGGTATTCATAGAAATAAAACTATTCCAAGGACTCCATAGGAAAATGAAGTGGCTAAGCTAATGAACAAGACTATAATGGAGCATGCAAGGAGCATGAGGTTGCATGTAGGGTTGCCCTTAAACATGTGGGTGGAGGCTATCAATACTATTGTATATTTGATTAATAGAGGTCCCTCTAGTCCTTTGGGTTGTGGTATTCCAAAGGAAGTATGTAATGGTAAGAATATGAGTTATTCTTTTCTTAAAACATTTGGTTGTGAAGCATTTGCTCATATAGATTCTAAAAATAGAACCAAGCTGGAAGGTAAGTCAAAGAAATGTGTATTTTTTGGATACAACATTAATGAATTTAGTTATAAGCTTTGATATTTTGAAAATCATAAAATTGTAAGAAGCAGGGATGTCTTATTCAATGAGAAAGTGTTGTACAAATATCTATTGTAGCAACATGAGAAGAAATAAGATGATTATGTAGTGCTAGATGATACTCCAAAAGCTAATGTTCCATCAAATCCTCATGATGTGTACTAACTGTAACAACAAATACCACACACCCCTGTATATGAGCAATGTTAGTATGCTAATAGAAACCAAATTTAAATAAAGCTTCTACAAACTAAACAAAATTCATAAACTTCAAGATAGACTAAGATGAGCTCTCAATTGAAAATATGAGCCATTAATGGGCTCTCTCAATGAGAAGCTCTCTTGTTGAGTAGCTTTGTCTAAAAAGATAGGATGTATGCTCAATATGCTTCCAAAGGCTTCAATGGATGATTGTGGATTTTTGGTGTGGATAGATGGCTTTAGTATGGATTTGGCTCTCAAAATAGCATTATAACTTTACTTCATGGATTGTGTTAAAATGTCTTGGGAGAGGATTCCTTAAATAGGCAAAGGGCTTGAGGGATCAAGGGCTAGGATGCAAGGATGGGAAAAAGCTCATGGAGGGCTTAGATTGCATGAGAGGAGAGCACATGGATTGTGCTTCCTTACAACCAATCAAGGAGTGACACATGTCACATGGTGAGAGGATGGAGGAAAGGGGAAGGATGAGTCAACAAAGGAGGCTCAAGGGATAAAATCTTCATAAAGACCCTCATAATGACTTGTAAGAGCAATAAAAGGGCTTGTAAGAGTCATTTATGACCTAGTGGACTTCATAAAGTTTTATGGTTGAGATATTTTGAGGGTGATGAGAGCAAATTTGACTTGGACTTGATTAGGAAGGTTTTAAGCTTGCTTAGGCTTGTGAAAATGATTAGAGGATGGATTAGGATGGTTTAGGATTAGCTTAGGGATAGGCAAGTGGATGGCATTTAATGAGGGTGGGTGAAGGAGGAGATATTTGTTAGCTTTGGCTTGGGTTAGTAAGTCTTAACCCATGTTTAGGGAATGTGACAAGGTTAGGAGGGGATTAGGATTAGGTTTAAAGACATCTTCTAGAAGAGTCTAGATTTTGGAGGAGGATAAAGACTTTCTAGAATAGTCTAGAATTTCCTAGGATGAGGATGGAGACTTTCTAGAAGAGTCTAGAACTTCTTAGGATGAGGATAAATTAGATTTTTAGGAAATAAATAAAGTTTTATTTATTTCAAGGGTTTGGGTTGAGGAGATATTTATTAAAACTTTTTTAATAAACATGAGGATTAATATTTAATTTTAATTAAATATTTTGAGTTGGGATTAGGGGTAGGAAATGATGGGATTAGCCTTTAATCAAAATTAAAGAAGGATTAGAAGATTTTGGAAGAGGTTATTGGTCATAAGGAAATTGGCCAACTTTTGGGAAAAAACTAAATTTTTTATTTATTTTAGGATTTTTGGTCAATTTATTAATTAAATAATTAATAAATAAGGAAATAATGTTTAAATAAGATTTAAACATTTTTGGGAGGGATTCCTTAATTAAATATTTTTAATTAAGATAAAGGGATTTAATGGCATAAAAATTAATTAATTAATTAAATAATTAATTAATTAATAAATGATGATGTCATCAGGAATTTTTCAGAAAATAAAAATACTTTATTTTCTAAAGGATTTTTAGGTGTCTACATTTTGCCCCTCTTTGATGTGATGCCGCAAGTGGCATGATATCAAAGATAAGAAAATAAGATGCCCAAGGCTAGAGCAGAAGAGGAGAGAATGGACTATGAGATGCCCCCTCAAGAAGGCAGCGGGGAGAGAAAGCGAGGCTTGGTGGCTTCTTGAAAAAATACAAGAATCTGGGATGAGCAAGGAGACTCAAATTGGAAAAGAGAAGGGGTTGAATTAGCTCAAACTCTCACTATGGGAGAATGATAAAGGAGAATCAGATGCACAATAGGAAGCAAGCTTAATACCTCAGGGATTGCAAAGGATGAAGGAGTGGAGCGCTATAAAAGGAATCCAGGATGGGGAGATGGATGAGGGGATTAAAAGCAGATGCAACAGGATTTCAAAGAGTCAGATTGGTAGAAGATGGGTTTCGGAGATCCCTAGGACTAGGATTGTGGATCTCGAAAGATGAGGCTTGGTGGATTGATTTGGATTGGTGGATCCCTAAGACTAGGATTGTGGATCCCTAAAGCTAAGAGTGATGAGTGATTCAAAGAGATACTGATGCATAAGCTGGGGTAGGAGAGACAGATGCTGGATATGGATGGGGGATAATGGAGATGAAGGGAATCCATTGAAGCTTTTTGAGCGGGGGGATACTTCAAAGAGAAGTACCACCATGTAGTTGAGCACTAGATTTGCTATAGGACTATTGGTTAATTGCCAAGGTTACCAAGAACATCAAGGCCTTTTCACCAACTGTCCAGAGGACTGACGAACTGACTCAAAACAAACACACAAGGATTGCCCCAGCATCACACATGAATCCTAGAGGAAGCAGTGTGGAAACGACACTGGAGAACCCACAAGCAGAAAAGAAAAACAAACAAAAGACCTGATCAAGACCTTACGCTCTAATTGCCCCATTCGCACCATACCATGATATGGAAGATCGTGGCAACCTTGAGGAGGGAAAAAGGAGATTGCTTGGAAAAGATACTTCAAAACCCAAAAGGGAAGATCCCAAATCAAAAGAAAGTGAAAATCCAAAAGAGAACCGTTTGCCAACGAGATGGGTAGGACGAGGTACTAACGGACCAAGATCAGACATGAGGAAAGCTAAATCCTGCAAGGACCTATCGGAGAGCACCTAAGCTGGTGGATTTGGATGAGTGATGCATCTGGCAAGCTGAACTAAGAAAGATAACACTTTGGTGATAGGAAATCTAGCTAAAGGATGCATTGGAATAGCTAACCAAGATGTGCGATGGGTGCAAGATGCTGATCAAGGAGAAACTGACACGAACACTGGATAGATACAATGGTACTAAGCTAAAGAGGATGTACAAGCTGACTGACCAAGATATATACAAGCGAGCTAATCAAAATATGGTACAAGCTAATAGACCAAAGATAGGTATGATACAGATGGATAAAAAAGCCCAGGATGAGAGGATAGCGGGATGGCTCAATTTGGTGCAAGAGGCAGAAGCTAAGGGTGGGGTGATAGCAAAAGATATGGATTTGGCAAGATGCATCCAATGATGATGAGAGATTTTGTGACCAAGGATAGCTAGAGGAGCAGGATGAGATGGCTGGATAGGATGGTAGATAGCTAGGATTATGATGGATATAAAGAGATGACATTGGGTTTGCATGAGGATAGCCTAGAGCTAGATACCAATAACAAGGGAGGATGGACAAGACAAGATCTCCAAGGAATATAGTGCCCCCAATAAGAAGATAACACGTGGAAGGAGGTCTTATGATGGATGTGATAGGATTGAAGCTAGGATGGAAAAAGCTGAAGGGGCTAGGGAGATGGATGATAGCTGAGATGATTGGCTGAAGCTGCATAAGATTAGTGAATGGTGTGAGATGGAAGCTGGAGGATGGAGGATAGGTGGATAGATTGGAAGATGGAGTTGGATGTCAAGAGATGACCAAAAGCATGAGGGTGATAGGCTAATCTGGGGATGGTGGGATTACGCATGACGCTTGTTTGCCAAGTTTTCATCATGGTACTTGTCCAAGGTGCTTGAATTGCCAAGTTTTCACCTATGGACGCTTTATTTTTCTTTTCTTTTTTTTGACTTTTTGACTTTTGGACTTAGCTGGAATGATTTTGGCTTTCTTCAGCTATTTTGACTTTTTTGGGATTTTTCACTGGCTGTTGGAATGTTCAATTTTGTTGCTAGTTGTTGGTACACCGGATGTGTGATTTATGCAATAGATTGGATTAGATGGGATTGATGGTAGGAGATGGAGGGATGAAAAGGTTGGAAAGGAGCATGATATGGGGATGCTTGCAAGAGCAACATTGGCACATGTTGGGACGGGTGTGAAAAGAGCATATGGGGGATAGATGGTAGATGGGGGCGTGATGGAGGATTTGTGGAAGCGTGCTTGGGGATATAGGCACCCAAGATGGAGTTAGGAGATGGGGGACATGAGTCACTAGATGGGGGATTAGCAATGGTGGATGCCATTATGCATTGGGTTTCAACTTTTTTCTTGGGGATCCACATGGTTTTGGATTTTCTTTTCATAGGCTTTTGCATTGTTTTGCATTCTTTGATTGGATTTTTCCTTTTTGGAGTATGTCTTTTAGAATAGACATATGATTGCCTAGGATGTGGATTTTTAGCTTTATGCATTTTGAAGTTGGCATTTACATTGTTGTGGTAAGCTTTGGGAAGATGGTTAGGAGAAGCTTTGTGAGATGGAGAGGATATGAAAGAGCATGTAGGGGGATGATGATGGATGATGTGCCTTGATATGTGCCTTTGTTGATCTTGCATAGAAATGGATGGAATAGGATTTTTATGATGGCTGATAGGAGGATGGAGGATGGTAGATTTTGGGACATAGGGACCCAAAATGGATTTAGCGGATGAAGGGGGGATATGGTAGGTTGTTTTGGGTTGCAAAGATGGTGGAGGGGGGATGACATAAGATTTTTTGAAGGAGTGATGGGAGGCTGGCATGGTGGGCTTGGAGATAGGCTTGGTTTGGGGGTGTGGTGTACCAACACCTTTAGATGGTGAGCCTTTGGATACATATCCAAGACCATGAAATCCTAGATTTTTTTGTGCAATAATAGGCTCTCTAATTCCTTGCTTTTGTGGTCCTAAACCTTGACCTTGATAATGCCATCGATTGAGCATTTGAACAAGCTGAGGAAACTTTTTGCTTGCAGAAAATGGTAGAAGTGATTTATTAGGTGTATTGCAATGGGGAGATAATGTTCTTAATTCTTCTGCTGAGAGAGGGCCACCGTGGATGAATGTAAGTGAACCAAGAGGGTAGATTATAGATGGTGGAATAGCTTGGATAGGTGGTAAGATGGAAGCATGGAGCGGGGGAGATGGAAGGATAGTATCTTGATGTAGCTGGTGGGATGACAAGATATCTTGTAGTGGAGGAGATATGGCTTGAGGTTTTGGAGATGGAGGAGATGGTGACTGCACTATGGATGGAAGACATGGTACGATGATATCTTCATTTATGCTTCGGGGGATGTCAACATGCTTTTGGGCAGGATCTTGATAGGATTGGTTTGGAGTGGATGGTGCGATAGGAGGTGAAGGGATGGATTCTTCAAAGGAAACGGATGGATAGATGGGAGATTCAGTAGTGGAGATGGGTGAGTAGAAGATGGATGCATAAGGGTCATTATGAGAGATTTGGGAAATGCTTGGAGGTGATGTGGATAGGATTTGGAGGGATTTGATAGGTGGTGGGATTTTGATGCTTGCGGGAAGTGGAAGGATTTTAAGTAATTTGATGGATGGTATGGGGATGATAGCTATGGGAGATGGAGGTGATATTATTGTTGGGGAGGCTTCATCACTAACTACTTCACATGGTTGGATTAGATGACATGGCTTATCGACTGTTGGAGGCAACTTTTCTTGTATTTCCTCTAGGAGATTCCTTGGAGACTCGTGTGTCGAAGGTGGAGGTGGATTGACAGGAATAGCTAGTGTGATGGGGGTGGAAGATTGGAAGTTTGGTTGATTGGGTGATGGAGGGGAAGCTGGGATATCAAATGGCATGACTAGATAGTTTGGAATAACTCTTGGATTTTGGGGGATGCTTGGGGGAATGTTTCTAAGGCTTTCAATATACCCGTCATAGTCAACAAGATTTTCATCATCATTGGAATAGGAGGTGGCGGGAGCAAGGACAATGCGACCAAACACATCATGATAAGATTGGTACTTCATGCTTTGATGATGAGTTTGATGGGGATGGGGTCTTGCATATGGATGAACACGGAAGCTCATGGTTGGATTTGGATTAAGCACAGATTTTGGATTGGCTGATGAAAGATTTCCTAGGGAGAGTCAAAGTTGTATGACAGACCTAAGGAGGATTGGCTGGAGATTTTTGGCTTTTCTGTGGATGGAAGACTTCAAGGGAATGCTGTCAAAAAGTGAGAGTTTTGCTTTCCTATGCGCTGGATTGGTGGAGATTGTGTCAACTTAAGGATAGACTAATGATCCTATGGGCATGACACGAGATTGACCACTTGTGGATCCCAACCTTTAGCTCAAGGTGATGAGGGATAACAAGTGACAAAGCTAGATTACCCTAGACAAAGCTCTGTCAAAGGGATAACCTTGGTGAGGCTGGTTGATTGGTAGGATTGATTGGATAGCAAAATCTAGCAAAGTGACAACAACTCTTTAAAGGCTTGGGTGATTTTGGATTGGGTTGCTAGCTGGCTGGGGGGATGATTTGGATGGACTTTGGATTTGGGATTGTTTTAAAGCAAGGAACTAGACAGATTCAGTTGCAGCGAGGGAGCTTGGATGATTTTCTGATAAGGCAGTGACTACGCTAAGTAAGCCTTGAGTTGGGAGATTTCTGCTTTTCTGGGATTTTGACCAAAATTGGCAAACATTCATTCAAAAGCTATGAACAAACAAGCAGACAAAAGTTTTCAGCAAGCACGTCAAACACACCAACATCCTAGGAAGCTTTCTACAAGGATGAAATTTGGTTTAGCTAGGGAGTCCTCGATATACGCAAGGTACGTGAGGCCCAAATCCGTAGATGAAACCAAAAAGATGTCACACAGCCGAGAGGAGAGGTAACCCACTTCTCCTCTTTCACTTCTCAAGGGTATAAAGTTCCTTGAGGCTTAGCCTGAGTGACAAAATTTTGATCCCAAGAGAGGTGTCTTTCGATTCACCTCTCGATTCTTATACTCCGCCAGAATGCTGGAGTTGAGGTCGTCCAAGGGGTGATGAAATCCCCAAGCAGGCCTCCTAAAAAGTGTAAAACAAGACCACATACATGATCTTGGGCTTTAAAAGACACGTGTTCATTCCAATTGATGATTTAAATTTTGTAAGATATGACTGAAGACACTTGTGATTATGGCATACAATGTTCATTCCAATTTGATAGCGTCGTTAGCATAATGGAAGTTGAGAGATCATCAACATAAGAAATGCGAGCGTCATTGAAAATGCATCAAAACCATGCGATGTTCATTGATTGTTAGACATTCAAGATTGAGTGTGAGTTTGTTTTAAGCCCAAAACAAAGATGTGTGAGATTCGATTTCAAGCGCGCGCCCGGAGGCCCTCCATGTCAAGATTTGTCCAATTTTTATGCCCAAATAAAGTGTGAGAAAGATTAAGGTGCATTCAAGGAAAATTTGATTTTAATCCATGGCATTCAAGAGTGATTTTAGCAACATGCATTCAAAGACAAGTGATTAAACATTCAAGTTTTTTCCTTTGAGCATTCAAGATTGAGATTTTGTGTGTTGTTTTAAAAACTTTGAAGTGCTTTGTTTTAACCTTAGATCATTCAAGATTGTTTTGGACTCAAAAGTGAAAATGACTCTTTGGACTTTGCTTTTCATTCAAGATTTTGTGTGCTAGTTTGCATGTTTTAAGCCCAAAAATGATATTCCTAGATTATTTTGATGCATGAAAAACCTAAGAAACATTCAAGATTTTGCAACAAGAAATTTGTTTGGAACAAATAACAAAGCTTTTTAGGACAATTTTGGCAACCATTTAGGACTCTTAGTTTTCATGAGATTTTTTAAAAGAACTTTAGTGTGCACTTAGTGTTGATTTTGAACCTTTTGAAATGGAAACTTGAAGTTCTTTTTAAATTCCCAAAAATGAAGTGTTCCTAATTTTGAATGAATGCATCTAAAACCTTGATGTTGCAAGGATGCAAATGATTAGATTGGTTTAGTTTCACTTGTTAAAAGATTTTTTCTTTTTTGCAAATTTTTAATTTTTAATGGATTTAAGTATGATTTGGGGGTTCATTTTAAGCACTAAAAATAAGTGTGTATGATTTTGCTTCCTTAAAAAAAAAATGGCCAAGATCTCCCACAAGAAGAAGAAGAAGAAGTAGATGGAATAAGAAGAATATAGACAAGAAGAGGAAGAAGAATTTCAAGTGCTTTGTCCACCTATAAGCTTGAAAAATCTGCAAACACTATGAGATTGACTATGAGTTCCTTTGTCTTCTTCATGCTCATGTGGACCTACAAAACCAATTTATACAATCCTACCAATCACAAAAACAAGAAAAATTAGCCAAAATCAGCAAATGACATACAAAACTTGACTAAAAAAGCTAATGAACATGACCCATGCGGGGTCCCACCGGGCGTGCCAAAATGTATATGAGCAATGTTAGTATGCTAATAGAAACCAAATTTAAATAAAGCTTCTACAAACTAAACAAAATTCATAAACTTCAAGATAGACTAAGATGAGCTCTCAATTGAAAATATGAGCCATTAATGGGCTCTCTCAATGAGAAGCTCTCTTGTTGAGTAGCTTTGTCTAAAAAGATAGGATGTATGCTCAATATGCTTCCAAAGGCTTCAATGGATGATTGTGGATTTTTGGTGTGAATAGATGGCTTTAGTATGGATTTGGCTCTCAAAATAGCATTATAACTTTACTTCATGGATTGTGTTAAAATGTCTTGGGAGAGGATTCCTTAAATAGGCAAAGGGCTTGAGGGATCAAGGGCTAGGATGCAAGGATGGGAAAAAGCTCATGGAGGGCTTAGATTGCATGAGAGGAGAGCACATGGATTGTGCTTCCTTACAACCAATCAAGGAGTGACACATGTCACATGGTGAGAGGATGGAGGAAAGGGGAAGGATGAGTCAACAAAGGAGGCTCAAGGGATAAAATCTTCATAAAGACCCTCATAATGACTTGTAAGAGCAATAAAAGGGCTTGTAAGAGTCATTTATGACCTAGTGGACTTCATAAAGTTTTATGGTTGAGATATTTTGAGGGTGATGAGAGAAAATTCGACTTGGACTTGATTAGGAAGGTTTTAAGCTTGCTTAGGCTTGTGAAAATGATTAGAGGATGGATTAGGATGGTTTAGGATTAGCTTAGGGATAGGCAAGTGGATGGCATTTAATGAGGGTGGGTGAAGGAGGAGATATTTGTTAGCTTTGGCTTGGGTTAGTAAGTCTTAACCCATGTTTAGGGAATGTGACAAGGTTAGGAGGGGATTAGGATTAGGTTTAAAGACATCTTCTAGAAGAGTCTAGATTTTGGAGGAGGATAAAGACTTTCTAGAATAGTCTAGAATTTCCTAGGATGAGGATGGAGACTTTCTAGAAGAGTCTAGAACTTCTTAGGATGAGGATAAATTAGATTTTTAGGAAATAAATAAAGTTTTATTTATTTCAAGGGTTTGGGTTGAGGAGATATTTATTAAAACTTTTTTAATAAACATGAGGATTAATATTTAATTTTAATTAAATATTTTGAGTTGGGATTAGGGGTAGGAAATGATGGGATTAGCCTTTAATCAAAATTAAAGAAGGATTAGAAGATTTTGGAAGAGGTTATTGGTCATAAGAAAATTGGCCAACTTTTGGGAAAAAAAATAAATTTTTTATTTATTTTAGGATTTTTGGTCAATTTATTAATTAAATAATTAATAAATAAGGAAATAATGTTTAAATAAGATTTAAACATTTTTGGGAGGGATTCCTTAATTAAATATTTTTAATTAAGATAAAGGGATTTAATGGCATAAAAATTAATTAATTAATTAAATAATTAATTAATTAATAAATGATGATGTCATCAGGAATTTTTCAGAAAATAAAAATACTTTATTTTCTAAAGGATTTTTAGGTGTCTACACCCCAATGAATGTTAGATGGTCATCAAGGATAAGAAGACCTCCAAAACAATTTTCTCCCTCTTTTTACTCTATTTTACTTACTGATGCTAGTGAACCTGAATGTTATGATGAAGCTGTGTAGGTGGATACTAAGATTCAGTAGGAGTCTGCAATGAAAGAAGAAATGGCCTCTTTGCTGAATAATAAGACATGGGATTTATGCAAGTTGCCTATAGGTAAAAAAGCTTTACATAACTAGGTTTATAGGTTGAAAGAAGAGGATGGAGGTAAGAAAATATTTAAAGCTGGGTTAGTTGTAAAAGGATTTGAACAAAAAAAAGGAATTGATTTTGATGAGATATTCTCTCTTGTTGTTAAAATGACTTATATTCATACTATTTTAAGTATTGTGGATACTGAAGATTTGCGTTTAGAGAAACTTGATGTTAAAACAACTTTCTTTCATGGTGATTTGGATGAAGAGATATATATGGCACAACCATAGAGATTTGAGGTCAAAGGTAAGGAGAACTTAGTGTGTAGATTGAAGAAAAGTTTATATGGCTTGAAGCAAGCACCTCAACAATGGTATCTAAAATTTGACAAGTTGATGCATGAGCATGGATATAGAAGGTGTCATTTAGATCATTGTGTTTATTTTAAGAGGTTGGATGATGACAACTAGATTATTTTTGTTTATATGTTGATGATATGCTTGTAGTTGGGTCTAACATAGATCATCTTAAGGGGCTAAAATGTCAATTAGCACATGCATTTTCAATGAAGGATTTGGGGGTACCAAAACAAATCTTTGGTATGAAGATTTATAGAGATAGGAAGAATAGAAAAATAACATTATCTTAGGCTAACTATATTGAGAAGGTATTGCAATGTTTCTTTATGGAGAATTCTAAAGCTATTAACACACCTTTACCTAGTCATTTGAAGTTGACTAATGAGATGTGTTCCAAGGAAAAAGAAGAAGGGGACAATATGTCTAAGGTACCCTATGCTTCAGCTATAGGAAGCTTGATGTATGCTATGGTATGTATTAGGCTAGATATTGCACATGCAGTGGGAGTTGTTAGTAGGTATATGAGTCATCCAGAAATTGAGCATTGGAATACAGTGAAATAAATTTTTAGATATTTGAGAGGAACATCCATTAAGTGTTTACAATTTGGGGGATTTACTACTACTCTATAGGATATGTTAACTTAGATTTGGTAGGGGATATTGATACTAGGTAGAGTACTATAAGTTATGTATTTACTGTTGGTGGGGCAACAATGAGTTAATTTTCTAGGTTATAGAAGGTTAATGCTTTATCCACTATAGAGGTAGTGTATGTTGTTGCTAAAAAGGTAGCCAAGGAGATGATATGGCTTCAATTCTTCATGGAAGAATTAGGACACCCACAAAGGGATAATTATTTATTTACAAATAGCTAGAGTGCCATTCATCTTGCAAAGAATTTAACTCTACATTCAGAGACAAAACACATTCAGTTGCAGTACCATTTCATTTGGTCAGTTTTGGATGATGAATAGTTAAAGCTAGAGAAGATACATACAAAGGTAGTGACAAGGGAGAAGCTAAACTCCTCTTCAGCTTTGGTTGGTCTTTTAGACTTACTAGACTAAAAGAACAATAGAGTCTAGGGTGGTTTAATATTCTAGTGGGAGATATAGGTTTATTAGTGATATGATTTGTCTCCAAGTAGGAGGTTATTCTTGTGGAGTTTGATTAGTCTCCAAGTGGGAGATTGTTGTGATGTGGAGCTTATTCAAACTCATAGGTTCTATTTGGTGTGATTTTCCTCTAGATTATTTCTATGGGGGTTTGGGGGAAAATCCCCCAAGATGGGGTCAAGGGGCAGTGCTACTGTGAGGTCCGAGGGCAGTGCCCTAGGTGCGCTGCCTATCACAGTACAAGGTGGGGTCAAGGGGCAACACTCCCATGGGGGTTTTGGTGAGCAGTACTCCTAAAGCCAAAAAATGACCTTATATTATAAAATTTGTTGGCTAATAGTTTTCTATTATTCTAGCCCTAATTTTTTAAGTGACAAAAGGCTGATATAAAAGGGCTTAGGGTTAGGTATTTTTATAATATGTGATGCAAAAATTGGTTCTTGCGATGATATTGAGCTGTAAGGGATTACATATTGTAATTAGGCTATAATCACTGGATCATAATAATATTGGACTTGTTATTGGTGGATGTAGCCAAGGGATTGGGTGAATCACGTTAAATCTTAGTGTCTTCTATTCTCTTTTATACAATCTACTATTTTCTGGTATTGGTTATATTTGCATGTAACTATAATTTCTATCTGAGGTTAATTCTAACATTCCATGTCTAAGATCTTTTCATAAGTGTTAGAAGATTAAGAGTTTTATCTTCTTTGTTATGATTCAAGTGTATCTTTTAGCACTACTACTGTATAAGTGAATTTGAGGTCTGCCCACCTAGGTATTGTAGAGCTTGAAGTAGAAAAAGGTTTTAGCCTTATAGTTGGCCCATTGTCTAAAAGGATATGTTGAAGATGGGAAGTGGCTGCCCCTTAGATGTATCTTGTTCTCATTGGGGTAATTTGAAACCATGTTGTTTCAAAACACCAACAATATGGTGACTCCACTGGGGATTGTATTGAATTTGAATTATAGACAAACCTTGAGAATTTGAAAAAAGGAGATTCAAATACAACAGGAGAAGTGCATGAAAAAAGTTGCATTAGTAAATTGTCTAATGTTATATCCAATTTTCTTACTCAAATATCATTCACCCTAGTGATGCTTTGTTCTAGACAATAGTAGCTTTGAAGGTTGAATGCAAATTGTGTAACTAGTGAAATTACTTTCAATCAGTTCAACTGGGTATTATTTTCAAAGTACTACTGTAAAGTCAAAGTCAAAACTGATAACAAAATGGCTCCTCTCTTTGAAATGTTTGATGATTTTCAAGCCTTGTACGTTGAAAGTTTAGTTCAAATTTGTCATGCTATAAATCATGTTTTAAATCTTTCTCACAATTGTGAGTGTTGACTCTCTAAAGATCTCTATACTAGAGTAGATTGGCTCTATATAAATATTTTCACAAGTTTTCAACTTAGTTATGTAGATCTAAAAGTTTTGTAAGAAGATTTAAGCAAGAAGAGAGAATATATAGGTTCTTGACTAATAAGTTTTCAGGTGTTGTATTTGATCTATTTTCATAAGAAATCTAAATGTTAAGAATGAATCACAACAATGATTTCAATTTTTTTCTCCTCAAGGAGATGGCGGCTCTTTTTGATCGATGGTGTGAAGAAATGAAGTTTGCACCCATGTCAAAGTAGTAGATTAAGTTTGTAGACATCAACACTCAAGGTATTTTCCACTTTCATGAGATTTATTATCCATGAAAGTAAGTTCTACAAAATTTTTCTTTGTCAAGTGGTATTTTTAGCACTAAATAGGAGAGTGGTTTGATACATCTCAACATACTTTGTGAAAGATAGATTCAACAAATGTTTTTATATTTTGAAGTATGTTTGTAGTTGAATTTACTAGAATAATTTTTTAGATCTGCTACAAGTAGTAAATTCTGAAAGTGGAACTCGATGAATGAGTTATAAGTTTGCAAGAAATGACAAAGTTCTTTTCACTTGGAATGTAGTCCATGGACAAGAATTGTAGATCTATTTCTACCAAGAGATACATGCCATTAATTTTTGATGGCATTCATGGTTTCCCAAACCCTATGCTATATGATCTTAGAAAGAATTTTCTTAAGTTTGATGAAAACTATGAAAATTCAGCTATTCATCATGTTTAGATATTCAATGATTTGATTGGTGATTTTGTGTTTGCTCATGAAGATGTGTATATGTAGTTGTTTGTTCAAACTTTAGAAGGTGATGCTAGAGATTGGTTTTCTTTTCTACTAGCATGTTCTATTTCATCTTAGGATGAATTACATTTAGCCTTCATGAAAAAATTTGGGGCAAGAATAAGAATCTCTAATTCTTTTAAGAAGTTCTTGAAGTTCCAAATCAGGAATGATGACTTAGTTCCTGAATTTAATATCAGATTTGCAAGAGTTTTAAATGAGATTCCTGAAAGTTTTAAGTTAGATAATCAAGTGTGTTTAGTGATTTATCTTGATACATTTGATAAAAATATGAGTTATCTATTAAGAGATAAAGAGCCTAAGACTTTGCACTAGGCATTCATGACAACAATAGAGATTGAAAACAATGTAAGGTCTAGATTACCTAAGAGTCATTTCTCTAGAAATGTTTGCTAGAAAGATAAGGCTCAAAGGAGAAAGCAATGTCATAAAGAGTATTTAATTTCAATTTAGCATGTAGGTAATATTGTTGTTGTAAAAAACTTTGTTGAAAATTTAGAATTAAAAACATGTGAAGATGAAGTTTCTTTATTGCGAAGAAGAGCTAATCCATTTCTTGCTAAAAATAGTTCACATGCTTGTGGTATCACAACAAAAGATCACAAAGTTAGTTCACTTGATCAACTATGTATGCAAGAAGAAATTCCAGTCATTCCTCCTCCTATCAATGATTTACACTATGTTGAGAACATAACTAATCATGTGGTTGCAAGGTATTCATCTTAGTATGAGGGTGAAGAAGTTGAAAGTTATGTTTCAAATGATGAAAGTAAAGTTTCTGATTTGATATGTTATGAAGAATTATCATGTGAGGACAATGATGAGAGTGGTTACTTGAGTCAAGAGAAGGACAGTGGTAATACATGTTCATCTTCATATGAATATGATGCAAATTGGGAAGATGAAGGAAATGATGGAAGTGAGTACTCTTATGCTAGTAAAGGTATGAGTTCTTTTTCTAAATTTGAAAGTGAAGTTCCATTTTAGAATTACATGAATCAGCTTGAGGTTGAAAGTTGTGAAGAAGAGTTTTCTAGACAATATGAGGATAACGAGATCATTTATACGGATAGACAACTTAATTGTGTAGATGAATGTCATAAGGTTGCATGTAGCAGTAATTAGTAGCGCATGAGTGATTCTAAGATTAATGCATCAACACCTATTAATAAGATGAACAATGATTGGTTTACAAGACATTTGATCATCTCAATGAAAACAACATTGAATTATATTCTATTTGCTTCATTGATGGAATGGATGGTGTATCTTCATATGATTATTTTGATTCTTCTTCTTCATATGCTGAAAATGTTTCTCATAGTGATGTTAGAAATGGTTTCAAATTTTTCATGAATCTTTTGTATGGTGAAGAGTTTGATGTTGATCAACACATCACTTGTTATAACATCTACAAATGAGCTTTGCATGGAGTTATTAACCAACTTTTGAAGAGGACATGGAATGTTTAGATTTAGTTGAGGATGAGTTTAATGATGATACATTATCTTACTACTGTAAGAGATCAAATTGTTCTTATTTTGGGTGTGACAGTGCAAATGATAATGAGGTTGCATCTCATGATGTTGATAACAAGGTGTTCGGTGAAGTTGTTATTGAAAATCAACATGCACCTTGTAGTGAGTTCTATGATGAATAATCTAGTTTTTGATTTCAAAGAACCATTGGAGGATCCTAGATTAGTTTTAGATGTTGAGATTGATGATATCTGTGGGTATAAATCTGATTTCTCATTTGAATACCATCTGTTTATACATAAGGATACACAATTTCAAGGTATGTGTGATCCTTTTCCCCAAGTTGAATATGAAGCTTTCATATTCAAAATTGATAGCATGAACAATTAATTTGATGAAAAGGATTTTTAGTTCAAGTTTGATATGTTTGAGCATGTTGATTAGTACTTTCATAATGAGCAAGTTGTAGAGAATGAATCTAGTTTTCATATGCATTATGAAAGTAGAGATGTAGATTCAATTTTGCCAAATGATTTATTTGAGAATGTTAATATGATTGGTAAAACTAATAGAAGTGATGTTTCCAAATTACCTCATAAAAATTTAGATGAAAATTAGATTTATGATAGAGGTAAATTTTTTGTTGATGTTCAGTGGCGCAGGGCCATTGTTTGTACAACTTAGAAGTAGTTGGTTTTGTTTTCAATAAAGTTGTTTGAGAGAATTTTTTTGGTCAAGTGTGTGGTATGCTTCTTCTAGAGATCTAAATCATTTCCATTCCTAAAAGGGATATGTATCCCTAGATAGAGCCACTGTTGGGACTCAAAATTGAAGCCCTAATTTTGAGTACCATTCTAAAAGTCAAGCCCTGTAAGCGCTTTTTAATGCATGTGTACCCATCTGTCCTTTTGAGGCCTAAGAGGTGTCTAATTATTATAACACCTTGAATTTAGTATATCCACTTGTACCATGAAGATAAATTTCTATTCAGAGTCATTTTGTGAAGCTTCGTTTTGAGCAATGTAAAAATGTGCATTTTGCCAAAGTGTTAAATAGCGATAGGAGGACTTATTTGCAATTAAATGTCTTGCACCCAATATATTTCATGACTCACCAATTTGAATTTATTTAGTATCCATACCAAAGAACTTATGTTTCAGAGTTTGAGTCATTTTGATATGTTTTGACTAGGTTTTAAATCCCTCAAATTTGGTTGTTTATTGTTGTCATGTTGATGCTAATTGTTTAGAATTCTGGGAGGCCCTATTTGACTTGCTATAAATTTGACCTAGTTGAACAAAATGAGAAAATTCCTTTTGAATTGTATTTTAAAGGTTAGAGACTTGCTATATTTCAATTTTGAGCTTATGATGAATCCATTTGATTAGTTTTCAAATGCGATTCCAAATGCAATTTGTAAAGTTTTACTATGTCAAAAGGTGCAGATTGGTTGGTAGCCATGTTTGTGCTGTCATATCTCTAAATCTATGATAGGTGAGATCTAATGGATTGCACCATTACATTCTACTCTAAAAATACTTTAAGTTTACCAATTTTCAAGTTTTACGAATCTGTCTGCACACTTTTCCAGGTCCATTTCATTTGCAAAAAATGCTTTTCTACCATTGTTTCCAGTTCTGCAAATTTGAGAAGCCTACTTTGACTATTTGCCAAATGCATCTAGTTATTCGTCATGAGCCTAAATATGATATTTGTACTCTCCTCATGACAATAAACCAATGCCCCAATTTTCATGCGCCCAAGTATCTGTTTACCCAATTTTTGAAGCCAAAACAAAATGTGATTTATGGTTTTCTGAGATGTTTTCTTGCAGGCAATTTTGAGAAGACAACTTTGATAGTGAATAATTTTTTGACTCTAAAGTTGTCATGAGATGAAATTTGGTAGGGTGTAAGAATGTGGAATAGAAAATTAGTGCATCTATTTTTAGAGCTCAGTTAGGTGTTTGGATCAATTTTTAAAGCTAGTCAAAGGACCTCTTGGCATAAAACTAGTAGTTTTCAGGAAAGTTTGAAGGTCAATTTTAAATGATGTGACAGTGGTTCAATTTCAATCAAATCAGTATCAGATGATTAATGGATCACTTTGGCAGTTTAGACTTTTGAATCAAATCAGTATCAAATGATTAATGGATCACTTTGGCAGTTTAGACTTTTGAAAACAAAATATTTTTAGCCAGACACACTTTGGGGCCCAACTAATTTTATCAGACAAGTAAGGTGTATTGGGGGTTAAATTTTTTCTAAAATGAAAAAGTTATAGTGATTCTAATCATTATGATTCTTCAATAATGATGCACAACATTCAAAGGTGAAAAGGTAAAAAATTAAAGTAAAGGAGGAATATGAATATATCAAATTGGCCATTAATATTTTTTTGTGAGATGAAACTTCCCCTTAGAAAGGAGGTTATATGCTATGGTCATCATATCTTTTGAAAGGTATAATGTTGTTATGATTGAACCTCAATTAACATTGTTAAGAATCATCATTGAAATTCTATTCTGAAAGGCTTGCTATAGAATCTAAATGATTCCTAATTAACAACTTATTGGCTATAGTTGTATTTCCCATTGTACCCATGCTGACAAAGCCAACAATGTCAGCTTAGTTTTCTCTTCCTCAAATTTATGTTGATTTTCAAAGTATTGTGCAATCTCATTAAAAAATTGCCTTTTAACTCTACCTACTAGATCGTTCATAGAGTTTGAAGTAAGGGAAAAGAGTTTTGGTCAATACATCTACAACTATGGGAGGAAAAATGGGAATGATGATGGGGCATTCAACAACAAGCTTGACTAGTCTTGGACTAGCATGAGAAAATTGATCTCATCAATTTTTATTGAAATGAGTCCCCACCAAAGTTCATGCAATTAAATGTTTAAGCGAAGTGATATTGATTGTGAGGGGAGGTTCCTTTGCCTCCCAACACTCATTTTGATCATTAGTTGTCACAAGGAAGAAGCCCCAACATTCCCCTAGCCTACTACAGTTTGCATGAAGAATGTGCTATAGAGGATAGTCACAATTTCAGATTGAAGAACCAAGGAAAGGATTGATGAAGGCCCACAATAATAAAATAGAAGGAAAAATTTGTAGACAATGCTAAGAGAACTATTTTTGAAGATTGCAGAATCATTGTAAGAGTCTCCTTTTAAAGTTTGTGAGTTAAGTTTCACTAGGAACATGTAGTGCTTGCCCTTGGTTCACATTTTTTTATCATTGCTAAACTCTTTTAGAGCTAGTTTTATGTTGTTGGTTAGCAACATTCTTTTGAGATTATCAGATATTGTGCTATGGATTCAATTTATTATGTGATGAGATTACTTAGATTTTGCATTTCATGTATGCATGATGATTATTTTCAGTGTTTTCAATTATTAATGATGATTAGTAAGATGATTTATTATCATATGTGTTTTCTTATGGATACTTACCCCATACTTGCATGTGTATGGTGTGCATGTTTGCTTTGCGTGTTTGCTTTTGTATGACGTGTTTGATGTGGTTAAGGAAGGGAGTCGTAGTCACCTGCTAGTCGAGATCTACACGATGCACCACTTCCTGCCATTGCCTGTTTAGTTTAGTATATATTGTGCTTGTACATGCATGGTTTTTATGCAGGTTGCAGGTACCGGGTATCGACTTCCCTGAATTTCTAGGATGAGCGTACCCTATCACATTATTTCAATGATAAGAGAGGGGAGATAAATTCTCAAGTCCAAATCCCAACCCTTTAAGCCATATCAGAGCCCGAGTTTCTACATTGGGAGCTTTGGGTATTTTGGAACAACTAGAACTGTGAACTATTAAGTGTATCTCTTCAACTTGAAACTAAGTGAACTGAAATAGAACCTGAACTATTACTTGAATATTTTTCATACTTCAACACTTAGTTTTCAAAACTGGAGATTTAACTTAAACCTAAACATAGAATTGAACTTAGTCTATTGCAAACATGTGTCTTTTGATTGTAATAGTACCTTGTTCTGTTGTAAGATGGTGTCTGGGACTAGGTCTTCTATTAGAGGCCATGGTAGAGGCCGAGGAAGAGGCCGTGGTCGTGGCAGAGCTATCAGTGCCCATGAGTCTGCCCATGAGGGATCGACTCGTGTAGAGAGCAGGGAAGAGCACTCTAATAGGTAGCAAGAAGAGAGCCGTAGAGAGGACCAAGCTGAGTCTAAAGAGTTTGGTTTGAGATAGATGATGCAGACTATTTTAGAACATCTACCTCCTATTCAAGAATAGCCTAAAGTGCATCAGACAGAACAAGAGCAGAGACCCAAATCTAGAAGTCCTCGGAAGGATCATCAGAGGTCCATTGTGTCCACTTAGATGAAGGATCTTTCAAGATCCAAGGTCAAGTCTTTCAATGGGCAAGGTTTTGGTTATGTGGCCGAGCAGTGGCTGATTTCCCTCAACAAGATTTTTTCCATGTAGGATTTTGACAGCAATGTTAAGGTAAGATTTGTGATCACTAATTTAGAGAATTTTGGGGCAACTTGGTGGACAATTGCGGAGAAGAAGCTGGGAATCGATATGAGCAGTGTCACGTGAGAACTATTCTTAGAGAGTTTCCTTGAACGATTCCTACCAGAGGAATGGAAACTAAAAAGGGCAGATGAGTTTCATAATCTCAAGTAGTACACTATGTCAGTGACCGAGTATGAACGTAAGTTTTATGAGCTTATGCCTTTTTCAGGGTTCAGTGAAAATTCAGCTCAGTTGACACAACACTTTATTAGCGGTTTGAATAACCGTATAATTGGGGGTGTCAAGGTATTTGAGTCAAAAACTCTCATGGATGTGGTACATCAAGAAATCCTTGTTGAGCAAAGTGTCAACCTTGGTCAAGGTGGTTTTGTAGGAGCACCAGTAGCATCAGGATCTAAAGGCAACTTCAATTCAGGTGGTAACAAGAAGCCTTTCTTTTCTAAGGGAAAATAGTATCAGCAATAGTCTCAGCAGAAGGGATCAAATTCTCAGGCTCAAGGTGGTGGCAAAGGTTCTAACTTTAAGAACAACCGCAATGCTCAATGCAATAAATAGAATCAGTCCAATCAGCCAGCTCAGAGTAGCCAGTCTTTTGTAAGCAGGAACAGTCGCCAGCAATCTAATGTACCACCTATGGGAAGAGGATCTGGCAGGAATACAGAATGTTTTTCATGTGGTCAGATTGGACATTATGCAGCTCAGTGTCCACAATGAGCACCTCAATTTTCAAGACCTAGGCCTACAGCTTTAGAACCCACAATTGGTGATGCAGGGAGAGCTCATAGAGTTTTTGCAGCAGTTGATCAGCGTCAAGCAGATCATCAGGGAATAGTGGTTGAGACCACGAGTGCTATTTGAGGTATATCTCTTTCAGTATTGTTTGATTCAGGAGCTACAAATTCATTTATTTCACCATCTATAGTTTCTAAATGTAAGCTGGATGCGGTGAAGCAAGATCATGGTTGGCAAGTGGAACAAGCCTCAGGGATTAAGGCCTCCACAGATTCTGTAGTTCATAAGTGTGGGCTTAGCTTAGGGAGCTTTGATATGGCAGTGGATCTTCGAGTCATACCCCTTGGTTCCTACGATGTGGTTCTAGGCATGGACTGGCTTGGATCTCATAGAGCCAGTATAGATTGTAGGAAGAAGATTATTTTGTGCCAAGATGACCAAGGGAATGATGTGAAGATAGTTGGGATACCGAGGTCTATATCTCTACAGATGATTTCTGCTATGCAATTGAAGTGAAGTTTTCGTAAGGGATGTCAGATATTTGCTGTTATGGTAAATGATCTTGATGAGGAAGATCCTGTGAGGAAGACCTTAGATCACCCGATTTTACATGAGTACGCAGATGTCTTTCCAAGTGAGATTCCAGGCATGCCTCCAAAGAGGGACATTGATTTTAGCATTGATCTAATTCCTGGAGCAGAGCCTATCTCTAAAGCTCCTTATCATATGACTACTCAGGAACTGGGTGAGCTACGTCTTCAGCTAGAGGAACTTCTGGCCAAAGGGAGCATTCAACCTAGTGTATCACCATGGGGAGCTCCAGTGCTCTTTGTGAAGAAGAAAGATGATTCTTTGCGCCTTTGTATTGACTACAGACAGTTGAACAAGGTGACTATTAAGAATAGGTATCCTTTGCCTAGGATTGATGACTTATTTGATCAGATTAAGGGAGCTACAGTATTCTACAAGATTGACCTTAAGTCAGGATACCACCAGCTTCGTATTAAGGAAGCAAATATTCACAAGACCACTTTTCGAACACGCTATGGGCATTATGAGTTCACAGTGGTACCTTTTGGGTTGACTAATGCTCCATTAGTGTTCATGAGTTTGATGAATGGTGTTTTTCGATCATATCTTGACAGGTTTGTTCTCGTGTTTCTTGATGACATATTGATATTTTCTAAGACTCAAAAGGAGCATGAGGAACACCTGCGATTGGTATTGCAATGTTTGAGAGGCAATCAGCTTTATGCCAATGCCGCTAAGTGTGAATTCTTCAAATCAGAGATTCAGTATTTAGGGCATGTTATCTTAGGTGATGGTATTTCAGTGGATCCTGCAACGATTCAGGTGATAATAGATTGGCCTACTCGACTAATGTGTCAGAGATTCGTAGTTTCATGGGTTTAGCTGGTTATTATTGCAGATTTGTCCAAAACTTCTCTAGGATAGCACATCCTATCACTTCTCTTCAGAGGAAAGGTAAGAAGTTTATGTGGATAGAGAAATGTGAGGAAGCATTTTAGAGGCTCAAGGAGGTTTTGACTAGTGCACCTATTTTAGCTGTACCTAAACAAGAAGGTGATTTCATGGTGTGTACAGATGCTTATCTTGAAAGAATTGGAGCGGTGTTGATGCAAAATGGTCGGGTGATTGCATATGAATCACGCAAGCTCAAGGATCATGAGTTAAATTACCCTACACATGATCTTGAGTTAGCAGCAGTAGTTCATGCTTTGACAAGGTGGAGAGATTTCTTGTTGGGGTACATATTTGAGCTACATAGTGATCATCATAGTCTTCAGTACATTTTTACTCAGCCTAATTTGAATGCTCGCCAGAGATGATGGATGGAATTTTTATGCGAGTA
This sequence comes from Cupressus sempervirens, assembly GCA_028749045.1. Taxonomy (NCBI): domain Eukaryota; kingdom Viridiplantae; phylum Streptophyta; class Pinopsida; order Cupressales; family Cupressaceae; genus Cupressus; species Cupressus sempervirens. Next base: position 529,195,057 of record CM053788.1, on the reverse strand, counting down.
TGATTTTGAGGTTAAGTACATTCAAGGTAAGGAGAATGTGGTGGCAGATGCTTTGATTCGCAGGAAACATGTGGTAACATCGATGACTCTTAGTGTGGATTTGAGGAGTTGGATTCTTCAGGCACTTCCTACAGATTCTTGGTATCAGGAAGTGTGCAGAGAGATAGATTCAGGAAGATCTTTGGAAGGTAAGTTTGCAGGTTACATTCGAGAATCAGATGGTCTTTTGAGACATTTGGGAAGGATTTATGTGCCATTACTGGATGAGCTTCGCACCTTGATTCTGACAGAAGCCCATCGTACACCTTACTCAGCACATCCAGGTGTCAAGAAGATGCATGCTAATTTGAGACATTTGTTCTTTTGGTCTGGGATGAAGCGAGATATTGCTGATTTTGTGGCTAGGTGTCTTGAGTGTCAAAGATTCAAGGCAGAACACCAACACCTGACAGGACTATTGCAGCCTAATCTCATTCCTTCTTGGAAATGGGATATCATCTCCATGGATTTTATAGTATGATGACCTATGACAGTTCGACGTCATGATGCTATCATGGTTACCATTGATCGGTTGACTAAGGTGGTGCATTATTCATCAATCAGGTCTTCCTACATAGCAACTTCTGTAGCGAATGTCTTCATGCATGACATTGTGAGATTACATGGTATTCCTAAAAAGATCATTTCTGACAGGGATCCTGTATTCACATCTGCATTTTGGACATCGTTGCAGCATGAGCTTGGAGCGCAGCTAAACTTCAGTTCGGCATATCATCCAGAGATTGATGGTTAAACAAAGAGGGTGAACCAGGTTTTGGAGGATATGTTGCAGATGTATGTGATGGATAGGCAGACACATTGGGAGGACTATCTCTACCTAGTGGAGTTTGCTTACAACAATGGGTATCATAGTTCTATTGGCACGACACCTTTTCAGGCATTATAAGGACATCCTTGTCATACACCATTGAGTTGGGATAGCCTCAAGGATCACATTCTATTGGGTCCTGAGATGCTTCGTGATATAGAGCAACAGGTAGTGCGTATCTGTGAGCATTTGACTATGGCACAAGATAGGCAGAAGAAGTATGCCGATGCTCATAGGATTGATAAGCAGTTTGCTGTGGGTGATAAGGTTTTCTTGAGAGTGTGACTGCGAAAGAGTCCGATCCAGTATGGAAAGGGTTCTAAGCTAGCACCTCGCTTTGTGGGACCATTCAAGATTTTGGAGAGGATTGGCCTGGTTGCTTAGCGTCTTGCTCTACCGCCCAGCCTAGCTCACATTCATGATGTTTTCCATGTTTCAATTTTTAGGTAGTATATTCTTGATATTGTGCATGTTCTTGATTGGAATGCATTGCAGGTAGAGGACAGGCAGCTGGCTTTGGAGTCGGTTCGTATTCTGGAGTAGCAGGAGTTGACCCTTAGGGGTGGAACCATCGAGCAGGTAAGGGTCCAATGGGACCCTACTGATGATTCTTCAGCTACTTGGGAGGATGCAACTAGATTGAGGGAGTTATATCCCTATTTGTTTGTAGGCTTCCAGGAGTAAGCCTAATTCAAGGGGGGGTGGATGTAGTGCCTACCCTCGTTCACATCTTTTCTAGACTTATTGTTGCTATTATTATCAGACTATGTAGACTAGTTTTATGTTGATGGTTTAGTGGTGTTGTTTTGACACTATCAGATATTATGATAGGGATTCAGTTGATATATGATGAGATCATTTAGACTTTACATTTCATGTGTGTATGATGATCATTACATTGTTTTCAGTTATTACTGATGATTAGTTAGATGGTTTATTATCTCATATGTTTTATTATGGTTACTTACCCCATACTTGTATGTGTATGGTGTGCGTGTTTTCTTATTGTATGGCGTTTCTAATGTGGTTAAGGAAGGGAGTCGTAGTCACCTGCTTAGTCGGGATCTACATGATGCACCACTTCTTGCCATTGTCTGTTTAGCTTAGCATTATATATTGTATGTACATGCATGGTTTTTTTGTAGGTTGGAGGTACTAGGTATCAACTTTCCTGAATTACCAGGATGAGTGTACCCTATTATACTATCTCAATGATAAGAGAAGGGAGATAAATTCTTAAGTCCAAATCCCAAACCTAAAAACCATTTGTCCTAGTGAGTTAGGACAAGTATCAAAGTTAAATACCCACCGAATGTGTCGGATGACATATTTTGTGATTTTTAACCCTTTAGATTTATTTTGTATGATTTGTTCTATGATGGGTTTTCATATTTTATCTTGGAGATCTATGGTGAATTTTTCATTAATTAAGTCTTAAGAAATAGATTTAATTAATAAATTATTTATTTGAGAAAATTAATAAAATATCATGATCTTTGATATTTTGATTGTAATTAATTAAATGTGAATTATTGGGGAAAAGGAATTAAATAAAAAAAAACTAGAAATTAAAATTAATAATAATTATAAAATAATAATAAAGTAATAAATAAAATAATAAAAATAAAAGTTATAAAAATTAAAACGAAAGTTATAAAATTTAAATAGAAATTATTTTAAAAGTAAATTGGAGTTATAAGCTTGCATGGGAATTAAAATGTGTCAACAACACGGGGGTTAGTGCATCAATTAAGCACAAGGTGTCTACAACTCTATGACTCATCAAAAAGGTTGGAAAAGACCCATGCTTAGTTGGTGACACCTTCCAGCTATTTCAAGAAGCATTCCAAAGGTTTCTTGAGAGCTCTTTATATTCAGGCATTCATAGAAGCTTAGGGAGAGGGTGGAGAGCAATTGGAGCATTGGAGGACTCAAGAACTCTGAAGAAGGGAGCTTGCTCTGCGGGTTTTTTGAGGAAGAGCGAATTAGCATCAGAATTCAGATAGATTCTTGTGATTTTTCTTATGCTATTTCCGCATCATGCATTCCTGTCTTCTTTGTGTCTTCCATATGTCTTCTGAGGACTTTCATATTTTTATTGTATGCATTTTCAATTTGGGCAATTAAATTTATTTGAGAATTTTATATGCATGGATTTAAAAAAAAAGAGAAAACGGGGCTAGGGTTGAGATTCATAGCCAAACCCATTAGATTAATTGTTGGAAATTTTGGAGATCAAAGATCTATAGAGGAATTCTGAAAAATTGAAATTGTAATCATAAATTGTCAATTTGCTTATACATATATATATATATATATATATATATATATATGTATATATATATATATGTATATATATATATGTATATATATATATGTATATATATATATGTATATATGTATATATATATATGTATATATATATATGTATGTATATATATATATGTATATATATATATGTATATATATGTATGTATATATATGTATATATATGTATGTATATATATGTATATATATGTATGTATATATATGTATATATATATATGTATGTATATATGTATATATATATGTATATATATACATACATGTATATATATATATATATGTATATATATATATATGCAATTATATATATATATATATATATGTGTGTGTGTGTGTGTGTGTGTGTATATATGTTCATATATTGTGATATTTTTAATTTTGTATATATTTATATATATATTTTAAAAAAATCAATTACATACCGTGGGCGAAAATGTTTTAAGAAACGTTAAAACCAAATCGCAAAGTCTATATGGAAATCGCGTAAGCGATTGTTAAAAAAAAAAATTAAAAAAAATATATATATATATAAAACGTTGGGCGGGCGGGTACTTCGTACCCCACCCACTGTAGCCCTGCGTGATCGCAAGATACCTACGACCGTAGTGTACCTGCGATCCGCAGTGTACCTGCGGTGCGGCACTTTAATCGCCGCGTGAATTTAAATCGTATTGTGTTATATGTGTTGTTTTTAAATTATATTTGCAATGATTATTTCATATACGATTCGGATATGAATTTTGATTTCAATTTTTTTATAAGTTGCAATGTTATTAATTATTAAATGTTATTATATATATATATATATATATATGCATATAAGTATATATGTATACATTATTAATTATAAATGATTATTATAAAGTTCTCAATTAATGGATCACCTTTTTTTAATGAGTAAAATATTGCTATTAAGCTTGTCAATTATGAAGAGATATTAACAATTAATTTAATTAAACTTAGTTTTTAATTAAGATTAATTATTAGAATATATAATCGAAGTATTTGATTCATTGAGAATGTCAATTTTCAAACAATGTCATATAAATCAATTAGAAAATTGAGTCTGATGGAGAAACTTTTATCTATCAAATGAATACATGGGTTAAATAAAACGTGAAATTTCTCCACTTGATGTTAATTTGGGAATATGTAAACTGAGACTTTTGAATTCAAATTTGAAAACTTAGCAAAACCAAAACATGTGTTTACATTGTGTATTCTTTATGCTATTATTTTGGGTTTTGGGTTGACTAGTGTTGACTAGTATGGGACGTCTACCAGAGGCTCGGGGGTTATGTGATTGTGATGCCATGATGATGTTTTAATCTCGATCTTTATAAACCCAACCATGGTTATGTGATGGAATGCTCTATGTATTGGATGTGAATACTGATTGTTATAGTTGAGATTCTTATTTATGAGACACTTGACTTAACCATTATTTTTGGTCATCGATCAGTTATCCTTGGTTATTTTCTAGTCGCCATGATGGGACTGAAATGTGGATTTATTCTTGATGATGTCATGTTGTGACATGTTTGACTCAACCATTTTTGGAGTCTTCGATCAGTGTGTTTGAGATATATTTTGGTTATTGAGAACCATTGGATACTTTTGATTATCAGTGATGCTTTAGTTGCCAATAGAGAGCTGTTGTGGTCATGATTTTCTATGGATGTTTGGTCATGGAGATTTGATGCTTTTATGCATATTTGATGATTTTATTATAGATTATTTTTGTGATTTTGAGATTTATGATTCCATGAGCATTAGGGTAGGATATCTGTATGTAGTGACGGGAAGTGGCTTGCAATGGGAGCCGGGGCCCTAAGAGGCTGCCAGGGTAACTCATTGTAAGTTGGATTAATAAGTGATAACATTCACACCTAATACTAACTGAATGAACCTAAAAAAATAAGAGTTTTGGTTCTCGCCCATGCCTTGAGTGCTTGTATAGGCTAGGATGGGAGTAGTGAGAATGCATGGTTGCGACCTTGCATTCCATAGTATGCCTTGTCAGTATGAGAGGATACTAGTGGCCGCATGAGATCAGTATGGACCTATGGAATTTAGCTAACTGCCAGGGTAACTTGTATGTGATAAATGCGATAACACTTTCCCGCTTGCATAGTAGGTTCCTACATGTCATTGTGTGCCTCTGGGAAGTAGATGTCAGTTCGTGATTGGAACCTTTGAGTTAGTATACTTTTAGGATTCTTGAACTATAGAGATTTGTGCTATGTGTTATGGATAGCCTGTTTGGGACTTGAGATTATCTCGTCAGCACGGTGGGAGTGGACCACTTAGGTACCACGCGGTTGGGTGGTAGTGTATTTTCCACTTTTATCATTTGAGATTCGTTGAGACATCGTGGCTGATGCGTCCTTCGTGATGGTGGATATGTATCCTTTCATTGATGATTATCATATGTTAGATGATGTTATCTTATGCTTATATTTGCATGTTAGATTACTTTCTACATATGATGTTGTATATGTTATGAGTGGCATTCCTACTATGTTAATACCGATGATCTCTTTGGTGATTTAGGATGTTACGCATGGAGGGATGACTAGGGCCCACGATGGTCTAATGATGCTATTAACGGTTGGGAGGAGCCATGCACTTAGTTAGTTATGTTTGATCTTATGATGAATGTATATGTATTCTATGATGATGTATCATGTGTATCATGTGATTGTCTTTGATGTATCATGGATTAGAATAGGATGATGTACCTTATTTCACATATGTATATTCTTTTAAGCCTTCATACCCTGTGACATGTACAGTGGATGATTGAGCATTTAGAAATGTAATGTATGAATATTCAACTTATCATTATTATTTCATGTGGATGTTGTACTAGGGTGATCCCACAATAATGGGTTCCACTTTTTGACCAATTTTGACACTGAAATCAATATTTTTGCAACAAACGTCACGTTCAAGTGACTATATCTCCAAAACTATAAATAATTTCAACATGACATAAACTAGTGATTTTGAGTACTTTGTTCCTACTTTGTAACCATATTTTTTAATCTAAAAAAATAAAATTATTTATGTCAATTTTTTTTATCTCCTCCAAAAAGTGGCACATAATAAAATTCAATATTTTAAAAAGTGACAGTTTGCTTGACACACATAACTTTTTTTTTAGAAATGATAATGAAGTAATTCTTTCGGCGTTGGATTTGTAACATCAATATCCAGTGTCTGCATTTGGTTTGATTTATTTTTGTTGAATATTGTATAGTTTATGAAGTTTTGAAGTGACATGAACCATAATTCAGACATACCTTCCGTTTGACACAAATAATTTGAAGTTAATTTATCATAAACCATTTTTTTTTTTTTTGAATAGAAAGGTATCTCAATAAGCCAGTGCCTCCATATTTTTCAAAATTTTTTTGACCTAATTTACTAATTTTTCTGAGGTGTCAAATTTAGTTGATGTTCAATCAATAATGAACCTATAATGAGTTAAACTCATATTTGAAAGTCTTAATGATTAAATTATGTAATAAAATTATAGTCGTTGGAAAGTTTGCTCTGAACATCACATTTTGACATTTTTTATTTTACAGTAGGAGATCATTCTCCTGCAATTATGGTAGTCAAAAGAGAAAAAAAATAAAAAAAAGAAAAAAAGGTTAAAAATTTTGTGATTTTGTATGTTCGTGCGAACATGGCATTTGCGCGAACAACTTTACCATGTTCGCGTGAACGTATGTTCGCGCGAACATGCAAATCATGTTTGTGCGAACATATATATCACATATGTTCGCACGAACATGATTAAAAAAAAAGTTCACGCGAACATATGGTAAACTCAATTTCTCATTTTGCAATTTTTTTCATTTTTGTTCGTCCCACTAAAGTGGAACCCATTATAGTGGGTTCATCCACTAGATGGATTCATGTATGTAAATCAATGTTAAGGGATCTTAAAGAATGTAATCTGTTATGTATGTTATGTTTACTTTTCAGATAGACATTGCTATTGCTTCCGTTATTGTGAATAAGTTATGTATGGTATTTACTTTCATGTTAAAAAAAATAAAAAAAATATGTTACCAAACTTAGTGAAACTCTAGGTTAATTCTTTGGATCCCTTGGCGGGGCGTTACACCATTTGTCCTAATTGGAAAATTAGGACAAGTATCTGAGTTGAGTACCCTCCGAATGCGTTAGATTACATAATTTGTGATATTAACCCTTGGTTTGATTTTGTATGTATTCTGGCTATGATGAGTTTTCATATTTTTACCTTGTGAGTCTTTGATGTATTTTCTATTAATTAAGCCTAATTAAAAGATTTAATTAATGATTTAATTTAATAGAAAATTAATATGGTATTCTAATATTTATTTTATTTAATTAATTAAGAAATTAATTAAATAAAATAATTAAATTTTGAAGATAAAAGTTATAATTTCAAAAATGGAATGTGACAATATTTATTTTAATAATAATATATTTGGAGTTCATTTTTAAATAAATGACTAAATAATATTATTATTAAAACTAATAAATATTTTAGCAATTAAGTTTTGAGAAAATGAAATTTAAAAGTGAAAAATATATTAAAATTATTAAAAGATTCTAGATTTCATGTGCTTAAAATATAAATATATTAAGATTGAAAAGTGGAATTATTAAAGTTAGTGCATGAGATTTAATAAATAAATAAATTAAATTGGGAAGAGTAAATTAGTTATTATATTAATGATTGAGCATTATTTTAATATTTTCTCACATAGGAATTGGCAAATTCTCAAGAGTTGTCATGTAGACAATACAGGGGTTTGCACTCTAAGAATGCACAAGTTGTCTACACTTAGGAGTTAGCATTTTATTTGAGCACATGGTGTTTACAACCTTAAGACTCATTTAGAAGGTTGGAGAAGATCCATGCTTGGTTGTCATGCTTATCTTCTAGTTGTTTCTACAGATGCTCTAGATGCATCTTAGAGGCCTTTAAATAGAGGCTCTCCTAGTGTGTTTGGACAGGTTTAAATGAAAGCTTAAATGGAAGCTACAAGCTAAAAGCTAAAATGGAAGCTTCAAAGCTTACATGTATTGGAGAAGATTCATATGCTCATATATTTTTTTACTTGCTTCTATGCTTCTTCTAGCACTTCTAGTCACGTAGAAATTTCGGTTGGCTTGGATCTTGGAGGAATTGCGTATAAGAAGAAGGAAGGGACTTTCTATGGACTTCTGAGGCATGAAAAATTAGCATTAGTGTCCAAGTGCACTCGTGATATTCACATATTCCCTTTGCACTATTTCTCTTCCTGTCTTCATCATGTTTGTTATATGTATCTAAATACTCTTTGTGATTAAATCTACAATTGGAATCTAGATATGCTATTTGGTCGAGAAGAAAATAATAGAAAAACCCTAGATCCAAATGAGGAAGAAATTAGATTTGAATCAGGTTTGGGTTCAAAATTATATTGTAAATAGTTAGATGTAATATTTCTATCAAATTATATTTTTAGATGCGTATAGACAAACCTATTAGATGGATGAATGAGAAAATTTAGAGAACAATTACCTTTTAGGAGAAATTCTTAATTCATCACAAATTGTCCTATCTCTTCCCTTGGATAGACTCGAACTCAGTCATTCATAACTTTTTATTGTGATCAAATTTATTCGATCGCTAAGGTCAGAATTGGCGCAACTTGGCCCTCTCCAACATATTTCAATTTCAACCCGACCCAATGGTTCATTAGGGAGATATGGACCTCGTACTGGGACTGTTTTATTCAAGGACAAATATTTCTCCATTTCTCATAACCAAGAGTTCTTTATGCTTAAACTTCACAAAAATAATATATCAAAGCATAGAATGAATTAAAGATATTATTGCAATCTTCCCTTATTAGAATCCTATTAATATGCATTAGTTTGATATGATTTATTATCTAATCTAATTAAATCAAATTTAATTAAGATTATTTAATAGTAGAAGAAGTGTAATTAATTATTAGTCAATCGAAATAAATGGATTTTTAAATGAGAGAAAATTAAAAGAAAAGAGATTTTAATATAGTTTATATAGTGGACTTTTTATAATGTATATTAAATACTATTTAATATATATCAAATAATTTAGAGATGGTAATTTTATATTACGTTTTTAAATGAGGAGACTTTAATGATAATGGATTAAGATTTAATTGACATGGAGTCATTACTATAAAATTACTATAAGTAGAATTGTTATTATTAATACGTTATGTATTATTAGATAACTTGTCGATATACCTTAATGGTGATTAGAATTAGCCAATGAAGTTTTATGTAAAAGTTTTCTAGATCAATTATTTATAGTTGTGATAAGTGTATTATTTATTAATGTTTGTTGGGTCTAGCAAATTATTAATAAATAATAGAGTAATGATCTAAATGATTATGGATGATACAGATTAATTAAGGAAACATCAGTATTCATTAAAAAGTGATGAATGTGGTCATTACAAAATTATTATTAAGATTTTCAATATAGCTTGTTATTAAATATTAACAAGTTATTATTATTGAATTATTAATAGGATCATTTGAGTATTGGATTATAGTTGACTTTTATCTTACATAATTCTAGTTAGTTATTAATTGGAACGTGCTATGATTATGTAATTATTAATTAAATTAATTAATGAGATTTAATTAGATTTAAATAAATAATTAAGTTATGTAATGGAGATTTAATTCTTTTAATAAGATTGTAGAAATATTGATATCAAGTTGATAGGTCTTATTCTTATGACTTGAATTATGACTTTAGATATTATATGGTTGTCAACGATGATGACGATTAAATTAAAAGACTCAAACTTTAGTAATACTTAATTAAGTTTCTAATTGAAAATTAATAAGATGTAATAGGTCATGGATGGTGTACCTATGTTAATGGATTGAGATAAATAAAGTTATGATCTCTTATTCGAAGAATGATAATTGGTCCTCTTATAATATAATGAAAAATGATCCTAGAAAAGTTGAAAGGTTAATCAATTAGAATATGGATCATGGTTAAATATAGAGGAAAATTTAATTAAAAGTCAATGATGATCAGTTTAGTGAATATTTATCCTTAAGTTATTCTTAGGATAATGCTATCGGGGAATAAATGGGTTGACTTGTAGGTCAAATGATGAAACTTAGACATTTGAAGTATATTTGCAAATAGAAAATTGGAAACTTCTACACTTAATGATTTTAGTAAACCAAAATATGTGTTTGCATCGTGTATTCTCTATATTTTTTGTTTTGGGTTTTGGGTTGACTAGTGTTGACCAGTCCTAGGTTGTTACCAGAGGCTCGAGGGTTATGAGATATGATGGCATGTTGATCTTATTTGGTCTCAATCTTTATAAGCCCAACCATGGTAATGTGATCGTATGCTCTATGAAATGCTTGTATTTATTGATTGTTATTGTTCATTAGTCTTCATGTGTGAAGCTGAGATGTATATGAATGAGACACTTGAGCTAATCATTTTTGAGTCATCGATTAGTTATCCTTGGATTACTTTCTAGTTGCCATGATGGGACTGAAATGTTGGTTTATTTCTTGATGATGTCATGTTGTGACATGTTTTGACTCAACCATTTTGGAGTCTTCGATCTATATGATTTTGAGATATTCTTGGTTACTTGTTGAGAACCGATGAATATTGTGATCTATTTTGAGATATATTTTGGTTATTGAGAACCAATGGATATTTATGATTATCAATGATGAAATCAGTTGCCAATAGAGAACTGTTGTGGTCATGATTTTCTATGGATGCTTTTCAGATGCTCATAGATATTTGATGATTCTTTTTATGGATTATCTTTTGGATTTTCTTTACAGTCGCTTGTACAGGACTGTGGTGATTTATGATTCCATGGGCTTAGGGTAGGTAATCTACTTGTAGTGTCGGAAAGTGGCTTGCAATGGGGGTCGGGGCTCTAAGTGGCTACCAGTGTACCTCATTGTAAGTTTGGTTAATAAGTGATAACATTTAGACACTAAATGGGGATTAAATGAACCTAAAAAGATAATTGTTTTAGTTCTCGTCCATGCCTTGAGTGCTTGTATAGGATAGGATGGGAGTAGTGAGAACACATGGTTACGACCTTGTATTCCGTAGTATGCCTCGTCAGTATGAGAGGATACTAGTGGCTGCATGAGATCAATATGGACCCATGGATTTTAGCTAACTACTAGGGTAACTTGTACGTGATAAATTTGATGACACTTTCTTGCTTCCATAGTAGGTTTCCTATGTGTCATTTTGTGCCTCTGAGAATTAGATGTCAGTTTTCTGTGATGGAACCTTTGAGTTAGTATAGTTTTAGGATTCCTAGACTTTTAGAGATTTATATTTTGTGTTTTTGGATAGCTTGTTTGAGACTTGAGATTATCTCCTCAGCACGGTGGGAGTGGACCACTTAGGTTCCACGTGGCCGGGTGGTAGTGTATTTTCCACTCTTATCATTTGAGATCCGTCTGAGACATCGTGGCTAAAGTATTCTTGGTTGGTATTTATCTTCATTATGTTCTTAGAGCATTATAATAGATGATATACCTTATGATGGATGTATTTACTGGTATGTTTCTTATATTGATGATTTGCATATGTTAGATGATGTTATCTTATGCTTTACTTTGTATGTTAGTAGGATGTTTTAGGAGTGACATTCCTACTATGTTAATACCGATGATCTCTTCGGTGCTTTGGAATGTTATGCACGGAGGGATGGCTAAGATCCACGATGATTTAATGATGCTATTCACGATTGGGAGGAACTGCGCACTTAGTTATTTATGTTTGTGATGTATGGTTATCTTTTGTGATGGATGTTTATATCTTTTGCGATGATGTATCATGTATGGTTTATGGTTTCATTATGTTATTGCATCATAAATTAGTATTGGATGATGATGTTCTTTATTTACTTGGATGTTTATTCTTTCAAGCTTTTCATACCTTGTGATATGTATGGTGGATGATTGAGCAATCTGAAAATGTAATTTATGAACATTGGATGTATCATTGTTATTTCATAAGGATGTGATGTTAGATGAATAGATAATTTAGATGTGATACAACACTAAGGGATACTTAAAGAATGTAATCTGTTATGTTATGCTATGTGTACTTTTATTCAAATTATTTCTATTGCTTCCGCAAGTGTTGTGAATGGTTTATCTTTCATGTTTAAAAAAAAAAATTGTTTGACAAACTTAGTGAAATTTTTTGGATCTCTTGGCGGGGCATTACATTTGGTATCAGAGCCCGAGTTTCAACATTGGGAGCTTTGGGTATATTAGAATGCCATTAGTGTCAACTAGTTAAACAAAATGAAAACTTTGAACTATCATGTGTATCTCTTTCAGACTGAAAACTTGAAACTAGGTGAACTGAAACATAACTTAAAATTGTTACTTGCATATTTTTCATTCTTCAACACTTAGCTTTCAAAACTGAAAATTCTACTAAAAATCTAAACGAAAGCAAAACTGAAAATTGAAACTTATTCTAGTTGTAGAACATGTATTTTTTATCTATGTTGTAAGGTAGTAAATTTTTTTTTATCTTTGCAAGCATTAAGTTGTTCTTGTTTAGAATGCATTAGGGAATCTATGTCAGTAGTTGTTAAAGGAACAAATGTTGGATCGATATGGTTTTCGGTTTACCATTAAACTAGAATCATATTGCTCTAAGTGTGTTGTAATATTCTCAGTGGAATCATATTCCGCTGTAGGGAGGAAAAGGGATCAATGAGACCCACATAGTGAGTATCTTAGTTTTTTTCATTCCTGTAGGCTTTCAGGAGTAAGCTTAATCCCAAGTGGGGTGGATGTAGTGCTTGCCTCTGGTTCACATTTTGTTATCATTGCTGAACTCTTTTAGAGCTAGTTTTATGTTGTTGGTTAGCAACATTCTTTTGAGATTATCAGATATTGTGCTATGGATTCAGTTTATTATGTGATGAGATTACTTAGGTTTTGCATTTCATGTATGCATGATGATTATTTTCAGTGTTTGCAATTATTAATGATGATTAGTAAGATGATTTATTATCATATATGTTTTCTTATGGATACTTACCCCATACTTGCATGTGTATAGTGTGTGTGTTTGCTTTGCCTATTTGCTTTTGTATGGCGTGTCTGATGTGGTTAAGGAAGGGATTCGTAGTCACTTGCTAGTTGGGATCTACACGATGCACCACTTCCTGCCATTGCCTGTTTAGTTTAGTATATATTGTGCTTGTACATGCATGGTTTTTATGTAGGTTGCAGGTACCGGGTATCAACTTCCCTGAATTGCCAGGATGAGCGTACCCTATCACATTATCTCAATGATAAGAGATAGGAGGTAAATTCTCAAGTCCAAATTCTAACCCTTTAAGCCATTTGTCCTAATTGAAAAATTAGGACAAGTATATGAGTTGAGTACCCTCCGAATGCGTCAGATGACGTAATTCATGATATTAACCCTTGGCTTGATTTTTTATGTATTCTGGCTATGATGGGTTTTCATATTTTTACCTTGTGAGTCTTTGATGTATTTTCTATTAATTAAGCCTAATTAAAAGATTTGATTAATGGTTTAATTTAATAAAAAATTAATATCATATTTTAATATTTATTTTATTTAATTAATTGAAAAATTAATTAAATAAAATAATTAAATTTGAAGATAAAAGTTATAATTTCAAAAATGGAATGTGACAATATTTATTTTAATAATAATATATTTGGAGTTCATTTTTAAATAAATGGCTAAATAATATTATTATTAAAGCTAATAAATATTTTAGCAATTAAGTTTTGGGAAAATAAAATTTAAAAGTGAAAAATATATTAAAATTATTAAAAGATTCTAGATTTCATGTGCTTAAAATATAAATATATTAAGATTGAAAAGTAGAATTATTAAAGTTAGTGCATGAGATTTAATAAATAAATAAATTAAATTGGAAAGAGTAAATTAATTATTATATTAATGATTGAGCATTATTTTAATATTTTCTCACATAGGAATTGACAAATTCTCGAGAGTTGTCATGTAGACAACACAGGGGTTTGCACTCTAAGAATGCACAAGTTGTCTACACTTAGGAGTTAGCATTTTATTTGAGCACATGGTGTGTACAACCTTAAGACTCATCTAGAAGGTTGGAGAAGATTCATGCTTGGTTGTTATGCTTATCTTCTAGTTGTTTCTAGAGACACTCTAGATGCATTTTAGAGGCCTTTAAATAGAGGCTCTCCTAGTGTGTTTGGACAAGCTTAAATGAAAGCTTAAATGAAAGCTACAAGCTAAAAGCTAAAATGGAAGCTTCAAAGCTTACATGTATTGGAAAAGATTCATATGCTCATATATTTTCTACTTGCTTCTATGCTTCTTCTAGCACTTCTAGTCACGTGAAAATTTTGGTTGGCTTGGATCTTAGAGGAATTGCATATGAGAAGAAGGAAGGGACTTTCTATGGACTTTTGAGGCATGGAAAATTAGCATTAGTGTCCAGGTGCACTCGTGATATTCACATATTCCTTTTGCACTATTTCTCTTTCTGTCTTCATCATGTTTGTTATAAGTATCTGAATACTCTTTGTGATTAAATCTACAATTGAAATCTAGATATGCTATTTGGTCGAGAAAAAAATAATAGAAAAATCCTAGATCCAAATGAGGAAGAAATTAGATTTGAATCGGGTTTGGGTTCGAAATTATATTGTAAATAGTTAGATGTAATATTTCTATCAAATTATATTTTTAGATGCGTATGGACAAACTTATTAGATGGATGAATGGAAAAATTTAGAGAACAATTACCTTTTAGGAGAAATTCTTAATTCATCACAAATTGTCCTGTCGCTGCCCTTGGATAGACCCGAACTCAATCATTCATAACTTTTTATTGTGATCAAATTTATTCGATCGCTAAGGTCAGAATTGGCGCAACTTGACCCTTTCCAACATATTTCAATTTCAGCCCGATCCAACAGTTCATTTGGGAGAAATGGCCCTCGTACTAGGACTATTTTATTCAAGGACAGATATTTCTCTATTTCCCATAACCAAGAGTTCTTTATGCTTAAACTTCACAAAAATAATATATCAAAATATGTAATGAATTAAAGATATTATTGCAATCTTCCTTTATTAGAATCTTATTAATATGCATTAGTTTTATATGGTTTATTATCTAATCTAATTAAATCAAATTTAATTAAGATTAGTTAATAGTAGAAGAAGTGTAATTAATTATTAGTCAATCTAAGTAAATGGATTTTTAAATAAGAGAAAATTAAAAGAAAAGAGATTTTAATATAGTTTATATAGTGGACTTTTTATAATGTATATTAAATACTATTTAATATATATTAAATAATTTAGAGATGGTAATTTTATATTATGTTTTTAAATGAGGAGACTTTAATGATAATGGATTAAGATTTAATTGACATGGAGTCATTATTATAATATTACTATAAGTAGAATTGTTATTATTAATACATTATGTATTATTAGATAACTTGTCGATATACCTTAATGGTGATTAGAGTTAGCCAATAAAATTTTATGTAAAGGTTCTCTAGATCAATTATTTATAGTTGTGATAAGTGTATTATTTATTAATGTTTGTTGGGTCTAGCAAATTATTAATAAATAATAGAGTAATGATCTAAATGATTATGGATGATACAGATTAATTAAGGAAACATCAGTATTCATTAAAGAGTGATGAATGTGGTCATTACAAAATTATTATTAAGATTTTCAATATAGCTTGTTATTAAATATTAGAAAGTTATTATTATTGAATTATTAATAGGATCATTTGAGTATTGGATTATAGTTGACTTTTATCTTAGAGAATTCTAGTTAGTTATTAATCGGAACGTGCTATGATTATATAATTATTAATTAAATTAATTAATGAGAGTTAATTAGATTTAATTAATAATTAAGTTATGTAATAGAGATTTAATTCTTTTAATAAGATTGTAGAAATATTGATATCAAGTTGATAGGTCTTATTCTCATGACTTGAATTATGACTTTAGATATTATATGGTTGTTAATGATGATGACGATTAAATTAAAAGACTCAAACTTTAGTAATACTTAATTAAGTTTCTAATTTAAAACTAATAAGATGTAATAGGTCATGGATGGTGTACCTATGTTAATGGATTGAGATAAATAAAGTTATGATCTCTTATTCGAAGAATGATAATTGGTCCTCTTATAATATAATGAAAAATGATCCTAGAAAAGTTGAAAGGTTAATCAATTAGAATATGGATCATGGTTAAATATAGAGGATAATTTAATTAAAGGTCAATGATGATCAGTTTAGTGAATATTTATCTTTAAGTTATTCTTAGGATAATACTATTGAGGAATAAATGGGTTGACTTGTAGGTCAAATGATGAAACTTAGACACTTGAAGTTTACTTGCAAACATAAAATTGGAAACTTCTATACTTAATGATTTTAGTAAACCAAAACATGTGTTTGCATCGTGTATTCTCTATGTTTTTTGTTTTGGGTTTTGGGTTGACTAGTGTTGACCAGTCCTAGGTTGTTACCAGAGGCTCGGGGGTTATGAGATATGATGGCATGTTGATCTTATTTGGTCTCAATTTTTATAAGCCCAACCATGGTAATGTGATCGTATGCTCTATGAAATGTTTGTATTTACTGATTGTTATTGTTCATCAATCTTCATGTGTAAAGCTAAGATGTATATGAATGAGACACTTGAGCTAATAATTTTTGAGTCATCGATCAGTTATCCTTGGATTACTTTCTAGTCACCATGATTGGACTGAAATGTTGGTTTATTTCTTGATGATGTCATGTTGTGACATGTTTTGACTCAACCATTTTGGAGTCTTTGATTAGTATGCTTTTGAGATATTCTTGGTTACTTGTTGAGAACCGATGAATATTGTGATCTATTTTGAGATATATTTTGGTTATTGAGAACCAATGGATATTTATGATTATCAGTGATGCCTTCAGTTGCCAATAGAGAACTGTTGTGGTCATGATTTTCTATGGATGCTTTTTAGATGCTCATGGATATTTGATGATTCCTTTTATGGATTATCTTTTAGATTTTCTTTACAGTCGCTTGTACAGGACTGTGATGATTTATGATTCCATTAGCTTAGGGTAGGTAATCTACTTGTAGTGTCGAGAAGTGGCTTGCAATGGGGGTCGGGGCTCGGGGCCCTAAGTGGCTGCCAGGGCAACTCATTGTATGTTTGGTTAATAAATGATAACATTTAGACACTAAATGAGGATTAAATGAACCTAAAAAGATAATTGTTTTGGTTCTCGCCCATGCCTTGAGTTCTTGTATAAGCTAGGATGAGAGTAGTGAGAACGCATGGTTGCAACCTTGCATTCCGTAGTATGCCTCATTAGTATGAGAGGATACTAGTGACTGCATGAGATTAGTATGGACCCGTGGAGTTTAGCTAACTGCCAGAGTAACTTGTACATGATAAATGCGATGACACCTTTCTTCTTGCATAGTAGGTTTCTTACGTGTCATTGTGTGCCTCTGGGAATTAGATGTCGGTTTTCTGTGGTGGAACCTTTGAGTTAGTATACTTTTAGGATTCCTAGACTTTTAGAGATTTATACTTTGTGTTTTTGGATAGCCTGTTTGGGACTTGAGATTATCTCCTCAGCACGGTGGGAGTGGACCACTTAGGTTCCACGTGGTCGGGTGGTAGTGTATTTTCCACTCTTATCATTTGAGATCTGTCTAAGACATTGTGGCTAAAGTATTCTTGGTTGGTATTTATCTTCATTATGTTCTTAGAGCATTATGATAGATGATATACCTTATGATGGATGTATTTACCGGTATGTTTCTTATATTGATGATTTGCATATGTTAGATGATGTTATCTTATGCTTTACATTGTATGTTAGTAGGATGTTTTAGGAGTGACATTCCTACTATGTTAATACCGATGATCTCTTCGGTGCTTTGGAATGTTATGCACGGAGGGATGGCTAGGATCTACGATGATCTAATGATGCTATTTATGGTTGGAAGGAACCGTCCACTTAATTATTTATGTTTGTGATGTATGGTTATCTTTTGTGATGGATGTTTATATATTTTGCGATGATGTATCATGTATGGTTTACGGTTTCATTATGTTATTGCATCATGGATTAGTATTGGATGATGATGTTCTTTATTTACTTGGATGTTTATTCTTTCAAGCTTATCATACCCTATGATATGTATAGTGGATGATTGAGCAATCTGAAAATGTAATTTATGAACATTGGATGTATCATTGTTATTTCATAAGGATGTGATGTTAGATGAATAGATAATTTAAATTTGATACAACATTAAGGGATACTTAAAGAATGTAATCTGTTATGTTATGTTATGTGTACTTTTATTTGAATTGTTTCTATTGCTTCCGCAAGTGTTGTGAATGGTTTATCTTTCATGTTTAAAAAAAAAATTGTTTGGCAAACTTAGTGAAATTCTTTGGATCCCTTGGCGGGGCATTACACAACATTTTAATCTCATAAATTTTAAGTGCCATTGAGGCCATTATAAGGGAGTTGGAATTAGTATAGAGACATATAAGTTGTCATAGCTATACATTCAAAACTCGCACCCACATCAAATGCGGCACACCACTATTTTTTCATTTAAACTATGTTGTGGAATTTTTTATTATCCATCACTTGTGAATAGAGGGCTATGTGAACCAAAGTTTATGCAGTGTATGCATAAGAAAGGAGACCATGTTACTAAGACATCTAAACTTATGAGATCCTGTGATGTTTATCTTAGTACTAACAATTTTTCTTTGACATTGAATGATGAACTTCAATTCCCTAAGTGCAAAAAGGAAAATTGTCATTAAAGTTTGTAGAAGGTGTAAGATGTAGAGGAGATTGTGTTTCACAACTGAATTAGCCAATGGTGTGCATGGTAGCTAGGGAAAATTGTCCTACATGTGTGGCTTTAGGTGACTATATCCAATCAGAGACACCATACATGAAATCCTTTCAAAGAATGATCCATAGCATAATGGATAACTAACACTACCCATTGTACACATTCTTTTGCTAAATTCTCACAGACTGCCATCAGTAAGGGGCACGAATGAGTTCCAAAAGTTGGACTGATTTGGAGAGATGGTTGTAGCGTACTTGCCTTCCTGAAACATCCAAATATAATTTGTGTTTTAAAGAAACACTCTATTAAATGTACAAAGGGGACTCCAAATGATTTGAAGTTATGAAGAGCAAAGAAAGGGAATGGAAGTTATTTGACCCCTTATCATGAGCATCCACATTTTTAGAGGGATATGATAATAAAAATTTATGGTAGTTGGGTGCCTTTTTATATAGAGGGCACTTTCATAGTTTTAGTCCCACATTGATGGTGGGAGGTATCTTATATTTTTTTATATACACAAACACAAAATGTTTAAATGTCTTTAAGAAATTTGGATTTTGAAGCCACAAGTAATTCACATGGGTCCACATGGCCAATTAGATGGCAATAGGAGAAACCAAATTTTGAACAATGTGTGCATTGATGTGGCATATGTGTGGATCTAATGACCAATAAAATCATGAAAAGTTTTGCTAGCTAGTCTAAGTTGGACAGCTCAAAAATCAACAAGTGGTGGAGGCTTCTAGACTTGGCACACAAATTGAGGCACTGATGTGGTGGAGAATGCCATGTGTCATGATGTTGCTATGTCATGATGATGTGACACCCTCCTGATGTTTCATGTGACATTGTGATTGATGATGTGGCAAGCTAATGTGGTGCAATGACAAGGCAATGATGTCATGCTACTAACCAGATACTGATGTGGATCAAGGTGCCACATGTTGATATCTTAGGAATCTATACACATCCTCTATTCTCTATTCTTCTTTTGTGCTAATACTACTAGTACAAAACATGGGATCAAATGCTCTCAAATTAACCCTTTCTACAAAAACTCATGCACTTGTCTATTTAACTCTTCACTTTTTGTTGGTGTCATTCTATCCACTACCTTGTTTGGAAAACTAGCTCCTAGGGCCATGTCCATCTAGTGACTAATCTTCATCATTGGGGATAATCCATTAGGTACATTATCTAACACAATATCAAGAATCTTTCCCAACAAATCTACAACTTCTATAGATACCTCCTCTACTTCTTCTTTACCATCTTTTGGGATTACAAGAAAACACATATGTTCATGCTTCATACCTTTGAGAAACTCCTTTCCATCAAAAAAACATATTCTAATAACACTAAATAACTTTTCTTCTTTCTCCTTTAATGACTTCAACTTATATTTCACTCAATCCTTTATTAGAGTGTAGGTATTTTCTCACCCATCATGTACAACATGTCTGTCAAACTATGACTTCCTACCAAAAAACATATGACATATGTCCATAGGTATGAAATTACAAATAACCTCATCTTGATAGCTTCCAATCTTGAGCTTCACTAGGCACTACTCATTAACCATGAACTTGTGGTCATCCTACACCCAAGAAAATATGGTATGGACATGTGTGTTTTTTCCTCTTGAGATTTAACTTTGTGACCATCTTTTTTGACACCAGATTGTTAGTGGTCCCCCATTAATGATCACATCATAACACTTATCCTCACATTTTTATCTTGTGCAAAACAAAATCCTACTTTTATTAGGTTCATCTTCACCACTCGACAAGACTCTCCTATTAACTAGGACTTCTCCTCTTTCAACATCTTTAAAATGGGATAATTTGGCATCTTCATCAACATGCACAAATTTGGCTTGGCTTTCTATTCATTGATCTATCCTTCCTTGGCACTAGGAAAAATAAAATTTTCTATGCCCTTCTTCTTCATAGTACAAATGTTTTCCATGCAAACCTCCTCTTCTAGATCCTTCCCCTCTTCCTCTTCCTTTATAATTTATGTTTTTCTAGTCATGGAAATGACTGAAATTATTCCCCTCTTGTTCTAACTACTAGTACTCCTCTCATCCTTGTTCTTTTTATCTTCCTTTTCACCTCCATAAGAGTGTCTACCATATCTTCCATTGTGACCTCTACCACTATTCTTGTTATCAAAATTTGTTCTTAGTATTGGTCATTCAAACTAGAATTATCTCCTCTTGAATTATTGGTCTTAACCCATTAAGATAATGGATGACTTTATCCTTATCAACTTCTACATGCCTAGTTCTAATGAGAACCCAATGGTTCTCCTTAGTATACTCCTAAATAGATCTTCCTACATGCTTCAACCCTTGCATTTTTTTTAGTAGATCAGGCTCATAATCCATAGGAATGAATTGTCTCTTTAAATTAGCTATCATCTAATCTCATTTGGTGATTTTTTTCTTCCCTCTTCTATTTCACTCTAACTGAATCTCTTGCCACTAGATCTATGCACGTCCCTTCAGTTTTAGCTCTGCAAACTTGACTCTATTAAGATCCTCAATATCTTCATATCAAATTATTCTTCCAATTCATTGATCCAATTGATCATCTCCTCTAGGTTAATATTTCCCAAAAATGCGGAAACCTCAAACTTAGGTCTTCTTCCAATCTTGGAGATGGCCTTAGAAAACATCTCTTCCTCTAGTTTCATAACAACCTCTACTTCAACATTTTCTTCTTCTTCATCCTCATCTTCACTTTTATCTTTTAAAAAAGATTTTTTCTTCGAATAATTTCATGTGTCTTTGGAGGGCTTTAAATCCATTAGGTGTAACTAAGTAAAAACTTCCATAGAGTCAGTGTTTGGTCTATAAGCTCAACCCAAAGCACGATCTTGGTGAAACTCCCTCACAGCCCATGATTTGTTACACACTTAGGAGCTTCTACATTGATACCACTTGATGAAGGGCTCTACCATTAATACCAAAAATATATAAACAAAACAAATAAATAACAACAGTTGGCTAGAACAAAATATGGGCTTTTTATTATCGCTGCAAATACAAAATTACAAAATTCTGAAATACAATATACAAACTCACATGTTCCTTCTTTACAATAATTTACAAGAAAAACCTCAGAACTATCACCTAGAGTTGTCCTAGATAATGTATGGGCATTCCTTAAATAATTTTTTTTACACCATTGGGGAGGTTTCTAGATATCAAACCCTAACACTTGAGACTGACTAGATCTAAAACAACATAGAGTTTCCTTGACACACTTTGACACTTAATTTGAAAATTTTGGTTGAACCAACTTTGGAAGGCCATAAATTTCAAACCATTTCTTTGATTGGCCACTTTTTAGAATCCTCAACTTCTAATTCATATGACCCTATTAGTGCAAGCTCCACTGGACTCCATTTCAGAGCCCATCTATGATCTCTAAGGTCGTCAATAATGAGCCTAAAGTTTTTATACCAAATATGCACACCAAAAATATGAAATAACTCCATGAATACTAATGATATGATACTAAGCCTCAATTGACAAGATGATATATCCAATATGAACATCCACCTCTAAAATTAGGACATTCTAAGATCATATGACTAACTTACTAAGAGAAAACCTTTATAGAAAAAAAAAATCTACACTAAGACAAACCTTATTCAAGGAAAAAAAGAAATTTTTTTTGGGTAACACAATATTTCTCTTACACCTAGGATGGTCATGCATCACAAGCATGCAGAACAAGTTAGCTTACAAGGGCCTAGAGAAGATTGAAGTATGTTTCAAGAAGTTCCAAGAAGACATGCATAAAAGAAGAAGGATACTAGTAAAAATGGTAAATGAGTAAAGAATAAGTATTTTTTTCTTAGAAAACACAAATAAATACATGTTTTAGGTATTCAAACCAAGAACCCACTAGTTAACCAAACTCCCTTATGAAATTGAAGAAGGATGAACTAGATACCTCATCTTAAATCTACTAGAGAAACTAGTTAACAAAGAGAAATGAAAGTTCAAGTGAGTAAAAGAGATAAATAAAAATCTCACTAAACAAGAAGCAAAAGCCTCAAAGTACAAGAATCCAAAGAAGTAGAAAGGAATGAAGCTGGAAATATAGTAAGCCAAATAAGAAGAAATAGGAGAAATTGGAGAGAGTCCATAGATCGGTTTAGAGAAAAGTTCCATTCCAGAACTAAAGTCAAAAGAGGAGGAACTAAGGAGCATGAAGAAACATGAAACTTCTCACCCTCCAATAGTGGAGACTTACATAAGGAAAGGTACAAAAAAGGAAAGAAGAAACCTAATACTTAACAAGAGGAAGAGGAATGAGAAGAAGAATTAGATATTGAAAGATTAAAGTCTACAAAAGAAGGTAAAAAGATTTCACTGTGAAATGTTATTAATGATATTGAAAAAAATGGTAACTACGATACCATTTGAGTTAGATTCTTTAAATTTAATAAATCAAATAGGAACAAGATAATTCATTCTCTACTAGTAAGCTTAAGAGTATTTAATAAGACACCAAAAATGTGGAATCCTAATTACTTGAAAAAATATTAGAAAGAATCAATTAAAAATGGTCTAAGCCCATAATTGATTGGGAAAATATGTTGGATGAAGTACTCACTGATATAAGATGAGACCTAAGAAAACAAGAGTAGAAAAATTATAAACCACATAGAAAATAATACAAGATACAAATATTTAATGTGGTTCAAACAATCCCTGGGCTATGTCCACCAACAATGAGTCTAATACTCTTATTAGTCAATGATTACAACCTAATTATAATAAAAAATTCCTTACAACTCAATACTTCCACAAGAAGCTACAATCTCATCATACATTTTGAAATCCCTAAGTCATTTTATACAAGATTTTTTCTACTTATAAAATTAGGGATAAAATAATTACAACATATCAACCCATAGAAGAATACCTGATAAAATAGCCCCAATTTTATTTTTCTTGGGGGCTACACCCACAAAGCCCCTATAGTCATGGACTCTCAAACTTGGTTGTAGTAGGGGCTATTGTGCCCAATCCTTGCTAGGGGTGTGACCCAACCTTGAACCGTACAGAGGAATTATGACGAGTGTATAGTACTTCTCTGATTAGTCACTAAAAACTAACAATCTCTAAGTTGGGGATAGATCATGCTCCACACTAGAGAAAAATCTCCCACTTAGAGACTAATCTTCTAGAAATACCACTATGCCATGAGGCCCCCACTAGATCAAACCACCCTCGACTATGTTGTTCCTTTATTCTTATTATGTCTCAAAGATCAACTAAATCTAAAGAGGAGGTCCACTTCCCCCTTGTTGCTACCCATGTAAACATATCTACTAGATTATTATTTTTATCTAACTCATCCATCTTTAAGTGTCTCTTATCCAAAAATGAATGAATGAAATAGTATTGTAACTATATGTATTTTTTCTTTGAATGTAGAGTAGAATTATTGGTAAGATGGATACAATTTGACTATATGTATATAGATAATTATCCCTCTATGGATTTCCCAATTCTTCCATGAAGAATTGAAGCCATATTATCTACTTGGTAGCCTATATAGTAGCAATATACTCTACCTCTATAGTAGATAAAGAAGTCACCTTCTATAACTAAGAAATCCAATTCATCGTTGTCCCACCAATAGTAAAAACATAACTTATAGTAATTTTCCTAGTACCAAGATCTCCTAGCAAATTTGAGTCAATACACCTTTGTAAACTAGTAGTATGACCCCCAAAATGTAAACATTTAGTGGATGTTCTTCTCAAATATTTGAGAATCTATTTAACTTCATTCCAATTCTCAATCCTAGGATGATTCAAATACCTATGAACAACTCCCACTACATGTGTAATATCTAGCCTAGTACATACCATGGCATACATTAGGCTCTCTATAGCTGAATAAAAAGGCACCTTGGACATCTTATCCACCTCTTCTTATGACTTTGGAAACATCACCTTAATCAATTTTAAATGACTAGGAAAAGATGTGCTGACATCTACAGAATTCTCCATAGCTAGAAATTGCAACCCCTTTTTAATATAATTAGCCTACAATAATGTCCATTTTGTGTTCTTCCTATCTCTACAAATTTTCATACCAAGGAGTTTTTTTTCTACCCTCAAATCCTCACAACAAATGAATGTTCTAACTATTGGTTTAACTACTTAATTTGATCCATGTTAGACCCTATTGAATTTTTTTTTCTCAATTGTATATTGTCTTTGATGTCACACAAAATATAAAGTATTTCTCAGTCAGTGTCTACCGAGCTGACTCATGTAGTGAAGACAGTTTTCATTGTCTACCAAGTGTTCTAGAGATAATCATGTTCAAAGATAGTGTCTACTAAGTTAACTCTAGGACCAAAGGAAGTTTGCGGGGAAATAGTATCTATCGAGTTCACTCGAGCACCAAAGGAAGTTTGTAGGGAAAAAGTATATGTCGAGTTCACTTAGGAACTAAAGAGAAGTTGGCATAGAACCAATGTTAATTGAGCTCACTCCATTACCAAAGGAATTCATTTCAAGATGCAGTGTTAATCAAGTTCACATAGTTAACAAAGAAAGTCTGAAGAAAGTCTTTTTTGAGTTAGTATTGACCTAGCCAGGTCGGCTAACAAAGGATTTCCTTGAATAAACATATTTAGTTTGATGAATTTATTTGTTAAGTCTAGATAACTTAAGGGATGAATTTTTAATATTTGTAAGTGTATTCAAGCCTACTAGACTAGGCAAAAGATATAAGTATAAGGTCAAGTTGTGGGATTGAAAGAGAGAAGAATGAGATTAGAATGATAAACCAAGGAAGCAAATTGGAAGGATAGAAAAGTATCTTGAGTTGACCGAGCTACTAAGTTTTATCTAATTAAGGAGGATCAATTATTCAAGCTAGAATAGAGATATACAATTAGCAATATAGTTTCATTAGCAATCAAGTCATATCATTGTTACTCTCTAATAATTATAATAGTGTATCAAATCTCTTAACAGAGTTAGCTTAACAACTATTTGTCAAATCCTCTAACAAGGCCACTCCTAATAGGGTAATTAAATCCTTTAATAGGGTCACACCTAAGATTTTGTTTTGTAATAATTAATAGGGTTGGATCTTAATATAACTCACTTTAGTAGAGTGAAAAATAGTAACTAGTTGCAATTGGTGTTTTTTTCCAAATTGGGTTTCCACGTTAAATCCCAGTTTCATATGTGTTCATGTTATTTTATTTTTGTTTTTGGAACTAAGTTAATGTTGGTTGATAACATTAAATATCTTAAGAATCGATTATTTTAGTAATTTCTGAGTAATAAAGATTCTTAATGTTTGATAAGTGATTCAATGCTAACTGGGTTACAACAGTATTTTCAGTTTCAATAGAGTTTGGTTTTGAATTGTATTGCAATCTAAGGGATTTAAGATTTATTTTTGTGGTAAATAATTCACCCCTCTCCTCTTAGTTACTCCTCTTATATTTCCAACAATTGGTATCAGATCTTTTGGTTCTTGCAAAGAAGGTTTCAAGGACCTAAGATAAAGATCAATATGTCTTACAGAAGCGAGATCGCTAAGCTAAATAGAGATAACTTCAAGGCATGGCAGGAACTCATGAGATTAAATTTGGAAACCACTAGAGACTCAAGCCTAAAGTACCTAGATGCCAAGTATGTGTCACCTTATGGAACTATGACTGTTGAAGAAATTACAAAAAAGAAGAATCATAATATTATGATGAATGATATTGCTTCAAATCTCACCTATGCTGAATTTGATGAAGTCAAAGACTCTAATACTACTCATGAGATGTGAATCAAGCTGAAAGCCATCTATGGAGGAGATGATATTGTGAGGAGAGAAAAGGAAGAAAGTCTTAGAGGTCAATTTAATCAAATGAGGATGAGAGAAGATGAGAACATTGGAAAATAAAATGAAAAAATCATAGCTAGTGTGTCTGCAATCAAAGATGTAGGAGGAAAGATAGAAGATAAGAAAGTGGTAAGAAAGGTTCTCAAAACACTTCTTCCTATATATGAAATTAGATTTTCAGAAATTCAGGAGATGAGATGGAAACCTAAAAATAACATAACGTTGGACGCAATAGTGGGAAGGTTGACAATATTTGAGTTAGATAACTATGCCAATTATGTTCCTAACACTAGCAACCTTGAGTCTACATTTTAAGCCAAGCTATCACTCAAGAAGAAAGTTTCAAAATATAAAAATAAATCTAATAGTGAGGATGAAGATGGTTTTGATGAAGATCTTGAAGTCATTGAAGCATTGCTTGCAAGAAGATTTCCCAAGGGAAAAGTGAAGTACAAAGGCAAAATTCCTTTGATCTTCTTTTCTTGTGAAAAAGTTGGTCAAATGTTTGCAAGGTGTCCAAATAGAGAAGGAAAAGAGGAAAAGAAGAATGAAAAGTACAAAGGCAAGAAGGACTTAAAAAACTACAAAGACTACAAAGAAAAAGGTAAGAAATCTGGTTACATTGCTAAAGATTCTGAAAGTAGTGAAGAAAAAGATGAAATGGTCTACATTGCTATTAAGGATGAATCAGACAATGAGAATGATAAATTTGTTGTTCTCACCATATGACTGGTGGAAAATCTAAATTTGGGAACTTGGTACACTATGATGGTGGAAGTGTTAGATTTGGCAATGATGAAACATGTTATGTGAATGGTAAAGGTTGTATTGCACTAAATAATGATCTTAGATGTGACAATGCTTATTGGGTTGAGGGACTAAAACATAATCTACTTATTATGGCTCAATTGAATAACATTGGATTCAAGGTAGAATTCATGAATGGAAAGGCCAATCTAGTGGATGGAAAAGGAAATCTAGTTGGGACTAGAAAGTGAATGAAAGGTAATCTATTCTACCTAGATCTTAATAGAAGTTAATGTTTCATTGCTCAAATAGAAAAAATCTAGTTATGGAATAAGAGGCTATGTCATGTAAATTTTGATAACTTGATAAACATAAGCAAGAACAAAAGGGTTAGAGGCATTCCAAGCCTAAAGAAACTTGACATGGGCATGTGCAAGAATTGTTAAATTGGTAAGATGGGCAAGCCAAGTTATAAAAGCAAGAACTATCATTCTAAAGAAGTGTTGGAGCTGGTCCATATACACCTTTGTGAACCTATTGGCATAGAAAGCTACATAGGAGATACGTACATTATTTTATTTGTTGACGATTATCAAGGATGATGATTGTTATTTATTTGAAAGATAAATAAGAAGCTTTTCAAAAGTTCAAATGGTATCTGGTTAGAGTGGAAAAAGAAATAAAAAAGAAACTAAAATGTTTAGGATTAGGTAGAGGAGGAGAATTCATTTCTAATGAATGCAATGAATTATGCAATGAAAGAGGAATCAAAAGAAAAGTTTTTGCACCTGGCAAACCTCAGCAGAATTACATTTTTGAAAGAAGATATAGATCAATCATGGATTGTGCAAGGACCCTTATGATATAAAATAATATTGCTATGAAATACTAGAAGGAAGCAATCAACACTATAGTTTATTGTTGATCTTAGATTAGTTTTGACAAGTGAGTGTCTATACACTTAAGTCATTTACTTAGTTCATGTCAAACAAGTAAGTATATGCTGAGCACAACATGACTAAGATAGAGCATGTTGAGTGTACAATGAGTGTTGAGCCACTCCTATGTTGAATGACTCAAGTGTTGAGCAGATAGTGTCTACTCAGTGATTTAGGAGCTGAGTAAGCAGTGCATGTCAAGTCATTTAGATGCTGAGTCATAGTATAGAAATTAGTATATGCTGAGCATCAGAGACTTTAGATGCTAAGTAACACAGTTTTGTCATAGTTGTTTGTATTGGCACAAACTACTATGTAAACCATTTTTGAGCTGACTTACCAATTGAATTATGATATTTTGGTGATAAGGACGAATCTTACATTGGGATCCCAATGAGGTACATGCATCCAATTAGGTAAAGGGAAGATTTAAGGGCCATAATGAATGAATCACAGTCATTGATTCATACCTAACCCTAAGTTACGTAGGTCTTCTTAAGGAGGAAAAACCCTAAACTTCATATGCATGTGGAAGGAGAAAAAAGAGATTTTTACATGCACAAATAGAGTATTCATGGTAGCTAAGGAGTTCTAAATTGAAATTACATTGCAAAATAAATTAAAGGAGAAAAGAGGAAGGACATTGTAAATGACAAAGAGACATCTGATCAAGAAGGATCAATAATACATCAGTTTAGAGGTGATCTATCATCAAGCAAAAAAGTGCTAACTCTAGGATCAATGCTAAGTCATTCTAACAATTGAATTGGATAAATCTCTTTATAGAGTAGTTCTAACAGGCTTTATTGAAATCCTCTAACAAGATGCTTACTTAATTGTCAATTAAAGTCCTTTAACAAGGCACACTTCTAACAGGGTGTTGAAATTATTTAATAAGTTAATACCTAATAGTCTTTGTAAGCCTTTAACAGGGTAGACCTTTCATAGGGTAGATCATGTCTCATGATCAAACATTGCAACCTTCATTGGATACACTTAATTACTATAGTAGTGAAGATTTATGGGTTTCATCCCCACCTTAGTTTTACCTTCTCATTGGAGGGTTTCTAGGTAATCATATCTAGCGTCATATATGTGTGAATGCTTACTTGTTTACATAATTTAGATGTACATGATTTACATAGTATTTTAGTTTACTTATTGAATGTATGAGTTGGATGTGTGGTGTATGTTTTATGGGCTAAATGTTTAAACTATTGATTCACCATCCCCCACCTCTCATAAGTTTACCTTTCCTATTGTAATTCCAACAATTGGTATCAGAGCCTTGTTCTCTGAAAGAGAAGCTTTGCAAATTTGAGGAAAGATTTTTAAAATGGACATCTACAAGTTGGGAAAGATCATTGAGATTTAGGGAAATGAAATACAACTCATTCTACATCAACTGAATGAAGCAAGAGAAGACTTAAAGAAATCTTTGAAGAAAAGGAAGGAAATTTCTATTGAGGAAAATGACACACAATACAAAGACATGGACACTACTAATCTATTTGTTAATGGATACTCTAATGAATTTGATCCATCAATTGTAGATCTAATGGAAAAGAATAGAGCCCAAGCTGAATAAATCAGAAATCTCAAGTTAGAGAAAGAATCATGAGCCATACTACTATGTGAGGTGACTGAATAGAAAAAGAAAGCTATGGAAGACAAAGCTAGTATTGAAGATGACAAAATATTTTGATCAACAGACTAGAAGAGAAATCATTAGAGCTAACTAAGATTGCGAACATGTAATTGGATACACTAAGTCAAGTGAAAAATGCCAACTATGAATTCAATGTCAAGGACATTGAGATAACGTCATTGAAGTTGTAGAATGAGCAATTGAATAATGACCTAAAAAAGGAAAAGGAATTTTTTGAAAGATTCAAGATGCCAAGTGAAGCTATCAAATACTTTGAGCAATTATTGAGATCCCCTAGATTCAACAATGATACATCTAGACTGGGATACACAAGTATTAAAGAGGGAGAGTCATCCAAAAGTGCTAAAGAAGGGAGCAACAAAGGTAAGAATTCCAAGCATACTTGTCATAATTGTTGTAACAAAGGACATACTACTAATATGTGTAGGATCAAGATTGTGAATCAAAATAGTAAGCATAAGAGCATGATTCACTGCCATAAGTGTAACAAACAAGGTCATCAAACACATGAATGTAGAACTAAGATCATGTACATGCAATTATTTGAAGGATATTATTACAACTATCAGAAGTAGGGACATAGAGATTTTGAGTATAGATCCAAATCCATTTGGTCATCAGATAGGCAAACAAAGGTAAAGAAAAATGGCAAGTCTTACAACTAGGATTATAATACAAGATATAGCTATCATTATTGTTAAGAGTATGGACATGTTCCTAAGAATTGTATTAGGAATCACTTTAGAAGTGACTAAAAAATGTGGTTGAGTAAAACCACATGTTTAAGTTGTTTGAAGATTGGTTACATTAGTTGATATTGTCCAACAACATCAAAGGCACCAAGTTGTGAGTTTAATAAAGGTAAAGGCAAAGGCAAGGCAAATATTGAAAATGTTAGAAATGAAATGAACAAGACATGGAAGAAAAGGGAGGATTGTAGCACATCAGGTGGAGAAGGGATCATTTCACCCAACAGGATAGGTGATCATGCCTCATCAAACTAAGTAATCAAGAGGTATGTGGGACTGATATTCAAAAGTTATATGATACATTAGTTCCAAAGGATTTAGTACTAAAAAGTCTACATAAGCATGAATAAAGATGCAAGATGTTATTAGTAATCAAAGAAAAAGTCCTTAAGTTTTTCATGTTATTGTTGAGCATGAAATTTTTTGTATGATTTCTGAGTGAAATGCCAGAGGATACTAAGCTAATAGATTGGCTAGTTGTTGTTAAGCTCATAATGGTTGTTGAATGAATAAAAAGAGTAGTGGATGCCGAGTGAGCCAAAAATTAGTTGATGCCTAGGTTATAGCTATGTAAGAACTCAACATTAATTACAATATTTTATAGGGGTATTTGATCAATTTTTTCTCATTTAACATCATTCAAAAGTGAGAAAAAACAATAAGAGATAAAGGTGATCTAGAAATTCATCCGAAGTGATTGTAAGAGATTTGAACAACAATTTGACACTATTTCATCAAATTTTGCAAGGTATTTATCATGTGCTGACTTACAAATTGAATTATGATATTTTGATGATAAGGACAAATCTTAAGTTAGAATCCCTATGAACTACATGTATCTAATTAGGTAAAGGGAAGGTTTAAGAAAAAAAATAGATGAATCACAGCCATTATTCATACCTAACCCTACATCACCTAATTCTTCTTAAGGAGGACAAACCCTAAACTTCATATGTGTGTGGAAGGATCAAAGAGAGAATTTTGAATGCACAAATAGAGTATTCATGGTGGCTAAGAACTTGTGAATTGAAATTGCATTACAAAATTAGTTAAAGGAGAACAGAGGAAGGAAATTGTAAATGATAGAGAGACATCTGATCAAGAAGGACCAAGAATATATTAGTTTAGAGGTGATCTGTCATCAAGCAATAACGCACTAACCACAGGATCAATGTTGAGTCATTCTAACATGTGAATCAATTAAATCTCTTAACAAAGTAGTCCTAACAGGTTGTATTGAAATCCTCTAAGAAGGTGCTTACTTAATTGTGAGTTAAAGTCCTTTAACAAGGCACACTTATAATAGAGTGTTGAAATCCTTTAATAAGGTAAGACCTAATAGTCGTTGTAAGTTTTTAATAAGGAACACCTTTCACAGGGTAAATCATGTCTCATGATCAAACATTGTAACCTTCATTGGATACACTTTATTATTGCAGTAGTGAATATTTTTTTGTGTCATCACCACCCCAATTTTACCTTCTCATTGGAGGGTTTCTAGGTAATCATATCTAGTGTCATATATGTGTGAATGATTACTTATTTACATAATTTAGATGTGCATGCTTTACATAGTATTTTAGTTTACTTATTGAATGTGTGAGATGGATGTGTGGTGAATGTTTTATGGGTTAAAAGTTTAAACTACTAATTCACTCCCCTACTCAGAAGTTTAACTTTCCTATTGTAATTCCAACAGTTCATACCATGAACTGAGTTCAGTTGATGAAGGATTCAAATCAAATACCTTTTGAACTTTTGATGAGTTTACAGAAAAGAGTGAACAAAAAAGTAGTAAGGAACGTAAAGACTACAAAAAATTTGTTTACTATGAGCCTAATATTGTACCTAATGTTCAAGAAAGTGGAATTTTGTAGCCTTCACCACCTAAGTCCCTAAAATCTTTAGTTCAACCCGAGTTGTAGCAAGTTTAATCAAAGTCATCAACATGACCTGCATCATAGTTAGAAGGACCCAACTTTCAACAAGAGGAAATAGAGTCATAGTCTAATGCACCTAAGTCATAGATAGTGGGACCTAAACATGATATAGTAGTCATGGTGAACCTAGTGATTTCAAAAAGAAGGAGTCCAGACTTGCTAGATATGTCAAAAGACATCATGAACCTAAGAAAATTATTGGAGATCATTCATTTGGTACAATGAAAAGGTACATGTTTTATTACTAAATTTGAACCTAGATCTGTAAAGGATGCATTAGAGAATTAAAGTTGGATTGAAGCAATGAATGAAGAAATTGATTATACTAAAAGGAATAAGACCTAGACTCTTATTCCTAGACCCAAGGATAACAATGTAATTGACACAAAATGGGTATTTAGAAATAAGTTGAATGAGAATGGAGAATTTTATAGAAACTAAGCAAGGTTAGTTTGCAAGGGCTATGCTCAAGAGGAAGGTATTGACTATGGATAAACATTTTCTCCTATTTCTAGACTTGAAGGTGTTATGACACTCCTTAAATATGCAACACACCAATAAACAAAGGATTCAAAGTGTATCAGATGGATGTGAAATCAATATTCCTAAATAGAATCTTAGATGAGGAAGTCTACATTGAGCAACTTGAATTTTTCATTGATCCTAGAAAAAGTGACATGATCTGCAGACTACACAAAGCTTTGTATGGTCTCAAAAAAGCCCCTGGAGCATAGTATGATATATTGCACAAGTATATCATAAAGATTGGTTTTCAAATAAATAATGATAACAACAACCTATACATCAAAGAAGGACAAGATAAGAAGATTATATTGGCAAAAAATTTGTGGATGATACATTTCTTTTGGAAATAGTGATTTATGCAAATCTTTTTTAGAGGAAATGAGTAACGAATTTGAGATGTCAATGTTTGGAGAAATAATTTTTGTTGTTTTCTTGTAGATTCAACAAAAGAAGGATGATATCGATATTACTCAATCAAAATACATCAAGGAGATACTGAAGAAGTTTGGAATGGACGATTCTAGACCAGTTGGATCACCTATCTCTATTAGACATAAGCTTCCCTAAGATGATGATTCAAAAGAAAATCATATGATCAGACTACATCCAAAAGAAAATAATATGATGGAAATCAAAAGAATTTTGAGGTATCTAAAGGGTAATGAAGATTATGGTTTGTGGTATAAGAAAGGAGACAACTTTGAAATGAAAGTATTCACTAATGCTGATTGGGAAGGAAGAATTGATGATAGGAAGAGAACTATTGGTGGAGCATTATTTATTGGAAAGAGACTAGTATCTTGGACAAGCAAGAAGCAAAACTATATCTCTCATTTAATAGTAGAAGAAAAATATGTTGTTGGAGTAGTCAGTTGTTCAAATATTGTTTGGTTCAAACAATTGTTGATAGGTATGAAGGAAGAGATCAAGGATCTAGTTTTTTTTTCTATGATAACAATAGTGTAATTAACATTTCCAAGAATCCTATGATGCATAGAAAAACCAAGCATATTGCAACTAAGTATCATTTCTTAAGAGAATTGGTGCAAGACAAGGAAGTAAGATTGAAATATGTGAATAAAAAAGAGCAGATTGTAGACATATTTATCAAGCCATTACTTAAGGATGATTTTTTGTATTTAAGAGGTAATATAGGGGTCATTACCCTATCCAAAGCTCACTAATTAGATTTTAGTGATGAATTAACCAAGCATGTTGAAGATTAGTCAATTTGATGTAGTATTGGAAAGGGCATATTGCATATGAATTAGTACATCACGTACATGGAAGTTCACTAAATGCTATCTTTAGCATGAGATGTCAATGATGGAGAGTTCTTTCATACATTAGAGGAATTTTATGTCTGATAAAGAGAGTTTTATATCATATATTAGAGATATTTTAATATATGTTAGAGATGTCAAAGAGGGAGAATAAACTTGAGTTGATATCAAAGAAGAAAAGTTTGATAATATAGTCATTACAATCAGAGATCGATGTCAGAAGGAGTCCACATTGATAGAGGGAGTTCTCATGGATGAGAATCTAAATGAAACTAAGGATATTTATTTTTCTCTAAAATTTTATTGTATTATGACATGTTGTGTTGCCATCAATGCCAAAGAGGGAGATTGTTGAAAACAATTGTTCAATTGTATATTCTCTTTGATGTTAAAAAAATGTCAAGTCTTTATGAGTCAGTGTCTATTGAGCTCACTCAGGTAATGAAGATAGTTTCCATTGTTTGTTGAGCATTCTAGAGATAATAATGTTCCAACATAGTATTTTCCAAGTTCACTTACGGACCAAAGGAAGTTTGGAGGGAAACAATATTTGTTGAGTTCACTTGAGCACCAAAGGAAGTATGCAGTGTTAGGATTAACCTTAGACTGAAATAATAGTTACATGCAAATATAACCAATATTACAGAATAGTAGATCACACATAAGAGAACACAAGACACCAATATTTAACATGATTCATCCAATCCTTGAGCTACATCCACCAACAAAAAGTCCAATATTATTATGATTTAGTGATTACAACCTGATTACAATCCATAATCCCTTACAACTCAATACTGCTACAAGAACCAATTTTTGCATCACACCATATAAAAATCCCTAATCCTAAGTCTTTTCATGCAAGCATTTTTTTTCTTACAAAATTAGGGATAGAATAATACAAAATAGTAGCCGACATGTTTTACAATATAAGGTCATTTTTTGACTTTGGGGCTGCTACCCCTAAGAACCCCTGTGGGGGCATTGCCCCTCAACCCCACCCTATACTATGATAGGGAGCACACTTAGGGCACTACCCCCAAACCCTTATAGAAAAAATCTGGAGGGAAATCACATCAAATAAATCTCTAAGTATGATTAGACTCCACATCACAATTTGTAGTGAAACAATATCTACCAAGTTTACCTGGGCACCAAAGAGAAGTTGTTGTGGAACTAGTGTTAACCAAGATCACTCAGTTACCAAAGGAATTTAGTTCAATATTTAGTGTTAACTAAGTTCATGTGGTTAACAAAGGAAGTCTAAAGAAATTCTTTTTTGAGTTAGTGTTGACTGAGATGGGTCGACCAAAGAAGGATTTTCTTGAATCAACATATTTAGTTTTTTGAATTTATTTTTTAAGTCTAGCCAACTTAAGGGATGCATTTTGAATATTTGTAAGTGTATTCAAGTTGACTTGACTAGGCAAAAGATATGAGTATAAGCTTAAGTTGTGGGATTGAAAGAGAGAAGCATGAGACTAAAAAGATAAGCTAATGAAGTGAAGTGGAAGGATAGAAGAGTATCCTAAATTGACTGAGAAGCAAAGTTTTATTTGATAAAAAAAGATCAAGTATTCAATCTGGAATAGTAGAGTAAGCTTAGCAGCTACTTGTCAACTCCTCTAACAAGGTGGCATTTCTAGATTCAAGTGTCTAAAGACCTCTAACAAGGCCACTCCTAAGAGGGTAATTAATGTTGGAAATATAGGATAGGCTAGGTTACTAAGAGGAGAGGGGTGAATCAAAAACCAATAAAAATTAATCTTTATTCACCAATTAATCCTTCATATGTATTTTGATCTAATTGCATACGTGAAAATTTGAAAGTGTTAAAATATTCATAGCACTTTGACATAAGATATGGTGAGCTAGAAACCTTCCAAACAAAAAGTAAATCTGGGGTAGGGATGATACCCACAAGCTTTAGTACTGCAATTATAGAGTTCATTGGTTAAGGATTACAATTGATCACTTCTCATGATCTGCCCTATTAGGAGAAATAAGGATTGCTAGGTCCACCTTGTGAAAGGATTTACAAAACATACAATGAAGTATGTACTTAGTAAAGAGATTTTCAAAATATTATGAAGTCTACCTTGTGAAAAGATTTAACTATTCCATTTGTTAGGATGAACCAATGGCTGATCTATTGGAAGATTTGGGAGATTATTAGAAGATCGGTTGTAAGCATGAATACTAATGATATTCCTATGGGGAAATATTGTAGATATGCTACTATGATGATATGTTACATTCATGAGAAAGTTTTTCATTGATGTCAACATAACAATTTTTTGTGGTATTTGATGGAAGAACAACGGAAAGATCAAGTTGGTATGGATGGCTAGTTGAGCATTATAACCACTCAAGGTTATGGGAGATACTTCTGAGTATCTAGTATATGCAGTTAACATTAGAAGAAGAAAAGATAAGTCTAGAAGAAGTTATGATAGTTTTGGTGATGTCTATTATGAGATAAAGTTTACAGAGGTGTATTGTGGTAAAATTGTTATATCTCTTAGCTAAGTTGATATCATGAGGATCAAGGTTGAGGACATGGAGAAGACATGTTGAGGATGACGTATCTAAGCTCGCTTTTCATAATATTGCATGTACAAAAACTTATCCAAGTTGCTAGGTGGAAGATTACTGTTATCATTAAGTGTAACATGTTCTTAATGAGGTCCTAAAAAAATTAATTGAGAAGGTCTAACAACTAACTTAGGGAATTTTTTTATGGACTCGGTATAAAGGAAGGACATTTTCCTTTATCATATATATGGTGATGTGGATTTAAATTATTGAGAAGTAGAAGAGAATATAGAATGTGAAGTTGAGTAGAGTAATGCGGAAGTGAAGAAAACTTCACTGTTGAGGTTTTGCTGAGTGATCTAAGGTTTAATATTTGGATCCAAGGTTTGTGACCTGGTCTACAAGGTTTGATAGTGATTGGTCCTATTAATAGGATAGAGGAAAGAGAAAGATAATAGTAAATTCCTTATTTGAGCTGTAAGCTCTTCTTGTAGTTAAAATTGCATATTTGGGTAGTGGGCTCTTCTTGCATACATTGTACCACAACTCCTAATAGGGTTGGAATCTCCTAATAGTGATTCAAAGTCTCCTAACAGGGACGCATTGTACTAAATGTTGTAATATATTTCTAATAGGGTCCATCCTCTAATAAGGAATATTTATATTAGTACATCATCTTGTGGGCATCATTCTATCCAGGGTTTTCCCTTTGATCAAGGGTTTCCCTAGTCAACATATCTATTGTAATTGTCTATGAGAATTTTATAATGGTTACTATTTACTTTGGTTGAATGGTTAAGTTTTTTTAAATAAGATAATTTTTTTAATTGTTGGATAATTGATTCACCCCCCTGCCTAGTTATCTTAGTGGACTATTGTTTCTAACAATTGGTATTAGAGCATTCGGTCCTTGAAGATAAAATTTAAAAACTTTGCAAGATCCATGGTGAAAATGTTTAGGAAAGATAGTATGAAGTTCAATGGAAAAAATTATGGTAGTTGGAAGGAAAAGATGAAGACACACTTGTTGTGTATGGTTCCAGGATATTGGATCTTGACAAAATTAGGGAAAGCAATCATTGCTGAAAAGGATTTGGAAATTTGCACTAAGGTAGAAAGAGATCTTTTCATGTGTGACATGAGAGCTAGAGAAGCTATATTGAATACACTTCCTAAAATTGAGTACAATTAGGTAAAATTACTTGCTACTTCACATTTGATTTGGGAAGCTTTGGAAAATAGTTTTGAAGGTGATGCACATTCTACGAAGTTGAGACTACAAAGTTGGATTTGTGCATTTCATGATGCTAAAATGATGGAAGATGAATTTGTAAGAACATATATAGGTAGGGTATTAGAAATTACTACAAGTATTAAAGCTCAAGGAGGAACTAAAGAAGATGATGAGGTTATATGGAAGATATTGAAAATCGTAACACCACTATTTAAGTTAGTAGTTCAGATGATATAGTTGTTCATATCTTCCACCAAATATTTCACAAAGGAGACATTTCTTAGAAGACTTAAAGTAGTTGAGAATGAACTTAGATAGTCTAAAGAATTTACCAAAATAGAGACAACTTTCAGTGTCTTGAATATTTGACCTAACTTATAAGGGAGCACAAGTGCTAGAGGATATTTTGCTAGAATTAATAGATCTAAGGAGGACAAAAAGATTGAAGAAGTAGTAGCCCTTTTGGTAATAAGAGAAAAAGGAGGTAAGATAATTTTAACTTGTTGGACTTGTGATGAATATGGTCATTATGCATCTAAGTTTCCTAAATGAGAGAAAAAGTATAATGGAAATCATAAACCTAGAAAAGATAGAGACTATTTGTATGCAAATGAAGATAATAATTTTGGTAAACAAGCATTAAGTGCTAATGATGATGAAATTTGATTTGTTTCAATCAAAGAAGAAAGTACAAATAAGGTGGCTTTGGTATCATAGGTTGGGAAGAAATCTAATTGGATAATTGACAGTGGCTGTTCATATCATATGACTAGTGATTTGAACAAGTTTGTTGACTTCAAAAGTCAAGATGGAGGAATTGTCAAAGTTGGAAACAATGCAACATGCCAAGTTAAAGGTATTGGATCTATAATTCTTGATGGTAAAACTAACACTGAGGATGTATACTTTTTTGATGGTTTAAAGCACAATATTTTGAGTGTTGGACAACTAGTAGACAAAGGTTATTAGTTCTAGTTCATAGAAAATACATGCATGATCAAAGAAAAAGATGGATCCATATCTAGAGGCAATGTATTTCAGTTGAACCCTTCTAAAATGATATGTTTGGTTGCAAAGGTAGATGATAGTTGGTTATGGAATAAGAGATTTTTCCATATAAACTTTGACAATATTGTAAGGACTATTAAGTGTTTGTAGTTAGAGATCTACCAAAGATTGTAAAGCCTATTAACACAATTTGCAAGGAGTGTGTTTTGGAAAAGCATAACAAAACTTCTTTTCCTAGCAAGAAATTGACCACTATAGTAAATTTGGAGATTGTACACATAGATTTTAGTGATCCTACAAAGACTAAAGGATTTTATGGTGAAATATATTTTATGATTCTAGTTGATGATTTTTCTAGAATGATGTGGGTTACATTTCTTAAAGAGAAATCTGAGGCATTTAATAAGTTCAAGATATTCAAGAATAGAGTTGTGAATGAATCTGGTATGAAGATTAAATGTTTAAGATCAGATAGAGGAGGAGAATTTACTTCGAATGAGTTTAACATATTTTGTGAATAAAATGGAATTAAAAGATAGCTATCAACTCTAAGAACCCCTGAACAAAATGGTGTTGCAGAGAGAAGGAACAATTCAATTACAAAAGCTATAAGAGCTATGTTAGTAGAGAATGATGTATCCAATACATTTTGGAGAGAAGCTATGAATACACCAATCTGCACTATGAACAGAGTCCAAGTTAGGAAGGACACAAACAAGACACCTTATGAACTATGGTTTGGTCACTCACCTACACTTAAGTATTTCATAATTTTTTAGAGTAAGTGTTATATCAAAAGAGATGATGATATTGGTAAATTTGATGCTAGGAGTAATGAAGGTATGTTTCTTGGTTATTCATTGAAAAGCAAGGCTTATAGATGTTATAATCAAAGAACTAAGACTTTTATGGAAAGTAAAAATGTGAGAATTGATGAGAAATTTAGAATACAATAGAGATTAGTTGATTACAATTCAAATGATGATGTTGTTAATAAGCCAAGGAATGATGAGGTATTTCTTGAGACTAACAATGATTTGCAGAATGAAGGAGAGTTAAGGCACGAATAAATATCAGGACCTTCAGTAGACCCAAGAGTTGAGATAAAAACTCCTACTTTAGGAAAAAATATGATAAAAAATCACCCATCCAAACATATCATCATAAGAAAAGAAAAAGGAGTGATGACAAGAAGTAGAGTCAATGAATAACTATGCTTGATATCTCATGTTGAGCCTAAGAATATAGATGAAGCATGTAAAGATGATTATTGGAAACAAGATATGAAAGAGGAATTGGGCCAGATAGTAAAGAATGAGACATGGGAATTGGTCCCTAGACTAGCAGACAAGAGTGTGATAGGAACTAAATGGGTATTCAAGAACAAGATGAATGAAAAAGGAAAAGTTGTAAGAAACAAGGCAAGATTGGTATGTAAAAGATACTCACAACAAGAAGGAATAGACTGAGACTTATGATCCAGTGGCTAGAATAGAAGTAGTAAGATTATTCTTAGCCTATGCAGCATGGAAGAAATTCAAAGTATATCAGATGAATGTCAAATCAACATTTCTGAATGGAGAACTTGAAGAAGAGGTATACATTGGGCAGCCTAAAGGATGTCCTTTGAAAAATGACAAGGACATAGTATGTAGACTAAGGAAAGCATTGTATGTATTGAAGCAAGAACCAATAACCTAGTATGCAAGGTTGGACAACATTTGAAAAAACTTGGATATATCAAAGGTATGAGAGATAGTAATCTATATTGGAAAGAAATTGATGATGATTTGATGATTTGATGATTTTAGTAATATTAGTTGATGAAATCATATTTAGAGGAAATGATAAATAAAGTGAAAAGTTTTCTAAAGAAAGAATTTGAGATGTGTATGATAGGAGAGATGAAATATTTTCCAGGATTGCAGATTGTATAGAATAAAGAAGCAATCTCTATTTCTTAGACTAAGTACTTGAAGGACTTACTGAAAAGGTTTAGTTTGGAAGCATGTAAACCCATTGGAACACCTATGGTAACTAGACACAAGTTATCTACAAAGGTTGAGACACCTATTATTGAGTAGAAAAGGTAAAAATCTATGATTGGAGGATTACAATATCTAACTCACACAAGGCTAGATATAGAAAATGCAGTTGGAATTGTTGCAAGATTCTAGGCTAATCCAAAAAAAGCACATTATGCAACAACAAAAAGAATATTCTAGATATTTGAAAGGAACTTCAAAATTTGGATTATGGATTATGGTATGAAAGATCTAATGATTTCACTCTAAGTGCCTATACTAATGCAGATTGTGTAGGTAGTATGGATGATAGAAAGAGCACTAGTGGAGGAGCTTTCTTTCATGGAGGAAGATTGGTTTCTTGGCTAAGCAAGAAGCAAGATTGTATAATGCAAAGTACAATAGAAGCAAAGTATGTTGTAGCAACAAATAATTGCAATCAAGTCATTTGGATGAAGTAGATATTGAAGGATATAAGGATAGAAATCAATGAACATATTGTCATACATTGTGACAACACAAGCATGGTGAATATGTCTAAGAATCTAGTGTTGCATTCAAGGACTAAAAACATTACTGTTAAGTATCATATGTTGCAAGAAAAAGTTGCAAAAAAAAGAAAATCAGATTGGAGTATGTAAGCACTAAAGAGAAGATTGCATATATATTTAGTAAACCTCTTTTGAAAGAGACTTATGAGTGTTTGTGAGGTATGCTTGGGGTTATGCCCCTTCCTAGATTAGAGTAGAAGATGAAAGGGAGTATTAGTCTAGGATAATAGAGCACCATTGTTTGTCTGGATTGAATGTTGATGCTTCCTATATGGGGGAGTATTTGTGATGGACTAAGTCACCTAGGACTCTTGTTGATATTGTTTTGAACAATGTCTTTTGACACTTGAGTTAAGTAAGAATTAGTTGCTATAGAGTTTGATGTAGAGATGTTGGTTACTAAAAAATTTGACATTAATGTCAATGGGTGAGAAGTTTGGCATGGAAAATAGTAAACATTATGTTGTTATGTTTGGCATGAGTATAGTATGTTTGGTATGAGCATATCATGGAATGAAAATTTGGTATCTAGCACATTGAGGTATATAAATGGGGGAGAAATATTGATGAAGAGGATTTGAAAAGAATATTAACATTCTTTTGTTGGTATTCTTGAAGCTAGATGTTTTTCATCTATGTTTCCATTAATGCCAAAGGGGGAGATTCTTGAAAGATTTGAAGATTGTTAGAAGATTGGTTACAAGCATGAATGCTGATGATATTCCTATGGGGGAGTATTGCGGATATGCTACTATGATGATATGTTACATTCATGACTAAGTTTGTCATTGATGTCAATATAGCAGCTTTTTATGGTATCTAATAGAAGAATAGTGGAAAGATCAAGTTGGTACAGATGACTAGTTGAGCATTATAACCACCCAAGGTTATGGGGGATACTCTTGAGTATTGGTTAAATGTAGTTAACATTGGAAGAAGAAAGGATAATTCTAGAAGAAGTTATGAGAGTTTTGGTGATGTTTGTTCTAAGATAGAGTTTATATAAGCATATTCTAGTAAACTTGTTATATCTCTTACCAGAGTTGATATCTTTAGGATTGAGGTTGAGGACATGGAGAAGACACGTTGAGGATGACATGGATAAGCTCTCTTGTCATAATATTGTGTGTATAGAAAGTTATTCAAATTGCAAGGTGGAAGATTAATGTTATCACTAAGTGTAATGTGTTCTTAGTGAGGTCCTATAATAATTAATTGTGAAGGTCTAACAACTGACTTAGGGAATTGTTCTATGGACTCAATATAAAGGAAGGAAATTTTCCAATATCACATATGTGGTGATGTGGATTTGAATTATTGAGCTGTAGTAGAGAATGTGAATGCAAAGTTGAGCATAGTAGTGCGAAAGTGAAGGAAACTTAATTATTGAGGTTTTGTTGAGTGATTCGAGGCTTAATATTTGGATCTAAGGTTTATGACCTAGTCTAGAAGGCTTGATAGTGATTGATCTAGTTGA
Organism: Cupressus sempervirens; assembly: GCA_028749045.1. Classification (NCBI taxonomy): domain Eukaryota; kingdom Viridiplantae; phylum Streptophyta; class Pinopsida; order Cupressales; family Cupressaceae; genus Cupressus; species Cupressus sempervirens. The sequence continues at coordinate 529,151,312 of CM053788.1, read as the reverse complement.
CAAGCTAGAGGAAAGGGAAAGATAATAGTAAATTACTTGTTTGAGTAGTAAGCTCTTCTCGTAGTTGAAATTGCATGTTTGTGCAGTAGACTTTTCTTGCATACATTGTACCACAACTCCTAATAGGGACTCATTGTACTAAATATTGTAATAGACTCCTAATAGGATCCATCCTCTAACAAGAAATATTTATATTAGTACACCATCTTGTGGGTATCATTGCCACTGGGTTTTCCCTCTGATCAAGGATTTCCCTAGTTAACATATCTGGTGTTATTGTCTATGAGCATTTTATTATGGTTACCATTTAATTTGGTTGAATGGTTAAGTTTTTTTAAAGAAGATAAATGTTATAATTTCTAGATAACTAATTCACCCCCCACTTTCTCAGTTATCTTGGTGGACTATTGTTTCTAACATGATCTCTGATTTGCAACATTGATTTGTTGGTTAAGATTCTATTGGAGTATAATAATCACCTTGCTATCATAGATAAATATTTGCTACTTCTTGTACTTCTTGTAGCCCTCTTACTATGTATTTTTGCTCTTATTATATTTGCATCATATGTTATTCTATCTCTTGCATTTGGATGTGATAGAATACAATACATATATACCAATCCAAATAATTATTTATCAAGGTCAACTACAATACAAGTTTCACCAAAATACACAAAATCAACCCAACTACTGGTATTCAAGTTCTGAAGACAAACCTGATGAGGTTCTAGTACTCAACAACCATTTTCAACACTCAACATTGTTATGCTCTTAGTAGACATAGAAGCTAGGTTCATACTAATCACTTCCAAATAGTCTAAACTTGGTTTTCACAGGTGACTTATTGAACACTGTGAAACTTGGCATATAAATTGAATCACTTGGTTGACACTGTACAACTAAGTCAACACTAAAATTGTGAAGTTGGTATAAGATAAATCACTTGGTTGACACTTCATATCTTGGTCACCACTAGATTCACATCACTGATGCTACAAACTTGGTAAACACTAAAGACCACAGTTTGCACTATGCAACTTGGTAAATACTGTGAACCTTAGTTTGCATTGATATTTATAAACTTAGTAGATACTACTTGGTGTGAACTTAATATTGATTCTGGAATTTATTAGCAAATGTAGAACTTGATAGAACCTAAATTACTCGGTTAATACTATAAACTACAAGATAAGCTCAATAGGTGCTAACTATTTAACTAATTGTGAGTCACTAATAAACAAGCTTGACCATAATGTCAATAGTCTCCCCCTTTAGCATTAGTGACAAAAATACTTATCAATCATAAAATGAATTCTCAAAATTCCAAGTTCAAAATAATTTTTAGTCTCCATCATGTTTCTTCAACTCGATAACATAATCTGTTTTTGAGATTTTTCAAAATTGCTTTTGTAAGAGATGTTTTTTGATTATTTTTACATGTATAAGTATACTATTATGTTTCTCCCACATACATATATACACATGTTACTTACTATATATATCATGTCTTTATATCACATATTCTCTAATTTTAATCTTATCTCATCTTCTCATCTTCTCCACCTTTTTGATATAAATGCTAAAGGTGTATGCTACATGGTAGTGCTAAAATGTGACAAGAAGTTAGAATTTAAAATCAATGTCATTATCTTGTCCCAATTTTCCTATGACACCTTGCTTGCATGTAATGCAATCTATACTTCTACTAATAACTCCATCATGTGATCAGCTATAGAGAAGTTATTATCATGGATGAGAGTTTTGGCATGTGAAATATGTTTCTGTAATACATCCATGTTCTGAAGAATGATTCCTTAATTTTGCTTACATATTAGTCAGAAATCTAATCTTTGAGTAGTGAGTAGAACTATAGCTTGGATCAAGTGACAACTAGTATGCACTTTCCTTCAAGTCTTCATCTATCTTAGATAGTTTATCTTTGATTTCCTGAGTGAAGATAAATGTATCAAATAATTTGCTGAATAATGATGTAACATTATTTGTAGAAGTTTCTAATGAGCTGAGAATAGTAGACAAATGTACTTGATATATTGCAATTTTTTGTGCAACTTGCTCCAATGCTTTGTTCTCAAGTTTTCTCTCTACTCTCTGTAGCAAATTTTCTTGTCCATTAATATATTCATTGAATTTCTAAACAACTTCTGCTAAATGAACCAAAATAATTTATGTAATATCAACCTCAGTACTTACTACATCTACAAGTATGTTCTTCACATCTTCAACCACTTGGTTTTCTCTACTCTTTAAGTTTCTACTGCTTAGCTTTCTTCTACAATAGTTCACCTACAATGTTCATTTTATTAGGATTTAGAGTAGAGATATCCCAATTTAGGATAACTATATCCTCATCAAGATCAATTTCTTCTCCTTTACCTTTTTCCTTGGTTGAAACTTTACTACTCAGTTGAGGATTTCTCTCAACTATCTTTGTACTTACTATTTGTTACTGGGAATTGTAAGAATAATAGAAATAGAAGGGCAAGAAAGAAAAGTAGATATTACACTAACAATAGAAATACCTAGTTGTTGTGAAGCCAAATCTGATGATAGAGAAAGCACTAGTTGCTAAGTAGATGAAATGTTGATCACTTCAGTCAATATCATACTTAGCTGAACATGTGCAAAGATTTGTTGGGTGCAAGGAGTTGCAGTGGTTGTAACAACCAAATCAGCAAGAGCTTTCTCTGATCTTGATGGAATTAAAGCTTTGCTTAAAGAGTGAGGAAATAAGGCCATCACTGATGCTACAATCTTCTCTAGGTCAATTTCCTCAATACTTTGAATCTTAGGGAGATTCTCCTTGGTAGATTCATATTCTTGCTCCTCATCATCTAGATTTACATTAACTATTTCTATATATTATTCTTCATTATTGTCCTTATCTTTCTTGTCATGTTCATCATCTATATCACTGACATGAACAATAAAATCACTCTTTTAATGAAGATTGTAGATATTCTTCCATGTAGTTGTAGCTGTCTTCACCACATCTTCAATGTCATTATCAAATATCATGCAAGTGTTGAATTACAAAGTGAATTTTTCTTCATTTTTCTTCATGGATTCTTTCATTTCTTTATCACTATGACTTGGCATGAGCTACCTCAGAGTCTATTCAAATATATCTTTTGCATTTTTCTTTGCATTTTCCCATCTAGGCTTGATTCTTTGCATAAGCTCATTAGGAATTTGCTGTGCAAGTTGATTAGGTGAGTATTTCCACTTACCTAATTTGGACATTCTCATGTCTTCAACTTGCTTTTTCTCATCTGCATTCTTGGTCTCATATCTAAGAGATTTGAAGTTTTCCATGCCAGCTTCTGCATCAATCTCTTTTAATTTTTCTTGAAATATAGTTTGAGGTCTTTTTAAAATAATATCCTCTGCATCTTCTTCACCTAATTTCAATTTCTTTCTAGATCTGGGTGCTCTTCTTATGAATACTATAGTAGATGACTTGGTAGGTTTGGTTATGATAACCTTACCCTTCTTCCTAAATAGCTCCTCTTCTTTAGATTTTTTTTCTTTTGTCTCATCTTCTACATCATCTTCTTCCACATCATCTCCTTTTCCTTCTATCAATAGGAGAGTAGAACTTACTTGCCTTAGTTTTACTATCCTCTTTTTTCCTTTGCTGGCTTCTTGAGGAAGCTTAAGTTTAAGTTCTATTCTAGATTTGATTTCATCAAAAGTACAAAAATATGTGGCCTTGGGATCCATAGGTTCATTAAACGGTGCCTCAATGATATCCTTAGTGTCATCAATTTTAACCTCATAGCTTAGAGGTTTAACCCACACAACTCTAGGTTTGACTACTTGAATGTACACCTTGTTACAGTGTATCATGAAAAAAAAATCATCCTTGTAATCTTTTACAAGTTCCTTCAGGATTCTAAATTTGTTTTCCATCTTTTCCTTGAATGAATCCAAGTAACTATATTTCTACTATATTATAATATGATATAGTATTGATACATCTTTTTTTCCATATGACTAAACCTTTTGAAGGGAAAAAATTTTGTACAAAGAAGAATAAAAAAGCCAAGAGTGAACCAAACTTAAATGGGTTATTCTTTGAAGTCTTGAAGCTCTCCATGTTCTTTTTGAATTAAATCAGCATTAGCTTAGGAAGGTTGAAGGACATGTTCTTCTTCACCACCTTGAGAGTCAGATCAACTGCCTTACATGACACGATGTTGAGATAACTAGAGCTATAGATTTTATGTGTTATCACATGAATTCCAAACTTTAGCTCCATGTCAGTCACAATGCTAATCTCCATACCTCTTCCATCCCACTTGGCAAGAGTTTTTCTTTCTAGTTCTACCCAACTTAGGGTTTTGGTAGTCTTTTCATTGTTCAACATTGGGAGACCTCTGATTTGATGAATCATTTTCTTTTCTATTTGAATAGGATGCTTAAACTATAGCTACCCATTGTGCACATAGCTAAGGATAAATCTTATCCATTTTATCTTAAATTCTTGGGGCATATGTAGAATGTGTGTTAAACCCTTGGTCTCCAAGTGTTGATGCTCGAGTTTCAATGCACTATTCACACATAACTTTTCCATGGTCTCATCCATATCTAGGGTTCCAATATCTTGTATCAAAAAACAAAAATGTGAACAAATATCATTAATAAGTAATACCTTTGGTGGAATTTGGGACTAAGCTCTGATTGGATCAAGCACTTCTGCAATTGCTAGACTCAACTTGAAGTTTGGTGCCTTCCAATCAACTCCTTGAACCAACATCTCATATCCTTTCTTATTTTTGTTGTTGAAGGATGTCATGCTTGATAGTGTTTATGAAAACAAAAAAATCTTCAACAAAAAACATACAGACCACTTGGAAGCATAGAAATTACTCTTAGCAAATACCTCTTCAAAAATTCACGATGAAAAATGAATTCAATTCCTTTCCTTTTAACAAATTTTCACTCTCCATTTTCCATAAATGCTTGGTATGATCGCTTGTTTAGTGATAGACTATGTTATTCTTAGTTTGATCTAAATGCTTAGTAGAATCATTCATAACTTGGTGTCCACACAATGTTTTAGTGTATCTTGACCTTTCTCAATAGGGTCTTGCAACTCAACCTAGCTTGGTAAGGTCTAGATTTTTCGTAGACAATCGATGACCCCTTTGCATCTTGAATGTTGATATGGATCTTTTCTTCTAGTTGGATGGAATTGATGTAAGATATTTTCTTTAGAGTCTTAGTTCTAGTCATCCCTATGGGAGATCAAGTAGAAATGCTTGAGTCACCCAATTCTTGAGTGACATGTGCTTTATGGCTTAGATTTGCATTCTCAGAAGATTTTAGAATCCATTGTTGCCTTATCTACTTTCTGATGTTGTCAACCTTGGCTTTCTTTCATCTTCAATCCTTCTAGTGTTCATATAGTTCTTGGCAAGATGTCCAAGTTTTATCCAAATAAAACATCTTCTAGTGGTGTCTCTTGTCCTCATGTGATGTTTCATATAGTTTGCACCAATGTACCCAAATTCTCCACAATAGTGGCATCTACACCATGTATTGTAGTCCCAACCAATTATAGCTTTTACAATCTATTCTATTGGGTTCAATATCTTGTTTTTTCATTCAGAAGATTTGTGCCCATGCTTCTTGCATTTGTAAAATTTTCCTTCAAATTTAAATTTCTCTTTGCATTCATTAGCTCTATGACCATGCTTATTGCAACTGTAACACTTTCCATTGAATTTTGCTTTACCATTACTCCAACATTTGTTTGATGTATGACCTAACTTACCAAAGTGATTACAAGTATGCCTTTGATTCTTTTGAGCTCCTTGCTTGGATGGTTCACCTTCTTCTATGTATCTTATTCCTACTTTTTCATTCTATCTGTATTGACTTTCCCCATTCAACTAATTCATTTCTACTTGAGATTTCATCACCCTTTCATTAGTTTTCCTTTTAGTGTTTAGATCATTTTATAATCTTTCATTCTTTGATTTTTGATTCATGATTTCTTCATTTGAATTAGTAAGTTGATCAATTAAGTATGACTGTTGAGGGGATAGATGTTGAATTTCATCGCTCTTTCCTTCTATCTCTTTTTTGGCCTTATCTTTTTCTTCCATGAATTCACACAATCTTACTGACTGAATTTTTTGTTCTCTTTTCAGCTTTCTAACTTCTTCTTGAAGATTAAAATTATTTTCTAATAGGTCTTTGATTACCTCATTAGCTTCATCTAAATTTATTTTTGAATAGATATCTTAAATTATTTGTTTAGTATAGAGTTTTTCATTCATTTATACCTTTTCAAGGATTGCGAGAATTTCTCCTTTTCTTTCTTAAGTTGCCCAATAGCCATGCAAATCCATCTTTTCATTGTCAATAGCCTTATCTAGTTTGAATACCTCCATTACCTCTGATCTTTTCTCAAGCTTTTCAACTTCTTCTTTGAGAACCACAATGCCCTGATACCAATTGTTGGAAACATAGGATAGGCTAGGTTACTAAGAGGGGAGGGATGAATCATGAACCAATCAAACTTAATCTTTATTTACCAATTAATCCTTCATATGTATTCTGATCTAATTAGATGCATGAAAAACCAAAAGAATTAAAACATTCATAACACTTTAACACAAGATATGGTGATCCAAAAACTTTCCAAATAGAAAGTAAAATTTGGGTGGGGATGATACCCACAAGCTTTAGTACTATAGTATAAAGTTGATAGGTTAATGCTTATAATTGACCACTTCTGATGATCTGCTCTATTAGGAGCAATAAGGACTACTAGATCCACCTTGTGAAAGGATTTACAAAACATATAATGAAGTATGCACTTGGTAAAGAGATTTTCAAAAGATTATTAAGTCTACCTCATGAAAGGATTTAACTATTCATCTTGTTAGGATGAACCAATGGCTAATATCTGATTTGGAACTTTGATTTGCTAGTTGAGATTCTTTTGGAGTGTAACAATCACCCTACTATGATAGATAAATCTTTGTTGCTATGCAATTCTACTCTTATTAAATTTGCATCATATGTTTTTCTATCTCTTGCATTTGGATGTGATACAATACATTACATATATACTAATCCAAATAATTATTTATCAAGGTCAGCTACAATACAAGTTTCACCAAAATGCAAAAAGTCAGCCCAACTGCTAGTATTAGGTTTTGAAGACAAGCTCGGTGAGGTTCTAATACTTGAAAACCATTTTCAACACTTGGCATTGTCATGCTCTCAGAGAAGCTTAGTTGATACTAATCACTTCCAAGTAATCTAAACTCGATCAATACTAGTGACTTAGTGAACAATGTGAAACTCAACATATAAATTGAATCACTTGGTTGACACTGCACGACTTGGTCAACACTAATAATGTGATCTCTATACAAACTGAATCACTTGCTTGACACTTCCTAGCTCAGTCAACACTAGATTCACATCACTGATGTTGTGAACTTGGTAAACACTAGAGACTACATTTTTTACTATGCAACTTGGTAAATACTATGAAGCTTAGTTTGCACTAATATTGATCTACTCAATAGATATTCTTGGTGTGAACTAAACACTAATTCTGGAACTTGGTAGCAACTATAGATCTTAGTAGAACCTAAATTACTTGGTTAACATTGTAAACTACAAGATAAGCTAGTAGCTACTAACTATTTGACTATGTGTGAGTCACTAATAAAAAAACTTGAGCATAATGTCAAAATATTAAATCCTTTAATAGGATCACACCCAACAGTGTGTTTTGTAGCCTTTAACTAGGTTGGCTTAGGACAAGGCTCACTTTAGAAGAGTGAAAAATAGTAACTAGTTCCAATTGATGGTTTTTCCCAAATTGGGTTTCAATCTTAAATCTTGGTTTCATATGTGTTTATTTTATTTTCTTTATGTTTCTTCAACTAAGTTAATTGTGGTTAATAACATTAAACATTTTAAGAAGCATTTATTTCAATAATTGTCGAGTGATTCAGTGCTAATCGAGTTACAAGAGTATTTTAAGTTTTAGTAGAGGTTGGTTTTGAGTTGTATTGACATCTAAGGGATCTGGGATCTATCTTTTGTGGTAATTGATTTGCCCCTCCCCTCTCAATAACTCCTCTTATGTTTCCAACAAACCCATCTACATGCATATCATCAAAAAATATATATAAAATAATGTGGCTATCAACATCCAAACTCTATAAATAAATACAATGATTTTAATAACACCTAGTGTATCCACACTTATATATAAAAATATCAAATTGAAGATACCATTTTTGAGGTGCTTGCTTCAAGCCATATAAACTTTTTTACAATTTGCATACTAAATTCTCCTTACCTTTGAGCATAAATCACCATGGTTGTGCCACACACACACACGTGCACATGCATGCACACACGCACATGCACATGCACACGCACACACACATGCACACACACACGCACACACACCCACCCACCCACCCACAGCTTCTCCAAATATAAATATTGAGTAGCTTCTCCAAACATCTTATCAACATCAATTCTCTTTTTGTATGCAAATACTTTTAAAACTAACCTTTCTTTAAATCTTTTCTTACCTCTACCTTCTTTCAACCTCTAAATGCATTTATTTTGTAAAGCCCTTTTACCTAAAGGTAACTTACATAAATCCCAAGTCTTATTTTGAAGAAAGAAATCCATTTCTTTTATCATTGCTAAATCCTACTTAACCTTTGAATCCATTTGCACAACTTCATCATAACATTGAAGTTCACTAGAATTTGTTATTAAAATAGAATGCAAAGAGGGAGAAAATATTTGTGGGGGTCTTTCTAGTCTTGTTGATCGTCTATCATTCACTGGGGTGTGTGGTAATTTTTGTTGCAGAGCATGAGGGATTTCTGGAACATCATCCTCATAAGTATCATCCAACACTACATAATCATTTTCTTTCTTCTCATACTACTATAGTAGATCTTTGTACAATACTTTCTCATTGAATATGACATCCCTAATTCTAATAATTTTATGACTTTCAATATGCCAAAGCCTATAACCAAATTTATCAATTCCATATCCAAAAACCTTATATTTCTTAGATTTTTCTTCAACCTTGGTTCTATATTCATAATCTATATGTGCAAATGATTTACAACTGAAGGTTTTGAAAAAAGAATAACTTACCTTCATGTCAGCCCATGCTTCCTCTAGAATACCATGCAACCCTAAGGAGTAGAGAGATCTTTATTAATCAACCATGTAGAAGTATTAATAGCCTCTACTCACATGTTCAAGTGTAGCCCAACATGTAACCTCATACTTATTGCACACTCCATTATTTTCATATTCATGCATTCAACCACTCCATTTCCTTGTGTAGGCCTTTGAGTAATTTTCTTCTTGTGACTTTTGAGTAATTTTATTCCTATGACTACCATTAGACTCCTCTTTTTTGCTCAGACACTTCACAATTTTCTTTTGGCCTTGCATCTCCTTATAAGAGAATTTTGATCTTTTTCCACTTCATCACAATCGCCCATCTTAGGGTTAGGTTAGACTCATCAAATCCTGCCTTCTTTCCATTATGTTCCCTTTAGAAACTTCTCTTACAATCCTCTTCAAATAGTTTATCTTGAGTTCTATGCCACCAACTCATCATACTTATCTTCAACATAATTCACATAATTCAAGAAATCAACTTTGTTAGCTTAGATTCATCAAATCTTCGTTAAACTCTTTATATGGTCAATTGATAATAACATGATCTTTACTTGGCAATAACAAACTTCTGATGCTCAGTCAACACTAGGTTGCTTGACATGAACTAAGTCTTCTCTCGGTCAATACTTCAATCTCTAATGCTTAGCACAAATTGAGTTTTCTGATGCTCAACACATACTAAAATTTCTTCGCTTATTCATAACCATCTTTTTGCTCAACCTAAACTAAATGCTCGACTTCAACTATTTTCTTAGTTAGGCTTGGTAGACACATTCTTTTTTCTTTGTCTTCTTCTTGTCTTTGCTTAATTATCCTTTCATTATATTCTTAAGTTGATAAACAATACACTATATCATCAAAGTCTTACTTGGTCTTAGTGCTCTTTTTATACATCATATTACTGAATATTTATCTAGGTACTTTTGGTATCCTTTGTTTTCAAATCTTCTTCATCAATAAATCAAATGATAATATTCACAACAAAGTTATTAATTGTCTTACCAGCAAGTAGCAAGTTTGACATCAATGGCAAAATAATGATCTCTCTCATGATAGGTTTCAATAATCTCCTTCATTTCTATACTTCAACAATATTCTTTTTCAACAAATATTAAGTTTTTCCCTTCTAACAATCTAGAATGGTTCATTATCTCCCAAATAAACAACCCTAAAAATCCCCTTAGACATAATCAATAAACTAACCTCTATTGGAAGTAGCATTAAATGAGGCCCCTAAATCTAAAACCCATGAATCGTGAACACTTTCTAAAGAAAGAGAAAATAATCCTCTTCAAATTTATTACTTAACACATTTACTTCATTTTTCTCTTATTACTTGTCTCCTTCATTTTTTTTCTGATTCCAACAATCATTCTTCTTATGATCTAGTTTCCCAGAGTACAAGCAATCTCTTGGTCCTCTTGATTGAGACCTCTTCCCCTTTTATTTTCCTCTTGATTTCCCATGGTTTCGAAAATTATTTCCTCTCTCATTGTTTCATCTCTTCTTTGTGTGTTCAAAACACTTTTTGATGTAGATCTACCTAAGATTTTCCTATGAGTTTTCTTACTCAAAATCACACCAATCACATCATTAAATTTTAGGTTATTAGATCTAGAAATAGAATTAATCACAACCATTACAAAGCCATTCTAACTTTTAGGCAAAAAATATAAACTTAAGAGAGCCCTAATTTATTCATAAAAATTAACATTTATAGAAGATAATTTTCTAATAACCATATTAAATTGATTTAAATGATTTGCAATAGAAGCACCTTCTTTCATCTTCATATTAAAAAATACTTCATGAGAAATATCTAGTTTGAAGAAAAGGGCTTTTCATATATCTTTTCTAGGGTTTGCATCAAGCCTTCTGTCATCTTAGTATTCGTAATATTATATTCCATAAATTGTGCCAAGCATAAACAAATACTTCTAGGTGTCTTTAAATCCAAAATATCCTAGTCCTTATTTGTCACAATGGTTAGTTTCTTGGATTTCCTCTTAATGGCCACCATAATTCTTTTGATAAAGATAGTCCCCCATTTTAATTTTCCATAACTAAAGGTTTTTCCTAGTAAACTTCTCAACCTCTAGCTTAACCTAGTCCTTTATCTCTCCTACTAAAATGTGAGACCTTACTAAAGAGGATAAATGAAAAAAACCTTTCTTGGATACCACTTGTTAGGATTAATGAAACATAAATAATAATTAGATGCAAATATAACCAATATCCAAAAAAAAAGCCACATAGAAAAGAACACAAGACACAAAATTTAATGTGGTTTTCCCAATCCCTAGGATACATCCAACAACTAAAAGTCCAATATTTTGATTATCTAATGTCCATAACCCAATTATAATGTACAATCCATTACAATTCAATACCAGTGCAAGAATCTACAATCTCATCATAAATTTTGAAATCCCTAACCTTGAGCCATTTTATATAAGATTTTTTTTCTTACAAAATTAGGGATATAATAATTACAACATGTGAGGCCATGAAAAAATAGCTGGTAAAATAGCCAAGGAATGATGGAAAGTATACATTATTTCCCTAATCAGTCACCAAACTAACAAGAATGTGGCATTAATCACTATAGGGTTGAGGAAAGAAGAATTTTCTAATGGAAAGAAATTTTGGACACAACTCTATGAGAAATAAATAAAAACTTGTAAGAAAGGAGAAGGTTAAGGAAAGAAAACCAAAGATTTCCAATAGGAAAAAGAGAGACCTAAGAAAATAGGTCTTAGAAGTGCTATGAAGAAACCAATAGAAAATCTTGTTACATAGGTAGAACATAGAATATAGATCAAACAAGATCTAAATCAAGGACCAAGGGTAAGTAGAGAAACAAAATAGGCTTGTGTGGAACCTTTAGCTATACTATAGGAACTCAAAGAAAACACTCAAATAGTCGAATAATGGGTCAATATCATAGACATAACCAAGGAAGGAGAGAATTTAAAAAGGAAAATTGGTCTTAATGAAATAATTGGACAAGAAGAGGGGACAAAAGAAACATAGGGGATGGAAATCGGTATTGAAACAAGTGACACATAACTACCTATGATGGAGGTACAAACTGATGTAGGAGAGAAACGTGCAAAAGAAATAGACCCAACACAAAGGAGAGATTCCATGTAATCCACTCAACTCTAGGAGACACAACTAGTTGAACAATCCTTGACATCATCTAAAGGAAAAAGGAGTGTCAAGAGGCTAGAGAAAAGTAAGAAAGACTTAAAGGATTTTGGAAGCAAGAAAAGGATCAAAGGGATAGAAACATCCTAGGAATTAGAAGAGTCTAACATATTAGAGGATGATGATGAACTATGTGACTCTAATGCAACCAAAGTTTCCAAGATGCTAGAAGCCAAGGAACTAAGAAAGAGAACAAAAAGAATGAAATAAAAGAAGCTAGGAAAATACACTAAGATCACTAAGAAATATACGAAGATCAAGTAAAATATGAAAATATACAAATGTGGAAGAAAATTGGCTAATGCTCATGACATCTTAAAGGGACTTGCAACAAAAGACACCTATGGTGAGAATATTGTTTTGAATACTCAAATCAAAGATATAATGGAACAACTTCATGAAAAGGTAGTTTATCTTCCAAGGATCATGGAACATTAGACTCCACTAGGATCACTTGAAAATGAGAAACTTGTTAAAGAAAAGAAAGGGGAAATTAAAAAAATGCAAGGATGAGTTGTTAGACACTTTGATAGAATAACCCTAGTAATTTAGAAACCAATCACATCACAGACCCTAGTAGTTGACATTGAGTAGTCAAAGTCCAAGTCTCAACAATAACTTGATACTATAGATCAAGCATTTGATCCACTCTCTAGATTACTAGATGAACATATCACAAAGATATTGGACATCATGTACCTATTGCATCAGCTATGAGTTGAAGAGGAGAAAAGAGTTATCAAACTATTGGAGCTTTGATGCTTCTCAACTGTAATGATTGGTTCCACTAGTGAATCCTTGGAAAGGGTAGATGAGCTACTTTCCTTAACACTAGTAGAGAACAATGAAACATTTTATAGGAAGTTAGTATAGTTACAAAGTGAATTGATTTCTCTACAAGATTTGAATGAGTCATAAGAGACCATTCTTAACTCAATGAGAGAAAAGTACAAGGAAAGATTTGAATAGATATGAAAAGTATCACACAAAAGGATCTCCCGCACATATGAAGCAAGCAACATGGAGGATAAGTTACCTCCACTCTTCCGATTCTCATATATGAAAAAAAGGGGGAATATAAAGTTATATAAGGAGTTGATACAAGGAAAAAAAGAAATGCTCACTTGAGAAGAAGAAAAGATAGAATAGACGCAAGGAAAATATATACATAGGGGGAGCATTCACATAAACCCAAGAAAAATGTGTGAAGAAGAAAGAAAATCTAAGGATGCAAATAGACAGAATGAATCAGCTATGCATGGAGATAAGTCAAGCCTCAATCTAAGTATCTTGGTAACCTATAATGTAGTATAGAAGGTTTTTTCATCAATGCCAAAGGGGAATATTTTTGAACCAAGCTATATCAACCAAGAAAATGATGAGAAATGAAATAAAGCACTGAGTTAGAAGAGTGGGTTTTCATTGATTGGAAACCTATTAATGAGAAATCTCAAAGGAGTATTGGTCAAGAAAGTGGAGTGTAGAGAGAAGCATAAATGATAAGTGGCCACAATCCACTCACCATTTATGTGATACCATGAGAGGAATTTATTAACATAAGAAGGATATGTAGTAGAGTAGTGAAACATTATATAACTAAAGCACACAAGGTCATAGGCCTAATTGTAATTGTGCAGATGATCAAGCTAGCCTATAAGCACAGTCATCTACAGATAGGTAGTGATGGGTGTCTTGTGACTATGCTCACTATAGAATTCAAAGCTCAAATTGTATTTGAGTGTGAAAAATTTAGGTTTTGCACCCATAGTATGATGGAGTGATTTATAAGAATCACTTCACACTCATTCAAAGTCATTGTAGATGTTGACCTAAAGAAAGAAAGTAAAGAGATCCACTATACAAAAGAAAGGAGACAAGAATTTATACCTCCATGACTTTGTAAGCCAAGAGAATCCATCTAAAGATGAAAATTGTAGATAAGAAGTTATAGTAGGTGGTAAATGCATGAAAAGAATGAGGGAAGAGAGTAGGATAACTCTTACCCAAGACAAAGAAGAATATAGAGATCAAAACATCTTTGAGGTAACATAATAGAGGACCTACTAGGAAAAATGTGCCATAAATTTATACCCCTACATTATTTTTCTTTTTGACCATTTCATCTATTCTAAGCCTTTAGCATGGTAGACTTGTAAAAAGTTATTGAAATCCTCTAACCATGTGTCTTTGAGAAAGATATATAAATCGACTAGCAAGGTAGCTTTAACAAGTTTTTGTAATCCAAATAGGTTACTAACATTCCTAACAAGATGAATTCTTAGTACAAACAAATGTAAGCTTTCACTAGGGAACCCTTTTTCTTACAAGGGAAGGCTAATGGGTATGTTACTCCTACCATGGTTTTCACCCTCACCCTTGGGGTTTGCATGTAAAAATATGTTTCATTAATGTGCTCTTCTATGTGTAACATTTTATGGTTTTACTTTATAACATTTATCATTTCCTTGTTAGTTAAAGCAATAGTAATGTAATGTGTAGAAAAGTTTAGTGGACTAACCAACATATTTTTTAAAAGTGTGTGTAATAATTCACCCCCTCTCTCATTACTATTTGGGATCAACAAATATCATTACAATACTATACCATACTTCTCTAAAAAAAAGTGTTCTTCCTTTAAACAACTTTTTTTTCATCCTATCAGCCTTGTTTGCTTGATACTTTTCTAAATCATTTGAATTATATTTTTTCACATGTGGGTTATCATCTAGGATGTCATCCCCACATTCTTAACTAATTTTCTTGGTAAGCTAGAATAATTCCTTACCAAAATGACTCTATTGTGCCTTTAAATTTGTTCTGTCTATTGGCTCTTGAGTTCACAGTGATTTTAACTATGAGGTAGCCAAGACAAAATTGCATCTCCTATGATGGAAATAATTTTTCAATAACCTAGTCCAACTATAAGGCTAAACTCCGCCTACTTCAGGCTCTATAAAACCTAGGTAGGTAGACCTTTAGATTCAATCATATGGTACCAATTCAAAGCATACATTTGAATCTATAAAAAGATGATTAAACCCTTATTTCTCCTATACTTATGCAATAAAAATCATATGCAATAGGAAGTTACAAAACCAATGAAATTCACAAGTTGAGTGAGGGTATCCTTTCAACTCCTAAACAAAAATGGAAATTGGATGATTGATATTTGTTTTTTGAATTAGAAAAACCCCATATGCAACAATAGACTAAAATGATCATGTAGTTGATCAGTGCCTTATCCATCGTGTATCCCACAAATCATGGCACACATCAAGTATTGGTGGTTTATCCTATCACTTTGTGAATCAGACATCTATGTTCAATCTTAACCTCATACTTATCAAACACCCTTCTCATGAAATCTACAACCCTATCATACTATGTCAATCATTTACTTTATCCTTTGAACCAAAAGAAAAACACATCAAGATATACAACTCAAAATGAGATGCAATTGCACCTATGTTCTTTGTCCATAGATCACAAAAGTTCACAAACAATAGAGGTAGGGACAAGACTCAAAATGAATCTAAAATTTTCTACCCTTTGTATTCATTCCTTTGAAACAAGTACATTCAAGATGCATGAAAGACTCATAAAACATCAAACAGATTAGAACTATATACTATACTTCATTATTGTTGTTTATACAAGAGAGAAAATGCTAAAAGAATGGTGTAATTATAGTTAGAGTTCTACATAATAGACTAGAACCAACCCTATCTAATGAAGGAATAAAGATAAATATAGGTGAGGAAGGAATCCTAAATTTGATTTGGAATTGACACTTGTCCACTTGAATCTCCCTGCAATGTTGTTGCAAAGCCTCTCTAGATTCTCTCTAGAACTAAAAACCAGATAAAATCTAATCATTATATTCAAAAAACTTGCAAATATCTTCCATAATGATGAGAAAATCCCTTTTTTCTGATAAATGTTTAGATCTTCTATAAAAATTTACCAAAATCTGCACTATACTACTTTGGAGGTGAAATAATAGTATTGCTAAGACCCTTTCCAAATTTGGTGAATACACATTTTGCCCTTTGTTTTCTAGAAACTAATTCTAAAGTACCCATACCAAAATATAGTTTTATAAGAAGCACCTTGGAAAAAAAAACTAGTATAATTTTTATCCACTAACACCTATGTAGAAAAAAATAGACAATATGGAAACTAGACTCCAAGAACTTTCCATCAATATATGATAAGTCTATACTTTCTTAAGAAAAATGCTGAGGGCATCCATTTGAAAACATGGTTTAAGAATTGACTCAAGCAATAATTCCTTTCAAATATTTATCTTTTAGCCTAAAGTTGAAACTTTATTATATAACCCTTTTTAATTTAAATTATTTTCACATTCATTTAGGAAAATATAAAAAAAAATGATTTTTAAACTATTTAGATTTTCCCTCCTTTTCTCATCCATGTCAAACTAGGTTTGATTGTCCATGACACATGTCATTCTCTGATTTGTTGAACTCTACAGAGTCATCCATCTAGTTAGCAACTCGCCATGTACCTCTACTACATCATTGCCACATGTCACCCTCCTACTAGTCCATACTTCCTTGTCATCCTACTTTGTCAACACCTTATACACCTCTGCCACCTACGCACCATGTGGTATCTCTTGATTGGCCTATGGATTACTTCCCTACCTCTGACACATTGATATTTATCACCATATGTTTGGTCCTTACACTATTGCATGAGCTAACCTCTGAGCATCTTGATTTTGTGCCATTACAACAACCATTGATCTCCACCATGTGGCATGATATGTTGTGTCCATCTAAAATATATCCACATCATTGCCTCCACCACTTTTTGTATTGTCACATACACAGTCAGAATTATGGCATTTCATTATGACAATGTGACAAGGTGACACATGCGGGCATTTATATCATGTTGGCAACCTCAAAGTGCATGCCACATCATCAGTATCACCTTAGCACCCTTACCACATGTTTCCCTGTTGCATTCTCACATGTTGAGTAACCATTTGCCATGTATTTTGCAAGAATGTGAGGTTTCACGTTGTTGTGCCAAGTTTCAGTCTTGCTAGTTCATTTTCCTCAAAATTTTTTTACCATGTCTTGAACTATGGGCCAGGTGTCATCTTATCATTGGTCCACCAAGTGCCATGCCATTTCTCCTGGATGATCAACGTTACTCAAAATATACCTTTTGTATTTCCAAGCTAGCTAAATCGGCCCACTACATATGAGTCTATGTGTCCTTAAATGCATAAGCCCTTTAGAAAACTAATATCCCAATGTGAACATATAAAAACATTACAAAAACCTATCCCTCAATGAGTGTGGGATAATTTTTCCAGATCTTTTGCATAAATGCCTTCCTGAACTAGACATTATTCACTTCTTTTGGTTGTACACAAGAAAATGATCCTCAAATTTGGTCAAACTTGTGTGCCTTTGGTTTTGATCATTGTATTTTTCTACAACATGTCTCGACTATCAAAATATCAGGCTATGGGATCAAAACACAAGCATAATCATATCCAAAAAAAGGCTTCCATGGTGAAATTCTATTTGAAGGGGTCCAAGATCTCTATTTATTTAGTATATCATTAAATGAAGCTAATGAAGGTGCTCTTAATTCTGGTTCAACCACAATCATGGAAGTTGATGACATTGCATAGGATACATTTGTGCCAAATTTGGAGGAATTATCTTTACATCCACAACCATATCCATTTTTTTCATCTTTGATTAAGCCTTGTCTAAATAAATTGTGATTTATACTTTCATAGACAACATATTTCACTCTCCCCTCTCATATGCTTTTGATTCTACACTAATTTAGGTTGACAAAACTAGAAGAGACAATGATTTATTCTCATCTTCAATGAGATGAAGGAGACAAGAGATTTAATTTCATTTGATCACAACTAACACTCTAAATTGTACACTATAGGCTGATTGGACTATGAGAGTGAGCATCTAAAAAATAGATTTTGAGACAATCCATATGCAATTTTGTGTCCATACAAGTAGATTGGGGAAAGGGCTCAATAGGATTAATTGTTCCCTTCTTTTATTTCAAATATGCCTCAAGAGTAGCTAAGAGAAGAGTTTAGAAAATATAACTTGATCCTTGTTGCAAGTATGATAAATAAAAGAATGATGGTCTCTAGGCTCCATTCTCATGTTCAACTACCTCCTTAGTTTCCTTTTTACCCAATGCCATATAGGCAAACATGAAGATGATCCAATGTGGTGGCCCTCAAGTAATTTTAGCAATATCACTTTCTTAGGTTAGAAATGCCTCTTAGCAAGCTAGAATGGTTTTCCCTCCCTTTGCAAATGATTTCATAGCATTGAAAATTTACATGAAATATGGCCTTTGTTTTGAAATCCAACACCAATCATCTCTATGCACAATTCATGAAAAGATCCACATCATCTCTCCTTACTAAAACATTGACATGGATTCCTCTATTCAACTTTCTATCTATTTTCCTACATGAAACCACCTGTGCACACATTTTTTGCAAATAAAACATCTAGTAAATTATTGGTGGCTACCTCAACCATAGATAGGGTGTAGTTGGACAACTCCAATCCTCCTGTTATGCTTTAACAAGTAGATGGGAAATTTTTCAATGATGATAACATCTAACTTTTGGTAATTATCCTAATAAGTGACATGCATAATTTCTCTTGGGGATCTAAGTTCTATTCAACTATTGAAGATCTTGTAACATATTATGCTAGGGAAATGTTTATTATTATCAAATGGACCTATCCCAAGAAATCATTCTCCCTCATTCTCAAAATGATAACCATGCCAAAAACATATCATTTTAAATTTTTTAGCACAATGGTCAGAAATAATGAAAGGAATTCTAAAGTTACATTTGTCTTTGTCACTTAATTTCACTTTCTCTTAAAATATAGGAGTTCATTTCATCAATTAGAGTAGTTATAAGATTCATTTGTGAAGGAGATATTTTATGCATCTTGAAAGTTATAAGCATTTTAACTTCTTGACATCCTCAAAATCCATGACATCACATTTTTCTGATGAAGATTAGTTGGGTTCCAAAGTGGGCCTGGCTTAAAAACAATAAATTAAACTTAGACATCTGTTGTCTTAGAAATGCCCTGACTTATTTTTCCATATTGATTGACAATAACTTTGATCATTGGCTCACCATTTAAGAATCACTTTCAATTATTCAAAGAAATGATAATTTTGTGCCAATAGGCCCTAGAACTAGCCTTCAAAAATGATCAAGGCACCTACCCTAGTCTTAGCATATGATCTAGTTACTCTATGGTAAAAAATCCTTTAGTTTGTGAAACCTTGTCTCATGATGATTTTCCAATCAAAAGATATCAACTGTCAAAATTGTTCTTTTCAAGCTACCTATAATCAAACATGTTAGAAAACAATAAAATGGATTTGGTATTAGCTTTGAAAATAGGTCATATGAACTATTGGGGGCCTAGAGTCTGGGGCATTAGTTTATTGTCACGTGGAGAATATAATTTTGTGATTTGGGCTAATGAAAAATAACATGGCAGAATTGGAGAGCATGTGAAGTTGGGTACTTGGAAATGCAAAACTACGAACACTAGTGAAAGAATAATTTTTGCAACCAAAATGTACATAGGAAAGTGTACAGATGGATTCATCAAGACTTGAAAAATGAAAACTTGAAGTATTTTTAGTGTAGAAGATAGTGGTACAACCCATTTGGCTCAATCTATCATGGATTCAAAGTTATGACATCCTAAACAAGGCTACCAATCAATCTGCACTTTAGTTACTAGTAACACTTTTAGAAATTGCATTTGGAATCACATTTGAAAACTAGTCAAATAGATTCATCATAGGCTCAAATATGGAACATAGAATGTCTCTAACCCCTAGAATAAAATGTGGAAATAATCTTTTCATTTCAACTGGGCCAAAATTATAACTGGTCAAACAACGCTTCCAAGAATTCTGAATAATAAGCATCAACATGACAACCAACTTTGAGGGATTCAAAAGATAGTCAAAACATATCAAAATGACTCAAAATATGAAACATAGGTTCTCTAGTATGCATAATAAATACTCCCAAAGTGGCAAGTGATGAACTTAATTGGGTACAACTATTCAATTGTAAAATAGGCTTCTTGTTGTTGTTTGAAACTTAGGCAAAAATGTAGCTTTGAGCAATACTCAAAATGGCACTTTAGAAAGTGACTTGGAATGGAAACTTATCATTATGGTACATATGGATATACTAAATGAATTTTTTTTAAAACATGAAATACTTCATAAACCTCAAAATGACAGTTGGATACATATGCATGAAAAGTTCTTATAGTGGCTTATTTAGACTTGGTTTTTAGAATGGTACTCAAAATCAGGGCTTCAATTTTGAGTCCCAACATTGTCCTACTAAAATATTGCTAGTAAAAACAAAATAAATCCATCTCTACATAGTGAAACTTTAAGAACTTTTACCTATTTTTCATATACATCATGTCCTTGCTTATTGAAAGTGCACATATTCACACGTTCCTCTAGTAAATTGCAGTAAAAAAACTTGACTGTATACTATTATGCTAATATGTACTTAGATATTTTTTTGAATTATTATTCCTTCATAGTCATTCTTTCATTTTGTCTTTTTAAAATAAGATATATATTTCCATAAATGATAAACCTAAGATATCTCCTTAGCCAAATTGCCAACACCTAGTTGGGTCTCCATCAACAAGTTAGCTAGCTCAACTTGTTAGGAACTAATGTGGCTTTTGGCAATCACAAGTGGTAGAAATTATAACTGTGTATAATGATTGTATTTCCATATTTTAGAGTAGTTGTATATCATCATTGATATAAGACACACAATAATTTTCTTCTAGAAGTTACAGTTAATTGTTTTAGTCTATCTTTTGGCCCTCCCCTAATATACTATAGGGATCCTAAGCATATATATATATATATATATATATACATATATATGTATATATATATACATACATATATATATATACATATACATATATATATATACATATATATATACATATATATATATACATATATATATACATATATATATATATATACATATATATATACACACACACACACATATACATATACACATATATATATATATCTATATATATATATGTATGTATGTATATATATATGTATATATATGTATATGTATATATATATATGTATATATACATATATATATATCTATATATATACATATATATATGTATATAGATATATATATATGTATATATACATATATATATACATATACATATATATACATATATATATACATATATATATGTATATATATATGTATATATATGTGTATATAAATATCAAAAAATAAATATTTTTTATAAGATAGAAAGACGTGTATTGTTCAGTCAAGGAACTGTACACTTCATTAGTAGATGGGCAAAATAAAATGGTTGTCTTGTACCAAGATTGATATATAACACCCACAATTTCTTAGTTTCACTTTTCAATTTGTGCATAGTTAACTTTAACTGTGCAGTAATGATAATAGATTCATTCATTTAGCTTAATCTTAATATACATTATCTTAAATAATTTTAAACATCTTAAGACTTTCTTAATTATTTGGTAGTCTTTTTGAATGTGTTAGAGTAAATGATTCTT
Organism: Cupressus sempervirens; assembly: GCA_028749045.1. Taxonomy (NCBI): domain Eukaryota; kingdom Viridiplantae; phylum Streptophyta; class Pinopsida; order Cupressales; family Cupressaceae; genus Cupressus; species Cupressus sempervirens. Next base: position 529,129,197 of record CM053788.1, on the reverse strand, counting down.
TTCCATTTAACTCTTATATTAAGTTTACTTAGTTGAGCTCATAAATTAGGAGGAATTATATAGTGTTGGATATTATTATTAGGAGGATATTGTAAGTCATCCTTTTGACTCCAACTACTCTTAAAATATCACATGTGGTTAATTCCAATTTGGACAACACCCTTCTAAATGGTAGGTGGTTGATTCTACCATGACTCTACTTCCTCTAAGTTGAAACACTTGTCTCACTCTTGTCCAAGTATCCTCGTAGCTCTTGCCTATATAAATAGGCTAGCTTTTATGTATTACACATTAGGAAATATTGATGCTATTATTCCTTTGAGCATTTGTACATTAGAGATTGTTTTTGTATTGTTGGTCTAATAATTTTATTTCCTCTTTATTGATCTATGTCTTTCATTAGATTCTGGTTATATTTGTTTTATACAAATTCTAACATGGTATTAGAGCCAAGTTTGAAAGAGTAGATTATTTTTATTAGAGGTCTTGCAAAATATTGTATGCTCTTCTCTTGCATTTCTAAGAAAATTGGAGAATTAGAAAGGATTTATGAAGACACATTAATCCCTTTTGCATATATATTATTTTTATTGATTTGGTGATTGCAACACTTTGAAGGATTCAAATCTTGAAGAAAATGTACAGAAAGAGCATTTTTTTATTAGTGGGGCCCACCATCCTATGGGGACTACCTACACATAGGGCCCACCTTTACCAGGGCTCACTCTAAGCAAGATCCATCTCTAGCAAGTCCCGCTTCAAGTGGGTCCCACACCAAGCAGGGTCCACCTCCAGTGGGCCCCACTTATAGCGGGGCCTACATCAAGTAGAGCCCACACCAAGTAGGGCCCACACCAAGTGGGGTCCGCATCTAGTAGGGCCAACATAAAGTGAGGTCCACATTTAGGGAGGCTTACCTCTAGCATGGTCTACAACAAGAATTTCCCACCACCACCTTTCCACATTAAGTAGGGCCCACCTCTATCAATGCCAATCTTCTTGTGTGACCCAAAAATTATGGGCCCTTCTTACATTTCTTGATGATAGTCCTTGTACAATATTGAATTTTTCAACTTCAGAGGCATTGTTTGAGCTCATATAGACACTTTTTCAGGTGTAATTTTTTTAAGTGCATAAATTTGTCTACTTCTGAGCTTTGGTATCAATTTTGAGATATTGTTGGTAGACATAGTACTTTAATAATTTGGTCAATTTGGCCTTATTTGAAACTTGTACTCTATTAGATCCTTGACTGATCTAGTGTCCTAAATGTATGAGTCTCTTATTGCTTCATATTTGAAGTTGTAATTATCAAAATTAGAAGTTCACTTTGATCCATATTTTGCAAAAGTGGCAATTGTACATGCATTGATGTATAAAGTGCCAAAATCATTGCATCTTGGGGGGTGATTCTTGATCTAGTGAAAAGGGGGTAGTCTTTTGTGGTCTCATTACACTCTTGTGTTAAACTTGCTTCTCTTTCATCTGCAGAATAATCTTTTTTTTGCATTAAAATGGGTCACTCAATAATGCCATTACTCACACCCTATAACTACTATGAGTGGAAGTTTAAAATGAAAATCTATCTGAAGAAGTTAAGGTTGTATAGAGTAACAATGAGTCTTAAATTTTAACCAAAATTACTTGTAGAAAAGACTAAATGACACAACAAATGTGATGAAGCTTATGGTACCTTGTGCATGGCTATATCTCCAGAGCTTCTCTTTCATGTTTTTCTCATCTACAACACCTAATTATGTATTAACAACATTAGAAGGATTATTTGCAAAGAAATACGAATTATGACGGCATCAATTAGAGAATGAATTGATAGCATTTAATCCATGCAACTTTGATATTATTCAAAACTTCTTCACTAAGTTGAATGCTTTAAGATTGCAGTTAAAAGAATGTGAAATTGAGAAGAAAGATTCACAACTAATCCTAAGTATACTTTCCAAGCTTGGTCCTAAATATTTTGTGTTTGTTTCTACCTTCTATGCTACTAAAAGTGCCTTAGGAAACAACTATAGAATTCCTTCTCTTGATGAGTTTGCAAATGAGCTCACAAATGAGTAGGATGAGTTGATCCATATGGGCATGATCAAGCCATTTAAGTCCCATGCCTTGACTGCAAATTAGGGCACAAGAGAACAAAGAGGACCTTGTAAGTGAGAAAAGAAACAAAAGTACCAAGCAAAAAATAAAATCAAGAAATAAGTTTTCTACTCCAAGAATAGTAAATTATTCATCTTCTTCAAAAATCAATAAGCCTAAGAAGGAGAGAACAACATGTTCCTATTTTAAGAAACTTGGTCATGATGAACATAAATCTCTTAAGAAGAAAATTGATCACTTGTCCCATCTTCTTGAAAGGAAAAATATCAAAGTGCTTAATTTTGTCAAGTCAAATTCATCCCAAGAATCTTCCAAGCAATCAAGTAAAGGAAAATGAAAGAGGAAGGCCCTAATAGTTGTTTCCTCACAACCAAATTCATGGATTATTGATTCAGGTGCTTCACACCCCATTAGAGTCATGTTCTATGCCATCCATTTTTTTGGGTGATGAAACTCCTACTAAAGTGAATGGGAGAGGGTCTATTGATTTGAGTTAAGGGATATTTCATGATGTTCTTTGTGTTCCATCTTTATCAACTAATCTCCTATTTGTTTATCAGATCACTCACATAGGCTTTAGCAAGTGAGTTGAGTTTACTCCAAATACAATGGTTATTAGTGAGATGATAAATGGGTCTACAATTGTAGTGGGAAAGGAAGAACATAAATCAAGATCGTATCAGTTCTCTCACTTTTTTCCTAACTCGCCTTCACTTGCATTACTCACTCACTCTAATGAAGTAAGTCATTTGTTGCATCAAGAGTTTGGCCACTTGAACTATCACTACTTACAACAACTTAGTAAATATGATATGGTTATAGGGTTTCCTTCAACTTAGTTTTCTAATATATTTTTTCAAGGATGCATTCTCGAAAAGCATCTTGAATAAAAAATTGATAAATGAAAAGAATGGAGAGCCACTCAACTTTTGGAGCTAGTACATAGTGATTTGGTAGGACCATTTCCACATTCTTCTTTCAGCAAAGCCAAATATGTTTTAATATTCATTGATGATCTTTCCCAATACTCATTTATATATTTTCTCAAATAGAAGTCTAAAGTCTTTTAGTATTTCCAAGAGTTCAAATCTTTTGTAGAGAAACAAACTAGGAAGTTCATCAAGGTCTTGCAAAATAGGAGAGAATATGTCAACCAAAGGTTTGAGCAATTTTGTATCTCAAAAGGAATTGATCTTCAAAAAACAGTTCCCTATAGTCCACAATTAAATGGAGTTTTTGAAAGGATGAATAGGTCCTAAAAAGAAATGGCCAATAATATGCTTCATTCCAAATCATTAGCACCCCAGTATTGGGTAGATCCCATCAATTGTGCATGTTACATTTAGAATCACGTTCCTCATCAAGATGTAAAAAGGGAAACTCCTTTTGAAGCATGGACTAGTCAAAAACCTATAGTCAAACACATTTGAGTGTTTGGGTCTCCTGCATGGGCCCATATTCTAGCTGAGAAACACAAGGAAATGGATCCACAAAGAAGGCCTTGTATATTTGTTGGGTATCTAGATGGTGTCAAAGGCTATAGGATTCTCCATCCCACCACACATGATCTTTTCATTGAGAGGGGTGTTCTCTTTAAGGAAGATACCTCCAATTTTTCTTCTATAACTTCTCCGTCATTCATTCCTATAGATACATTACGACTACATAATGATAGTTCTTCTAAAGTTCTTGATCCTCCTAATCCAGATGAGGAATCTTCTTCTACTTAAAATGATGATGATAGGGATCCATCTTCCTTTAATCATCATTCAAAGAATGATTATCCTCTAGATTCTCCACATGCTCAAGATATTGGGCCTTGTTGGGCTTGAAAGACATTAAAATCAGTAGGCAATTAGGTTGGTGATCCTTTAGAAGAGAGAAGAACAAGGTCTCACTTTGAGAAAGCTCCACATCTCTTTATTACTACAACTTCTAATCCACAAACATTTTAAGAAGCTTTTGGTGTTCCTGAGTGGGATATTGCTATGCAAGAAGAATTTAGATCCTTAGAGAAGAATCATACTTGGAATTTTGTCGCTCTTCCCAAGGGAAGAAAACTTCTTTAGTAAGAGTAGATATATCAAACAAAATCTACAACAGATAGGGTTAGCTAATAAGTATAAGTCTCACCTAGTCACAAAAGGATTCGTTGAGGTTCCTAGAATTGACTTCTCTAAAACCTTTGCACCAGTTGCAAAGATGAACTCTATCTAACTTTTCCTTGCCATTGTTGCATCCCATCATTGGGAAGTACATAAAATGGATGTGAAGAGTGCATTTCTTCATGGTGACCTTTAGGAAGACATCTATATGGAGTAGCCACAAGGCTTTATTGAGGATCCTACACTTGTCTACCACCTTCAAAAGTCCCTCTATGGCCTTAAACAAAATCCATGAGCTTGGTATACCAAGATGGACTCCTTCCTTCTATTCATTGGGTTCAGTCCAATCCATTCTAATCCAAATGTTTATATCTTACATGAAGATGATAATCCCACCTTCCGTGTCCTCTATGTTAATGACTTATTGATTATAGGGAGTCACTCATCTCACATCATGATAGTGAAAATTGCCCTTCATGATTGGTTCTTAATGTTTGACTTAGGCCTTCATCATTAATTCTTAGGGATTGAGATCACTCAGTCACCTTTTGGTATATTTATTGGATGGACTAAGCATGCTCTTGATATGCTCTCTAGATTTCACATGGTTGATTGTGAGTCTACACCGACTCCGTTTTTGTTGGGGGTCAAACTTGAGGCTTCTTGTTCTTCACCCTTGGTTGATGCTACCTTGTATTGTCAATTGGTTGGTAGCCTGATATACTTAACTCACATAAGGCCTAATATTTCATATGTTATGGGCATGGGCTCTCGATTTATGTAGAAACCACATGAGCTAGATTGGAAAGTTGCTAAGAGGATTCTTCATTACATCCAAGGTACTCATAATTATGGGATTCATTATGCATCAGACGTGAATATTGACTTGGTGGGCTATATGGATTCAAATTGGGTAGGCACTTCTTAGGATCATAAGTCTACTTCTAGGTACTACTTTTGTCTTGGTTCTGGTCTAGTTTCTTGGTCAATCAAGAAGCAATCTTCTATTGCTCTTTCATCTACTAAAGCTAAGTATCAAGGAGCAATTAATGTAGCCACTAAGGCTATTTGGCTTCAACACATCCTTATTGAGTTTGGAATTTCCTTCTAAAAGCCAAAAATTATCTTTTATGACAATCAAAGTGTTATTAAGATTTATCACAATCAAGTCCATCATCAAAAGACCAAGGACATTGAGATTCACATGCACTATATCTGGGAGCTGATTCATGAGAAGGTCCTTGACCTTTAGTACTACCAAACATCTGATCAGACAACAAAAATCTTCACCAAAACCTTCACTAAGAGAAATTTCATTCATTACATGCCTTGCTTGGGCTATGAAGGTTTTATTCTTCTAGAGTTCTTCAACTTTTCTACTCTATTTTGGAGAGGAGTTTTCTCACACTCAGTTTTCTCCTTTTTCTCTAGTTATGAGAGGATACTTTTTAGTTGTACATGGGTACCTAGCATGGATCCAATGCAAGGACCCATTAGTTATATATTTCAATATAGTAATCCCTAACTTGCACTTATTTGGGGGTGTTAGTGATGTAAGGAAGGATAGGGAAAACTAGGGCTAATGGCACACCCAGTTCTCCGAACTACCTTGCAAGAGTTAACACAACATAAGCAAACACAAAGAACAACAACCAAGGAAGGAATAAGAGTGAAATTCCTTCATTGATTCTTAAAATATTCAACATACATTCCCATCTATAAGGGCTTTTGGGTTATGTCCAAATACAAAATATATTCATACACAAAGATCCAACAACAATTTGCACTTTCCAGTTCTGCTTTGCAATCCTCTTCAAAACTACCTAAAGTCTTCTCCCCTAGCTCCTAGCCTAAAAACTCTATTTATCCTAGCCAAAATGGCTTATAGATCATTCTAGAACATGGGGAAGCCACAAGTCAGCTCTCAACAAATATTAAATGAAAATAAACCAAAATTAAATATACAAGTTGGCCTACATCAGCAATTAGCTGTCTTGAAGTCAATGCCCGAGAAAAAATTATGATATCTCCTAGCTCTAATTAAGTTAGAGCTCTCACTTTGAGCCTTGGGTATATATTTAGGTCTTCTAAAACCCCTTAAGTGTGCAAGGTCTGATTCATTAATGAAAAGTGTGAATCCATTCTAAAAGTTGAGCATAGGAAACTGTTGTGCAAAATTGCCAGAAATTGATGTTCTAGGAGAATTGTCATATCTCCCAACTCATAAGGAGTTAGAACTTTTGATCTAGAAAATAGATATTAATCTATTCCCTCTAAAATAATTTATGTTTTTAGACCTTAATTAACTATGGGAGATTACTTACATGGTTTTCAATAGGCACCTAGAAACTAGAAAATGCAATTTCAGCAGAGCCCAGTTTAGCAGTAAGGTAAAAACTAAAAACATGTAGGATAGCAGTGCAAGCCAGGATGCTCCTACATTAGAAAACTAGGTTTGGAAGAAATTATTCTCTTGAATCATTGAGATTTCACAACCTAAGCTAAATCCAACTCAAATTAAGAAATCCATGAAGTATCTTCCATAGGCCTATTCTTCCACTTTGCCAGATATTCATAATAATCTTTTTCTCTTGTGCTCTTACCAATTCTCTGATCCAATACCTATTCAACTTCTTCAATTTTCTTCTTAGGATATTCATCTAGTACAAAAAATTCATCATTCAACTTAGTCAAATTTCTTCAAGATCATACAAGTTCCAAACTTCTTCATCTTTAGCTTACTGTATGTTCCAAATAGAAATCTTCCTTTCTTTATATGAACCATCACCTCATCACCAACTTGAAAATCATGATGTCTTCTAGATTGATCAGCATTCTCCTTATACTTTTGATTACTTTTTTCTATCCTCAACTTCACTTCCTTATGCAAAGACTTTATAAAATCAGAAAATTCTTCTCTTGCAGCAATTCTCTTTTCTTCACCAGCAATATCTCTCAAATCTGATACTCCTCTAGGCTTCATTCTAGTAAAAATCTCAAAACATTCTTCCCATTTACCCAAAGAGTATATTGATTCAATCTTCCATCATGCACAACATATCTATCATATTGCCAAGGTCTACCCAACAAAATATGACAATAATCCATAGGCATAATATCACACAACACTTCATCAAAGTAATGTCCAATATTGAACTTCACAACACATTGTTAACTTACCAATATCTTATGCTCATTTTTGATCCATGAAACATGATAGGGTTTTGGATGTTTTAGCGTCTACAATTGTAACTTTGTAATCATCTCTTCTGATGCCAAATTTGTAGAACTTCCACTATCAATGATCACCTTGCAGCATTTTCTAGCCATCTTACATCTATTCTTGAAAAGACTTCTTCTAAGTATAAGTTCCTCATCACTTCCCTTATTACATAAGGTTCTTCTCACCATCATATTTTCTCTAGCCTCAGGTCCACTTGGTGAACTCTCAATGTCTTCTTGAATCACAACATTTCTATTATTCTGTCCACTTTCAGAAGATCTACATTCTAAAAATCTATGTCCTTCTTTACCACATTTGAAACAATTACCAAAAAAACTACCTCTAGAATAAGAATTACCTCTTCCTCGGTAAGATCTAGTACCTCCTTAGTATGAACTACCACCTTTCCACTTGGCCTTATCTTTGTCATCATTCTTCCATTTAGATTTGCATTTATCCTACACAAAATTTTTAGATCTACCACCTTACAACCGAATCCAAATTAGGGTTCTACATGATACAATCTCCACAAGGATGAACCTCAAGCTTTGATACCACCCGATGCAAGCAAGGAAAGGGAAAACTAGGGCCAAGGGCACACCTAACTCTCCAAACCACCCTGTAAGAGTTAACAAAATGGAAGCAAACATAAAGAACAACAACCAAAGGAGGAAGAAGAGTAAAATGCTTTCATTGATTCTTAAAATATTCAACATACATTCCCAACTATAAGGCCCTTTTGGGTTACAGCTAGATACAAAATACATTCATACACAAAGATCCAACAACAATTAACACTTTCTAGTTCTACTCTGCAATCCTCTTCAAAATTGCCTAAACTCTTCCCCCTAGCTCCTAGCCTAAACACTTTATTTGTATTAGAAAAAATGACTTAAAAATAATTCTAGAACATTTAGAAGCCACAAGTTGGCTCTCAAAAAATATTAAATGTTAATAAACCAAAATTAAATACACAAGTTGGCCTGCATCAATAATTAACTATCTTGAAATTTATGTTTGAGAAAAAATTGTGATATCTCCTAGTTCTGATTGAGTTAGAACTTGCATTTTAAATTGTGTGTAGATATCTAAGTCCTCTAAAACCCCTTAAGTGTAAAAGGTATTATTCATTGAGGAAAAGTGTGCATCCATTTTGAAAGTTGAGCATAGAAAGCTATTGTGCAAAACTACCAAAAATCAATGTTTCGGGAGAATTGCCATATCTCCCAACTCATAAGGAGTTAGAACTTGTGCTCTAGAAATCTAAGTCATAAGGAGTTAGAACTTGTGCTCTAGAAGTTCTGATTGAGTTAGAACTTGCATTTTGAATTGTGTGTAGATATCTAAGTCCTCTAAAACCCCTTAAGTGTAAAAGGTCTTATTCATTGAGGAAAAGTGTGCATCCATTTTGAAAGTTGAGCATAGAAAGCTATTGTGCAAAACTGCCAGAAATCAATGTTTCAGGAGAATTACCATATCTCCCAACTCATAAGGACTTAGAACTTTTAATCTAGTCCCTCTTCAATCCATGAAGTTTACAACCCTTCATTAATTATGGAAAATTAGTTACATAGTCTACAACAAGCACCTAAAAATTAGAAAATGTAGTTTCAGTAGTAAGGTAAAAACTAAAAACATGTAGAATAGCAATGCAAGCCAGGATGCTCATACATTAGTTAGAGTAAATGGATCTTTTCCATTTGAATCTTATATTAAGTTTACTTAGGTGAGCTCATAAATTAGGAGGAATTATATATTCTTGGATATTATTATTAGAAACATATTGTGAGTCATCCTTTTGACTCCATCTACTCCTAAGATATCAAATGTGGTTAATTCCAATTTGGAAACCACCTTTCTAGGTGTTAGCTAGATGGTAGGTGGTTGATTCCACCAGGACTCTACTTCCTCCAAGTTGAAATACTTGTCTCACTCTTTTTCCAAGTATCCTCCTAGCTCTTGCCTATATAAACAACCTAGCTCTTATATATTACACATAAGGAAATATTGATGCTATTATGCCTTTGAGTATTTACATCAGAGATTGTTTTTATATTGTTATTCTGATAATTTTATTTCCTCTTTATTAATCTGGTCTTTCATTAGATTCTAGTTATATATTTTTTTATACAAATTCGAATAGAATGAACATAGGCATCACACTAGTAAAATAAATTGATACATCAAGTGTAGGAAATCCATTTATATGGGGTATGTTAAGGTAGATTTTGAAAAAAGAACACATTACTACCAAATAGTATGGATCTAGATGCCAACATAGATATTTCTATTCTCTGATCAAGTAGTTTAAAACAATATTTATTTGTATACCTAGGTTCTTAGTTCATTCAAAAGAATTATATTTCCATACTTGCTAAAAAAACTATAATGTAGATAGTCTTATTTTGCATTTAGCATATGTATAGATTTAGAGCAAGAAATCAACTAACTATATATAGATGAGAAAATAGATATTTTCACATATGTTTTTAGTAGCTATGGATGACTTGTTACTATGATTCTTCTAACTATATGTAATCAACAATATTATATTACAAATATTTGAGACCAATAATAGAACTATGTCAACTCATATTGCAAAATAAAAATGCACCCATATATTTTATATTAAAAATGTTAGATTGCCTCTTTAGCCATCCAAAAAAATTGCAAGAGGATAAAAAACAAAAGAGATTCCATAGATTTGATATACCTGATTTATGATATGTGTGTATATGTGTATAGACATTTATACATATACATATGCATATATTCATATGTGTATATATGTGCATGTACACATAGATATATATCTATAAATATGTGTATACAAATATATAGATACATCAAAGTACATATATAGGTGTGTGTTGATGTATATATATGTATATCTATAGATGTACATATCCCATTCTAAGACTCAACAAGATATTTATAGGCATCAATTTATAAAATCTTCCAAATTAACAACCGAAACTTGAAGGATATGGATAATTTTAATCCTATTCCAAATGCTAAATCAGTTATTGGGACAATAGTAGACCAAGTGACATATGGTATATTTTTCCAAGCATTGGGATGGCATAGTGGGTATACTAAGAATTGTTGATGGAAAGTGGGTTTAATTGCCCAAGAATCATGGGTGGGCAGCGGGGGCAGGCGGGCGAGGGGGGATGGTTTATGGATCTTTTGTTACTAACTTTGATAAATTCCTCTTTTTTTATTTTGAAAGGGAAAAAAATGGTTACAATGCACAAGGGAAATTTACATAGCCTAAAACCTATCAAACACTCCAAAAGTTTAAATTTTAGTATTAAGGACACATTCAATAGTAGATGATGATGGCTCAATGCAAAGAAAATGTCCCAAACAATCTCCTTTTTAAGTCACCAAGAGGAACTAAAATTAAATACATCTTACAATTTTGGGAGAGCACAATTTCAAAAATAAAAATAAAAACCAATTATCATTTAGGGACAAAAGATTACCGATTTATCTCCCTCGTCAACTCTTCTAAAATTCTAGTGGATTCACTATTGAACTATGGATTGAGCAAGAAGATCTACAAGCCCATGATTCTTGTAAAATAACCACAAATAGAACTATAAAAATCTATATTCTTATTTATTTTTGGTGTTGTAATCCCAACCTCTACGAAATGGGAGCATTGAAGCAAGTTGTGTATTTCTTTTTCCTCATTAGTTGTCCTTCCTTTCCCTATGTTCTTTTTATTTTTATATTTAAAAAAATAGAAGAAAGAAAGGTTGTAAATACATTGCATGTTGTGTGGAGCTTCAACAATTAGCATGCATTCAGTAAATAATTCACGTAATTTGTTTTCACTATCACATGTTGCCTACGTGTAGGCAAGCATAGTTAGATGACAAAAAATAATAGCAAGTGTAGAAAATATTCACTCTCTTATTTGTTGATGGAAAATTATAAAATACTAGAAGGTGTGGATGATATTCACTCTCTTATGTTTTGATGGAAAGCTATCTCCACATCTTGAATGTTTAATTTGCTTGTTTTAGATCAGATTCAATGTTGAAAATCTCATGACCTTGTAGGGATGGAAATTAATTTAAGCTTAGTCAAATAGTATTACTAGTAGAACTTCAACATAAATAAATATGAGCTAGTTGCTACAATGGTTCATCATTACACCTAAATGTTTATCATGGTGCATTATTTGGGCTTCAAATGAGGTTTAATGTTGGTTACAATATCCATTTCGTTGGATTCAAAAGAGGTTTTAATAATTTTCTTGATTATAATTACATATTGAGCGGTGTCATAGGGATAACGGTAATTTATTGAAGGAGTTTTTGGTTATGCATGGTGGTGACAATGCTCTATTTTAATATATTTGTATGTTCTAGGTTGAAGTATGAGAAACTCCTCAGAAAGTGTGTATATGTTAATTTTGTGGGAATTCTTAAGTATAGGATTTTATTTATAATAGAAGAGCACAAACTCACTTGTTCAACCTTGAGACAAAATTTGAACCGTATAAACTACACGAGGCAAAGGATATGAAAGAAGTGAAGTTTCAATAATTTATTAAAGTCCACAAGATCAAGATGGTCATATTTTTGGTGCCCTTTTTTCCCTTCAAAATGGATTTAAAAGAAAAATTACATTTCCATTTGAAATAAACTAAATTCTATGCGATAATAGGTTAATGGAAGAGAAAATTGATGGATTTTTTTCCCCTGTAAATATCTTAGATTAAATGGTTATTTCATCATTGATCTTTTTTGTGGTCTTTTCTTTTCTATTTGATCAATTTTCAAGATTTTGTTAAATCTTTAGGGATTGTACTTTTTTAGGACATGGTATCTTAAATAAACCATCAAAGTATGAATAAAATATATGAAACATTTTTCTTGAGAAGATATCTATCTTCTCTTATTTTCATGGTATATTATGAAAGCCATTTTTTCCCTAAACTTTTCTTTAAATTTTTAATGCATTTCTTAAACAATTCAAGATACAATTTTGGTTACAATTTTAATAGTCACAATGATTAGTGTAGATAATGGGATAGGAATATAAGGCTTTGAAACCAAATAAATTTTCAACAAAATATTATTGATCAAGAACAAAACAAAATAAGTTTTAGATAAAATTTTTTTGACTCCAGTTAAAATTTTATTTATATTCTAACAAAAAATTATTCATAATTTATTACATGATTTTATAATTTAATTATTATAGTTTAATTTATATTTAAATGTATTAAAATAATTAATGATTAATTTTTTAAATTTTTATTTTCCTTCTTCAAAGAAACATGTATATCTTCATCTTATGGTCGTAAAAGTCTGAACACATATATATGTAAAACAAAAATACTAATTTTTTTAAAAAAAGTATTGCTTCTTGCACATACTTTAGCGTGCTAGGAATTGATTTTCTTGTTATGAAAAGAAAAATAAAACCAACTTTTAGTTCCAAGACCATATTGATCTAGAAAAACAAAAATATGTTAGGAAAGGAAGTATTATGCGTACACGAGAGCACTTGAATATCTTGTCTAATTTGGAATCTCCTTGTTGAGAAATACATGAGTGATCTTCACTTTGCAAAGATAGTCTTTACAAATTGTCCCCCTATAATGTTTATTTATTTATTTCTTTTACATGAAAAAGAGAATATAATTATATCGAGGTTACATGTAGGCTTTCATTTTTCCCAACATTACTCAATATTTTTATAAGTTAAAATCATGGCATAGGTTCTATCAAGTTTGACATTTATGTTGAGTTGCTATCAATAATCCTCATCCTAATGGACAATGAAGTAAATCTAATTGATGGAAGAAATATAACTACTTGATTTTAAGATTTTTTGGCATCTCCATTATCAGTGAAAAATATAAACTCAAATCTACAATTATTGCATTCAAAATATATTTTACTCATGCATTTATATATGTTTACATGTAAAGAATTAAGCATGCAATAATTTAATAGGTGACTAACAGAAGTAACCTAGTCAACAAACATGCACTAAATGTTTTATCCAAAAAATCATGAAATTCGAGAAAATGACTTTTTAGTAGCAATTAGTAATTCTATATTTACTTGATATTTTATAAGAAAGAGTTTAAGTACATAAAATAGATATAAGTTATGAAAAATAGTTATTTCCTTGTTTACTTTCAAGTTGCCAATCCCTCTTATATCCAAATTTTCCTCATGTTTATCACAACAATATCCAAGCCTTTGAGAATGTTATCTACCATTTCTTGGATCAAACCATCCATTGGAGAAAATTAGCAGCTATAGAATTTCCCCTATAAGGGAACCAAGTATTTCTAAACTATCCCTTCGTGGCACCTTGCATAATGCTGCAAAAAGAGAGAAATGCTACATCCAGAAATTTATTTAAAATTCAAATTAAAATTTTGAAAATGTTTAGGTGGATCTCAACAATGCATTTTTCTTCATTTTTGTGTATTTCTATTATTTTACATAAATTTATGTTTCTAACTCAGTTCTTTTATGTTTTCACTGACAGTGTGTAGTAAACAATCATGTATACAAGTACCACTATAAGATATTCTAAATATCTAGAACCTACAATATAAGATCTCCAATTTTCTTCATTTGATGATAGTAAGTTTTTGCAATCCATAAGGATTTTTAGTTGTTTCTTATAGAGTTGATTCCAGAAGAAACAATTGAAAATTCATTTTATGATCTAACACTATTAATAAAATATTTTTCCTCTCACCATATGTCTATTTAGTTATATTAAAATGAAGAAACTCTAGTTTTAACCACTATAAATCTATGTTTCCAATATTTTTTTACTTTAAAAATCTACTTTCCAAACTTCACAGAGGTGGGGACTCAAGCTCAAATAAAGCTCTTGTTTATTTTCCTGATATTATATTTACTAGTAATAGTTTTCCAATTACAATTTATTATATAATATTTAGTAGTTGTACTATTATATTAATTAGTATTAGTTACTTAATTGTTCAAAAATATTTAGTCAACTATCCATTTATTATATGGTTACAATTAGCTATTCTATTTATATTCTTTTATCAATTAATAATTATCAATTTTTGTTATTAGAGGTGAAATTACAAGTGTAGAGGTTACATCTTACAACATTAATCATAACAATTTAGAATGATGCCATATGAACATTTTGAGTAGAAATTAGAATTGTAGTTAATACAAAATGGCTAGGTGATAATTATACGACTCTCCCTACTAGGGTTGCTTCTCATTTTCTTACTATTATTATATGTCTCTTCTTGGAAATTGTCATGTTTATCCCACAATAACTTATAATTATAAATTAGAAATATCCCACAGTAACTTATAATTATTTAATCTCATTTTCTTACTATTATTATAGGTCTCTTGTTGGAAATTATCATGTTTATCTTGCAGTAACTTACAATTTTAAATTAGAAATATCACAAAGTAAATTATAATTATTTATCCTCATTTTATTTCTATTATTTTGTTGGAATACTTTAGAATACTTGAGAGGGGGGTGAATTAGTTATCCAAGGTCCAAATGTACAAATAAATTTTTTTAGTACTACAACTTATCCTTTATGCATGCATTGACTATTCAATATCTTAAACATATGCATATTGTTGTCCTATGTCAAAATAAATTTATAGAAATGTAAACTTGCAATACCACAAAATAAATCACACATTTTGACACAAGGATTTTATGTGGGAATCCAATTTGGTAAAAACCACCAGTAACATGCTACCAATTTTCACTCTTCTGAAGTGATCTCTGTGAGGAGCCAACCCTCTTAAAGGTTACAATGCACACTATCAAATGTGGCTTGGTTAAAGGATTTCAAACACCCTATTAGGAGTGAGACTTGTTAGAGGACTTTAGAAAATTCCATTAAAATGTTACCTTGTTAAAGGATTTACCAATGATTATTAGGTCAACCTTAATCCGAATGATTTATCTAGACTAATACAATTGTTAGAGAGTAATAATAGGACTTGATTTGATAACAATAATAAATCACTTCCAAATTAGAGATCTCACATTTAGTCCTCCATTCTACCTAGCATTCATCCTCTTTGTCTCTGACAGTGATGTAGGAGCATCCAGTGGTGTAATGGCACTCTTGTATCACCCAAAAATATGCTTAGTGTTAGTTCCTATTTAATGTGTTTTCATTTTTGGATACTCATTTGGGTCAAATTAAGATTCCAACTCTAAGAGTTCCACTATTGGTTTTCTAGGTTAGAGTTTTTAAGCACCTTGGGATACGCATCAATGTAGAAAATAGGTTATTTTGTAATTGAGCCATAATTATAATGAATTAGAGGGTGTAAGTTAGAAGGATGGTTCTACTTGTACTTTAAAGCAGTCTAGAGAAAATAATTAGGTCAAAAGGCTTTAAGGTTCGAAAATCATTATAGTTTTAAGTTGCTTGGAGACCTCCTACGAGAAATTCAAAGTCAGATTTGAGGCACTAAATGGCCTTGTATAGGCCCAAAAAATGGGGGACAAGCAATGATTCTCCATAAGAATATAAAGTGCTTGGAGAGATTTCTAAAAATGTAAACGGTTCATCAATCAGAGTCCCGGATCAAAAGTTAAGCCTTCCAAAAGTTAGACTAATATTTCTAGATTCTTCTAATTCTACACTGACTTTTGACGTGTTTTCTAGAACCTTATATTTTGTCAATGGATTCCAAATGGCATATTCTAAAATTTATTCCTAACGCTAAACCTAATTTTGGGTAGTTAAGGGCATTTCTGGCATTGTAAAGGTAGTTGTTTGGTGGAAGTTTGGGAAAGGGTACTATGAGAAGGGTTTCCTCCAAAATCTGATAACATTGTAAACCCATAGGGCATGTCCTGGATTCTATTTTTGTTGTACTAAATGTAATAGTAAATCATTTCTAATAATAATATTTCCCCTTTCCTATTGTATTTATTTTTTTCTTGAATTGTGCCCTCATCAAGTAGTATCAAAGTTGGTTTTCCTGAGTGTGTAGAGAGAGCACCGACTATGAGGTAGTTTGCACCAAGAATGTGTGGTTGTGATTTTTGATTCAAGAAGATGCCTCCATGAATGGATCATGGTGGAAGGGCCAGAGTTATTACTCTTGAGGTTAGAGCCCTCTAGAGATAAGTCCAGGCATTGCAAGAGGAGATCTGTAGAGGGATGAATGTTGTCATAGGTGATGAAAGTGAGGAAGAAAATGAAGAAGAAGGAAATATTGGGTAGGAAGGGGAAGAAGATGGAGAATTCCTAAAATAGGTGGAGGAGAGTCCTTTTAGGGACATTTCCAATCTTGGAAAAAGACCTAAAATTGACATTGGCATGTTTACAGAAAATCTAAACTTGGATGTGTTGATCAACTAGATCAATGAGCTGGAGGAATATTTTGAGTATGAGGATATTGGGGACACTAATAGGGTTAAGTTTTTGAAATCCAAAAGAAAGGCCATGCCAAAATATAGTGGCAAGAGATTTAGTTGGAATGAAATAGAAGAGAAAAGGAGAAAATCACAAGATGGGATCACATGGTCGAAAAACTAAAGAAGTAGTTCATTCCTATTGATTATGAGATTGATTTGTTCAAGAAGATGTAGGGGTTAAAGAAAGGAGGAAAATTGATCTAGGAATACATAGAGGAATTTTACCAAGTCCTTATTAGGGTGGGGCATGTAGAAGGAAATAAGGAGAAGGTTTCCTAGTACCTTAGTGGGTCAAGACCTAGCATTTAGGAGGAGTTAAATCTGGTTAGAATGACTAGCATTGAAGAGGCAAACCAGTTTGCTTTGCGAGTTGAGAAGAACCTAAATAAAAAGTTTGATGGAAGGAAAGGAGGGAGTAGTCAAGGAGGAAGGGGTGGTGGCAGGTCATTTGGAGGCCAAAATGAGAACTAGAAAAAAATGAAGATGTGGGTACTAGCTAAAACTAGAGGAACAAGGGTTTCAAGTACTCCTATGTTTAAAAATTTGGAAATTAGAGATGAATAGGTAGAGGATGTGGGAAAGGTTCAAGAAAAGGAAGCTTCTGTGGTACCTATTTTCATTGAAATGAAGAAGGTCATCATGCCTTTGAATGCCCTCAATGCTAAGGAAGGACAGATAGTAGAGATGATGGTAAGAAAGGGTTGCTTATATGGATGATGATGCATAGTCATCACATTTAGAGGATGTAGAAAGAGGAGAGGTTCTAGTTAATGAAAGGATCTTATTGAGCAGTTAGATTAGACCTAGACAAAGGAGGAGTTTGTTTCATACCAGGTGCAAGTGTGAGGGTAAATGTTGTGATATGATTGTTGATGGTGGGAGTACTAACAACTTGGTGTCAGATGAGATGATCTCAAAGCTAAAGCTCAAGAGGGAGAAACACCCCTAACCTAATCAAATTTCTTGGATGTAGGATGATCATAAGGTGCTAGTTAGTGAGAAATGTTTGATAAAGTATAAGATTGGGAGTTACCATGACAAGGCTCTTTATGGCATCATTCCTATGGATGTCTATCATTTATTGTTGGGAAGGCCATGGCAGTTTGATAGTCATGCTATACATGATGGTCATGCAAATATATACTCACTGACAAAGGATGGAGTTCACCACAAATTGAAGCCCTTGATAAAGGAGGGTGAAAAGGTATGCAACAATATTGGGTATGTTTGGTTGGAAGAATTTTTTTGGATGGCGTGAAACATTAGCATATGTGTATAAAGATGTCATCTCTAATAATGTTCTAGAAGGGTAGCCACCAATAAAGAAAATTAGTCATCAAATATATTTTGTTCGTAGAGCTTGTTTTCATAACAAGGCTACTCATAGGATGACTGCTATTGAGAGTGGGGAGCTAAAAAAACAAGTTCAAGAGTTGTTGAGGAAAGGTTTAATTTGAGAGAGCTTGAGTTCATGTGCAGTAACTGCTAACATAGTGCAAGGAAAGATTATCCCCAAAGGAGATGTCCTAGCCACCAAAAATATAACCAAACAATAGAAACACAACAAAAACAAGAAACAATGCAAGATATGATACCAAATTACAATAATTTATTCATAAAATATAACTGATTACATGCAATATGCCTAGTTGTAAGGCCATTTGGGTTAGGGAAAAATACAACAAGGAATTACAAAATTAATTCTACAAGATCCCTCAAGATCCAACCCAAACACTATCCATGCTAGCCTAGATCTATGACATAATAGCAATCTAGAAGAAACAACCAAGGAAATCTAAACTTATGCTCACTAGCCCACCAAGAAATCTCCTTATTTTCAAACTACAGCCCTAGCTTTTCTCCAATCTACCCAAGATCCAAGTGTAAATTTCCTTACATTTGGTGCTCTATCCACACATTCACAACTCCATCACAACCCTACTGTAAACTGCCTCACATTCAACACTCTCTCCATAGACTCATGAAAACTCACTCTTCAGCTACTCTCCACACTCAACTTCTCCAAGATGGATGATTCACTCCCTCATGAATGAATAAAAGACTTCACCACAACCACTAATTTAACAAATCTAAGCCACAAGTTTTCCTAGAATGCCAAAAAGTAACATTAAATACTCGAAGAGCCACAAGTTAGCCTCCAACAAAAATTAAATGTCCAGAAATTGATATCAAGGAAAAATTTTGATATCTCCTAGCTTTGATTGAATTAGAACTTATGCTTCAAATTAAAGTTATGAATTTAGGTCCTCTATGACCCTTGAAATGAACAAAGGCTGAATCATCAAGGATAAGTGCACATCCATCCTAAAACTCAAGCACAGAAACCTATCACACAAAACTGCCAGAAATCCACACTCTAGGAGAATTGCCATATCTCCTAACTTATAAGGAATTAGAACTCGCACCTTTTTAGAAAAGAATTAATCTAAGCCCTCTTCAATCCATGAAGTTTGAAGCCTCTCATTCTTTTTGAAAAATTAGTTAAACAATTTTCAATAGGCACCTAGGAACCAAAAAACACAATTCCAACAACAAGGTAAAAACAGTTCAAAATTCAACTCAATCCATCCAATCTCTATGCGATCATGAGGAATGGTTCTCCAATGTGTTTTTAACACATGCATAACCATGAAAATCATAACACCGCCACAATCTAATCTTGATGCTCCTAGGTCACCTACAATATTGGAAACAAAGAAGGATGGAGAGTGGAGAATGTGTATAGACTTCTAGGCTATAAATATAATAACCATCAAGTACCAGTTTCCTTTGCCAAGAATGGATAATCTTATGGATTGTTTGAGTGGAGCTCATTACTTCACAAAGATAGATCTCAAAAGTGGCTATCACTAGATATGGATACGAGAGGGAGATGAATGGAAGATTGTATTCAAGACCAAGGAGGGTCTATATGAGTTGTTAGTCATGTCCTTTGGACTACCCAATGCACCAAGCATCTTAATGCAGCTTATGGATGAGGTACTAAAGAAATTTTTGGGAAAAATTTTTACTGTCTATTTGGATGATATTTTTATTTTCAATGTCTTTTGATGAACATTTATTGCAAATTCATAGTATCCTTGAAAGGTTGAGGGAAGAGAAATTATTGGTTAATTTGAAGAAGTGTAGCCTTGTCAAAAGGGAGTTAGCCTATTTGGGGTTTGTTGTATCAGCTAATGGTCTCAAAATAGACCTAGAGAAGGTGAAGGTCATCTTGGAATGGCCTACTCCAAGGTCTACCACTGAGGTGAGGTCATTCCATGGTCTAGCTGGTTTTTGTAGGAAATTCATTAGAAATTTCAGTAGTATATATGCATGCCTAACTAAAGCAATGAGGGGAGATAGAAAATTCATTAGAAATTTCAAAAGTATATGTGCATTAAGTAGGATACATTTGTTGTTGATAGTAATGTAGGTTGAAGTGGTTGGGTTTGATAAAATCAAGAATGTTTACCGTAAGGATCTTGACTTTACAAAGGCTTGGAAGGCTTGTAAAGAATCTATTAGTTTAGACATGACCAAGTGGCTAGATTACATGATTTAGGATGGTATGTTGTTCAAGGGAAGTCAATTGTGTATTCTAAGAATTTCCATGATGGAAAACTTGATCAAGGAGAAAAAAATTTGAGGGATGGTAGGACACTTTGGTCAAGATAAGACCATTTCCATTATTAGAGAACATTATTTTTGGCCTCAATTGTCACACGATGTGAAGAAGTTTGTGTAGAGTTGTCAAGTATGTCAAATAGCCAAAGGATTTAATCACAATACTAAACTCTATCATCCATTGCCTATTCCATCGAAGACTTGGAAGGACATAAGTATGGATTTTATTCTTGGATTACCAAGGACACAAAGGGGTAATGACTCAGTATATGTGGTGGTTGATAGGTTCTCCAAGATGGCACATTTCATTCCATGCTACAAGACTCATGACATAGTGCATATTATAGATTTATTTTTCAAAGAGGTGGTGAGGCTACATGGTCTCCCAAAAAGTATTGTTTCTGAAAAAGATACTAAATTTGTGGGTTATTTCTAGAGGAATTTATGGAAAAAGTTAGACATAGAATTGAAGTTCAGTTTTGCACATCATCTATAGAATGATGGACAAACATAAGTACATAATATAACCCTGGGTGATTTGATGAGGTGTTTCGTAGGAGATAAGCCCAAGGGATGGGATTTGATTCTACCACAAGAAGAATTTTCTTACAATAATTCTATAAATAAGAGTACTAATAGATCACCATTCCAAATTGTGTATGGGAGTAGTCCAAGGGCTACACTAGAGCTGAGAAAAATGAAGCAAGGATAGAGGATAAGTGTTGAGGTAGAAAACTTTGTTGAACAGGTCAAGAACCTACATGAGGAGGTGCAAGAACATATTACGAAGATGAACCTATAGTATAAGGCTAGGGTAGATCAAAAGAGGATACATAAGGAGTTCCAATTTGGAGATTAGGTTATGGTATATTTGAGGAAGGAACAATTTCTAGTGGATACCTACAACAAGCTAAAGATGAAGAAATTTGGCCACTACAAAATTTTGAAGAAACATGACTTAGGAAATTCATATGAGGTGGAGTTTCTAGATGGGATTCACATTTCTCCTATTTTCAATATTGCAGACTTAACATAATATCATGATGATGGTACAGATGAGGAGTTGATGCTAGAGCCATGTCCAATTCCTACTTCGGTGAAGGAAGAGATTGAAATTTTTTTGGATAGTCATGTGGGCCGGAGTACCAAAAATAATTAGTATGAAGAATACCTGGTGAAGTGGAAAGGATAACCAATAGATGACTCAACATGGATATCCATAATGGAGGTTGCCCATTTTGGTTTTCCTCTACTATCTATAAAGTGACATGGTCACTTTTCAATCTACCCTGGGTGTCTAATGTAGGAGCATCGAGTGGTGTAAGTTTTTTTTTAATGTGTTTTCATTTCTAGATACCTATTTGGGTCAAATTAAGATTCCAACACTCATAGTTCCATTCTTGGTTATTTGGGTTAGAGTTTTTGAGCACCTTGGGATATTTGCCAATGCAGAAAATAGGTTATTTTATAATTGAGATATAATTATAATGAGTTAGAGGGTGTAAATTGGAGGGATGATCATAATAATAATTTAAAGCACTCTAGAAAATAAATTAGGTCAAAAGTCTTTATGGTTTGAAAGTTATTGCAATTTTAAGTTGCCTAGAGACCTCCTAAGAGCACTTCAAAGTTAGATTTGAGGCACTAAATGACCTCCTATAGGCCCATAAAATGGTGGAAAAGCTAAGCTTGTTTATATGCTATAAAGTACTTGGAGAGTTTTCCAAAAATGTAAATGGTTCATCAATCAGAGTCCCAGATCAAAAGTTATGCCTCCTAGAAGTTGGACTACCATTTTTAGATTCTTCTAATTTTACACTAACTTCTAACATGTTTTATAAAACCTTCTATTTTGGTGGTGGATGCCAAATGTCATATTCTAAAATTTATTCCAACCCCTAAACCTAATTTGGGGTACTTAAGGACATTTCTGGCATTGTAAAGGCAATTTTTTGGCAGAAGTTTGACAAAGGGTTCTATGAGAAGGATTTTCACTTGAATTTGATAACATTGTAAGCCCATAGGGCATGTCGTGGAGTGTATTTTTATTGTACTGAATGTAGTAGCATATCATTTTTGATAATAATATTTCCCCTTTCCTAGTGTTCATTTTTGTCTTAGATTGTGCCCCCATCAACCAATTTGTTCGCCCTTCATGAATTCATCCTCTTAAGCCTTTTTTCTTTGCATAAAAATTGCAGACTCTTCTATTCAGCCACCATATGGAGCAACACCCTAGACTTCTTGTCTTCCTTAGGTCTTCATACATGACAATTATTACTTCTAAATTTAGATATTTTTCTTCTTAACCACAATCGTCCATTCTAGGGTTAGGTAAGATTCATTGAATCTACGCACTTTTCCATTTTATCCCTTCTAGAAACTTCCTCTACTATCCTCTTTGAATTTTCCTCAAAATGATTTATCTTGAATTTTGTAACACAATCTCATCATAGTAATCTTCCACACACTTCACATAATTCAAGAAATTAACACTATCGGCTTAGACTCATTAAATCTTTGATTTGACTCATTTTACTAGCACTTGGTAATAACACTCCATTTTCTCAACAAACATTGTGTTCTAATACTTGGCCAAAACTAAGTTTCTCAGCATCCACTAAGTCTTTATTGGTTCTCGACACATACTAACTTTCTTCACTTGACACCAATTAGATTTATCTTTCCCAACTCATACTAAACTTAATATTTGGCTTCAACTATTTTTTTGCTTGGCTTGTACTAACTTTTCTCAACTTGCACTATTTTCTGAGCTAGGCTTGGCAGACACATTTGTTAACTTAGCCTTCTTCAAGTCTTTGTTCAAGTATCCTTTCATTATAGCATTAAGTAGTTAAACATTATACTATATGATCAATGTTTTTCTTGGTCTTAGTGCTCCTTTTATAAACCATATAACTCAACCTTTCTCTAGGTTCTCTTATTATCTTTTTTTTCAAATCCTCTTCATCAATTGAAAAAAAATGATAACATTCACACAAAAGTAAGCAATTGTCTCACCAACAAGTAGTAGGTTTGACATCAGTGACAAAATAATGATTATTCCATGATAGGTTTCACCAATCTTCTTCACTTTAACAAGCTCATTTCAACAATCCCCTTCTTTGGAATTGATGGAAAACCAATACCAAAAAGAAACTTAATACCTTTTATTCAAATATCTTCCTCTATCAATATGTGTGCCTTCCTCTATATATTCTAATCTCATATTTCTCCCTTATCTAATCTTGTACCTCTTTGACAATCTTTTCTCCCTAATTATCTTATATCTCCCTCAATATAATCTCAATAAAATCTCCCTCTTTGAAAACAATTCCAAAGATTTGTCATCTATACATCTAGATATAATCAATTCAAGTTCTCCCTCTATCACCTTGCATGTGACTGTAAATTTTCTATTTTCAACTCCTTCCTTACATCAAACAGATCCTAAAATAAGGTCCACTGCATCAATTTGTAAAATATGTCATCTAATTCACTTGATGCCCAAAACTACTCTTACTTCTTAAGTATATTTGGTACCCATAATTTCCTCCTTCATTCCTTTGAGTAACTATTTTATCCATACCATATTTGTGCTATTCACTGTAGTAGTTAGCTTTAGTAATAGATTGTGATATAAATTTTTTTTTTCTTACTGGTCCAGGAGATGGTCAACCTTTTTCCTAAGAAAAAATCTCCACCAATTGTACTCTTTTTGATATCAATGTTTCTAGCTCAATCATCATCTATATAGACTCTCAATTGAAACATATCATTTTTTTTGTAGTATAGACCATAGTCTTTTGTTACTTTTAGGTCTCATGATCCTTTTAATAGCCATTAAATGATTCTCCTTAGTATTTGTAGAAAACCTTGCAACAATCTCAACAACTAATGCAATGCTAGGTCTTCTATGTACTACATATTGCAATTTTCCAATCATAGACTTGTACAATGTTTGATTTACTTCAGTAGAATTATTAGTTTTTGATAGTTTGTTTCCTATCACCATAGGAGTACAAATAGATTTTAAATCCTCCATACAAATTTTTTTTTCAAGATTTTCTTCACATACTTGGACTAATTGATATAAATACCATATTTCATCTTATATATATGCAATCCAACAAAGAACTTTATCTCTCCAGACATAGACATCTAAAACTCTTTCTTCATTTCATTTGTAAATGTCTTATATAATGAATTTTGTCCTCCACACATGAATATCATAAAAAAATATTTCAGCTAGTAAAATTCCTTTACCTCCTTCTATCTTTAAGTACAGATTTTCATTGTTATCAATCTTCTCAAAACCAACCTTCACAAGATAGTTGTGAAACATTTCATACCATGCTCTAGGAGCTTGCTTCAAACCATATAAATCTTTGTACAATCTACAAACCATGTTCTCATTATTTGGATCAAGAAATCCTTTTGGTTGTTCTATTTAAACCTCCTCTTCTAGTATACAATTTAGAAATGCTAACTTCACATCCATTTTCTAAACTTTAAATCCTTTGTATGTAGAGTAAGCAAGAAAAGTTCTTACTCCTTCCAATCTTACAACTAGAAAAATTGTATCTCCATAGTCAAGCCATTCTTCTTATGCATATCCTTTGCAAACTAATCTTTCTTTATTCTTTGTGACTTCACTATTCTTATCCAATTTGTTTCTGTACACCCACTTAGTTCCAATAACATTCATGTTCTCTAGTCAGGGTACTAGAGTCCATGTTTTGTTCTTCTTAATCTTTTCAATCTCTTCTTTCATGGCTTTTCTCAACCTATTTCTTGTCATTGAAATGTCTTCTTTGTCTCCAATAATTTTTCCAGCAAGGTGATGTCTTTTGACATACTTTGACAACCTTGGTTCAACTCATCTTTCTATAATTGTTCTTTCAATTTATGATTCATTGTACACTTCTCTATCAAGTAACTTAGCATTCCTTTCATGTAAAATGATCTCTGTATTAGAATGTATCTTGGATTTTGATTGTAACTCAGCTTCTGAATGCAACTCAACTCCTAAATGCAACTTGACATTCATTGTATGTGACTCAATAGTCACCGATTCTTGTTGATTAACAAATTGGTTTGTAGAATTATTAGCATTAGTAGACATGTATTCATTATAATAGATAAAGGTTTTGTAACTCTTAGGTTCCTTCTTTGGTTCTTCTTTATGCACCTCTTTATATTCATCAAAGTTTACATTTTCACTTTCCACAACTTTGTTAGTGATAATACTTAAACATTTATAAGCCTTACTTCTTGTGCAATAGCTTAGGAATATACCTTCCTCACTTTTATCCTGAAGTTTGCCATTTTTTTAATCCTTAAGAATGTAACACTTGCTTCCAAATACCTTAAAATATTTGATATTGGGTTAGTATCCATACCATAATTCAAAAGGTGCAAAATTTGTACCTTTCTTCACTTGCACTTGGTTCAAGGTATGAATAGTTGTACTGATAGCTTCTCTCCAGTATTTCAAAGAAAAATTCTTGTCCATCATCAGTGTTCTAGCACAATCCATTAAAAATTTGTTCCTCCTTTCAACAATCTCATTTTTGGAGGGGTCCTAGGTGCCAAAGTTTGTCTCTTGATTCCTCTATCATTATAGATGTTTTCAAATTCACTTAATGTAAACTCTCCACCTCTGTCAGATCTTAGACATTTGAAGATTTTACCAATTTCCTTTTTAGCTCTTGCTAAATACCATTTAAACATTTGAAAAGCATCATATTTTTCTTTCAAGAACATTTCTATGATCACTCTTGAGTAATCATCAACAAATATGATAATGTACTTGTCACCTTTGTAGCTTTACACATCAATTGGTCCACATAAATTAGTATGAGCTAATTCAAGAATTTCTTTGGAAGTATGAGTCTTACTTTTAAAAATAGATTTTTTCATCTTGCCTAACTAACATTGTTTGCAAATTACATTATCAAGTTTCTTCAGTTTTGGCAAACCTATGACTCTTTTCATCTTACTAATACTAACCAAATTGTCAAAATTTACATGACACAACCTCTTGTGCCATAACCACACATCATCAATTTGCACAATGACACAAGTAGCATCATTCATATCAAGATAAAATATATTATCTCTAGTCTTATCTCCACTTCCAATTAGTTTTCCATTAGTTTCATAAATCTTAGCCTTTCTACCATCAAATTTAACTTTACAACTTGAACTATTCAATTGTGACACACTCAAAAAATTATAGCTAAGTCCTTTCACATTCTAAGCATTATCACACATGATCTTGTCTGTCAATCTTATTGATCTTTTTCCTTTAATCAAACATGGTGCATCACTACCAAATCTAACACTATTTTAGTTGTAATACTCAAGGGTAATGAACTTACTTCTTTCTCTAGTCATATGATGTGAACATCCATTGTTAATGATCCATCTATTGTTGGAATTACAATAGGAAAGGTAAATTTCTAGGGGGGGTGGAGTGAATCAGTAGTTTAAACTTGGACCCATGAAACTTTCACCAAACATCTATCTCATGCATTCAATGAGTAAATTGAAATAACATGTAAAATATATACATCTAAATCATGTAAACACATAAGCATTCACACACATAACACCAGATATGATTACCCCAAAACCCTCCAAGTGAGAAGGTAAAATTGGGGTGGGGATGACACCCATAAATCTTCACTATTGTAGTAATAAAGTGTATCCAAAGAAGGTTAAAATGTCAACCTTGTGAAAGGTCTTCCCTGTTAAACGCTTACAAAGATTGTTAGGTCTCACCTTGTTAGAGAATTTTAACACCCTGTTAGAAGTGTACTTTGTTAGAGGAGATTAACTTACAACTAAGTAAGCACCCTATTAAAGGATTTAATATAACCTAGTAGGACAACTCTATTAAGAAATTTTGACTCAATAAACCTGTTAGAATGTCTCAGCTTTGATCTTGTGGTTAGGACTTGATTGCCTGATAATAGATAACCTCTAAACAATTTCTTATAGATCCTTCTTGATCAGATGTCTCTATGTTGTATCCTTTTCTATATACTTTGTTCTGCTCTAATTGATTCTGTAATGTATTTTCACTTCATAACTTCTACGTCACCATGAATGCTCTATTTGTGCATGAAAACTTCTCTTTTTGCTCCTTTAATTCCTTACACACTGATAGAGAGTTTAGGGTTTTGTCTTCCTTAAGAAGACTTAGTGACTTAGGGTTAGGTATGAATCTATAGCTAAGATTCATCCATTTTTCCACTTAAACCTTCCCATTTTTTTATTGGCTACATGTAATTGCATAGGGAATCTAACTAGAGATTCATCCTTATCTCCAAAATATCATAATTTATCTTTAAGTCAGCTATAAAATGGTTTACATAGTTGTTTGTGCCTTTATAAACAAATATGTCAAAACTATTTCACTCAACATTTGAAGTCTCTGATGCTCGACATACACTAATATTTCTATTATGACTCAACACTTGTATCACTTAGCATCCACTATTTACTCAACTCCTGAATCACTCAATAGGGTCTATCTACTCAGCACTTGAGTGACTCGGCACCTGAGAAAATTGACATGGTCTAATATTTACATGTTGTGCTTGACATGTACTATAGTTCAGCATGAACTAAGTAAATAACTTAAGTGTGTTGACACTCACTTGTCACAACCAATCTAAGATAAAAAATCTCCCCCTTTGACATGAGTGTCAAAAAAACTCGAATATACAATAATATCCTTGATCTCTTGAACATAACATATCTTGACTTGGCTTATATACAAAACTTCAAAATTTCAAAATTTTGTATTAACTTAGATACCTCAAAATTTGATAACTCCCCCAAAGTTGATATGTCTATTTTGTAACCAAAATTATGTACTCCTTCTGAGTAAATGTGTCTCTGCTAATACACTTTGACCTCAATGCACTGTGTTGTTGATACCCTTTCATCTAATACTTCTTGTATACTTTCCCTCAAAAGTAATATCTCCCCCATTATCTTATTGCATTCTCAAAAATATGTCTCCCTCTTTATCTTTTTCTCCCCCTTATTCTTTCTCTCCCTCCAAAATATATATCTTCCCCAAAAATATATCTCCCCCTTTTTAACACTTATGTCAAATGGGCTATACACTAATTGTGTGTTTGTCCATAAAAGATTTATGGACATCTAATATCATCTTAAGAATTGCATCCCAATTTTCACATTCTACATCCAATGACTTGATTTGGATTGCAAGCTTGGTAGCAAGGTGAACTAGACCATCTAAGGTAGAAAGATTGGGGTCTTTCTTTATTAGAGTTTCAACATAGCCTAGCTCCTTGTGCAAAATTTCCATATGGGGTGTGAGGGTTGCTTCAATGCTAGTCAATTTACCCCTTATGTTGGCCTCATCTACTGTTAATACAACTAACTCTATGTTTGAAGTAATGTATTGAAGTTCTTCTCACTTGGAGCTAGATTCATTAGTAGATTTTCATTTGATGTAGTAATTTGGCTCTCCAGACTTAGAATGTGACTTCTAGTCTCTTGGATGAAGAGTGATGGGTTGCACAATTTAGTGTACAATGAGAATATGTTCTCAAGTACCTTCTTCATATCCTCGAGCTTAGTTGCCAATGCAACTTGTGTTAGTGCTATCTCATTAGATATTTTCTCATTTACTTTTTTTTGCAACTTCTTTCCTAATCATTCTAATAATTTGGCATTAGTATCCAAGTCTTCATTACTAACCTTCTCCACTATATCTAATAGGTGTTCTATTAGTGGCTTGGTCTCATCCAAAGTTGGTAGACTAAATGCATATAAAAAGATGTCTTTGATGTCCTGTAGTGCTAGCTTTTTCTTGTGCTCCCTCCTAATCATTTCCTAATGCTTTTTCCTTGCTAGGGCCTATTGCAATATGCCCATTTTCTTTATTGTAATAGTATCAAAATCAAACTTAGGTAGAGCAATTTCTTCATCGAGGCTCACATATTCATATTAAATTACTTTCTCTACCTTTGATGAGCTTGTGTTCGACACTGAGATTTGCAATGGAGTAGCATTTGTGCTTAGCTTTCAAAGAGTTTGTGTGGAAGGAGCACCAGATGTCGGTAAAGCTATTCGAGCTTGAATGTTAACTCTTTTGTTCACCTTAGGTGTTAGCTCACTCCCTTCAAGATTTCCCTATTCTGCCACTATGACCCGACTTGGAACTTATCCTTGTGTTGTAGGTGTAGATAAGTCTATCTAACCTATTTCCTACTATCTTATAGTAGTGACTTGCTCTTTTGTTGTCTCCTTCTCAATAGTATCAATCTTTACAATTGTATCAACCTTGGTAAATGTAGCTTCTGGCATTTGGACCAAAGGTTATACATTAGTGATTGAAGGGATGATAGAAGGTGGTTCTTGTGGATTCACCTTTTCCCTTGCAATATCAGTAACTAAATTTTTTAGTTCATCTAAACTTACCAAAAATGGATTATCACAAAGTTTGGCCTTTAGTGTGGATTGATCTAATATCTTCTTCAAATATTCTTCAGTAAGGGGATTGATGTTTTTTCCTAATAGATTAGAAACATCCTTCATAGTTACTATTTTAGTAGTCTCAGTTGTGTCATGTGGAGGAATGACACTCAACAATTGTGTGTCTTTTACACTTTTTTCTTCTGGCTACTCAAGCTTAGCTGTTGCCTTGTTTTTTACTTCATTGTTATTCCTTCTCCAACAATGTTATCTTTGTCATCATCTTCTTCATCAT
This sequence comes from Cupressus sempervirens, assembly GCA_028749045.1. Lineage (NCBI taxonomy): Eukaryota > Viridiplantae > Streptophyta > Pinopsida > Cupressales > Cupressaceae > Cupressus > Cupressus sempervirens. The sequence goes on along the minus strand of CM053788.1, from coordinate 529,098,935 downwards.
CCTTGACTTCAATGGGTTCTTCTTTTCCTTCCTTTACTATTGTCAACCCATAAGTAAGTTTTCACATCTAAGTGGTCTTTTTGACAACATCCTCAATATTGTTCTACAAAATGTAAAGGCTCTATATTTAGGTACAAACCTAATTGTATATTTCTTTACAACCTTAGCAATTTGTGCCTTTGTTAGTTTAGGTATCACTTGGGCTATAGATGTTTCTCTAATTTTTCTCTCCAAGTTTAGACAACAGTGCCATTTTTTATCAACTCTGTCATATAGACTTTTTGGCATTGAGTTGGCAATCTCTAGTGAAGTTGTCTTGAATTTTGCCATCATGGCATATATGGCCTCCTCCATTTGATTTTTCTCTACATTACCCAAATGATCAAAATCAACATGACTAAATACTAAGAAGTCTACATTATTTCTAATATTTTCATATAAATTATCTAAGTTTGTAAGAGGATTATAACTCACCACCTCTAATTGGCTATTGTCATCTGACACTATTTTCTCTTCATTAGACTCTGCTTGTGCCACATATTTCCTTCTTGGTCTCTTCTAGTCTTCACCACCTTGTTTTTTTTTCCTTGTCTTTTACTTGGCCTTTTGTGTAGTTGCATGTGTGGTTGCTCTTGTTGTAGGTGCAGTGGGCTTGGGTTGACTTGGTTTTACAACTTTCTTACCCCTTTCTTCTTTGTCTAAGCAGGAGTAGGTGCTTCCTTAGCTTCTTCTCCCTTGACATCTTTAGTCTCCTCCTCTTCTTGATCTTCTCCCATGCCTTGTGTCAAAGATAGAGGTTCTTGTGCTTGGGTTTCTTCATCATTTTCATCATCATCATCATCATCATCATCATCATCATCATCATCATCATCATCTTCTTCTTCTTCTTCTTCTTTTTCCTCTTCGACACCCTCTCCAAACTTAGCTTTCAATTTTCTCACTAGCCTATCCTTTTTCTTGATAACTAAAGTAGTTTTTAGTTCCATGGTGAATTTGGACTTTGCCACTTCATTGTTTCCAAATACTTTTGTAATGTTATCTACCTCTTCTACAAGTAAAGTTTTTATAGCTATAGAGGCTTCATCCACATTTATTTCATAACCAAGTGGCCTCAACTAGACAAAAGTATAATCAGCATCCACAAGAAAAAAATGTCATTAGAGTGTTTCTCAACTAAGGATATTGGTATTCTTAGTCTTTCCTTCATAGACTTCTTGAAATCTTCAAAGTAACTAATCGTTAAGGATTCAAAATTCTCTTGTAATTACTCAATGTACTCACCAATCTGTATTGCAACTAATCTATTGCTCTTCCATCCCATAGTTCCAAATGTGGTGAATGTGTTCTGTACATCATAAAAGAATATACAAATCAAAATTGAACCAAATTTGCATTTTGCACTCTCAGTCTTCCGAATTTCTCTAAGGTCTCCATTAGTTGTTGCCATTGTAGCTCTGCTAGATCATACATATGATCTTTCTTTATAATTTTGTATCCCACATCTATAGCTATATGGGACACACTATTTTGGTAAAACTTGTGTGATATAACCCTTACAAAAAAATTAATAAGAGGATCAGTAATTGTATCTATTGTCATGCCTCTTTTATTCTAGACAGCTCCAATGTTCTTCTCAATTACATCCTTATAATCACTATTACAAGATAGAGTTTCCATTGCACGAGAAGATTGACCTGTTAATGCCCAATACAACCACTAGGCTTATAGAACATAGGAGGTGGTTAATCCATGTGACAAATCCTAAAGGGGAAGGCTTGTGGTTAGTCCAACAATTCCCCCCTTAGTGTTACCCAAGGGGATTCAAACCTATGACCAAGCTCTGATACCACTTGTTACAAGATAGAGTTTTCATTGCACCAAAAGATTGACCTGTTAATGTCCAATACAACCAATAAACTTATAGAACATAGGAGGCAATCAAACCATGTCACAAATTTTGAACAGGAAGGCTGGTAGTTAGTCCAACAATCACTTCTTAGTGTCTTAGGCTGATCTAGGGTTGGGTAACTAGTAACCTTATGGATTATTCTCTTAGTTATTTTGTTAGGTCCATTCTCCAACCATAAGGAACCAACATGAATTTGGCTAAGCATTATTCTAATCCACTCTGTCTTAAACACATTTAGGAAATCTAGGGCTTGTGTTAATCCCTTTCTCTCAATGATTTTAAACTCTTCCTTCAAAACCACATTATCACATAACCTATTCTATGCATCCCCAATCTCCATGTCACCAATGCTACCAATATTTTAGTTATACCATTTTCTTACATCTTGCGCCATTATTACATTCGATGGAATCATCAATAATGCACCAAAAGGGTTTTTCTTATATGCAATGTTAGGAATAGCTTTGAAAATGGGCTTCTTAACTTCATTACTCACTAATTTAACATTTAAAACTTCCTTCCCTTCAACATTCTTTGAACTAGATGCCATTGTGTGTAACTAGGGTTTATGAAATTTAAACTACATAGCTCCGCTCTTGATAAATACCTTATGAAATCTGATGAACTAGTGTAGAATCGCTACTAAAATCTTTTGCAAATTCTTGGAATGGATTTCTTGATCACCTTTTTCTCTACTCGCTCTTTCTTGAATTTAAAATGATGAAAAATGAGCTAAAATTGATCAAATACCCTTTGAAAACCTTGCAATAAATGCTAAGTGCTTACATAGTTGTAAGCTCAACATCAACCAATTTTAGGCTCACTTGGCATCCATTGACATTTCCATCACTTGGCAACCACTACAAGCTTGGCATCAACTAGCTAGACTTCTAGCTTTACATCCTATAGCATTCCACTCTACATACATAGGAAATATTTCATGCTTAGCAATAGCATGAAGAAATCAAAGATTTATCTTGAATTCCTATCAGAATATTGCATCTTTATTCATGCTAATGTAATATTTTTAGTACCATCTCCCTTTGGAACTAATGTATGATATAGTCTTTAAATATCAGTCCCACGTACCTCTTGATTGCCTAGTTTGATGAGGTGAGATCACTTGACCGATTGGGTGAAGTGATCTCTTCTCCATTTGATGTGCTATAATCATCTTTCTTTTTTGATGTCTGATTCATCTCATCTTTGATGTGTTCAACATCTTCCTTGTCTTTGCCTTTATCAAATTCACAACTTGGTGCCTTTAACCTAGCTGGACAATATTTACTAATGTGACTAGTCTTCAAATGGCTAAAACATGTGGTTTGACTTAACCACCTTTTGTAATTACCACTAAATTGTTCCCTAATACAATTCTTAGTAACATGTCTATATTCTTGACAATAATGACAACTATATCCTGTATTATAATCCTAGTTATAAGAGTTTTCATCATTCCTTACCTTTGTATGCCTATTTGATAACCACATGATTTTTTATATACATTCAAAAGCTCTATGTCCATACTTCTGATAGTTGTAACAATATCCTTCAAATATTTGTGTATGAAAGGTCTTGGTTTTGCATTCATGTTCCTAATGACCTCGCTTGTTGCATTTATGGTAGTGAACCATGCTCATAGGATTGGTATTCTGATTTATAGTCTTGCTCCTACACACATTAGTAGTATGTCCTTTCTTACCACAATTATGAAAAGTAGGTTTGGAATTCTTACCTTTATTATTACTTTCTTTAGGACTTTTGGATGATTCTCCTTCTTTAGTACTTGTATATCCAAATCCAAATTGATCATTATTAAATCTAGGGGATATCAATAATTGCTCAAAGTATTTGATGGTTTCATTTGGTCTGTTGAAACTTTCAACAAATTTCTTTTCTCTCTTTAGGTCACTCTATAATTGTTCATTTTGCAACTTAATGTAGTTATCTCAGTGTCCTTGACATTTAGTTCATAGTTTCCATTCATCATTTGACTTAGAGTATCCAATTGCATGTTGGAAAATTTTGTTTAGTTATGATAATTTCTCTTCCAGTCTATTGGCCAAAAATCTTTTGTCTTCTTCAATCACTAGCTTTCTTCTTTTGTTCAACCACTTGACATAGTAGTATAGCTTGTGATTCTTACTCTAATTTGAGACTTTTGATTTCCTTAGCTTGGGCTCTATTCTTTTCCATTATATTTGCAACTATTGCATCAAATTCATTTGGGTCTCCAACTAAAAATAGCTTAGTAGTGTCTATCTCTTTGTATTGTGTGTCATTCTCTCTAATAGAAATTTCTTTCCTTCTCTTCAAGGAATTCTTTAGGTCTTCTCTTGCTTGATTCAGTTGATGTAGTATGAGACATATTTCAATCTCCTGGTTCTCAATAGTCTTTCACAACTTGTACACTTCCATTTCAAGATCTTTCCTCAAAGATGCAAAGCTTCTCTTTCAAAGAAAAAGGCTCTAATACCCATTTTTGGAATTACAATAGGAAAGGTGAACTTTTTTTTTTTTGGGGGGGGGGGGGGGGGGGGGGGTGGGGGGGTGGTTGAACCAGTAGTTTAAACTTGGACCCATAAAAATCTCACCACATATCTATCTCATGCATTCAATGAGTAAACTAAAATAACATGTAAAGCATATACATCTAAATCATGTAAACACATAAACATTCACACACATAACACTAGATATGACTACCTAGAAACCCTCCAAGTGAGAAGGTAAAACTAGGGTGGGGATGACACCCATAAATCTTCACTACTAAAATAATAAAGAGTATCCAATGAATCCAATGAAGGTTACAATGTTTTAATCATGAGTCATGATCTAACCTGTGAAAGGTCTACCCTGTTAAAGGCTTACAAAGACTATTAGGTCTCACCTTGTTAGAGGACTTTAACTTACAACTACGTAAGCAGCCTATTAAAGGATTTCATACAGCTTATTAAGACTACTCTGTTAAGAGATTTTGACTCAAATCACTTGTTATAATGTCTTAGCTTTGATCCTACAAATAACACTTGATTGCCTGATAGCATATCACCTCTATACAATTTCCTGTTTATCCTTCTCAATCAGATGTCTCTATGTTGTATTCTTTTCTCTATTCTCTATTCTTCTGTAACTGATTCTACAATGTACTTTCACTTCATAACTTCTAAGTCACCATGAATACTCTATTTATGCATGCAAACTTCTCTCTTCACTGCTTCAATTCCTTACACACTGATAGAGAGTTTAGGGTTTCATTATCCTTAAGAATACTTGGTGACTTAGGGTTAGGTATGAATCTATGGCTGAGATTCATCCATTTTTACACTTAAACCTTCCCATTTTCTAATTGGGTACATGTAATTGCATATCGAATCCAACTAGAGATCTGTTGTTATCTCCAAAATATCATAATTTACATTTAAGTCATCTCACAAATGGTTTACATAGTTTTTTGTGCCTTTACAAATAAATATGTCAAACTATTTCACTTGATATTTGGAGTCTTTAATGCTTGACATACACTAATATTTCTATTATGACTTGACACCTATATCACTTGGCTTCCACTATTTACTCTACTCCTAAATCACTCAGTAGGGTTTGTCTACTCAGCATTGAGTGACTCAGCACATGAGTGACTCAGGGTGGTATGATATTTACATGTTGTGCTTGGCATGTACTACTTGTTCGACATGGACAAAGTAAAAAACTTAAGTGTGTTGACACTCACTTTTCATAACCAATATGAGATCAACATCTATCACTTTTGTTCATATATAAGACATCAATGTAGTTTCCTCATATTCATTAGAATCATCCATCATAGAAACATATACAACTTCATCATCATGATCTTCAAATTGATCATTAGATTCTTCTTTAACAATGTAATAGGTTTTCTTTCCCTTTTCCTTATAGCCTATATTATTGTCATCTTTTCTAACTCTAAATTTTTCTTCATTCTTTTTGTTTGACTTATTAGGACATCTTGCTGCAATATGACCAACCTCGTGATAATTAAAGCATATGATGGGTAACTTACCTTTGTATTTTCCTTTGCCACTATGAAATTTACTAGCTAGCAATGCTTCTTTTGTCTATATCCCTATCACTAGTAGTAGGTTTGACCTTTTTAGTTTTCTTATTTTTAGGTTCTTTTAGTGTCAGATTAGCTTTGAAAGAAGATTCAACATTTTCAAACTTGGAATTATCAAAATTTAAAAGTTCAAAAGAAGTGAGTCTACCAACCAATCCTTCAAGGGTCAAATTGCTACTAGGTGTACACCTTAGTTCTTGTATAGAAAAAACTCTAATATCATAGATAGGTAGAAAGGTTCTCAAAACTTTTCTGATCATAGTCCCATCTTCAATCCATCCATCATATCCTTGAATTTCATTAACAATATCCTTGATCCTTGCACAATACTGGACTATAGTCTCACCATCTTGCATTCTCATTTCATCAAATTTTCCTCTTAGGATTTCATCTTTGCCTCTCAACACATTCCTAACTCCTCCTTAAATCTCTTATAGGGAATCCCACATCTTCTTAGTAGAATCACATCCTTTAATGTCATTAAACTCTGAGCAGCTTAGGGCTGATGCAATCTCTAACATTGCCTGATTGTGTTCATTCTTCTATTTCAATTGTTTAACAATTGGGGCTCTTGCTGGACCAACATGCTAAGTGGTGATAGTTGACTATGCATAATCTCCAAGACCTCCTAGATGTACCTTCATCAAACTTTTCCATGCATGAAAGTTTCTTGTTTAACTTGGCACCTCCTTTTTGTACATCTTGGTCTTTATCTTTAAGTACCCTCAAATTTTCTCTCAAGCACTTGGTGCTCTGATACCAATTGTTGGAATACTTTAGAATAACTAAGAGGGGGGGGGGGGGGGTGAATAAGTTATCCAAGGTTCAAATATAAAAATAAAACTTTTTAGTACTACAACTTATCCTTATGCATGCATTGAATATTCAATATCTTAAATAGATGCATATTGTTATCCTATATTAAAATAACTTTGTAGAAATGTAAATATGCAATATCACAAAATCAATCACACATTTTGACACAAGGGTTTTATGTGGAAATAGGAATTTGGGAAAAACCACAAGTAACATGCTACCAATTTTCACTCTTCTAAAGTGAGCTCTACAAGGAGCCAAGTCTGTTAAAGGTTACATTGCACACTATGAAAGGTGGCCTGGTTAAAGGATTTCAATCACCTTGTTAGAAGTGAACCTTATTAGAGGACTTTAGAGAATTTCATTAGAATGTCACCCTATTAAAGGATTTACTAATGGCTATTAGCTAAAACTTAATCCAAAGGATTTATCCAAACTTATAAAATTGTTAGAGAGTAACAACAAGACTTGATCTGATAATAATAACAATTCACTTGTAGTACATAGAACTCACATTTAGTCCTCCATTTTGCTTAGCATTCATCCTTTTTATCTCTACCAACTTCTTCACCCTTCAAGCATTCATCCTCTTAAGCCTTCTTTCTTTGCATGCCAATTGTAGACTCTTTTATTTGGCTACCATATGAAGCAACACCCTAGACTTCTTGTCTTCCTTAGGTTCTTGCACATGGCAACTATTGCTTCTATGCTATTATCTCTATAAATAGATAATTTAGATCTTTTTCTACTTAACCATAATCATCCATTCTAGGGTTAGGTAAGATTAATTGAATCTACCCACTTTTCCATTTTATCCCTTTAAGAAACTTCCTCTACAATCCTATTTATATTTGCCTCAAAATGCTTTATCTTGAATTTTGTACCACCAACTCATTATAGTAATCTTCCACATGCTTCACATAATTCAAGAAATCAACTTTGTTGGCTCTGATTCATTAAATCTTTGATCTAAGTCATTTTACTAATACTTGGCAATAACACTTTGTTTACTGGTACTCAACACATGCTAACTTTCTTCACTCAAAATAAACTAGAGTTCTCTTTCTTGGCTCATACTAAACTTACTACTTAGCTTGAACTAATTTTCTACTTGGCCTATACGAACTTTGCTCAAGTGGTACTGTTTGCTTGGCCAGGCTTAGTATCTACACATTTCTTTACTTAGCCTTCTTCAAGTCTTTGCTCAAGTATCCTTTCATTATAACTTTAAGTAGATAAACAATGCACTATATCATCAATATCTTGCTTGGTCTTAATGCTCCTTTTATACACCATATAACTCAACCTTTCTCTAGGTTCTCTTGTTATCCTTTCTTTTCAAGTCCTCAAGTCATTAGTCAAACAAATGATAGCATTCAGACTAAAGTAAGTAGTTGTCTCCCCAACATGTAGTAAGTTTAACGTCAGTGGCAAAATAATGATTGTTCCATTATAGGTTTCACCAATCTTCTTCACTTCAACAGTAACTTATAATTATACATTAGAAATATATAAATCTAAAATAAAAGAAATATGTTTCTAAGTTCATGCATTTTCTCACTTTTAAATTAAGACAATTATAATAAATAGTATAAAATACATACCTAATATTATAAATGACTAAAAGTAAGTTTTTAAAATTTATTATATGTTATTTCAACAAGAATCAAAATCAATATAAATATACAATCATCAAAATAGAAATGTATACAAATAGAAAGAAAAGAAAAAAGGAATATATATATATATATATATATCTATATATATATATATATATATATATATATATATATATATATATTATAAAGCCATGTATTTATGTATATTATTCAATATGATACTAGGTTCCTTATAGCAAATATTTACGATCTAGTAATAAATTTATTTATCATATTGACAGTTCTCTAAAAAATTACCCTATCAATTTATACAGTGTTATAATTTTTTATTCTATCATCTAATGTTCGAAAGTGAAAAAAATGGCAAATATAGGCATCAATTCCAAGCATATATATGATGCTACTTTGAGGGAGATCAAAATATTTATGGGACCTAGTAGACCCTGCTATTCTCTTAGATCATTGAATGTTAATTTACTTTAGTTTTTGTTTGGTGCTCATGCTCATAGAGGAACCATTTCCAATTACTTCAGTTCTAGTAAAACTCTCTAATTGCTCAAATTGATACTTCTATTCATTTTATGAATGACTATCCTCTTCATGGTGAAGACAAATTCAAATGGTTTCTATGCCTCTAGTGTGTGGCCCAAGTATTTGGATGGATTATGTTAAAGTAGTGTTGTGTTGGTTATCTCCTAAACATTTTTTTGTATGATGTCATATGCTCATTATCTAGAGTTATAGTACTTAAGGGTTATTTGGGATCTTATATACTATATAAGGTCATGGACCATTAGTCATGCTTTGTTGGGTTTTGTTTCTTAGAGCCAGTTAAGGCATACTTTAACACATGTAATGTCATTTTTAATTAATTTAAAATTTAGAGATTTTGGTTACTTATATATATATCTTTGTGTGTGTGTGTGTGTGTGTGTGTGTGTGTGTGTGTGTGTGTGTGTGTGTGTGTGTACATATATGCGTATATATATACATAAAAACATATATGTATACACACACACATGCACACGCGCGCGCGCACACACACACACACACACACACACACACACACACACACACACACACACACACATGAATCACAGACACACACACACACACAGAGGGTAAGTGCACGGAGTTGTGGTGCCAAAAAGATGACACCCTTTTTTTAATTCTAACTTTAGAAAGCACATATGTTCCTTTTAAAACCCAATTTTTTAATAAATGGGCTGCAAACCCACATCCCATTCATTTTTTCCTCATTTTGAAACTTCCACTCCTCATAGCACATAAACAATTTCAACAAATTAAAAAATTTGTCCACCCCCCTCCTCAATATGCCTCCTCATTGTCAAAGTTTGAGATCGCAATCATGCCGTATGTTGTCTAGCCTTATTTTTGCATTGTTTTATATGTTTTTGTATTGTTTTGTAGGTTTTCTTCAACTTTGCTTTAAATTTGTTTATTTATTTAGATTGCAATTAGTTTCTTGTTAGGAAATGTGATTAATGAACTGACAAATCCCCAACAAGATCAAAACCAAAACTCTCAACAAGATCCAAACCAAAACCCTCAACAAGATGAGAATCAAAATCCTCCACAACAAGAACAAGAAATTTTGCAACCTGCATTGATTGGAAGACCTCCTCCTAGCACACAACATGACATAATAAATGAAATAGAAAGAGGAAAAAATGAATTAGAAGCACTCATTGGTAGGTTGACAGCTTGTGGGCAAACCAATCCAATGAGAGTTCAATTGGAATCCTCGCTTGCATCCATTATGACCTATGTAGCTTCCATTAGTGGTCAGTTGGATATTTGGCAGGTTAAGAGGGGTGAAAAAAAAAGATATTATGCAAACAACTTATCATATCAAGATTTTTGAAAAATAGAAATACCAAAAGGTAGCATTTGTGCATTGTTTAGAAATCTTGGTGAACATAATACTATTAGAGAGACAACTAAATGGTTCCCCATCGATTGGTGCATACATGATGGTATTAGAAATAATTTTTGGGATAGATGGTGGATGGTTTTTGATGCCCCTCCCTACAATAATCACAAGGTTCTAATGTATTTCTTAAAGAAATTGTATTATGAGTTTTTCCTTGGGGAGATCCCCAATCATTTTGATATATTAGAATTTTAGGGTAGAGGTGGGGGGTCATCATTTGAGAGGCTAGGAGCATGTTGTGACACTAATGTAGTTAGGGCACCTATTGTCAAGCCACAGGGTGAGTATGTGACTATTCCTTTAGTTGTGAAGGAACATGTATCTACTAGCACTCTAGGGACTATTAATGCTTTGATGCAAACCCTCATTCATTACACGAGTCCATTAGTTGAGGAGGAGCCTTCTGTGCATCATGGTCACATGTGCACATCATGTAGATCCTTATGTACATTTGGTAGTCATGCTCGAGATAGTGTGGATGATGGGCTAGTCACTGATCAGTTTTCATATGTATAGTGAATGACTAATTAATTAGCATGTATTGACATTGTTCAAAATTTAGGGTCAGAGTGTTGGCGGCCCTAGTAGCAATCCCCTAGCCCCATTTTTCATCTTGTCGATGAGTCTAGACATATGTATCAATTTAATCATTTAAATTAATACATATATTTATTAAGTAATCATATGAAGGATTGACAAAAAATTTATGTATGTGCATCAGTTCTCTACAAGACTATTGACATTCACTAGGGACTCTGAGCCTAGATGTGATATGAGCTTCATAGAGGTACATTTGTTTCATGTTAATTTAATTCATTTGCTTATATTTGTTACATGTTTCATGTTACTTGTAACTTTTATTGTATAACATGAAGCTCTTGACATCTGAGACTCCTCCTCATCTTTGGTAGTCCATCAATCATGGAGTGGTTGCAGCTATGGCTAGTTCACAACCATTGACTGAGGTATGAACAAATTTTCTTGGTTTTAGTTGTTTATAATAGTTAGTATCAAAATTTCTAATATTATTTATAAGTGATTATATTGATTGAATTGTTGTAGGGTCTTGTTACACTCGACCATCCATGACCCTTTGAGGTGGACTTGCAGAGTGACTATTTGATGGCAGTAAGAAAATCATTAATTTTGTGTATACATATATTTGATTTCAATGTATAATAATAATTGATTCATATATACTTTGTTTGTATCAGCTTGAGTTAGAGAAAAGCCTCAAAAAGAGGACGAGCAAGTGTCTGAGGAAGACCCCATCATCCACATCATCTCCCTCCACATGATGACTAAAGACCTCTAGAGATTTGTTTTCTTCCCCTCATGGGAAGGAGAAGATATAGTTGATAGACACACATGTATAGGCATCAACGAACATATATGTTCGATTTTATGTCAGTGGACATATTCGATATACATTTGATGTATATATGACATTTTATATTTGATGTATGACATTTATTTGATGCATGAAATTATTAGACTTATGACATTATTGGTTAATATATGATATGTTTGTTCATGTACGACATTATTGGTTATCATAATATATTATGTTTTTGTTAATGTATGACATTATTAGTTATCATTTTATATTATATATTTTTTCATGTATGACATTATTAGTTATCATAATATATTATATGTTCCTTCATGTATGACATTATTAGTTAACATAATATATTATATGTTCATTCATGTATTGTATTATTTGTTATCATAACATATTATATGTTCGTTCATGTATGGCATTATTAGTTATGATAATATATTATGAGGTTGCATGGGTACTTGTACCCACACCACTGGTACTCATACCCATGTACCCAAGTATTGAGTACTTGGTGGAGAGCATGATAGCTAAGAACCTTGATTGAGATTTCAAATTATTTTTTTGATTTTTTGTTTGTGTATTAGCTTGTTGTTTATCAAGCATAATTCAATACCTAATCAGCTCAAAACTTTGATACAATATTGATTAATAATAAACTTTATCACTATTCAAGCATAAGTTTATCATTTCCAATATGTCATCCTCATATGATTTATGATCTTGTTCATGTTTAAAGTTTTCCTTCTCTATTATTTGTTTATCAAGCTTAATTCAATACTTAATTAGTTTGAAACTTTGATACAATATTGATAAACAATAAACTTTATCAGTGTTAAAGCTAGAAATTTATCATTTGCAATATGTCATTGTCATATGATTTATTATCTTCTTGTTCATGTTTGAAGCCTACTTTCTATGTTATGCATCTAAACATTTATCATAAATTATTATTATAAACATATAACAAATCTAAAACTGAAAAAAATACATTACATTTGCAAACTTTATCACTGTTCTTGATTTGAAAAATCATTGTCATGACTCATAAATTCAGGTTTTCTATAAATATAAAAGTATAATTAAAAATAAAGCTTGACATACCCAAGTACCCGCATCCCCTATTATAAAAAATAGTTGTACTTGTACCCATACCTGTACCCTAAGTAACCCAAGTACCCTCATCCCTATGCAACCTTGTTTATTATATGTGGATCTTGGTGTTTTCTCTACACCTATGTGGTCTATAGGATCTCTTACTACATAGAACATCCCACAACCTTGCCCAACCTCCTCACTAGGTTAATTGATCCAAACTAGTAGCATCACTCCCTTATTCTTCTAGGAACAATATCCCTCCAAAGGTTTTATAGGTCTACTAGGGTACCATAGCACTCCCTAGTCAAACCAGGGTTCCCATGATGTCATAAGATGTTATTGGAACACTTGTACTATGCTTGAATGGATAACAACAATGGGTTTGTACTCAATTTCAAGATTTCTTCACAAAAGGGCTATAAGAAAAGCCCCTAATTAGGCCTCCACCCAAATTTCTAGGGCCAATAGCTCCTTTTTCTTAGAGTTTCAATATCTTTGGCCTTAAGAAAAATTGATACGTAGGACCCATGCTCAAGGATTTTTAGGGTCTCAGGGTGCATACAACAAAAATAGAAAAAATGAGTGTTTGGTAGGGTTTTCTTGGCTACCTGTTGTCCCCACTTTTAAGACACCTTCCACACTTCATCAAGACTCCTCCTCCACAAGTTAGAAGCTCCTCATACCCCTCTTCAATTCCTCATAAGGGAAAATCTTCATTCTTCAAGCTTTGCTCTCGAGAGCTCTTTCTTTGCTGACAATCCCTAGCTGGGCATTGCCTAGCTCGCCTAGGGCTTGGTCAAATAGTTCTTTGCACTCACTTTTAGGGTCCTTGCTTGCATAATATAATAAATTAGAGTTTATAGCCTTGAAATCTAGAAGACCATGGAATTTCCATATTGGAGAGAAGACTTACAACACTTTCATGATATACAACTCTAGAAACCAAATAACCTCTAAAAACCAAGAATCCCAAATATCTTAGTCTATGAACCATTGTTGGGAAAATTAGAGTTTTTATTCTCTAGAAAATACAATACCTCTCAAAAAAGGGAAGTTATCCCTGATTCTATATTTCAACAATTACAAGGCCTTAACTTCTCACCAAACCTTATAGGGTCTAGGAGAAAAGAAAAAAGTAGACCCAGTCAACTCCCACCCTGCTATTTAAAAAACTTAAACTTTACATGGGAGAAATCTTCCTCGTAAAATCATTATCTCAACTCTAATTGCTACAATGGCTCAACCATGGGGAACTTCTGCCTCTTATGTGCTAATTTAAACAACCTACCCAAAGGAGCTAAGAAAATCTTGGCCAAGTTCAATGGTAGTTCCTATTGAGAGATGGTTGAAAATGTAGGAAATCCTTAAATGTCTGTTAACTTTGTAAATTGTTATCTTGAATATAAATTTGATGTAAAAAAGTAGGGCAATATCCTAGTAATGTCCTTCATGAAATTTTCCAAAAAGAAGCCAATAGATCCTTAAGACTTAGGGCAATACATTGTGCCCAAAGTAGTTAAACAAGGGTAAACATCATTTTCATCAAACCTTTGGTCCAAAATTTCAAAGTTCAATGACTCCAAAATCTCATTTTCTAAAAAAATCCATACTTTTTAAAGTCATCCAAAAGTTAAAAAATCCCCCCTTTGAGTACCTTAGATCAAACCCTAACAATTCAGATAAGTTGATTGAATATGTCATAGGTCATCAATTTGTGCCTAAAGTAGTTGATAAAACATTAACTAATGTTTTATCTTTAGAAATTTGTCAAAATTATGTAGTTCATTCCTCTATTGTTAAATTTGAGTCTAAAGTTGGTTCATATGAAAAATATGTCTCATTAAATACAAAGCTCAAACCATTCTATATTTCTATGTTCATACACAACCATAAGATCAATAATTGTATAATTAACTCTAAGGCCTCTAACAACACAATGCCTTGTATGTTCTGAAATCCTTAGATCCACCTCCCTCCCCCCTAACTAAAATCTTTGGTAAATGTTTGTTTATGGATTATAAGAAGGCCCCCTTAGCACAACAAATAAAAAATTCTCAATTTGCATTGGCCACTCATCTAGGCAAGACACTAAAGATAACTATTTTGGTTCCTAATATCCTAGTTAGTAATGACATGTCAAGAAAGAGTTTTTGTAGGGACCTAGGAGGAAAAGTTAAATTGGATTGGTCCCAAGATACGATTCTAGTGGGTAAAGAAATTGTGACACTCCAACCAAATGGAAAGTCTATGTATATTCCTTTCATCAAAAGATCATTGAGCCCAAATTCTATGCAATAGGTGTTAAATTTCTAAGTACATTATTTTAGGAGGGGAAGAGGTTGTTGAATCTAAACTTAATAATAAGGATTTTCTATAGGATATTGAGTTCAATGCTATCTGTTCATCCAATAGTATAGGAGTTGGTGTAGTGTTGATATCACCACAAGGTGATAAATTCCCTTATTCGTTTAAACTAGAATAAAACAACACAAATACAACAATAAAGTATGAAGCCTTGTAGGTAGGAATTGTCAAGCCTTTTTGTTAGGGGAATATTAAATGTGAAAAACCCAAGGTTGAAGAAGTATCAAAATATGGCATGGGATGAAGTAGAAAGATTTGAGGATTACCTTATTAACATAAAAAAAAACATGTTCAAAGTGATGTTTATGATCACCCCTTTACTTTCTATCATGAGTCTCCATCATTGGATGAGATAACATATCCAGTTGCCACAGTCAAAGATCGCTGCCCTATGGCATCTAGTAACCCTTAGGGATGTTTTAGTTCGGCATGCCCAAGAATGTTTGAGAACTCAATGGGATGGGAAAAGCTTGGGGCTAGTGTTTACCTAGCCACCTAGAGCTAATATAATAGACAAATTGATCCCACAATGAAAGGTGAGAGAGATTTGGCAGTTGGAAACTTTGTACTAGCCAACACTACAAGTTTTAGCATCACCTAAGATGTCATCACCAAATCAAAATGGAGTAAGATCACCAAAAAGTGAGAGAGGTCATTGTAGGTCTCCACAACATGGTCCTATAGGACCTAGAATCACATACATACCTCACACGAGATTTGAGATATGCCCCATCAAAGATCATTGTCCTATGGCATTTAGTGACCTTTAGGGAAATTTTTGTTTGACATGCTTGAGAATGTTTGAGTGCTCAACAAGAAGGGATGAGCTTGGGTCTAGGGTTTACCCAACCACTTAGAGATAACAGAATAAATAGTTTGATCCCACAACAAATAGTGAGGGAGATTTGGCAGTAGGTGACTTTGTATTGGCCAACACTATGAGTTTCAACATCACTCGAGATGGCATCGCAAAATCAAAATGGAGTAAAATCTTCAAAGTGAGAGAGGTTATTATAGGTCTCTACAACACAGTCCTATAAGACTTAGAATTGCATCCATACCTCACATGAGATCTGAGATATGCCCCGTCAAAAATCACTATACTATGGCATTTAGTGACCCTTAGGGACATTTTGGTTTGGCGTGCCTAATAACATTAAATCACTCAATGGGCTGAGATAAGCTTGGGACTAGTGTTTACCTAGCCACCTAGAGCTAATAGAATAGATAGTTTGATCCCATGATGAATGATGAGGGAGATTTGGCAGTTGGCAACTTTGTATTGGCTAAAACTATGAGTTTCAGCATCACCCAAGATGGTGTTGCAAAATCAAAATGGAGTAAGATCTCCAAAAAGTGAGAGAGGTTATTGTAGGTCTCCACAACACAATCCTATAGGACCTAGAATTCTATCCATACCTTGCACGAGCTCTGAGATATGCCTCATCAAAGATCACTAGCCTATGGCATTTAGTGACCATTAGGGACATTTTGGTTTAGTGTACCTGAGAATGTTTGAGCTCTCAAAAAGATAGGATGAGCTTGGGGCTAGGGTTTACTCAACCACCCAGAGCTAACAAAATAGACAGTTTGATCCCATGTTGAATGGTGAGGGAGATTTGGTAGTTGGAAACTTTGTACTAGCCAACACTACGAGTTTTCGTATCACCTGAGATGGCATTGCAAAATCAAAATGGAGTAAGATCTCCAAAAAGTGAGAAAGGTTATTGTAGGTCTCTATAATTTAGTCATATAGGACCTAGAATCACATCCACGTCTCACACGAGCTCTAAGCTATGCCCTGTCAAAGATCACTACCATATGGCATTTAGTGACCCTTAGGGATGTTTTGGTTTGACGTGCCTAAGAATGTTCAAGAGCTCAATGGGATAGGATGAGCTTGGGGCTAGGGTTTACCTAGCCACTTAGAACTATTGGAATAGATAGTTCAATCCCATGATGAACGATGAGGGAGATTTGGTAGTTCGCAACTTTGTACTGGTCAACACTACAAGTTTTAGCATCACCCAAGATGGTGTTGTGAAATCAAAATGGAGTAAGATCTCCAAAAAGTGAGAGAGGTTATTGTAGGTCTCCAAAATATAGTCCTATAGGATATGGAATCACATCCATACCACACACGAGCTTCGAGATATGCCTCATCAAAGATTGCTGCCCTATGGCATTTAGTGACCCTTAGGGACATTTTGATTTGGCATGCCCAAGAACATTTGAGTGATCAACAAGATTGAATGAGCTTGGGGCTAGGGTTTTCCTAGACACTTAGAGCAAATAGAACATACAGTTTGATCCCACAATGAAAGGTGAGGGGGATTTGGCAGTTGACAACTTTGTATTGGCCAACACTACAAGTCTCAACATCACTCGAGATGGCATCGGAAAATCAAAATGGAGTAGATCACCAAAAAGTGAGAGATATTATTGTGGGTGTCTACAACATGGTCCTATAGGACCTAGAATTGTATCCATAGCTCGTGCAGGCATATCTCTTGTGTAGGCTCCAAGATATGCTTTGTCAAATATCGTTGCCCTATGGCATTTAGTGACCCTTAGGGACATTTCGGTTCAACTTGCCCGAGAATGTTTGAGTGCTCAAAAAGATGGGATGAGCTTGGGGCTATATTTTACCCTACCATCTAGAGCTAATGGAATATATAGTTTAATCCCATGACCCTTTTCCCACTAAGTTGTGAATTTGAGCAACTTTTACAACTTTCAACAATGCAACTTTGCACAAAAAGTGTAATTTTTACATTTTTCACTCGATTCCACTTCTATGAATTCAAAAAAGTTTGGAAACACTAAAATTACTTATTTCCAAATGCTCAACCCTTCACCAATTCCTAAACTCTTGCATTCACAAATCAGCACGCTACAAGAGGTCAAATCCTTCATGGTACTTGACCTAGGGCTTGATTGGAAAAATCACAAAACACATCCTCCAGTCTTGAAACCCTAGAATATTAAAAATGACCCTAATAATTACCATTTCCCAAGTGGACATGAAATTAGTTACACTCTATACTCTAAAGATAGGTGTGAATCAAGTTTAGTAAGAGGTGTGAACAAAACAATGTTTATGTATCCTTTGTTAGGTCTTTTTGATATACAAGAATACAAATGAATTTGGAAAAGCTAGGACTTGACCAAATGACCCTAAGGACTATTAAAACCTTCTAAGGATCACAAAAATCCTATTTTCATTGAAAAACCACCAAAATTGCTTATTTTTGACCCATTGGTACAATTTGGCACTTGGGCTTATAATGGCACCTAGAGCCCAATTGACCTTACATTTTGGTCTTATTACAACATTCTTATTAATGTTCCAAATCCAAAACTAGGACCACTATCCATTTGTCTTGGTGCCAAATTTCTAACCATTTACAAATAAAAATTCATTCAAAAATACAAATGTCAATGAATTCACTATATATTAAACAACATGTCAAATTATAATCAAATTTGTCTCTATATATCAACAAACAATATTTAAAAAGGATTGAACTAACCTTTTCTATAAAAAGAATATTCAAAAAGCCTTCAAATAACATATCCAATGATTGAATTTGGTGTTTTCTAGCTTCAAAATGTCTTCAAATAGTTTTTGCTAACTTTTAATAGCTTGAAACCTATGTTTTCTATCAGAACAATAGAATGCACAATAGACAAAAAGAAGAAAATGGATCAAAAGGGACCCAAACTTGCTTTGTGACCATTTTTTGGTGATTTCACATAGTGCATATGCACTATAGTGCATACACACTATGTGAAAATACATCTTTCCCTATCCCACCATCCTCCATCCCCTACTCTCTCTCTCTCTCTCTCTCTCTCTCTCTCTCTCTCTCTCTCTCTCTCTCTCTCTCTCTCTCTCTCTCCCCCTACTCTCTCTCCTCTCCCATCCCCTACTCTATCTCAATCTCTCCCTCCTCTCCTATCCCCTACTCTCTCTCTTGCTCTCCCTCTCCCACTCCCTCTCCCATCACCTACTCTCTCTCACTCTATCTCTCCCATCCCCTACTCTCTCATTCTCTATCCTCTCCCATCCCCTACTCTCTCTCTTGCTCTTTGTCCTCTTCCATCCCCTACTCTCTCTTGCTGTCCCTCTCCCACCACCTAGTCTCTCTCACCCTCTCTCCTCTCCCATCCCCCCTCTCTCTCCCACCACATACTCTCTCTCTCTCCCCTCTCCCATCCCCTACTCTCTCTCACTCTCCCTCTCCCACCACCTACTCTCTCTCACCCTCTCTCCTCTCCCATCCCCCCTCTCTCTCCCACCACCTACTCTCTCTCTCTCCCCTCTCCCATCCCCTACTCTCTCTCACTCTCCCTCTCCCACCACCTACTCTCTCTCTCCCATCCCCTACTCTCTCTCACCCTGTCCCCTCTCCCATCCCCAAATCTTTCTCTCTCAGTCCCATCCCCCCTCTTTCTCCCTCTCCCACCACCTACTCTTTTTCTCTCCCATTGCCCACTCTCTCTCACTCTCCCTCTCCTACTCCTTCTCCCACTACCTACTCTCTCTCACTCTCTCTCTCACATCCCCTATACTCTCACACACTCTCTCATGTCTCCCACCCCCTACTCTCTCTCACTCTCTCTCCTCTCCCATCCCCTTCTCTCTCTCCCACTCTCCCTCTCCTACTCCCTCTCCCACCTTGTACTCTCTCTCTTATCCCCTACTCTCTCTCTCTTTCGAGCTACTCTCTCTCTTCCCCTTCTCCCATCCCCTACTCTCTCTCACTCACACACTCTCATCCTCCTCTCTCTCTCTCTCTCACTCTCCCTCTCCCACTGCCTACTCTCTCTCTCTCTCTCTCATCCCCTACTCTCACTCTCTCTCTCCCCCATCCCATTCTCTCTCTGCCACCCCCTACTCTCTCTCACTCTCTCTCCCATTCCCTACTCTCTCTCTTACACACACTCCCATCCCCCCTCTCTCTCCCTCTCCCACTCTCTTTCCCACCACCTACTCTCTCTCTCTCCCATCTGCTACTCTCTCTCTCTCTCTCTCTCTAGCTACTCTCTCTCCCCTCTCCCATACCCTACTCTCACTCTTTGAAAAAAAAACACTCCCATCCCCCCCTCTCTCTCCTCTCCAATCCCCTACTCTTTAGATCTCTCACACACACTCTCGCATCCCCCCACCTCTGTCCCTCTCTCACTCCCTCTCCCACCACCTACTATCTCTCTCTCTCACTCTCTCTCCCTCTCTGCTCTCTCTCTCCCATCTCCTACTCTTACTCTCTCTCTCCTATCCCATACTCTCTCTCATACTCTCCCATCCCCTACTCTCACTCTCTCTCTACCATAATGTTCTCTCTCTGCCACCCCTACTCTCTCTCACACTCTCTCTCCCTCTCTACTCTCTCTCTCCCATCTCCTACTCTTACTCTCTCTCTCCTATCCCATACTCTCTCTCACACTCTCCCATCCCCTACTCTCACTCTCTCTCTACCATCATGTTCTCTCTCTGCCACCCCTACTCTCTCTCACAATCTAACGCTCTCTTCCATCCCCTACTCTCTCTCTTACACACACTCCCATCCCCCCCTCTCCCTCTCCCACTCCCTCTCCCACCACCTACTCTCTCTCCCCCATCCCCTACTCTCTCTATCTCTCTCTCCCCTCTCCCATCCCCCACTCTCTCTTTCACACACACACACACCCATCCCCCCTCTCTCTCCTCTCCCATCCCCTACTCTACCTGTAACTCACTCTCCCTCTCCCTCTCCCTCTCCCACTACCTTCTCTCCCACTCTCACTCTCACTCTCACTCTCACTCTCACTCTCTCTCTCTCTCTCTCTCTACTCTCTCTCTTCCACTCCCTACTCTCTCTTACATTTTCACACTCTCTCCCATCCCCTATTCTCTCTCTCTCACACACATTTCCATCCCCCTCTCTCTCCCTCTCCCACTCCTCCCACTGCCTACTCTCTCTCTCTCATCTCCTACTCTCTCTCAAGCTACTCTCTCTCTCCCCTCTCCCATCCCCTACTCTCTCTTTGACACACACACACACAGACACAGACACAGACACAGACACAGACACACACTTCCTCCTCTCTCTCTCTTGCTCTCCCTCTCCCACTCTATCTCCCATTGCCTACTCTCTCTCTCTCTCCCCCATCCCCTACTCTCAATCTCTCTCTCCCATCCTATACTCTCTCACACACTTCCTCTCTCTCCCATCCCCTACTCTCTCTCTCTCTCTCTTACACAGATTCCTATTCCCCCCCTCTCTCTCTCTCCTCTCCAACTCCCTCTCCCACTACCTACTCTCTCTCTCTCTCTCTCTCTCTCTCTCTCTCTCTCTCTTTCTCTCCCATCCCCTACTCTCTCTATCCCCTCTCCCATCCCCTATTCTCTCTCTTTCACACATCCACACACTCCCATCCCCCCCCCTCTCTCTCCTCTCCCATCCCCTACCCTCTATATCTCTCACACACACTCCCATTCCCCTCTCTCTCGCTCCCCCACTCCCTCTCCCACTGCCTACTATCTCTCTATCACTCTCTTCCTCTCTACTCTTTCTTCCCCCATCCCCTACTCTCTCTCCCCTCTCCCATCCCATACTTTCTCTCTTTGCCACCCCTACTCTCTCTTACACTCCCACACTCTCTCCCATGCCCTACTTTCTCTCACACACACTCCCATCCTCCTCTCCATCTCTCTCCCTCCCTCTCTTGCTCCCTCTCCCACTAGCTACTCTCTCTGTCCTCCCCTACTGTCAATCTCTCTCTCCCTCTCATACTCTTTCTCTCTCTCTCACACACACAAACACTTCTCCTCTCTCTCTCTCTCTCTCTCTCTCTCTCATCTCCTACTCTCAATCTCTCTGTCCCATCCTATACTCTCTCTTTGCCACCCCTACTCTCTCTCACACTTCCTCTCTCTCCCATCCCGTACTCTCTTTGTTACCCCTACTCTCTCTCACTTCCTCTCTCCCATCCCTACTTTCTCTCTTTCTCTCTTTGACACACACACACACACACCTATCCTCCCCCCCCCCTCCCCCCCCCCCCTCTCTCTCATTCTTTCTCTACCTATCTTCTTCCCCCTCTATGCACTATTTAGGTCTTTGTAGTATGTGTGCACTAAAGTATGCATGCACTATTAAGATCCAAATTTAAAAAGCTTTAAATAGCACATGCACGCTATAGTGCACACATCCTATAGGGCATACACGCTATTCAAACCTTTGCATTCTACCAAGTCTAAGGCTTGGTTTTTCTTTGGGGATCCAACCCAAAGGTTTGTAGTCTATAAACTAGTCTAAGACGCATTTTGCTGCAAACATACAAAAAATGATTGATTTTTCTTGTGTAGTCTCCTTCAAGATTCCTCATGGTTGAACATCAATAAGATCAAGTTAGATGACATTGTAGATTTTTGTGTTAGCTATATAACTATATAGTTTATTTTTTATTTGAACTATTTCAAGCCTTTCATCTATAATTTCTTTTGAAAGTATGTCCATTTTTCCCAAAAACCAACATGTACTAATTGGGCTATAGATTTTAGCATGTTCATCAAATTTTGCAACAACTTAGTTTTTTAGAAACTAGACTCCATTCTACACACTTTCAAAAAAGGAAGTTTTGATTTTAGATTAGTTTTCAATCATTTTTAGGGGGAGCACATAGATATTTCACATTTTTGGGATGTGTCTAGTTAAAAAATTCATACAAAAATAATACACACTATAAAATTACTCGAAAAATATGGTATAAACTACATAGTGTTAAACTTTTCACCAGAGCGTTTAAAGAATTTCAAGAAAAAAGTTAAAATTTTAGGGGGGCCACACTTTGTACTATGTTATGTTTTTTTAGAATAAACAGTACCACTTTCTATGACCCCCTTTTTTGAGGACCTAAAACTAAACCATTTTGAAAAAAAATTAGTAGTTTAGAAACTAGATTCAAAGGACTACTACTTTTATTTCTGTCATATCTTATATATATATATATATATATATATATATATATATATATATATGTATGTATGTATATGTGTGTGTGTGTGTGTGTGTGTGTGTATATATATATATATATATACATATACATATACATATACATATACATATACATATACATATATATACACATATACATATATATACATATATATATATATATATATGTATATGTGTATATATATGTATATGTATATATATGTATATGCATATATATATATATATACATACATATATATACATATACATATACATATACATATATATATACATATACATATATATATATATATATATATTAGAAAGCATATTATATATTTTGTACATAAAGAGAATAATTTAAGAGTTTGAGTTTAATTGGTTTGAATATCAAGTTTTGATAATAGGGACCTCATTTCAAATCTTGGTAGTCTAGAATTTGAAGTGGTGACTCTTAGTCCTTCATAATTCAATTTTAATATGGTTGTGATTTCTTAATAAAATAAATCTTTATGCTGTAACTTTTGGTCTTCCATAGACAATTTTATTATGTTTGGTCATAAAAGACTATATTAACCTTTATCTATTGTTAGAGTAAAGCGTTAATTTAATTTAATTTGTTAAATTACCTTTACTCCCTTCTTAAGATTTCACTTTATGCACCTGGATTTTCATTTAATAATTAGTTAGTAATTATTAAATGTCATTTACCTTTTAGGGTTTCCTTTTTAAGTTTTTTGATCTCCTTCTACAAGGATTAATCTTTGGTAAATATCTCTCTCCTTTTAGTCTAATAATATAATTTGCATATTCTTAGAGCCAAACCCTTGCCTCTTCTTTGTCTTTTCATCTTTGTGATAACTTTTTACATGTAGGTGTTCTTCAAGTTTTGTGGATTTGTATTGCTCAAATCCTTTATGGTATTAGAACCTGACTTGCTATAGCTTGTTTTTATTTGGAGAAAAAGAAGAACGAGAGTTTGATAGAACAAATATGGCTTTTTTGGGGTTTTTTTTTGTTAAAATAAGTGGGCATATTTGATTTATAGAGTATATTGAGCCCAAAAAAACCTCATGATTGGATTTAGAAGATGTCAAAACCCCCATTTTCATATAAACTTTATCAATTTTGGACAATGTTGATAGGGGATGTGGGTATTTTTGCATACTAGGTTTGTACGACCTTTGGCACACATTATGAGGCACACATGTATGATTTTAAAAAAAATGGTGTGAAAATACTACCATAGTTAACCTAATTGTAGAAGCCATCGGTGTTATTATTCTAATCGCAATGGTCACAACTAGTGGTTAGCTTCACCACAAACAATCAACATCACACAGTAGTGGCTTCCATTGGATCTTATCATCATAGCTCGACCTACCACCAACTATCATGCCACCTTTAGCTAAAGTTATTCATTCAAGCATCATAATCAAGCCATCTCTACCTCCCCTTCCCAGCACATGGTCCTATGGAGGGTCAGTGACTTAACTTTTAGCCCTTTTTCAATTTTTGAGAGGGGTTTGAAATTTTATCTTTGCTATAGAGACCCTAACAGTCTTTTTTCTCTAACTTGAGCATATGATGGTTTTTTTTTGGATTCAAAAGAAGCACCACAAATACGATTCATAGATGAAGATGATGGTGAAGGTATTCTTTGTATTTTTTTTCTAGTTTAGTACCTATTTTTCTCTAAAAGTTAGATGATGTCATTTATCTTTTGGGTGGTGTAACTTGCTTATTTTAGCTTTGTTTTTCAATCCAAAAGAAGTGTTAGAATGCTCTTCTCGAGAAATTTATAGATTCTCTATCATTTCACTACTATTTATTTCAAGGTTTTTTTTATACTCAACTGAACTCTTTTTTCTCTGTTCTTTTATGCACATTTCTTCTGAAAGTTGTGGCTCAATGTTTTGCATTTTTAGGGATATTTTTGCATTATTTTCTATTATAATATAAGTATATTAGAAAACTTTAAAAAAATTTCTTAAAACAATGGATGAGGCCTCTTCTTGCCTATTACTTCTAAACCCACATAACTATTACATATGGAAATATGCTATGCAATGACTTCAAGAAACAAAGGGTTTGTGTTCTTTTCTAGATACAGTACAGTCAATATTTTAGAGTCAATATTAGATTTTACAACACAACAATAATATGGATAAAGCCATGGGTTTGATTTATTTGAATGTTTTAGATAGCTTATAGTTTCATCTTGATGAGTGTTCCACTCCTCAAGAACTCTAGGACAAGTTCAAGGACTTGTTTGGTACCCTCAACAAGTTTAGAGAGCTTCATATTGAGGCAGAGCTTACTTATCTTGTACCAAATTTTTTCCCCTCTATTAAGGATTTTCTCATGAGGTTCAAATAGTAGAGGACTTTGTTACGAGAATGCAAGACAGAGAAGACATATAAGGAGTGCATCTATCTGATTCTATCAAAGCATTGAGGAAATTTTTAGATTTTCTCTTCTACCTTCCATTCCACTATGGATGCTTTCAGTCCTAGATTTATCATGCCCACCTTTGAGGTTTTTCATGATCATTTAACTCGAGAGAAATCTAAGCTCTCTCAACTAGATTTTCTCACATGCTCACAAAATTATGTATTGGTAGCTTGACCATCTTCTAGGATGAAGGAGAAGAAACAAAAGTCACATCCTATAGGTTCTTAGATTAATTCTAGCTCTTAGATCACATCAAACCCACTTCCTCCTAAGGGAGATAAACCAAAGCTAGAAAGATGGAAGTGTGCTTAATGTAATAAGCCCAATCATGATGAGTCACATTTCTATGAGAAGAAGTTAGATGGCTATGCTAAACAGTCTTAAGATTTGACAAGTCTCCTTCAGAAGAGAAACATTTATATTCCTTCTACTTCTCACAAATCTTCTTCATCATCATCAATTCAGTCAAATGGTAAAGATATAGGAAAGGGTCATGCACTATGTGGGACTAGTACTCCACATTCTTATAGATGGTTACTATATTTAGGTGATTCACATCATATGCCATATTCTCATGATTTTTCTCTTCTTTTGAGACTTCTCCTACACACATTTTTATGGGGAATGATCCACCTCACAATAGGTGTATCATTGTCATGCTCTAGGCCATGCTTAGGAATGATATATTCAAACTAAGGACTATTTTTCTCACTATGAGGTGCATTTAATCTTGTTAACCTAGGGACGTATACTTGAAATGGTCAGCATAGTATGTGCACTAGGTCTCTTAAGGAGTCACTAAGCTTATGCTGCAAGAAAGTAAAATGCAAGAAAAAGGACTTACACTATTGTTGCAGGAAACTAACACACTTAACTCTATGAATACTAGAAATACAATGAAAGGATAATAAAGATTCCAAGTTAGTTCATCCACTATAACTCTTCTCACATATGTTGTGAGAACATTCACAAAGTACAATGCTATAAGAAGGAACTTACAACTTCTACTTACAATACTAAGAATGCTTGAAAATAAATCTATTCTATCCTAATCTAATCCACCTTCCAAGTGGCCCCCCTTGGTCAGCTTCACTAAACTACTAACACAAGATAGAAGCCAAAAACTATTTCATTAGATTTCAAAAATTCATTACATAACACAAAACTGTAAAAATACAACTGTAAAAGTTAAGAGTCTATTCTCATAAACTCTTTCTTCTAACTGGCTAAACTAACACACTTGGGTTGATTCCTATATATAGGAGATCAACACTTATTCCATAAAAAAAATAGTAAATGACTTAGCTTTATATCCACAAAAGAGAAAGAAGGAAAATAACAACTCAAGGTGGGAAGAAGAAATAATGGCTTAAGGCAAGAATAATAAAGTGTGAACATCCACTCACCATGGAATAAATATAGAGAAGGAAATAAGTCTTCATATCTCCTCCTTACTCATTTTCATGTCTTCTATCCAGAACCGTTACAACTTTCCTGCACCGCTGCTGCTCCTTAGCATTCTCTTCTCCTTGAATGCTGTTGACACTTCAATTTTTGAATTCTTGCAATCATCTTTTAGTCTTAATTAATAGGTTAGTTACAATATAAAGACATGCTTGCAAATAGACATTTATCAAATTAAATTCAAATATAAGAACACAAAATTTTGATAACTATATGAAAGACTGCATAATATACAAAATACTAGCAAAAGATGGCATAGTTTCTACCCATAGGTTTATCATAGGTTTGGTAAACATAGGTCCACAAATGTTCTAACAAAGATAAAACATAGTATCAACAAAGTATCTTAAAACTATCATGAAATAAAGGCAATATTTGGCCTCATTATCTACCCCCTGCTAAACTAATGCTTGTCCTCAAGCATTGCACTTCCTTGTTAATGACCTAAACTCTCCAATCTCTATCCTTCCTTTCCTATTGCTCTTGAAAGTGTAGTAAAATCCTCTGATTCTCTCCCACACTTCCCTTCTATAATCTTCCTATAGCTTGTCAAGTCTATTGACATTAATGTCATATAAAGGCCACAGGAGCATTGGAGGCTACATGGTTAGGGGACACCACAATTTTGGTATGGCCTTCTTCCATAACTCTAAATATTTTGGAACCCTGTGAAGTGTTGCCTCCAAGTTGATGGGACTATGTGGTTGTAACTTTTTAAGAGATTCAAGCAATCTGGCCCATCTACTCCTAGTACCAACCATAGCTCTTTGAAAAGCAAAGTAGGGAAAATTTTCATAATTAGCATAAACCTTAGCTCTGGAAGCAAAGATAACTATCTGTTACTTCTAGATTCTTCTTTCCATAAGTTAATGTGAACCAATCCTTGAGAACTTCATCTGACTTGCTACTCTCTTCTCTAGAAGGCAAGGGTTCTATATTTTCCTCATCCCTGTAATTAGTCAACTGCCTGTCATAGTTTCCTTAATTGGACATCCAGAACATGAGGGCTCTTAAATTTATATCCCCTATGTAGAGAAAGTTATTTCATTGAGTCTTTGAAGGGATAACAAAATTAGAAACATATAATTCACAAAGTAAATTCTGCTGCCAGGGTGGCAGAGTTTGATATAGTCCATAAAATTCTTGTGCTAATTTGAATTTTGCATCAACATTCTTAAGAGTTAACATTAATCGAAACAAAAGAAATTGTTCTTTAAAATAGAGAGCATAAACTCTTGATGGTGGTCTACAAGTAAGAGCATTATTAGCTAACTTGAGGGCATGATCCATGTGTTGCTTTTGGCTTGCTACCTATTCCTTTAAATTTGTAATTTCTTCACCTTCAGATGCTATGATCTTATTCATCTTTTTTGTTTCTTCTTTCCACAAGGCTTCAACAAATAGATGCTATCCATACAACTAATAAAAGAGTTTCTACAATGTGATAGAACTGCTATCTTCTTCATGATTTATTTTCCTCTTCCTTTGTTCCTTCATAAATGTTCTAAAAAACAAGTAATTCATGTTGATTTATGGGGAACTAGGGCAGTGTTTGGATCAACATATTCAAAAACTGTTTCATCCCTATAACTAGAAGTACCTAGTAGATCTACTAGAGTATCATCTGGATTTTTCTTTATTTCATTCCTACATTCCTTAGTAGGATTTTTGCGAATTCTTAGGATTTTTTGGAGATAACAATGGCCCATTCTACTGAATATTTCAATCTATGTGGAAGACAAAAAAAAAAAAAAAAAAACATATTTCTAATCATTACAAGCCATGCAAATTCCTGGTGATAGAGAACCCAGTGATGGATAACCCACTGACATTTCTAAGAATTTAATGAAGTTAGAATCCCTTTTCCATACTTTTTAAATACAAATTGAAATATCTAATTACTGTTAAAGAAATTTTTAATGCACCTTGTGAATTTTGAGCTTGCATTCAATGGATTTGATTAACTTTAATTTAATGAACACTTTGTACCACTAACTTTCTTGACTAAATGATGTACCTGATCCAAAAAATATGAACTACCATAGCTCAACATACCTTATAGTCCAAGAATTTATATGAGATGACCATCCTTTACCCAATTCTGAAAATGCGGTGAAAATAAATTTGAGCCTGTTTTAGACATTTGTAAATTATTGAGGGAGAAGTTCATATATATATATAAAAGGTAATATAAGAGAAACTAATATAATAATGATTCCAGAGATATTATGTGTATATATAATTATAATTTTCATTATATTAATCTTATTATAACTTATAGATATGATCATGAAAAGACATGTCTCTACTTGACTTATTCTCAATATAAATTTAAAAGATCATTAAATTTATAAAATATTTACATTATAAATAGCTATCCTAAAATCAACGTGATATCATACAAGATAAAAATTCTTGAACTAACAGATTTTAGAGAGAATAGTATCCATTTTGATCTCAATATTAATAGATTTGACCTTGCCCAAAGATTTTAATTTTTTTTTATTAACAGTAACCAAAGATCTTAATATTTGCCACTGATGTCATCTTGATGGGGAACAATAAGAATTACTTCAAATACTATTGCTTGATGGGTCAAGGCTAGATATCTTGGGACTTCATTCTTGATAGGGATAGCAAATATATACAGAGACCTTTCTAAGAAGGTGTAGATCCATAGCTCATGAATATATGGTGAATAACAAGAACAAAAATCAAGCATGATGACTTGTGTTGCAGAGGCATGATAAGAAGAATATTAGGTGAAATTTGAAATTATATATGTTGCATTATTATAATTTGTTGATATATATTGTCCCATCTTGGCTATATCATGAACAAATGAACTCATAATATAAATTTATATCTTGATATTGTAAAAGAAATTAGGAATGCAATGGAATAGGGGCTACATTTCAGAGCATTTGAATTGGTTAAGATTCACCATTCCAACCTTGAATACTAAATATTAGTAGTTGTGACCCTTTTCAGAAATATTCACAATAGTTAGTTTTTTTGTGAGGAGTTTTTGCATTATTGGGTTGATTATAGATGTTGGAGTATTTATTGCATATAAATGTTTGCCCCTAGAGCCAAATGCCCACCTACCACCCCTAACGACCTACACAATAGCCAAAAATTTTATTATGGGTAGGTGAGTTTTCAAATTTGCAAATGAGGGGAAAAATATTTGGCAAAAGACAAAAGGAATGTCTCACTCTCTTAGTCAATTAGTTGAAGAAAAGAGATTAGAAGAGCAAAGAAGGACGGAGAAAGAAAGTGATCAACAGATCCAGTCATTGCAAAGATAGAAGGAAGTGTTTTTGTGCCTATAGGTGCACATGTTTCTTTCTATCATTCTATAAGTTCGCAATTTATTGTGTGGTTCAACTTGTGAAGCAATGATTGCTCCAGGTGCTATTGTATGCATCCATTAGAGCTGCAAGTTTAAAGTTTAAAGGTTGAAATTTCATCAGTTTGAAATTTTAGGGTTATTTTAGAGTTTTTTGGTTGTAGTTGAATGCTCCTAGATTTTGTAATAGTTTGAATCAAAGTTGAATAGAAAGCAAGTAGGTATACATGAATCCATTTCTCTTCCTTCTTCATTGCATTTGTGAAGTTTATTGTTGAATATTTTAAGCTTTGGCTCTCTAGTTTAATGGTGGTAACATTTACGTTATAAAATTGGTCACTCGACTTGGTATTTGTCTGAGTTGAAACTTTGTAGTTTAAGCTGAGATCACTTGGCATCCATTGGTGCCGAGTTTCCCTTCACGTGCCGAGTTCACTTGGCTCCTTCATGTGCCAAGCTCACTCGACACCTTCTCCTATCACTCAGCATCTATTGGTACTGAGCAAAATTTCACTTGGCACCTTCATGAGCCGAGCAATTTTTTTTTTTAGGGTTGAGGTTTTAATTTTATTTTATTTCTCCCACATGGTATCAGAGCTTTGAGGCCCTACATCCACAATGAGTTAGGGCATATTTTTTTAGGGATATTTGGCATGGCAAGAGATGTAGGAAAGATATGGAAGCAACCACCACCCTTCAATGGACAAAATTATGAAACATGGACAAAGAAGATGAAGACCATAATGGTTGCAAATGATTTATGGGAGTTTGTGATTAATGGGTTTAATGATGTGACAGACCCAAATAAATATGCTGCTCTCACAAATGCATAGAAGACTTAGCTAAAAGAGTCAAGGAGAAAGGATGCTAAGGCATTAAGTTTGATTGAGGCAACAATGACAGAGATAGTTTTTCCCAAAATTGCAGTAGCAAATTATGCAAAGGAAGCATGGGATATCCTTGAGATGAACTTCAAGGGGACTAATAAAGTCTGTACAGTAAAGCTATAGAATATAAGGAGGGAGTTTCAGAACCTTTAGATGAAGGGAAATGAATCAGTTGCAGATTTCAATTGAAGGACCTCCAATGTGATTAAACAATTGAAGTCAAATGGAGAAGACTATGAAGAGTAGAGGATAGTGGAAAAGATATTGAGGAGTTTCCCTCATAAATATGACAATTTGGTCATGACCATAGAAGAGGCAAAAGACCTCACTATTTTGACAATGGATGAGTTGATGGGTATTCTTCAAACCCATGAGCATAGGATCAATAGATCTGCATCTTCTTCTTCCCAAGAGCAAGAATTCAAGGCTTAGTCAAATCCAAGAGGAAGGGGGAGAGGAAGAAATGGCTCAGGTAGAGACTCCAGAGGTAGAGGCCGAGGTAATGGAGGACAAAGAAATGCTACAACAGAAAGCTCAGGAAGAGCAGATGGAACAAGTAGCTCACAAAATACTTCAAGAGGAGGTAAGAAAAACTACAACTCAAATAGGAGTAATGTAGAATGCTACTAGTGTCATAAATATGGGCATTATGCAAGTGAATGCTAGAAGAAGAAAAATGATTAGTCAGGACAAGAAAATGTGGCTAATGTGAACATGGGAAGTGGAAACAATGTCACTGCCTTCATCATGTGTAATCTTCACAAAGGATGTAGCAACCACATGAGTGGTAATGAAGCCTTGTTTTCATTTATTGGCAAGAGTTTCAAATTTGAGATTAAAATGGGTAACAATGGAACCCTACAGGTAGTGGACAAAGGATCTATTATGGTCTGCACCAAGCAAGGTGACAAGAATGAAATACAAAATGTGTATTTTTCCCTTGGTATGAAGCTCAATTTGATGAGCATTAGTTAGCTCATTCAAAATGGATACAAAGTACTGATGGAGGATGACAGTTGTGTCATTCATGAAAAGGATGGGAGTAAGAACTTATTTGCAATAGTTCAAATGACAAAGAACATAATGTTTCCCTTGAGGATAGAGACATGTTTCTCATCTCAAGTTGGTGTTGCACCTCCCATATAATCAGCTCTAAGGAGTGTGATTGAAGACCCTTCATGGCTATGGCACCTTAGGTATGGTCATCTTGGTTATGCTTGTTTAAATTTATTGTCAAATAAAAGAATGGTAGAAGGTTTTCCACGAATAGAAAATTCATGTGACAAGTGTGAAGCTTGTATTTTGGGTAAGTAACATAGGCTTCCCTTTAGTTTTGGAAATTCTAGGAGGGCTATATATCCATTAGAGTTAGTGAATACTTATTTAGTTGGTCCTTTGCAAGTTACTTCCATTGGGGGGAGTACTTATTTCATGGCATTTATTGATGATTTCAGTCATAGGACATGGGTTTATTTTTGGAAATCTAAATCTAAAGCATTTGATAAGTTTCTTGAGTTCGAAGCCCAAGCTAAAAAAGAATGTGGGCACTATATCAAGGTCCTAAGATCAGATAAAGGAGAGGAGTATACCTCTAATTCTTTTGAAAAATTTTGTAGCAAACATGTCATAAAGAAAGAGCTCACAGCTAGCTATACACCACAGTAGAATAGAGTGACTGAAAGAAAGAACAAAACTATTGTTGAAATGACAAGGAGCATGATGAAAGAGAAAGCTCTTCCAATTGAATTTTGGGGAGAGGCTATGGCAACAACAATTCACCTAATTAATAGGTTTCCTACAAAGGTTGTCTATGATGGAATTCCAATGGAAGCATGGTCACAAGGAAGATGGATAGTTCAACACCTTAGGGTGTTTGGATGTGTTGCATATGCACATGTGTCTAAAGAGAAAAGGAAGAAATTGGATGAAAAAGGTGTGAAGTGCATCTTCATAAGGTACAACTTGGAATCAAAGGCATACAGATTGTATGACCTATTGAACAACAAGATGATTCTCTCAAGAGATGTGGAATTTTTTGAAAATCATTCATGGTATGGACCGACTGATGAATCATCGAGCACCTCAAGTAAAGTGCCAATTATGAGTGAAGAGGATGCTGATGAACAAGAAGAAGGAGCAAATAGAAGAAAAGGCAAGCAACCTCAGTCATTGCTGAGCTCATCTAGGCATGACTGAGTGTCAGTGCCAAGTAATAGTGAAAAATGAGCTAGTCGACAAAGTAGTAGCAATAAAGATTCTAATCCCACACTCTCCTCCCACACTCTCCTCCCTGTTACTAAGAAGGATCAAGAGTCTTAGGGAGATATTCCAAGATGAAAGTTATGAAGATTATGATGAAAGTGTTAATTTTACATTATTTTCTCATAGCGATCCAATATATTTTGAAAAATTTGTTAAGGAGAATAAATGGTGTAAGGCCATGGATGAGGAGATAGATGCTATAGAAAGGAATTATACATGGGAGCTAACTAAATTGCCTCCCAAAAAACAAGTGATTGGAGTGAGATGGTTCTACAAGACCAAATGCAATGCTGAAGGCAAGATTGATAGGCATAAGGCAAGGCTGGTAGTTAAGGGCTACAAATAGCGGTATGGTAGAGATTATGATGAGACATATGCCCCAGTTGCAAGAATGGAAATCATGCATGCTATCATAGCAATTGCA
The DNA here is from genome assembly GCA_028749045.1 of Cupressus sempervirens. NCBI lineage: Eukaryota > Viridiplantae > Streptophyta > Pinopsida > Cupressales > Cupressaceae > Cupressus > Cupressus sempervirens. The sequence continues at coordinate 529,064,909 of CM053788.1, read as the reverse complement.
GCTTAGCACAAATGGAAGGTATTTCAAATGGATGTGAAGTCCTCTTTCTTGAATGGTGTATTGAAGGAAGAAGTTTATGTGGAGTAACCACCTAATTATGAAGTTGCAAGTGAAGAATAAAAAGTATATAGATTAAAGAGAGCTCTTTATTGGCTCAAGCAAGCTCCAAGGGCATGGTACAGTATGATTGACTCATATTTGATAAGCAATGGCTTTAGCAAAAGAAATGGTGAGCCTACTCTCTACATCAAGGCAACAAACAGAAATGTGTTGATTGTTGTCTTGTATGTAGATGATTTGATTTTTACTAGTAATGACAAGACTCTAATTAGTGAGTTCAAAGAGGCCATGAAAAATGAATTTGAGATGACAGACCTTGGTCTCTTGAAGTACTTTCTAGGCATAGAAGTAAAAAAAATGCACGATGGCATCTTCATCTCTCAAGAAAAATATGCAAGGAAAATCTTGGAGAGATTCAAAATGAAAAATAGTAAGCCAGCCCCCACACCAACAAAAATAGGTCTGAAGTTGAGCAAGGAAGACTCTAGCAAGAGAGTGGATCCAGCACCATACAAGAGTATGGTTGGAAGTTTAATGTATTTGACTGCAACTCAGCTAGACTTGATGCATGTAGTAAGTTTGATTTCCAAACTTATGGAAACACCAAAGGATTCCCATTGGCAAGTAGGAAAGAGAATCCTAAGGTATGTGAAAGGTACCAAGGGATTTGGAATTTTGTATACTACAAAAAATGAATTTAAGTTGGTAGGTTATACAGATAGTGATTGGGTTGGAAGTATAGATGATAGGAAGAGCACTTCCAGATATATATTTCATATGGGATCAAGTGCAATTTCATGGGCATCCAAGAAGCAACCTATTGTTGCTCAATCTATAGTAGAGGCTGGATACATAACAAGAAATGTAGTAGCATGTTAGGCTATTTGGTGAAGGAGGATCATTACAAATTTGAACAAAAGGCAAGAGGATGGAACCACAATTTATTGTGACAAAATTTTCTTAATTGCATTGTCCAAGAATCCAGTCTTCCACGGGAGAAGCAAGCATATTGAGATCATATATCACTTCATTAGAGAGTTGGTGGAAAATGGGAGTATCAAAATGGAATTTTGTAAGCCTGAGCAAAAGCTATCAGACATTTTTACTAAGCCATTAGGCATTGGAAGTTTTGTACACCTGAGAGAGTGTCTTGGTGTAGTTGATTTGGATCAATTGTGATCCTTGTTTGTTTAGCTCAGGACAAAGGAGGAGTGTTGGAATATTTATTGCATACAAATGTTTGCCCCTAGAGCCAGATGCCCATCTACCACCTCTAATGACCTACACGATAGCCAAAAAATTTATTACAAGTAGGTGAGTTTTCAAATTTGCAAATGAGGGGGAAAATATTTGGTAGAAGAAAAAAGGAATGTGTCACTCTCTCATTCAATTAGTTGAAGAAAATAGATTAGAAGAGTAGAGAAGGAAGAAGAAAGAAAGTGATCAATAGATCCAGTCATTGTAGAGATAGAAGGAAGTGTTTTCGTGCCTATAGTTGCAATTGTTTCTTCATGTCATTATGTAAGTTCATATTTTATTGTGTCATTCAACCTGTGAAGCAATGATTGCTCCAGATGCTATTGTATGCAGCCATTAGAGTTGTAAGTTTAAATTTTAAAGGTTGAAGTTTCATTAGTTTGAAATTTTAGGGTTATTTTAGGATTTTCTGGTTGTAGTTGAATGCTCCCAGATTTTGTAATAGTTTGAATCAAAGTTGAATAGAAAGAAAGTAGGTGTACATGAATCCATTGCTCTTCTTCATTGCATGTGTGAAGTTTATTGTTGAATATTTTAAGCTTTGGCTCTTTGGTTTTAATGGTAGTAACATTTACATTATAAACTTGGTCACTCAGCTTGGTCTTTTTTTAAGTTGAAACTTTTTAGTTTAAGCCAAACTCACTCAACATTCATTGGTGCTGAGTTACCCTTGATGTGCTGATTTCACTCGGCTCCTTCATGTGGCGAGCTCACTCGACACCTTCTCCTACCACTCGGCTTCTATTGGTGCCGAGCAAAATTTTACTTGGCACCTTCATGAGTCAAATTTTTTTAATTTTTTTTAGGGTTGAGGTTTTAATTTAATTTAATTTCTCCCACAATAGAGCCTATGTATATGATCAAGGAGAACAAGATTCCCAATAGGCACTGTGACCATTTCATCTATTAAGTTTCATCAATTCACATATAATCATCACATATTAATACACATTTGATATATATTAATCAATAACAAACAAAACCAACCAATTATAAATTAGAAGTCACTCATAGTCATTTTAGTTCACTTTGCACTATCATTAAGTGTCATGATATGGAGTAAACCAAACGATCGATTTGGAACAACATTTGTCTAATCAAGGGAGAAGAATATTATGATTGTGAATGCATGAGTTTGATGATAGTGGGATACCAATGCATTATTGTAGAACTGGCACCAATTTAAAATTATAGATCAAATCATGAACAAAATGATTCTCCATCTATTACGTCAACTTTGACTATTTAAGACTTTTAGGGACCATTTGGCAATGAGAATACAAGTGGAATAGGCATATGTATATTCTTAAAATTTTGAATTCTTTGTTCGGATGCACCAAATTAGAATTGGAATAGGAATAAAATTGGAATATGTATTCCAATTTTTGCCCAAAAATGAGCATTTTCTATTCCACTGAAATTGGTGGAATTAGAATACGTATTCCTACTCCTATTTTTTTAAATTTTAGAAAACATAATTTTTTGATTCGATGAATTTCGCATCAAATTTTGTGTGAACCAAACAAGAATAGGAATACATAACCCCATTTTCTATTTGCAAATAAGTATTCTAGAATAGGTATTCCTATTCCCATTTTTATATTTCCGTAGCCAAATAGACGCTTAGTTTAGGAATGAAGCCTTAGTGTGTTATGTTTAAGCCATCTACACTCATTATAGTGTATGACATCTAAGTAATTTCTCCATAGAGACCATACTACCAATGATCTCATGGAATTCCATTAAGATTATTTTTTTGGAGTTTTAATCAATTGTGTAAGCATTAATATATTCCTAAGCTACCATGTTTTGGGAGTACTGTGGAGAATAATAACCAAGAGTTTATGGAGGATTGAATAGTTTAGGTAGGAATTGCAAAATAGAATGATGCTCACAGTCTATAAATTATTGAACTTGCTACAAAAGTCATCAATGATATTACTTGACTCATGAATGATTGTCAATTGATTTATTACAATCTAGAAAGAGGCATGGATGACTGAAATATATATTTCAATGGAAGTCATTATGGAGTTGGGTTTGAGTCAAGTTGAATGACTCTAAGGTGACATAAAATTTTATATTGACATTGCTTCACAATTATCTACTGGAATACTGATCACAGAAACATTATCTTGTTTCAAACCAAGTTCGTGACTAATGGTTGTAGTTATAGTTATTAAACTCCATCATATTTAGGATATTATATCACAACTAGTAATTTCAGAATCATTTTGGAAATCGTGATTCAATATAGCTAATCATTTGCAAGAGTTTAACCATTTTATACCAACAATGTTTATTATTGAAATACTAGGGGATGATTTTTTACATTTAGGATATGGAAAATTTAAGTGATTTGTAGTGCCTACCCTCATTCACATCTTTTCTGGACATTGTTATTATCTTCAGACTATGATAGACTAGTTTTATGTTGATGGATTAGTGGTATTGTTTTGACAGTATCAGACATTATGTTATGGATTCAGTGGTTATATGATGAGATCATTTAGATTTTACATTTCATGCATACATGATGATCATTATACTATCTTCAGTTATTATTGATGATTAGATGGATGGTTTATTATCTTATGTGTTTTATTATGGATACTTACCCCATACTTGCATGTGTATGGTGTGCATGTTTTCTTATTGTATGGTGTTTCTGATGTGGTTAAGGAAGGGAGTCGTAGTCACCTGCTTAGTCGGGATCTACACAATGCACCACTTCCTTTCATTGTCTGTTTAGCTTAGCATTATATATATTGTATGTACATGCACAATTTTTTCTACAGGTTGCAGGTATCGGGTATCAACTTCCCTGAATTGCCAAGATGAGCGTACCCTATTATACTATCTCAATGATAAGAGAAGGGAGATAAATTCTCAAGTCCAAATCCCAAACCCTTAAGCCAATTTTCCTAGTGAGGTAGGACAAGTATCCAGATATTTTACCCATCGAATGTGTCGGATGACATGATTTGTGATTTTTAACCCTTTAGACTGATTGTGAGTGATTTGCTCTATGATGGGTTTTCATATTTTATCTTTGAGGTCTATGGTGAATTTTCTATTAATTAAGTCTTAATAAATGGATTTAATTAATAAATTAATTATTTGAGAAGATTAATATAAAATATCATGTTATTTGATATTTTGATTGTAATTAATTAAATGTGAATTATTAAGGAAAATAAATTAAATAAAAGAAAATTAGAGATTAAAATTAATAATAATAAGTAATAAATAAATAATAATAATAAAAGTTATAAAGTTAAAATGAAAGTTATAAATGTTTAATATAGAAATTATATAAAAGTGAATTGGAGTTATAAGCTTGCATGGGAATTAACGCACTTCTCTATTTCTCAAGTGTCAACAACACGGGGGTTAGTGCATCAATTAAGCACATGATGTCTACAACCCTAAGGCTCATCTTGAAGGTTGGAAAAGACCCATGCTTAGTTGGTGACACCTTTCAGCTGTTTCTAGAAGCATTCTAGATGTTTCCTGAAAGCTCTTTATATTCAGGCATTCATAGAAGCTTAGACATAGCATTTGGAGTGCAATTGGAGCATTGGAGGACTCGAGAATTCTGAAGAAGGGAGGAGTTTGCTCTACGGATTTTTTGAGGAAGAGCAATTTAGTATTAGAATTCGGGTAGATTCTTGTGATTTTACTTATGCTATTTTTGCATCACGCATTCCCTATCTTCTTCATGTCTTCCATATGTCTTCTGAGAAGTTTCATATTTATATGCATTCTCAATGTGGGTAGATTAATTTAATTGGAGAACTTTATATGCAAATATCTTATTCTTAATTGTAGATATAATCTTTGTGGAAAGACAGAAAAATAAATACACATGGTTATATATTCAGATCTACATACATATACATATATATAAATATATATTTATATATATGCACATGTATACATTTATTATGGATCTATTATAGAATTTGAAGATATATATACATACATATATATATATATATATACATAAATATATATATATATACATACATATATATATATATATACATAAATATATATATATATATACATAAATATATATATATATATATACATACATATATATACATAAATATATATATATACTGATATATATATATATACCTATGTATATTTACATATAATGCACCGAATTGAGCGATTAATAAAATTGTAGGCGAAAATGTATTAATTCGCATCGCGATTCATATTGCATGGAACAAAGTATATTATATATGCTGTGGGCACGTTTCGTACCCCACACCGATAGAAGGCAGAGACCTACCGTCGCAGGTCTGCGGCGACAGGGGTACTACGTACCCGCTGTCAGCACAGTGCCTGCGATCGCAAGTACTGCATACCGCAACATGAGTTTGGGGGGGGGGGGGGTTTAATTGATGTTAATAATATGTAAAAAGTAATAATAACGTTTATGTTAAAATGTTTATATATAATCGATTCTCATATGAAGTCAATCGAAATTGTTAATTTGATTTAATGAAAACGTATTTACATATATATATATATATATATATATATATATATATATATATATATATATATATCTATATCTATATATATATATATCTATATCTATATATATATATATATATATATATATATATATATATATATATATATATATATATATATATATATATATATATATATATATATATGTAATATCTTAATGTGTTATTTATAATGTAAGTTATTAATTGATCAATGGCTTATATTGATGGTTTATTTTCATAAGGTGACTCTGTAATAACTTTCAACTATTTAATAATTTAAATGTTTTAAATTATTAAATAAGGAATTGATAGTTGGGTGGGGGATGTATCAAACAAATGTTAGTAATTGGAAAATGGATTTTTAGTTCTAATAAGGAAAACTTTTATCCAAAAACAATATATGTGTTCCTCCATTTATTCTTTAGATTTGGAAACATAAACTGAGACCTCTACATTTAAACTCAAGTTATAAAACCAAAACATGTGTTTGCATTGTGTATTCTTTATGCTATTGTTTTAGGTTTTGGGTTGACTAGTGTTGACCAGTATAGGATGTCTACCAGAGGCTTGGGGGTTATGTGATTGTGGTGACATGATGATATTTTATTGGTTATGTGATGGAATGCTCTATGTGTTGATTGTGATTACTGATTGTTATAGTTGAGATTCTTATGTATGAGACACTTGACTTAACCATTATTTTTGGTCATCAATTAGTTATCCTTGGTTATTTTTCTAGTCGCCATGATGGGACTGTAATGTGGATTTATTTTGATGATGTCATGATGTGACATGTTTGACTCAACCATTTTTGGAGTCTTCGATAGGTTTGATTGAGATATATATATTGGTTATTGAGAACCATTGGATATTTGATTATCAGTGATACTTCAGTTGCCAATAGAGAGCTGTTGTGTTCATGATTTTCTATGGATGTTAGCTCATGGGGATTTGATGCTTTTATGCATATTTGATGATTTTATGGATTATCTTTTGTAATTTTGAGATTTATGAGTCCATGAGCATTAGGGTAGGATATCTGCATGTAGTGACAGGAAGTGGCTTGCAATGGGGGCTGGGGCCCTAAGAGGCTGCCAGAGTAACTCATTGTAAGTTGGATTAATAAGTGATAACATTCAAACCTAATACTAACTAAATGAACCTAAAAAGATAAGTTTTTTGTTCTCGCCCATGCCTTGAGTTCTTGTACAGGCTAGGATGGGAGTGGTGAGACGCATGGTTTCGACCTTGCATTCCGTAGTATGCCTCGTCAGTATGAGAGGATACTAGTGGCCACATGAAATCAGTATGGACCCGTGGAGTTTAGCTAACTACTAGGGTAACTTGTATGTGATAATTGTGATGACACTTTCCCGCTTGCATAGTAGGTTCCTACATGTCATTGTGCTCCTCTGGGATTAGATGTCAGATTTTGTGTTTGGAACCTTTGAGTTAGTACACTTTTAGAATTCCTAGACTTATAGAGATATGTGCTATGTGATTTTGATAGCCTATTTGGGACTTGAGATTATCTCCTTAGCACGGTGGGAGTGGACCACTTAGGTACCACGCGGTCGGGTGGTAGTGTATTTTCCACTCTTATCATTTTGAGATTCATTGAGACATCATGGCTAATCCATCCTTCATGATGGTGGATATGTATCCTTTTTTATTGATGATTAGCATATGTTAGATGATGTTATCTTATGCTTTTATTTGCATGTTAGATTACTTCTACATATGATGTTGTATTTATTAGGAGTGACATTCCTACTATGTAATACCGATGATCTCTTCAATGATAGTAAATGTTACACAGGGAGGGATGGCTAGGATCCACAATGGTCTAATGATGCTATTGATGGTTGGGAGGAACTGTGCACTTAGTTTATTATGTTTGATCTTTATGATGGATGTATATGTTCTCTATGATGTTGTATCATGTGATTATCTCTACTTTGATGTATCATGGATTAGAATAGGATGATGTACCTTATTCTATGTATGTATATTTTTTGAGCTTGTCATACACTGTGACATGTACAGTGGATGATTAAGTATTTGAAATGTAATGTATAAACATTGGACTTATCATTATTATTTCATGAGGATGTTGTACTAGATGGATTCAAGTATGTAATTCAATATTAAGGGATCTTAAAGAATATAATCTATTATTTATGTTATGTTTACTTTCAGATGGACATTGCTATTGCTTCCGTTATTGTGCATAAGTTATATGTGATATTTACTTTCATGGAAAAAAAAATTGTTTCTAAACTTAGTGAAATTCTAGGTTAATTCTTTGGATCCCTTGGCAGGGCATTGCATTTGGTATCAGAGCCTAGTTTCTACATTGGGTGCTCTGGGTATTTTGGAACAACTTGAACTTTGAACTATTAAGTGTAACTTTCCAAACTTGATCTAGGTGAATTGAAATAGGACTCAAATTGTTACTTGAATATTTTTTATACTTCAACACTTAGTTTCAAAACTGGAAATTTTACTTAAACCTAGACATGGAACTAAACTTAGTACCTTGTACTGTTGTAGGATGGTATCAGGGACTAGGTCTTCTATTAGAGGCCATGGTAGAGGTCGTGGACATGGAAAAACTATCAGTGTCCATGGGTTTGCCCATGAGGGATCAACTCATGTAGAAAGAAAGGAAGAGCACTCTAGTAGGCAGCAGGAAGAGAGTCGTAGAGAGGACCAAGCTGAGTCTGAAGAGGTCAGTTTGAGGAAGATGATGCAGACTATTCTAGAACGTCTACCTCTTGTTCAAGAACAGCCTAAAGTGCATTAGATAGAACAAGAGCATAGACCTAGATCTAGAAGTCCTCGGAAGGAACGTTAGAGGTCCATTGTGCCCACTCAGATGAAGGATCTTTCAAGATCTAAGGTCAAGCCTTTCAATGGGCAAGGTTCTGGTTATGTGGCCAAACAATGGCTTATTTCTCTCGATAGGATTTTTGCCATGTAGGAGTTCAACAAAAATGTTAAGGCAAGGTTTGTGATCACTAATCTAGAGAATTTTGGGGCCACTTGGTGGATGATAGAAGAGAAGTTGGGAATCAATATGAGTAGTGTTACATTGGAGTTATTCCAAGAGAGTTTCTGTGAATGATTCCTACTAGAGGAATGGAAACAACAAAGAGATGATGAGTTTCATAATCTCAGACAGTACACTTTGTTAGTGACCGGGTATGAGCGTAAGTTTTATGAGCTTATGCCTTTTTTAGGGTTCAGTGAAAATTCAGCTCAGTTGACACAAAATTTTATTAGGGGTTTGAATAACTGTATTATTGGGGGAGTTAAGGTATTTGAGCCAAAAACCCTCAAGGATGAGGTGCATCGAGCTATCCTTGTTGAGAAAAGTGTCAATCTTGGTCAAGGTGGTTTTATAGGAGCGCCAACCGCATCAAGATCTAAAAGCAACTACAATTCAGGTGGTAACAAGAAGTTTTCTTTCTCTAAGGGGAAACAGTATCAGCAACAGTCTCAACAGACATAGCAACAGAAGGGCTCAAATTCTCAAGGTCAAGGTGGTGGCAAAGGTTCTAACACCAAGAATAACCGCAATGCTCAATGCAATAAACAGAATCAGACCAATCAACCAGCTCAGAGTAGCCAGTATTTTGTGAGCAGGAACAATCGCTAGCAATCAAATGTACCGTCTATGGGAAGAGGTTCTTGGAAATACAGAATGCTTTTCATGTGGTTAGATTGGACATTATGCAGCTCAGTGTCTTCAGCGAGCACCTTAGTTTTTAGGACCTAGACCTACCATTTCAGAGCCTACAGTGGGTGATGCAGGTAGAGCTCATAGAGTTTTTGTAGCAGTTGATCAGAGTCAGGCAGATCATCAAGGTATAGCAGTTGAGACCACAGGTGCTATTAGAGGTATATCTCTTTCAGTATTGTTTGACTTAGGAGCTACAGATTCATTTATTTCACCATCTATAGTTTCCAAGTGTAAGCTAGATGCGGTGAAGAAAGATCATGGTTGGCAAGTGGAACTAGCCTCAGGCATTAAGGTTTCCACAAATTCTATAGTTCATAAGTGTGGGCTTAGTTTAGGAAGCTTCGATACGGCAGTGGATCTTCGAGTCATACCCCTTGGTTCCTATGATGTGGTTCTAGGCATGGACTAGCTTGGATCTCATAGAGCTAGTATAGATTGTAGAAAGAAGATTATTATGTGCCAAAATGACCAAGGGAATGATGTGCAGATAGTTGGGATACCGAGGCCTATATCTCTGCGGATGATTTTTGCTATGAAATTGAAGCAAAGTTTTCGTAAGGGATGTCAGATATTTTCTGTTATGGTAAATGATCTTGATGAGGGAGATTCCATGAGGAAGACTTTGGATCACCCAATTTTGCAAGAGTATGCAGATGTTTTTCCAAGTGAGATTCCAGGCATGCCTCCAAAGAGGGACATTGACTTTAGTATTGATCTGATTCCTAGAGCGGAGCCTATCTCTAAAGCTCCTTATCGCATGACTACTCAAGAATTGGGTGAGCTACGTCTTCAGCTAGAGGAATTTTTGGCCAAAGGGAGCATTCGACCTAGTGTATCACTATGGGGAGCTTCAGTGCTCTTTGTGAAGAAGAAAGATGGTTCTTTGTGCCTTTGTATTGACTATAGATAGTTGAATAAGGTGACTATTAAGAACAGGTATCCTTTACCTAGGATTGATGACTTATTCGATCAGATCAAGGGAGCTATAGTATTCTTGAAGATTGATCTTAAGTCAGGATACCACTAGCCTCGCATTAAGGAAGCAAATATTCACAAGACTGCTTTTCAAACTCGTTATGGGCATTATGAGTTCATAGTGGTACCTTTTGGATTGACTAATGCTCCATCGGTTTTCATGAGTTTGATGAATGGTGTGTTCTGATCTTATCTGGATAGGTTTGTACTTGTGTTTCTTGATGACATATTGATATATTCTAAGACTCAGAAGGAGCATGAGGAACACCTGCGGTTGGTATTGCAGTGCTTAAGGGACAATCAACTTTATGCTAATGTAGCTAAGTGTGAATTCTTCAAATCGAAGATTCAGTATTTAGGGCATGTTATTTCAGGTAATGGTATTTCAGTGGATCCTGCAAAGACTCAGGTGATAATAGATTGGTCAACATTGACTAATGTGTCAAAGATTCATAGTTTCATGGGTTTAGCTGGTTATTATCGCAAATTTGTCCAAAACTTCTCTAGGATAGCATATCCTATCACTTCTCTTCAAAAGAAAGGAAAGAAGTTCGTATGGATAGACAAATGTGAGGAAGCTTTCTAGAAGCTCAAGGAGCTTTTGACCAGTGCACCGATACTAGCTATACCAGATCCAGAAGGTGATTTCGTGGTATGTACAGATGCTTCTCTTGAAGGGATTGGGGCAATATTGATGTATAATGGATGAGTGATTGCGTATGAATCACGCAAGCTCAAGGATCATGAGTTAAATTATCCTACACATGATCTTGAGTTAGCAATAGTAGTTCATGATTTGATAAGGTGGAGACATTTCTTGTTGGGGCACAGATTTGAGCTACATAGCGATCATCATAGTCTTCAGTACATTTTTACTCAGCCTAATTTGAATGCTTGCCAGAGGCAATGGATGGAGTTTTTATGTGAGTATGATTTTGAGGTTAAGTACATTCAAGGTAAGGAGAATGTGGTGGCAGATCCTTTGAGTCACAGGAGACATGTGTTATCATTGATGACTCTTAGTGTGGATTTGAGGAGTCAGTTTCTCTAGGCACTTCCTACAAATTCTTGGTATCAGGAAGTGTGCAGAGAGATTAATTCAGGAAGATCTTTGGAAGGTAAGTTTGTAGGTTACGTTCGATAGTCAGATGGTCTTTTGAGACATTTGGGGAGGATTTATGTGCCATTTTCGAATGAGCTTCGCACCTTGATACTGATAGAAGACCATCATACACCTTACTCAACACATCCAGGTGTCAAGAAGATGAATGCTGATTTGAGACGTTTGTTCTTTTGGTCTAGAATGAAGTGAGATATTGTTGATTTTGTGGCTAGGTGCCTTGAGTGTCAGAGAGTTAAGGCAGAACATCAGCACCTGGCTAGACTTTTGCAGCCTAATCTCATTCCTTCTTGGAAGTGGGATATCATCTCCATGGATTTTATAGTAGGATTACCTATGATTGTCCGTCGTCATGATGCTATCATGGTCACTGTTGATCGATTGACTAAGGTGGCACATTTTTCACCGATTAGGTCTTCCTACACAGCAGCTTCTGTTGCTAATATCTTCATGCGTGACATTGTGAGATTACATGGTATTCCTAGAAAGATAATTTCTAATAGGGATCCTATATTCACATTTTCATTTTGGACATCGCTGCAGCATGAGCTTGGAGCACAGTTAAACTTCAGTTCGGCATATCATCCAGAGACTGATGGTCAGATAGAGAGGGTGAATCAGGTTTTAGAGGATATGTTACAGATGTATGTGATGGATAGGCAGACACATTGGGAGGATTATCTATACCTAGTGGAGTTTTCTTACAATAATGGGTATTATAGTTCTATTGGCATGGCACCATTTCAGGCATTATATGGACGTCCTTGTCATACAACATTGAGTTGGGACAGTCTTGAGGATCGCATCCTGTTGGGTCCTGAGATTCTTCGTGATATGGAGCAACAGGTAGTGCGTATCCGTCAGCATTTGACTATGGCACAGGATAGGTAGAAGAAGTATGCCGATGCTCATAAGACTGATAAGCAGTTTGCTATGGGAGATAAGGTTTTCTTGAGAGTGTGATCGTGAAAGAGTCCGATCCAATATGGAAAGGGTTCTAAGCTAGCAACTTGCTTTATGGGACCATTCGAGATTCTAGAGAGGATTGGCCCGGTTGCTTACTGTCTTGCTCTACCACCTAGCCTAGCTCACATTCATGATGTTTTCCATGTTTCAGTGCTTCGACAGTATATACCTGATATTGTACACATTCTTGATTGGAATGCGTTGCAGGTAGAGGACGTGCAGTTGGCTTTGGAGCCATTTTGTAATCTGGAGCAGCGGGAGTTGACCCTTAGGGGTCGAACCATCGAGCAGGTAACGGTCCAATGGGACCCTACTGATGATTCTTCAGCTACTTGGGAGGATGCAACTAGATTGAGGGAGTTATATCCCTACTTGTTTGTAGACTTCCAGGAGTAAGCCTAACCCAAGGGGGGGTGGATGTAGTGCCTACCCTCGTTCACATCTTTTCTGGACATTGTTATTACCTTCAGACTATGATAGACTAGTTTTATGTTGATGGCTTGGTGGTATTGTTTTGACACTATCAAACATTATGTTATGGATTCAGTGGTTATATGATGAGATCATTTAGATTTTACATTTCATGCATACATGATGATCATTATATTGTCTTCAGTTATTATTGATAATTAGATGGATGGTTTATTATATTATGTGTTTTATTATGGATACTTAACCCATACTTGCATGTGTATGGTGTGCGTGTTTTCTTATTGTATGGCGTTTCTAATGTGGTTAAGGAAGGGAGTCGTAGTCACCTGCTTAGTCAGGATCTACATGATGCACCACTTCCTGCCATTGTTTGTTTAGCTTAGCATTATATATATTGTATGTACATGCATGGTTTTTTCTACAGGTTGCAGGCACCGGGTATCGAGTTCCCTAAATTGCCAGGATGAGCGTACCCTATTATACTATCTCAATGATAAGAGAAGGGAGATAAATTCTCAAGTCCAAATCCCAAACCCT